>CM070567.1:18165380-19572118 GCA_036346405.1 Phyllostachys edulis
AGAAAAAAAGAGAAGGAGAGAAGAGTAGAGAGGAGGAGAGAAGAGAAGCTAGCGAAGCGTTGCCCATCCGATTGCCTACCTCTTGGGTAATTTTTTTAACCGAATGGATTACATAGTTTTAGATGTACGGTTACGTAATGCAGTACGTTTTACATAGTACTTTTCGGTGGGTAGTATAGTTTTAAATATGTGGTTAATCGTGGAAATGTTCTTTATGGTGCAGTGCGTCAAATATGTCCGACGTTGTCAATTTTAAAATTTACTATGGTCAAGGGACTATTATGGAGGGTCTCGAGGGGATTGATTTGTATTATTTCCAATCGGTGACCGTGGCCCTAGCAAGACTAGAGCAGCGTATATGGGGTGCTATGATGCGGTGGTTGTTCCATACATTCCAAGTGGACCGTGATTTGTATGATATGAGATTGAGTTGTCTTTCCCCACGGGTAAAATAGCCCACATATTGGGAGTTAGTGCAGCTGAAGGGACCAAATTCATGGCAGTCATATGTACGCATCGTGAGGGAGGCAGGGTGAAAATTGGTCCTTCTAGTCCAAGCATATGCCAAACTCACTCCTCCACCCATAGCTGAACAAGAAAGGGGTGCTAACGCCGAAGAGGAAGTCGGGGACTCCATCCACAGCGTGGCGCACACAATGGCTGAAGCTCCGGAGTTCTTTGGTCTTTGTCGATGAAGACCTGCGAAGTAGCTCCTCTGATCGAACAAGCTATTGGTCTTATTGACGAGGGTGAGGAGGTGAAAGCTGTAGTGCAAAGCTTGGATCTCGAAGATCGAGACTACATGGCATTGTCTAAAGATGAAGGTTCCGACGACGAGGATGATGTGGGCCAGCAGAGGTTCCATCCGATTGGAACACATACCAGTTCGAGAACCTCGTCGTCAATGAAGGCTCCCGTGTGCCGTGGGAGTACGACCAGAGTGAGGTCAGGCTAGGAGCTATGTACAAATGCGAGGAGGTCGTGCAGGACGCTGTCAAATTCTGGGCCTTGTCGGTGCGGCGCACATTCAAAGTCGTCAAGTCTACTCCAAGATTCTACGATGTGAAGTGCGGCATAGAGGGATGCCCTTGGCGAGTGCACGCATTTCGGCTATGATCCATCATTCGGGCGATTGAGGCAAGGTTCCAGTACACAATCAGCTATGCCAAGGCTTGAAGGGCAAAACAGAAGGCATTGGAATTAAGGTAGGGCACGTTCGAGGATTTCTACCACAACCTCCCCGGGCAACTTCGAATCATACAAGACAGAAATCCCGGCACCGAGATCGACATTCAAGACGCCACGCACCCGAAGTGGGCCAATAAGAAATCTTGCGGCGAGCATTTTTCGCATTTGGTCCATGCATCAATGCATTTCGGCACTGCCGTCCAATCTTGTGTGTAGATGGCACATTCTTGACTGGGAAGTACAAGGGCCAGATACTGACTACAATAGCGACAGACGGGAACAATCAAGTTCTTCCCATGGCATTCGCTTTCGTTGAAAGCGAGAACACGGACAGCTGGTTGTGGTTCCTGAAGAATGTGAGGATTTCTGTTATGCAAGGCCATCCAAATGTATGCCTCATACATGATCGGTATGCAGGCCTACTGCATGCAATAACCCAGCTGCAACAAGGAGAGAACGTACCACTTGCATGGCCGGATCTGCAGAGCAGGTGGTGCATGAGGCACTTGGGTGCAAATTTGTACAAGCAGTTCCACAACAAAGATTTGATGAACCTGTTCAAGCGGCTATGTAACCAGAACCAGCAGCGGAAGTTTGAAGCACTCTGGAAGATCTTGGATGAGCGGACCAAGACACCTGAAGGGATCTGTGAGAAGGGTCGCCTAAGCGACGATTGACCCGAAGCATTGCCACAGCTACCCACAGATACTCCCAGATTGACGAGGAGGACGGGGGCGCAGGTGAAACGCTTCTTGGATTGGATTGAGCATGAGCCTAAGGAGAAGTGGTCGCTGCTCCATGAATGGGGTGGTGCTTAATATGGTGTCATGACAACTAATCTAGCCGAGGTGTATAACTGGGTCATGCGCGGTGCAAGGTGCCTCCCTTTGGTGGGTATTGTGGAGGCAATTCTCCACAGTACGATGAACTATTTTGTTGACAGAAGCAACAACGCGTCGCATGCCATGGCAAATGATAGAATACTCTACTCCGCCATGATCACCAAGTACATAGAAGAGAAGAGAAAGAAGGGTGAGATGCAACGGGCATTCAAGATGGGCACAAGGGAGCTTTGCTTCGAGATAATGTGCAGGGATAAAGGACGCCGCGGGACGAACCGCGAGAGGGTCACCCAAGAGTGCACGCTACGTCGCGGTAGTTGCACATGCACTTGCAACAAGCCCTTTTTTCTGCATAGGCCCTGCTCCCATGTCATAGACGCATGTTCAACGGTGGCGCTGCATCCCAGTCAGTACCTCTCTAATTATTTCACCAAGGAGGCGGTGATGCAAACCTGGACTGGAGAGATGTATGGTTGCGCTGTGGTTGGCCATTTCACTGGCCATCCGACCTGGGAGCAACTAATCTGTGCCACGGACATTGGTAGGCTCAAGGGAAAGGTTTGCCGGCGACAGGTACGGTGCATCAGGAACGACATGGACGAAGCAGAACCGGACGTCGTACGAAGAAGTGCTCCATTTGCAGGGAGCCTAGGCACACCTTCAAGAAATGTCGTACGAGAAATCCTCAGGACGAAGGAGACATCGGCACTCTGGATGTTGCCGCGGGGACCTCATCTAGTCACCCAACTCGAGACGGTCCACATGGGGGACGTTGAGGCTGCGACCACGAGAAAGCACGGACAATAGTAATATGTTATTGCCAATGTTCTGAATTATCATTTTGATTAAGTGTTATGGTGTTTTGCATGTTATGTAATATCAATGTGATTTATCGTAGTTTTGATAGTAATGGCAAGTTCACATTTGTTTCCTTACGTAATATGCAGTGCATGTACATGAGTAAGTGTATGAATTCTCAGGTGCATCGCAATATCGCTTACCTTTCTACTTACGAATCATTCATACCTCAATCGTCCTCGCAAAATTCTTCAGAAATTCATCGCACTAGAACAACATACGACGATCAAAAAATGTTATTGCGAGTTTAACAGATTTCGTACCGTCCAAAATCTACAAAAATCACAAGTATATAAACTATATTAGGGCTTTAGGTTCCTGTCACCAGTTCAACTAGCGACAGGTACCTCAACCAGCAACAGAGTGGTGACAGGGTCTCTGTCGCCAGTTCAACTGACGATAGAACACTTTTTTTTTTAATTTTTTTAGGCGACTATATATTTTTGTAATTATCTTTTTAAAAAGTATTATTTTAAAAAAAAATCGCCGCTGGTGAGCATGTTCTGGGGGATCGTGCTGTTTGGCGAGTACCGAAGATCGTCGCGGAGGACGTACACGCTGCTGGGGAGCATGCTCTTCATGTTCATCGTCGCCATGGTCATCCTCATGGCGTCGTCGGTGCACCGG
The DNA here is from genome assembly GCA_036346405.1 of Phyllostachys edulis. Classification (NCBI taxonomy): domain Eukaryota; kingdom Viridiplantae; phylum Streptophyta; class Magnoliopsida; order Poales; family Poaceae; genus Phyllostachys; species Phyllostachys edulis. The sequence goes on from CM070567.1 coordinate 18,168,896, forward strand.
AAACCGCTTTGACATGCTGAGAACGATCTGATCCTACTTGTCCCCGTGGCCTGGAGGAGCATGAGAAGAAGCTGCTGCTCCTACTTGTGTTGCATTGGCAAGGCATGGCTGTGCTAGTTCTGTAATGAGTGACCATGGGAGAGTATCAATTGAATCTGTAATTAAGTGCAATGTAATGTGCATGGATGGTCTATGATTCAGAGTTCAGACACTGTCTGATCATTTTTATCTAAAGTTATTGTGCAGGAATAATAGGATAATGATAGGACTCAAACATCCAATACCATCTCACGCATCGGACGGACACTTCCACGCGCACCCCAGTCCCCACAACCAACACTTCACAAGCATTCCTTCGCACATGCCCCATCGGGTTATGTGATTTGTTGCACACGAGCATTTTTGTAGTTGCAATTGGGACTATGTTTTTTGAATGATGCAATAACCAATTCTGGAAATCTTGTTATGAGCTGTCCCAAAATGTTGTCTTCTTTTTCTAAATGTTGATGTTGTTATCTTTCAATGTTGCATTAACTTCTTTTACTGAGAGAATGGCATTTCTTTCATATAATTCTTGATGTTGCAACTATAGCCAGTTATTGTGGCAGGCACGAAATCAAAATGTTGTATAATTTTGTCTAAAATGTTGCACCACTTGAGCATTTGCTGATTTTGTTGCAAACCGATGGTTTTTTGTTGCACTATATTGGATGTGTTGTTGCATTCGGAATTTGGTTTGTTGTGCGTGTGGTGAGTAGGAAAATCAGGGGCTTTCATTGCTTTTTGCTATAGAGGCTGGTTTTTTTATTGTGCACCATGTTTCTTTTTGTTGCATCACAAAACGATTTCTTGTGCCTAAGTTTGGGGATCGAACGATCGAGGATTTCTGCATTATGAACATTTGATGGCCAAGACAAACGTTCGATGTTAGCGTCTGAATCGTAATATTGTGGGAAGTAATTTGACTAATGGGATGATGTAGTAACTACTTATACTACCTCCGGTACACAAAAAGAGAGGAAATTGTGATAAACCCTGAGTATTTGTGTACTTGTGTTTGGAAATCCCATGTGTTTGCAAATGATTTATACTTCGCTCTTTCAAAAAAAATGATTAATACTAAATCATGTGCATTTTTTTAAATGTCAATAACCCCTAGGTTAATTTAGGTGTATTCTTGTATGTGCACCGTATCTATGTATATTAAACAAGTAATTTTCACTAACTACAGTTAATGCTATTTATCGCTTCCCTCATACAGTTAAATCATCCATATTGTTCACAACCTTTGAATTAAAATTGAGTATCGATCATTGATGTTTGTTAACTTTCCCACTTCAACGCGGGGTATCCTTCCAGTTTGACATGCAAGGCCGTACTTTCAAACTGAGCTATGCAGCCACGTCATCGGCGCCTCCCTGATTACACGTCCAACGTGGATGCTGACCTGGCCAGCTTTGTAGCTTAGTGTGAAAGTACAAGGGCCCCGTATGTCAGATACAGTACAAATACCGGGATACACCAAACCTTGGAGGTTGCTTACGTGATTACATTCAGTGAAAAATACATGGATTAAATGTACTGTTTGCAAATACCTAATGTTTTCTGGCATAATTAAGTTGATAAATGCCTAGGTTTTAAGTGATTTACTAAGAAAATGTTCACGACTTTTCAGTTTTCAAAGTTAACATGATGCACCTTTGACCATGATATTTTACTACCAAGAAAACATATAAAAGAGTAACATTATATTGTGAAATTATCTTTTTATGGCGAACTTACTCATGGTACATACTTTCGTATGTTTATTTGTTCGAAATATTCACAAACAACCAATCATTTTCAGAAAAAAGAAAGAAAAAAATTCACATCAATGACATATTTGGTCAGAGCTACAATCACATTATTCTTTCGTGATTAGAGGGAGTACATGAATTATTGAGGTGCTGATCGATATGATACGAATGGATGCAAATTATTCTACTCGTTTTCCATGGATATCAGACTTAAATTTTAATTATTATTTTTCGAACGTGTAAAATGTATGTTATGATAAATTGACTGCGAGGAGATGCCGGTCCGATCGGTGAACTGTTAATTAACTGCAATGTTTTGCGTGTAAAACTCAAACATTCCATGTGATCAAAGTAGTATACGCTCATGTGATTCTCCAGCGTGTAAAACGCGAATATACCAGCACGTGTTGAATTTGTACAGCCATCTCTCTCTCTCTCTCTATTGGTTCAAACATCTCTCTGTGTGTTTATTTCGCTATCTAAAGGCATATCTTTCGTGCAAATCATATCTACCAGTAGTCTTCCCTGAATTGCTAGCTTCCACCAATTGGCACAAACATCTCTCTCTCGTTGAATTGGCACAAACATCTCTCTCTCTATGTGCGTGTATTTGCTCTCTCTCTCTCTCTCTCTCTCTCTCTGAATTGGCACAAACATCTCTCTCTCTGGTTGAATTGGTACAAACATCTCTCTCTCTCTCTGGTTGAATTGGTACAAACATCTCTCTCTCTCTCTCTCTCTCTCTCTCTCTCTGGTTGAATTGGTACAAACATCTCTCTCTCTCTCTATGTGCGTGTATTTACCAGAGGCGGGCCCACTTGTATTCAATGGTATTCAGTTGAATACCCATTATTTTTGCAAAACAAATTCATATATATATAGTGTATTCCTCACGACCGATGCTTACAAATTTTTGTAGTTATACCCTAAAACACTATGTGCGGTCAGAGAGGCCGATGCTTCCTCATGGGCAGAGAGTAGGGCCAAGACCTCCTCCCGAAGGGCCGAGCCGAAGCAATGTCCGAGGCAGGGCTGCGCTGCACTCATTCCCCAAGCCCAAGGACCCCAACCCCAAGCACAAGCGACAAGCGACCAAGCATCTTCTCAAATCTCAATTCCCCATTTCCCTCCTCCGAATCGGCGAATCCAGACCTCGGCTCTCCGCCTCTCCCGCGGCCGCAACCTCTCCTCCTCCTCCCCGCGCCTCCCTTCTAGCGTTCTTGCCGCCATCACCCCATCGTCGCCCGGCCGGCTCGGCGAGCAGCTCAGCAGCCTCGCCCGTCGCCCGGCGAGATCTGCGCCCATGTGCCTTGGGCATTTCATCAGTCATGCTGTCCCGCCCGGCCATGCCTCCAGCCCTTCTTGGCGTCGCCCGCGTCGCCTTCCGACCTCCGGGCTCCCAGCCAGCTGTGGGAGTGTGGGTTGTGGCATGCATGTGCTCGACCTCTGGCCGCCCATTTGTCGGAGGTCGGTGCCACAGAATGTCTGCTTCCTCAACCTCAAGCCGAGATTCGGACTTGAGAGGATTCGGTGGTTCTTTGTCTTCTTGATTAGGTGAGGAAAAAAATCGAGGCAGAGGCAGCTTATATAGTCAGTATGAGTAGTAAATGAGTTACATAGTTAACTACTTAAATACTTAATACTTTGGCAATTCATATAACACATTGGATTGTATGAGTAAATGAATTAATTAGTTATGATTTATGAGTATGATTTAATGTATGACATATGAGTATATGACAATGTATTAACTTTCTATTTGAATATTTGATGTACTAGAATTAGAAATACATGATGAAGAGGACAAAGACATTGGCATCTTATTTTCCATCATAATCCAATCAAACTCCTAAAACAATAGGAGCGGAGGTATGTTACATTCTCTTTTTTTTTTTGCTATGTTTTATCTATTTTGTCGTATCGTTAAACATCGAATTCAAATTTTATTTCAATTGTGCATTTGTGTTGTACTTTTGTTATACCTCAGTGTTGATAGTATTTGATGTTAGTTATAGACTTATAACCATTTAGTTTTGGGCCCGAGTCTTTCTCAAATCCTGGCTCCGCGTCTGGAAGCTTAGCTTTATCCTGCCTATGTTGACAAATATGGTGGCTAGACCCTTATCCCTGAAAAAGATCATTGCAACCATCTTACATGCTGTCTTAATATCGTAGTTTTCTATACTGTCTTAATAAAGGATTCATACTACAATATGGATATTGCATGTCTAATTCAGTTTGTTACTTGTTCCCAAATTACTACTCTTAAGGGATAGCAATTTGTCCCCAAATTACTTAGTCTAGCCTCTTGATTTAATTTTAGGTCTCAAGTATGAAGAGAAAAAAGAGTAATACTACAGATCGAGGAGTTTTTGCAGCGGTCGCTACAAAGAAGAAGCATTCACAAGATGAGGTTGAGCAAGAGGTAGAGGAGGTATTCCTCTACTAATCGAGTTGTATGCAACCGGTTGTTTTGAAGGCGGTGATGGCGATGGTCCAAGCATAATTTCACCGAACCGAGCGGTGAGAGTTGAGGCCGAGCCTCTGATAATAGAAGATGATGAAGTTATATCCCTAAATGAATCAGATTGTAGTGATGAAGACAATCTTGACATGTATCAAATTGAGCATGATCTGGATTGAGGGTTCCTATCTCAAGCTATGATGTGAATGATCAAGATTAGGTTAGAAGGGCATACATTGCATTGGGGCCATGTCAACCAAAGATGAAGAGGATTCTTTTCCGCAACATGATTGTGGAGGTATCGCCGCTTCAACATAAGTGGTTTCTTTGAATTCAAGTGGATTGAGTACAGATGTGGATAAAGATCTTCAGCATTTTGCTTTGTTTGCTATTTGTTCAAAGATAGTACGCAAATTTCTGGTGGAGATGCTTTTGTTAATGAAGGGTTTAGAAATTGGAATATGAAAAGGAGAATTCATAGGCATGTTGGTGCTATCGATAGTGCTCATAGTGAAGTGAAGATAAATATAGATTGTTCATGAGACCTAAGGTATCAATCAGTGAATCCGTTGCATCAAACCTTTGCACGTTCAAGGCTAAGTATCTAGCTCGCTTGACATGGTCACTTAAGTGCATAAGATTTCTGTTGCGTCAAGGCTTGGCTTTTCGTGGTCATGATGAAACAAAGGATTCACTCAACAAAGGTAATTTTCGGGAACTTTTAGCATGGCTGGCAGGAAACTTTGAAGAGGTTAATCTGGTGGTACTAGAGAATGCACCACAAAACTGTCAGATGATAGATCACAAGATCCAGAAACAACTCATTGATGCTTGTGCTCATGAAACAACCAAATTTATCATAGACGAACTTGGTGATGAGTGTTTTGCAATTCTTGCTGATGAGTCAAGTGATGCATACCTACAGGAACAATTGGCTCTTTGTTTGCGTTTTGTCAATAAAAAAGGAGAACCAGTTGAGCGGTTTCTAGGTCTTGTCCAAGTTGAAGATACTACATCATTGACTCTTAAAGAAGCAATTCAGTCTTTGCTTATCAAATATCAATTGCCCCTATCCAAGGTACGTGGTCAAGGGTATGATGGAGCTAGTAATATGAAGGGTCATGTTAATGGTTTGAAGAAACTAATTATGGATGAGTCCCCTTCTGCTTATTATGTTCATTGCTTCGCCCATCAACTTCAACTAACACTTGTAGCAGTTGCTAAGGAGAATACTGATTGTGATTGGTTCTTTGGGCAACTTTCATATTTGTTGAATGTTCTAGGGATGTCTTGTAAAAAGATCCGCATGCTTCGCGTTGCTCAAGCTGAATACATGATTGATGCATTGAAATTGGGTGAAATTGAAACCGGGCAAGGATTGAATCAAGAGATGGGCTTAGCAAGGCCAGGTGATACGATGGGGATCTCACTCTGAACTGTAATGCATGTTATGTTCTTGTATCCTTCAATCAAGAAAGTTCTCTTTAGGATTGGGAAGGAAAGTAAAGGGCCGAGGCTAATGGAGCTCAAACTATGCTCACGATATTTAAGTCCTTTGAGTTTGTTTTTACGCTACACTTGATGAATGAAATATTTGGATACACAAATGACTTGTGCAATGCTTTGCAAAAGAGGAGCAAGATATCGTAAATGCAATGGATCTTCCGGAGTTCACAAAGGTAGAACTAAATGTTTTGAGACAAGATTACGGATGGCAAGAATTTCTTACCAAGGTCACTTCTTTTGTGAGAAGCACAATGTTAAAGTGGTTGACATGAATGGAAAGTATATTCCTATGCAAAGATCAAAGCGTTCTACAGAGGTGCCATTAATTATCACCGGTTTCATCTTGATATGTTTTTGGGTGTCATTGATAGGCAAGTTCAAGAGCTTAATAATAGGTTTGATGAGGTAAACACAGAGCTACTTAGATGCATGGCATCATTCAATCCATCAATTCATTTCTTTGCTTTTAATGTTGAGAACTTGGTTAAGCTTGTTGGGTTCTATCCACATGACTTTGAATTTGAAGAAATGAACCGGCCGTTTTCGGTTGCACCACTATATCAATGATGTCGAAATGATGAAAACTTCAAAAATTTGAGAAGTCTAGCGAGTTGTCTATGATGCTAGTTAAACAAGGAAAGGTTGCTCGGTATGAAATTGTTTATAAACTTCTCAAATTGGTGCTTGTTCTCCTGTTGCAACTTCTTTGGTGTTGAGAGGGTCTTTTCTATAATGAATTTGATAAAGAACAAGAGAAGAAGCAAGATGGGGCGAAATATTTGAATGGTTGTTTGGTCACATTGATTGAAAGGAATTCTTCATGCAAGCTAAGGATAAGGACATCATCGCTCATTTTCAAAGCATTAAGGATCGGAAAGTTGTCGCAGTAACTTGTAAGTTGTAAGCTTTGTTACCATTTTTTGTTTTATCCTCTATTTATTTCATATGTTGCCACTTTGATATGTTGATCATTAGTAGCGGACAATTTCAAGTTGTGATCAATTTTATTAATCAATGATCTTGCCACTTAATTCTGTGTTATAAAACTATAATTTAGGTTGTCAAATTTTTTTTCTTGTCATCTGCAATTTTGAATACCCATGGTCCAAATCCTGCGCCCGCCTCTGGTATTTACTATCTAAGGCATGTCATTCGTGCAAATCATATCTACCCGTGGTCTTCCCTGAATTACTAGCTTCCACCAATTGGTGCAAACATCTCTTTCGTTGAATTGGTACAAACATCTCTCTCTCTCTCTCTCTCTCTCTCTCTCTCTCTCTCGTTGAATTGGTACAAACAACACTGTGTGTGTGTGTGTATTTCGCTAACTAAGGCGTGTCCGTGCAAATCATATCTACCAGTGGTCTTCCCTCAATGAATGGCTAGCTTCCACCAAAAATTCTACGGTTAGCGCAAATACTGAGGGAGTCCACGTTTGGAACGTACGAAGTTTATAGGATTCTTGTAAGGTACCCGCTATTAAATTTTGCATATGTGCATCTAAACATGGGTTTGCACCTTATACATCGCCTACTTCTTTTGTTTGGACCAACCGTTTCTCTCTTTTTTTAAAGAACGGGAGAGCTTTATTGATTAAGAGATAGTAGCATTAAGGCATCTCTAATAGTATATTTATTATCGTCTCTTAGCTATGTCATGTTAGCAAAATCCTATATGGAGGAGAGAGGAGAAGAAGAGAGAGCATAGGTCGTCTCTTCCTGAAGAGACAGTCGTGCACGCGAAATAAGACATGATACATTAATCTACTCTAGTTGACATGTAGGACCGTTTCAAAGAAAAATTATAGAATACAAATATTGGAGAGTGTGCTAGAGACTATCTATTGGAGATGTTGTCTCTAAAAATGATGTAGCATATGTTAGAGACAATATTATCTCTAACTATTGGAGATGCTCTTAGGGCATCTCCAATAGTGTATTTATTGTTGTCTCTTAGCTATGCCACGTCAACAAAATCCTACGTGGAGGAGAGAGAGCACAGGTTGTCTCTTCCTGAAGAGACGATCGTGCACGTGAAACAAGACATAATATATTAATCTACTTTAGTTGACATGTAGGACCGTTTCAGAGAAAAATTATAAAATACAAATATTGGAGAGTGTGCCAGAGACTATCTATTGGAGATGTTGTCTTCAAAGATGACATAGTATATGTTAGAGACAAGGTTATCTCTAACTATTGGAGATGCCCTTAGACCATCAGCAACATGTTGTTTTAGCCGGTTTAAACAAGAAGAGAGAAGATATTAAATTAATTCAATATATTGGAATGGTCAATTCCAACAAAAAAAAAATTTGGAACCGGACTCTATATATGAGTCAATTCAAAGCATTAAATGAGCCAAGTTATAAAAGAGAGAGAAAATGCGGCTGAGAGATGTTATTATTTTTTGTGGTTTTTTAATAAAACGTGGGTCCCAGTTATTAGTAGGAATTGGATCATACATTGGAGAAAAATAAGCTCAGTTCCTTGAATGATTATGTGGCATCTATTTGAATCGGCACCGATTCAATACACTAAAGATGCTCTTACAATCCTCAGCGAGCAGATGATTAATACAAAAAGGTGCTTGCGCCCAAAAAAAGGCTAGTATTTATTTTTGTCTCAGACTTATTGATAAGCTAGTGGTCGACAATAGACTATATATAGCAAAGCTGGACGAAAATAGAGGAAATGCTCTAAGGTTAAAGCTAACATAGTATAAACGTGTCAAACATATTTAAATGGTCTTATGCAATCTAAATTCATACGTAGCTAGAAACATGCAAAATACAGTAAAGATAGTGCGTTGCTATGGGGTAGTGCAGCCCGAATACCCATAAATATGTACGGTACCATGAGGAATAGCAGTGGAGGTACCATGGATGCAGCCGACGGTATACATATACGTTAAGGGATGGCGTAAATACATAGATACAGATGTTAAAAGAAAGAATATGATGTGTAGCACATCTTAGCACAGTTTTAAGAGCTAATGGATAAAGATGACGACCTAGGATATCTCCAATGCTTCACCTCAGCATATTTACATCCCCGTAACGCTAGATTTTGACTGAGTTGGAGAGGGTGAGGAGGGAGAGCGAGAGGCTACGTTTGTTTAGGTTTTTTCTTTAGTTTAAAAGTAAAAAAGCTAAAGCCTAAATAAATTGATTATTTTTTTAACTAGCTTATTAAAAGCTTAAGTCACTTTAAGCCTATAAGCCAAAAGTCATCCCAGTGGTGCCTTTTTTTTAGCTTTTTCGGCATAGAATAACCATTTGTCACTCGATTTCACTGAAATTACTCACAAAATGCTATTGGTATATAAAGCCCAAATCCTCTCATTTTTTTCTCCTCCTTCCTCCTCTCCACCCGCATTTTTCCATTCGGTTCTTTTCCTCTTCACTGTACCCTCCTTCCTCCTCCCCACCTGAAATTAGGGCCGGCCATCCCTCAGCCCCGCGCCAGACACCGTCCTTCGGCCCCACCCCTGACGCCGCCATCCTCGTCGACCCCACGGCCTCCCCACGTCTGAAGATGCCGTCCTCCCTCGACGTTGCTTTCCTCCTTGACCCCCAGTCGACCCCATCGGCCTCCTGGACCCCACGCCCGACGCTGCCATCCTGGTCGACCCCGCTGACCTCCACAGATCCCAGATCAAGCTGATTCTTTTACACTACTACAGAAAAGGTATTCACAGACGGTTCAAAAACATCATCACGAGCGGTTTCGTGGCGCCCGAGTTTATGGGTCGATGATAACATGAGGTCATCACGAGCGGTTTTCAGCGAATGCGTGATACCTCTCCTGAGCGGTTATTAGCGAGAACCGCTGCGTGATAAATACATATCACGAGCGGTTTGTGGTGAAAACCGCGTGATAAGTACTGTCCTGAGCGGTTTCACCACAAACCGTCGTGATATGTACTATCACCGAGCGGTTTGTGGTTTGAAACCGTTTGTGATGAATTTTCTCTATAAAGCCCCAAGCAGTGGCTGCTTGTGCCATTAAATCCTGCATCATATATATATTATATATATATATTGTTCGTAGTCTCTCAGCCAGTTTGGGGGGATCATCCACGCAGTATGAGAAGGATGAGACAGTAGCCACGGGCAATCTCATTGAGCCCCTGCAAGTTTAAAAAATATGGATGCCAAGAGAGCGTCAGGACATCCAATTACCTGGATGTTGTCAATAGGTAATTGGACCTAGGTTCAGAAAGTGACGTGGACGCGCAGGTATTCTGACTGAGAAGTGGCATCATGTATCAGCAACTAACCATTCTTGAGCATGTAATCGTCTTTAAACCCAACAAGAACACCAAGCAACCATTCTCACATTTCAAAAGAATTCTCAACTTGTTGCTTGGTGTTCTTGTTGGGTTTAAAGACAATTACATGCTCAAGAATTGTTGGTTGCTGATAGATGATGCCACTTCCCAGTCGGAGTACCTGCGCATCAACGTCACTTTCTGAACATAGCGACGTCCAATTACCTATCGACAACATCCAGGTAATTGGATGTCCTGACGCTCTCCTTGCATCCATACTTTTTAAACTTGCAGGGGCTCAATGAGGTTGCCCGTGGATACTGTCTCATCTTTCTCATGTCAAGGGATCGACCCACCAGCCCGAGGAGGCGGCGGGAGAACCAAGCCATGGCGGCGCAGGCGACACGTGGGGTGGCGGCGTCACCGTAGTTGTGGCACGACCCTGACATTGCACAAGACACTACGACTATCGTATGATCTTGTGCAGTGCAGAGTGGTGTCACAACCTGCGGCGATGGCGACAGGGTCGGGCGGTGGCGTCGAGGTGGGGAGGGGAACGGACGAGAGTAATAGCACTAGGGAGTGACGAGTTAGGGCGAGCGCAAACCCTAGAGACGCTAGGGAGTGACGAGTTACGACGAGCGCAAACCCTAGCGGCCGGGCTCCTACTAATAAAGAGACTTATCACAAACGGTTCTATTATGGAACGTCAGTGATAATTATCACAGACGGTTCCATAATAGAACCATCCGTGATATGGGACATATCACAAACGGTTCCATAATAGAACCGTCCGTGATATGTCCCATATCACGGACGATTCCATTATGGAACCGTCTGTGAAATGGTTTTTTCTCAAGTATATTTATCTTGTATATACACTTACAAGACATAAAGAAATTACATGTTTATATGTCAATTTTGTCATTTAAATACTGCTGAAAATTTGCTTTAATTATATATATATATATAGTAATAATTCAACATATAATTAATATAGTAATTAACTTCACCTCCAAACTTTTTTTTCATTTTGGAATTTTCATATGGCCAAGCGGGCGTGGCGATTAAACAAAAAGATTAAAAAAGTAGAAACCTATAATTAAACAAAGTTTTTCTAGTGGCGGTAGGTGCTATCTCGTCTTCAATACTTCATAAGCAGCGGTGTCGGCATCGGACGGTTCTCGATCATCGTGACGAAGCACGAAATCGTCCACCCATTGACGCTGCTGTTCGAAAGTGTCTCCAAGACCCTCGGACTATTGAACCAAGAAGAATTGAGCCCATAAGCTCTCTTCCCTTGCTTAAGGGTTCTCGACCTAGTCGACTCGGTCGTCTGCCGCCTCGATTACGCAGTCCAAGTGACGGCAAGCCTTCTGGAGGCGTGCAACGTCGTTTTGGAGGACCACGTCGATGGCGCTGATAAACTTCGTCGAAAGTGGGAGATCACCGAAAGACGGCGGAGGAGGATGTCAAGGCGGCGAAGGTGGCCGTCACCGCTCTGGCAAATTCTCGGCGGCGTAGGAGTGAAGACACTTGTTGAAACAGTATTCTTCCGCAAGACGGTTCAACGTCTGACAAGAGAGGTGCTCAAATGCAAAGGCGGCCAAGTAGGCCATCAATGCGGCGACAAGGAAGAGGCACCATTTCTATTTTTTATAAGTATGTGGGGATGATCATCTTCGATGGCGATGATCCTTTTATAAAACAAGGTATAAATTCGGGCGTGAGGCGAAAAGACGCATCGGAGAACCGTGGATCGATCACGACGAAGAGATGCATTAGGGGCCGGCGGATGGCGGCGAAGAAAAAACGTATTCGTCAGTGGCGATATTATCACGAGCGGATATAACAAAAACCGTCGTGATATGTGGTAATATCACGAGCGGTTATTGTTAAGAACCGCTCAGATGTTTCATGAGCGGTTCTTTGTTACAAACCGCTCAGTGATATGTAGAATTATCACAAGCGGTTATTAACAAGAATAAATGCGTAATAATTCCTGACGGTTTTAGCTATGAACCGCCTGTGATATTCAAATAGTCGAGTCGAGATCCCGTCGGATCGATTTGCCTCCGGTAGGATCGAATCGTAGTATCGAATCGTAGAATCGGCGATTCTACAGATTTGTAAAAATACACATATTTAACATCTATACTATAAGTTTGTATGATTGTTATATGGTTTACCACTTGCATGTTCCTTAAAAGTAGCTAGACATACTCTAGGAATAAAAATAGCTTATCATTATCAAGCTCAAGATTGCTCATGCCATAATATAGATATTTGTACTAGCATTACCACACCGATACAATATTTTGCATGCTCCTTGTTTATTTATAGTTTCATTCTCGAAATTAATATCAACAAATTTTGCTCTAAAACAAAATATCGCAAAAGCACGGCCCTAAAAAAATTGCCCTAAGTCTCTCGAGTAGGATCGGCGGTGAGATTTGGATCGACAGTCGTCGTGGGTTAAATAGAACCGTAAGACTCTAAGAGTAGGATCGCGATCCTACCTACCTTGAGTAGGATCGGATCGTGATAAGACTTGGATCGGCAGTCGTCGTGGGTTAAAGAAAGTCGTAAGACTTTAAGACTTGGATCGCGATCCTAACTACCTTAGTGATATTACCTCTTCACGAGCGGTTTTAGCGTAGCGATGTCTGAGCGGTCTCTAAATCAAAACCGTCGTGATTGCATATATCTGAGCGGTTTTGGTCAACCATCTGTGATAAGACGTTCAGTATTAACCTTTTTGTAGTAGTACTAGCTGTAAGAAGAGCCTAGGACATGGCTTGACACGTATTGGAGAGATATTCGTATACATGCAAACTGCACAGTAGGATTTGTATACATGTACTCTGCATTCATCTAACTTGCCCACGTCACAAGATACGTCTAGGAAGGAAACAAATAGAAACGTACAACATACCACTACTGCATGCCTGCCTGACAACATACATTTGACTTGCTACATTACTTGACATCCAAAACTCCAAAGGGAGAAAATAAGCCTCAAACCTTTCATATGGATGTGACCGGCATTTTTCAGTATAAACTTCGAAGTTGACTCAATGATTGATGCATGTGCAACAGTGCCTTGTTGGAGAACACGTGCTCTGACACCCTTTCATATGGATGTCATGTGACCGGCATTTTTCAGTAGAAACTTCAAAGTAGACTCAATGATTGATGCATGTGCAACAGTGCCTTGTTGGAGAACCCGTGCTCTGACACCGGTGCTCTGCTTCATACTACATGAGATTCCAACTTAATTTTCTCTTCTTTTTCTCTGAGTTTTGATGCGGCACGGTTTATTAATATATTGTTTTGCTGCAGTATTTTTGCCTTTAAATTGATATTGCCCTGCGCTCCTCTGGCTTTATTGAACACGCTTGGCTAGATGGTCATCTTAATTTGAGTCTCCAATCTCCATACGTCAGTAAGATCTGCTTTGTCAGTTAGTGTAACATGAAACTTAACGAAGATTTCTCGTACGGTCTTAGAAAACTATGGAAATGTCATATTGTTTCTCGAAAAGCTGGGGCAAAATTTTCAGAATTCCCACGAACAGGTTGCGTGACAAATGCAACAATTTTTTTTCCCGCGACAAATACATAGTTCTTTTGTTTTTGTTTTTTGAGAGGAATATGTTAGCATTTCATTCAATGCTATTAACATGTCAATCACAGCCGCATGTTCCTATATTTGTGTATACGGTTTGCTCTGTTGTACTTGCCATAGTCAGCCCCCTCTAATCTCTCCAACATCTCCTGTAATTAAGGATCTTTACTGATTTCGTTTACTTGTACATGTAATACTATATATTGTCAAGCAATACAATGAGATAATTGTGTGGTCAATCATATCTTTCTACATAGTATTAGATGCCAAAACAATCTAACCCTAACCCACCACCCTCTCCACTACTCTCCCACGTCGTCGCCTTGAGTCTGCTGGCCACCTCCCTCCAACACAGAAACTCCACTGCTGCCACCCTCAGCTCCGGTACCAATGGCTCTTCTTCCTCGACGACGTTCCCTTTCTCTCTCATCCAGAGTGTCAACATCCGGAGCCATGTTCCGATCACTCTAGATCTCAAAGAGTCCAACTACTCTACCTGGAGTCAATTGTTCACCGTCATGCTCAGCAAGTTCGGCTTGCTCTCCCACATTTGTGACGGTGCGCCACCTGCCGACGATCCCACATGGTCCCTCGACGACTATAGCATTGTCTCGTGGCTCTACACCACAATTTCATCGGAGATCCTCGCCTTTGTCCTTACCCCCAACAACACAGCATGCTCCGTTTGGCAGCGCATCTTGAGCATGTTCAACGACAACAAACGAACACGCTCTATCTACATCGACTCTGACTTTCGACGCCAATGCCAAGGCGACTTGTCCATCGCCGACTACTACGCGTAGCTAAAGAACTTCTCCGACCAGCTTCGTGATGTCGACACGCCCATCGCCAACGACACACTGGTCCTCAACCTCATCCGCGGCCTCAACCCGCGGTACCACAACGCGGCTGTCAGACCTCGGACGTTGAATACCCAAAGACATCGTGTGTATACCGTACTAGTCCCATGATCAGTTGCTAGTACACACAACTCCAACATTGATATCACATCCATACATTCACATATACAAAAGTAAAGCAAAATGTGTACATAACTTAAGCGTTTACAGTTATTACATCAACGGCCGACCAGCCAAATAAAAACAAGTATTAATAGAGCAATCAAAAGTAGCAGCAGAAGTAAGAGTGATAATAGTAGAAAATTTCCAGAGGCATGCACATCCAAAACCCAAAAGCAACCGACAAGAAACAAAGCCTAGATAGGCCCATCAAGGAACCCTCTGGTTCTAGGTTCGAAGAAAGCATCGTCTAGCATAGGCTCATCCTCAAACTTTGAACAACAATTTAAGCAAGATTGAGTACAATACGTACTCAGCAAGACTTGTAGTGTATCATAAAAATTATATAAATGCAAGGTTAACAAGAGAGGAGGCTCTAAGATACAAGTTATTTTCAGCAATAAGCAGATTTTGTTTGCAATATCCATATGTAGTAATTTGTAACAGAAGTTTAAAGAGTAGTTAGATAGATACAGGACAGTAAGTAAGTAATTGAATGAATAATAACAACAACTCGCAACTCTCCTCGGCTGCGAGCAATATGTCATTTTCAGCCATAGACATGGCACTCGACACAAATATAAACCAACAAAATATTTCCCATGTTTTCCAACGAAATTATTTTTGAGAAAATCAAGTCTATACTCGATGTGACCGCACTAGGCACGCTCATAACCATGAGCACGACTATTTAAATAGATTTACACTCTACAGAAGGGTACAACTTTACCCACAGCATACAAATTCTCTAGTTTATTTGGCAACTATCGATACCACCGCTCACTACCTTTGGTAAGCAGTCTAGAGCACGTGTCGAAGCCTTTCAATCATCTAGTCCTACCATTGCACTAGCCCAGCGAATGAATACGCTCACTTCGTGATGAGGACATCTCTCCTATGGATGCAACCACTATTCATCAACCTGAAGTTGTACAAGGACCAATTACCAGGGCACGTGCACGACAGTTGAATTATCAGGTGAGCTCATTTCTAGGAGTTCATAATTTTTCTATTGAGGATGGATTGCTACCTAAATCATGTGATTTTATTCTACATAGGAACCAAGGTGAGGGGAGCAGCACTACTACCACAGCAAGGCCAGGCCGACCCTATTTCAATCCCAGACCAATTCGGAGTCAGCATGATAGCACCGACTTAAAACGACCATAAATTTCACACACGGAGTCTGTTGGAGGTGTTCGAGTACTTGATGGAAAGCTTACGACGAGACCTTTCCAACGGATCTGGCCCCATCTTCATATTCACTGTCTACATGTCACAATCGTCAAAGAGAGATGTTGCGTCACCTAATGGGCCAACTTGGGCCTTGTAATAGTGTTAGGATCCGAGCCCAGGTTGTGTGTGCTCCCCCTGGTGGCGCACAAACCCTAGGCCGACCTCCCTCCTGGCCACAATCGCCTTATAACCTTTGTGGCCGCCACTTTTAGTCCTTAGGTTTTGTTTAGATCAGTTTAGCCTGTGTGTGCAAACTCCACGTTGTCTCTTGTGTCGGTTAGACCAACAGATTCGTGTTACAGAACCTCAACTATCCTTGTGCGACTTTTATATCTAGCAATTTTTAGATTGCTCTTTACTTGAATTTTTGCTTGTTCTTCGATTGCTTGCAGGAATTGATCTTCATGATCAGGTCAACCATCGTTCTTGGTGAGCTTGATAACGACAAATAGTGTGGTTTAGCGATTGTTGGACAGTTTGATCGAGTTTCGGTCAAGTAGCCTTGTCGTCAAAGTCACTCTCTACAAATCGAATTACCATCCACCAGAAGATTGGGACCAATCTTACATCACTTCGCCCGGGTACACCCCCGTCGAGTGAGGCATTTGTAGTTGTGTCGACTAGATTTGTGCCCAACACCGTGGTGAAGGGAACCCCTTCGGACATGCCTAAATCCGGTCATGCCCGCACTACTACAACCTACCTACGCGCAAGACTAGTTTTTAATGACTTAATTAGCTAATATCATCCCATACCAGCACATGTGGTTGTACGCTTAGGCTTAGATTGATGGCACCGACGTTCGGTTCTTAATTGACCTGGGCAAGGATCCCCCTACCTACTAGTGAGGTACACCCCTCACTCTTCTCAGAATGTAATATAACTCGTCCGCGTCGAAAACTATATTTTGTATTTTTATTTTTATACAAAATAATAGAGGTACACCCCTCTAGATATTTTTTATAAATATCTCAAATTCATGTTTATCATATTGCCCTTTTATAGCTTTTAGGGAAGAACTATCGCTCTAGTAAGCATTTGTGCGATGCTCGCACTTAAAATTCCCAATTTGACACTATATATTACCTAACCTATAACCTAATTGCTACAACAGTAAGGGAATCAACATTTCAAGAGAATTCATGCATCAATTAGGATTATAACTACCGTTAATCCAAACATAGCAATTTTTCATCAAACGTACACACATGCATAACAGATTTCTCAAAACAAAGTTGTAACACCCTGATTTTCAGAGCCTTTTTAAAAAAATTCGAAATAAAAAGAACCATTTGATTTTGATGATAATTCAAAGCTTAACTTGAGAATTTCAGGATCTGGATTGTTTAAAATGACTAAGCTAAACTTCAACTAAATCAAAGTTTGGTTCTTTTGATGTAGCCCTAGCTCTCTGGAGCTAACTCCCTTTTCTTGATAGGATTTTCTTTCCTCTATCCTATATTTGGACATTCTTATATGTCGGATCGTCCCTCTTGTTTGACCTCCGTTGTGGTCATCCTCCTTGTCTTTTGGTCTTTCCTCTCCCGAAATCTCTCTATTGAGACCCTTTTCTAGTCTACCTCTTGGGTCCCACCACCTTTGGGTGGGACCTCTCTCTAATCTCTCTTTTGTAGTTTAAACCTCCTCGAGGTTTAGATTTTTCCTTGTATCTAGACCTCCTTTGAGGACTAGACAATCCTTCTTGATTTGACATTTCTCTTGTGTTTGGGCACCCCCTAGGTCTAGACTTTCCTTGTGTTCTAGCCCTTTGTGTGCCAGACTTCCTTACTGCTGGGACTCCTCTGTGGTTCGGACCTCTTCCTTGTCTTGACCTCTTTGATGTCTGGATCTCTTTTGATCCTAGACCACATTCTTCGATTGGGCATATTCTTATGCCCAGACCTCCCTCTGGGTTGATCTAGCCAGACCTTCCCCTTGGGTTTGGATCACTTTAGATATCTTTGTTGGTTTGGATCTCTTTGATTCAGACCTCCTTCTGTCTAGATCTCTTCTTAGTCTAGACCCCTTGTTGCTGGGCACTCTCTTATGCCTGCACCTCTTATCGATTGAGACCTCCTTGTATTCCTTTGGATCTCCTCCGTTCGGACCTCCCATGCGTGGATCTGAACCATTCGAAAACTCTTTGTCCTAATCTTAATCCTCGGGACCTCCCCTTGTTCTCAATCTAACGGTTTGGACCTCCTTACTTTGAATCCTAAGGTCCGACCTCCCGTGCATTACTCTCCTTGGAACCTCACCTTCACGTTTGATCTTGGCCGTTGGACCTCCTCTTGGAGATCCAACCGGGACCTCAACTTGTCCTTAATCTTAACCACGGGACCTCTTGGTAGTCCTTTAGACCTCTGTCCGGGACCTCTCAAGTGGCTTTTAGAGGCGGCTTGGACCTCCTCGCCCGACCTCTCTTGAAGAGATCTGACCGTCGGGACCTCCCCATGTCGAGACCTCCTCGCATCTCTGGACCTCCTCCACTTCAGACCTCCTTGAGTCGCGGGACCTCCTTTGATGAAGTCTGGTTGTCCGAACCTCGATCCGTGGACCTCCTCCATGTGTATTTGGACCTCCCCATGTTCGGACCTCCTTTGTGTATATCAGGGACCTCTTAGTTTCTTAGACCTCCTCGAGGACCTCTCTTCTTGGGCAAGACCTCCCCTTTGACCCATTGTTTCTAATTTGGCCGGCCCCACCGCCGGTCTTAACCATTCTCAATTCCTCATACGTTATTATATTGAGCATTTAATGCGGGTCTTGTCACATTAAATGCATCCATATCGTGGTGTTCTACTGAATTGGGTCCTTAACCGCATTCGACATTTTTCCTAGTCCTTCCCAAAGCAACATAAAATTTGTCCTTTCTCGTACTTCTTAACGAGGTGGTAGTGACACCGCTGCCACTCACCCATCTTTGACCTACTTCCATACTTATCCTTGACATATGTATTTCTAGTTTTCTTCACCCTTTTTGTCTATAATTAGTCCAGGAGTTCTACCATTTTACCTTTTCACATTCACCATCTTGGCTTTAGTCCGATGGTACATCCCAGGAAGACTTGGCTCTCACAACCTTCCCTTCCATCCAAGACTTCTTGTCCTGGTAAGTTCCTTTGTAATCTGCTCCATTCTGTGTTTACCACGCTCACCATTTCAACTCTGCTTTCAGTTCTTGTTCTTGTTGCCATAATAAGCGGGTGTATCCTTCCCAGGACCCCTTTTCTTGGATTTAGCTTCGGACTTCGTGGCTTCTATGTGAGGACCTCCTCTGTGGTCTCTGCACATAGAGTATCTTCTGGACCTTCTTGGCCGTGCGCAAGGATTACCTTCGAGGTCCCTCTGTTCCTTGGTCAAGATCACTCCTTTGAAGTCCTTTGTCAAAAGACCACTTCCTCTCAGTAAGTTGGAACCACCTCCAAAGAATCCCTTCTAAATACAATGCTCTTCTGTTAATTGAGTTTTGAGGTTCCTCTGGAGTTCTTTTGGTTCTTTATTTGGAGCTGGGTCTGAATATGTTTTCTTCTAGTGTAGATCTTGGCGTTTCGAGAGAGCCGAGCCGTGAGAGTGAGTAAAATCTTAAGCTATCAAGCAAGAGGCAAGTTACACTCTTGATCATATTGCACCCAGTAATTTAAACTAATTATGTTCTGTTTTAATGTGTACTGCATGCTTATTTTTATCAAGTTAGTTCAATACCGGTTTTAACTTTATAGTTATACCCATTTCCTTTGTATGACCTCTGTTGGTTTTATGCAGAACACATTGTCACCATTAGGTTAAACTTGGCTAATCACAATAGTATGAGTCAAGACCATTTGAAAAACATATGCTCGGTTATGCTTAGACCAAAACTATTGATTTGGGAAATCTTTACCAACATAACCAAATAATGTTTTAAGTGTTTCACCATGACATTGGGTTGTCATGGAGGTATGAAAATGGTCTTTGGGAAAGCAAAGAAAATAAACTTGAGTTTGGATTTGGGGCAAATTGGATTGCTTGGTTGGTGCAATGTTTATGCACGGACTCTAACACAGCTAAGGTGGAGGTCCATGGGTTAGTGAAAGTTGCCCTAGTCATATGAGGACCGGTCTTTGGCGACCAATGCCATGCCTATAATGGGCTATGCCAAACCGTGCAACCACATGTCTCGGTGTGGGGGCGTGGGACTGGTGATTAATTTGCAAAACTCTACCATATCTTTGCTCCATTGGAGGTGTGGGAGGTCTTGTTTGGCCAATGGTCTTTTATAACCTCTTTGCTCCCCTTTGGTGCAAGAGGGGCTTCCCGTCGGATTGCGATCCACAGGGGTGAAACCTTAGCAAGGAAAGGTGTCTTTGGAGCAATGCATTGTAAAGGTCTTGTCATGAGCTCTAGACCTCTTACCTTCGGTAGTGAGAGGTGGCACTAAGCGCATGCCAAACAAACTAGAGTACTCATGTCGTGTGGGTAAAGTGCACAACCTCTGCGAGTTAAATCTATTGAATAGCCGTGTCGCGGTCATGGGCGTCTTGGCAAAGGCCACTTGAAGTTAGTTGTTGACTTTGGGAATTTAAAATGATTTTTAAATCTGTTTTGGGAATTTGCCGTCCCATGGGTTTGGGCGAGAGCCTAATGTCGGGAGGTATCCTTCACCATCTTATGATGAATGTTATCCAAGCTGAAAAACTGATTTGATAAAATGAATTTTAATTATTGTATTACTGCCTTAGAACTTAATACATGTATTTGAAAGAAGCGTGGCTTTATGCAAATCAACCATATTAAGCCTTCCATTGTGATATCCATTATGCATGTCATCTTGTTATCTGACGGGTGTAACTTGCGAGCACGGTTGTTGTGCTCGCTCTTGCTGATGCTATCTTTTAGCGAGAATTGAGAGCTTTAAGGTGATGCGCTCGGTGGACCAAATGGTCCTGATCGACTAGGATTAAGCCCTCCAAGGTTGCTTGTGGTGTGTCGGGTGGCTCGGTGTTCATTTTGTTATACTTTGCTGGCGGCTTGTAAGATCTCTTGTAAACAACTCCGTTGGTTATTAATAAAGCTCACGTTCTTTGCTATGTTATCCTTGTTGTTCTTTGTGAAGAGCTAGCCATGATCCTTGGGACTAGCTCGGGTTTCACAGGGACCGGGAGTCAGCTCGACCTCTATGTCCGCACAAAGGATGGCGTGTGAAGTTACGAGGAGGTCCCAGATCTCCACGACCTCCTCTGGAGGGTCGTGGGTGGTCTTAGTGAGCCCTCGGACCTCCTCGTTTGTTCCTAAGTGTGGCTATGGTAGGCCGTGGGTGCTCCACGGTTCCTAGGCTCACTCTCGGGTCACGTTCTCTGGACCTCCGGAGGTCTCGTTGGACCTCCTAGGAGGTCTTGGTGGACTGCCCGAGAGGTCCTTTATGGACCTCCTGGGAGGTCCTGGTGGACTTTCCAGAGGTCATGGAGGATCTCTCGGTGCTCTTGAGTTGGGTCGTCACAAAAGTGGTATCAGAGCATCACGACTGCAGGTCGCAACCTAGTAGAATGGACGTTAGTGAAGATTTCAAAATTTATTTTACAACAAAAGAAATAACTTGTTCTTTCCTTATCTGAGTCATCTTTCTATCCTTATCCCCTTCTCTGTATCTTTTCTTATCCTATTTTTCCTCTTATCATTTTGCTTGCCTCAACGTTTTACAAAGGTAAATGAATCCTCCTACCTCTGGAAAATTCTATAGGACCGAACCCTTGTGTTCTAGCCGATGTCCCTAGAAGGATGAGTGCAGATGGTTCAAGACTCGGCGTGCGATCTCTTAGGAGCCATATTTGCTTAAAACCCGATGCCTTTGGAGACTTAGCTAGTAGCTTTAGAAAGCCTTTGTGAGTCCATTTCCGTGAATCAAAGATTTTAGAGTTTGATTGATGGTTATGAGGAGCTCGATGGACTCGGAGTATGTTGGTGGAGTGCGCTTTGTTGTTAAGTAGCTCCAAGAAGGCTGATTGGTGGGTAGTATAAATGGTGCCTATAGAAGATGCCCCTGGGAGAATGTTTTGATAATTGTAAAAGTATATAGGAATAAGAAATGAGGATTCAAATGCCATGAGATGTTGAATGTATATCTGAGGCTTATTTCTCCCCCCCTGAGGTTGGGTTGCATAGCTTGTGCTGGTAGAAGTAATCTGAGAAGGAAATTTTTAAGGGCTATGAAGGGGGATATGAACTTGAAATGTTGTCTTGATTTAGGGAATGAATTGAATATTCCAGGATTTGAAATCGAGTGCAATGTTAATTGGAATCTTACAATCAGAATGTGGATTGTATTGAAGCCATTCAAGTCGGATTGAATAGCAGAATCTGGACTTGAAGGAAATACTGGTCAGGTTTTTGATAAATGTCTTTGATCATATCATGGGTTTGCGATTCGATTAGTAGAATGAATTGAATTGCCCATAAATTTGGAGTAAATTGCTCTGTTGACTAGAAGTTTCTATCAGACCATGTGAGTTATATGGGATTTCATTAGATACAATTGCTTAGAGAATCTGAGTTTGAAAGGAATCTGGGTCCAGATTATAGAGTTAAGTCTTGAATCTGATTTTGGAATTTATGTAATTATTAATATTGGAAGATGAGTTTGAGGAGCATTTTGCCAGTTGGAATGGGTTAAAACCTTGTGCTGAATAAATAGTGGTGGAAAAACTCAGCGAACCAAAATTTAAAACTGATGGGTTGCTAGAAGTTCTTTGGGAGATTTTATAATGAAGACTGGTGGAATTATGGATTATGTAATCTTTCCACATAATGGTGATCTTAATTGAATTATGGTAATCCTTTCAATCGGGTGACTCTTAAGCCGGTGGATTTATGGACTAAATTTGAACTCACGGTTTATGACTAGCCTTTTGGGAGAACTTTCAGTTCAAGATGGATTTGAAGATTTTGTTGTGATCTTGGGGTTACCAGATTAAAAGGTACGGTTATAGTTGCTGGATTCTTGTGGATTTGTGCAGGAGAGTAGTATACAATTGAAGCAATGAATTTATGGAATTATCTAGTCCAAGCCTAGAAGAAATTTGTGAAGTGTGCAGTCTCGCCAACAGAGGGTGAGATTAATTAAGGATTTGGACTTCAAATTGGATGATGCTAAGAATTGTAGATTGGTGGATTCCCACAATAACAAGTTGGATCTAATAAGATAGGAAGGCAAATTCTTGGCTTATAGCTAAGACTTCGGTAGCTTGGTGGTGGCAAGTAACTCTGGAGAGAGCCAGAAGAAGGCAGAAGCATCGTCGTCTCTACCTTTCAAGGACAACTGCAAGGCTTCTTGAAGGCCGAGAACTGAAGCTTGTTTCGTCGGTCCAACCATATAGCTTGTACCACCCTGCCCTTCTGTATACTTAGTCCCCACCAAATGATAGGTACCTTGATCGTTAGAGCGTTGATAATTGATGAGCTCTTATGAGCAAGCTTTTAATTGGTTCTTTATTAGGGTATGATTACATTCAATCCCTCGTTAACCATTTGACTCTTACCTATCCTTGGTCTCCTTTTCTAACCCTTTAGAGCACCTAGTAGTAATCAAGAGCTCAACCCATGGAGCCAGAATACTTGAAGACATCATTGACTCCTGCAACCCGGCCGGTGAGCAAGAGATCAAGACACCTCCAGCCGAGTCGAGTCGCACGGACCAATCCCAAAACATCCAACTTTGCAAGCACTCGCCAACAACGGGATAAGAATCACAAGAGGAAGATAGAAGACCAAGTACAAGATGGCTAGAAGAAACCTAAAACCCATTGTTACATTTCCAAGCCACTTGTCCCGGACTAGCCATAGTTGAAGCCCCTTCTTTGCTACCCTTCTTCTTTCCGACCTCTGCGAATCTAAAGTCGAGATTCCCTTAAGGGGTTAGGTTTGTAACACCGATTTTGAAACCTTTTAAAAAAATTGAAATAAAAAGAACCATTTGATTTTGATGATAATTTAAAGCTTAACTTGAGAATTTGGGATCTGGATTGTTTAAAATGACTAAGCTAAACTTCAACTAAATCAAAGTTTGGTTCTTTTGATGTAGCCCTAGCTCTCTGGAGCTAACTCCCTTTCTTGATAGGATTTTCTTTCCTCTATCCTATATTTGGACATTCTTATATGTCGAGATCGTCCCTCTTGTTTGACCTCCGTTGTGGTCATCCTCCTTGTCTTTTCGGGTCTTTCCTCTCCCCTGGAAATCTCTCTATTGAGACCCTTTTTCTAGTCTACCTCTTGGGTCCGGACCACCTTTGGGTCGGGACCTCTCTCTTAATCTCTCTTTTGTAGTTTAAACCTCCTCTGAGGTTTAGATTTTTCCTTGTATCTAGACCTCCTTTGAGGACTAGACAATCCTTCTTGGTTGACATTTCTCTTGTGTTTGGGCACCCCCTAGGTCTAGACTTTCCTTGTGTTCTAGCCCCTTTGTGTGCCCAGACTTCCTTACCACTGGGACCCCTCCTGTGGTTCGGACCTCTTCCTTGTCTTGACCTCTTTGATGTCTGGATCTCTTTTGATCCTAGACCACATTCTTCGATTGGGCATATTCTTATGCAGGACCTCCTCTACAGGGTTGATCTAGCCAGACCTTCCCTTTGGTTTGGATCACTTTAGATCTCTTTGTTGGTTTGGATCTCTTTGATTCAGACCTCCTTCCTGTCTAGACCTCTTCTTAGTCTAGACCCCCTTGTTGCCTGGGCACTCTCTTATGCCCAGACCTCTTATCAGTTGAGACCTCCTTGTATTCCTTTGGATCTCCTCCGTTCAGACCTCCCATGCGTGGATCTGAACCATTCGGGAACTCTTTGTCCTAATCTTAATCCTCAGGACCTCCCCCTTGTTCTGAATCTAACGGTTTGGACCTCCCCTTACTTTGAATCCTAAGATCCAGACCTCCCCGTGCATTACTCTCCTTGGAACCTCACCTTCACATTTGATCTTGGCCGTTGGACCTCCCTCTTGGAGATCCAACCGCCCGGACCTCAACTTGTCCTTAATCTTAACCACGGGACCTCTTGGTAGTCCTTTAGACCTCCTGTCCAGGACCTCTCCGTGGCTTTTAGAGCTGGCTTGGGACCTCCTCGCCAGACCTCTCTTGAAGAGATCCTGACCGTCAGGACCTCCCCATGTCGAGACCTCCTCGCATCTCTGGACCTCCTCCACTTCACCTCCTTGAGTCGCGGGACCTCCTTTGATGAAGTCTGGTTGTCCAGAACCTCGATCCGTGGACCTCCTCCATGTGTATTTGGACCTCCCCATGTTCGGACCTCCTTTGTGTATATCGGGACCTCTTAGTTTCTTAGACCTCCTCGAGGACCTCTCTTGAGGCAAGACCTCCCCCTTTGACCCATTGTTTCTAATTTGGCCAGCCCCACCGCCGGTCTTAACCATTCTCAATTCCTCATACGTTATTATATTGAGCATTTAATGCGGGTCTTGTCACATTAAATGCATCCATATCGTGGTGTTCTACTGAATTGGGTCCTTAACAGTACTACGACATTTTTCCTAGTCCTTCCCAAAGCAACATAAGTCGTCCTTTCGTACTTCTTAACGGGTGGTAGTGACACTGCTCTGCCACTCACCCATCTTTGACCTACTTCCATACTTATCCTTGACATATGTATTTCTAGTTTTCTTCACCCTTTTTGTCTATAATTAGTCCGGGAGTTCTACCATTTTACCTTTTTCACATTCACCATCTTGGCTTTAGTCCGATGGTACATCGAGGAAGACTTGGCTCTCACAACCTTCCCTTCCATCCAAGACTTCTTGTCCCTGGTAAGTTCCTTTGTAATCTGCTCCATTCTGTGTTTACCACGCTCACCATTTCAACTCCCTTTCGGTTCTTGTTCTTGTTGCCATAATAAACGGGTGTATCCTTCCCAGGACCCCTTTTCTTGGATTTCGCTCGGACTTCTGTGGCTTCTATGTGAGGACCTCCTCTGTGGTCTCTGCACATAGAGTATCTTCTGGACCTTCTTGGCGTGCGCAAGGATTACCTTCGGGGTCCCTCTGTTCCTTGGTCAAGATCACTCCTTTGAAGTCCTTTGTCAAAAGACCACTTCCTCTCGATAAGTTGGAACCACCTCCAAAGAATCCCTTCTAAATACAATGCTCTTACATTAATTGAGTTTTGAGGTTCCTCTGGAGTTCTTTTGGTTCTTTATTTGGGTGGAGTGCGAATATGTTTTCTTCTAGTGTAGATCTTGGCGTTTCGAGAGAGCAGAGCCGTGAGAGTGAGTAAAATCTTAAGCTATCAAGCAAGAGGCAAGTTACACTCTTGATCATATTGCACCCGATAATTTAAACTAATTATGTTACTGTTTTAATGTGTCTTGCATGCTTATTTTTATCAAGTTAGTTCAATACCGTTTTAACTTTATAGTTATACCCATTTCCTTTGTATGACCTCTGTTGGTTTTGTACAGAACACATTGTCACCATTAGGTTAAACTTGGCTAATCACGATAGTATGAGTCAAGACCATTTGAAAAACATATGCTCGGTTATGCTTAGACCAAAACTATTGATTTGGGAAATCTTTACCAACATAACCAAATAATGTTTTAAGTGTTTCACCATGACATTGGGTTGTCATGGAGGTATGAAAATGGTCTTTGGGAAAGCAAAGAAAATAAACTTGAGTTTGGGTGGGGCAAATTGGATTGCTTGGTTGGTGCAATGTTTATGCACGGACTCTAACACAGCTAAGGTGGAGGTCCATGGGTTAGTGAAAGTTGCCCTAGTCATATGAGGACCGGTCTTTGGCGACCAATGCCATGCCTATAATGGGCTATGCCAAAACCGTGCAACCACATGTCTCCGATGTGGGCGTGGGACTGGTGATTAATTTGCAAAACTCTACCATATCTTTGCTCCATTGGAGGTGTGGGAGGTCTTGTTTGGCCAATGGTCTTTTATAACCTCTTTATTCCCCTTTGGTGCAAGAGGGGCTTCCGCCGGATTGCGATCCACAGAGGTGAAACCTTAGCAAGGAAAGGTGTCTTTGGAGCAATGCATTGTAAAGGTCTTGTCATGAGCTCTAGACCTCTTACCTTCGGTAGTGAGAGGTGGCACTAAGCGCATGCCAAACAAACTAGAGTACTCATGTCGTGTGGGTAAAGTGCACAACCTCTGCGAGTTAAATCTATTGAATAGCCGTGTCATGGTCATGGGCGTCTTGGCAAAGGCCACTTGAAGTTAGTTGTTGACTTTGGGAATTTAAAATGATTTTCAAATCTGTTTTGGGGCTGCCGTCCCATGGGTTTGGGCGAGGAGCCTAATGTCGGGGGGTATCCTTCACCATCTTATGATGAATGTTATCCAACCGAAAAACCTGATTTGATAAAATGAATTTTAATTATTGTATTCTTGCCTTAGAACTTAATACATGTATTTGAAAGAAGCATGGCTTTATGCAAATCAACCATATTAAGCCTTCCATTGTGATATCCATTATGCATGTCATCTTGTTATCGGCGGGTGTAACTTGCGAGCACGGTTGTTGTGCTCGCTCTTGCTTGATGCTATCTTTTAGCGAGAATTGAGAGCTTTAAGGTGATACGCTCGGTGGACCAAATGGTCCTGGATCGACTAAGATTAAGCCCTCGGTAGGTTGCTTGTGGTGTATCGGGTGGCTCGGTGTTCATTTTGTTATACTTTGCTGGCGGCTTGTAAGATCTCTTGTAAACAACTCCGTTGGTTATTAATAAAGCTCACGTTCTTTGCTATGTTATCCTTGTTGTTCTTTGTGAAAGAGCTAGCCATGATCCTTGGGACTAGCTCGGGTTTCACGAGGACCCGGAGTGGCTCGACCTCTATGTCCGCACAAAGGGATGGCGTGTGAAGTTACGAGGAGGTCCCAGATCTCCACGACCTCCTCTGGAGGTCGTGGGTGGTCTAGTGAGCCCTCGGACCTCCTCGTTTGTTCCTAAGTGTGGCTATGGTAGGCCGTGGGTGCTCCACAGTTCCTAGGCTCACTCTCGGGTCACGTTCTCCTGGACCTCCGGGAGGTCTCGTTGGACCTCTGGGAGGTCTTGGTGGGCTGCAGAGGTCACTATGGACCTCTGGGAGGTCTGGTGGACTTTCCAGAGGTCATGGAGGATCTCTCGGTGCCCTAGAGTTGGGTCGTCACAAAAGTACAATAATTAGATTAGTGGGATCAAAATGATCAAAGGGGTTGCTTTCCTTGCTCTGGTTGTTCTAAATAGGAGGATGGATGGTCACCAAAAATGTCGTTCGAACAATCGATGTCTAATCAAAAGAGTTGGAACAAATTAAATAAAGCAAAATAATTTCAACAGTAACCAAATCAAAATATTTTTGCATATTAAGGTAGAGCATGATTTTAGATGAATTTATAAAAAATAATCATCTCATTTGGAGTTTTTATGAAAAAGTTATTAAGATTTCAATTTGGTTCAGTTTGAAAAATCCTAAAAAAGAAAAGGTGTCGTCGACAACGTATTTTTCAAGATCTATGCTTTCCAGCAGAGAAAGCATATTCTCTTCTACGTTCTATTGAGGTTTACGTTTTCCAACAGAGAAAATGTATTCTCCTCTGAACGAAAAGCGCATTTTCCTATTTTCGTCTGATTTTCATTATTCTGACATGTGGGGTCCATTTGTTAGTGACTTGGTTCATGTGAGCAGTGTATGGACCGAAGGTCCACGTGTACCGTGCTGGTCCACGGGGTGGTCTACACTATGCACTTAAGGCATGGGTCCCATTTGTTAGAGACACATTTTCAACTCAAGTTTTAATTGATTTCTCGTTAACTGTTCCTGGGCCCACATGTCAATCCAACAGAGACATTATTAACTCAACTCTAATCATTGCTTTATCCTAATTGAGTGGGATTTGGTCTTAATGACCCAGCTACAGTGCCGATCAGCTCTCGAACAAGCAGAGCAACGCGAGGGGCTGCTCTGGTTGCACTCGTCGCCAGCAAGTAAGTGATAGGGAGTCGATGGTGAGTACCAAAATGGGTTGCTGGTGAGCTAACGAAGCTAAGGGAGGTGGTTTCATGGCTTGGACGATACCGTGGTGGCGTGGTGAGGGTATGCGGCGGGCGGCTGTGAGGAAGAAACGGTGCAACGATGCTCGTGTGCTATAGGAGCTAAACTAGGGAGAGCATAAGCATCATGGATCACATAGAGCTCACCGGAGCTTTCGGTGGTGAAGGGGAGGTGTTGAGGCAGTCCGGCAGCGTAGAACCGAAGCGGCACGGTGGGGTCACCGTGGAGGCGATGCTACAGAGAGAGAGCGAGCGAGGGTGAGTGGTATGGGTAGCTAGGATATGTCAAGGGGGTGCTCTAAGCACGAGGAATTGAGCTAGAGCTCACCAGACGAGAATCGGCGTCGACGGTGGCAGTTTTGGCCGTGCATGAGGAAGAAAGTGATGGCAAGGTGCTCCAGTGGGCAAAAGTCAAAATCAAATGAGGGAAAAAGTTCCTTAGGGGCTAGAACATGTTATGACGTGTTTCATTAGGGAAGGACCTCACAGGTTTGGCCATAACAACTAACGGGAGCGGTGGTTGCACACTGGACATCGCCAGACATGAAGAAGAACCTCGTGTTCCTGGTGATTTAGCTGCACAAAAGGAAGAAGAATGTGAGGGATGGAAATAATACATCGAGGAGGTCATTAGGGACATGACGAAAAGGATCAGGGTTCATCAAGGTGGCTGGGAGCGTCGTGAGCGGTGGTAGCCATGGCCGGCACTGACCTTCGGGTCTTGAACTCGAATGGAGCTCGGAAGAGGAGAGAGGAATGGATAGGGGAGTGAGGGGACATGGACAGGAGACGTTTTGACACAATGTAGAAGGCTTTAAATAGCGAGATGATGGTGAGAAGAACGACGAGACCAAGGTGGCCGTCTCGGGTTTTTCTCGCAGCTTTCTCCGTCCGGGCGGGAATAACGGCCATCAATGGGGTAGATGAGGTAGGCGAAGACCGGCGGAGGTGATGGGGGTGGTTGGGACTCGAAATGGTGGGCGGACGGTGAAAGCATCTATGCCCCTAAATTTGATTTTGGTAATTAATGTCAACAATGTATTAAGAGACTAACATGTGTGCTAAGATGTTTTAAGGATTAGTCCCAAAGGATGTGTTATGACATGGAAATGGAAATGCAAAGGTAATGAAGATTAACTTGGCTCAAGCAAAGGTATCAGTATCTAGAGGATCCTTTTGTAGTATTTTACCGGTCTAGGTGTTTGGAGAAAAGACCAGATTTGTAGGATAGACATCGTACTATTAAGAGGGATCATAGCTAGTAGCTTGAGGATCTATTTTTGTGCCATCTTGATCAATTAGGAGTCATGTATTGCATTTGTTTTTATACGGAAAAATGTTCGAAAAAATCGGTAAGAAGACCGTTAAATCTTGGCGGTATTACGCAAGTCGGTATCTAGAAATATTAATGGTGGTATGTATTTTTGAGAGAGCATGTTTTGGATGATTTTCTTGAAACCCCAAATTGGTATGACCGCGAATTATATGGCGGTATTACATAAGTCGATATCTAGAAATAAGTGGCGGTATGTTTTTTACAGAGAACATGTTTTTGGGAGCGTTTCTTAAAATCCTGAAATCAATAAGACCGCAAGTGTAAAGCAGTATTACCGCAAGTCGGTGAATGTTCGGACCGTCCGAACGTATGATCCGATCGTGTGGTCATAACGAGTGGTCCGAACGTTCAAACGAATCTGAGCGGACAACGTGGACAGTCCGATCATTTGGTCCGATCGGAAGAGCTGATTGGGTTGGACCATGTGTTCAGTCAAAATCGGTATGACTGCACTTCTTGAGCGGTATTACCGCAGGTCGGTAATACCGAGTTTTACATGGCGGTACGATATTTCCAGAGAAGGTGTTTCTTCCGTGATTTCTAAGTCTCTGGAAATTGGTAATACCGATATAGCCGAGCAGTATTACCGCAATGCGGTAATACCATTTTATAGTTGGCGGTAGTACCACAA
The DNA here is from genome assembly GCA_036346405.1 of Phyllostachys edulis. Taxonomy (NCBI): domain Eukaryota; kingdom Viridiplantae; phylum Streptophyta; class Magnoliopsida; order Poales; family Poaceae; genus Phyllostachys; species Phyllostachys edulis. The sequence continues at coordinate 18,199,811 of CM070567.1, forward strand.
ATCTTTTTGTAACAGCTAGATCAGAGCATTAAATGCTACTGTTCTGACCGTTGAGCAGAAATCGGTAATACTAGTCGGTTATCCTTGATCCTACAGACGGCGAAAACCGAGGGCGTATGGGCAAAGCTCGCATAATCACATGCTGGCAAGGGGGTGAGCGAGGTGGAAGAAGAAGTCTGGCATGTGGGTCCCACGCGTCAGTGAGAGAGAGAGAGAGAGAGAGAGAGAGAGAGAGAGAGAGAGAGAGAGAATTAAAATCAGGGTTTTGGGTTTAAGTGGCTGAGGTTTTGCTGAATTTTTGTACTGAGAAAAAGAGGTTCGAATTTTATGAAAATTTTTGTGAGGGCTCCTGACTTAATGTAGTTGCTTATGTAAATTTTTCAGAAGTTTATCTTGCCTACGATGTTCTAGAAAATTCTTATAAATTTCTGTTTTTCCTGAAATCCATTATTGCTTTCGATGAAATTTCCAAAAAGGTGCCCAATAAATTTTTCCTAAGCCAAAATGTCCAGAATAATTCTCTTACTTATTTTCATTATATTTTTCCTAAGATTCTTACAAGTTTATGTTTGTATGCATTTCTTTAGTTACATTATACAAAAAAAATTCAAAAATCATTCATGATTAGATTCTTATATGTAATATGCTCAAAATTATTTTTCCCAATGCATTTTTATTGTGTCTTCCCAAAATTTGAATTTTGGGATGTTTCAGCGGCCTCCATTCTCCTGGCGTGGGCTCCGTTCCCTCGTTCCCTTCCTTCATGGAGGCGCGTTCCTACCTGCTGCTCGAAGAAAATCGCTTCGCCGAGACATCCAATATGATGACTGCCACAACCTTGTGGCCTGCTGTTGTGCCTTTTCCAGGTGCGCCATGGCCCGGCGTCCCCCTGTCTCCACAGCCTCAACACGGCGCGTCCTGGTCCGTTGAGCATCCCGCTCTGGCCAGTGCGTTTTGGTCACACGCGCCTACGCCCGCACCTGGTGCACCTTGGTCCGGTGCAACCGCCTCTTTGTGTCCCTCCGGTGGCTCGTCATCATCCAGGTTTCGTTACAAGAAGGGCACGGGTAAGAAGAAATACCCATTGAACCCCTGGACTAGCAAGTTCCAGGGGTGCAACAATGCCATCCACCCCAAAGGTGCTGCTCCAGGTGCTCCGTGGCATGTGTTGGTGCCAGCATCCGATGTCCTTGCCTCCTGTCCACCCGCTGGCCAGACGCATATGCAACAGTCGATATATCATTCGGCTGCGCAGGCGTACAATGCTTCCATCAGTGGTGTCGCCGACATGGCACTGGTGCAATCCTCCGCATCAACCTGGGACTAGGCAGGCCTCCCCATGGCACTGACCAACATGTCCGTGCAGTCAAACCAGCCCAGTGGGGATTGGTTTCTGGACTTCAGGGCTATGTCGCACATGTCCGCAAGTGGTGTTAATCTTTCCTCTCTTTCTCCTTTCGATTCTAACTCTCGTATCACCTTTGGCAATGGATCCAATCTTCCCATTACTCATACTAGTCATACATCCATCCCCACACCACCCACTCCACTTTATCTTTCGAATGTCTTAGTCGCACCCAATCTTATTAAAAATCTAATCTTGTTAAAAATCTGATTTTCATTCATTCCCTAACCCGTGATAATTATGTGTCGATAGAATTTGACCCTCTTGGTTTTTTTGTCAAGGATCTGTGCACCAGAATGAAGATCCTGTGTTGTGACAGCACAGGCGATCTCTACCCACTCTCCATAAATAAACTTGCCACCACCATGCTCCATGCCACCGTGCACTCCGTCAAGCTTTGGCATTAGCGTCTCGGACACCCCAGCCGCGACGTTTTAGCTCGCTCTTTACCTTCTTTGCAATGTAATAAATCTGCAAGTCTTTGTCACGCTTGCCAACTCGGGAAACATGTTCATCTTCCATTCTCTAGCTCTACCTCTGTTACACATCTTCCTTTTGAACTTATTCAATGCGATGTATGGACCTCGCCTGTCTCGAGCAATTCTGGTTATCAATACTATTTGATTATAGTGGATGACTTCACTCATTTCATGTGGACCTTTCTATTACGGCTGAAATCCGATGTGTTTAACACCATCATCTCCTTTCATGCCTATGTGTGCACACAGTTCAATCTTTCCATTAAATCCATTCAAATAGACAATGGTAGAGAGTTTGATAACAAGTCCTCACGTCATTTTCTTTCCTCACATGGCATAGCCTTTCACCTTTCTTGTCCATACACATTTGCACAAAACGGGAAGGCCGAACGAGCAATTCGCTCTACCAATGATGTTGTCTGCACCCTTCTTTTCCATGCTCATATGCCACTATCCTTCTGGGCAGAAGGTCTCGCCACCGCCACCTACCTTATTAACAAATGCCCCTGCAAACTTTTGCGTCATCAAACACCTTTCGAATGCCTACATAGCACACCTCCAGATTACTCTAATCTACGTGTCTTCAGCTGTTTATGTTACCCCAATATCAGTGCGACTGCCAAACATAAACTAGCCCCTCGCTCGGTTGTGTGTGCATTCCTTGGTTATCCTTCAAACCACAAAGAATATCGATGCTATGACTTTTCCACTCATCGGATCATCATCTCTCACCATGTCACGTTTGATAAGCATTCTTTTCCTTTTCGACTACACCACTCTTCCTCCTTCCTTCCATAGTCCCATGATTTTCTTTCTACCGATGATGACATTCCAGCAACCTCGCTGCCCCACCATTGTTCACCATATGTTCCCGCAGCTCTCACTGCCACAGACTTTTCTCCCGCTTCCTCCAGTCCGGCTACCTCAATTTCGGCTGGCACCCCACCAAGCTTTCCCCCTTTACCCTCTGCTGCAAGTTCAGTTGCCACCCCACCGAGCTCGCCCCCTCCACCCTCTGTCGCCCTACCTCCACTTGCTGTTGTGCCATGCCATCACATGATCACACGTGCTTGTGATGGCATTGTTAAACCAAATCCCCGCTATGCGCAACTTGTCACCACCACAGTTCCCTCACCCATTCCCAAAACAGTGCGCTCTGCCCTCAAGTATCCATCATGGTTTGCTGCCAGGCAAGAAGAATATCGTGCTCTTTTTGACAACCAAACCTGGATTCTTGTGTCGTGGCCCTACGGTGTCAATGTTGTGACAGGGAAGTGAGTCTTCCGTCATAAACTTCTTCCCAGCGGCACTCTTGATCGCTACAAAAGCACGATGGGTCGTTTGTGGCTTCTCACAACGTGTTGGAGTAGACTTTGATGAAACATTTTCTCCGGTTGTCAAACCAGCCATGATTCGCACTATTCTCAACCTCTCCACCTCTCGCCACTGGCCCGTGCATCAACTAGATGTTAAAAACACATTTCTTCATGGCATTCTTCATGAAATCGTCTGCCTCCTCAACAAGTCCTTGTATGGACTGAAACAAGCTCCATGGGCTTGGTATACACACTTTTGAAACGTTCATTCATTATCTTGGCTTCATCACTACCAAGTCTGAATCCTCCTTGTTCGTTCTACAGCGGGGAACTGACATGGCATATATTCTGTTGTACGTTGATGACATAGTACTCACGGCTTCCTCTACCATCCTATTATCGAGCATCATCTCCATTCTACACAATGAGTTCTCTATTAAGGACTTAGGTCCTTTGCACTTCTTTATTGGCATCACCGTCAAGCGGTCTTCCTCTGGCATGTTTCTTTCTCAAGGGCAATATGTAGAGGACCTTTTACAGCGGGTCGGCATGAGCTCATGTGCACCGGCCTCCACACCAGTTGACACATCGCCTAGGGCCTCGGCCTCTAACAGCGAGCTACTTCAAGATGGCACATACTACCGGAGCATGGTTGGTGCCTTGCAGTACCTCACCATGATGCGGCCGGATCTAGCATTGTTGTGCAACAAGTCTGCTTGCACATGCATGCATCACGAGATCGTCACCACACCATCATCAAACGGATCCTGCGTTACGTTCGCGACACAACCAACTACGGTTTGCATCTTCATGCCACGTCTTGCTCCGACGTCATTGCGTGTTCCGACGCTAACTGGGCCGGCTGCCCGGACACCCGGAGATCCACTTCCGGTTACTGTGTCTTCATCGGTGACAATCTTGTCTCCTGGTCATCAAGCGAAGAACCGCGATGTCGCGCTTCTTTGTCAAAATTTGAATCTGGGGCGTGGCAAATCATCGAAAGTGTTGTTGGCTATGTCAACTCCTTGCCGAGCTGCATCAACCAATCGACAAGGCCATAATTGTCTACTGTGATAATATCTCCGTTGTCTACATGTCGTCCAACCCAGTTCAACATCGACGCACAAAGCACATCGAGCTCAACGTTCATTTCGTTCACAAGAAAGTTGCCTTGGGTGATTTCCGTGTGCTGCATGTTCCTACAGCATCTCAGTTTGTGGACATAATGACCAAAGGATTGCCGTCTACAACATTCAGTGAATTCCGATCCAGTTTAAACATTCGCCCCAACGACGTTCAAACTGCGGCGGGATGTTAGCATGTCAATCACGGCTATTAACATGTCAATCATGGCTGCATGTTCCTATATTTCATACGGTTTGCTCTGATGTACTTGCCATAGTTAGGTCCCTCTAATCTCTCCAACATCTCATGTAACTAAGGATCTTTACTGATTTCCTTTACTGTAATTAAGGACCTTTACTGATTCTCTTTACTTGTACATGTAATACTATATATTGTCAAGCAATACAAGGAGATAATTTGTGGTCAGAAGGCGATTGAACCATTGCAACCTCCAACTCTGGCGCTCCTCTAGGCAACTAGCGTCCCCTAAGCCCCACCATGGGGTGCCACTCCGGCCTCCACCCTCGCCCACCCTCTGCTGACATGGGACCTCGGCCCCGCCCCAAACCATATCCCCTCCCCCCCCTCCGCCGCCCCCACCCTTCCCTTCCCGCGCCCCTACCCGATGGTCACCACCGGCGAAACCAACCTCCCCCCACCCTCCCTCCATTGCCCATATCTACCACCTCCTCTCTCATCTAGGGCTTTCCTCCCCACACGAAGCCTCTGCCGGGCCGGATCGACCACAAAGCTCGTTGGCGTTGCCCTTGATCCTCCTGCAGCCACATCAAGCGTGACCCGCGCACCCACTTCGGCGACACTGCTAGCACCGGCGAGGCCTTGCAGTGGCCTCCTTGGACCGACGTCTTTTTCAACCGTACCCAAGCTCGCGGCTTTGAAGGCCGGGCTAGTGTCTTCTTCGACCGGCACCAACCTCGCGGCATTGAAGGCCCCTTCCTTTGTGCAGATCCTCCAACGCCCGGCCCCACCGGGAGGCACCACAACCGCCATCCCAGCTCCCCCCACCGGTAGAAGCCCTCTCAAGTGCATCAGGCCTCCCCCTCGGCTCTAGCAGTAGTTCAGCGCGCCTCTTCACCAACGTCCCATCGAAGCTTCCTCGACCGTCCCGTGTATCCCCTGGTCGGAGAAGGAATGCCTCGTTCCAATCTCAAAGCTGTGCGGCCCGGAGTAGCAGAGGGTTGCCAGGAAGTGAAGAGGCCTAGATGGTGGCGTGCAGCTGGTCGCCAAGCTAACCTGCGCAACCACTCAACCCCATCACCCACCTTCATCCTTAAAACCAAAGGCAGGTGCTTTTGTTGTCTCTCGCGAGACCACAAGATTTCCACCTGCTGTGACCCCATCCGGTGCTTCCTTTGCTCCTCTCCAGGGCACCGGGCAAGGGACTGTCGGCGCTTGCAACTGTAGTCCCGACCATCTTTGTCATTGCAGCTAGCTCACCCTAAGACTCTGTGGTGGCAGGCTCCCCCAAAGCTGAGAGTCCCGGCCATGTCATTCCTTGGAGCTCCTGATACCCAGCCGGAGGAAGACTATTGCATAGTAAATGGCTCCCCCTAGCTCGACCGAGCCTGCCAGGATTGGGAGGCCACCGCATTGGTCGCTTGGGTGCTGCGAGGCAATGTCAACGCCGACGACACAGTGGTGGCTGAGGCAGTTCGGCGCCACTTCGGCCTGTGCCATGAGGACGTGACAGTCTCCCTCCACCATCCGAAGGCCTTTCTCCTCAAGTTCGGCAACAAGCAAATCAGAGACAGAGCCCGGGATGAAAAAAAGTTCCACCATGAAGCCCTGGAGATTCACGTGTGACCTTGGAGGTCGGTGAGCCACGCGATGTTCTTCTGGGTTCGTCTCTGTTTGGAAGGACTTCCGGTGTTCGCCTGGAAACCGGAAATTGCAGAGCACATAGTTGGAAGGAAATGTCCGCTGCACTCCGTCAAAGGGGTATTGGCGAGTAGGGAGGACACGAGGACCCTCAACCTCTGGGCTTGGGCGTACAACCTGAGCACAATACCAAAGGTGGCATGGATCACCTTCACGCACCACGGCGAGGACACCAAACGGCCAGAAGTGAGTTCCCGCCTTCCGGACAAGTGGAGGCGGGGGCTCACCCATCGGGTGATCATTCACCTTGACTACGTCGAGGACCACACCGCAGCACCTCTCGACGACTTCCTGTCGATGGCGGACACCGTACCCTACGAGCCCAGCACCACCCACCTCCCTTGGAACCTAGGGGCTGTGGATGGCACGCCTGAATCCAAGGGAGGTCCGAGCCACATCCCACCACAACCTCCTCAGCTGGATGAGGAGGTGGAGGAAAACCTTCTAGCAGAAGATCACCGTGCCTCCCGCGGACACCATCGACCCCCTCGCCGCTCGTTCCATGATGACCACCCCTCCACCTTGACCTAGAGGCACAAGGACAACGACGATAGCGGCGACAACAAGGGTCGCCACAGCCACACCAACCGTCGAGGATTCGAAAGCTCCAACATGTTGGTCAAGCTGCGCCTCGGCTCGGGCCGAGATCAGGATCGATCCCCCCGTCGGGGACACCCCCATGGGGTCAGCAGGGATGGCCGACGGCGTGCAGTAGCGCTCGGGGAACCAGCCCCACCCTCAGGCCCTATAATGGCTGGACCAGCCTGTTTTGCTCTACCCAAGCCATCACCGCAGCAAGTCAAAGCTAGAACTAACCAAACTCTCCAGAAGCTCTTCGTAGCCTACGCCAACTCCCTGCACGAAGCTCTCCACGAGGCTTTCGACAAAGGTCTCCCCTAGACCTCCATGCAACCATCAGCAACTGTTGAGGAGCGGGGCGAATGGCTACGCAAAGCGGAGGACTACATTAGGGCAACATCAAAGGCCGCTGTGCAACTCGGTCTAACGCCGAGACTTGCGACAGCCGTGAGGACCAAGCCAACGTGGTTGGTGTTTCTACAAGCAGCAGGCCACCTTGCTGTCCCACCCTCCCCGAAGAAAGGCCCATAAAAAGAGCATGGCTCCGACCAAGAAAACAAGCTCCAGAACCAGCTAGTTTCAGTGGGCTCACCCCAGGGAGCTTTGACGCCACCCTCGAAGTTGGCCCCCTCCACCGACATGTTCCCTGCCTTAAGTCTGGGGGGGAACTGAGGAGGTGTTGCACGGTGCTTCACAAGTGCAAGGGAACGACACCGCCCCTGTCTCCAGTCCGGGGGGAAATGAGGACATGCTGCTAGGTGTAATACAAGCGACGAAAGACCTTCTTCCCATGTCGGATCCAGATGGCGGGAATGCAACCCCCCCCCAAACTAGCCGCCCAACCCACCGACCCCACTCAGCTTCTACCCGGCGACTTAGCAGAAGCAATCCAGAAGACCCCGGCCTCGAGTCATCAACCTTCTCTAAATGCAGAAAGCCAGCGACCAGAGGTTGCTCTCACCGACCAGCGTCTTGACCTGAAGACGGTGTTGTTCTCCACTCCGACACCACCGATTCTCGCTAGCCCGGTCCAGATTCCTCCACAACTCGTGCGCAGACACTCTGTGGGAAGCGTCAACCTTTGACGGAGTGCACACCTAGCGGTCAAACAAAGGACGGGCTCTATGATGCACCGGGCTCAGGAATCTCTTGCCCACAAACTAGGCACTCTTCCAAAAGATCAACCTATGACGGACGAAGCGCTAAAAAACTACATTGCAACCTTCAAAGCACCTCTTCCGCAAGACACCGTCTCTACCCTCTCGCAGCTCTTCAGGCTGGACTGTCAGCTCACCTCACTAGCGGATGATGCCCTGGTCGAGCTCGGAGGACACTACGTGCCTGACAGCCAGGGGATTGAGGCGGCGGCCACCCAGATCACCACGGTGCCTGCGCCTCCACAGACCCCAAATGCTGCTACAGGTGCCCTGGTGGCGGCGGCCTAGAGTTTTCGAGCAACTCCGCAACAGACGACCCCGACAGGCCATGCAGAACGCCAAGATTACTCCTGTCACTTTTGCTTTCTTGTCGTCTATGTTTCCCTGCTTTCCCTACTGTAATAACTATGATGGTGCATGTACCCCCTGTGAACCCTCATTATGCCTCAAGAGGAAGAGAACACGCTGTGGCCCCAAGCTCTGTCTTGTTTTCGACCTTGCCTTACAGGGGCCACCGATCCGCTTGGTTGTGCACACAGCCTATGCCCCCACGGGCCTTCCCCCATCCAAGCCAAGTGGTTGTCTCAACTACAAATGAATGGTCCAAATATCAACATAATTTGTTGGAACATGCGTGGTCTAAACAATCAGGCTAGGAGAGCGACGGTGCGCGAGACCCTAACTTCGACAACTTGTCATCTCGCATGCCTTCAGGAAACAAAGCTAAGCCAAGTCGATCAAAACTTAGCTGGCTACCTAGGGGGACACAACCTACAGAGCTTCGTTCAAAAACTAGCTGAGGGCACAAGGGGTGGAATCCTACTCCTTTGGAACAATGAGTACATCGAGGTAGCATCTGCGCATCAATCAGTCTATAACCTGTCGGCAGCTGTGACCTTAAGAGAGTGCAACTCTTCTTTTCGCCTAATGATAGCATATGGACCCTCTCGTACCAGTGATAAGTGGGCCTTTCTATAAGAAATTATGTCCGAAAACCTAACCAAGGCACCAAATTGTTGGTCTTGGGTGATTTCAACCTCATTTACCATGCCACCGATAAAAGCAACTCCAACATTAATCCACATCACATGGCACAATTTCGCACCACGCTTAACACCTGCGAGCTAAAAGAACTTCACCTGCAGAACAGAAAGTTTACGTGGAGTAATGAACGCCAGATCCAACCCTGGTTAGGCTGGATAGGGTTTTCTGCAATAAAGGTTGGGACATCCTTTTAAAAACCACTCCGTGCAGGCGCTTTCATCCTCTATATTCGACCACTGCCCCCTACTGCTTTCAAGTAACTATAGCCCGCCTCGTCCAAGAACCTTTCATTTTGAAAAGTTTTGGATCAAGATGCCAGATTTTTTTCGAGATAGTACAAAACTCGTGGCTTACCCAATGCCCACACACGGAGCCGATACACCGCCTACACCACAAGCTAGGCTCCACTGCATCCGCTCTAAGAACCTGGAGCAAGGATAATTTCCCCCGACCTAAACTCCAACTCCACATGGCCTTAGAGTTGATCCTTCAGCTTAACGTGGCTCAAGACTTCAGGGCCCTAACACCATCCAAAACCGCCTTGAGGGCAAACCTAAAGAAAAGAGTTATGGGGTTGGCAGTGATCGAGCGTTCCAGGAAGCGCCAAAGCTCACGGATCACCAACCTCAGAGAAAGCGACGCAAACACAAAGTTTTTTCATCTCAAAGTAAACAAACGAAGGCGCAAAAACCACATACAAAAGCTCCAGAACGGACTGGGCTGGGCGACCTCGCATATGGAAAAAGAGGACATAACACAAAAACATTTCAAAGAAATGTTTGCCAAGCGCACACCCCGTAGCACGGATCTTAACTGGGAGGCCCTCAACCTCCCTACGGTAGATTTACAAAACCTGCAAGTTGAATTCACGGAAACCGAAGTCCTCAACGCCTTAGGCCACTTGCCGGGGGATAAAGCCCCAGGGCCGGAAGGTTTTCCTTCAGATTTCTACAAATCTTGCTGGACAACCATTAAGGCGGACATCATGGTGATTTTCCACAGCTTTCACTCTCTCCGCATGTCGCACCTTCATCTACTCAACACAGCAAACATCGTGCTAATTCCAAAATAGGAGGGGGCAGTTAAAGTGCAAGACTATAGACCCATCAGCCTCATCCACAGCCCCGGGAAGTGGATCGCAAAGATGCTAGCGTTACGAGTGGCGCCGATCCTTAACATCCTTGTATCGCAAGCACAGAGTGCCTTCATCAAGACAATGAGCATTCATGATAACTTCCTTTACGTCCGAAACTTGATCAGAAGACTCCATCGCTCCAAAACCCCTACACTCTTCCTCAAATTGGACATTACAAAGGCTTTCGACATGGTCCGTTGGGACTATCTCCTCGACCTTCTTCAGAAAAAGGGCTTCCCCTACAGATGGACTGGGTGACAGCCCTTCGAAGATCCGCCTCGTCCAGAGTACTCCTCCATGGCATCCCTGGCAAGCCAATCAATCACGAAAGGGGACTGCGACAAGGAGACCCACTATCGCCTTTCCTCTTCATTCTGGCCATTGACCCCATCCAACATCTTCTAGAGATGGCAACAGAAATGGGATTCCTAGCCCGCACGCGAGACCGCTTCGCCACACTCAGAACCTCCATCTACGCGGATGACGCGGCAATTTTCATCAATCCAAGCGCATCTGAAATCCACACAACCACCCAAATCATCCTCAACTTCGGAAAATGCCTCAGGCCTTCTCACCAATTTCTAAAAAAGCACGGTGCTTCCAATCAGTTGTGATCACATAGATTTAAACTCGGTCCTCCAAGATTTCCCGGCAATCTGATCGTCCTTTCCGATCAAATACCTCGGATTACTGCTTACCTACAAAAGACTATGCAGGGTGGACTACCAGCCTCTTCTGGACAAAGTGGGAGGCAGGCTAGCTAGTTGGCAGGAGCGTTTACTGACCCCAGCAAGGCGGGCCACCCTGGTTAAATTTGTACTCACCTCGATTCCAATCTATTACCTCACGGTTTTCAAAACTCCCAAGACGGTGCTCCGTGCCCTAGATCGAACTCGGTGGCGTTTCCTTTGGGCCGGTCATGAAAACATCTCAGGGGGCAAGTGCAAAGTCAACTGGGACAAAGTGTGTCACCCAACTCAGCTTGGTGGACTAGGTGTCCTCAATCTTCCAAAATTCTCCACAGCTTTAAGACTTCGTTGGCTATGGCAAAACTGGAAGGCCTCGTCCAAACCTTGGGTTGGAATGGAAACACCCTGTGATGATAAGGATAGAAGCCTTTTGCGGCAGCAACCAGGATCACCCTTGGGGACGGTAAAATAGCAAATTTTTGGTACTTGGCTTGATTGAATGGAAAGACACCCAAAGATCTAGCACCTTCTATTTTTAAAATCTCCAAGAGGAAAAAACAGACAGTGGCTTCTGCCTTATAGAACGGACGATGGGTGCAGGGCATAAATATCCTGAGGGGACTCTCAGTCCATCACATCTAGCAATTCGTGACTCTTTGGACCAAAACCAACCAAATACACTTGGTCCATGGCACCCTGGACGAGATTTCTTGGAAGATAACCTCGAACGGAAACTACTCTAAATCCGCCTACGCATTATAATTCCTGGGCTCAACTGCGACATACTACAAAACACTGATTTGGAAAACACACGCCCCCCTAAAGTGCAAATTCTTCGCATGGCTGGCTATACAAAACAAGCTTTTGACCTTAGACAGATTAGAAGCACGAGGGTGGCCAAACCAACATTTTTGCCTCCTTTGCAGACACACCCCGGAATCGGCCTTTCATCTTTTCACCCAATGTCGTTTCTCTACAAGAATTTGGAAGCACATGGCAGACTGGCTTGGATATGAGAGTTTGCAGCCATCCCTCTGGCCGCCTAATACGAACATCCGGGCTTGGTGGTCGAATGCGGCGGATAGGAAAGACTCCCCAAAGAAGGCCACGACCACGACCTTGATCCTAATCATCTGGGAGATCTGGAATGAACGAAATGTAAAAATCTTCAACAACAGAGCTGTCGCCCTGCAGGAACTCATAGCGAAGATCAAGAAGGAGGGTAGAACTTAGTCCCTAGCGGGGGGCCAGTGCATGGAACCTTTCAACCCTTTGTAATTAAGGCCGTTTTCTACCTAAAATTTGTACAGCTTTGGCTGCGCTCTTTCTTTATCAATATAACGAGCAACCCTTCTACCACTAATTCAAAAAACAAAAAAAATTGTGTGGTCAACCGTATCTTTCTACAGAATACATAGTTCTTAATAGGTGTCATAGTCGTGGCACCCATTGCTGGACAGCGCAGCTCTACCAGCCAAATCCACCTCGGCCACATGAACGTCAACACAAGATTTCATCAACATATAGAACAAAATCAACCAGGACAAACTAGCCGAATACTCTATTCGAACAAAATGAAAAAACCCAAATAAAATAATTCAACTGGCCCAACAGTTTGCGTAATTTTACTTGAAAAAAACTAAAATATTTCAACTGATCCAATAATTTGCGCATTTGTACTTTCAAAAGAGAGATAATTCCAGAGCAAAAAAAAATGCCCAATTTGTGGCACGCAAACCAACCACATGATCCGCATCCGCCCAAGGAGGTCAAAAAAGAGAGTGAGAACATACAGAACCGAGTGGCATCGGAATCTTGAGAATTAAGTGAGCAGGAGAATCTGTCCAACTGCACTCCAGATCCGGAGTCAAAGGACATCAGCTACCCAAGAATCTTTGGACAACTGTACTTAACGAAAGCATGGCCATTTAATTTAAACGAAGAATGCAAAAGAAATATAGAGTACTAACACCCAATTAATTAATTAATTCCTCGTGTATCAGCTGAAGTAGCAGAGAGGCCAACAACTACAGCCAATCTGAAGAGTGAAGACACGTATCATCAGTTCTTGAATTCTCTGAAGGAAGAGAGGGATTGCTCTTCATCTTGTCCTCTGCATCGCTTAGGTATCTCTCTTCTTATCCTTCTTCTTTTGTCGTGTACTTAATTATGATGAACTTTGGCCTGTATATCTGCTGCTATCTGTTCTGTTTCCTTTTTATCTCCTTTTGTTGAGAAGATATTCTTGGTTGATCATTCAGATGGGTTCTCCTTGTATTGGTTTTTGAGTTCTTGGATCCGTGTAGGCTCATGTTATGGCATGGAATCCAGGATACGGCACTGCAACAACACCGTGTGTGAACAGCGTTTATGATACTGTAGCAATAGCGCTCATGAACAGTACTTGGGTATTGTAGCATTAGGATTGAGTAGTGATTACCTTCCTCAATAAGAATATCTATTTCCCTAAATAGTTGATTCGTTTCCTTGTATATGGATTAGTTAATTGGAAAGATTATATTTAGATTGATTTTATCTATAATTGTTAGCAGGGCCCTTATATATAAAAAAAAATGTCTATTGTAATCGTTGGCATGAAGAAAAAAGAATAACAAAGTTCATCTCATCTCTAGTCTCCCTTCTCTCCCCAAGGACGCCGTCGTCGCCCGGCCATCCTCTCGGTGACGTTTATCCATATGATGTAAGCTAGATCATAACAGCTCAGCTCTCTTTCCTTTATCTTGTTTAGAAAAAAATGAAGAATTCTTTCTTGTGGGAGAAAAGGTAATTAAGAGTCAACAAAACCATTTCTTGGTAGGATCATCACTCTTTTTTCCTTGCTTGCGTACATTTTCTTAATGTTCCTTTTCTTGGATAACATCAGTGAAAGAGATGGGTTTGGATTCTTTACCTCTGGCCAAGGTAGTTAAAATCGTAATTCTACTCGTAGAGTCTTACGATTCTACGAACCCACGACAACATGTCTATCCAGATCGCACTGTGAATCAGAATTGGGTAGAATCGTGGTAGAGTCGCAATCCAAAGAGTAGAATCACATAGTAGAATCATGGTAAAGTCGTTAGAGACTTAGGGCAAAAAAAATTGTAATTTTTTTAGAGACCAGGCTTTGCTAATATTTTGTTTTAGAGAAAAGTTTGTTGATATTAATTTCTGAGAATGAAACTATAAATAAACAAGGAGCATACAAAATATTATATCAGTGTAGTAATGCTAGTACAAATATCTATATTATGACATGAGCAATCTTGATCTTTGTGAGGACCTCCGAATTATCTCCGTAAGACCGAGACTAAGCATGGTCTTAAGGACATAACCCTTGAACCTCAAGTAAATGGATTCCAACTTAACTCAATCTAAGTGAAAGGCTTAACTAACACTAGAGCCCCAACGATCATGCGTACTGCTCCCTTGCAAGCACTACATGATCGTCGGTTCCCCAAATAGTCAAACACTACACTTAGTGAGTTAAATAGGAAGCCACTAACAGTGAGTATGCAAACATATTGGCTCCCAAGATCAGCGACCAATATGCCCATACTCTCATTCAACGTTGATCACATCCATACAACAATCATACATTCACAATTCAAAAGACATACAACATAATAGTTCAAATGTATGACTATTACAAGTGGCCGACAAGCCAAATTGAAATAATATCATAAAGTAACAGCGAAGCAATGTAAATAAACCAAAAGTCCAGCATAGTATGCCCATAACCCATCGACAATCGATCGGGGATAAAGATAGCACTACTCGTCATTGTCGCCTAAATCGGCGCGACGAGATCGACAAACTCACAAATCTCCTCACCTGAAATTGTAGCAACGGGTTGAGTACAAAGCGTGCTATAAGTCTTACACAAATAAAAATTAGTTATGCATAGAGGTTGTTCCAAAGGATGGCTCATATTGGCTTAGTTTTGCGAAAGGGCGCAACAATTTTAACAACCTACACATACTAGTTTTTCAATTGCAATTTTATAAACAGATTTGAAGTAGGAGTAAAGTACAAGAATAAGTAACAAATGAATCATACAAAAGGCAAAGTGGCTGTCCACTTTGAGTATAAAGCAACATGAATAACCCATTCATGACGAACCAAGTTATAACCACAATTTTAATTTCCATATCTAACAATAGCAACCATGTAACTCAAGTTTTGTCCATAACCGTGGACACGGCTATTCGAATAGATTTATACCTGCGGGGTGTACTACTTTACCCACATGACTTGATTAGCCCGTAAGCCTCCGGATGCCTCCGAATATAGCATACTTCCTATGGTATGCTTGGTAAGATAAACCAAGACTTAGTATTTTTCAGCAAGTTGATACCATTGAGTTGAATCACCTATGCGACGTAATCCCATTTAAGTGTAGGCTAGCCTCCTACCTTAAACAGACACATAAGTTATTAATGAAATGCCAACCCAATTAAATAAAGCTTAAATAGGGCTTGCCCTCACTATAAAAATTGCAATTGGCACCCTTATGGATCATATATGCGATAGAACGCCTATATGCCCTCACACCACCAGTCATCAACTCAACAATACCAACCCCTTACTTAACTAAGCGGTGCCCATACACGCATGTGGCGGCCACGAGTTTTACTTGAATCAAAGATGTTACCAAAGTTCGGTCCTTAATTGTCTGACAAGTCTACCACTTTCCCAAGTCTCGTGCGGAGGCACCATCACTAACCATCACTTGTCTAGACCATAAGTTCATTTAAAAGTGATAAAATTTAACTTATAAAACAGATACGAAGATCTGAAACAAAGGCATATAGAGAAAGTTGTGTTCATCCCATAATTGTCGGGTTAATCCCGACAATCAATCTACCGTTCTAGACTTGCATGGCTAAGCAAACCCAACCCATAGATAATTCACACAACCTATCTTAAGCATGTGGTACTGAAGTTATTCATAATTCAAGATAATCCTCAACAATTGGATATAACTATTCTACACATCACAAAAATAGCGACCTTGTAAAATAATCATGCAAGCAATTATCATTGCACTTAACTTAACAAAACTAGGATCAAATATGATGCAAAAGAAAGTTCAAATGATGCTTGCCTTGCTGGTAGCTAAGCTGCTCTCCCTCAGTAGCGTAAAGATCGATATCAATAGGCTCGGTATCTAGATAAATACAATCTTAGAATAAATAGCGAGAAATACTCAAAAATCCAAAGTACTCAAAAATGCATGATTTTTCTACAGTAGGTAAATCATGATTTTAGATGAATTTAGGTGAAAGAATTTCTCCATTTGGATTTAGCATGTGAGATTTATAACGATTTGAATTTCAGCTTTCAATATGCCCTTTTAATTAATTTAATTATGGGGTCAAAATTTGTAGAGCAGTAGAGGGTATAAGGATTATATGGATAAATTTAGAATATTTATATAAGACTAAATCAGTTGAGTTTGCCTCAATTGGAGTTTTCATGATTTAGTTTTGAATTTCTAAAGTTATCGGCATTTCCTTTGTAAAAATAATAGTTTTAATGGATCAATTTCACAATAATATTCTCTGCTACAGAGACAAGTTTGAAACCAATTTTAATATAAAGTTCAATAAAAATGAAAATTACGAAGTGGTTTCATCCAGGTTTGGAGTTAATATGTATTTATTATGCATTTTTAAAGTTAATAGCATTTTCTAGTATACCAATAATTTGGGTTTTGGGGTTATCCTCCACCAAACACTTTCTCTGGAACAGTGATGTGTGTGAAACCAATTTTATAATAAAGTTGATTAGATTCAAGATTAACAAAATTAGTTTCCTTTGTTTTTGGAATTAATATGAATTAGTTATGTATTTTGGAAGTTATACATACTTTTCAATGTGTAAATAAACCATTCCTGATTTTTCTAAATATTTTAATACTTTTCTTACAGGCGTGCCTCTAGCATGATCCTTGACCAGCGGGGCCGTGCAAGATCGTTTTCGATTTAAATTGATTTTAATTGTCGCTCGGCAGGTGGGTCATTGTCGGCGACCGTCCACAGACTGGTCCACGCCTGCGCTGCGCGTGGCGCCACGGGGTTTAAGGGCTAGGCCCACCCGTCGATCTCTCGGCTACTATACTTAAGTCTTTGGTTTTACATGCGCGACCCGCATGTAAGTGACTACTTATTTCCTTAAAGCGATTATTTACATAATCAACGTCATTAATCCTAGCGTTACGCTTTCATGGTGTTGTCGGACGGCCCGACAACACCGTCTTTAGCTTTCGGCGTCTCGCCGGCTGCCTAACCGCCACAGCGAAGCCGGCCAAAGTCGTCACGATTCTTGAATAATCTTCGCGTCTAATGGAATGAATTCTGGCGCTGAGGCGGTCCATCTTGCGGCGCCGGAGTTGAGCGGAGCTAAAGCTCGGCCAAGCATGCATGCACAAGTAGAGCTCCGGCGTCCGCCTGGCAGTGCACAGGGTCCTAGGGGCTAAAAAAAACTACTGCGTGGGAGAGGGTGCTTGGGAGGCGCTGAGCTGCTGGCGGCGGTCTTGAGTCGAAGAAGACGGCAGCGCGACAAGCTTCAGCAGTGAGGGCTCGATCTGGTGAACCAGAGAGACAATGAGTGGTCGCAAGAGGTTAAGTACTAAACAAGGATCTTTGAGGACTAAGGAATTGAAGAATGGCTTACTGAGAGGTGAAGTGGGAGACGAAGGTCATTTCAGGCAGAAACCGTGATTTCTTCAAATTAGATAAATCTGCAGTGCATTGCACAATCCAGTTGAGGGTTAGTTCAAAGATGTCCTAAGGCGCAAGGTGGCGCGCAAGAGGGAGCATAATACTCACGGAAACAACAAGGCACGAAGAGGTCGCTCGGGAGGCGCTCTAAGGTCTCCAATGGCACCACCTTGGTCTAGGAGCTCTGAGGGCATCGAAGGAGCCGAGGTTAGCTCAAATGGAGAAGGCATGGAGTATGCAACCGAGGGCTACCATCCGGAGGAGGCTTACGAGAGATATCCTGGGAGAGCTTCCTTCCTCGACCAAGAGGAAGAGTGAGGAAGAAAGGGGGTGAAGAGGGGTATTATCCGGGGTGATGATGGCAGCGAGGCGGCGTCAGCGGCGGAGCTCGAGATAGGCCAGCGGACGCGGTGCGATCACGGCGGTGATGGAGCGATTCAGTAGCGTCACCTCGCTTAGCCGCGTGGCGCAACTCCCTGCTTGGCGCCAGTGAGGAGGAGAGACGGTCCGACAGTGGGACCAAGAAGTCGGCGACTTCGTACGGACGCGGCGAGTTTAAGTGATGCGATCTTGGCGTTGGATTTTAGATGGACGGCGCAGAGATAAGAAAGGGGCGTGTAGTTCTCCCAGAAGAACACTGTCTGGTAGTCGATTTTCAATCGCGCGGCTCGGAATGGATGAAAGGTTGAACGGTAAAAGCGAGAAAAGAGATCTGGGCCGTCTAACCTAGATCCAACGGCTGCATGTGGAGGTGCGTTAAGATGGTTGGGCTGAGTCCGATCGCTGCGTTGGGCTCGAGCCCGAGGAACAGTGACCGACCCGTTTGGATTTAGGGTTTGACCAGAACTTTAAATTTGATCCTCCAGTTTGACCAGGGTGCTAAAAATAGAAATAAAATTCCTAAAATTGTGAAATAAATCACATAGGTTCCTGGGAAGGTCTAGTGTCTATAAAAATTATAATATCATACTGTTCATGATATAATTTGGATAGTATAAATTCAAACTTAAGGTAGGTTATATAATTGGGTTTGAATTTTAATAGGGTTTAAACTTGTTCCAAAAATTTAGGAAAAATTATATTAATTCATGATAATTAATATAGTATTTGAATAAATTATTTCCAAGAAACTTTAGTAGCATTTGTTCTGGTTTTTCTTTTGGGGTTCCATTTACAATATAAGTTTAATCCCTTTCACAGATTTTCCAAGTGCAATATACAATGTAAATGCTAGAAATCATGATGCATGCTAGTGAGATGCATAGTAATCAGCTTTATTAATTTGAGATTATCAAGAGATGTACGGTAATCCTTTTTATTTATTTGGGGATGTGACAATCTTGATAATAATAAGCTATTTTTATTTCTGGAGTATGTCTAGCTGCTTTTAAGGAACATGCAAGCGTTACAATTAGATATTGATTTACAAAAGTTGTGAACATTTCTCATGTAATTGCAGTAAACTAGTCATAGTCATTGGTTGTTCTCATGTCGTTCAAAACTATATCACCCATCATGTCATTACCATTATGTTTTTCTGTGTGTACGATAAAAAGTGCTTTGTCCCTTTTTCGATTATAAGTAAGTGGTAAACCATATAAAAATCATTCAAATTTATAGTATAGATGTTAAATACGTGTATTTTTATAATTTTGTAGAATCGCCGATTCTACGATTCGATCCTACCAGAGGCAAATCGACCTAACTTAAGATCTCGACTCAGGCTACCTTGCCTCTGGCTAATGAGTACAGCTCTCTAATTCCATTCTTTTACTTTCTTGGACAAATTCAGTGTCTTAAATCTCATCTGATCCCTAGTTGGATGCAATATCCAAGAGAAAACACTTGATTTGAAAATCATTAGATGGAAAGGTGCTGCTTGTTATATGTTCAGAAACTTGTGGAGTGTACACAAATGACAAGCTTAATTATATATTTTTCATCATTTATATTGCTTGGAGGAGAAGAGCCACAGGTCATTGTCACCATTCAATTATTTTCAACTGCTGATGAGAGTGTCAGTTGTTTCTTTCCTCACTTTTCTTCTTCCCCATAAAGTTCCAACTCCATTGGTAATCTCCATGTGAACAGACGCCGCAAACTTGCAATTGCTAGGCGAGTCAAACTTGTGCCAATCAAATTGGTTTTTTAGTGAAAAAAGATCTCATTGGATTGTTTTGGGAGTCAGTGCTTGTCACTATAAATGGCCATGGACCATATTCTTCCATGTGCTTCGTCTTTGCTTCCATGCCAAAAGGTATTAACTACTTGATGTTCTTCCTCCTTTCCATGGATGCTTCCTTTCCTTTCGTTCTGTGATGTGTTCATTTGGGAGTTGATCTTCTCATGCTCAGTGAAATCTGATCTAAGGGGATTGAGGGTTTCAAGAACTAGAGTATTTCATGTTGAAGTTAGGTCCTCAATAATTGCAGTCTTTCCTATGAGTATTGCAATGGATTTCTTGATGTTCTCTCTCTTTTTGGTGGTGATGTTATTGCTTCTTGTAACAAGTAGGAAGAAAGAAGAGAAGGTTTGGGGTTGGAGGAATAAGAGATAAAATTGGTTTCTAATAAGACGAACTTTGAATTCTTCAGTTTTAGCAACTGTCGTGACGAAAGGCAAACAGGGTCAGTTGCGGAGGGGAAGGAAAGAACTCCAAAAAATTATGTTTTTAGAAGCTTTGCACAGATTAACTCCAAAATATCCAGTTTCTTGTTCATTTGAATCCAAATTAGTAACTTAAGTCTCTTACATGCTGAAAATATTTGTTTGTTCCAGGTGCTTGAAGGCCCCCTACTGAATTCTTTGTCCTCAATCAAAGAAGTCCTCAAGATGTATATCATAGAAGACAAAGGGGGTGCCATTGCTATTATGCTGGCCTCACTCCTGTTCTTGGGCACCTGGCCAGCAGTCCTCACCCTCTTGGAGCGCCGAGGACGGCTGCCGCAGCACACATACCTCGACTACTCGATAACGAACCTCCTCGCAGCAGTCCTCATTGCACTTACATTTGGTCAGCTTGGGGAGAGCAAGCCCAATATGCCCAATTTCTTCACTCAGCTCAGTCAGGTTAGCACCTTAGTAATTATTTAAGTAAGAACTTCCCGATGAAATTATCAATTGTTCGTCTGCGGTTCACTAGCTCTGAATGTTTTGTAATGAAGGACAACTGGCCTTCAGTGCTGTTTGCAATGGCAGGGGGTGTTGTTCTCAGTATTGGAAACCTTTCTACTCAGTATGCTTGGGCATATGTGGGTCTCTCAGTGACTGAGGTTATCAGCTCCAGTATGGTTGTTGTAATAGGTAGGTGATCCTCTTTCTGCAAGAGTGCAGCAAGTATTCTTATATGGTACATATTAAGCACAGTTCATTCTTGATCACATTTCATCTTTATTAAGCTAGCATTATACCCAATGATTAGGTTGGCACTGCTTGCTATAAATTACTTTCTTTCTTTTCCATAATGAGGTTGGCTTGGTTTGGAAACTAGATATATTTTTGTAAAAGATGTTCTTGTTTAGAAGGAAAAAAACTGTTGACACAACTTGTGTTGAGATGCAAGCGTATCATGCAGTGGTTATCTACTTATCTGACAGCTTAAGCTTCTTGAGCAAATTGGTCTGTTAATTATACTCAGTTCATTATCAGGGTAGTGTTAGTGTCTAGATTTATACAGCTCAAGAAATGTCAACCCCAAGTGTCAATAACAGCTATGAAGTACGACATATAGTTTGCCTCTGAAAAAACATCTTTGGATTAACTGGATAGTGTATGCGACAAATCTCTCCACTTCATACAGGATTTATACAAAACTAACTGTCGATTGTACTGTTATCCCAATCGAGGAATCCGACAAAATCCTAGGTTGTCTCCTTAATTTTTGGATAATATTTCATAAAATGGCATGTTCTGTCCCTTGTGTTTTCAGGCACAACACTGAATTACTTCCTGGACAACCGTATCAACAGAGCAGAGATTCTTTTCCCTGGAGTGGCATGCTTCCTTGTTGCTGTCATTCTTGGTTCTGCCGTCCATGCCTCCAATGCAGCTGATAATGAAGAGAAATTAAGTGGCTCAACAAATAGCTACAAACTTGGGTAAAAAAAAATCACTTCATTTCGCAATTTTCACCAGACCAAGCTAGCTTTACCGCATAATTCACTGGTTAACCTACTTCTGTCAGAAACTATACTAAACATTAGGTGCTAATTTGTGTAAATTTTCTGCATCTTCTATTGACTAATTTGATCATGATAACGTGTAATTTTACAGGACAAATGGAAGTGTGGATCCAAGCAAAGAAGTCATAGACAAAGGTATCATATATGCTACATGCTTGTAAGAACTACTAGTACTGTTGATGTATTGCTGATCCTAGTTCTTAACTTCGCCTATTTCAGATGCTCCGAAGGACTTGGAAAATGGAGCTTCTGCAACCAAATATGTTACCAAAGCAGAAGCAGGAACTGCAGAATACCTTATTGAGCTCGAAGAGCAGCGTTCAATTAAGGTAACTCGTTATTCTGTCATTTTATCATCTTTATCATCCTAGTCGAAGTCGAAACAACACAGAATTACAGATAGCATTTAGTCTATGTTCTGAATATTTTGCTCAAATGATAAATTTGCTTACTGCAATGGGCTGGATTGCTCTGACAAACCTTTTTTTTTTGCACAGGTATTTGGATCAAGCACCTTCATAGGGCTTGGTATAGTGTTCTTCTCAGGCGTCTGCTTCTCGCTCTTCTCCCCAGCGATCAACCTCGCCACCAACGACCAGTGGCACACCCTGAAAGACGGTGTCCCGCACCTGGTGGTCTACACCGCCTTCTTCTACTTCTCCATTTCGTGTTTCATCGTTGGCATCGGGCTGAACATCCTGTTCCTCTACCGTCCAATGGCTGGTGTACCAAAGTCATCCTTTAAGGCCTATCTGAATGACTGGAAAGGCAGGCAATGGGCTCTTCTTGCCGGCTTTCTTTGCGGTTTTGGCAATGGCTTCCAGTTCATGGGTGGTCAGGCTGCTGGTTATGCTGCTGCTGATGCTGTCCAGGTTTGTCTACGACTCTATTATTATCTTTAGCCACATCAGAAGAGAAAACCACCATGCCTGCAATCTGTGATTCAAGATGTTATACATATTACTGAATCTTCAAAAAAATAGGTGGCATCAGATACACTTCGTTTTACGCCTAACAGCTTATGAGATCTTCAGAGAAAAGATGCAACTTTCTAGATTATTTATGATTCTAACTGTTTCAGCGTTGATGTTGATCAGGCATTGCCACTTGTGAGCACATTCTGGGGCATACTGCTGTTCGGGGAGTACCGTAAATCGTCGCGGAAGACATACATCCTGCTCGGATTCATGTTGTTCATGTTCATCGTCGCGGTTGCAGTGCTCATGGCTTCATCAGGTCACAGGAGCACAAAGTGATCGATGATCACCTCGCCCTTTCATCTGTTCTTTTGTGTTTGCAAGCGCAAACCGCTCTTTGCAGTCAGAAGGCAAAGAAATTCAGGCAGCAAGGCAAGAGCCCTGGTGCAGGAAGCAAACCATGCGAGCACAAAGTGAATTCCATTCATGAAACTCCATTTGAATAGACTGTACAGAACCAAAAAAGAAGTTTGTGGTTTTTGTGATTTCAAGTTAGCGTGTCGAACTATATAAAAGTAATGTGTTATTTTTTCTAAAGATCATTTGTAGGTAGCATAGGAACTGGGATTCACAGGAATGTTATGAAAGATCGTCAGAAAGTCATGTTAGAATTTTTCATTCGATGTGAATTGAGAAGTTCTGCTTAGATTTGAGGGTTTGAATATGGGAAAATTGGTTGATTTGATCCTGTTTGAACTGCACAAAAACTAAAAGTGGCCACCAGCAACAATAGGCTGAAATGAATTCTGAACAAATTGGCATTCCATTCATTGACAGGATAGCAATCTGACAAAAAAAATTATGATACCGTTCGTTGGTGCTCCTAAGAGATATCCAGTAACCAGTATGATATCAGTAACACATAACTTTACATTGGAGCATTTACAGGCAAAACAACATGTCTGGAGACTGGAGGCACCAAAAGGAAGAAAAATTACAAGAATGGCATATGTCGATTAAAGAATGTTATTGTGATAATTGTTTTCTCACTCTGTACCACAAAGCAATGCAACAAAAGACAAAACCCTCCACACTCCCTACACACAGAGAAGGGAAGGAAAATTTGCTCTACTACAGATATCAAAACTGGGCTACGAACCATGACACTTCCTTGTCAACGTGCTAATCTAGCAGCATCAACTGGGAGACAAAACCACCAAAAAAACTAATTATTGCCCTCCTTGACGATTTTTCTCTCGTGTCTTCAGCATGGCGTGACCTGTTTCTTCCAAGTGAGAAAACAACTTGTTCCTGCGACAGAAAGTTATTTCAGCTTAACAATAAATGTCTTTCCAGTTCGAAGGTATGAAACCAACGTACAAAGGGAAAGGACAAAACTGGAAGCTGAGCTTCAAGTGTACCTTGTCTTAAAAGTTCCTCCACACGTTTCACAATCATTACTGGGTGTCTTCGAGACCTCCTGGTACGATGTAGCATAAAGTGCTGTTATTAAAAATGGATATGTAGAATTTTATCTACAGTTAATGCACATTAGCTTAATATTATCCTCATGAAATATATCCAAAATATGTTGCGGATACTCCACATGTAGCAGAATTTGATGTTAAGGTTATCATACTGCACTAAATATCAGTAGCTAGTAAACTGGTATGCATATAAATTTTCAACATACAGAACTTCTAGTAGCATCTCCAGTGAAGTTTCCTGTACCTTTACATGATCAATTTCCAAATATATCAGCACAACTAGCTGCCAATCTGCCCTTAATCCCAGATTGTTTCTAACACGTTTTTCAGAGGTTTATCATTACAATTTACAAGACACAAACCGCCACAAGAGTGAAAACAAAGGGACTTGACTGTCCAAAGCTCCAAGCTTTGTGTGTGGGTGTGCATGTACAAACAACCACAACAGTCAAAAGTGAAAACAAGGGACTCATGACCAAATTTCAAACATAACAAGAATACACATAAGGCTGGAATTGGCACAGCCAATCAAGACCAAGTAAAACAGACATCGCCCGAAAAGCATAATATGATAATTCACACGCAACCAAGACAAGGTTCTGTCTTCCCTCAGGTTACCTATTAGGTTGACCAATGCTACCAATAACCTACACACCTATGCTTAATCATCCTCAACTTTCTTTTCCCAAATGTGAAATGCAGAGAAGTAAGATCATTAGCGAACTTGAAATTTTAGAGTATCGCATCCGGCCTGGATCCACATTTGTATCTGGAGTACTAGAACTTCAAAGGATTTTGCGGCCAAGTTTTATTTTACGAAACAACAGCAATCCAACATGTGAAGGCATGCGAAAGAGAAAGAGTCATCTTCAATAATTGGTTACACAAATTACAAATATCATCAGAGTTCCAGAACTTCACAAGGTTTATTTACTAAGCAAGCAAGCAACTGCAGTAAGGTACAGCCAACTTATATGAGACACAAGGATTGCATCTAGCCTAGCTCAATGCCATCAGCATTCACAATATGCTGGAACTGGATCACCATATCCACAGTTGTCATAAAGGCTATCATTCCCTATTTCGGTATTTCCTAAAAGTAAGATGTTTGAAGTCCACATTACGATAAAAAAATGGCAAGACAGTCAGAAACTTGCTAGAAGCTCGTTAACTAACTTCACTGACAAAACCCAGGAACTAATAATATGAAGCTAGGATTATCACTACCAGCATATTTCAACTCTTTGGCACATGACTCTCCAATGTTGTATTCCTCAAAAGTCAAAACATGTAGTAATTTGCTCTACACGGTGCTCTAAAAAGTGGCTCTTAAGCAGCTAAACATGCCCTCTCCACATAGTTTTTATATAAGCATTTGGAATAAGTGGTTTGAGCGGTTAGGTAGTTCTTTAAGCGTTTAAGCAGTTTCATATCTGGCTCAAATAGTGCCGAATAGGCAAATAGTTTTTGCTATCGGACCGAAACAATATACATGGTTTTAGTCACAACTCAGAACAAGCTTGCTGCCAACTATACAAGAAAAGAAATATGGATGATAAGTCTTAGCTTTAAGAGGAACATAAGAGTGTGAATGTACCTTTTGCTTCTTCCCCTTTGATGTACTCTTTTGGTCAGCAGAAACAATTGTTTTCTTTTCTGTGCCTTTCTTGTTCTTTTTGTTCTTTTGAGGATTGTTTCCTTTCTGCTGATCTCCTTTGCTTGCCGAAGCACTATCATCATTAGAAGACGATGGAACTTCCATCTTATCATCAGCATCATTTTTGTCATTATCATGCCCAGATTCCTCAGGCCTAACCTCACCCTTCCCACCTTGCCCGTTATTAGCATAAGTACCTTCATCTTGTCCCTTCTTTGATGCCCGCCTCCGGCGTCCTTTCCTTTTGACATTATTAGCTTCAGAACTTATATCATCATCGTTGTCATCCTCTGCACCACCTAACGAAGCTTCCTCTTGAGAAACCACATAACCACTCTTCTTGTTCTTCCGGCTTGACAGCATCACCTCCAACACACTCGTCTCATCATATGAACCAACCTCCTGCTCCCCATCATTGAAATCCTTATCACCATTCTCTTCATCCCGCACCTTCAAGCCCTCGCCCAACTCTTCCGCAGCATCTGAAAAATCACTCTCCTCTGACTCCTGTGCAGGCTTAAAATCAAACCCCACATCAACTTCCTCCCACTCGCCTCCAGCCTCCTCCTCAGCCTCTTTTAAAGCCATCTCCTCCTCCTTAAATGCAATCCTCAGCTCGGCCACTTTATCCCTATGCTTCTTTGACTGCTCGTGGTTCTTCCACTGCTTCTCCGACTTGAACTTCTTATTACACGCCACGCAGTACAGCTCCTCCTTCCTCTTTGCCCTCATCTCCTCTTCATCCTCGTCCTCAAACATTCCCTCGTCCTCCTCCACCCTGGCCCACTCGGGCTCCTGATACGCCATTGCCCGCTCCTTCTTCCTCCTCTCCTCCTCCTTCTTCCGCTTCATCTCCTCTGCCTTCTTCTTCTCCTCCTCGGCCTTCTTCTTCAGCGCCATGTTCACCACCCTCTTATCCCTCTTCTTGCAGAACGCGGCCAGCCCTCTCACGGCGTCATTATACTCCCTGCGCGCCTTGCGCATCGCCTTCTTGTTGTCCTCCTCCATGAGCCTCCTGACCCGGCGGTTCTCCCCGCGCGCGGCGTCCCACTCGGCCGCCCACCCGAAGTCCATGACTGTGCCGAACACGAGCCAGTAGTTGTAGAACGCGGTGACCTGGGTGTAGGGCGAATCAAGGTTGCCGATGACCGGCGGCTTGGGGACGGAGTCGACGGGGACACCCATGCGGCGGGCGTAGGCCCGCTCCTGCGCGTAGACCTTGTCGAAAACGTCGCCGTAGACCTTGTAGAAGCCGCGGCCCGAGTCAGAGAAGCCGGAGAAGGCGGAGCAGGAGAAGAAGGCGAAGAGGTCGGGGACGGGGGAGGCGGAGGCGGCACCGGGGCCAGAGGAGGAAGGATCGGAGAAGAGGATCTGGGAGCGATGGGAGTCATAGTAGGCGCGCTCCTGGGGGTCGGAGAGGACGGAATGCGCGTGCTGGAGCTCCTGGAAGGCGGTGGTGGCGGCGGCAAGGTCGGAGCCCGGGGGCTGCTTGTCGGGGTGGAGGGAGAGCGCGAGGCGGCGGAAGGCGAGCTTGATGTCGGTCGGGGAGCAGTCGCGGGGAAGGCCCAGGACCTCGTAGTAGCACCGCTTCGGCATGGCCGCGGACGCCATGGCCGCCGCCGCGGCGCTAGGGTTTCGAGGTGTTTCAGACTCACGGAAGGCGGGGGGTGGAGGGGCGTTGCCGTGTAACGATGACCTGTATGTATTGTGGTAGGTAGTAACTGGTTTCAGAGGACTAACTTGTAATTTGTACGGCTGCAAGGGGCCGGCAAAGTAGATAGTTTTTACACGACTTTGGTGAAACCAAGTAGTCGACTCCGACTCCAAACCGACTATGTTTTGTAAAGTTTTGCTTTCATAAATAGCTGTCAGTTTGGGTTTTTGAGACATATATTTTACTAAATGCTAAATGCCCCTACCAATTGCTTGTTAGAGCATCTACAGTAGTCTGTTTATTAGCTTGTTACTAAAAAAAGAGAGTACTCAATTTAATAAAAAGAAACAAGTATTCCAATGGATTGTTTCTTAAGCTTGTATCTAAGACTTTAATTGCTACAAGTGTGCATGATTCTTGATGATCAACAATGGGGTACAACTTTGTGGCCTATATATTTTGGCTCATTTATCATATCATCTGCGGGGGAAGCTAAGAAGACGGGTTGCACAAGATCCGGTAGATTTTTGTTGGTAGGCAGTAGGACCCACAAAATAAGTATTTAGGTAACAACTAAGCCTCCAATAGAGTTTTTTGTTGTTTCTTATGTCTTGGTATTAACAATCTGATAGTTTCTTCATATAGAAACAGCTTCACCTTCTCTCCTCCACATCATCTAAAAGCTGATGTGGCAACCTCTTAGTAACAGCTGAGGTGGATTGTTGTAGATGCTCTTAGGAGTGGTGTCGAAGTAATAGGTAGGCAATCAATCTGGGTAAAATATGTTAAAAACTAAATTATTGAGTTAATACTCCTTTGGTAACAATGGTCTCATTTTGGGATACGTGCAATCATTTTTTAAAAAATTTGTCTATGGATATCTCTATGAATATTTATATTGGACATATGAAAATGATATGCGTAAATTTGTCTCGAAAAGTATTTTCATAGTATTGTAAAATTACTAGATTTTATATAATATATTAACATGAAATTAGTGGTCAAAGTTGTGTTTTGTAGACTATGTCAATGCCCAAAATGACACTCTTTCAGAACTAGATGGAGTGCTCTATGTACCTTGTATAAAACAATAAGTAATTGAAACTGGTGGTAAAATGTTTTATAGGGTTATTTAGTTACATACCACTGCAAAGTTCTCACTTTCGAAATATGCCACTTCAAAGTTCTCTATACACTCGGCAGCGTCCTAGGAAGTGTGAATGTAAAGAAAATTGTGGATATCATGGGGATATGTGCATGATCTTAGAATGATGATACAATTGGCAATAGCTTTTGCGGTTTGTCAAATCAAGCGTTTTCGGCATTGTGTCAGTCCTGTTAGGTCACTGGCGGTCTGACCGGCCACTTTGGTGGTCAGACCGGCCATGCCTCGAATGGTTTTTTGGCTAAGTCTAGGGGCGGTCGGGCCGCTTTCGATCGTGATCGATCAAGCAATGGATCGGTCGACCGCAAAGAGTGGCGATCGGCCGGATTTGTGCTGTTCATCGTCCTAATTGTTGCGATGAGTTTTTCGTTAAGTCAAGGACTTGGGCTTCAGTGCATATGTATTGCATGATGCATGTTTTCACTAACGTGGGTCAAGTTGTGAAGAACTTGTTCCCGGATTCGATTTCTTTGTCTATTGTTGTGCAGGACGCTTGGAGGTCAATGACGGTCAACGATGAGGATGATCGGGACTAAGCTTGGAGAGCTGAGGTCCAGAACGATCAAGGATGCCGGGTAAGGTCAATGGACTCAAGCATGGCGCAGAATGGACAAAGGTGACCGAACAGGCGATTCGGTCTTGGTAGGTTGGATCAACCAAGTGGGTCGATCAGCAAGTGCCATGGTGGCTTCAGCGGGAGTTGGACGGGAGAGACTTGCCGACATGATGAGAGCCGTTGATTAACCTACACGTGGTGAAGCAGGTGAGTGCTTCACCAAGATTGGACTTGGTCTTCGGAGAAAGATCAAGAAGGGGTATTTTGGTAATTTCACCAAATACCGCCTTGGTGACCTTGGGCTAAACCGCGGCGCAAGACGGTACGTGGAGAAGTGGTTTAGGTCAAGAGAAGATGAAGACGACGCTTTAAAATGCGTGCGTGTGTGTGGGCTTAACGGGTGCCCTAAGTGGAATATTCTCTAGATCCTAGTCTCCACTATAAATAGGGGGTGTGCTGGACAGTAACCCATAACCCTTTCATTGTGTTAACCCTAGTTTGGCTTTTAGGGCTTAGAGAGAAGATGGAGATTAGGGTTCTAGAGGATGGATTGATTTGAGTGCTCATGTTGTGAGCTTTGTCCTCCTTGAGGGAGTGGCTGTAAACCAGCAACAACCACGAATCAATCTATGCAAGATTTCTCAAAGATGAGTTCCTATTCGTTTGATGAGTTCATATTCGTTCTTGCTCTTTATTTCTTGATTTTGGGCATTTCTTTGTTCCCTTGATCTTTGGTTGGTTTCTTGCCCCCATCTACCTTGCTGTGACATGTGGGAATACATCTAGGATTATCTTGATCATCAATCACCCACGAGCAAGTGTTTGGATCAAGTCTTCGTTCTTGCCCGATTTTGAACCAATCTTCGTTCAAATGGAAAAAGGTTGAAACTTTGACATGGATCTACTCAATCGTTGCTTGGAATAGGTTCCTAATATCCTTAGGAAGGTGTGTTCCAAATTTGGTCAAGTTTGGCCGTGTAGATCAAAAGTTAGACCGATTTTCATTTTGGATTTCGTTTGTCAAGATCTTGTTTACAGTCGGTCGGTCAAACCGCGTGTAAGCTTGCTGGTTCGACCGCTCGCCCGTCTGGCCTGATAGCCGTCGATCGAGCCGGGCAGGGTTTGATCTCCGTGTTTTGGGTCTTTTGTTTCGGGGTTTGATCGGATTCAACACAGGTCATCTACTGTGCTTGTATACAGATCTTCATAGTTTTTATAGCTATTGGAGTGAAAGTAGTGTTGAGTTCGATCGAGGTGAAAAATAGAGAAAGCGTCTATTCACACCCCCCCCCTCTAGGCGCCTTTCCGGTCCTACAAAAATTCATAAACATGGATAGAACACTAAGAGACGAACAAAATATGTTTGCTAGAATGTTGACCAATGAGGAAAAAATCTACATAAATACTTATTGAAATAACTATAACAGTGAAGTGGCACAAATTGATCACTAAGTATTGATCCAATTCAAAGTTCAAACCATGAGATTGGAATAGAGAAGGCACAATTCCAACCATGAGAGTGGAATAGAGGAGAAAGCATTTTTATTGAAGAGTCTTAAGACTTGCTCTCATTTTCAACATTCAACTAGAAGAAGATACCAGAGTTGTAGCACCACTAGAACGATAATAGTGATGTATGTGTACAATACCTCAAACCTCTCCTCGGCCGCATTCTTCAGCAACTGACGGAGACGCAGGACAGGCTCCTCCTCCTCAAATGACCTCAGCGAGTCCCTCAGCCTCGCTACCTCCTTATAATCTTACAACAAATTCCAATTTACAGTCAACGAGCAGCCCCAGTTTAGATGGATTGATTGCAATTTTTGCCTCCTAAGAAATGAATGTATTGTCTCATTGTGTGGTACCTCGAATTGGGCGGCCACGACGAGCTACTGCTTGAGCATGGTGTACTTCTGGCTCCTCATCAAGAAGGACACCGCCGCCTTCTCTTCCTTCTCCCTTCGGACGATCTCCTCCCTCTCCTTGTCCCTCCCTAGCGAGTTCGAGCTCAACTTCGACGAGCTAACCTTCACAGGAGGCCGCTAGTAGTGCTAGGGGAACGACGGCGGTGAATTCTTTGGGAATGGTGGTGGCGACCTCGAGGCTTTCGGGGGCTAGCAGCGGCGCCTAGGGCTTGGACGGTGCAAATCGCCCCAGGTTCCAACTGCGCAAGTGGGGAGCTGAAGAATCTAGACCCGTCATTATGAGTTAATTGAGTATTTTGGTAAGTAATAACAATCTTCATGTGCACTAACATTTTTCATGAGTTGGTGAAACAGGTTAAGTCCCCTGATGATGAAGACTTTGGGTGGCATCGTGAGTTGATTGATATTCAAGTCAAGGTTCAGGATGAAGGATGTCATCATGTGTTGATGAGCATCAAGACAAGATCCCAAAGTAAAGAAAATCATCATGTGTTGATGAAATTCAAGACAAGATCCCGAAGTGAAAAAGATTATCATGTGTTGATGATATTCGAGTCAAAAACTTGAATTAAAGGAAATCATCATGTGTTGATGATTATCAAGTCAAAAACCCAGACTTGGGGTGAAGATATTCGTCATCAAGTAATCACTCTAAAATGGATGCTCAAGGCAAATGTATGACTAGCCTAGGCTAACGATATGTTCCTAGTCTTTTACCGGTCTCGGTGTTTGTTTGAAAGACCGGATTGCTAGTATAGGTTGTCGTGCTATTAAGAGGTTGCCTAGTAGCTTGAGTATCATCAAGTGTTGATAGCTCAATCCTGCTTGCTCTAGCTCTTTTAGGCATGATGCTATTGTTTGCGAATATGTTTTGCAAATAGCTGAAGCCCATGCATTAACTCTTTGTAGTATGAGACTACAATTTGCAAATGGTTGAAATTCATGCACCTACTCCTTGTGGCATGATACTAAAGTTTGCAAATATGTTTTGCAAATTATTGATGTTCATACATCTTTCCTTGGCATGGTCTAAAATTGCTCGTTGATTTTTTTTCTTGGACTTAGGTCATGTGTTGGCTCTTTGGAGTTGTGCTTCTTGATTTGACCAAATATGTTTGAGATCAATCAAACAGATGTGTTGTGTAGCCTTTTGAATAAGCTTTTCATAGAGCCCAAGATCACTCAATTCTGATATCGGAGTCAAAAGTTATGACTATTTTTTCGAATGTCGCCTCTGCTAAAATTCAGGCCCGGACTGACTGGAAGTCCAGTTTAACCACCCTTATAAGGCCGATCAACCTTTTTCAGAGGGCATATTTTTTTCATTTTCTTCCTCTCAGAAGTCCGGTCTGACTGGTCCAACTGACCGGGGGTCTGATCAGACCGGACCCTTTGAGGGAGGATTGACATGAAATTATCTATAACGGCTAGTTTTATAGCCGTTGCACTGTAGCCCAGTCTGACCGATCGTTAGTTGGCAGTCAGACCGGGTTTCACTGTTTTCAGCCCTTGTAGCCTCCAACGGCTGGGTTTTGGTGTGTGTGGGCTATAAATACCCACCATGGCCGGTTGGAAGGCTACCCTTGGTATCTCATTTCACTCTCTTGAGCTAGTGTGAGCTTCTTCTCTCAATTGTACAAGTGTTTCACTTTGTGAGCAAAGGGCGAGGTTCTAGTTGCAGGCGGCATATCACATGCACACACCCTAATTGGTGCACATATGCACATACCCTATCTGGACCATCCAGCTCGGCTTGGCTGCAAGAATGAAGCTCATCGCATGGCCTCATGCATGACCGCGTGCATTTTCCCTTCTGCTTCTTGCGGCCTGCCCAATCCCGTGTCGCCCCCAATCTCCGCAATCCCCAGTCTCCCAATCCGCAGATCCCCAATGGGCGTCCGTGGCGTCAGCGGCCGATCGATCACGGGTGGACTAGCCACGCCGCTCCGCCCCGGTCGAGTAGCCGCCCGCTCGCCTCCCCTTGTGCTCCCTTCCCTCCGCCTCTAGGGTTGGGGGCGACCATGGCGACGCCGGGTGACTAGCCCGTGAGGTCGAGTAGCCAGCGCCGCTCCGCCTCCCCCCTTGTGCTCCCCTCCCTCCGCCTCACTCCCACCAGCCACCAGGTCTCCCCTCCCCCTTGTGCTCCGTTCCCTCGGCCTCTAGGGTCAATTTTGACCGTGGCGGCGCCGGGTGACTAGCCCGTGAGGGAACGCTCCTCCTCCCCCCTTGTGCGACCCTGGGCGTTGGCGCACCATGGAGAAGCACAAATCTCACGCGGAGACGCACTCCAGTGGTCCACGTCGAGCCCTAGCGGTGGGCTTCCTCTCGTCCCATGCCCGGTGCCACGCGACGATGATATGGGCTGTGTCAGGAGCTCCAAGAACCAAGGAAAGGAATACTACAAGTGCCCTAGAAACAGCGGGGTAAGAATCGACCTTTCTCTTAATTTTGATGTTAAACCTAATCATTGCTTGATGTTCAAGTTGGGTTGTATGTTTTGGTCGACCATATTCCAAAGAATGCGACACATTCATGTGGAAGGATCAATACAAGAGGTCATTGAGTGGGATGCATCCGGTTGAACATGAGAGAAGAGATAACCATGTTTTCGAGCAGTTAGTCGCCATCAAAAGCTCATTGGACCAGATGAATGACCAGATTACCAAGTCAATCCAAAAGTCAAGTGCTGCAGATGAGAAGTTAAAAGTAATTGTTGTTGCATTTATTTTCTTCCTGGTAGGAATTTACATTGGAAAGGTAGGGAATTGAGCTTGTAATTTAGTTATGCATTAGTCCTATGTAATGTAAGATGTAGTACAAATTTGCACCGGTAATTAAGGTAATCTGAGCAGTTTGAATGTAAGATGCAGTAAGATGCATCCAGTTTGAATGTGGTGGTTGTATACCTGATACTGTTTGAATGCTCAGACCAACTGCACTGCTATTGTACTTGACCTGATGTATATGGTTGTAATGGACTAATGACTGTTGTATATGTTGCAATGGATGAAACATGTTGCAATGGATGAACTCGACATCAGTATATGTTGCAATGGAGTGAAACATGACTGATTGCAATGGACTAATGACGACATCAGTATATGTTGCAATGGATGAAGCATGAAACATCTGCCTTCTTGTATATGGTTGTAATGGACTTGACTGTCAGATATGACTGATGCTCGGACGACCTTTGTTTGCTTGTTGGGAAGCCGAAACCTTGCTTGTTATCAAAACATTCTTAATTCAATTGATCCGCAAGTAAGCTTACAATGTTACATCTTTGGGCACTTACACAAGCACATTTGAAACATTTATATACTACAAGATCTATTATGATGTCGGGTTTACAACCTTCCATCTCTGTCAAATGTACACTCACATCTCAAAAGGTGAGGATGTGCATTCAAATGCACCTCCAAAATGTCAAACATTATCTATAGACCAAGATTTGTTCTTGCATCATGTATGGAGTGGATGGAGGCACCAAGTGCTCTCTTTGGGTTTGAAATGGCAAGCTTCGATGTGAGCTTTCTGCGCATTCAATTGGTTGTCATCGGATCGTAATCGCAAATATAAATGATTGGCATTAATATCAATGAAGTGTCACGTACATGCGAATTTTATTCTATAAAATAAGCATGTTCAACTATTAACATATAACCATATCTCTAATAGTACTACAAACAATAAGCATTCAATAGGGACATTTTATGAAAAATATTGCCCAGAGAAGCCAAGGCAACAGAATTTGCAAACTAAAATCTGCTCGAGACATAAGGTAGTAACATTGAGGGTCAAATTCACACCAACAGTTTCAAAATATCAAAATATAAGCAATTAATCTCTTGATATATCCATTATTGTGTATATAAGATCATATATCGCCAATGATGTATTAGGACGATGGGATGCTGGCGGACCTATCAGAGATCTGCCTGATCAGTAATAAACATTATTCATTATCTACTCATCATCAACAAAAGATAGCAAACCTTCTCGATCAAGAATCCCAAACCAAGATTTGGTAAACAACAACATCTTGTTAATTGTGCATAACCAAGTGAACTACCTAACAACAAGATTGTTAGTATCTTTGAGAGCTAAAATTTTCGTGTTACAATCGAAAGGAAGCCATTTTTGGCAAAGGCATAAAACTAGCTTAGTAAATAACGGTCTATAAACATGATGAACTACTGACATCTGAAAACAAATTATGCCAAACAGATTTAGTACATCTAGATTCAAGATCTCAATGGGCCATCAAAGGACCATGACAATCATAGAAATCATGCATGAAACTCAGTCCAAACGCATTAAAACAACTGATACATTGGTACGGAGCATATTACAACTCCATTAAGCATTGACCAAACAAAGCAAATATAACAACTCCATTAAGCATTGACCAAACAAAGCAAATATAACAACTAATGATTGGCGTCATCCGCATGCTTAGCCACCTCCTTTGCAGCCACCTACAAAGCAAATATGAATGCTAAGTACTAGAAGCACATATCAACGGAATGCTATACAGTGAGTACAAGTCATACATGATTATTTTGCTTGCTTCCGTGAAGGGCAGTTGCGGCTGTCGTGG
Source organism: Phyllostachys edulis (assembly GCA_036346405.1). Taxonomy (NCBI): domain Eukaryota; kingdom Viridiplantae; phylum Streptophyta; class Magnoliopsida; order Poales; family Poaceae; genus Phyllostachys; species Phyllostachys edulis. The sequence goes on from CM070567.1 coordinate 18,235,506, forward strand.
GTACCGATCTCATTGCATGTCCTACACATGCGTGCGGCCTTTCCCGTAGACTTCTGCTTATTCTCCCCAGGCCGATTCCTCTTGCATTTCCCTCTAGTGAGTTTGTCTGTTGGCGGCAATATATCTATCGATCGAGGATGCCACACCCAAGATAGGCTTCAACCTCCTCCACTCTACTTTCTTTGGTGAGCAGAATTTCTGGTTTATCTCATGCATAAATTTTTAAGTTTCCTCTAGCATTCTCGCATGTAAGGAAGTGAAGGGCTAGCTCGATGTATCAAATCTTCCAAGTCCTTTCGCATCTCGAAGCCAACTTTTAATTTCTTCCTCTGTGGGATTTTGGGCTTCTCCTCAAGAACATTGCCATTCTCATCAAATACAACCTCCCTCTTGCGCTTAGCAGTCCACCTTTTCAAAACATAATGACTAGGAAGCTCATTCAACAATGCACCTCGTAAAACAAGGATAATGTGTCGCAAGGAATTCCATGAGTGCCAAACAACATGCAGAGCATCTTCTTGCGCAATCATGGTGTTAGTGTCACATGTCACTTTTCTAACCTTTTGCCATCCTCATTGACCGTTGTTACTTTAAGGTCACATACTTGCGCCGTGCTCTCGACAACACACTTGTCCCTGGCCGCAATAACCTCCTTCTGAAATTTAGAGAAAACCATATGGGTGAATACTTCACTGCCGTGCTGCTCTAATGCCCATGGTGTCTTCAACGGAGGCTTAGTGTGAAAGGTGGCATGGTCTTCTCTGAGCTCCTTTGCCTTTGTTCCTCCACCGCGATGTCGAACCCGATCCGAACTCCACCAAAGCATGTTTGTAACCAATAAAGCGATTGAAAAAAGAATTGGCGCTTTCAGACCTTGAAGTTGTTCTAAGAATTCCTGCCAAGGGTACGTCCATAAAGTAGGCTGGTACCCAAGAGGCCCGAATCCTATACCGACCAGCAAGCCACTCATTATCTTCCAAACCGAACTCAGAAATAATAGCTGCCCATTGTGACTCAAATTCTTCTGGAGTTTCTGAGGGATATACACATGAATTCACACGACTGTAAAACAATTTGTTATCCCTCAAATCCGGCCTTATCTTAGTTGGAAGTTTGTTCAGTATGTGCCACATACATAACCTATGCGTGCTAGTTGGGAAGACAAGCTCAATTGCCTTCTTCATGGCGCATCTTAAATGGGTTATTATAAGTCTAGGGCAACACCTCCCATACATCTTAAGAAAGTATGAAACAACCATTTGAGCGTTTCAATTGTCCGATTAAGTAGCAATGCACCCCAAATAGAACACATCCCCATGGTTATTAACTCCCATGAGCAGTTGCAAATACCATCTCGTATTGGTTTGTATTATATGTCGATCGAATGAGAGCAACTCACCAAAATGAACGTAATTCTTTCTCTGAGTTGCATCCGCCCAAAACACATGCACCAATTTACCCTTATCATCAATGACATAGTCAAAATAAAAAGCAGCATTATTCTCGTTCTTTCTAGCTAGATTATCAAGAAACATCTGAGCATCTGATGACTTTATACTCTCTCTCAAAGTACGATGATAATTTTGCAAGTCCCTCCTTGTGCATCCTACATTCTGAAATCCACCCTCACTAACATGAAGGTATCTAAATGCCCCAAAAGTGCCAATGCTTGCCTGATGGCATGCGAACAGTGTAGTCTTAGCCTTCTCAGTAACTTGTCTATTAGACCGTATCAAGTGCTGCTTATTAGGTGAGACAAAACTATGGTTATGGACTTCAACAAATGTCTCTAATCTGAACTTATTGTCCTTAGTCCGTTTGATACCAAACATAGCCTCACAACCGCACCTACTCAATTTAGACTCATATGACCTCTTCATTGTGACATCCACCTTGTCCTTACCTTTTTCATCCTTCCACCCACGTCTGGCACAATAGTACCGCCTCCATTGCAACACCCCATTCCTAATCGTCCGCTGTCTAATACGAACAGAGAAGCCCGCAACATGTGCGTATGCTTTGTAAAACTCTAGTGCTGCGTCCTCGTCTTCAAAAATCATCCCCTTCGCAGGTGTCAAAGACTCAGTAACTACCGGTGTGGATGACGATCCCTGCAGCAGTAAAGACAATTTAGCCCTAGAACGATGTTAATCATGCAAAATAAAAATTGAGCGCACACTCACGCAGAATGGAATGCTAGCCGCCTTTACAGGGGTTTTACAATCCGATATCGCAATGAGAGAGTGTGCATCGGCCATTTCGAGGGGTTCTGGACAGGGCAAAGCTACTGGCCGCACAGAGCTGCTTACATCTTTCATTTCGTCCATACGCGACTGCACATCAAACCAAAGCAATCCACAATCAAACACGAGTTCATATCAATTTCAACGGATCTATCATTGATCAAATGTAGTCGTTGTTTTATCTAATCTAGTCATTGAGCATGTTGTACAAGAACTTCTACTAATTCACAAGTATCTAACAAGAACATCTACTATAACTGAAAAGCATGTCCTATAACATTCATTTGTGCTGAGATTCTTCTATGAAATATTTCAGCAGTGGATCGTAGCACAAGAAAATTCCACCTTAAAGGAATCGAAACATCACGAGCACACCAAAATTCCACTTCACAATAGAAATGTAATTGCAGTATCAATTTTTCATGAATAGCATTGTTCATATCTATCCCAGATCTAGTACCAATTTTTCATGGTTCTAAAACAAAGTAGCAATTTTTCATGAATAACAATGTTCAGATGTAACATGACTTGCAATAGGGAATAACCATGAACCAACCGGATCTACCAACACTATCACAGATCAAGCCGATATGAGTTCATACCTTCGGTTTTGGGGGAGGATGTCAGCACGAAATTGAAAGAGAGGAAGAAGACCCGTGGATCCCCAAAATTGCCGCCGTCGGCGGTCGATCGTCGCCACAGTCACCCAGAGGTTCCTCGTCGCGTGATCATGGTCCTCCTCGCCGTCCCCTTGTCGCCAAGGCGGCGGCGGCAATGAAGGCAAGACCTCTCACTGGTAGAGAGGAAGGAAACGGAGAGGTGGGAGGAGCGGCTTGGATAGGGCGAGCTCGGGCGATAAGTGAGGTCGAGCTACGCCATGAGCTCGGCGAGGCGGCAAAAATGGCGGCGAGGAGCGGGCAATGGCAATGGCGGCGAGAGCTCTCATACGCCATGGCCGATGAGGAACGGAACGGATTTGCGAGCTCTGCCATGGCCGAGTGAGGGAACGAAATTTCATTGCCGGGCTCGCGTCTGTAGCCCACATGATGGGCTTCATCGCGCCGTCCAAGCCGAGCTGGATGGTCCAGATAGGGTGTGTGCATATGTGCACCAATTAGGGTGTGTGCATGTGATATGCCGCCCTAGTTGCATGTGTTGCAATTAGAATTAGATTGAGCATCCAACTGTGCATGTGTTGCACTTGGTGAGAGTCAAGCAAGAGGCTTGACTTATTATTCTTGATATTTGCCGACACCTAGACAGTGTGGAGACGTTATGGTCCGATAATCTTCTCAAGAAGCTTGTGATTTACTTTATGCAATTTACATTCCTAGAATTGAATTGATTGCATGTCAAACTAGGATTGCAAACCTTGACTTAGACTTAGGGTGTCAGTGCACTTAAGGGAAACTAGAATATTTAGGTTTTAATTGTGCAAAACCGAATTGACTTTCGCTTCCACATTAGAAATTGGTTTTAGCCTTAGAGATTTTTGGAAAAGACTATTCATCCACCTCTAGTCGGCCTCCTCGATCTTACAGGAGCGCGTGCAGCGCCTGGGCCTCGCGGTGGGAAGGGTGAGGGGGTATATATGTTACTATGTTAGTGGCATTTGTGGGTAATTATGGGCAACTTCAAGAGGTATTTTGTTTCTAGAATGTTGGCTTCCCACAAAAATCTACGGGAAGATGGCTCCTTATTGTTAATTTATTTTCGAGACAGCTTCTCGCGAGAAGCAGAAGTAGATTGTTTTGGGAAGCTAGATGTTTAGTATAGCTCTATAAGATCCGAACAAGAAGCTAAGAGTATGATCTATACCAAACAAACCCTAAATAACTTTTTTTTGGTATGTCAGAGACAACATGAGAATGTTTATCCCGTGCATAGCCACTTTTTAGCTATTGAGTGCACACATCCAAATCAGGAAAGAGAGACAAAATAAAGTGTGCGATGGTGGCTGCTTCATCTCTGTGGTGCCCTTCTTCTCCGGCGACAGTGGACCATTGACCCGCGGTGAGTATCCAGTTATGATTAGGTTTTTTAGTTCACCAAGACACCTCACCAGACCTCCGAATAGCAAGTACGAGTAAAACAACAGAGGGTTGGGGGTGAGATGACGAAGGTGTTGCCAACCGTATGTTTGTCGACGGGAGGCAGCCTCGATGAGTAGCGGCGATGGGGTCGTGGCCCTTTGTGTGGGGTGGTGACGCCAAGGCATCGAAGGCAGATATGGAAGGCGAGACAGCATAGTTATCGGAAGTAATCTGGGAAGAGACGGTACGGTGGGGTCTTGGTTTTCAACCGTTTGTTATGCCTTAGGGTATGTGCAGTGAATAACATCAGCAGTCTATAATCTTTGCCACGTAAGATTTTTAATAACGTGGATGAGAGAGAATAAGGAGAGAGAATGAAGCCGTCTAGCATGCAACAGACAGTCTATAAAACCCTTATAGACAACACAAAACACCATTGTATGAGTTGTTGTCTATAACAAATATTTTTTTCTAAGCAAAAACTAAAAGATTGTGGGATCTTATATAGACAACTTAACAGACAACTCATTATATGAGCTATCTTTAGTGTTGTCTATAGATAACATGGATAGCTGATATAGACATCAGTTGTCTATATCATTGTATATGCCCTTATGGGTGAACTAAAAAACCATTTTCAACTGTTTGTAATTGGGGAAGAGACGGTGTGGTGGGGAAGAGATGGACAAGAGAGGGCCGTTAGATGCCCATATGTTCTTTTGTCAACTTGTGTGATATAAAGCACCCACGTTGAGGGAGTTTTGGGCTAAAATAGCACTATTGATGTGCGGAATAGTAAATCTAGCCTCTTCGTGTATCAAAACCAAAAATAACACCGCGGAGCTGCAGAGACGCATCATGCGTTTTGGTCTGCACCTGATGTGTTATTATTTTATGCAAGAAAAAACCTTGTTCACGTTGTCGCATTTGGACACGATTTCGGCGAATGTCCCGGAGACTTGGAGGCATGAACTCAGGCGCGGACAAGGCCACGCGCACGAACAAGAGGGGGTTCGGCCCCTGTGGCGCGGAGGACGAGGTTCGGCCCTAGGGACACAGACGAAATGGCTTGGGCCTCCAGGGACACGACGAGGCGACTTCGGTCTCTGGGACACGGACAAGAACACGTGTCGCGCCCCCGTGGTGTTATTTTTGGCTTTGATGCTCGGAGAAGACTAAATTTGCTATTTCACACGCCAACAATGCTATTTTAGCCCAAAAAACTCACAATAAGGTGCATATATTGGAGGGTTTACGGAAGGAAATCCTCTGGGGCGGAGCCTCCGTGAGGTCCCGCCCCCCGAGCCGTTGGATCGGAGGGGGGGTGAGATTGACGGCTAGATGGAGGGGTCTCACCGTGAGGCTCCGTCCCACCCCATTTTTTTCCAGGGTTTACGGCTCTTAGCGGAGCTTTGGATTATTATATTTCCAAACTCCCGTCAATAGCTATATTTACATTGGATATGGTCTTATAAAATGTTTACGTACTGTTGGTGGTACTCTAACCGACAAGACCGGTTTAAATGTTTAATAGAATTTAAATCCCACGACATGCTTATAAGAAGTTCGTATTCGGTTCAAATAACTGGAAAATTGGTTGATGCTCCTAGATGATTGCTTAGGGCATCTGCAATGCAAGAGCCACTTTAAGAAGGTACTTAGAAAAAAGAAATATGTCATGCAACCAAGTATCCATCCAAGAGTCTCACCCAATGGTTGAACTGACGATTACAAGCGGAACAATTTCCAAACATCAACTTATAGCCAAGCAACGACTTGTAATCAATTTCCAAACATCAACTTATAGCCAAGCATCGTTTCCACTTTTTAAAGATCTATAGTTGTCTTGCTTGGCAAACCAAAAAAAAAGGCTTTTCCCTCTATAGGGACCTGCGTTCGAGATGGCCATATAGTGACTTGTCAGTGTACGAATATAAATTTTGATACTTATCTGAATATTCTAGTCTACTGGGAATCTGGCATGGCAGGTAAGCTCAACCAAGTTCAAGACATGGTAATATAGCCTATTCCGACATTAAATTCCATATTTTAATTTCAAGCACATCCCTGAGCACTTTGTACTATGAATAGATCATACATAGGCTCATTGAGAATTTGGGATCTTGGAATACACATGCCATTACGAACAACCAAAGCGCTGTCTTCTCTGATCCAAGAAACATTCCAACACCCAAGCATCATTTGTGCTCGTTGCTACTACAACTGCAGCTTATTTTGTTCTACAACATCTTGTCCCATTGGAGTTTCCAATCAACCGAACTATTGGATCATCTTCTGTGCAAAATGACACACACAAAAGAAGAATCTGTTATATGTAAAAATACGAGTGGCTCAAGACCAGCTCTCAATTATTACAGTGATGGGGATTTCCAGACGCTGTCGAACTTCCGGTGCTGCAAAACATAAGATAATAAATCTTTTTAAAAAATACAGCTTCTGGAGTTCTTTGACAGAAGCAAGAAGTTGGTCCATGAGACAGTATTACCTCTGAGATTGGCATTTTAGTTCGCACTGCCTCAACTTTTGACAAGTCGATATCTGCCACAGAAAACCCAGTGGACAGTCGATCTGTAGCCAAAAATCAAATGATCTAACAATCAGAAGGCTGTGCAAGTGCCAACACTTTGTAACACTTGTTCCACATATTGTTAGAATACTGTATTTGAACGTTTTAATAAAAAGACTAAAACACAAAAAATCAGTATGATGATACCGACAACCCTATTTTCCAGCACAAGTATTTCAAAGTAGCAAATATTGATAAGGAGTTCAACCGAAAGGCACTCTTGATGGTTGTTAAGGAACAGGGTGATGAAACAATCCAATATAATCTTCAAAATCTCAACAGAAAAATCCTAACTTAAAACTGTAACAAGATGAAAAGCCATACCTGGGAGTCGAGCTATAACTGTTCCCCATGGGTCAATAATTACAGAATCACCGTAGCTTTCTCTTTTCTCATTGTGTTTTCCAGCTTGAGCCGCAGCAATAACCTATGAAAGATTTGAAAGATTTTTTTATCTTGCCTATTTTTTTTTTCGAGAACACGCAAGAAATTTTGTGTCGTTCCATTAAGAAAGAAGTAAGAGTACAACCGGCTGGGATGAGACCCAGCAAATACAGTGACCCAGACTAGAGCAAAAAGACTTAAAACCTAATGGCCGGGGAAACAAAGATACGGCCTAAGAACTACTAAGCTAACTACTCTACTTTTGAATCAGCCACCCTGACAGCCTCGCTCCGCCTAGCCGCCACTGCCCAGCCTCCTCTTTAATTGCCTGGACTAGCTGAATGATTGTGGGTGTTGAAGACCCGATTGTTCCTCTCCTTCCAAACCATCCAAGCAACAGAATAACCAGATACTCAAATCACTTGCCTAATTTCAAAGAAGGCCAAATGAACTATTTCGATATTTCACTGAATTACACATAAAGCAAAGGCTTTTGAAATAAGCATAGCTCACTTGTCCTGAATTTGCGACCACAGACATGCGTATGATGGATTTTGAAACAGATCACCCAGCAATTATTCACTTCCACTAATGTGGTTTGCACATGTGCTCCATGGTGTAAAATTACCAATTCAGCAGGTATTATATAATAAGTCCAGCATTAACTTTTATATTATAGATCTCATGCTGACAAGTGAAAGTATATGAACCGACTAAATCCTATATGCAAAAGTGAATGAACAACAAGAAGGGTTAGATTAACATACAAAACATTGTGTCTCAATTGCACGAGCACGGAGAAGAATTTCCCAGTGTGCCTCCCCGGTTACCTTTGTGAATGCGGATGGTACTAGTAATACCTAAAAAATAATTCACACATTCAGACAAGACAGGGAAATATGCAATTTACCTGAGCTTTCCTAAGGGGTATGATAAATAAGAACTTAATATAAGGCAATTTTAAAGCTTATGTACAGTATAATGGCATACACAACCACCTGTGCTTGATGCTTAAAACGCAAACATTGATAAAGTTCTGGAAATCTCAAATCATAGCAAACAGTAAGCCCCAATCGTCCAAAAGGGCTATCCACCGCAACAACAGTATCACCTGATAAATGAGTAAGCACATCATAAAAAATCACATATCAGAAGTCAATTACAATTCACATCTCAGTATAATAACCGCAGGTACTATTACAGTACTATCTTCAATCACTTTCGCAGTCAAGCCAGTTTATATTTGGCTTGCCACAAGAAGAAAAGCCTCCATATAGCAACTTTATTGGTTGCACGTGCAACACAGTGTATAAATTTTCCTTATAAAGTACAATCTGTAATCGATGCCTAATGACCCAAACAAATATGACATCTACCGGAAAGATCATTTTATAGAGAAGCATAAGCCTTGCTATTCTTCCAGCTTATGCTCATACAAAGATCCTGTCGAGTGTCATTTGCACTATCATTTGGATAGTTGGCAGAAGATATGTGGTACGAAATGAGAATATTAATTCAATATTTTATCTAATACTTAACTTTAGAGGATAGAAAATACTATCATTAACATAATCAACGATCTATATAGAATGTCTTCCAGAAACTACTAAGACAATAAAGTACAGTGCAAACTGCAAACTAAATACACCATATAAAATTTTGTTCAAAGTTAACATATTCAGAATAAACAGGGCAAAGAATAATGAAAATTGAACCATATACTATTATACTTATAGCATGATCTATGTCATTTGAATTGTTTTAAGTTGTTCAACTAGAAAACATTAAGAAAAGTGTTGATGAGTTAGAAATTACAAACTAATTTTACTATGAGAGTAAATTTATACGACACTCTTACACCATCCGATATACAAGATTTGAAAAACAAAAAATCCAACCGATAAAGTGGTCTTTTAGAACCAACTCTAGCAAATTCACATATATTGCAAATAACAGGTAAAACTCAGCAAGAAAAATTAAAGGGTTGGAAAATATATCAGCACCGGCTGTTGTGAAACGACTTTCCTTGTACACCATATTGCCAGGTACATCCACATCAAACCTTCAGCAAAACAATGTCAAGGTGAACATCCGAACTTGCAATGTTGGAAATGTACCACAACAAGAAATATAAAGAAGAAAGAAGCTACGGTTAACTGTTACCAAAGGTTCATCATAAACAGAAGTCTAGAAATATAATTCTGCGCCTCTGCACTATGACTATGATTGCTCAGACATCTATTAAAATCCATGGCATGCTACAATATAATAATGATAAATCTTTCTCTTATTCAAAAATGACAATTATAAGCAACTTAAATGCATAGCATCATTTTCCCTTACTGATGTAAATTGAAAACTCACTGTTTAAAATTCTGTGAATGCCATAACATAGGCATCTAAAATAAACTATTTGCAATTATTTCTGAAAGCAATTTTCTCTCTAGTCAGTGAAAGAAGCACTTACAAATGTATTTTTTGATATGAGCTCCTAATTTTTCCAGAGTCATCAATTAATACATGAGTATTGTACTGGTGCGAATCATCAGGCCCCTTTTCTTGGAACCCTCCGAGAGACAACCACATACTTGATTCACTGCAGAATGAAGCTATGATAAGTCAAGGACTCAAAGTGCTAATTCGGTGTAAAAATCCTCAAAATCACAAGGAAAAAATTTGTGTCAAGACACAGTTAAAGGGGGAAAAAAATGAAGGAGCATTAAATACACTTGCATTCTTATCTATAAGCTAAAAAGATATTTGTAAGCTAGAAGACCACAGATGGACAAAAGAGCAAAACACATACTGAACACATGGTAAGAAAATTCTTCATTTGTAAGGTAGAGAATTCACGTTATACGATGCAAAACAATAAATGACTAAATCTAAGAGTTGATAGCATATAAACGGTAGTAGCTGAAGTAGATTGGGAAATCAAACAATTCAGTCAATACAAATGAAAAGGCACTGCTGTGAAATGGCCAAAAAAAAAATCAGTAAATATGTTCTCACTGACTTTGCAAGCGAGCAATATCTCTGCATTATTGGGCCGTCTAATGGTTCAGCTATCTTAACAGACTCGCCATCCTTGGATCCTATGAACGAGAAAACCTCCGGGAAGCAAAGAAACTTGACTCCAGCCGCAGCTGCTTCCTGAAAAAAAAAAGATGATACCATGTTAGTCTACTTAGGAAAGATGAAGATCCGGCTTGGCCAGGGCGAGTGCTTGCCTTGGTGAGGCGGGAGCAGGTGGCGTAGTTGGCGTCGAGGTCCCCGACGGAAGTCATCTGCACCACGCCCACCCTCGCCGGCGACGCCGCGGATACGGAGGAGGAATCCATGGCGCGGCGGAGGAGCGGGATGCGGGACCTCGCGGCGGCGGCGGCGGCGGTGGCGGCGATTGGGAGCGATGCCGCGAAGGAGGCCAAGGCCATGCGACTGCGAGGTGGGGGAAGAAGACGGTGAGGAGCGAGCCGCCTGGGTACACTCGTCCGGGTGCGCGTAGCGGTGCGGGTCTGGGCCTAGTACACGTGGCATAATTCGGACCGTTGGATCTGAACTGACGGTGCTATTCCCAGCCGTTGGATTCCATAACCCGCTTGCCGCTTACCAGCCACGTCTGCCACGACTTGCCCCCGAGCTGGGTACCCATCTTTTTACCGAAATTGAGATGGTTTGATTTAATATCATTTTATTTATAGTTTGAAAGTATTTTTAGAACCTAGCCAACGAGCCGAGTCCAAATTAACTCATTTCAATGTTTAACTAACTAACGAGTGTAATTGGAGCAATTTTAAACCGAACCAACGAGCCCCACCAACAGCTTTTTTTTTACGCAACTAGCGCTTAGACGTCTCATCGTACGCTCCAACGCAACATCCAGACACAACGTTTGCAACAAAAAATAATCCATGTGTGTAACAAAATGTGAAAATGATAAATACAATGCCAAGAAAAAAATTAGGAAAAATATCAAATTCTCACCGAAAATGCATGAAATCATTAGTATAGAGCATGGTTCTGCTTTTAAAAACTAGTTCAAATATTTCAAAACAAACAAATTTCGATGTTACAACATTGCAATATTTAAAAATAACAGTGAAAACATCCGAAAATAATTGTTGCAATATCAAGAAATTTGCAATATTTAAAACTTATGAAATATTTTGATTTCATGTGTGCAACATCGAAGACATTAGTTGCAACAAAATCATTTTCCCTACAAATTTTCAGGAAGATGTATTACAACAAATCAAATCACTTTCTGCAACAATGCGAGAGAATGCATGTAACAATAAAATGGTGAAGGGTCTGCACCAAAATGTTTACTCTTGTACAACAAATCAAAAACACCATTGCAACAAAAAATACCTCCTGCCGTAACATTTGATGCAACAATATCGCAACAATAAAAAATGATTCATGCAACATTTCATATCAACTGTTGCAATAAAATTGAGCAAACGCTTGTAACAGAACAGAACGTATCCGGATGAAGCTGGTCTGCCCTTTGTCAACGCGGTTGGGCGAGCGGCAGACCTTGCGGGCGAGGTCGACGGCAGCCATCTAAAGGAGGTCGGGCCACTCGACGATGCGCTCGACGTTGTTGATGAGGTACGCGACCGCACACTCCTGCGTGCACGCAGATAGCATGAGGAACGCGGTAGATGGCGGAGAGCGCATGGTGACAGATGGAGTGGTGCTGATGCTCGATGTTGGCAAGGATGGACGGCACGAGCAGCTCAAGCAGCTCGGGCTCGTTGAGGCGACAAAGGAAGATTAGCGTAGAGGGAAAGAACACGTTGGGTTTGAAAAGCATCAAAAATAGATGTTTAGTGTTTTGCCTTCTAGTGACGTGGATGAATAAGGTTTGGTAGAGGTAGCTGTGGAGTAGAGGGTCCGATGGATCGATGAGATCGGACGCACGACCACGATCGGTATGATTCCCTTTTTTTGTCCACCCTTGCCCTGAGCCGAGCCCATCGAACAAACCGCACGACGCCGCCATGCCCGCTGACACGGTGATCCGCCGCCGCGCACCGCGCACCATCGTCTCAAAGGTGAGATCTTTGGTGTCCTTAGCTGTCAGGTTTGTTCTTATTCCCTTTGGATTCGACCGCAAACTCGGAGGTGACGGACGGGCGATTTGTGCCCCCAAATCACCACACATTGTCTTCTCTTCACATGATCTAGCGATGTGTTTTGCTGCTATCATCGTTGCTTGTTCATCACAAATTTTCCTTCTTACAGCTTGTATATAAATGGCCCGGTTGGTTGGTGCGCGAATCTTTCCAAGCTGATCGCCACTTCACGTTCTTCAGTTGCCTTCAGCTCAGTCACCACTGATGAATTCATATTCAGAAACAAGCTTTGGGGATGCTTCGTTCCGCTGTATTAAACTCTCAAATCCTTCGAGCTTCGTAGCATTAGCAATGGGGGTATCTAAGAACGCGCCACCCTCCCGTGATTTGGGGAGCCACCTGCCTTCCAAAGGTAACTGCTGAAAAACATTGATTTGTGTAGTCAAGTTGTGCCTGAATCTCCTACCTGAATCAATCTCCTAATTAACACTCTGTGTGTGTTTCTTCTCTTCGCCAAAGGCTATCGGGACCTAGTGCAATGCCTATGCGGTGTGTTTCGATGTCGATAGCATGGTGTGCCTGGACAAGGGCATCGATGAGCTCGCGGATTTTTGCGGGCGGGCGCGATTCTTCGAGTGGATTCGCTAAGTAAAGATGTTTGAATTTTGTAGTCAGAGCCAAGTAATTCGTTGAAGAATTGCTAGCTGCGTTTAAATGTAGAATGCCCCATTCAAGTGTTCTAAAATTTTTGTTTGATATTTGTAGGGCGATGACTGGGTCAGCTGCGTTTGAGGAGGCGCTAGCCGCTCAGTTATCTTTGTTCAAGCCATCTTTGGACCAGGTTGAGGACTGCATGGAGAAGAGGCCACCAAGGTAAGCCCAGTTGCAACTTGATTGTATTATTCATGTATTGCTCTTTTTGGGGATATTCTATTGCTGTCTTATTTACTTGTTTGAGATGGTTAGATCACAGAAAAGAAATTATTAGATTGTTTCTAATCTTGCTCATTTTTCCGCACATTTCTCTTGGTATTCAGATCGCATAAGTACTTGATAACTTCTCATTTATGTTAAACAGTGGGACTATGTTTAGCTCACTGCTCACACATTAGTTGTTTCTTGTAAGCCTCCATGAGCCTTCACATTTGATAAATTCACTATCACGTCTTATGTGTATAGATATCGGTGCAGCAACCATATACAACCTTCATCTTCCATGGGGAAATTGTCATTAGTTGTAGCTAGCCTTCTCATATTGCTACTGATGTTGATGCAAATGGCATTTGATCTTTAGGATATCTCCTGGAATTGCTGAACTGATCAAAACTCTAAAAGCCAAAAATGTTGATGTCTACCTTGTTTCTGGAGGCTTCCGACAGATGATCAAGGTATAACACTTCCCTTGTCTGATACTTTCCCAGTGATTTTTCAAGAAAGTCATTATGCATGTTATACTCTGATTTTGATCCATCAAGCTTCTGTTGCTTCCATCTCCAAGTCTCTTTAGCTTAACTTTTGACACAATTCCACCTCTTCAGTGGTATGCGATCTTTTATTTCAAATAAATGACCCTCATTAGGAGCCATACATTCAAAGACTGGAAGAACAAACAAAGCCAGATTCTGTATATTTGAGCTCAATTTCCCATCCCTCTTCATAAATTGCTAAGCGTTACACTCCTAGTTTACGAAAAATTGTGACAACATTTGGTTATTTGCACGTCGCTATTTCATGTACTACAAAGTCAGTCCTTGACCTTCCCTTTGCTCTTTCTGTCAGCCTGTTCCATTGAAGCTTGGCATTCCCCTTGAAAACATTTTTGCAAACCAATTACTGTTTGGAACGTCTGTAGAGTAGGTTGGGTTCGACCCCACAGAGCCTACTTCACGGAGTAGAGGTAAAGTCGTAGCATTTCAGCACATACGACAGGTCTAAGTGTAACTCTTAGCGCCACACCTTTCGCTGCTTGGCACATTGCTGATGTACCGTTGTGTATGCATAACCGTGGTTACAAGACACTCATTTTGATTGGAGACGATGCAACTGATCTTGAGGTATTTAATTACTCACAGTGCCTATTGAACAATGATTACTCGACAAGCTACAATAGGCATACCATACCCTTGCTCGCAAAAAAGAAGAAATGGGAATACCATACCAATTGTCATTTGATAAATGGGAGTAAACTACTGCTTCAAAAGAAAAACATAAATGTTCCCTCAAAAGAAGATAACTGTTAGTAAATTGCATTTGTATTTTCAGTGCATATAGTAAAGAAATGGTAAAAGGGGTTGAGCAATTTTGCTACCCTGATTACTTTGATCAACGAGATGCATGGCTTCCTTCTTGTCATTTTGATATTGACTTTGCAATCTGGAGTAATGGTGCCTGGTTTTTAGCATCCTGATGTAGAACTAACTCTACGAGTACTGAGTAGATGGATTCACAATTTTCTATTGCGCACTGAGTAGATGGATTCACAATTTTCTATTGCGTATCTATTACTGCCAAAATGAACTACCATGTGTATGGAACTTCAAAAACATCTTAAACTCATGTTTGCACATATGTTCTTGCAGGCTCGGCAACCCGGTGGAGTAGACTTGTTCATTTGCTATGGAGGAGTGCAGATGAGGGAAGCGGTTGCAGAGAAAGCCGACTGGGTTGTAACATCCCAAATCTGGGTGTGTGTTTCAAATGTAAGAAAATGAGGAGAAATTAAAACTTTTCTTGCATCTTGATGTTTTTGAACTTTTCTGTAATTCTTGTAAAGGAATTGTGGGAAATCAAAAACCTAAATCTCCAATTGACTAAAGTCAAGACCTCTTTGTTGAGAATCTTGTATTCAACCCTTGGAAAAAAAATTCTTGATTCTAGGGATGTTGTGTGACTCCTCTGAAAATTTTTATAATTTTTAGAAATTATTTGATAATTTTTAAGGGGTAATCAAACCAGTTTGACTCTTGGTCAAACCCTAAAACAAACCTTGAGAAATTTCTCGAGAAAAATGATGTGCATAAAAACCTCTGGAAAATTTACACAAGGTTTATCCTGGAGCTAGGAACCTCTAGTCCAAATTTCAGATTTTTTGGAGTTAGTTTGCTACCTCTAAAAATTCCTCCAAGTTTCAGCTTGAAATTCAAACCCTAAGTCAAAGTGCTATTGGGCTTGAGTCAGACTCACGCCACTTGGTTGAACCCAATCAACTAAGTGCACCGGGTGCGTTCAAAGTGGCGTGCGTGGTTTTGAGCCGTTGGATTTCAATCGAATGGTTTAGATCCTCGGTTACTTTCAGACCGCCCGAGACTAATTTCAATCTGAGCCGTCCATTGTTGATCTAACGGTCAAAGAGCTTAGACTCAGATCAGTGGACTTGGCGCAACCCACTCGCTCACTTTAGACCCGAGCCACTTTGAGCTTCTTTCGGTGACTAGTGGGGCCCGCGCCACACCTGTTCTTCCCCTTCCTCGCACCCGCGCCATTGCCAGCGCATGGGAGAGGGTGGCAGTGCAGGGTCACCTCCATGGAGTCCTTCAAATGGCTCTTTGCTGCTAGCATTAAATGCGCCCAGTGCTTTCGGCCCCAAAGTCTCCTTTCTCTGCTGCACCACCTGCTCGGCTTGCCCATGGTAGAGCATGGACCGAGCTCACCTTGGAGCTTTGCCCTAGCTCAATTTTCGCTCCCCGGCTATAAAAAGCCCTTGAACCCCTCTTTGGGTCCTTTTCCAGCTCAACCCTAGCCCCCTCTGTGCTTGTTTGAGCTCAAGCACCAAAGAACCCTAAATCCGCCATTGTCGGCCAGAGCGAGCTCTTGTCATCATAGCACTCCAGTGGTTCTTTTGCAAATCTTATCGTGTCACTTTGCGCCCCTCATCATCTTGAGCATTTCCCCTAACTCAATTTGGGTTTGCTTTCACAGGAGCCGCCTGAATTTGGGTTTTGATCTCTTCGGCCGAAATCACCCCTTTCTTCCTCAGCTCCGGTAAGGATCTCAGCTCTTCAATTATTTGCTCATGGACCATCCTTGAGCCCTATTGAAGCTATCTTGATGACCCGGTCTTGTTATTCTTGCTCAGGCCGTCATCTCCACTTCATCTTCCTCAGCGCCGGCAAGCCTCTTCGTCACCAGAGCTCCTCCGTCCTTCTTTGAAGCTCTCTAGTGCTCAGGTAACTTCTTATTAGTCCTTAGAAGCTTGGACACCTGCTTCTCAGAACAATGTGGAGCTTAGCTGTCATTTTCGCTTTTGGCCGTGCTTGCGCCGCCACTCATCGCCTGCTCGCCGCCGTTCTAGGCTGGCGTAGCCGCTGTGAGTGCTCTCGGTGTGTGCACAAGCCTATTGCGGTCATGTTCGTGCCCTTGGTTTGCGCCGCCGTGACCGGAGTCGCCGGCGGTGAGGCCATCTCCGAGCTCAGCTCGTTGTCGGACGCGTTAGCCCTTGTAGCGTGCCAGTTAGGACATTGATTCTGTCCATTAACTGCTTAATCATTGTAATCATTGTTAATCAACGCTTAAGCAATTAATGGTTGTCCTAAGCTGACATTAAAAGTCGCTTACATGTGGGCCCAGCGCCACTTAAACCCTCACTGTGCACGTGCACAATGTGGTGTTCGCTTTGGACCGTCAGATCTAGATCAACGGCCTGATCGATTTGAACTTTCGAACCTCCGGATCTCTCAAATCATCGTGGGTCGTTCATTTCTTGATCTACGGCTTAGATCGTGTGGGACGTTCGGACCACTGAACCTCCACCATCTGATCTAGATCGTTGTGAACGTTCGGACCACCGAACCTCAGCCGTCCATTTTGAGATCTACGGTCGAGATCTAAGGGACTTTCGGACCCCCAAACCTCCCCGTAGCTTTGGGCCGTCCATTTTGAGATCAGCGGCCCAGATCGAGTGGAACGTTCGGACTGTCCGAATGATGCCTCGCTCTGAGCCGCTCGTTTCTTGATCAACGGCCTAGATCGTGTGGGATGTTCGGACCGTCCGAAGTCTCCCTCGCTGTGGACCGTTGGATCTCATCCAACGGTTGGCTCTGATGGGTTGTGCGCGCGGCTGTGCTTTGGTGCGTGTGGGCCGTTGGATTCAATCTCAATGGCCCATGTTTTTCCGCTTCGAGTTAGTTTTTATTTTTCCGGTAAGCTTTTGTTTGTAAACTGAAAATTGTGTTAAACTTCAAAATTGCATAACTATTTCGTTTTAACTCCTTTTCAGTTTATTCAAATTTTGTTAGTTCTGGTTTTAACTAAGCTTTAATCTAAAAATGGTTGGAGGCTTGGTTCTATTCCAGAAAAATTGGTTAGTAGTTTTAATTTCTGTTTAGGCTTTATTTGTGCTCTAAAAATTCATTTAACTTGAAAAATGCATAAGTATTTCTCTATAGCTCCTTTTTGAGTGAAATCAACTTTGTTGGTTTCCTATATTAGTGTGCTTAATTTTGAAATAGGTTTTGGGCATGCTGTTGCTCTTAAGTTTTCTGTGGTTGCATTTGTTTTGTGCTCTTTTTCTTGTCTTTGAAAAATCATAGAAAATGCATCCTAGCTCCAAATGAGGTGAATCAATTTGTGTTGTTCATCTCATGTGGTGCTTTGTTTACCCTAAAATTTTTAGGTACAACACCTCTTTGGAAATTTGGGCTAAAGATTTAATTTCGGATGAACAGTGCCCAAGATGGATTTTTCAGCTTTTTTCCGAGAGACCAAACTTGTTTTGGCCATAACTTTAGCATTGAGAATCCAATTCAATTGGTTATTGTTGCTAAATTCCTTAAAACTCATGCTCTACCTACTGTAAAAATTTCGTAGCTTTTGGCTGAAGTTGGTTTTTGAGTCTTTTCGGTGTTCTTCGTTCTTATCAGTTCTTTTCGTTCTTTTGTTAGGTGCCGACGAGTTCGTTGAGTTCGAAAGCGATCCTCTGTAGAAAGAAAGCTACCATAAAGGCAAGCAATTTGATCATACTGATCCCATTACTTTCAAAGTCTAAATATCTTGTTTGCAAAGTGTATGTATGCATGCTCTATTTTGTTGTTAAACTATCAATCGATTAGTTGATCCTCTAGGTGCATAATCTGTAGGTAAAAGTTTATCCTCTACTACTGAGCCTAGGATTATCTTGCTGTGGTTAGGGCTCGCTGGATGAGCTCTTGTCACTTAGTAGTTTACGTGTTGATGTTGCTTTGTCATGCTTAGCTACCGGTAGAATTGGGCTGTTATCGACTTAGTCGATAACTTTGATCACACAAATCTTATTATTACCTTATGTCCAGCACTTGTACTTTGTTACTTTGTAAAGTATAAAACTGAAAATCAAATGTTTGAGACTTGGGCATATGGTATGATGGTGTGATTATCTGGTGTGTGGTGGTATGCCTGAGTCAACAAGGACCGAACATCTTGTTACACTAAACCAAGCATTTTTGCGTGCTAACCATATGAGAGGGATATAGGACCTCTCTTGACTTAGCACTTTGGCGTGGGTTAGCTCTGAGTCGCAGGAGGTTGTGTTGTGTGTGTTGTGTTGAAAAAGAAACTTGTGTGTATGTGTGGGTGAGCGGGAGTGGAATCCTGTCTAGGTTCTCCACACCGAAGGGCATTGTAGTTGTTCGGGAGCTTTACCCTATAGTGGTAGTTGACTTTCGGCTTTACAATGACTCTGTCTCAACGTGTGGGTTTCTATCCATACGGGCGACTCGTAGTTAATACACAATATTGGAAATGTCTTGTAGGACTTAGCCGTGCCGGCATACCAAAGGAAGTGCGCTTAATCTTGTGGCAAAAAGACGGTTTACGTGTGGGTACATTGGTACACCCCTGCAGGGTTTCAAACTATTCGAATAGCCTCATCCTAGGTTATGGACACGCTTGGGGAAGTCTTTCGAGAGTTAGACTATAACCTTTTAATTAAAACTTGTTGTGGGTGGTACGAATGGGTAATTCGTGCTATTGTTGTGGTGGCTATTGGGTTAGCCACTTCCAGGATGTCTTTGTATTGTTATTATGTTTTGTCTCGCTGTTATTTGAACAATAAAAACAGATTGCAAAATTGCTTTCAAATTACTACATTATTGCAAAGGAAAACTTGCTTTATGCTGAAAATGAACCTAGAGCCTTATCCTTGATTAAGCTTGCATGTAGCTATGTATAGGCTGTTACTTGTAAGTCTTGCGAGTACATTTTGTACTCATTTGCATTGCTTAATTGTTGCAGAGGAGGTTGATCCCCAAGGGATTGACTATCGTGAGATGGACTTCGACTTTGACGACTAGGTTGGTGGCCCGGTCGGTTGCCTTGTGGGCTAAAGGCAAACCGTATGGCTTTTGCTTATTGCCATCTTATGGCTTTTGCTTCCGTTGTTATTTTAGCTTTTTAGCTTGTGTTTGTGGCCGGTTGGCTTTATTGTAATAGCTCTATTATGTATGTCTTTTGATTTGTCAAGCTTTTGCTTTGGTTCTATGTGTTGAATGGAATTGATGCATAATTTTGTAAAGGGGTATGTGTACTGCAAATTCTGGGGAGTACATGTATCTCGAGGTTCGGATTATTTGATTTGTAATGCTAGGACCAAGTGGATGGTTAAGCATTACAAGCCAAACAATCCGGGTTCTCACATGGGTTGTCTCTGATTTTAATGAGCTAATGGCCTATTTGGCATAATGTTACTCTAGCAATACCAAATTACTAATTAATACCGATTCTTATACTATCAATTAATGAGTAAATAACTGCTCATGGAAGCTCTTCTCAAGCTATATATCTAGGCATTTGACAGGTATAATTTAGTTAGACGCCCCTATTTCTAGTCATCAAAGAAGGTGTTGGATCACAGTTATAGTTACCATCTCTCTCAAGACCTGACTTTCAAATTCATTTTTGTACCAATGGCCGGACTCCAGATTGCCAATATTTACCTTGTATATCTGTGTTGTTCTATAATGCGAATTTTATGAACTCAAGTTCATATGCACTTGTTCTAACATGTTGTACATCTATGATTTTTTTTAGAAAATTTCAAATGCACAAGTGTACAAACCATAACTTGGGTGCATATGAGCTCGAGTTCGTTTCTTTATTTCGTGTTGTTCTGTTGTTGTTGTTGTTATTTGGCATTCAGAACAGGGAGGTTCGAACAGCCTACACATTGAAATTTGAACCCCAAATCAAACCCCATCTAGCGGTGGGAGTTGAGCTAAGTCTGAGCTTCATTCAAAACTTACTCATTTGATTTAATATCAACTTATTTATAGTATAGAAGCAATTTTAGAATCAATCAATCTAAGGAGCCATTGTCGAGTCAAGCCCATGCGTAATCGGGTTTCATTAAAAATCCACTAATATCAATTTTATCCAATTAACAATCATAATGGAAGCAATTTTGAACTAAGCCCACAAGCCCAATAGCGAGCTTTTTTCACCCCTAACCCCATTTATTTCCCCTCTCCCCTTCACTCCACTCTCCTCAGAAAGGCAGAAAAATATACTCCGAAGAGCCGAGAACCCTCGAGTTCGTCGATGACACCTGCAACTACTACATCCCTTCGCAATTCCTGCCAAAAATGTTAGCACACACAAGTTAGTGTGCCAAAGTCTCCATAAAAAAGAGGAATCAAGGTATTTGCAACTCCAAATAACGTCGTTTCAGCGCTCCATGCCTCACTAACATGTGGAGCCTGACAAACACACATATATACATACATACATTAGCGCTATTCTGCGCCCGCACGTGGAATAGCTTATTCTACTCGTGAGCCACGCTACTCGTGGCACGCCAACCCATACTCTCCCGCGCTACGCACGTTGCAGCAGCCCCCCGCTCCCCTTGTGGGGTCGGCAGTAAAACATGCACGCTGCGCGTAGCGAGTGGTAGTAAAATGGTTCAGTAGTGTTCAAGACCAGCAGTAAAAAACTTCCTTCACGCAAATGGTAGTAAAAGTGGCAGTAAAAATGGTCAACATGAACGCGCCAGCCCACGCTCCCCGTGCTACCCCCACGGAACCGACAGTAAAACACGAATGATGCGCGTTGCGAACGTTAGTAAAAGTCTCTGGAGCGTCCATACTGGTGGTAAAATTTGTACCGCGCACGTGCCCTCAATCCACCTCCCCACCCATCTTCTGATGTCTCCCTTTTATTGTAGCACTGCAAGAGATTTACTGTGACATTATTATGCCTTTTATTGCAAATATCCTTGTGCTTTACTACATCACTATAAGAAAAAAATACAGCAACCTGCTTTGTCTTTTACTGCAAACCTCATTTTGTTTTTTTTTACTATAGCACTACAAAAAAGCGATTTATTGCGATCATGTTGTGCCTCTACTTCAGCACTACAAGAGATTTTAATGCGATCTCGTTGTGCCTTTTACTGCAACCATTACAAAACATTTACTATCATATATGTTGCAAGTTATTGCCTGTTGTGACCTCACGGGTCGGCATAATCGTAGGAATGTGGTCTGATAAAAAAATACAAACATATGAGATTGGACAGTAAAACACATTAGCACAATTACTTTTCTAGTCGTTATGTTTTACTATCAAGCATATCTCGAAAATGGGCAGTAAAAATGTTACACACATTACTGTCATATACATCATCATTAACTGTCAAACCGGGTTGCACGTGGGAGAAGACGTTCCAGGCCAAACGATCGTAGTTAATGGGCCGACTGTATGAGAACATGCGCACGATGGGCTGGCGAGGGCGTAGAACGAACACACACACACACACACGCGCGCGCGCACACACACACACACACACACATACATACATACATACATACATACATACATACATACATACATACATACATACAGTAGCGCTATTCTGTGCTTGAGTGTAGAATAGGTTATTCTACGCTCCAGTCGTCCCCCGCGTAACCGACCGTAAAACCGCGCACCCCATGCAACTGACAGTAAAAGCGCGCGCACCACACGCAACCTCGTTGTGCCTTTTACTGCGTCACTACAAGAGATTTACTGCCACACTGAGCGCAGAGGGGTGGATAGAGAGAGAAGCATGGGTTAATTGCAATCTTTGAACAAGGATATCTCCTAAACCATTTATCATATTTACAAATCGTTTGAAACATTTTGCTGGAAAAAAATATGCTTAACAAAAAGAGATCCATAATGAATATGTTTTAACACTGTAAAAACAAATTACTGCACCAAAAGTTCGGATTTACTCTACCTAAGACAATCAATTACTACATCGTCTAAGCACGGCGCAACCAACCATAAAACCGCACGCGTCCCTCAATCCACCACCCCACCCCCTCTTCTGTCGCCCTCTTTTACTGCAACACTATAGAGATTTACCGCGACCTCTTTGTGTCTTTTACTGCAGCACTACAAAAAATTAGTGCAACCTCATTGTGTCTTTTACTGCAACCTCCTTGTGATTCTACTGCAGCATTACAAAAAAAACAATTTACTATGACCTCATTGTGCCTTTTACTACAACACTACAAAAAGTATTTTACATGGTGTATAATTAACCCCAAAACATTTAAATAAATACTTAAAGTAGAATGCAGTAATTTGAATCAAAGTAATTTTGGAAAACTGGGTTCAACATGGTCAAAGACACAACTTGCCTTGCTATAGTAATGATGATCTTATTTTATCTTCAATCTTCTACTTCCTTGACCTTTAGCTCCTTTGGACGATTTCGGGACTTCAACGTCTAACAAGAAAGAAAGCGCAAAACAAACAAAATTCAAAAAGATAAATCAAATAAACTCCAAATTGAAATTGAATAGTACTAGAAGGTAGCTATTAAATTTAGATGAATTTATAAACTTGAATGGGTTCAATCGGAGTTCGTATGAGGAAGAACGAGCTCTTGGAAGTTCGATCGGAAAGGAAAATGCTGAAAAAGGAAAATGAGAGAGAAACTGACAAGTGGGGTCCACGGAATATTCCCAAAATATTCTATTTCAAAAATATTGGAAAATATGTGAGTGTATGAGTATGACACATGGGACCTACTGATATTTATGAATTTCTAGAATTAAAAGAATTCTAGAAAATAGGATTAGGGGTTGACATGTGGACCACTGGTCTATGGACTAGGTCCACGGAGATATGCTAGTCCACGGTTAACCAAGCTCATGAACTAGGGTTTGACCAGGTTGACTGACTTGCGGGGACCACATGTAAGTGAGAGAGAGAGAGAGAGAGAGAATTAGGTTTTGAATTGAGTGGATGACATGTAGGATCCACATGTAAGTGAGAGATAGTTGAATAAATGGTTTGGAGTTATTGGATGACAAAGGGGGCCACACATCAGAGAAGGAGAAAGGGAAAGTAACCAGGGAAGTCTTCTTTGGATTGGAAAATTCTGTATGCTCATCGTCGAGAGAAGAATAGAAAGAGATATTTACTCTTGGACCCAAAAGTAATAGAGGAAGGAAGGGAGTCAATCAGAGACAACCAGAACCGAAAGACAACAGAACATAATGAATCAACAGAGAGGACAGTGGAGCTTCACGACGGTTCTGGCTCATGGAGGTGGCAAAGCAAAGAATAGAGAAAATAGGGAATAGAAAGCAACTGGGACATGATGTTAGAGACAAAGAGCAACTAGCAGCAGAGAACCGAACCAGAGAATAGACAGGAATAGGAGCTCTAGACCGGTTCATGGCGCAAGGTGGTGGTGGCAGTCGGTGGCAACGAAGGGACAAAACGGAATGGCGACGACGAGGCAGAGATGGTGACGAGGTCCAGACGTTGAGACGAGGTGGCAGTTGTCGTCGGCAAGGGCAAGAAGCGGCGGCGGCGGCCTCACAGGTGCGTAGCAATTTCGGCGAGGTTTCGGGAAAAAGAAGGGGAGCACGGCGTAGAACGCGGCAACGCGAACCCAATGGTGGTGGATATGAAGGCAGAGGATCAACGGTTGCGGAGTATTTGGTCGGAGAAGAGAGACAGCCAAGAGGAGAGAGGCACGGTGGATGAAACTCGAAACTAAAATATGGGAAAATAGATCATGACGAGGGACACAAGATGACGCGCTCGGATTTTGGAAAAACTCACCGAAGAAGTGGAGAACGTGACGTATGCGTTTCAGTGTCATGGCTTGACATGACCAGTGGTGATTTGGTGGTCTTCGGGCGATAGGGATAGAAACATGACGTAGAACACGTCGAGGCGAACTCAACGACGCAAACGGTTCGGCGGGGGGGCGTTGTATGGCAATGGAACTCAACGGAAAAGACTTTCGGTGGAGCTCGATTCTTTTGTAGATTGCGATGAAACGAAGCGATTTGGAGCAAACCAATTTGGGGAATTCGAAGAGGAGATCAAGACAGTCGTTTTGACGCTGTTGGTTTCCTTTTATATACACCGAGGAGGGAGATCAAAAAAGAAGAAGTTGTGGCTTGTGCGCGTACAGGAGATGGATTCTTTGTAAGGTTGGGAAGATGGTGGTGAACAGTAACCGGCATGTACGGTAGCATCCACGTGGCAGAGGAGAGAGAAAAAGAAATGGGATTTCAGAATTAAAGAAAATGCTGAAAATCAAAGAGACCAAATAAATAGCAAACAAACTCGAAAAATCCCAGAAAATTCCTTGGAATACGAGGAACCCAAATAACACTAGTTTTGATTTAATTGAAGTTTAGATTAGTCAAATTAAATATTTTGAATTTAGAAAATTCCCAA
Organism: Phyllostachys edulis; assembly: GCA_036346405.1. NCBI lineage: Eukaryota > Viridiplantae > Streptophyta > Magnoliopsida > Poales > Poaceae > Phyllostachys > Phyllostachys edulis. The sequence continues at coordinate 18,260,494 of CM070567.1, forward strand.
TTAAGCTTTATTAATTCAAATAAAATTGGTGAAATTTTCCAGGGACCTAAACTACTCAAAAGATTTTTGAAAAGCCAAATTTTGTGACATGACACTCACTCTATTGAACTCTTCTACACTCAAAAAGCTATATAGAGCGTTTAAAGCTTGAGCATCGAGTTGCAAGTTTTGTTCTTCCTTTTGAGTGGGATTTTGTGGATCAATTGGAGTAGCGAAACCCACATCAATAATTATCCATAGGTTTGGGCCCATGGCCTTAATATAGATAGTCATTCTAATTTTCCAAGTAAATTTAGGGATTGGGGGGAGTAGGGGCGCAGGCAGGCGAAGGGGCAGGGGCGTAGGGGGCAGTGGGGGAGAAAAGCGGGAGGCCCAAGCAGGCTATGCCTGGCACGGCATAGCCCAAGGGGAATATGCTAGTTGGGCGTTTTTTTATCGTTATTAACCCTTTTTGACCGTTTGGGGCTTTAAAAATAGAAAAAAAATCCCAAAATATTTTATATAAATAGACACCATACCCCCATCATTTAGTACCCATCCATTCCTCATTCTCTCTTTCAAATTTTGGTTTGCAAATTCAAATTCGTCATGAGATAATTTGGCAAAATTCAAAAAATTATGCCAAAATTTGGAAAATTCAATTTCTGGTAGCAAGTGAGCAAAAGAGGTATAATACTATTTTGTGCATAATTTTATTGTTAGTATTTGTTATGCTAAGATGAAAGTAATAATAGTGTTAGTTTCAATTTTGCAGTTTTAGTTATGGAAAACTACGCTAGCTTTGCTTTTGGTGATTACAGACTTTCACCGGAGGAAGTTGCATCCATGGAGGCCGCGACAGCCTCAAACCAACCGTAGTTGTTAGCAGAAGGGCAAGGCTCCAAGGCAGCATCTTCGTCGATGACTACCGAAGCAAAGATGTCGAGGCCGTCTACATCGGGAGTGTGGGAGAATTTTGATAGGACAACCAAACCAGACGTACAAGAAAATCAGGTACCATATGCTGTTTGCAAAATTTGTCGTCAGGAATTGTCTGCAAAGTCTATAGAAGGGACGGGGCACTTACAAAGACATGCTACAAGATGTAAGGTCAAGCAAGGATTGCTGATGAGGCAGACACAACTGCAGTATAACCCCGACGGTACAGTACATAGCTGGGACTACAATCCTGAGGTAGCCCGTCAATCTCTCTGTCGTTTAATTGCTTTCGAGGATTTACCGTTAGGCTTTAGAGAGTTTAATGCTTTCCAAACTTACATTAGAACAACACATAATCCTAGATTCTCTTTCGTTTCTAGACAGACAATAACTAGGGATCTAGTAAAATACTACAATGAACGACGTGATAAATTAAATGGTAAATTTGCTATGTGCACATTTTCGGTGACCCTAACCTCGGACATATGGAGTGGCCACGCTAGGGAGGATTATCTTAGTGTAGTTGATCATTATGTTAATGATAACTGGGTAATGGAGAAAAGAATTATATGTTTCAAATTAATTGATGTAGCACACACGGGTAAAATAAGAATATTGCGGACTGTATTATCAAAGTCATGGAAGGCTTTGGTATTACAAACAAAATATTCTCAATTACTCTAGACAATGCTGCTACGAACTTTAAGGCCATTGATATTCTTACTCCAGTCTTCAGTACATACACCGATTCCTTCTTGCTACATTAGCGATGCGGTTGTCATATTATTAACCTTATAGTCAAATCTAGTTTGAAGAGGTTAGATGCGTATCTTAAATCTTTTCGCGATGCGATATCTTTCTTGAATAATTCTAATGTAAGAACAACATTGTATAAGAACTTCTACAGGGCAATGGGTGTATGTCCAAGAAAGTTTGGTTTGGACATGACGATAAGATGGAACTCTACTTACCTGATGCTTAAGAGTCTTTTACCATATAAGAGCACTTTTTCTGTTTTTATTTAAACGCACTATCAGAGCCCTGACGGTAGTATACTTTTGTCTTAGCAACATTGGTTCATTGCTGAGAAGATATTCCAATTTTTAGAATTTTTTTATGAGGCCACTGTTGCTTTGTCCGCTGTGTACTATTCAACATCTCCTATTATTGTGCATAATAGTTTACAGATTGGTACTCAATGAAAAATGTATGAAAATGGCTTAGTTTTACGCGAGGCTATTGTTGGTATGAAAATTAAATACCTTAAATATTGAAGAAAAATCCCTTTTCTATATGCACTTGCATTTGTTTTAGATCCTAGAGGTAAAATGGAAGCATTTGTTAATGTTCTTGATCTTCTCAGTGATGCTATAGAGCTAGACTATACTAACTATTTTGCAGAAGTTCGTTCTCGATTACACGAGGGTTACCAAAGGTATGAAAATAAGTTCCGGTGAGTCCGCATGCAACGCCGCCTCAAGTAGCAAGACAAATATATGGTGCAAGATCTTCGGTGACCCTTCCTCCAGGCCCAAATCTTCTTCTTCTATAGCGCCGCCTGCTCAACCAAGAACAACCCCAAGGAGTGGGAAATATCCACCTATTTGGACAACGATACGTTGGATTTCAACTTAGAAGGCTTCGAATTTTTGCAATGGTGGCATGCCCATAAGTTAACATATCCCGTGTTATCCATACTTGCACGTGATGTGCTAACTTTTTATGTCACGATGGTTTCATTCGAGTCTGCTTTTAGTCTTTCTGGAAGAATATTGGATGAGAGAAGAACACGTCTAACGAGTGAGATGGTGGTGACACTTTTAACCGTGAAAGAATGAGAATAAGCTGATTCGCGAACACAACACTCTGTGGAAAATACAGAGTTATCGGACGTATTCGAAAATTCGTGCCTCGATAATGACACTTAGAACAAAGATGTATGTAGAGCTATAGGCTGTATTCTTTTTTCCTTTCCCTAGGTTTTCTTATGTTAAGTTTTTATTTGGCAAAAGTTTTAACGTTGCAACCATTTTAATATTAATAAAACTTTTTATTGCATTTTAAATATGTCTGTTTCATTTTTACATCTTTCATATGTATTTATGAATTCTACGTATTTTTTCTGTTTTTTGGAATATTTTGTTTTTTTATTGCAATTTTTTGTTATTTTAAAATCTAAATAGACGTAAACAGCCTAACAAACCAAATAAACTCATGTCGGTCCGGTATGACACGATCGCTCTTAGAGCATGCTTAAATCGCCACCCATGCACATGGGCCCGCCGCCACGAAACTTTCACGCGCCGGGCCGGCCGAGCCGACCATTGGCCACCCCTGGCACATCTTCCATCCGCTTGCGCCTTGCGGTTTCTCCTCTTGTACGCTCCTGCCTCAATTCCATCCCGCCTCCGTCCTTCAAACTAAAAACCAAAAGAACCAAAAAAAAAAGAAACGATCCCGCCCGATCCTCCGGTGGCCGCCGCCGCCGCCGCCGCCGCCGGCTAATCCGGATCCCGCGTGGAGGAGGCGGGCTCCCTCTTCGGTCTAGATCTGGAGGAGAGAGGCTGGCCTTCTTCAGGGCTCCCGACCCCGCCGTCTCTCCTCTCGTCCCCTCTACTCCTTCGTCCGAGGGCGTCCCCCGCCTCTTCCGCTGCCGAGGCCCCCTCCTCTCCCGGATCTCCGCAGCCGCTGCGAGCTTACCCCAATTCTTCTCCCAAGAACAGCCGCAGTTGGTAGCCCTTCTTGATTGAACATTCGATTTTCTTGGCACGCCTTCTTGATTCTACTCCGCACCGCCGCCGCGTGCCCCCTCTTCTCCCGGATCTCCGCCGCTGCTGCGGGCTTACTCCAATTGTTCTTCCAAGAACAGCCGCCGCGGGCAGCTTTTCTTGATTGGTCGTTCGAGTTTCTTGGTACGCCTTCTTGATTTCGCTCTGGTGAAAGTCTTGTGGTTTCTTGCTTCCGCTTGTGCATGCTAGATCTACTTGATTTGTGTAGTCATTTCGCTTCCAAGAATTCACAGTGCTCATAATATAGGTTAATTGATCTGTGCCGTCTATTTATAATATTTCCAAGAATTCTGTCTTAGTTCTTAAAAAAAAAATTCTGTCTTAGGGTTTAAGCTGGCTAGTCTGAAAAATGTGGTTTTTCTTTTTGAAAAAGTTCTGTTGTCGCATTCTTTAGACGTACAATCTTTCTCAGCTTAACCTACTTCAATGCTGCGTGGATAAACGATAACTGTATGGCGGTTGCATCCTTTCTGCATTCTTGTTTGAATCATTTAAAATATGCCCTGTCAACATGATTTAGAGGTAGAGGTTTCTTCGCCCAATACATTGCAAAGTTATTGTTGCGCCAGTTGTATCACAATGTAAATGCAGCATGTATCTCTTCTGTATGATACCTATAATCCCCACTGCAGAAAGACATGTTGTACTGGAAAAAGAATGCTAGGGCGGTTAAACTGGATATGAAATTAAAGAAGACCATAATTTCTAGAAAAACACTACCTTTTTCCACAAAAGGAGAAAACAAACAACATCACCTGGTTTCACATTGTAATTATAGTTTGAATTGTCTGCATCTTACAGCCTTAGTTTCATGACTGTAGGGTTTCATTTTTTTCTTATCTTTTATTCAAAGGTGCGATGTGAACAATTAGTCAAGTAATTTGTTGAGATGATGTGGCGGAATAGAATTTATTTGGTGCTCATGTGAGTTGTATTGCCTGAGATAATTTATTGTTTCTCTGACTCGTGATCTCAAGAGATTGGATAATTTTGATTTAACCTCTGCACTTCAGAGTAACAATGATCTCGTGAGCTTGTCAAAGAATATCTGATTTTTATATTGCCTTGCGTCTACTCTTGTTTATTTCACAATGTAGCATGGTGCCTAATGCGTAGTCTTATTCATTTGTTCAATTTCGCAATGTTATTAATCTCTGTTGCCTTTTTTATCGCTCAGTGTATAAATCCATAGTCATTTTTATTTTAACACATTCAGCCTTACATGGCCTCAAGAAAGGAAAATCCTGTGCTTATTGCTTGCCAAGCACCCAGTGGTCGAATCACACGAGCTCAAGCTTCTGCAAATTGTGGAAGGTTTGGGGTGGCTCCCTCCATACCACTACCTGCGAAAATTTATCGAAAACAGACGGCAAAAGGAAAGACGAAAAGGGGAGCTTTGGATGAGAACACTAGTGCAAGTGTTGTAACTTCAGTTCCTCAGCCTAAAAGGCGCACAGTGCTCAAGGATGTAACCAACATATGCTGTGCTAACTCATACAAAAATTGCACTGCTGTGATTAAGCTTCAGGTATCAAGATGTTCCACACATTACTGCATTATCCTATGATGATTTTTCGACCTTTACTTTTTCTCAAACATTGTCAATAGAATGACAAGGTAATTCTAATTCCTTTGTTCCAGTCGAGGCCCTCCCAAAGGGTTGGGCGAATTCCAAGCAAAAACAAGCAGTGTGCAAAGAAGGTTCCGAAGCCACCCCCTCCGGCTGTTAGTGGAAGTTCATTTGTAAATGATTCTGACGGCGCTGAAGAAACGCAAAAGGCGGACCTTTTGGCACCGGTAGAGGAGCCCACTGTTTTGCTTGAAAACAAGGGGTCACTGTCATTACTGAATATTGAACGAAACAGGGACAGTGGTTGTCATGAGGCATTCTTTGAGGAAAGAATAGCCAGGGATAAACCCGAAGCTGCTGACTCAAAGACTGGTTAGTTAAGTTGCATGTTCTTTTTCAGCATTGGGCATCTGGATCTTAATATTTGTTAGAAGTCACAACCACAGCTGAGTCCATAAAAATGTTCAGGGCTTCTCTTAGCTTGTCATGTTACGCCTAGTTGCTGGCTGACTTTGCTTTATTCTGAATATACTCTTGATGGTCTTTCTGCAGTCATGGAACTAAGAAACCATGACCGTAAATGTTTCTGTACACTGCTGATTTCTGAGATACTTGTAGATAATCTCCATATGTTCTGTTTAGTGGGGCATAGCAGCTAAAGATTCTGTATTTTGTTCCAGGGGACTCTGCTGGTTTAGACATTGTAGATATTGACAAAGATAATGGCAATCCTCAAATGTGTAGTTCCTACGCTGCAGAGATATACACAAATCTAATGGCCTCAGAGGTATGTCGATGTTCTTTGGTGAAAAAGAAAAGCTTCTTACTACTGTTTAGGCAGACTTCTTGTTCGCTCATATTTCACACGTCTTATTAAGGTAGGAAGAAATTCAGTTTTGGATGCTTGTGTTTCATTTCTGTGCTACTCTCTTGGTACATTTATTTGAAAGCGTTCAGGCTCCATCTTATGCTTATGTCACTCCCCAGCTTATAAGAAGACCTAGATCAAATTATATGGAGGCTTTGCAACGGGACATCACAAAGGGCATGCGAGGCGTTCTTATTGATTGGCTTGTTGAGGTTTGTATGGATTGCTTCTGATGAAGTTTATAAATAAATTGTTCTACTATGTTTAAGCCAATATCAGATCATCCAACTTCACATATAAACTGATGTGTATAACTTGCAAACATAAAGTATGTCGTTACATGTGACTGTTACGTACTGCATCTAAACAATAACTTACATGAACGAACATTCTTTCCATTCCTGTCCATGTGTTGTTTTTCATTTTACCCTTTCAAAGTGTTATAGTTATTTGATGCCAGTGAAGAGGAGAATTTTATATGAGATGGAACCAGTAACCAGTTGGTGATGATCCACTCATCCTTTGTTCTTTCAATACATAACTTGCTGAGAGCCTGACATACTAAAGAGCTCAAGAGTATGATGACCGTTGTCTTCAGCATCAGAAACATACTTTATACATTTCTCTCATATATACGAGGCATCTGTGTTTTCTTCTGCATTATGATGAAGATCCTTTACACACTTATATCTTTACTGCTCATAACTTCTCAGCTTGTGAAGTTCTATATATTGTCTTCGTTGCAGGTTTCTGAAGAATATAAGCTTGTACCAGACACACTCTACCTCACTGTATATCTTATTGACCAATTTCTTTCTCGGAATTATATTGAAAGACAGAAACTACAACTTCTTGGAATAACCAGCATGCTGATTGCCTCGTAAGTTTTGGATTTGAGTTATTTTAATCTTTAATATTGAAATGCTTTGAAAAAGACAGGAAAATGTATCAATGTCATAGAAAGGTTTGCCTAGCTGCTGAAGCAGCTTATTCTGTGGCGAACACATCAAATAATTACAAACAAATAACTCTGGAAGTTCTTTCTGCTTATTGTTTCTGTTGTCATGGGTGCCAGTGATCTCCATGTCATTGGAAATGTTGTGAAGCCTACCTTCTTTTTGCAGGAAATATGAAGAGATCTGTGCTCCTCGTGTTGAAGAATTTTGTTTTATAACTGACAATACATATACAAAGGCTGAGGTACTTGTTTCATGTGAAGTATGAAGGATTGCTAATTACATATATGCAAAGAGCCATTGAACTGCCAGAGCTGATATCCTCCTGATTCAATAGGTGCTGAAAATGGAGTGCCAAGTGCTTAATGATCTGGGATTTCATTTATCTGTGCCAACAACAAAAACATTTCTCAGGTTACTCTTTGTGACCACATACATATAATATTTCTTTTCCAATGCAAAGTCTCTGTTCCATCACTAACATGTCTTTCCTGTTTTTCTTTAATTTTGATCAGGAGATTCCTTAGGGCAGCACAGGCTTCTCGTAAAGTAAGATTGGCACCCAAACATATAAGCAACAATTTTCATTCAATTTATATGTATTGCGCCCAATACTAAGTTCTCAAACTATATTTCCAGGCTTCTTCTATAACTTTGGGTTATCTGGCCAATTATCTTGCGGAGTTGACTTTGATCGATTACAGTTTCCTGAAATTTCTCCCGTCAGTGGTGGCAACATCTGCAGTCTTTCTTGCAAGATGGACACTTGACCAATCTGACCCCCCATGGGTTCGTATGAAAACACTGGATACATACCTCTGTACATCATCTGAAAACTTATTTTATCTTTAATCTATGGTTTTTCTTTTACAGAACCGTACTCTAGAGCATTACACCTCTTACAAAAGCTCCGATATTCAAATTTGTGTCAGCGCACTACGGGAACTGCAGCACAACAGCAGTAATTGCCCCCTCAATGCCATACGTGAAAAGTATAGGCAACAAAAGGTATGCAATCACCACTTGATGCTTAAGCTCCTAGTATACTGCTTAAGTGAAGCCCCATCAGTTTTACTCGCTAACTAGCAAGTAAACCGAAGGGGCTTTACTTAGCTAGGATAGAAGAAGTACATAATTTCACATCATTCTTGATGCTGTGCAAGTCATAGCTTGCAAATCTTTTGACTGTCTAACTGTATTTCATTGCAGTTTGAGTGTGTAGCTAACCTGACGTCACCGGAGCTGGCGCAGTCACTCTTCAGTCGACATGTTAATGACATCAATTCCCTGCTGATCAACAACCGCTAGCAGAAGCCGTCCTGAGACTGCGTCTTCAACATTACGAGGATCTTGTACCATACATTTCCCCTTATGTTTGATTGGTTGTATTGTCCCGAGCTGTTGTTGTTTCCCGACCTTTTTCGAGTCGTGCAGTAAAAGAGAAGATGGCTTGCATAAATATTGTTTTGACATGAAGTTTTCCCGCGTCGTGTGTAGGCTTTGGTTTGCTTGAGTTGATAATTGTAAGATGATCCCATCTGTATAACTACCAAATGCTGTTTAATTGATCGAGATTCCATTGTTGCCTTTGAACGATTAGAGTATTTTTCAACGTGGAATAGAATGCTAAAGATTAGAAGAGCAGTTGATGCTTAGAGCCAGGATGATGTAACCGCTTACAGGCACATGCGCTTGTTGATTTTTCTTTGGGTTACATTGGTGTGTAATAGACATCCTGCCTAGTTCTGCTGGTTGTGATCTGTGTAACAATGTGGAAAGGATTCGAAAATAACAGTGGTGGTTGATTTATATATACAATAGGTGCCAGGAGGCCATGAATCTTCAAGCACAGAGGCCAAGCAACAAGATGGATCAATCAAATTAGTTATTGATACTTCAGTCTGCTAGAAAGATGACAAAACATATAGAGCATGACAAGATGAATCTACAAACTACAAAGAAATATTCTATTTCTGGGACAATTTGGTATGGTACACATCCCTGACATAAATTTGGTAGCACTATAATACTACCGAAGTCTTAAAAAAAACTACTATCTTCATTCTTCCTTCCTTTCTTTTACAAACTATATGTACTCTGTTAAATAAGCATGATACAAAAATGCAGCACTGCTCTGATGTATATCTCCTACAAAAGAAAACAACTTTGGTCTTTGACTTCACGAAACTATTCCTCTTAGACAAAACAATGAATCTAGTAAAACTGCCCTTTAGGACGCATGGAACCCTACGAAACCGTTATAATGGTCCCGGTTTTATATCATAACATAACTGATCATATTTACTCACTCTGTTTTGAAATGTACGACGTTTTAGAAAACGTGCAGTCAAACTTATTTAACTTTGACTAATAATATATGAAAAACTATTTAGATCGACCATAAGTAAATAATATTATTAGATTTGTCATGATATATATTTTCATAATATAACAATTCTGCAATTTTTTACTAACATAATCATATAAAAAATAATGGTCAAAATTGAGTATTGGAGACCGCGTCGATGTCTTGTTGAACAGAGGGAGTATATCATAACATTCCAAATTCTAAAACAGGTAAAGCATGACTGATCATATTTATATCTGAACTGATCTTTCACTTGAAAAATAGTTTCAGAGCTATATGACACGTTCAAATTGGAACGAAGGAGGACGGTAGGACTGAAGTCTGAAGCATAGAAGAGAACGAGATTGCCCATGGACGACATGCTGGACAGGACTCTCGTCAAGGCTTACCAAATACTACGAATACCACCCGGGGCAAAGGAGAACAAATACATGCGTGGATATCAACACGAAATGATCCAACAACTAACTTTCGTGCACAAATGTTCAGCGCGTTGAAACAAACTACACTTGCAGCTGTTAGCCATGACAAGTTCAATAATGTTCCTGCCATAATTACACAGCTCGTATGGTCTCACAATCATAGAACGAATAAGCATTCCAACCACAGCTGCAAAGTTTGTGATGACCAAATATATTCCGGGATACACCGTTGGTTCTTGTTAGATGGATGGGCCTTAGTAACTAAGAGAGCCACAAATGTTGTCGAAAAAGATTTCCCCATGCATCAATCTTTCCATTTTTTTTTGTTATCGCAGATTGATTGTGTCCAGATGCAAAATAAACACTTCCTAAAAAATCATCAAGTGGAAGAGAATCAGCAAAGCAAAGGAAAACATGTAACATCAGACAAACCCAAAGCATATTCTCATTGTCACCTCAACAGAGTAGCTTGCATAACGTTACGTTATTACGATCTCTAGACAGTAGACACCTATCAAGAAAGTAAACATCGACAGAAACCAGCCAATGCAAATTGTTCTGGAATCTGATCTGATCTGGATGATCATTCACCTCATACTTTTCTGGGTTTCATAACTAGAGACATACGAAAGGGGCCATGAATGGCACAGACTAGCCCCTTTTGTTGGCGTAGTTGTCGGGCTCATCGTCCTTGAGGAGGTCATCCATGAGATCGTCATTCTTGCCGCTTTCAACATTGTCTCCAGGGGCACCGCTAGAGAAGTCATCACCGCCGGTGGAACCTCCACCAGCAGCACCAAAGTTTCCAGCAGGGTTTCCACCGAAACCACTGTCACCACCAAAGTTGCTGCCAGTAAAGTTGTTGCCACCTCCACCAGCAAAATTGCTTCCAGAGAAGGCGTCATTGCCTGCGGATCCTCCTGCAACTCCATAACCACCGCCGCCACTGCCGCCATAGCCACCACCCTGGTTACCATAACTGCCACCATACCCACCACCACCACCACTATAACCGCCTCCTCCATAGCCACCACCACCTCCATAGCCACCACCACCACCAACACTACGGAAGCCACTTGTCCTCTCGGTGGCATAGTTAACCCGTATGTTCCGCCCGTGAAGATCCTGGCACCAGTAAGGAATAGAATAAATTGCTGGATAACATTACATGCATACAATTTGAAATTTAAGAGAGATCGATTGCTGCATGTTCTTGGAACCAGAAATCGAATGGTAAACTTGATTCAAGTGCAGCCAACCAGAACAACAACGTTATATTGCAGAGCAAAGAATATGATCAAAGATGACTCTGTTAGGGCATCAAGACCGGCAGAATTCAAGCAAAATATCGCCATACTAAGGACAATATCATCTGTGAAGGTTGAACGACATGGTTTTCAATGCTTGAATCACATGCTAGTGTTGACATCCTACTTGAGTTGGATTGCAGTGATTAGTGATATACCTAGAGACCTTAGTTTTTGATAAACAATACACATGACTTCTACGAACAAGACACTGACATTTTACAAGCAATCAACATGAATTTGACCACCATAATAAACCTACTATACCTTCTACTATAGCAGAATGCAACCAAGTTAAAGAGCTGTGTTTGAAAGACAGTGTTTGGATGAGGGAGATTTGGGTGGGATTTAGATTAAACTTAAACTATTTCTAGCCCAATCCTCCTCATCCAAACAGGAGGTATTTACCAGCATCATAAAACACAATAACCAGAAAAAGATCAAATCCATCCTGATTATGAATTTACCTGTCCATCCAAGGCTGTGATGGCAGCTGCAGCCTCTTCACTTGATGTGTAAGTTACGAAGCCAAAACCTCTAGACCTCCCAGACTCACGGTCTTGGATAATCCTAGCTGGAGAGAGCAAAAGCACACGATGTTAACCAAACAGTAGTGACAAGATGAGTGCAGCAAAAAATGAAGGAAAGGATACCTTCAATGACTTGTCCATAATTGGCAAAAGCATCTTTGAGACCATGATCATCTGTGCCGTAGGAAAGGCCTACAACAATGAGTTGCAGGTGTCAGAGAATTGTATGGGAACAGAACAACTGATTTCTGAACAGATGATCAGAGATATTGAATATAAGTAGGCCTGAACCTCCAACAAAGAGCTTTGAGGATGACATGCATCTGATTGCTTGATAGAGACTTGGATTTGAGTTCGTGGCTTTCTTGAGCAGACTACCAAGCTTATTAGCCAACGCCATCTTCCAAACTGCAATGAGAAGGGACGGTGAAACACAGAAACAGGTAAATGTATAGCCATGAATCAAACAAGACAGCTGATGGTTTCAGGTACTGCTGTCCTAAGTTGAAGATCAAACACGTCCTCATCAGGCACGCAAGAAAGAAATGAAAACACCAACAAAATGAATGATTAGCGACCAGTTTTTTTTATGACGGTTTATCACGTATAGCTAATTCTAACTACTTTCCTGTCAGTTTTACACAAGAAACCAATGCCTGCCTTCTAATGCCCCTTTTGGAACACAGGAATTTGGCAGGAATTTCATAGGAAGCAGTTCAATTCCCACAGGAATCAGGAATTTTTCTCGCGTTCAAATCGAGGTCTAACAGTTTTACACAAGAACGATGGAGCAATTTACACAATAACAGCACTTGCAAGTTAAACCATCAAAGGGGATTGAAGGCACAAGCTGGGGGTGTACCTTCAACGTTTAAACTAAGAAAAGCAGCTACATGCTACTATCACCCCACCAATTGGCACAGAGCCTGACTGTTACTAACATTAAATCAATCTATACCGTTTCTTACAACGAAACATGAAGATCAAAGGAAAACAAAACGCGCAAAGGCGTACAGCTAAGATCATCGCCACTGGAGGTAAAAAAAAACAAATCTTTACGAGCTAAACAAGACCTTCGCACGAATTCACCCACAACTCCAGATATACCAACCAAAACCTCGCATCAATCACGCCTGGGTCACACACCAGGACCGCGCGCACGCGACACGCCGAGATCATCAATCCAACAATTCACCACGTGACCTTTTTCAGCCGCCCCCACATCCAGATAAACCCCAACCCCCCACCCCACACGAACCACACCAAAACCTGAATGGACAGATTCCCTCCACTCTACAAGAAACAGCAAATGCCTCAAACCCTAGCCCACCCTACTCGCCACCAATCCAAGAAACAAAATCAAGATCACCGCCACGCGAGACAAACCCCAAACCATTTCACGCGCGAGATCAGATAAAAAATCGAACAAAAAAAAAGCAGCTAGGGTTTAAGGGAGAACCTGAGGAGGAACCGAGGAAGGGAGGGGTTTAGGAGGCGAGGCGGCGGTCAGCAATTGGAGGCGAAGCAATGCGAAGCGAGGGGAGATATAGGGTTCGGGCGAGCGATTCTGGCCGTTGGATGGGGATGGAGCGGCCGTTGGATGGGCGCGTTGACGTTTCAACGGTGGCGTGGTGGCCCGGAGGGGGGCAGCACGGATATTTCTAGGGGGGAGATGGACGGGTTGCGGGGTGGGTGTGGGTTGCTGCCATGACAGGTGGGGCCCGGTTTTGTGGTCCCGCATGTCAGTGGTCCCCCAGGTGTCAGTGGCCAGTGGGTGTGTATGGAAGGCTTCGAAGGTAATTTTGGAGGAGTCTAGGAGCCATATCGCAAAAGGGTAGGGAAGCTTAAGCCTTAACGCATCCGAGATCGCCGGCGGCGATGGCGCAGAAGGAGAAGTCCGCCGTCGCGGTCGCGTCCTCCACCGCGGCTGCGGCGGCGGTACCCTCGTCGTCTTCGTCTTCATCGGCCGCTCCGGCGGCGGGGGCTGGGGCAGCGGCCTCGGGAGAGCGGTGGCAGGCGGCGATCGGGAACCTGGGGGAGCTGGGCGCGAACGTGGAGTCGCTGCAGAAGCTGCTCGCGCGGAAGGCCGTCTTCGTCGACGACGACATCTTCTCTAAGGCCTCCCTCGCTGCCGACCAGGCCCGCACCATCAAGGTACTTACTTGCCGCTGCTTCCAGCTCCCAAATCCTCTCCTCCCCTCCGCCCCTCAGGTTCTTCTCTACTGTGGAGGATTCAATCTAGTGAGCATAGGATGCATAATTGTTGCTCGTAAGCAAGCGAGATCTTGATTTGGGCTTGAGTTTGATGGTTCAATCTAGTTTAGCTTGTGATTCTTTGACATGGCTTTGACAGAGTTAGGCAACATTGGCACCAACTCCTGTCAAATGGAATCGATTAAGCATTCGTGTAGTGTAATGGCAACATTGAATGGTAAAGTGAATGCAAAAGACGGTACTCTATATTCCTTTGTCGCCGATGAGATGTGTCATTCTTTTTCAAGGTTTTGGAGGCATATCAGGCATGTGGTGGAGGATTTCATACAATCATGGTTATTAAAGCGATAAGGCAAGGCGAGACGATTCACTACCTTCTTACCGCTAAAGCGCTTAAGCCGCTTGGCGAGGCGACGCCATACTCACATTTTAACCTAGTATGGCAGCAAATTAAATTAGAAATGAGTAGCACATGCTGACATGCATACTTGATGTTGCCGGTTCTTAAGCCCATGTAGCACACATCCTCTTTCCGATTGCTCTTCTCTCATGTAGCACCCAAACCCCTTGCAAGTTCCAACATGTAGCTTGTTACAATACATTACAATAATTCATGTAGCTTGTTTTGGACAACCATTTTATTAGAAAAGACATCTCCGTGTTGGTCCTCGTAGAGAATGGATTGCTTATCGATCTTGTTTCGAAGATCGGCATCTTCTACCATTTTTTAAAGCACATCAATGAAACAACACCTTAGCTCCCCAACATATGCATCATCATTCTTCTTGGGAAAGAATTTCCCTGGGTTCAAATAGAGTGCAGCCCCATATAGTGGGGTGTCCATTTGCTTCACCCAACGTTGGCCAATAATTTTCATGATGTTCTTGAGCAAACCTTTTTTGTTTTGGTAGGGAAGGATGCCTTAATCTTTTCCTTTGCTTGAGCCAAGAATGCTGCAACCTCTGGCGTGGCTGGCTTCTCATCACCATCAAACATCCTTAGCACAACAAGAAGTGGTTGTGAAGCTCTAAGGCAATCCTCAATTGAATTCTAGAACTTCTTAGAAAGCACAATAGGTGAAGCTCTAAGGCAATCCTCAGTTGAATTCTAGAACTTCTTAGAAAGCACGATAGCATACACTTTGCCAATTTGGTTATAGTCCAATCATCACTCACAAATAGATATCTCAACGCACCTTTGTGCTTCTGTAAATTCCACAAAGTAAGGAATGCTGTGGCAAACCGAGGAGCTGCGGGTCTCACAAGATCCATTCCACCTGTCTTCTCCCTCATTGCACTAAGAAGCCTCCCATGCCTGTGAATGAATGTGATGAAATGCCGGGCACGTGCAATAGGTTTCTTAAATTCCTTCAACCTCCCTATGTCTTCCAACATAAGGTCCAAGCAATGTGCAACATGAGGGGTTCAAAACAGTGTAGGAATCCTCTTCATTAGAAGCTTGCCCCTGCCTTATAGTTAGCACCATTATCGGTGACAACTTGAACAACTTTGTTTTTACCAATGTTCTCAATTCTCTTCTCTAGCAAGTTGGCTAGCATCGTTGCATCATGTGCTTCACTTGATGCATCAACGGACTCCAAGAAGAAAGTCCCATCCGGACTATTGATAAGGAAGTTAATCAAGTGGCGTCCCTTAATCAAGTGGTGTCCCTTCGTATCAGTCCATCCGTCTGACATGAGTGGGCAACCATATTGCTTCCACGTCTCCTCATGCTTCACCCTCAAATTATCTATCTCCTTAACAACATTCTCAAGCAATGACTCCCTCAACTTATAGTAACTAGGAGGCTTGTACCCAAAATCGTATTGCGCAACGACCACTATAGCAATCTCGAACTGCCTCGAGTTTGCGGCATTAAATGGCATATGCCACACCCAAAGAAGAACTTGGCTATCTCTAGGTTGACGACATGCCTTTCTTCCTTGGTCCTCATGCGGGATTGAATGCTACTTTGAGCCGACCCGGCATGTATTTGCTCTACAACCTTTGCGGGTGTTGTTCGGAGCATAGCACTAATGGACTTGGTCTCCTTTGCCTTTGGTGCTGGAACCTTGAATTGAAGGGCGGACTGCATTCGTTTGGCTGTTGTTCCAAAACTTGGTTGCACAACCATACTTACCGGATTCGCGGCAACCCTTGTTGAACCCCAATCCCGATCGCGCGAACTAGTTCGGGGTTCGAACGCTATTTGATTCGCGGTCTGATTCGTTGCAAGATGGCGAACCCAAAACTGAGAGGCAGCATGTGGATGGATTCTGCGGATGCTAACCTGATGGCGTGTGAGTTTCATGGCGAGATCTTGGAGCAGCAAGGCTTGTGAGATCTCGCGGCGGCGGGGTCGAGGTCGTCGCCAGCCTGCATCGCCTGACTCGTGAGGGAGAAGGGCGGCGCAGGTGAACCCTCACGCTTAACCCTCTCCTCCCACTCCTTGGTGCATGGCTGGGCCAGATGGGCCGTATCAGCCCATGTCTTATCTCTTCTTGTTCCATTTTATTTTCCTTTTTATGGTTACGGAGAGATTCTGTGTGTATGGAATTCTGTGGTTGCTAAGTATTTTGATCTTTTATGGAGATAAAATAATGTTACATATTAGACTAGCATACCAGAATTGTAGGGTTCACGAATCGCATCTCCGATTCACGAACTGAAGAGGTATACCCCTTAACGAACCCTACTTTTACGAAGTGGCCTACCGCGAACCTGAATACCGAACATGACGAACCGCAAATCAAGTAACTATGTGCACAACATAGGCTTGGGACACCTTGTCGGTTGTTGTCACACTCACATGTTCATCTTCTCTTTCTCCTCTTTTGTTATCATTATCTAGGAAGAGTGGTGTGCCCCTCTTGCCCTTGTACAAAGCCTCTCGTATCTCTTTCATGATTGTTGTTGTAGTCTTAGCACATTTTTGGACGTCTCCAAATCGACCTACAAGACGCTCCTTCAACCTTTTGATTCCTCCCGTTACTTTTATGTCATAAAGCGAACATTGAACCAAATCTCGTTTGCCAATAACTGGCCAAAAGCCATACTTCCATCCCTGATCATTAGACTTTGCCTTCCGTTTTGGATCGGTCTTTGGATCATACACGGCCTCGGAGGATGAAATACTTGCAGTTGCCATTTTGGTTGTGCTTCTGCTTTAAAGAGAGCATAAATATCAAGATTTAGAAGCATCAACAATAGTATCTAGCATTTAACAATACACAACATCAAGAGCAGAGATATCAAGGCAGCATCTCTCCTTCTCCCCGCCATCCTCCGCTCTACTCCTTCTTCTCCCTCCCGGCCTCCCCCTCTCTCCTTCTCCCTCCATCATACAGAGCAGACTAGCAGAGCATGTAGAGGATGGTGGGGGAGATGGCGAGAGGGGGAGGACGGAAACAAGAGAGGGCGACTGGGGGCGCCAAGACGGGGATGGAAGCACACAACAGAGCAGAGGAGGCCGCCGCCGCGGTCATGAGGGTGAGGGCGACGCCGCATGCAGCAGAGCAGAGGAGGCTGTTGTCGCCGTCACGAGGGCGAGGATGGTGGTGGCGCTAGGGTTCACACGACCCCGTTCTCCTCCTCTTCGATTATTGGTCCACTGACCCCGCTCTCTAATACTGCCCGATCTCTTGCTCAAGCCTTGCATATGGCGTCCGCCTCAGCCGTCCCTGACGCCAAACGCCACCTAAGCAACGCCTTGGCCGGAAGGCGGACGTCATAGACATGCTTGGCAAGGCGAGGCCGTGGCGTGACCCCCTTGACCGCCTTACCGCTTAAGCGACACTTAGTATAACCATGGATACAATTTAGAGTGTTTATATGGTTTATAGGTGATCGCCTTGTTCGACTACAGCAGCAAGATGAGTTCTATGTCGAGCAACATGTAAGATATATGGGTGTCCAAAGGAAGTTCGTACTATAATTCTAAGTTTTGGTTTATTTCAATATTGTTGCTTGTATACTATTGGTCCTGTTGGGTGGTGTACTTCAAATTCTTTGGATAAGCTTAAGGCATGTTTGTATTTATAAGTTTAAGCTGGGCTGCCCCAACCTGTGACAATGAATTAATCGAGTGACATGCATCTTTGGAGAGGCTCGACACATGGATGCCAATTGGCTTTGGCGTAAATCATCTTTGCTTGTATGTAGTTAAAATAAAGGTTAGCTGCTTTGGATCGCAGATTAGCAGATAGGTTTCTATATTTGGAAATCTCTACAGATATGCTTAATAAGTTTGTGGATCAATTGCCATTAAAGTTATTTCCTTTTTAGTGTATCTTTAACAATAAATCACTATATACGCCACTAATATATTATTCTGGTTTTACCATTCTTATAAAACAGAACAGAAGATAAAATTAACCAAATCACATTATTTTTAATCTTGTACAAGAGTGCTGATATTGTTGGCCATTTGACTGCTAAAGTAGGATTGATGCTGAAAATTGGTAAATAAGCCATCATGTATGTTACTGTTTCTTTTTTATTTTTTGGCTCTAATGTATGTGTCTTGTAGTCAACCACTATCCCATGACAAGTTGTTCTGTGAATTTGCTTTTACATTGGCACTCGTTGCTGTCGATTAGACTCTCGACCATAGGGTGCAGTCTCTGGAACGTGAACTCGATGCTGCTATCTCTGCAGCAGCTCGAGCTCGTACAGAGAAACGCCAGGCTGAATCCGCTCAACGGGCTGCAGAGTTGCGTGCACAGGAAGTCACGAAGGAGTTGGAGAACACTGCAAGTATGTACTGTCATGTTGCTACACTAAACTTTTGACACGCTGTGTGTGTTCCAGAACTGAATGCCATCTTCGGTAATGTTCCATCTTGCAGAAGTGTTCAAGTTGCATATGGAAGAGTTGCGGGCGAAACAAGAGGAGATTGCAAAGAAAGATAGTGATATAAAGGTCTTAGAAGCAATAATACGAACCCTAAGTAACAAAGATGACGGTGGATCCAGCGAATGATTACCATACACCGGGAGCGTTAGGTTTTCCATTGAGGCTTTCATGTTCAAGTACCTCTGCTGTATTTCTCATTTTTCTTGTAAGCCCTTCAATAGTCAGATGATTGTAAATTGTTTCAGCAAGATTGAACATCCAGAGTGCTTTAAGATGAACATTTGCAATGGTATATTTCCTCCTGTTATTATACCTGTGCATAATTGTCCATCTGTCATTGTTAACAAGCCCTTAGGTCCGCTACCAAACCTAAAACTGTAACTGTAGAACCTCTCAGCTGCTAGAGGGGTCCAAAACCTAAGAAGCATCAGTTCTTATTAGCTTGCGACAGCTAGCATTTATCAAGCAGATGGTGCAAGCCTTTCCTAAGTGACTTTGATCAGTTGTTTTAGCTCTAGGTGCTTCCTAGTTTCTTCACATCGAAGTTAAGCACCTGTTTATGCTTCCAAAGTGCTGTTTGCTTCTACTGCATTATTGATTTGACCTGGGCTTGCAATTATCCCTGGTAAGAATGTCATATATCTGTGAACAAGTGTGTGCAGCCACAGTGGTCATGAGCATGCTTAGAATATATTTCAGAATGGCAGAATAAGAGGATTGGATTGATACATCGGAAACATCCAAAGTAATCAATTCAAAATTACTTCTTGTCCTGGTAGTAATATTTGTTGAGGTATTCGACATCAAATTCATAATAGTTGGACATGAGCTCATCAAGAGCATTGACATCCAATACATTCCCCACTTTCTTTTTTTTTTTTAAAAAAAAAATGAACATGGAATTTCATAGGACCCTGTCAGGATCCGGATTTGCAACCCGAAAAAAGGAACATGGAATTTCATAGGACCTGGATTTGCAACCCGAAACATCTGTGTATACATCACTAGTCGGAATTAAAACGCAATAGGTGGAACCCTCAGGATATACCCACAGACAATCAACTGGTGCTCGTGATTTAGTTCTTGGCCGCCTCGATTTCCAGTCTTGCTGAATGCAATTAAGCGTCCACAGTCTTCTTTTTCACTTACTGAATGATAATATTGAGCGAGTGTGAGTATAGAGCCATACTCCGGAGCAACATATAGAATAGGTTATAATAGATGCAAGGCTAATCAAACGAATGGCTTGAGGTTCTTTTATTTGCATAAAGCCACTATTGAAATAGATTAAGCTATAGACAAATCCTGGGACCTAGCATTTTAACTAACACATGTTTTAATGAAATTAAGTGTTATTGTAAAATACTAGTGAAGGTTCTAACCTCCATATATTAACGGGTGGCTCCAATCCCCCAATGCTTATGTTTTCCTTGGGCTACAACCCGCACTTTCCATGGGCAATAACCAGGACAAATCAGGCTGTGGGCTCCAACCCGTGCCTTCCACTTGCTCCAACCAGGACAAATCAAATCCTCGGGCTCCAACCCGACATTTCATCACACCCATAAACTGTTTAATAAAAGTTAAGACTAATCAAGCAAATTCTTGGCATCACCCATGTCCGTGGGCACGACTATCCAGACACTGTGGCGCCCTGTGTCATTACCCCAGAGGGTAATCACACTTAAACATACAAATTACTATTTATCTGCCCGGTAGGACACCGCTCCAACGAATAGTAAGCTTTACCAGAGTTAACGCAACAGAATAATAAGATAGAAATTGTACTTTATTGCAACAGTTAGCCACGCAAGACTATGGTCTTTAATACAAGTATTTAATTTACAAAGGGAAAAGAATTCCCCTCGCTTGCCTGCCCTGTTCCACCGGTCGTCTATTCGTCTCACTCACCGAATACGGTGTCCACCTCGCCCTACTCCTCGTAGTAAGCGCCCTTGCCTCCTGCGGCGTCCTTGGCACCTGCGTATCCTTCATCCCACTCGGGATAGTTCCCGGTCGGACTAGAATCTAACAAAGGAGAATAATAGCAAGAATGAGTATTAGTGTACTTAGCAAGCATTTATTACCAAAGATGCACTGTATGACTCTTCTCTGTTCGTTATCATATTTTCTAACTCATCTCTTTTTATGGAAAATACTTTACCAAGATTTAAGTAGCAGTTTTAATTCTGAAAAAGACTACTTGTCACTCGGCAAGAAGATAAACCCCTAGCGGTCACCGTAGATTCCAATCCAGGAGACATGCATGAATTCATGATTTGATATATAGTACTACGCAGGCTTTGTACCACTTTACCCATAGCTACTCTGAGCTCTCTTTACACTAGGTCCCCCATATTTCCTTTGATGTAGTTTCGAGTTCAGAATATAGAACATTTTCGAAGTTACGTGATTAAGTCTCCACCCATTACTTTCTGTCGGTGTCTTGGGATGCTCACCCAGTTCTCCACCGAGTTCCCGTAATGTTGGTTGGGCCGGTCATCCCCGCGTCCAACACTCCATCGTGCGGTACTATATCGCCTTGGATCCCCTACTTTCGGACTCTTCTTACCGGTCCTGGGTTCCTCCATAACTCAACCCATGCAATATTACTTACCTGATGTGGAGAATTTAGCCACGTAACAAGGTAGCATTTTCTGCCTACTGAAATGGGAAAATGGTTGGCACTTAAATACAACCTCTTATCCGAGTAAGAGTTTTGTTGGTCTCTATATATTATCCATATGTAAAGGGTCCCGCCTCTTGCCTCGTCTCTTCTCTCTTTTCCTGCCAAGGGCCCCCTTTACCCTCCTAATAATTCTCTTGCAGTATAGCTACTCATCTCAACTGTACCGCTCTTTTCTCATTTCTCACATCCTTTTTTTTATCTCTTTTATCCGATTTGATTTTGAGACATAGTTTTAATTCATGTACATGTATAATACAACAAAGTAATGTTTAGATTTATTATAACTAAGTTGAAGTTCAAGAGATAGGTTTGCCTTTGTAGTCATAGTAAAGATCGGTTCGCGATTTTTGGATCAATTACACCTGCCTGTGTTGGTTTGTCCTCTGCAATTATATGATATACACAAATAATAAATAAATAAATACTTAGTTGCTTTTGGTGCTATTATGCGTACATTAGTCAGTTGGTTCTCTTTGCTAGTACATTTTAATTTACCAATATTTTTTGGATCTCTGCTAGGTTAGCAATCACCAACTGCGGTCGTTCTACGGTCTACGAGCTCTAGAATCGTTGGTTGCCTATTTTCGCGTTTGGTAATAACGGGCCCTAACCCGTTTGTTTTAAAGGTGATAATTACCGAAGGTTGATTAATTTAATTATTCTATCACGATTATTCTAACATATCAGATTAATTGACTAATTTATGGAGTTTTATCTGTGCTTAATTTATTTATAATGTTTCAGATTAATTTTACATCTTTTTTTTGCTTTTATTTTATACCAGTTGGTCTACTGCTATTTATCCTAACGTGGTTCATAATTTTGTTTGGTCCAACATCTGCACAGTATCGACAATTATTAAAACTTGTGCTCAATTCTACTGCTTAATTTGCTGCTACTAATCCTCCCTAAAATTTACCTTTTTACCCCCTTACTTAAATCCTAATCTCTACACCTTTTTCTTAATTTCTTTTTCTCTTTTCCATTTCTCTCTCTCTCCCCTACTTTCCCCAAGCGGCCGAACAGCCTTGGCTTCCCTTTCCTTGCTTCTCTTCCTTCCTCATTCCTTCACTTCTTCCTCCTTTCTCCTGGTGGTTCCTGGGTTCCATGGCGGCGCCGCGCCGCCTCCGGCTCCTGGCTCGGCCTGACGCCTCCGGCAGCTGGCGCGCCCGCGCCGCTCACTCCCCGCTCGCTCGGTGTGGCCTGGCCCTCGGCTCGGCCACGCGTGCGCCTGCGCCTCCAGCTCCCCCGCGCTCTGGCTCGTCCGTGCACGCCTCCCCCCTGACTTGGCCTGGCCGCCCAATACTTGGCTTGCGCCCGGCCTCTGCTGCCCTACCGCCGGTGTCCTGTTGCTCGGTTACAAGTGGTTGGGCTCACCCGGCCCTCCCGGCTCCCTTGTGCCCCGGCCACTGGACCACTGGATTTGGGGGTGGTGGCCCGGATCCGGCTTCCTCCCCACTTGGATTCAACCCCCCTTTTTCTGTTCTTTTGGTTTTATTGTTTGATTTTGATTTCATTTGCTAACGTTGATGCCTGTTGTTCATGCAGGGTGAGGATGATGGGGGTGGCTTGCTACGGTGGCTACCGAGGTATACTACTACTCCACTCTATGCTTCTCTCTACTCCCCCTTGCTCTGTGATGGTTCAGTTGATGCCCTGCGATGGGCTTGGTGCTACTGCTATGGCTGAATGTGTTATTTGTGCATTGCTTAGCTCATACAGTGGGGGTTCGGTTTGGGGAAATATGAAGAATGGGGGAAGGAATGTGGGTTACCTTGTTCAGCTTGGGTTGGTTTGGGGAATGGCCGGCAGTGGTGGTGGCTGTGTGGTGATGATGATGCTCTCTTCTGTTGCTTCTGGTGGTTCCTTCGGTTCCCTTGTTCTTGGCGTTGTCCTTAGTGATCGTGGATGGTTCTTGGTCGCTACTACGGTCGTCCTTGCTCCTTTGCTCCTCTCGTCCGATCTTCCCCAACTCCTTTGCTCCTCACCTCTGGTTGCTCTCTGTGGTTTGGTTGTGGATGGTGTAATGGTGTGGTGGTGATGGTGTGGCTTGTGCTCTGTTCTTGGCTTTGGCAATGGGTAGGTTGGCTTTCGGTTTGAGGGGAAAGAATGGGGTTGGGATGGCAATGAGCTTGCTCACTCTGTTGGTTTTGCTCTCTCGGTTGTGACTGAGTGAGATGGTTGTGAGAGAGAAGGCTTAAGAGGAGAGGCTTTCGGCTGTGAACTCTTTCCTTGCCATGTGCATGCCACATTTGCCCTTTTTCTATCCTCTTGGCTTTCACATGATACTATTTGGTTATGGACCTTTGGTCCAAAGGATGTCCCTGCACTGTGTTCTGGATTTTCTGTGGCGAAGGTAAGTCGGTATAACATGGGTGTTAGATTTCTATAATTCCCGGGTGATGAAATCTACGGAAGTGAGATGATGCCGACTGACCTAGGTTGGTCTAGGAATGTCGATGAACTTCGTGAAATTTGACGGCAATCCTTTTCTACTTTTAATTTCCATTTATAGTTTTTGGTTTTGTTGCGGGTCTATTGGTCTTTGTGGACAATGGAAATGTGGGCAGTGCTTCAGGTTGGCCGAGGAATGGGTTCGACTGGCTGGCGATATACGGACAAGGGATGCAAGGACGGCTTCGGTGATATGCATGCAAGATTTAGTTTGTAATTTAATCATCTGTTGTAATTCTCATTTTGTAATGTACTCCAAGTTGTAATTTATATTTTGATTTGATGTAAAGGATCCTTGTAATCATTTCTGAGTTTGTATAATTATTTTACTTTCGCTTGTAATGCGTTCTTGTAAATGACTATGAGTTATATCGATGTTATATGTTTGATTTATAATTCTTGTTGTAACTTCTGTTGATGAACTTTTGATATTATAATCTTATATGAAACTGTTTGGCGATGTGATCGATATCAAACTGAAATTATGTTTTGTTCTTGATTTGATGAATTTCATTCACCGCTAATTATCGATTAGCGTTATTTAGATTAGTTTGATTTTTAGGGTTCTCACAGTTTTCACTCTGAAAAGGGTGCACAACTTTACCCACAAGAGATGGTTATCTTATAAAGTCAACACGCTAACATAGGCGTGAGACTAAGATAATCATCATAACATTTACAATGCCCCACCCAAACGCAGCTCTACCCGCTAAGGTTTTCACCGCCGTGGGCTACAACCCTCCGGAGGCCCCTTCTTGCGTCGTGTGGTTCACTTATGGCTACAACCATGCCACATTCATCCAGATGGTGAAACTAACGCTAAGGCGAAACAAATTAATTAGCTAGGTCATACCTATTATAGATTTGTGGTTGCATTATTTGTGCACAAGAGGTCATCATAAGAACCGATCCTTAATTGACCTAGGTGGTGCTTTCACATTACCAACTCTCATACTCTTATCCGCACCCACTCGATTTACCATCTGCCCAAGTCTAAAACAATTTTTGAGTTTTTGTTTTGAAATTACTTTCTAGGTTCAACATACCAGATATGCTTCTGTAATATCCTGTCTATTTAAATTGAGCAACTAAGGATAATAATGAAATAAAATTAGAATTTAGGATAATACATTTCAGTTTTCAAAGAGGGAGTAGAACTTTGGCCTTTCGACCCACGCTTTCGAGGCCCAGGTGCGAGGAGAGCCGGCCAACCTAAAAGGGGAGCTAGGGGCGGCAGCAAACCCTAGCCACCATCACCCCTTGCCACTGCTGGCACCTCTCTCCCTGCCGCCCTACCTTGGCCGTGTCCTGCCCTCGGGTGTTTCCTTGCTGCTAGCTAGAAGGAGGAGAGGAGAAGGACCAGAGGTGTTCGGCCAAAGAAGGATCGAGGAGAAGGGAGAAAGGAAGGAAAGAAGAGGAGGAAAGAACGTGGGCTCACGATCGTCGACGATAATTTCGTGGGTAACGATCTGGTAGTCTTTAGTTTGTTCCTAGCATAGCATTTATTCATATTGTAGATCGTTTTGGTCATGGGAAGTATAGCTTTTGGGAAACCCTAGTTTATCGAACTATGTTGTAGAACCTTGCAAGGGTAATTAAGAGTCTTTACGCTCAGATTCAGGGTTTTGTCTAGTTATAAAGGCTATGGGTAATTTCACTAACTTTCCATGAAGGTCTAGATCACTAAGTTTGGAGTTGTGAGCGAAACGTTATAGCCTTGGAAAGGTCAATGTCCAGAAATTGGTCGTCAATGGTAGCTGTCGCATAGATGGGCTACTTTCATATAGTAGATGGACTAAATTGATTATTTTGATAACTTGAATAATCTAGATATTTCTTAATATATTCCCGAACTACCATTGTTTACTACTTTTCAAGTTATAGAAAAATAGATATGAAAATATGAAGTAGACTGTCCTGACAGATTCTGGTTTAATCTTCGGGGGTTGGAAACGAGAAACTAAATGGTGAATTCAAGGTTTTGCATAACTATAATATTGTAGATAATTTTGTTGGGTTTTCATAAAATACATATTTCGCTATGTTCGGTGTTCAGAGGAAGGAGTTAGGGTCATTTTACTACTGGGACAGCGGGTAATGCACCC
Source organism: Phyllostachys edulis (assembly GCA_036346405.1). Lineage (NCBI taxonomy): Eukaryota > Viridiplantae > Streptophyta > Magnoliopsida > Poales > Poaceae > Phyllostachys > Phyllostachys edulis. The sequence goes on from CM070567.1 coordinate 18,286,537, forward strand.
GGCAAAGTTAAGTTAATGGCGTCGATTTTGCGTATAGGTTCGATGGTGTTTAGTTTGATGTTTTGGTACTGTGATGGTATGTTTTTTAGTGTATTTTAATTGCTTGTCCAGGGAGTGTTGCCTCGAGCACCATGCGCCATTGCATCACCCGGTTCCTAGAAGTTAAAAAGGCAAGTACATGGTAGAATAGTGAACAATGGGTGGTTGTCGTTGTCTTGTTGATTTGTTACCATGTGATTTAATTATGCTTTTGTGAAGTTATTTACTTGCCATGGTAATATTGATGAAATGAGTGAGATTGTGTTGATGATGCAATTACCATGGGGATGACATGGTAAAGTTAATATTGATTATTGAACAAATTGCATCATTCACTCGCATAAGGGTCAGGGCGATAAGTAATGCCATGTTTATCGCTATTAGGGCGTGCTCCATATTAAAATCCTACAGAGGTAGGGACCCCACCCTCACGAAGGTGGGGGAGAAAATTGTGTCACCGATAGGTGAACACTTTGCTATACTGGTATCAGCTGAAAGAGGTGCATCGTGGCATTTGCATTCATGAGAAATATATTGATGAGATTTGAGAATGAGGAGAATGAGAATAATGATAATGCTTTAAATGTTTAACGAACTTGTTTATTTTTTGTTGTATCTTGTACTTGTTGAGTTGTGGACTCACCCTTACTCTATTGTTGTTATAGGTTGATGTTGACGACATCTCGCATAGGAGGGAATAGCTCACATGGCACACATGCAACCACCACAATTGTCTAAATCACATCATCATGGAACTTTTCAATTTAGTGTGATGATATTTTCTTTAGGATTCATTAGACATGATAAATTCTGGATGAATGGTTTGGGACTTCATTTAGTTATTCATTAGACTTGTTATGGACTGTTTGTTATTTAGTATTGCCATCTAGTATGACGATCCTTATGCTTATTATGTCGCATTTAATATTTTTATTGTGACCCGTGGACGAGTTTTATTCTTTACATGCTGGCTGGAAATTGTTGTAATATATTGTTTAAATTAGTAGTTACTATAGTTTAGTGGCATTCTGGGCTCAGTGTTGGGCAGTGGTGTTATAGCTTCAACCTTGATTGCCCAAATCCAGTTTTGAAGTTTGAATAATGTCGGGGCAAATTAATGCCCACATGTCAATGTATTTAAGCAAGACTAAGAATGACACTTAGATACAGACTTAATGACTAGTTAAGTATACCATTATTCCTAGAGCGACAAAAGGTGGTGTCCAAGTTCAAGGAATGAAATTTACTAGCTCACTTATCATTAAGGTATTAACTACGAGCTAAGACAATATAATTGTATTGAAGCATAACAATGCAATTTCATAATTTAAAACAATATAATTTTTATTAAAGGTAGGTGCAAAATGATCAAAGTATTGACTCGTCTTGCTCAATGTTTTGATAACCTTCATCTTGTTTTTTGCTCTGGTTCGAATTGCTACTCTTCCGAGACTTCGAATTCTAATTACGCGAAATATGATCGAACACAAGAAGGCTTGAAAGTGACCAAATGAAGCCAAATAAACCCAAGGCAAAAAATAGATCCAAAAGAATTCATAATAACTCAAATAAACCTCATTATTCTTATTTTTGGTATAAGAGTGTAGATTTGAATTGGGATAAATTTAGGATCAATGATCATTTGATTCGGAGTTAGGACAAGTGTAATATCCTGAAAAAAATAAACCTCTTTAGGACCTGTGCATAATTAAGATACGTGAAAATAGGATGCTTTGAAATTTTAGAGAAAAGTTATTTTTTGAAACGGGTACATGGGGGAGAGAAGGATGTACAACCGAGAGGAAAAAAATATCAAACCACAGCCGCGTGGTTTTTCTCCCTTGCGCCGCCGCCTGTTCTTCTATCGCTAGCGCCCGCGTTGCCGCTCGGCCGCGCACCTCTCTGCCCCGCTCGGCCGCGCATCGCTTGCCCGCGCGTGATTTTTCCTTGCTGCGCCATCTGCCCGGGGTTTGCCCGCTCGGCTGCGCATCGCGTGCCCGCCCGGGGTTGCCGCTCGGCTTTTGCCATTTGCCTCGTAGTAGTTGGCCGCACGCGTGGTGGTTCGTTCGTTTGCCTGCGTGGAAGCCTTTGCTAGCTGTCCTGCTACCTGCCGCACGGCCCGCACCATCCATGCATGCATTCATGGTTTCCTTGTTTTTTTTTCTATCGCTGCATGCTTCTAGCGGTTGCTGCAGCATGATTTCTATCGTCCTTGCTACAGCATGATTGCTATGGCCACAAAAAGAGAGAGATAATAAAAAGAAGGTGCTGGTCGCGGGGAGTTTATCGTGTTCGACAGCGGGTTTATCAAGGTAACCTCGATTTTCATTTGTTTAGTAGTATATTTGAGTGATTAGGCAATGTCGGTATTAGATCTATTTAGGACAGTCAGGTTTGGCCGACAATTTTGATGAGGTTAACTGCGAAATCTGTCCTGGACGCCTCCTAGAGAGTTGTAGGCGACATCGATACCTTTCCTTAGAGTATTAGATCACGTCGTTTGGACGAGCGGATTAAGAGTTATGAATTTTGTAGTGCTGCTGTTCGGTAGATCTTCTAGAATTCTGACAGTTATTAGCAATCAGACTTGAGCGGATAGTTAAAGGAGTAATTAGAGGATCTCACTATAACGAAAGATGTAGATAATTGGCTTAGCTTTCCATAAAGCTAAAGAACACGAAATTTGGATATCTGTACTGTAAGATATGATAGTTTTATTGTCGCTATCCAGACACCTGACGTGAAATAGCTGTTCTGTTAATCGTCTTGGTAAGGGTAGAAGATGGCCGAATCTAGAAGGCTCCCCAAATAGGTTTATGTGGGTAATTTGATAAGATTTCCAGAAAGTCTAAGAACACGTCATTTGGATCTCGGATCAATAAGTTATGGATTTTAGAATATGACAGTTTGTCGAGGGGTCAGATTGACACTTAAGAGTTTGGAGTTGGGATCGCGCTAGAAAGTATTGCGAGTTCGTATTTGCTTCTAGTTTGTTTTGTCCAGTATTGTTGTCTTAGCGTGCTTATTAAATAAATTCAGGTGGGGGATTGGTCCCAAGGGCAGCACCCTCTTCACGTCCTCCGTTCTCGCACGATTGAGGCAAGTACCTTGATTGATAGTTTAAATATGAGTGTATGATCTTGTTTGCTAGTATTGTGAGTATATGTGCTACTCATGAATGCTAGAATGCTATGAATGTCAATGATCATGTTTTACTAGTATTATGAATATATGTGCTATTCATGGATGCTAGAATGTTGTGAATGTCAATGATCATGAATGCTAGAAGTATGAATAAGATTATTCATGTGTGATGTTGTCGCGAATGCATGATTATGATGGTTTAAAGTTTTGTTCATATGCATCATGCTTTCATATTGAAGACTTGGTCACGTGGTGACCAAGCATTGATTGAGGTCCCCGTCATGATTATGACGGGCTTATGGTCCCAACACTCATAGAGTGTGGGCTTAGGTCCCCATACTTGTGGAGTATGGGCAATGGTCCCTGTACTAGAAGGCAAAAGCTGCATTGCCGGTAAAATGCAAAAGAGAAAAAGAAAGAGAAAGTGCATTTGAGCATCTTGCATAGCATGAGCATATGACATGTTTATTATAGAGATTTGTGGATGAGTGTTGATAATTACAGTTGTTTATGATACTGTTTTCATTTATTGTACTTGCTGAGTCTTTGGACTCACTCTTGCTGTTGTTGTGTTTTTAGGTACCCTTTACAAAAACGACATGCATGGGAGGGAGTAAGACTTAGAGTGGTTGCACAATGGCACGAACTACTCATATTCGAATTGATTGGAATGATAATATAGTAGTTGAGTAATTTACTTAAAGAATTAATTATGATAACTCCCTATGCTTGGAATAAAATGTAATAAAGTTGATTAGAGGATTTTGGATACCCTTTTGGATTATGTTTTAGTTGATTAGCATATCTTGGATGCTTAGCTTAAATTGGATAACATGATTATTGATTGATGTTATATTAGACTATTAGAACCTCCGGTATAGTTATCTATACAAATGAGGTTCTGCCGGATTTTAGAGAATTGCCTTAGTTTAAAATGGTTGTAGAGTTAGGTTAGTAGCATCCAAGCTCATGTTGGGCTAGGGTGTTACAACAAGAGAGAGCAGGCTATTGAAACCTTCATCTGTAAAGAAATTATGAAGAAGAAAGAAAGAGAGAGAATATTCTCAGAAATACTCCCCTTAGGTCATTCAGATAAGGGAGATTATGTTAGTAGGTAGGACCTACATATCTTTATTCGTTTTACGAACTACTCTTCTATTGGAAGCAGATAACAGGGTGTGATAGATGGGATCAACTCGACTAAGATTTGTTGTTGGATTACTTATCGTTTCGTCGAGAACACCTCACCATGACTTGCACGGGAGGTTTAGTTTATTTAATGATTTCTTTTATTATTTTTTCTATTTATCAAGGAAGTTCCATGGAAGTCAGGTGAGACTTATGAGTAGATGTGAGGGTTCGCATGCGATAGATAAAATTTTAACTCACACATGAGGTCTAGTTCGTTTAATGACTTCTTTTATTATTATTTTGTATTTATCAAGAAAGCTCATGAAAATTAGGTGAGGCCTATGTATAGTTGTGATGGGCCACATGCGGTAGATGTCTAGTTCATTTAATGATTTTCCTTATCAATCTCTATTTATCAAGGAAGTTCTATGATAGTTAGGTGAGACCTATGAGTATTAACTTGATACCATCCTTACAATTTAATAGGTGGTTTCCATGTGTTCGAGGTATACCATTGAGTTGATCTTTACTAATGACTATTTTTAGTTAAGTAGATAACTATTCATTCACTATATAAGCCCTGTGTTATTGTCTACTAATTATCACTTCGCAATTAATTATCCTAATTAACTTGATCACCATTAATTAATAATATGCCTTTTATGGTAATCACTATTGCTGACCTTTATGTCAACATAGTTGGACTAATGATAGGAACTCACATGGCATGGACTTATAGCTTAGCTTCTATTTTCAATTAAGACCTAATTATATGCGGGGCATATATTTGTCAGATTATTGCCTAATTAATATTGCACCTATCGCAACAAATTAGTTTTCAACTAGACAATTGCTAACGACCTAGGGTTCCGTGGTCATTTAGACATTCGTTATATATACATAGCTAAATTTTATCAAAGGTACAAACTTATAGTTTAACATCATCTCTAGTTAAATTCCCTATTTTAATTTAAATATTAATGACACATCTCCTAGTGTTATACTAATTATCCCTGGTTGTCATATGACACTAACAAGTTTTGGTTAATCAACCAATTAAGTGGTCCTAGATGTTTTTGAATTATCTAGCAAATTGCTTATGTCTAACTTAATCACAATCGTAGTATTTGACTAATCATTATTATTACTAGTTATTGTCTAGGTCCTATGTGTCAATGACATATTAACCAACCCTAGTTAATCTTCAACTAAATTAATTATTTTACCTAATCGATAATTAGTAAGGGTTTATTTGTAAGTGTATGCCCATACTATTTAATATTTATTTTTACCCTGCTAAGGGGTCCACATCCCATAGACATATTATCATTATTATCATTTGTTATTAATACTATCCTGCTAAACTACTTATGGTAGGTAACTACCCACTAATTGACCTAATAGTAATTTTAACTAACATCTAACACTATTAAATTTAATTACTATCAAATCATTCAATTGAGATCAATCACAAACATAATGCCATTAGAACATTGTATAAATTCTTATGTTAACCTAGCCTATAATTAGATTTGCATTTTAAATTAATATTACTAATACTCAAGTTAATTTTAATTAACATCTGATTAGCTATATAGGTGGGGTCTAGCTACATTGAACTTAGCTAAATTAATTATTTTAACTAACCACTAATTGATTTGGACCACAGATCATCCCAACAATTCATGTGCATAATTATGTATTAATGGAGACACAAAGTTTTGTGTTGATGGAAACCCTGTTTAAATTAACATCTTCATATTGATTAATGATGACACACTAACTAACTTAAGAAACTAAATTAGTATTATTGATATTACTATTTTAGCGATGGCCTAGGGCCTACATGCCATTGAGATAGCTATCTTTTGATATGACTCCTAATTAAGGTTGCCCTTTTAATTAAATGCTAATTACATACTAATGATAATCAATTAATCTCTAATTACTTGATTTAACCTCCTTGATTTACTCACTAATCAACACAATTAACATGTGCACAATTGCTAATTAAAACATCCAGTACCTAATTAACCTACTAACTGATTTTAGTTAATCATCTAATTGGATGGGCCCACTGGTTATTCACAGAGAGAGAGAGAAAGAAAAGGAGCCGTAGAGGGAGAAAAACATAGGGCAGAAGAGCCGGAGAGACAGTTGGGACATGGTGGCGAGCACTGCACCGACGGAGGTGGCAAGGACGGCGGCCGGCGAGGGAAAAAATGGGATGCCACAGGCAAGGTGAGCTCATAGGTGGCGACGACGTGGTGGGATGTGGACCACAACGGTGGCGGTGGCACCGCGACCATGGCAGCGGCGAGGTAGTGGCTTCCTCCAAAGATTACGGCTGGACAGTGGAGGTAGAGGAGTTGCGAGGCGGTCCGACGACAAGAGCCGAGGTCGGCGCGACGTGGTCCATGCGGCGGCGGCACTATGGAGAGGGAGAGGGTGAGAGTGTGATGGGGAAGGGTAGAAGAAGGTCCGGGGATGCTCTAGTAAAGAGGCATCTGCCTAGGACTCACCGGGGAGAAATGGTGAGATGGTTTTTGGCCGGGGGCGGGGAAGGCGACGACGCCTAAGAGCTGTGGGAGAGGAAACTCATAATCAGCGGAGGGAAAATGCAGAGGGTGCTCGGGAACACGTCCCGACGTGAGAGGATGGGAAGGAGCTATCGGGACTCAGGTTTTGTAACCCGGAACCCTCTATTTATCAGGCATTAGTCCCTAGATCAGTAGCTAGTGCACACAGTGACATCATCGATTATCTAACACATATCTTGTAAATGTAAAGCTAATGCATAATAATAAACAATGCGTAAAATATACCTTGCATCTTTTAACTTGCAAAACGGCCGACTAGGCCAAATACCTTTAAAGAACAGTAGTGGGCCCCTCAGGATATACCCAGAGGCAATCAATTGGGGCTCGCGACCTAGTTCTTGGCTTTCTTGGTTTCCAGTCTCGTCGAACGCGATGAAGCACCCACATAGTCTTCGTTTTTTCACTTACTGAATGATAATATTGAGTGAGTGTGAGTACACAACCGTACTCGCAAGCCAACAAAAAGAATGCAATTCTAATATATGCAAGGCTGATCAAAAGGATGGCTCATGGCTCTTTTTATTTGCATAAAGCCACTGTTGAAATAGATTAAGTAGTAGACAAATCCTGAGACTTGGCATTTTGACTAAACCAATTTTAATGAAATTGAGTGGTGTTGTATAATAATAGCGAATGTTCTATCCACTTGCTAGTGGAGAATAGTACCTGAAGGTTCCATCCACTCACGAGTAGATATCAGTTCTACCCACCCCATGCTATGTCATTTTTCCAGGCTGCATCCACTCGGCGATTGCAAGGCTACAACCACCTGGCAATTCTGAGCTATCACCACCTGGTAATTTTGGGATGCAACCAGCTGATCTCACAGGTCGTACCATCCACCAATCCCATGTTAGTGTACTCGTCAATTCCCAGACCGCATTCCTCTTACAATCTAATCTTGCGGTTGCATTCACCCGACACCTTCCACTAGCTATAACCAGGACAAATCAAATCATTGGGCTCCAACCCAACTTTTCATCCTACCCACAAGTTGTTTTACAAAATTTAAGTCTAATCAAGCAAGTTCTCAGCATCACCCATGACCGTGGGCACAGCTATCCGGACAATTTTTCACTTTGTAGAGGTCGCACAACTTTACCCACAAGAGAAAATCATCTTATAATGTCAACACGCTACCATAGGCGTGAGACTAAGTAAATCATCACAAGGCCTTTACAACGCCCCACCCCAACGAAGCCCCACCCGTTAAGGTTTCACCGCTTTTAGGCTACAACCCTCCGGAGGCCCCTCTTGCGTCGTGTGATTTACCTATGCCTTATAGCCACGCCACCCTCCAGGTGGTTTACCTGTGAGTATAACCACGACACATTCCACGGGATGATGAAGTAACGCTGAGGTGAAGTAAATTAATGAGCCAAGTCGTACTCATTATAGACTTGTGGTTGCACAATTGTGCATGAGAGGTCATCTAGGAACTGGTCCTTAATCAACTTGAGCGGTGCTTCCCATCTCACATGCTCTTATTTGCACCCGCCCGACGTACCATCCGCCCAAGTCTAAAAATAGTTTTCGGGTTTTTGTTTTGATATTCCTTTCTAGTTTCAACATACCAGCCATGTTCCAACCTCGATTTCCCAAATTCAATTTTGAAATTTGAATGATGTTGAGGCAAATTAATGCCCACATGTCAATATATCTAAGAAAGGCTAAGCAATGACACTTAGATATAGATTTAGTAACTAGTCATGTATACCAATATTCCTAGGGTGACAAAGGGTAGTGCTCAAGTTCAAGGATGGAAATTTAATAGCTCAATTATCATTAAGGTATTAACTATGAGCTAAGACAATATAATTTTAATAAAGCATAGCAATGGATATTTCATAATTGAAAACAATATAATTTGCATTCAAATGTAGGTGCAAAATGATCAAAGTGTTGACTCGCCTTGCTTAAAGTTTTGATAACCTTGGTCCTGTTCTTGCTCTGGCCCAAACTGCCACTCCTCCACGACCTCGAATTCTAATTACGCAAATTACGATCGAATGCAAGAACGCTGGAATATAATAATATGAAATTCAATAAATCCAAGGGGACTCGAAGCAGAAGGAAATACTTCAGACAAAATTAAATAGATCCAAGGGTATTCAAAACAAAAGGAAATACTTTAGACAAAATTTAAATAAATCCGAGGGCACTTGAAAAGGAAATACTTTAGATGAAATTAAATATTTCCAAGGTTATTTGAAAAAGGGAATAATTCAGACGAAATCAAATACATCCAAGGGTACTTGAAAAAGAAAATATTTTAGATGAAATCAAATATATCCAAGGTTATTTGAAAAAGGAAATACTTCAGACGAAATCAAATAAATCCAAGGGCAGTTGAAAAAGGAGATACTTCAGACGAAATCAAATACATCCAAGGCTACTTGAAAGAGGAAATACCTCAAACAAAATTAATTAAATCACATATTTATACATTTGGTATAGGGGTATGGGTTTGGATTCTTTGATGGATTTAGGATCATGAGATTATTTGATTTGGAGTTAGGACGGGGGGGATCAGGCTCTCAGAATATTTGTCAGTGAAGAAAATTATGAACTAAGAAAGATAGGTAATATTCTCGGGAATACTCTCTTAAGGTCATTTAGATGGGAGGGATTATGCAAATCGGCAGGACCTACTGATCTTTCTTCCTGTGATGAACTGCTCTTTTATTGGAAGCGGGTAGCAGTGGGTGATAGATGGAGTCCACTTGATTTTGATTGGTTGTTGAATTACTATCGTCCCCTAGAGAATACCTGTAACAGCCCAAAGTTCTGTTACCAATTTAAAATTAATAAAATTATTATTTTATTGAATTTTCTGAAATTTGAAAGAGTTTGATTGCTTTATTTGAATTTCTGAAGTTTTAAAAGTCAAAAGTAAAGTTTATTAAATATTTTGAAGTTTTATTTGAGTTAAAGTTGAAAAATAAAAATTAAATTAAATTCTAGAATTTTACGGAATTTTAAAAGCTTTTCCTAATTAATTTAAAACCAAAATAATTTATTTGCAAAATTAAAAGCCAAATTTAAGTTGGAATTATTTTTATTAAGTTCAAAATAATTTTAGGAATTTTTGAGAATTTTTCTAGAATTTTTGAATTCTATTTGCTATTTTCTAAAATCTATTTGATTTATTGGTTTGTTTTAAATCCGAAAATCCAAGAATTTGTTTGGACCGTCCGAACTTATGAACAGTAATTTTACACAGTATATATGAACAGTGTTTTGTGCACTTCGGACCGTCCGGTCATTTTCTTTTTATTAAAATTTTTTTTCATTTGAAACTTCAAAAGTCATATCTAATTCATTTCAACTCGAAATCAAGTGAAACCAATTTTGAAAATTTTCATTTTAAATGTACTTTATTTTAAATTAGGTTTCAAACTTGTATTTGGCCCAGAAAATATAGTTTTTGGAATTTGATCTTTAAACCGAATTATTTTGACACTAGAAAATGCTTTAACTTTGAAAATTCATAAAAAAAATGTTTCTGAACTTCCAAATGAGTTGAACCAAATTATTTTGGTGTTATAATATTATTCTGTATTTTATCCTCAAAACATCTCAGTCAGACTCTTCAAACGATCTCGGGCAAATATTCCCGTTTGTGGGATGAGTTCATCCTAGATGAGCTGATTCCATTCACCTGTCCAAAATCTGGGCCTCGATTCAAATCCGTCTTCTAAAATTATATTTGATTTATTGTTAATCTTTATTTCGAAAAAAAATGTTCGGCTATCAACAGTGAATTGCTGTTCCGACTATCCACAGTAACCTATGAATAGTAACTGATGAACAATAATTCGAATTAAAAAAAGAAAATATATATATTTATCTTCCCGCTCGGTCACCCCTCCCCAAATTGCTCCCGTAACATGCACGCTTAACCTTGCATGGCTGCCAACTTTCCTCATCATTTCACCTATCCATGTACACTCTCTTTATTCTTTTATATCCTTTTTCTTCTCTCTCTTTTCTATCTTCTACCTCCAGACGCGTTTCTCTCTGCTGGAAATTTTCCAAACAAAAGAAGCCATGGCTGAGCTTCCTCCATAGCCAACCCCGCCGCTACCCTCACCACCTCCGGTCATGCCGCCCTCATGGTCACCTCTACCACCCTTTGCCACCTCTCTCTCTCTCCTTTGTTGCTTCTGTGCGGTAAATAAGCCAACGCCATTAGAGGCGATTGGAGCTTTTCAAAACCCGTGAATTGCTCAACCATTCCTCCCGAAATTTGTGGCATTCAATCCCACGATCTCCGCCTCCCTCATTTCGGCCGTTTCCTCTCAATCACGCACACGTTAGCGATTTTATTTCTACTTGCCGTGATGGCCGCGACCCGATCTCCACGTCCCGCCTCCCCATGGCCTATAAAAGGGAGCACGGTGAGCCCTTCTCACCGCATCAAAACCCTCAAGCATCTCTCCTCTCTCCCACTCAATCGGCGGAATCGAAGTTTTTCTCCGCCCACCGAAGCTTCGCCGTTCATCATCTCCGTGGCCGTCAAGCCTCCCGGCGACCCGACTACCTGGCAACGGCCGCCACATCGCCGCCTACCCGTGCTCACCTCCTTCGCTAGAACCGCTGGACTTCGTCGCCGCCATTGTCAAGCAAGCCGCCGCCTGCTCATTATTGAGACCGCCGCCGCCATTCTGCGGCCGCCCTGCCACGCCGCCACCTCCTACGGCATCGTCACGGGGTAAGAAACTCATTCTGTCATTCGGGCCACCCTTCCTTCCCCGATGCGCCCTACCATTTTTTTTTTCCTCCATGCGTCTTTGTGTTGCTCTAGTTAATTGCAGATAGTGTTTTCCTTTGGTTTCATTAGAATGAAGATGAACAGTGCATTTCCAACATATCTCTCCTCCGTTCTCTCTCCTCGGTCACTCATTTCCCGAGCCGACTATGTCGCCGCGTGCCCCTCGGCTTCCTCTTCATATCCCTGGAATTCAGCCCTTAATCTCGAAACAAGCAAAAATTTTCCGTAAACGGTCCAACTACCTTCTGTCGCTATTTTCGGTGCCGTTTTTGATTTCCCGATGACATCGTCCATACCATTAACCGCCTGCATAGCGTTCTCTGCGATGCTCCTTCCTTTTCCTAAAACACCCCCACTCACCGGCGCTACTATTCCTCAGACACTATTTTATGCATGCCAAAGATCAACCTTCGCCGCGGATGATCGACCACCACCATTAGGTCCGTCTCGCTCCCGGGATTCCATTGTTGTGCTTCGCCGGCTGCCTCTCCTTTTCCTTTCACCAGCGCCGCCATTTCTCTGTGCACTGTGCTTGGTTAAGCAAGGTAGTTACTGTTCACGTGCATGGCATGAACAGTGCCATGCAAGCTACACATACATCCCATTTTTGAGATTTAAACTTCTACAATTCCGTTCGTTGTCATACGAACTCCAAATCCGTTGATTCTTTCTCCTAAATTCATCTACTATTTTTAGTATTTATTTCATAATTTTTGGATTTTTATTTGGATTTTATTTGAATATTATTTGAATTCGGATCGTTACGCGTATAGATTTCGATGACTTCGGACGACCGGATTTCAACACCATTTGAGAACATCGGATAATTTAGCAAGGCAAGTTACACTTTGACCATATTGCCCCTAGTATTTTAAAGCTATTTAATTCAGTTTTTAAAATTATTATTGCATGCATATTTTTAGTCAATTATTTTAATACCCTGTTTAAAAGCTTAGTTATTCCATTTGTTATTGTATGGCCAACTTTGAATATTGAAATGTCGTCCCTTGTCACCATAGATAAATTGTTTGGAAATGCCTAGCAAATGCTTAGACCATGCTTTTGATTTTTGGGAGGATTTAGCCAAACCATTACAAATTGTTTAAAATTAAATCTATGGTATTGTTTTACCATAGAGAGTTTGTAAAGATGGTTTCACTAAAACAAAATTAAAATGGTTTGGACTTGGGCGTAACGGATGAAAGGTGGGTGCAGGTTTATGCACGGGTTTAATCTGGTTAGGATTAAAGCCTAGGGTTTGATTTGAAAGACGTCCAAGTCAATTAAGGACCGGCCTTTGAGCGTTCCTTTTCTATGCCTTACCGTACCACCACACGTCCTGTATGGGCAGGACCTGGCTTATTAATTTGGGATACCTCGTAGATATTCGTGCCATTTTGTATGAGTGGGTGTCGGTTAGACTATAGTCCCACCTGGCGCAAGAGGGGCCTGAACTCGGATGGTTAGTCCAAAGGGGCGAAACCTTAGCGGGCATGAGTACTTTGAGGTAGATCATTATAACGGCCTTGTGATAATTGCTTTGTCACACGTAGGAAGCGTGGATTGGCCGACTCAAAGAGCAAATTATCTCGTGTGGGTAAAGCTGTACAAACTCTGCGAGTAGAAAACTATTGAATAGCGCGTCATGATCATGGACATGCTAGCAAAGCCACTTTGAGTTAGACTTGTTTTTGGTTTTAAAATGATTTCAACAGATGTTTTTCAGGATGGTTAGTCCTGTGGGAAAATTGGGCGGTTAGCCATTGTGATCGGAGGATATCCATCACCTTTCTTGGAGGTTATCCACATTATACATTTGTCATGAAAATTATGATTTTAAATACTGTATGAAAATGGCCTTGCAATCTAATATGATTATTTAAACTAAAACTGCGGCTTTACGCAAAATAACCCTACCAATGTCCTTTGTTTACCTTATGCATGCATTACAATTCCATATTGGGTGTAACTTGCGAGCACGGTAGTTGTGCTCATACTTGCTTTATGCAAACAAATTTCAGAGGAGAAGGACTTCACCATCGGTGTGAATCTCGACGACTAGGCCACTACCCCAGTCGATTGCCTGTGGCAGATTAACTGGACTCTACTACTCCTTTGACTTCCGCTGTGTTCTTTATTGTTGGCTTGTAAGCCTCTTTTGTAATAAACTCTGATTTACTATTAATGCAATGCGAGATATGTTTATGTTATCATTTTTGTAACTGTGTACACCGGAAATCCTGGACTGGTGTATGAACACAGAGGGTTCGGGATCTTTCGCTCCCGGGTCCGACAATACCTTATCGCTACTCACACGTGGGGCTTAGTTGTTCTAGTGATTTCTTTTGTTATGATTTCCTATTTAACAAGGAAGTTCCATGAAAACTAGGTGGGACCTAGTTCATTTAATGATTTACTTTTGTTATTATTTTCTATTTATCAAGGAAGTTCCAAGAGCTAGGAGAGACATATGAGCATTAACTAGATATCGCCGTTACAACTTAATTGATGGTTTCTACATGTATGTGTTTTTATCATTGAGGTGATCTTTACTTAGCCTAATGACTCACGTGGCTATGTATACACTAAGTTACATCTATTATACTTGGTTGACCTTCAGCTATAATACATACTAGTGACTATTTTTAGCTAGGTACATCACTACTCATTCTATTATGCAGGGCCTATGTATTATTAACTACTAATTCTTATTGTCAATTAATTATCCTAAGTAATTTAACCATCATTTAACTAATAATAAGTGATTTATAGGTAACACTACTGCTGACTTTTATTTCACTATAACAAAGCTAATGGGGACGGGACTCATATGGCAGGGACTCGTAGTTTAGCTTCCGTTTTCAATTAAGACCTAATGATAGGTGGGGCATGTTTGCCATATTATGTTTTAATTAGATTGTGTTTGTTAACGGCTTAGGGTTAAGTGGTACTTTAGTTATCATATACATGGATAGATGTATTTTATCCAAGGTGCATCATTTATGGTTTAACACAATTTCTAGTTGAGTTTCTATTTGAATTTAGATGTTAATGACTCATTTAGTTGCTTAATCAATTATTAGCATGGCCCACATGCCATTGACTTATTATTGTTTATTTGGTATTAACTATTAACATCATTTTGCTCAAACTATTTACTGTAGGTGACTATACACCAATGGACTTGATTATCATAAGGACTCAACCAATCCTAATAAGGGCCAACTGGTCAATTAAACCTCAGTTAGATGATTAAGTTTAACTTCATTCTAGTGAGGTATTTTAACTAAAATGATTGGTTTAACTATTTGCTGTGGTCAATTGTTCATTCGCGCATTCCTGAATATAAGACTATATTTTAATAGTGTCTGAAATTAATTTTAAGCCTTAAAAATATCAACATTATTAATAATTCTTTAATTAACATCTTGCATTAATGCCCTAGTAATAACTCTTGAACTAACATCTTACATTATTCGATTTAATTACCATCCAATTAAGTGGGGCACATCTACTATTAAAATATCAACATTATGAATAATTTTAACTTGCTTCCTAATTTGGGTTTCCCCCTTTTATACTAAATTCTAATTGCATTGGTAATTAGTTGATGCCTAATTGCCTAGATTAATTACTTTAATTTAAATGCAATGGCTAATTGAATTATCCATTTATCTATTTAACCTCCCAATTCTAATTAACCTTTTGAGTAACGAGTTCTTATCACTATTATTAGAGGCCTAGGGCCCATTCTCATTGAGATTCATATTTTACATAACTCCTAATTGAATTCACTCTTTTAAGTTAAATGCTATTAGCACACTAATCATTTTAATTAACCTCCAATTACCTAAATTAATCACACTAAGCTAATCACCATTTATTTCTAATTAATCATTTATTTGAATGGGTCGATTGTCATTGGATATACTATATTTTCTCGAATATGTAATTTATTGTTTTATTATGAATCTAATTAGATTTATATTTTACCTAAATGCTAATAACATATTAATTGATTTAATTCTTTTTAGCGAGTCATCAAATCTTATTTTGCTAGAATTTCCCAATTAAATTAGTATCTTGATCTTAAACAAATTTTGACATACTAATTAGCTTAACCATTTAAATTATCATTTGTACTATCTTAAACTACTCACTGGGGGGGGGGTATCTACATTAGGACCAGATTTCTGAATCCGAACCCTCTGTGTATTTCTGTACTAGTCTCAGATCAGTAGCTAGTGCACACAGTGGAAACATTGTTGATAACAAGTTCAAATCACGAAATAACATTAATAAACAACCGAGTATCGACCTTATAGCCACTTATTACAAAAGAGGTCAAAAGACCTTGAGTCTTACAGAAGTGAAAACAACAAATGATAAACTCCGAGTGGTGACCTATTAAATTGCCCATTGGCATTCGACTGGGGAGCATAACTTATTACTTCGGATGCCCTTCATCAAAGCTACGTGTGAAGTAGTCATAGTCCTCCTCAGCATTGTTGAAGGATGAGGGTGCTATTGTGTAGTCAAGGCAAGCTTCTCAACCATATCAATGCTATCCAAATTGTTGCAACTTCCTCCATTAATAATCACATGACAAAAATGCTCATTGACCACAAATTTTGTTTGAAATAGATTGTGGCGTTGATTCTGTTTAGCACGCTCCATTTGAGCACTAAGGACACGCTTCACAATTATGCTCAAAAACTTATCACTTGTTTCAGCTCCAAAACGTTCTTCGTCATGTTTAGATTCATATTGCTCACCTGCGGAGTCAGTTACAAGCAATGCATGTTCTTCATCAATATCACTAGCTGAAGTATACTCACTATCGTCTCTAACAAGAAGTGCTCGCTGATTTGAGCAATCTCTCATGATGTGCCTGAAACCTGTGCAGCGATGACATTGTATGTCTCGCGTTCTCCCGGTGGAAGCAACCGAAGTAGAGCTCTGAGCTTGCTGAACCGAAGTTGATTTGCTTGCGTCAGAGGCCCGGGAAGTGGGCGTGGTGCTTGTTGGTTGCCCATGGCCAGAGGGGGGGGGGGCGGCTAGGAGTGGTAGGGACAGCACGGGGTGGCGCCCTGCCTGAGGACTGCGCCTGATTTTGCTTACCTGCAAAAGAAACTCCAAAAGAGCCTCGGGAGTGAGACTGTCTTTTCTGCACTTTACGTTTAGCTTTGCAAACAAGATGGAACAAACGGGTGATAGAATTATACTCCTTATAATCTAGAATGTCCTGAATGTCCCGGTTAAGCCCTCCTAAAAATCTAGACATTTTAGCATCTTCAGTTTCTTCTAAACCACAACGTAACAAACCAGTTTGCAATTCTTGATAGTAATCTTCTACTGTGTTACTACCTTGTCTTAAACGTTGTAATTTATTCAGCAAATCACAAGAATAATATGAAGGCACAAATCTAGCTCTCATAGCTCTCTTCATAGCATCCTATATTCTAGGTATGTTTTGTCCATTACGGCACAATTTATTCCACCAAATAGATGCAAAGTCAGTGAACTCACTAGTAGCAGTCCTAATCCTTTTATTTTTAGGAAATTCATGGCATGCAAATTTTTGGTCTATGGCTAACTCCTATGTGAGGTAAGCGTTAGGATCATATTTACCAGCAAAAGGAAGTATAGTGAATTTAATTTTACCAAGTGCATCATTACGATCACATACCTTACGTGGTGGGTCTCTTCTCATACCTTGTCGATTGAAGCGTCGTTGCCGATGATCACGATCATTGTTGGGATTGAAACCACCATCGGACTCCGTATCAGCAACATATGGGTTCGCTTCATCTTCTACCTCATCGGCCAATGAGCTAGTAATGGATGGGTTACGGCACGGTTGCACAACGTCGATAGCAGTAGGGGCGGTAGCCGGAGGTGGAGCTCTATCTAGCTGCTCTACACGTGTAGCAATCGCAACAAGATCGTTATTGTTGCGATCTAGAACCCCCTCAATACGCTCCGAATGTTGATTCATCAAGCGTGAAAAGCGCTGCATGATGCCTTTCGTGTGAGGCTTGAGAGGTACATCGTCCTCAACGTTGGGCCTGCTATTCGACCCTTGTGACCTTGAACCTGCCATTGTTAGTATCAACAAGAAAAATACACAAGTGTGTAAAATTCTCTATGACTTCTAGGTTTTGAAAGTTACAAGTCACACACGCTCAAGCTCTTACCAAGCTCTTGCAAATTCTTACCAAAGCAAATAGGTGGTGCAACCGATGGCTGGTTCGTGATAAGCGTGACACAAGTGATGAGCAAAGCGATTGCAAGGGTACAATACCTGTTCGATTAGTGGAGCTTGGATAGGCGTAATATATGTAGCAAGGATTAGCAACAATCAAATCAGTAATGCAAGTTGAAAAAAATTATTCAAAGTACTAGTCAATGTTGCTGATCCTAGCTTAATCAAAACTAGCTAATCAAAGCCCTATGAAGAGAAGTGTATGTACACACATGCAACGATCAATGCGACTTGATGTAAGCAAACGAGAATCTCACAACAAGTGCTAGGAGAGATGCTAGCCAACTACTCAAACTTTTTTCTAAAGGCATAAGATTATTCGCACGACGTAGAGCACAAAAGACAGCAATATTGGTGCAATGCAAACAACCTTCTAGATTGAGCAGAAACAACAGCTAGTCTCAAATGATGAAAAAGCAAAGTTTTATATGGCTTATATATACTCGTTTGAAAGGTTTCGACGAGATCTACAACTTTGTAGTTGAGGCAAACCCCAAATTCCGAATGGAAGATTGAAAGAATCGGCAAAAACAGAAACCGAAAACTTGCGACGCGAATTCGAGGCCAAAGATGGCCGATTTTGGGGGTTTTGGAGGGCAACAGGCACAAACAGGTCAATTTTATTGGATGCGCGTCATCCTTAGCTTTTCGAAAAGTCCGAAAACGTCGCATTCCGACATCGTATGCAAAAGTTATGCCCGTTTTACTTAAAATGTCTCGGAAACAGACTCGAATTCGTTTTGGCCTCAAATTGAAACTGCTACAACTTTTGATCCCGTGGGCCAAACGTACTCAAATTTTTTGGATGCTTGTGGATATATGAAGAAGGGTTCCACCAATTTTCACTAGTTTTTGCGAAAATTTGATACCCTTTTCAATTTTCAGGAAGGAAAGAGGACACTTTTTTCCTCTTTCCCCCCTTTTTTCTCTTTTTTTTTTCCTTTTGGTTTTCCTCTCTTTTTTTTCCTCTCTCTCTTTTTTTGTTTCTTTTCTTTCAATCCTGAAACCAACTAGGGCTCTTTCTTGTGCGAAACGTAATTAGGGTTCGCAGAAAGTGTTGAGTGGCCGGCCGATCTGACAAAGCGGCGTCAAAAGGAGCAAACGGTGGTCATGACAAAAGAGCCAGAGGTCGAGTTGGTGGCATGGCAGAGGCGAGGAGGTTTTGGTGGTTGCCGCAGCAGGGTGTTGAAGCGACGCGGCAGGGGGTTTGCTGATCTTGCGAAGAACACCGATGTTCTGCGGAAAAAGGGAAATTGCGCTACGAGGAAGGCCACAGTCGGCATTGAAGTGCATGCATCGCAAGAGAAGCGGCGGTAAGGAGATGGATTAGCTGCGGCAGGAAGACAAAAACCCACAGATGCAATCTAGATAATGATGAAGCTACGCAAAGGAATACGAAGATCAACTAGACAATGACGAACTAGACTCTAACTAAACTAGAATTCAGCAACTAATGTGACGATGCAATAAAAAATTCAACAAGCAAAAACTGAAAATAAAAATTGCAAAGGCACAGATTGGTTTGGACGATGAACTAAACCTATATTTATGTGATTTTCGTGGCTTTGTGGACTGTAGGAAAAAAAATCTCACCGATGAACTGTAGCTCTGATACCACTTGATGAACTATGTTGTCCCAATCTTTCGATGAGAGGGGTAAATTCCGATTGGACGGTGGTCAACTCTCACGATCCAGGCTACGAATGCAGCACGCACGAACCAAACAATCGCTGAACTAACCACCAAGTCGTTATCAACCGTGCCAAAGACCCGTTTGACCTGATCACGAGGATCAATTCCTGCAAGCAATCGAAGAACAAACAAGAACGAGGTAAAAAGCAATCTGAATTGCAAATATATGATTGAGTTCAAAAGATGGGATTCCGCAGAGGTTCTTTACGGTTGGTCTAGTCAACACAAGCGAAGAACAATAGTTTTCACAATGGAGAAACTAATCAAACGAAATCCACCAAACCCTAAGGGTGGCGGCAACTATGTATAGAAGGAAGAGGAGAAAAGGAGGGGCGGTGGTACTGTTCACACATGAATAGTAACCACATGAATAGTACGGGCTGCCTAGGGTTACAAGGCCCATGGGCCCAAGTGGACTCAGAAACGGCATCGGATTGTTTTGACGATTGTGCCACGCACAGAAGGAATTTAGAGGTGAGGCCATATCCATTGGAAAGAGGGCGATATAAGCTTTTCATCAAGTACTCGTGAACCTCCAACGGACTCCGTATGTAAAAGTTATGTACGTTTAAAGTCGGTGCTATCTCTGGAGGCCGAATTGGATTGCACAAGCTTCCCTTCATAATAAGCTCCTGATTAAAAGAACATCACATGCATTAGGTAGCAGCACATTCTTATTAGAAACAAAATGTACTCCTAGAAATAAAGTTACCTGATAGTTCAATTGACGTGCACGAGCTTTTGTGATTGAACCTTGCGAGTTCATAGATTCAAATCTATCTATTAGGAGTGTTTGACGTATGCATTGCATAGTCACCATCGAAACACACCTACCTATGGCCTCCCTAACCCCCATCTCTTACCTCCTCGCTTCCTATTCCTTGATATTCACTATGCGCCTACCCATCACTCTCTACCATTCCACACTATGCGCCTACCCATCACACTCTACCATATCCACACCATCAAAAGCCACGACCTCAACTCCCGCTCCCGAATGCACCCATCCGTGGGGCATCTAGCAAGTACAATGAACTCTTTTTGGACACGACACACACAAAAATCGGACTAGCTCCGAAGGTGAAGGTATGTACTAGTTTTTAGAATTTTCTTACATAATATATATATATATATATATATATATATATATATATATATATATATGATTTTTCTCGTTCCCTAATAGACAATTATGTAATAGACAGTTATGTAGTTGGTAGAACATTGCTGTAGATTCTAGCCAGAAAATCAACATCAGAGACTGATCACCAATCGCCATTGAGGGCACGTACAAATTCTATTTCTTGAATAATAAAAATATATATGCACTGTTTAATTTGCGTTTTTGTAAAAATGGACATCTTATTTCCAATGACCTCAGGGTCTTTAGCGCAAACGTTCCTCCCCACTAAAATAAACGGCGAGTGGAGCAGAGCAACCCCCGTCCCTCTCCTGTGGCTCTGGGCAGCGAACAGTGGTGGTGGGATCGCCCACATTCTCCTGGATCCGGAGAGAAAGGTGCGTAATCTCCCAAATCTCGCCCCGCCTCCGTCCAATCCCGATTCCCGCTCCCTCTGCGGTCCTTTCTAGCCCCGATTCGGGCGGTTTGGTGGAGCTTTGCCAAGATTCTTGGCGCAGAGTTCCGCTCCATTTCCCCCCAAATTAGGACGAACTTATGCGGTGTTTTAGGAGATCAGGTCGCGGTTTAGGTTCTTGCTGTTGCGAATTTGAACGAATGGGGGTAGATTCTGCTGGGGTTTGTGTTAGTCTGGAATGTGTCGGCGTGCAAGTCTTGCTCAATTTTGTGGCCTCCTGCTTATGATCTGGCCTCACGTTGTGCGGATTCCGGTTTTGGTTTGAAGATTTTTGCGATTTAAGGTTTTGATTCCGGTTGTTTTCCCCATTCTGTTGTGGCTTAATGGCCATGTGATTTGGAGTAGGTGCTGGGGATAATACCATGCTGCATGTTGTGATCTAGCACGATTTTGGTCTGGTTTTGTTGTTCTCCGCGTTGCTGCGATTTCATATCTTTCTGTTGTGAAATGAAGATTAGGTGCAGGGATTCGCTTAATTTTGTTCTAAATCGAGATGTTTGTTTTTTTGTTTTTGGCTTTTTGCAAAGTTAGAATTTTGGGAAGGTTTTGGCTTGTCGCCGCAAATCACGTTGCTTGTTTAGGTCGCAGCACCGCGGAATTTATGTTTGAGGAATGTCTTGTGCTCAATTGGCTTTGAATGTATCACTATAGATATAAAAATATTATAATGTGATCATGTGATGTTTGCTGCTACCGTCAATGACAATGACTCTACAGAAGGATGTTGAGGCATCTGTAGGCTGTGCCAAACCAAGTTGATTTGCGTTGCTAGAATATTTTAGGGTGGAATGTGGTTACACATAAGAAGAAAGACATGTTTGCAACAAACTAGTACGATACAATATATTGATATTTTGGATATATATAGAAAATGAAAAACATTAACTTGTTGTTTGTTGTAAGTAGTTTAACATTATTCTTTAAGAGAGCAACAAAACAAGCAAACTGCAGATAAACTACATTTTCCTTTTTACAGATTGAATATGTCAGAATAATGTGACTTGTGTCATTTATGTTTGAAAAAGCAATAGTGTTAAAAATTGGTGATAGACCAGGAGTCAAAATGCTCCTCTAATATGTGCTAGTGCTTGACTACTTATGTGCCTAATTGTTGGTATGCTGTGTAATAAAGTGTTAGTGCAACCCACTCATGAGCTTAGGAACTGACATATTAGATGCCAACAACTGAAAATCCTTCTTTTGTGAATTTAGCAACAATGAGACTCCTTTGTTATTTTAATGGTGTATGTTATTTTAATGGTGTATGTTATTTTAATGGTGTATTCTATTTTTGTAATTTTTCAGGACGCTTGAGTTTTTCTTGGCACTTTGGGGGTAACACTGTTCTTATATCTGAAACTGATTTTGCAGAGTACTTGACCTTTGAACTTTCATAAGATGGGTCGTGGTGTTAGCAGTGGCGGTGGTCAGAGTTCCTTGGGCTACCTTTTTGGTGGCGATGAAGCTCCAAAGTCAGCTGAGAAGCCTAAACCAGTTCAAAAACCAACTCCTCCGTCCTCCGCTGAGAAGCTCAAAGAGATCCCAGCTGGCATTCAAAGTAGTAAAGCAAACAATTACTATAGATCCGAAGGCCAGAACTGTGGAAATTTCCTTACGGTCTGTATCCACTTCCTCTTATGAATATTTCAATCACGCTTGTTTTTTGGATCAGCAATTGAGTACACATGGAGCAAGCAAAGCTCTTTATTTTCTCTCAATTCATAATTTGTTCTTAGCTAATGACCCAGAAATATCCAGTAAGGTTTCTTCCATTAAGTACACCCTTTAGCCTATGATTGAGGTGTTATTTGCAAGTGCATTTTGTGTTTACATCTATGTATGAAACATGGCCAGGTTTGCAAGTTCTCTATTAACCCATGTTTTCTTGTTATTTGATGTTTTGGCCATTTTTCTCTGGTAGATGAAATTCCAGTGAATCACAGACAGTTATACAAAACTGAACTTTTCGTATTATTTGATGTTTTGGCCATTAATAATTACAACAACTGTATAATTGGAACATTTTACCATGGAATCCTACTATACCATTAACACCAGCGAGAATCATCTCAGTTATTATGCACTGAGGACTGGAAGTTGATCAATAGTTCAACTTCTGGGGTTAAATACATTGTTTCTTCTTTTTTTGCAGTAACCCAGTAGTTTCAAATTCTGTCCATGTAAATGTTACTGTCTCATGCTGCCTTGCAATACATGTACCGAGTAATCTGCCTTTTCAGAAATTCGGGTGACTATTCCCTGAATTCATTTAACTCCTGAACTGTCCATGCTCTGTTACTCATATATCAAATAGATGCTGAGATACCTTATCTATGACAACCAACCTAAAAAAAATCTTCAGATGCATTTTAGTCAAACAGGCTGTTAGTTATGTGAGCAAATCTTACTTGTAATCTATTCAGTTTGAGGCCAAGAATTGGCAAAAGATTTTGCAGAGAAAGTTATAAAAATTTCCACTACATACGAAATACTTATGCACTTTATGCTGACATTTACTATTGCATGGTGCCACAGGACCGTCCTTCGACAAAGGTGCAAGGTCCTCCAGGCGGT
This sequence comes from Phyllostachys edulis, assembly GCA_036346405.1. Lineage (NCBI taxonomy): Eukaryota > Viridiplantae > Streptophyta > Magnoliopsida > Poales > Poaceae > Phyllostachys > Phyllostachys edulis. The sequence continues at coordinate 18,310,351 of CM070567.1, forward strand.
GATTCTCAACTTAACTATCTTTTCGGTGGCAGCGAGGATGGCAAGTGATGCCCATCCGATGTTGAATTCACCATGAGCTTGGATGAAAGGTTCCTGCTCTAAAAAAAACATTTATTCCCATGAGTGATTATCGAAAGGACCTGCTCATGGTATGTTACAGGGATTGCTTGTATGTGTGCATGCGTGCGTCTGTGTGTTCATGTATGCGTGTGTCGGTGTGCTGATCAACAGCTACTTGTGCTAAGAGCTGACTTTTATCCCTACTCTCCGTGGTTATCAATGAGTAGATGGAATTGTGGTCTTTATGTTGACATTATTGTGGATGATGCTTTATTGTACAAATCTGTTCAAGTTGTGTCGTACCCTCAGATCGGACGTGATTGTTGTCTAATGCTCATTGTTGTAGTAAGAACGAATAAATGTTTCTGTTGTTCTTGGCAACTGCTTTATGATATATTTTCTACATGCCTCAAGCTTTGTATGGCTTCCGAAGTTGGTCTTTTCAGTATTGCTGAAGTCGTAGATAAGTTAATTCGCCAATATTGAGGGCTGACCTGTAACTTCTCTGTATAATATGCCAAACGGAGCCAAGACAACAAATTGTATTCATATTATCCGAACCTAGACTAGGTTCAAATCTCATGATCGTCTCGATTTTGCATATATATTCCGGAGCGAATAACGTTGTCAACGGTTTCTGTCAGTGTGTTGGTTTCTCTCCTATTGGCACCGTCTCTTATAAAGCATTGAAAGGGTGATAATTATTGTGCATTAGAAGGCGTCTTGCTGGTTGCTGGAATCCACACATGGATAACGGTTGTTGTTAGCTAGATGTTCTCATTGCATATTCGCCAAACGATTATTACCAGCGTCTTGATGGTTGCTGGAATCCGCACATGTATAACGGTTGTTGTCAGTTAGATGTTCTTATTGCATGTTCGTTAAGCGGTTATTACCAGAGACAAAGAGAGATGCGTGCAGTTATGTCAGAGACAAACGTGCGGGTGTTGTATTAACTACCACACATAGTTGAGTATGATGTATAGGGTCCCTTGTCGACAAGATAGTGCTTACGTGTCTATCTATGAGACTTATTGACCAACAAATTGTCGTGTTTTGACCAGTCGTAATTGGCTTTGCAACCAGAGGGTGGTCATAACCTGAACTGGTCGTAATCTAGCCTGGTCGTGGCAAGCATCATCGACCAGGGGAGTACCGAAGGACTATTTAGAATACCATTATCTATAATGAATATTATAGATAAATAGCTTCATTAATTGAGGATTATTCAATCATCGTCATCTAGCCTCCAACTTCAAGCGAAAATAATTTACTTGAAAAGAGATCGTAGAATAGTAGTTGGAAGGAAAACTTTCTGATGAGTATTTATCTTGGCCAACAATTGACTTGGTCAACAAAGATATTTTTACTTAACTTATAAAAATAATATCTTTTTACCGTATGGACAGAAAAATGACAGGAACGGTCACCAACGATTCTGTCCGTTGGGAGCAGTTCCTTAAGAGTCTATTTGGTAGGGCTCCTGCTCCCAGATTCTCAACCGGAGCAGTCGGAGTCTAACCAAATGCTCCAACTCCTCCTTTTTTAAGAATCAGGATCACCCCAGAATTAGAGCTGTATCATAGTAGAAAATTGAGAATGACTTTGGACCAATTCCCTACAAGAATCAACATCTCGGTTACTAAAATACCCCTCAAGTTAAGGGTTATTTACCTACCTTTGTTGTCACCGTATATAAACCTAATTTTCCTTATTTTCCCTTTTTGCCGCAGTATATAAGAGCATCCACAATAGTCCATATCACTTGTTACTAAGCGATGGACACATCAGCATTTAGGTGGGGGATAGATGGTGAGGAGAGAAGGTGAGCTTGTTACTAGATGAAGAAACAAGCAAGTTGTTGATACCAAGACACAAAAAATAATAAAATACTTGTTGGAGACTTGTTTGTTACTAAAAACTTGTTTTGTGGGTCATGCACACTTGTAACAATTAAAGTTTTAGATACAAGCTCAAGAAACAATCAATTGGAAGACTTATTTCTTTGGGAAATGATTTCAAACAGACATCCGACGCATGGAAAAAATCAGACACTCATCACCACATGGCACTACAACGTCCACAAACATGTTGCTCTAGACTACCTATTCACCAGACTCCACCGACAGACGCGACACTTAAGCTTCTCCCCCACCCATTTACACCTACTGCAGTTGGACAAGTTGCATGTGGTATTCAGCAACAGTGACAATCTGTTCGAACGAATTCTACATAAAGAAAGGTAGTAAGAAGCGTGAAAAGGCATATATGTAAATACTAAACTTCAGGTACTTATATTCATGGCAGTCAGAGCAAAAGAAGATACCACCCTCATGGGGTTCCTCAGTTCATCAATCTCATCGACTCGGTTCCACCATACCCTTTCGAGACGCTCATCATCGAAAACGTCCCCTCTGTTGGGAACGTCCTTAGGGTGAGGAACGCGATCATGAGATCTAAACGCGCGGGAGCCCACAACGGTGACTGGAGCGAAGAACCTAAAGGAGTGATCGAAGAGCTCGAACTCTTTTTCTCCTTCAGAGGTAGCAGCATCAGCATCCTGGCTTTGGAAACCGGGAAGATCATCTGCAGTGACTTCCTTCCCAGCATGGTGACGGGATATTTCACCCCCATGGCCGGATGTCTCCACCGCCACCATCTTCACCCCTGGTTCTACGACAGGCCCGCTAGTCGTAGCCACTTCAGCACTAACGACACCTTCCGCCACTCGGATGGTGGACGATCCTTCGACCACCGCCACTGTCATTCCCCCGTCTGCCAGAGGAACAACAGTGGGTTCCTTGACAGGAACGTCCTTGATGGTGAGAGAAGCCGGGCTGAAACCATAAAAAGGAAAGCACAATTAAGTAGTAAAAAGCAAAAGATAAATGTTGTTCTTACACTTTTGTCTCTTTTACATACCTCCTAGTGCCAGACTTGATCTTGAGTTTGGAAAAGACCCTCCCTAAGGAAGGTTTCTTCGACTTTTTCTCAACCACGTCTGGTCGAGACTCAAGTTGAGGAACAACCACGACCACGTCTGGTCGTGGGTCTTGATCGAGCACCATCGCTCCTTGAGCCTCTTGGCTCTTAGGACGGTCGGGACCTGTCTCGATCACCTCAAGGACATCGTTATCCTCGACCATAGGTATTGCTGGCGCAGCAGTTTCCTTCACAAAAGACATAAAACTCTTCCAGTTCTCTTTTTCTAGTCGCTTGACAAAGCCACAGGAAGCAGAAACTACGAAAGTCTTGTTGTCGTGATAGAAGGGTACCTTAGTCTTGGGGGCTTTGTGCTTGAGAGGTTCAACCGCTCCGGCCGCAGTCTCTGCTGCAGCAGCCAGATCCGCAGCAAATTTTACGAAGGGTCTAGTTGGATCAAAAGAACTCGAGCTTGAGCCTCCTTTGTCGGCGACTTTAATGAGCCGACGTCTCTTGGAGGGGAGAAATAAAATTACTCTACTACAAGATCGACGACCATCAGTTCGACCTCTTCGTCGTCCTGACGGTTCTCCATGCCTACTTTCTACAGAAATCAGAAAGAAAGATATTATAAAGTAGTCGTAAGTTCTTCTACGACCATCATCATGTCGTAAGATTTTCTATAACAACCCCCTGATCGTAAGTTTTTCTACGACCAGAACCTGATCGTAAGCCTTCCTACAATCAGTACCCAGTCATAAGTTCTTCTATGACTACAAAGTCCTAAAGATGAAATCAACTCTCGATTACCTTTAGATGCTCCACCTTGTCTTCTGGGGATAGGTTAGCCAAGATTGGAGGTGCCACCACATGGGCTGGGGGATTTTCACAGATGAGTTTGACCCGAGCATCGATCTCCTCTTGTGAGAGGTCTGTAGGGATAAGAGAACCTTCAATAAGCCAAGTTCGAAAATAACAAAAAGAAAGCTAAACTTGAAGTTTACTTACCCTCCTCGTAGTCCCTAGTCGGGTCTTTCGACCCAGAGTACCTCCACATTGGATAAGACCTCTTCTTCAGAGGGCTGATGTGGTGCGTGATGAAATCCTTCACCACGTGCCATCCAGTGAGCCCCTCTTCCTTCAAGTCTGCAATAGCTCGAATGAAGGGGGTGATCCGACCGAGATCCTTGGGAGTCGCATCCCAGGAAGAAACCTTCTCGGCCGGCTTCCCGGCGAAGGAGAGGCAGTCCTCATTGGTTATCTCCCAATAGAACCACCTCTTCTTTCACCCCAGCCACGACGACTGGGTAAACATCTGAATATACTCTTTCGACTTCCCGTCGTAGAGCTTCAGATTGTAGCTACCAGCAATTCCGACTAGTCGAGTCATTCCGTAGTAGTACCAAAACAACTCCAAATCAGCCGAAATCCCCAGATAGGCCTCACATAGGTACACGAACACCCCCAACATTGTGATAGAATTGGGAACGAGATTCACCAACTCCACCTGGAAGTATTCGAGTACCAATGTGAGGAAAGGATGAGTGGGCAATCGAAGACCACACTCACAAAATGCCTGAAAAATGGGGATTTGCCCAATCTCCCCCGACGGCCAATGCTGCCTAGCGGCCTCAATCTACTTCACAAAATCCTCCTTCGGGATCTTCTCGGAGTCGACCAAAGCTCTGATTTTGGCCGCATCCATCTCCGATTCGACCCACTGGGAAGCGGCTCCGGCCATTTCTTCCGAAAGTTGAAGGTTTGGATTTGAAAAGATTGGGGAAGAAGGCTCGATTTGATCGACGACAGAGAACTCGAAAGCTTGAACAGCGAGAGCAATTTGGGGGAAGGTAAAAGACCTTATCCTCACCCGCGGTGAATATTTATAACCGCACGTCTGAAGTTAAAAAAACATGGCTACCCAACAGTTGCCACCGCTTTGGGAACCGCTCCAATAGACAGAAATAAGGGAGTCGATTGAGATTCTTAAATTTGTCTGCTCGAGGAAATCAGGTCAGCCTTTACACCTCAAGCGAAATTACCTTCTTGACCAAGTCTTTTTTCTGGTCAAATACTTCCAACCATGATACTGCGACCACTCGATGCTCGAAAGATTTCCTTACGACCACCTTATAAGTTGCAAGATTACTCCACAACTTTCTTGACCAAGTAAAATTCTGGTCAAATTCCTTCGACCATCTTTCTACAACCATCTATTGATCGTAAGACCATCTACTGCTCCTTCTCCAAGTAAGTTATTTTCGCTTAAGCTGGGGGGCTAGATGACAAGGATATAACAATCCTCATTTTATTATATATCTATAATTCATATTATGGAGAAGCTGGAGGTTGTAAGTTCTTCTACGACCACCTAGTAATCGTAAGTCCTTCTACGACTATCCCATGACCGTAAGTTCTTCTACGATCAGTCTGTGGTCGTAAGATCTTCTACGACCACCACCTAGTTGTAAGCTCTTCTACGACCAGTCCCTAATCGACAGGGCTTACAGATATGTGGGCCTAGTCGATCAGGGAATCTTCCGCACCATATTCAAAATATGGCAGTAAATTACGCGGTTATTCTCTGAGATAATGGCCCAATTTTAACTCATTTGTTATGGTGATAACAGCCTGGCAGCGTGGGAACGTTACTACTCCCATAATAACCTTCAGTAACGGCTCAATAATCTGGGATATTAAGGCAGTCTTTACACTAGAGGCGTGACGGTACACCTTGAGGAATGTATAAAAGGCAGAATCATCAGGACAATCGGGGTGATCCGAAGATCATCAGAAGCTCAATACTCTAGTCTTTGGCTCCATCTTGTAATTCAGCATTCTCAATACATACACACAGGAGTAGGGTTGTTATTCTCCTAGGAGAAGGCCTAAACCTGTATAAAAATCCCCGTGTCTCCATCTCTGTGTGATTTTGAGCCCAAAGGAACCCCCGAATCAAATAATCTTTATGTAAGTTCGGTCCTAAAACACCAATAGTGGGGATTCCAGAAAGTCTTGGATGGTTTAATTTGAAGTTCAGATGAATACGTTAGAGTTGTTTTACTACTGGGACAGCGGGTATTATGCCCGGTAGTTTTGGGTTAAATGGGTTAGTTTGGCGTAGAAGTGCGTTGACGGTTAGAATAAAGTGTCGGTGCTGTGATGTTATGATTTTGAGAGGTGTTTTGAATTGTTTGTCCAGGGAGTGTGGTCTCTTGTGCTTTGCCGCCGTTTTGCTATCCAACTTCACAGGGATAAAGAGGCAAGTGCATGGTAGACATCATTCATTGGTTGATCACTGTATTCTTTACCACTAATTACCATTATATTGTTTGTGCTTTTAATTTATTTAATTGCAAGCAGTGTGAATAGTCATGATTTTATTCGTATTGATGGATATGTGAACATTAGATAATGTTAATAATTATGAATCTATGAATATTTATGCATTCCTAAACATCATTGCATATGAGAAGGTGATCATGTTGATCACAACTCCACAGGAGTGGAGGAGGTTCCCGATCCTTGAGAAGGGTGGGCTTGAGAGTGAACATTGTCGTGAGTGTTCACTCACGCTATACCGGTATATGTGAAAGAAGTGCATGTGGACATGTAGCATAAGGATGCACATAATGAAAAGAGAATTGAATGATTGAGTATGAGAGTAAAGAAAAGAGATACAATTGATGTTGATCATGATATTATTTACCATAGATTAAGCATTGCTCATTGTTTATTATTGTGTTTGCTGAGTCATGGACTCACCCTTGCTGTATTGTTGTTTTTAGGTGACCATTTACGACGTTGCTCATGGGAAGGGCTAGCACACACTTGGAATCACGTCATTCACTCAATTACAAAAATTATTGATCATAAGACAATTTATTAGTGTGATAAGTTATAATTAGGAATGGATATTATTATTTAGCCTTAGATGATTATTCATTAAATAGACTTGATTGGTTTGGTTTTACATTGATCTTGGTTTATTATTTTGGCATGCTTCCTATGAATTAATTATTCATGATTTCTTTATTGTTATCCTTGTGTTATTGTGACCTATGGACGAGTTTCTATCTTCAATGCTTGCTGTAATTTAGTGTTAATTGTTGTTAAAATTGATAGCTAGGTTAGTTTAGTGGCATTCTGGGCTTCGTGTTGGGCCGAGGTGTTATAGAATAAGAACAAGAACTCGATCACTTTTTTCTAGAGTTTTTTTGGTGTTCCAAAAATCAGAACTTCATCTTGGAGATCCCTCGATCGAGCTGCATATCCCAAGGATATCCCAATCCGAGGGCACATTTTTGACAATGGGCGCCTTTGAATTGTGTGGTGGGACAACGTCGAGGCGCTCAAGAAGTGTGGAGACTACGAGGAGTTGTACGTGATGTATTCTTGTACAATAATTGATGTAAGTACTCGATACCAAATACATAACCTTGAAGTATTTGGATTTTGTCACCTCTAACCTTCTTTTGCTTCTTTTTTCAGAGAGCAATCAAACAAGTCACTATGTGTGGGGAGTTGACCCTGCAACTGGTTGAAATTAAAAAGGAGAGGGATCTCCTTTACGAGGAGGTAGAGAAATGGTAAGTTACTCTTTTGAGTAGTCTTCAACCATCTTTTTATTCTAAATATTTTAACCTTTGCTGGTTGAATAGTGATGCCAAACCCCTTGCGGAAGCACTCAATATGGAGAAAATCGAGTCGCAAAGGTTGAAGGTAGAGATGGAGGAACTGCTTAAGAACCTCGAGGAGGCTAATTTTGCAGCTTGCGAGCTGCAAAATATTATCAAAAGTAAGTCCCTATTTGATATTTGCCTTTTTTGGACGACTTTTCTTCTTTTTTCTTATCTTTACTCTTTCTCTTTGGAAGAAAAAGAGACTGATGCGGATAAGCTCTAGCCGAGCTCCAATCAAAGAGCTTGGTGATCGAAGAGCTTAATCGCATCAGGAGGGAAAAAGAGAAGGCCCTCAAGACATGGAATGAGCACTGCATGAAGATTGTTACTTCCCATGAAAAAGGAAAAACCAGAGCTCAAAAGCCACTTGACAAGTGGAATTTCTTACCTTCAACTAGTATAAGATACTAGTCGAATAAATTATTTATTGACTAACGCTCACTCTTTTTACAGAGCAAGCGACAAAAAATAAATGTCTCCAGGAGGAGATGGCAAGCAGTTGGGAGGAGACAAAGGAGACAAAAGTCAACCTTCAAGACATTGTCTCCCTTCTAAGCAGCATACTCGGTGGGTTAGGTCCCGAGGAGGTCAATCCTCCAAGCAACACCCTGGTCGGGCATGCAACCTGTCTTGGCCAGCAAGTCGGAGCCATCTAGGAGTTAATCACTACTCTAAAGACCAACTAGGCTCAGTCGATGAGGGAAGCTGTTGAATTTGGAGTGAGCTGTGCCTTGGTAAAATTCAAGGCGTACGATCGTACCCTCTACCTTATTCCAGTTGATGCTGACTTTGTATGTCCTGAAGTAGAAGCCCTTAAACTCATCGAACAAGCTAGACCAGTTGGAAGGAAGGTCGAGAGGAGATGCAGCTAGGACCTCATTCAAAGAAGTTTGTAATATTATGTATCTGTAAAGACATTTGATCTTGTTGAGTATATATAAATATTCATTTCCCTACAAATCGTCTTTTTTGAGTAGTCAGTAATTCATTAGACAAAATAGAAATGAGAAATAAAATATAAAGACTAAGGTACAAAAGTTATAATTATAACTTCCTCCTAGCCCCGACTGTTTGTTCAGTTAAAGTAAATGTACTAAGGAAATAGTGGAAAAAGAGCTTGTACAAATTCTCCTAACCACGTTTGTTGAACCTAGTCTCCTTGTATTGGCAGCAAGAGTTAGGGACATGTTGACGCTAGGAAGCTCGTTCTAGTGGGCAAGACCATGTGTAGAGAGGAGAGACATTGACTAGGTGACATTGTCTTTCTCCGACCAGTGTAAGGAAAACCAATTGTTTTAAAGTGATCGGAGAAATAATGAAAACTTAGCTCGTCAAGTTATTATGTAAGACAATAAAGAATGAATAAGAATCATAAACTTTGTTGAAAGCATAAAAGTTTATACATAGAACTTCCTTTGTTGATTGATGTTCTATGAATTAGAGAGAACTCTACCAGCTTCCCTCACAATTGTATCGAACTCGGTCGCGTGACTTCGACCACTGTTAGGGCCTTCCCACTTGGGGGAGAGCTTATTCCGATTAAACTGAGTCTGAATCTTTTTTCGGACCAAGTTACCTATAACAAGGCTGCGAGGTTGGACCTTACGATTGTAGTACTTGTGTAGGGCTTGTTGGTAGATTGTCGATCAGATTAAGGATTAGTTTCTCTTTTCTTCAAGTAGGTTGATATCATTAGCTCGAAGTTGTTCTTGATCTAGGTCATTGAATTTTTCGACCCTTGCGAACCTAATCTTTAGTTCAAGTGGAAGCATAGCCTTAGCACCAAAAACTAAGAAAAATGGTGTTTCTCCTGTAGCTCAACTTGTGGTCGTACGAAATACCCATAGTACTGAGGGTAATTCTTTCACTCAAGCCCCCTAGCGCTTTACAAGCTGGTCGAAAACCCGAGTTTTAATTTCCTACATAATTTGGCCATTTGCCCTTTTGATTGCCCCATTACTTTGTGCATGGGCAACATAGGCATAGCATAATTTGGTACCTAGTTCTTTGTAAAATTATTGAAATTTTGCACTTGCAAACTGGGTACCGTTGTAAGTTATGACCCGACTCGGAACACCAAATCGAGTGATCACACTTTTCATCAAAAAATTTCTTAGCCTCTTCCTTTGTTATCCCAAAAATAGGTTCGGCTTTGATCAATTTTGTGAATGTGTCAATTGCCACAAAAGGATACTCGAGGCCACCTGGTGCCCCGGGAACAATCCTAGGATATCTAGACCCTAGGTTGTGAAAGGCCCAAAAGATGAATGGTTTGCAATGCTCGAGCTGGTCGGTATATGTGAGAACCCGGGGTATTTAACTTGTAATACTTAACCATCAAATTGGTCCTAGCATTTCAAATCAAATATCCTGACTCTCGGCGTATATGTACTTCCCAGAATTGCAGTACACATACCCCATACAAAAATTAAGCATCCATTCCATACACAAGTCAATACATTACCAAGTCTACAAGTTTACAACATAAAGGACATACAAGTTCCCATGAGTTTTAGTTGAATTATCCACTCATTTTTAGCCCTAACGACGAACTAGGTGCTTGCTGTCCAAAACTTGCGCTTGCTGTCCAGATTTCGTATCCAAGCTCCAAGTTGAATCTTCCCATTCCAAATGCTTCTAATCTCCATCAAAGGACAGCCAACACTTTATATTTACAACTCTCATTGAATCCCAAAACCGAATTTAAACGGTAATCGACTATCTTTTGAAAGAAGGTGAGAGGAAATCCACTTTTCAAGACTCAAACATGAACAAGGTAAGATGAGCAATCTAAGATAGGTAAGGAATAAAATATGAGAACTTACTTAAGTTTTCATCAAATATTTGATATTTTGAAGATAAGTTTTTCAAAACATCCTAAAGACGACTAAACTAGGGGTTTCTACGGTCAGTACGGCTCTGATACCAACTTTTGTGAGAACCCGGGGTATTTAACTTGTAATACTTAACCATCAAATTGGTCCTAGCATTTAAAATCAAATATCCCGACTGTCGGCGTATATGTACTTCCCAGAATTGCAGTACACATAACCCATACAACAATTAAGCATCCATTCCATACACAAGTCAATACATTACCAAGTCTATAAGTTTACAACATAAAGGACATACAAGTTCACATTATAGAAGTAGGGCCGACCGGCCAAATAATAAGGTAAATAACCAAAGTAGCAGCGGAAACATAAGCCATAAGATGGCGATAAACAAAAGCCAAACGGTTTGCCATTACCCACAAGGCAACTGACCGGGCCGTTAAGCTAGTCGTCGAAGTCAAAATCGAAGTCGGTCTCACAATAGTTAATCCCTTAGGGATCAACCTCCTCTGCAACAATTAAATCAATGCAGCTGAATACAAAGTTGTACTCGCAAGACTTACAAGCAAAAGAATATATAGATGCACTCCTGTGTCAAAGGAAGGCTACTACACTAAGCAGTTTTCAGCATAAAGCAATATTTGATTTAAAGTACAAGTAATAGATTGAAATGGCAAGTAAACAAACATTTTCAATAACTTTAAATAACAGCGGATAAACATAATTAGACAACATCTAAACAACAATAGGTGGCTGCCCCACAGCTCACCAACATAGCATGAGACCATTCTCAATACCACCTGAACAAGTTTTAAGTTAAAAATTCTAAAATGTTGAGTCTAACTCTTGTAGAGACCTAACCAAGCATGTCCATAACCTAGGATGAGACTATTCGAATAGATTATACCCTGTAGGGGTGTACCAATGTACCCACACGTCAGACCGCCTTTTCGCCACATGATTTAGTACACTTCCTTTGGTATGCCGGCACGGCTAAGTCCTACGAGACGCTTTCCAATGGATTGTATTAATTAAGAGTCACACGTATGGGGGTTAACCCTTAGTGAACCGCCGTTACGGGCTCCCACTAAGGACCCACACGTTGAGTCGGACGCACCGGCCCAGCCGAAGCAACTGCGGGTGCTCCTGGGTATGGAGAACCTAGAAAGGAACCCATCCCTCTCATCCCAAAACAAACATTTTTCTTACCACCAGCGACTCATCAATTAATACCTCCCAAAGTACTTAGTCAAGAGGGGTTCCCAATACCCTCGTGTGGTTAGCACGCAATAACGCTTGGGTCAGTGTCCAAGATGTTCGGTCTTTGTTGACCTAGGCAAGACATTCACACACCCGATATCACACCATCCAACCACTTGCCCAAGTCTAAATCATTTCATTTACACTTTTAGTTTTCAATTTAATATAGCACAAGGTGCTGGACATAGTGTAATAAAATAATTTGTGTGATCAAAGTTATCGACTAAGTCGATAACCGCCCAATTCTATCGAAAGCTAGGCATGACTAAGCATCAATTCACATATACATGTATAGACTCTATAACATCCACCGAGCAGTAACATCAGTGGAAATAATAACTTAGGGTTAGTGGAAAGGGATAAACATTTGCTACAGCTCATGCATCTACTAGGAATAACTACCTCTAACGAAAAATAATCATTCAAGTAGAACATGCATACATACAAGTTGAAAACAAGATATTTTGTAACGAAAGTAATAGGATCAATATGATCAAGGGGGGGGGGCTGCTTGCCTTGTTGAAGATACTCGACTTGCTACAGAGGATCACTCTCGTATACAATAGAATCATCGAAACCTAGTGAAAGAATCGAAAAGAACCAATAAGAAAGGATAACACCGAAATACTCAAAAATTCAAATTATCCAAAAATCATGAAAAATTCACAGAAGGTAGATCATTATTTTAGATGAATTTAGGTGAAAGAATTATTCCGTTTGGATTTAGTATGCGAGAGTTATAGTAGTTTGAAACTCAGATTTCGGAAAAATCAAATTAATTCTCATCTGTTACTGTTCACCTAAATTAATTATTTGGTGAAAATTTCCATAGAGGTGGTGTACATGACATTTTTATGGTAGACAGAGCACCACATGAGATGAACAATGGAATTTGATTCACCTCATTTGGAGCTAAGATGAATTTTCTATGATTTTTCAAAGTCATGAAAGTAGTGCACAAGTCATATGTAGAATAAGATTTTTAAAGATAGCAACAAGCTCAAAACCTATTCTAAATTAAAGTACAGTAACAGAGGAAACTGCCAAGCTTAATTTTTCCCAAATTGGAGTTACAGAGAAATACTTATGCAATTTACAATTTTGAACAATTTTTAGTGCAAAATAATTCTAAACCTAAAGTTATTTTATTAACAAACATTTTCTGGAATAGCATCATGATTCAAACCATTTTTAGATTAAAGTACATTTAAATTAGAAAGCAACAAAATTTGAATCATCCAAAAAGGAGTTAAAATGAATTAGTTATGAATTTTTAAAGTTAATTGATTTTTCAGTTCAACAATAATTCATTTCGGAATTTATAAAAGCACTAAAAACTTCTCTTACTGAGACCATTCTAGCCATAGACACTGACTAGTGGGGTCCAGTGCATAGTGACATTTTCTATTTAACTTCCGATTTTAATTTAGCACTGACATGTGGGGCCTACCTATCATAGACTCGGTCCACGTGCATAGTGCATGGACCGAGAGTTTATGAGCCCAGTCTGCGGTCCACCGCTCAGTGCACTATGCACTAAAAGTGCGGGACCCGCATGTCATTCTCCGATGGCTACTCATTATCACCGCTAACCCGTGGGCTTTCCGACAAAGATCTGATTAATAAAAACTAATCAGTGTTTAATCCTTAATGACGTGCTTAAGATGGCGGTCGAGAATCCGACAATGAGAACGTAGCGTCTTGAAGTTTGCCGGCGGCTTCGCGGCGCATGGTGATCCACACGGTGCCGACCAAGGCCAGGAATGGGTGCACAATATCCGTGCGATCCTAGGGGTACCTTCAATCGGAGCTGGGACGGCCGGTAGCGGCGGCGCAATGCCGGTGAGCGGAGGCGACCAAACGGCTCAAGAGGCTAAGGCAACTCGTCGATGCACTGAGCAAAATAGCGCGCGCATAAGCATCAACAAGGTCCAGTGAACCTTACCAGAAGGATGGAGAGGCCGGAGGAACTCGGGTAGGAGCTAGCGCCGGCAATGGTGACGGCAGCGGAGGGCTTCCCGTGGAGGAGACAAACTGCAAGATGAGGCCAACAAAGAAAGGTTGGGAAAGCTTCCGTTAGTGGTGTAGATGGTGTAGACGCAAGGAATCGAAAAACAACTCACCCGATTGCCAATGGATGGGGAATAGTGTTTTCGGCCGACACTTGGGCAAAAGCCAAATTAACAAACTCCTGCGAATGCATTGATGGAATTAGATGAGGGGAAATGTGGCTTATACTCCAAGGCCCAAAGTGACGCGCAAAGAAATGGAAACGAGCTCACCGAGGTGAACTTGGCATGATGAAGACCTTCATTGCATGCTCTAAGTCCGCCGAAGGCACGGTTGCTGTCTCGGAGCTACAGACCAATACAAAGGCTCGAGTTAGCTCAAATGGGAAAGGTAATGAACGTAGAGGAGAGGGGAAGCATTGGACTATGGCTTACCCAAGTATGGAGCATGCACAAGCGTCCTCCTCCTCTCGGCTGCGAGGAGAAGTGAGGCAAAAGGAGGAGCAGGAGCGGGGTTTAAGCCCGGGAATTGACGGGGATGGGAGTGGCGTTAGGTGGTGAAGGTCTAGGAGTGGCTGGAGCGGGCGGTGGATTGACGCCGTGGGCTGGCGCGCGCAGAGCAGCGCGGCCGCATGGCGTACGTGCCCTGAGCTCACCAACACGCTGGAGAAGAAGAACAGGTCGGTGGGGTCCACCAGCCAGTGACACAGGAAAGGATGTTCGATTCAAACGAGCGGGATGGGTTTTGACCGTTAGATCAAGATCGGACGGTCCATGTGACTTCATCTATTGGACGGTCCGAACGACCCATTCATCGTAGACCGAGAAGTAACAGGTTTGACCGAGGCCTTAAAATTAGAAATAAAATTCTAAAAATTCTGAAATAATTCAGAGGGGTTCCTGGGACAACCTAGTTCCCAAAATTTTTTTAAAACCTACTGTTCATGATTTAATTCATGATAACTATTATATTATTTGAATAAATTATTTCCAGATGATGCTCATAAGTTTTTATTCTTGTTTTCTTTTGGAATTTAAATTTGAAGTGTATGTTTTCTTTGTTTTCAAAATTCGCAAAAGCAACAGATTATGCAAATGCTCCAGAAAAACCAATGCATGTGTAACACCCTGGCTATTCGGAAGCCAAGATGTCACCTAAATCATCTAACACACAACCATAATGCGGAAGAATTTGAATAATATCATCCAATGACATAAAGAGATCACTATTTAATAGAACCATGGCATGAAAATATTCTCAATTCAAGCAAGTATAACGAGGGTGATCAAGATCACAAGCAATATAATCAACCATAACATAGAGAGGGTTATCAACTACATCTAAATTTAATTATTATAGTTCATCATTAACGAATGAAAAATAGAACTAAATCGTAATCTTGGACTTGATTAAGGTGAAGTGAAAGAGTAGTGCGTGTCTACTCCTCCCAATAGAGCCAACATCAATGATCACCTAAAAAAACAAACAACGCAAGAATGAGTCCTAGACTCAAATAAGTCTGAGAAAATAAATGGGACATACAACAAACATGATCATGACAATATCATTGAAGAATATGAATAAATCACAGAACGAATATTTGAATGAATGGAATGAATGAATTGAATGAAATGAAGGGACTACACACATGCATATACCGATATAACTGGTGACACACCCGTCGGTGTTCACCTAAGCCCGCATTTAACAAAATGCGGGGATCCAAGTCCCGTATGAAGAACGTTTCATACGGGTGTCCCAAACTACCCACATTGGAATGGTGGGTCTTACATGCCCATACTGGAATTGATGGGTCTTTACATCCCACTCCCGTGGGTGAATCATGAACCATGAATGAATGAATGAATGAATGAATATATATGAATTTGTAAGAAGAAAACTCAAGAAGCATGATTCACATACATGAAACGAAGTAGAAGTCAACGAAACCTACTCACATACCATAGTACTCAGTCATAGCATGAACTTAAAACATTATGAACAATCGACAGCAGTACATTACACAATGTACTTGCCCATATTGGAATAATAGGACTTCACTACCCACTCCCGTGAGTGAACAGGAGTGAAGGAACGAATGAATGTAAGGAACATAGTCTTATTATTGAAGAATCATGGTATATCAACTATGAAGGGAAACAAGGAATACCGAAATTACCCATTTCATATTCATCAATCAAGTGAAACAAACAACAAACAAGACAAATCAATTATACTTGCCTCAACCGTGATTCGGAAGTCAACGATAGAAAGCTCTAGCCCCGAGGTTCACCACCACCTGGCAGCCGTAAAACAATATACTAATTACACCAACCAAAAGTGTACAGCAATGCAATGAAACAAAAAGAGAACAAGCGTCCCTAATCGCAATCCCAACTTTTAATCAAAACACTCTCAAATTCCCAAATCTGTCCAAATGAACAGCTGTTAAGGAAAAATTCATAACTTTTGAGTAAAAACTCTAAAAGCCATGAATCAAATTTTCCTAGAACCTACACAAGCCTAGCTACAACTTCTCAGGTGACCAAAAGATCAAACTAGTTCATCTAGGCCTCTGTTTGTAATCCCGAAGACCGATCTGCCATCTTCGGTACTATTAATTTGTGAATTTCATAACTTTTGTTTGGTTCAACTAAACACATTATTCTAATACTATCTGGAAAATACAGGAAACCAACTATCTCAATAAAATTATCTCAAATATTTCCATTGTGCAACAAATGTTGCAAATAGTCAAGTAAAACTCTTCTGTCCACAACAGAGAGCCAGATTACAGCCTGAGCTTCTAAAATTCATAACTTTTGATCTAAAAATCCAAATTTTTTGAAATTTAACTTTATGGAATCACAATGAAAATACCTACAATTATCAAGGAGACCAACTGACCCAATTCGGCCATCTCCCATATCAAATTTACATATTTATGTTCGCTGCACAAATCCTGAGACTGATTTAGCATCCTGTCTTGCGAAATTCATAACTAATTAACCGTTTATCCAAAAATTATGAATTAGCACTTTCTGGAAATATAGTGAAAATTCCCATCTATCTCCAGGAGACACTAATCCCTGAATCTGCTCGGGTCTAACCAAAAACCGCGCGTCAACAAAAAGACTGATTCAACCGATCTACTACAGAAATCTCAGAACAGCTAACGAATACAAATCACATACGAATTATCTATCAAAACTAATTGGGATCACGAATTTACCCACAAGAACGATGCGAGATGCTGCTGAAACCTTCGCGAAGCCCTCGCGAAGATCACGCCCACCTTCTTCTTCTTCCTCTCCTCTCTTCTTCCCTCTCCTTCCTCTTCCTTATGGCCGGTAACAATGGAGAAGCATCGGAGGGGAGGGGTGCGCTACAGTAGTGCCGTGCTACAGTACCCATGCTACAGTACTTAGGTGCTAGGGTTTGGTTCCCCCCACATGGGCCCAAAGAGCTATGGGCCAAAGGCCCTAGTTCTAAAACTCCTCCAAAATTCTGAATTTTCCCTTTCTAATTATATTTAATTCTAATACTAGTCACTTATATGTTTTATATTTGAATGGGATATTACATTCTACCCCCCTTAAACAGAATTCGACCTCGAATTCTAACCGTCGAAATAAACAGAAGAACAACTGCCATTGAAATGAAACAACAAATTACACATACTAGTCGTGAACAGACTCGGATATTGCTCGCACAGGCGAGACCCTTGCTTCCATGTCGCCTTCCTCTCAGACATATGGAACCACATCACAAATGATGGATACTAACGGCTTACACCTCAACACTCGTCTCGACCCCCACATGTTCTCTTAACATGCAGGACTCAAAGATAAGTTCCTACTCGTTGGCCAACGGCTCTAATCGAAATCCCAAGCTTCGGACTACTCAAGTACTCACTTAGCACCAGAACATACCAGACATTGCGTACCGCGCGTATGGACTCGAGACGGCGATAGCGATATGCCCGCTTCCTAATCCCCGCAATTGATGAAAACAAACTAATGTACCTCGGGCCAACTTTCCCTTTGGCCAAAAGCACAAACATGCACCACACACATGGAACTCTTGTCCCACTACTTAATCGGTTTCTTCATCTTAATAATGCACAACGAAACTTGTTTTTAAACAACTGTTTTAAAAAAAGAATCCAACTGAAAATAAAGACTTCTCATCGCAACCACGCAATGCCAACTCTCCAACAAAAGGGTCAAATCCAAATTTGACAATTCATCACGAAAACAATTCCACTTTCTAAAGGCAGTTTATGAATGAACACCACGAAAGTCAAAGGAGAAATCACTCGAATGCCCAAACCAAATACTTCTTTTGGTTTGTCTGAATTGGAAAGAATCAAACATGCCAACACAGCGCCAACTCAAACTGCGGAATACATCAGTCAACGGCACAAAGCTCAAGCGAGAATAAAGAAAACGCTTCACTACCCAAGAAAACATCCTTTTTTCTAAGTTTCTCTTTTAGGAATAAAGTTTCTCTCAAACCTTGGAATTCGAATTCATCGCATACCACACGAGCTCAAACCTCTTAATTTAACATCCTCGAATTACGCTTGAACTGAATTACATCATCCACACCTTTGTAGAGAGGCTCTTTTGTTCCCACAGAAACATTCTAGACAACTCCTTCTACTGACGAAATTAATTTGATAGATAGCACCCAAAGCACCTCAAAAAAAAAATCCCACGTAATCACATCACCCCCAACTTTCAAGAATAACAACTCAGAATCCTCAGTACACATGCTCA
Source organism: Phyllostachys edulis (assembly GCA_036346405.1). Taxonomy (NCBI): domain Eukaryota; kingdom Viridiplantae; phylum Streptophyta; class Magnoliopsida; order Poales; family Poaceae; genus Phyllostachys; species Phyllostachys edulis. The sequence continues at coordinate 18,328,900 of CM070567.1, forward strand.
TGTACTACATCAGAAGGGTTCTATCAATGATCATTCCACCGCTTTCGACGTTATTATTGTATTTTCTCTACACACAATCATTACGCGTCCAAAGGTCTAGCATAGAAATGCAAAGCCCAGATTTAACCTCCAAGACCTCTACAACGAACCTCTCTTATAACTGATAGAGAAATCATCAGATTAAATCTCTAACATCCCCATAATTCTAACATACTCACTCAATAACATCACCAGAAATCACCTACACAATCTCGCAATACTATCCAATTGCGTTACTCTATAAAATTGATCAAGATTTCCATACCTTCGATAATCCCCAATATTTCAACATGAACTAAGGTTCTGGAATTACACTATACCATAGGTTCTACTTAGTCGTAACACCACTTAGTTTTACTTCGAAACCATACATTCCATCTGAATCAAATTTCCTCCAAGAGGTACAGGTCAAAACCAATTCATCTTCTTCTACTCCTCCAATCACTTGGTGTCAAAATCTCACCACTATAATTACTTAACCACCGCCAAACAGTTGTCAATTTACGCTTTAGAAAACTTTGCAACACAAAACTGTTGATCCTTTCTCAAAAGAAAGAGGCGAACAAGGACAAGTTTCGTCACATAGGAAAACGTTGCTCCTCACAAATGAAAACACGAAACCAAAAGAAATAACACGATAACGAAGATCTTGGAAAGCGAAAGTTGAGTTCACAGTTGAGGCACACATCCCTCAAAAAGGGAATAGCAAATAACAACCAATAAGAAAATGACATTGCGATTGAAACTCAACATCTCTTGCGCGGAAAGAGCAGAAAGTTAGGCACGATTCAATTAACCACAAGTTGTAAAACTTGACTCCCATTCTCAAATACTCCTTTTGCACTCTTTCCTTTTAACACTGAAATTAACCCTTTTGACTAAACAATGCGTTACCACAACGAACAAGATAAGTTCTTCAGTCCAAACCACAAGAACTAAATTAAGAACCAATAACATTCTTCAACAAGTCACATTTGCTCGGAACAGTTCAACTACCTAAGAAACATGAGATCCAAATGATCTCAGCGACAAAACTCGAAACATCTTCATTTAAGGAATATCACGAAAAGCAAGCAAATTTTTCTCTTCTTAAAGGAATCAATATAATAATTATTTTTGGATTTCAACCTCACGCTGTGAACTCAGACCAAAGAGTCTTTAAGATTAAATCACACGAATTTCTTCAGAAGCAATAGGACATTCCAATACATCATTTTATTCAAAAAAATAATTTCAGCTACCACATAATTCATGAGCTCCCAAAAGATTATGAAAGCAAAACTTGAAATATTCCCATTTAAGCAAAATCACCACAGGTGATCAAATTACTACAAGAATTAATATCCGGCTCACATAACACCACCAAACCTTACAAAGGGTTTCGACACTTTCTTTTTCAAGGAAAATGTTCTAAACTCCAACACTCCAACTACTCCAAAAGAAATGAGCAGAATCAAAACTTTCTTCAATAAACTTTGCAAAAGATAATTCTCATTATCCAAAATACCAAATGGATAACCAGGTCCCCTTTACCAACAAGAAAGATAGGATTATCATGGAAGAGAACAATCTTGTAAATAACAACGTTTACAAGTAGCAAAGAGAGCTCAACAGTCGGAAAGACTTTAGTTGCTCTAAAAAAACAATCAGGGACCAATGGAAACCCATACCCAACCATTTTGCTTGACTACAATCTCTGACTTAACCACAACAAGGTGTCGCAATAGGATTTTAACACTTTTCTTCAGAAAAGAGATGCATTAAACTTCAACACGTGGAATGATCCAGAAGAAATACATGGAGTCAAAGTTTTCTCATGCTAACAAACTTGCAACAGAAATCTCTCATTTTCCAAACTATCAAACGAATAAATGAGTCATTCTTTTCCAATGAGAAAGAAGGAACAACCATGAAATTATCAATATTGCCAATTGACAAAGATCACAAGTAGTAAAAGCAACTCAACAGTCGGAAAACAATAATTGTTTCAGAGAACCATTAGAGACCCATTGAAACTCATCAACTACCATGAACCACGAACCCAAGAGAAATTCATCAACCACCACAGAACAAGAATGTACCAAGTTCAGAGATCAAGGAAGAGAACAACTTTCTAAAGCAGCTCACGCTCAACACCTGGAACTATGGTATTCAGGGTAACTACTCCCCTAACCACAAACCAAGAACAGTGGTGTAACCTGGTGAATCCCAGCGTAACAACCACGTCCTCCACTTCTTAACATCCATTATCGACACACATAAATAATATAATCAATTATGAATATACATGATCATCTCATGACAATCATATAATAGATTCATAGATATAGAATATCATAACATAGCATAGATTAACAACAAGAACGAAAGTACAGAAGCAATTCAATACAGTACAGCATAATGAAACATACTACTAGAAATGCTGATGCAATGGATTACCCAACCCCACCTACTGTGCACAGTGTGTCACTTTAATATATTTCTATTAACCACGGACCTAAAGCCCGCTTTGATACCAACTGTAACACCCTGGCTATTCGGAAGCCAAGATGTCACCTAAATCATCTAACACACAACCATAATGCGGAAGAATTTGAATAATATCATCCAATGACATAAAGAGATCACTATTTAATAGAACCATGGCATGAAAATATTCTGAATTCAAGCAAGTATAACGAGGGGTGATCGATCACAAGCAATACTTAATCAACCATAACATAGAGTGGGTTATCAACCACATCTAAATTTAATTATTATAGTTCATCATTAACGAATGAAAAATAGAACTAAATTGTAATCTTGGACTTGATTAAGGTGAAGTGAATGAGTAGTGCGTGTCTACTCCCTCCCAATAGAGCCAACATCAATGATCACCTAAAAAAAAACAAACAACGCAAGAATGAGTCCGAGACTCAGCAAGTACAGAAAATAAATGGGACATACAACAAACATGATCATGACAACATCATTGAAGAATATGAATAAATCACAGAACGAATATTTGAATGAATGGAATGAATGAATTGAATGAAATGAAGGGATTACGCACATGCATATATCGGTATAGCTGGTGACACACCCGTCGGTGTTCACCTAAGCCCGCATTTAACAAAATACGGGGATCCAAGTCCCGTATGAAGAACGTTTCATACGGGTGTCCCAAACTGCCCACATTGGAATGGTGGGCCTTACGTGCCCATACTTTGGAATTTATGGGTCTTTACATCCCACTCCGTGGGTGAATCATGAACCATGAATGAATGAATATATATGAATTTGTAAGAAGAAAACTCAAGAAGCATGATTCACATACATGAAACGAAGTAGAAGTCAACGAAACCTACTCACATACCATAGTACTCAGTCATGGCATGAACTTAAAACATTATGAACAATCGACAGCAGTACATTACACAATGTACTTGCCCATATTGGAATAATGGGACTTCACTACCCACTCCCGTGGGTGAACAGGAGCGCAGGAACAAATGAATGTAAGGAACGTAGTCTTATTATTGAAGAATCATGGTATATCAACTATGAAGGGAAACAAGGAATACCGAAATTACCCATTTTATATTCATCAATCAAGTGAAACAAACAACAAACACGACAAATCAATTGTACTTGCCTCAACCGTGATTCGGAAGTCAACGATAGAAAGCTCTAGCCCTGGGGTTCACCACCACCTGGCAGCCGTAAAACAATATACTAAGTACACCAACCAAAAGTGTACAGCAATGCAATGAAACAAAAAGAGAACAAGCGTCCCTAATCGCAATCCCAACTTTTAATCAAAACACTCTCAAATTCTCAAATCTGTCCAAATGAACAGCTGTTAAGGAAAAATTCATAACTTTTGAGTCAAAACTCTAAAAGCCATGAATCAAATTTTCCTAGAACCTAAACAAGCCTAGCTACAACTTCTCAGGTGAACGAAAGATCAAACTAGTTCATCTAGGTCTCTGCTTGTAACCCCGAAGACCGATCTGCCATCTTCGGTACTATTAACTTGTGAATTTTATAAATTTTGTTTGGTTCAACCAAACACATTATTCTAATACTATCTGGAAAATACAGGAAACCAACTATCTCAATAAAATTATCTCAAATATTTCCATTGTGCAACAAATGTTGCAAATAGTCAAGTAAAACTCTTCTGTCCACAACAGAGAGCCAGATTACAGCCTGAGCTTATAAAATTCATAACTTTTGATCTAAAAATCCAAAAATTATGAAATTTAACTTTATGGAATCAAAATGAAAATACCTACAACTCTCAAGGAGACCAACTGACCCAATTCGGCCGTCTCCCATATCAAATTTACAGATTTATGTTCGCTGCACAAATCCTGAGACTGATTTAGCATCCTGTCTTGCGAAATTCATAACTAATTAACCGTTTATCCAAAAATTATGAATTAGCACTTTCTGGAAAGATAATGAAAATTTTCATCTATCTCTAGGAGACACTAATCCCTGAATCTGCTCGGGTCTAACCAAAAACCGCGCGTCAACAAAAAGACAGATTCAACCGATCTACTACAGAAATCTCAGAACAGCTAACGAATACAAATCACATACGAATTATCTATCAAAACTAATTGGGATCACGAATTTACCCACAAGAACGATGCGAGATGCCGCTGAAACCTTCGCGAAGATCACCCCCACCTTCTTCTTCTTCCTCTCCTCTCTTCTTCCCTCTCCTTCCTCTTCCTTATGGCCGGCAACAATGGAGAAGCATCGGAGGGGAGGGGTGTGCTACAGTAGTGCCATTCTACAGTACCGTGCTACAGTACTTAAGTGCTAGGGTTTAGTTCCCCCCACATGGGCCCAAAGAGCTATGGGCCAAAGGCCCTAGTTCTAAAACTCCTCCAAAATTCTGAATTTTCCCTTTCTAATTATATTTAATTCTAATACTAGTCACTTATATGTTATATAGTTGAACGAGATATTACAGCATGTTCAAAAGTTTTAAAATCTCCTCATTTTTATACATTTGAAATACAAACCCAAGTGCAATAAATAATGCAAAAGATTCAAAAACACTGTGCATGTTAATGAGATGCATACTAATTATCATTTATTAATTTGGGGATGTTACAGTATATTTGTTTGCTATGAAACTAGCATTGTAAACACTTAGTAACGAGTTTTTTTAGCATCGTGGAGGGTTGTTGGCTAGTAAAAACCTTATCGAAAGGCCTTACTGACCAGGGTTCTATAGGAAACATGAATTCCACAGATACCTCCACGTATTTCTTTAAGAAGTTTAACTCCTTCTTTCTGCGATATACAACACATGAGCACCCCTTGAGTACCTCGCTGGTAGAGGACTCCTTTGATCAAAGCACACATTTTGGCCTTTCGAGATAGACGATCAGCCTTGAGATCATCGTCAGGTATTGTACCCTTCTGAATATACTCATATATGAGATTCATCTAGGTATCCTCGTATTCTAAAGAGGCTATCTCACTCGAAGATGTCTCTGATTCTTCGACCAGAGACGACTTTTGGAGCTATTCCAAAGAAGACTCCTTGTGTGATGGGTGATCGGGAAGAAGCTAGTTGAGCCAACTGGTCGGTGAGGAAATTATCTTTTCGAGGGATGTATTGAACCTCAAGACTGAAAAAAAATGCTTTTCAAGCTTCCTGACTTCTGATAAGTATTAAGACATGGTTGCATTAGGGTATTGATACACCTTTCTGTCCTGATTCATGACTAAATGAGAATCACCTTTCACGAGTAGTCAGCGAATCCCAAGCACTTTTGCTACTTGAAGGCCAGCCAGTAAACCTTTGTACTCTGCCACATTGTTAATAGTAGGGAAGTTTAAATGAATAGCATATTTTAAGCTCTCTCTGGTTGGATAAACCAAGACCACCCTAGCCCCAGAGCCACTAAGCGTTAGTAACCCATCAAAGTACATTGTCCACTGGTCATGGGATTCATACTCGGGTTCCTGAGTTGGTTCAAGATTTGTCCATTCAGCGACAAAGTCTGTCAAGATCTGGGATTTAATGGTCATTCGGGAAATGAAATGGAGGTTGAACTCCACAAGTTCAACCGACCATTTAGCCCCGTGCCCCGCTACTTCCTTATTCTGGAGGACCTCTTCTAAGGGAAATCTAGATGATACAGTAATCTTGTGGGCCTAGAAATAACACCTCAGTTTCCTGAAAGACATGAGGAGGGCATATAAAAGTTTTTGGATCTGAGGGTAATGCTCATTCGGCCCATGTAAGACTTCTCTTACATGGTATATTGGTCATTGAGTATTTTCACGTTCAGCAACCACTACTACACTTGCTGCTTGTGCCATAGCAGCTAAGTACAGTGAGAGTGGATTATTTGGTTGAGGAGAAACCAAGACTGGAGCACTCGTAATATATCTTTTGTTATTGTCGAAGGCTCTGTTTGCCTCTTTATACCACTCAAAACCCTTATGTTTCCTAAGAAGTTTAAAATAAGGGAGTCTTTTATATCCCAGACATGCTATGAAGCAACTTAATGCTATCATGCACTTTGTGAGCTTCTGAACTTCTTTCTTTGTGGTCGGAGGGCGCATCTGCTTGATGGCTGTGATTTTTTCGAGATTGGCTTCAATGCCTCGGGCAGAGAGAAGGAATTGAAGTAGCTTCCTCGAAGAAACTCCAAATACACACTTCTCAGAATTGAGTTTCAAGTAGTGTTTTCTAAAGTTGTCTAAGGTTTCTTGCCAGTCGAAGATGTGTTCTAAGCGCTTTATGCTTTTTACGACCACATCGTCAACATAGGCTTCCAAGTTTCTGCCTAATTGAGTAAAAAAGGTCTTTTGCATAAGGTGTTGGAAGGAAGCACCATCATTCTTTGTAGCATCCCAAAATTTCCAGTTCATTTTCAATTGTTTGAAAATTCAAACTTTTAAAAACTTTTTGATGCATTTTATTGACATTTGTTGTTCTGGATTTTTATAAAGACCTTTTGTCTAATTGAAATATTTAAGGATCAAAATTTGGAGATACAAACCTAATTGAGAATTAAAACAAATTGAAATAAAAGATGACAATTATAAATCCAAACTTGCGGTATTTGTACGGTTAATGAAATGGAAAATAGTTTAAAAAGTGTTTTGAGACTTTTCTCAAATCAAATAAATACAATTGCATGCAACATAAGCTTAAACAAAATTTTAAGAAAAATACAGAACACATAAAATATTGGAAACATTACACAATAATTTGCACTGTGGCAGGAGTGTCCACAAATATTTTCATAATTTTTGGAGCAGAATTTATATATTTAAAAATTCCCTCAAGCACTCAGCCTTTTCAAAAAAAATTCTGGAATTAAAATTCTTCCTCTCCTCCCACTAACCAGCCAGGCCCACCTGCCAGCCTTCTTCTTCCACACGCTGCTCTACCCCAGCCGCACCAGCGCAGCTCGCTCGCGCTTGGCTTTGGACCACTGCTCCCGGTTTCACCTCGCGCCTATGCCCTGCCCTCGGTCGCGCCCGTGCCCTACTCTACGCCTGCACCCATGACCTGCCTCCTCGCGTCATCGCGAGAAGCAAGCCACCTCCAACTTCTCATGAGCTTCTTCATCCTTCCCCCTACAAGCCATGCAACGAGTGTGCACGGTCACCCTCTCCATTCCCCCACCTCCTCTCGCCATTTCTTCCCTTACTCGAGCTCAAATGGAGCTCAGAGTCGAGTGCCTCGCATCGGCCATTGCCGCCACCGCTCGCCAAGCCTCCCGACCGTACTGACGGACTATGGCCTACTCTATCATGTCCCTCTTGACCTCCTTGAAATCCTTTTCCATCCCTCACCCCCTTCTTCTCTCTCTATAGCCGAAGCTCCGGGAACACACCACTTCTTCCTCGCATCCGACGACGTTCGGTTCGCGGCCACAGCCCCCACACGCTGTTCTAGCCAACCCGGTGAGCTCCTTCCCTATTGGACCATGTCACGTCACATTCTAGCACCCAATGATCACTTCCCCTCACTTGATTTGGTCCTTCATCCATAGGAGCACCGCACCACCTTCGTCTTCCCCAAAACTGACCGAGACAACTGTTGCCTCTGCCATTTCTTCTCGGTTAAGCTTCATGCTAATTCCTTTCACCCACAGCATCCCTACACCATCCTATAGCTTTCCTCACCACTCATTTTCGCTCCCTCTCTCCGTAGCGCCGCCGCCATGACGACCTCACCGCGCCGCCTCGGGATCTCGTCGCCGGACTGCCTCGGCATCTCCCCGTCTCCACTAACTGCTCCGGTGAGATCCCCTCGCCTCCCTCAAGCTCATGCTCCCCCTAGTTTGGCCCTTCTCCCATCCGAGCGTCGTTGTCCCCGTTTCTCCCATCCGCCATGACGACCTCACCGCGTGCCTCTGTCGTGCCGCCATAATGTCGCCCAAGCTTCCTTGTCCCTCCTACAACCCATTTTTGGGGTCACTGCCACCTCACCGTCGGCCCCTCACCGGCGACAAGCGTAGCCCGAGCCGCCTCCCAACCTCCTCTATTCCCACTTCTCTACTCCTTGCCTCTGTGCTTGCTCTCTCCCTCTCCAGTGAGTTGATGATAGTGGGCCTGGGCACTGTTCCTGACCCCACTTGTCATTGGCTACTCCAAGTAATTAACTAACTAAAAGTTGATTAGAAGAAGGTTTAGTTAAAACAACATTTCAATCAAGTAATTGTAATACCCCGACCCAACATTGAGCCCGGAATACCACTCAACTACATTAGCTGCTAATTTAAACCACATATTACAATAAATTCCAATAAGCACATAACGAATAAAAACCCACCACAGGTCACATTAACATATGAATAATGACACAACAAGCACAATTATCTAAACTCTAGATAGCAAAGCAGAATAATAGCCCAAGAATTAAGTAAAATCAATCAAATAGAGTCTAATGAATGAATAAACGAGTTCCAACCAATCATCTAGAAGTATTCAATGTCTACCGTGTCCTAAAAGAAATAACCATCACCCTAAGGTAAAGTTTTCTCATAACAAATGATCAAGTATTAGAGTGTATGCAGTTGTTCTAGGTGCTACCCCTCCCCAAGTGAAGCATTGTCAACGGTCACCTAAAAACAATAATAGAGTAAGGGTGAGTTGATGACTCAGTAAGTACAATAATAAACAATAAACAATGCTTAATCAGTAATAAACAATATCATCATCAACATCAATTGTTCTGTTTTCTTTATTCTTATGCTCAATCATTCAATTCTCTTTTCTTTATTCTCATACACAATCATCAAATACTTTTTATTCAATGCATCTCTACACTACATGTTCATATACACTTCTTTCGTGTATACCGGTATAGCGTGAGTGTTCACCCGTCGATGACACACTCTCAAGCCCGTCCTCCTTAAGAATCGGGGACCTCCTCCACTCCCGTGGAGTTGTGATTAACATGATCACCTTCTCATATGCAATGATGTTTATGAATGTACAATTATTCATAGATTCATCATTGTTAACATTATCCAACGTTCTCATATTCATCAATACGAATAAAATCATGACCATTTATATTGCTTGCAATTAAATAAAGTAAAAGCACAAACAACATAATGGTAATGAGTGGTAAAGAATACAGTGATCAACCAATGAACACTGTTTACCATGCACTTGCATCTTTATCCCAGCGATGAAGGATAACGAAGCGGCGACAAAGCGCTAGAGACCGCACTCACTGAACAAAAAAAAAAATCAAAATACCTCTCAAAATTATAACATCATAGCACCAATATGTTACTCTAACCGTCGTCGCACATCTATGCCAAACCGACCCATTTAACCCAAAACTACCGAATGCACTACCCGCTATTCCAGTAGTACAACGGCTCTAAATTATTCATATGAACTCCAAATTAAACCATCCAAGACTTTTTGGAATCCTCACGAAACAGCCTACAATATCCTAGTTATGACTAACCTCTAATTCTATCGTTTTGTACCCTATTTATTTACTCAAAGACCGTTTTAGAATCTATCAGAATAGTCTGTTTCACAATTTTATATCTTTAATTCTAAAACTTTAAAATATATGAACAATATGAGTTTGGGAAACTAAAAAAGTTTTCCTAAAATATTAAAGTTGACACAAATATTTAATTTTACCATTTACTACTCGAAACTGATGCAACTTCACGACGTCTGCCAATTACATCCAGAATCTAGACAACAACCTTCCTGAGGCTATATCTTTTCGTTCACTACTCCGATGTTAATGATCCAGACCTTTCTGGAAAGCTAACGAGATTTTCTAACTTTTATCTAATTAGAACGACCTCTAAATCAGACCCTAAATATCCCTAATCATCCCCAAAATGCTCTATGTCGCAACTCGACGAACTTTATGGTTGTATTTGGCCGGTCGGCCCCTTTTGTAATAACTCTATATGATGTATGTCTTTTAATCTAGTTTCGTGCTTTGGTTCTATGTCTTGAATGGAATTGATGCACGATTTTGTAAGGGGGTGTGTATACTGCATTCTGGGAAGTATACATATCCCGAAGACACGGATTATTATGTTTGTGATACTAGGATCAATGGTTGACTAAGTATTACAAGCCTAATAAACCGGAGTCCTCACAAAGTTGGTATCAGAGCCATACTGACCATAGAAACCCTAGCTTGGTCGTCTTTAGGATGTTTTGGAAAACTTATTTTCAAAATATCAAATGGTTTATGAAAGCTTAAGTTAAGTCTCTACATTTACTCCTTACCTATCTTAGTTTTCTTCTCTCACCTCACTCTAATTTGAGTTTTAAAAGTTGTTTTCCCTCTCCTTCCCTCAAAAGATAGTCATTATCGTTTAATTGGATTTTGGGAACCAATGAGTTTGGCAAATTGAAGTGTTAGCTGCCCATTTACAAGGTTTTGAAGCTTCTGGAATGGCCAATTTCGACTGGAAGCTTGGATGCAAAATCTGGACAGCAAGCGTCGATTTCCGGACAGCAAGCTCAAAGGTTCTAATTAGGATAGATAATGAGAGGTTAAATCAACTAAAACTTGTGGGAATAAAAGGGTAAGATGTGATATTAGTTAGCTAAGTATCTAACATGCATTTTATTGGTTTTACCTTGCTTTCTAGTAGTGTTAGAGCTAAGAATAGCTTGCTGAAAATTTTCCCTTCTCAACCAATTACTCGTTCATTCAATACGGGTTAGTTGTGCAGAGAAGTTGAACTTTATTCTTAAAGTTCCTTGCTGTTTTTAGAGTCTTGTTAGAAGTCTTTAAAGTTGATTTCTTGCTATTTTGGCTTTCGTTTAGGGTGATAGTCCATTCCCCTAGTCGTTAGCCCCCGTTTTCTTTAGCTTCTAATTTTTGGGTTTTTGGTTGCTAACCTCTTTCCCCTTTCAACAGGATGGCCGACCGTACTCGTAGTGGCCAAGGCCAGTCAGCTGGTCCGGATGAGGAGCTTCCTCCTCCTCCGACCATGGCCGAGGTTCTTATGCAGATTGAGAGAAACCGTTCAGAAGATCGAAGGGTTCTGGAGGTTATCGCACGCAACACCTCCACTATTTCCGGTGCCTCTGGATTAGGCGGAGGAAGTGGACATCAGCAGCGTGGGGGACTTGCAGAGTTCCTTCGCACCCAGCCGCCCGCTTTCTCCAGGTCTGAGGACCCATTGGATCTGAGCGATTGGCCGTCCGGTTGAGCGAAGCTCAACATCGCTTCGATGCGGGAGCAGCGGAGAAGGCACTGTTCGCATCCCATCAGCTTGAGGGCGCAGCTCTTTCATGGTAGGAGAACTTTCTCGCCATGCAGCCCGCAGGCCACACCGTCTCTTGGGAGGAGTTCCGTGTTGCTTTCCGGCGGTCCCACATCCCTGCCGGTGTGATGAAGCTGAAGAAGAAGGAGTTTCTTGCGCTCAAACAGGGTGCAGCTCGGTCACGAAGTATTTGTACGAGTTCAACCATCTGGCTCGTTATGTTCCTGAGGAGGTGGCCACTGATGAGGCCAATCAGGAGAAGTTCATGGATGGTTTGTCTGAGGAGCTTCAGGACAATCTCTCCATTATTGACTTCTCCGACTTCCAGGCCTTGGTGGACAAGGCCATCGTTTCTGAGCACAAGGGGCTTGCGCTGCGCGACTCTCGCAAGCGCAAGTGGGAGACTCAGAAGTCTTCCCAGGCCAGCTCTTTTCGTCCTCGTTTCGGGCAGTCTCAGGGGTCCCATTCTCAGGCTTCGGTACCCCCGAGGTTGCCAGCACCTATCTCTCGTCCTTCGCAGGTCGTGCCCCAATCACGTGCACTGCGAGCGGCCAGTGGCCCCGCAACCCGGCCGCCGGGTCACTGCCGCTTCACCAACGAACTGTAAGAGGCATTATGCAAATCAATGCCCTAAGAAGATGGGCGACCCCTCGTCCTAATGGAGGACGCAGCAAGGTGGTGGATCTTCTCGGGATCGAAGATTGTCCTGTAGCCCAAAGGCGAAGGCGTGATCGCGTCAACGCCATCTCTGCCGAGGAGGCATAGGAGGCACGGCGTCGTGTTGGGTGCGTTTCTTGTTAACTCCCATCCTCGCTCTTTGTTTTGTTCGATTCAGAGTATCTCATTCTTTTGTATCTCGATCTTTTCTTTGCTGTTAGTGATCTTCTTTTTGCTCCTTTGTTGGTCCGTTGCTCATTCACTCTCCGGTTCGGAGTTGAGAGCTGAATTGGAGTGCGAGGATGTTCCTATCGAGATTGAGGAGTAAGATTTTGGCAAATCTTATTCTCCTCAATGCAACAACTTAGATGTGATTCTTGGAATGGATTGGTTGTCTCGGCACATGGGGCAAATCGACGATTGCGCTGAAGCTCATCTATCTCACAAGCCCTCCGTGGCGGGTTAAGCTTTTCGAAGTTGCCAGCCCTCATCTCTTCGCACTCGAAGCGAAGCCAGCTCCGGATATCCGTGAAGTCCCAACGGTATGTGAATTCATGGATGTCTTTCCCGAGGATCTTCCAGGGATGCCACCAGTTCGGGATCTCGAGTTCGTCATCGAGTTGGCTCCCGGTACTACCCCGATTTCGAAGAGGTCTTATCGGATGCCACCGAATGAGTTGGTGGAGTTGAAGAAGCAACTTAATGAGCTTCAAGAGAAGTGTTTCATTCACCCTAGCTCATCTCCGTGGGGTTGTCTGGCTATCTTCGTTAAGAACAAGGACGGTACTTTGCGCATATGCGTCGATTACCGTTAAGCAATGAAGTGATGATGAGAACAAGTATCCTTTGCTCGCATCGATGATCTCTTTGATCATTATCTGGAGCCAGTTTTCTCAAGATTGATTTGAGAGTAGGATATCATCAAGTTCAGTATCCGACACGAGGATATTCCCAAGGCGGCTTTCTCTACTCGTTATGGCTTGCGAGTATACCGTCATGTCGTTAAACAACCAATGCTCTGCCTTGTTCATGAACCTCATGAATTCGGTGTTTATGGAGTATTTGGATAAGTTCGTCGTGGTCTTCATCGATGATATTCTTATCTACTCCAAAACGATGAGAACACACCGAGCATCTGAAGCTTGTGTTGGGCAAGGCTGCGTGAGCACCACCAGATCGAAGTTCAACAAGTCTGGCGTTACGGTTGAAGGAAGTGGCCTTCTTGGGCCATGTACTTTCAGCGGAGGTGTAGCCGTTGATCCTAGTAAGGTCGTGATGTGCTATCTGAGTCGATCCGTTCGATGTAACCGATGTGTGGAGTTTTCTTGGTTTAGCGGGATATTATAAATAAACTTTATCGAGAACTTCTCCAAGATCGCGAAGCCGATGACGGAGTTGCTCAAGAAGGACAAGAAGTTCGTGTGGTCCGCTGAGTGTGAGGAAAGTTTCCAAGTGCTCAAGAAGCATTTGACCACCGCTCCCGTTCTCGTTCTTCCCGATATCCATCGGAGCTTCGATATCTATTGCGATGCTTCTCGTCGAGGCCTCGGTTGTGTCCTTATGCAAGAAGGCAAGGTAGTGGCCTATGAATCAAGGTAATTGAGACCTCATGAACTCAACTACCCTACCCATGACTTGGAGCTAGCTGCTGTGATTCATGCACTTAAGATTTGGCGACATTACCTAATTGGTAATCGTTGTGAAGTGTATTCGGATCACAAAAACTTGAAGTATTTGTTCACCCAGCCAGATCTGAACCTCAGGTAAAGGAGATGGTTGGAGTTGATCAAGGACTATGATGTGGGTATTCACTACCATCCGGGCAAGGCTAATGTCGTTGCCGATGCGCTTTAGTCATAAGCGCATTGTAATGCCTTATCGCTCAAGGAGCTTGACCCACCCTTCTTGAGGAGTTTCAGCGTCTCAACTTGGATTTGGTTGAGCATGGTTCCCTCGCTACCTTGGTTGTGCAGCCAACCTTGGTGGATCGTGTCAAGGCAGCTCGTGATCGAACCACAGGTGAACAAAATCAAGGAAAATGTCAAGAACGGAACGACCAAGTGCTTCTCGAGGATGAGCATGGTATTGTGAGGTTCGGACAATGCCTTGTGGTTCCAAAGGACATGGAGTTGCGGTATTTGATCCTCCGTGAAGCTCATGATTCGCCTTTGTCCATTCATCCCGGGGCCACAAAGATGTATCAAGATCTCCGTCAGGGATTTTGGTGGACCCGAATGAAGAGGAGATTGCGGTTCGTTGCCAAGTCGCGACGTGTGTTGTCGTGTGAAGGTTTGAACATCGGCGTCGGTGGATTGCTTGACCTTTGCGATTACTGAGTGGAAGTGGGATTCGATCGGAATGGATTTCATCACGGTCTACCCGTCCCGAAGAAGAATGATGCCATTTGGGTCGTCATCGATCGATCGACTAAGGTGGCACATTTCCTTCTGTCAAAGACCGACCTTCGGTAGGTCTTTTGGCGAGCTCTACATCGCCGCATCGTGAGTTTGCACGGTGTGCGAAAACGATTGTGTCGGATCGTGGATCTCTTTTCACATCTCGTTTTTGGCATAGCTTGCAAGAGGCTATGGGAACTTCGTCTTGCTTTATTTCGACATATCATCCCCAAACCGATGGTCGACCGAGAGGTCAACCAAGTTTTGGAAGACATGCTTCGTGCTTGTGTTCTTTCCTATGGGAAGCATTGGGAGAAATGCTTACCATTCGCCGAGTTTTCTTACAACAACAGCTTTCAGGCCAGTCTCGGCATGGCACCTTTCGAGGCCTTATACGGGAGAAAGTGTAGAACTCCGTTGTATTGGTCTGAGACCGGCGAGAGACTTTTCTTTGGTCCGGACTCGATCAATGAGGCCGAGAGTCAAGTTCAGCTTATTCGTGAGTGTCTTCGCGTAGCTCAATCCAGGCAAAAGAGCTATGCGGATCTCCGTCGTCGTGAGTTGAGTTTTGAGCCTAATGACTTTGTTTATCTCAAAGTCTCCCCTTTGAAGGGCCATCAACGTTTCGGCGTCAAGGGCAAGTTAGCTCCTCCATATGTGGGTGCCTACCGCATTATCGAAAAGAAAGGAGCTGTTGCCTATAAGTTGGAGTTGCCTGCTGCACTTGAGGGGGTACATGATGTGTTCCATATGTCCCAGTTGAAGAAGTGCCTCCGTGTTCCAACTGAGGAAGCTCCATTGGAAACTCTTGATGTCCAACCAGATTTGACCTATCACGAGCACCCTGTTCGCATACTTGAAGAGGCTGAACGAAGAACTAGGAATCATTCCATTAAGTTCCTTAAAGTTCAGTGGTTGAACCATTCCGAGGATGAAGCTACTTGGGAAAGGGAAGATCGTCTGCGTGCGGACTACCCCTCTTTCTTTTCCGAGAGAGCCAAATCTCGGGACGAGATTTCTGTAAGGGGGGGGGAGATTTTGTAACATCCCAAATGTATAAATGGGTGTGTGTTTCAAATGTAAGAAAATGTGTAGAAATTAAAACTTTTTCTCACATCTTGAAACTCTTGAACTCTCCTATAATTCTTGTCTAAAGTTGTGGAGTTCAAAAACCTAAACCTCCTTTCCTGAGAAAAATGCAATGCACAAAAACCTCTAGAAATTTTATGTAAGGTTAATCATAATGTCAGCAAGCTCCAGTTAAAATTTCATAAATTTTGGAGTTGAATTGCTATCTCATTTAAATCTCTGAAGTCTCAGCTTATAAATCTGAACTCAATTGCATGCACTGTTCCTTGGGCTTGAGCCGCTTTTCAAAAGCTGGTCAAACCCAACCGCATCAGACCTCCTTTCCACCTTGTTGAGGTCGTAACCGTTGGATCAAGATCCAACAGCCTCGACCTCCTCCTCAAACCAGCTCAGCCCAGTCCTCCCACCTCATTGAGGTCATAGCCGTTGGATCAGATCCAACCGCCCATGACCTCCCCTTGTTATCAATCACACCAGACCTCCCCCATCGTGTGTTATGCGCCGTTGGATTTAAAATCCACGGCCACGACCTCCCTTTTTCATCACGCGCATCAGACCTCCCACTCGCGTGAGGTCGTAGCCGTTAGATGGAGATCTAGCGCCCACGACCTCCCTTGTCCTCTCATTGCCATTGGATCTCGTTTCAACGCGTGAGATCTGTGGGCCGTTCGAACCATCCTTTTTAAGCCGTTAGATCTAGATCGAGCGGTCTCTGTTGAGTGGGCCGTTCGGACCACTCCTGTGAGCCCTTAGATCTTAATCTAAAGGCCATGACCTCTCTTGCGCTACGCGCAAGGCACAGGACCTCCCCTCATTTGATCAGCGCCGTTGGATGTAAATCCAACAACCCTGACCTCCCTTGTGCCATGCGCACCAGCTTTGAACCTCCCCATTTGTTGTGCGCCCTTGGATTGAGATCCAAAGGCCATAACCTCCCCCTCACTCCTCCAAGTCGCGCGCAGCGTTAAGTCCTCCCCATCTGGTCCTCGCCTTTGGATTTAGATCCAATGGCCAGGACCTCCTAACCCCTCTTCCTTTGCGCATCCGCGCAAGGGTAATCTTAGGGTCAGGACCTCCCCAGCCCTGATCCAAGGGCTGTGACCTCCTCCCGTGTTTTTCACTTAAGCCTTACCGTTTCAAAATCACATCCGAGGGTCATGACTTTCCCATCCTCCTTATCCAACGGTGGAGACCATGTCCTGTTCTTCTCCTACCTCTGTCACGCGTGCGTGAGCCATGGCGGTAGGGGTGCAGGTTCGGTCTTGTCCAACGGCTCTGTGCCTGTGCGCATTAAATGCGTGGCAGTGCTTTCCGCCCCTAGGCCATGCCCTGACCTACCTACCCTGTCCCCTCCATCTTGTCCAAGCCATGGACCGCGCATGGGCTAAGCTCACCATGAGCTTAACCCGTGGCTCATGACCTCTTTTGCCCTAGCTATAAAACCTTCTTGGTGTCGCCCTTGGCTTCTTTTACACATGTCACCAAATTGCTCTCGGTTCTGTGGAGCTCAAACCACAGACCTCCCCCAATCGCCATTGATGACCTTGGAGCTCTTGGTGAAGGTAGTGCCCTGTGGCTCCCTCTCTCGACCTCTTGCTCTTTTGTGCTCCTCTAACTCCCTGGAAGCTTTAACCCTAACTTAATCTGGGTTGACATTTTCAGGAGGGAGCCAAAGTGGAGCTGGAGCTTTGGCCGTGGAGCATTGTCTTCTCCATCACCGGTCCTCCCCTTCCTCGACCTTCTCAGCACCTCCAGGACCTCCAGGTAACCTCTTGGTAGTCCTTAGAGCTTGGCACCATGCTGTATGAATCGCTGCGGAGCTCGTTTGCTTTTTTCGGATTTTGGCCGTGTTGGCCGTCGTGCTCCTCTCCGGCTCGCCAGCGTTCAAGGCCGTCGCCGCCGTTGAGAGGAGGTCCATTGTGTGCACAACACTATTGCGCACACGTTGGTGTCCTTGGTTTTCACCGGCGAGGTCTGCATCGCCGGCGACGTCCACATCTTTGCGATGGAATTTTTGTCGGAACATGCCATCCCGCGCGTGCCGTTAAGACAAAGATTTGGGGTAGTAAATGCTCCATCATTGGGAGCATTTACTGCTGTCTTAACACGCCCGGACCTCCTCGTTGTCCCGCGCTTTAACTCCTTGCCCCTGCGCGCGCGTGTGCACGAGCGCTGTGGCTTTTGGATCTGGGCCGTTCAAGACCTCCCCTCTGGTGAGATCTTGACCGTCCAGGACCTCCTTGTGTGAGATCTTAGCCGTTGAGGTCCTCCCTGTGTCAATCGCAGCCGTGTAGGACCTCCCTCGTAAGACCTCCTCCGCGTAGGACCTCCTCGAGGTCATCTCAGCCGTTAAGACCTCCCCGAGTTGATCTTAGCCGTTTAGGTCCTCCCTCGAACAATCTAAACCATTAAAGTCCTCCCTTGGAAAATCTGGACCGTCCAGGACCTCCCTCGAGAGGTCTTGACGATGTAGACCTTCCTTGGGGAGATCTTGATCGTTTAGATCTTCCTTTGGAAGATCTTAGCCGCTCAGGTCCTCCCTCTATCGTGGTGGTCTGTTGGATGCAGCATCAACGGCCACGACCTCCTTTCCAGTTAGCGCGCGCGCCGCTGGGAGGACATGGACCGTTGGATCCATGATCAACGTCCCATGTGCTCTGGACCTGCGCTGGAGCGCGCGTGCGCGTTTTCTCTGGAGGTCTTGAGCCGTCAGATCCAAGATCTATGGCTCACGTCCTCCCCTGTTCTTTGTGGTTTTAGAAAAATCCAGAGAGCTCTTTATTTGCAAACTGAAAAAGGTAATAATTTGCAAAATGCATATCTATTTCATTTTAAATCCAAATGAGGTGGTTCAAATTTCTGCAGCTCTGGTTTGAACTGATCTCTAATCTAAAAATGGTTGTGAGCTCAGTTCGGTTCCAGAAAAGTGAATTGCAAATAGGTTTCAAAACTAACTTTAAATGTTACATTAAAAATTCAAATTAACTTGTAAAATGCATAAGTAATTCTCTGTAGAGTATTTTTGAGTGAATCCAACTTTGTTGGCTTCCTCTATTAATGCACTAAATGTTAGAATAGGATTGAGGCATGTCACTATTTTTAAAAGCATTGTGGGTGCAATTTAGTTGTGCTCATTTTCATATCTTTGAAAAATCATAAAACATGCATCATAGTTCCAAATGAGATGAACTCAATTGTGTTATTCATCTCATGAGGTGCTTGTTTTACTGTAAAAATCTCAGCTGCACCACCTTTCCAGAAAATGTTGCCAAATAATTAAATTAGTGAATAGTTGCACTTTTGATTTTTAGGGCTGAGCAGATTTGTTTTGCTCATATCTTTTGCATTGAGAATCCAAATCAATTGGTTCTTATTGCTAAATTCCCTAAAAATCATCCTCTTGCTGCTGTAGAAATCTCAGAGCATTTGGAGTTTGTTTGCTGTGCTGTCTTTTTGGTTTTCGTCGTTCTTATCGTTTCTTTTCGCCTTTTCGATTAGGTGTCGACGAGTGTGTTGATCCCGTGTGTGATCCTCAGCAACATCTTGAGCAAAATCAGCAAGGCAAGCAGTTTGATCATATCTCATTATTGTCCCATTACCTTAAAGTTTAATACTTTGTTTTACTTGTATGTATGCATGCTACTTTGTGTTAAAATATCGATTAGTTAAGCCTATAGATGCATATCCTGTAGGTAAATGTCCAATCTCTACTACTAAGCCTAGGATTATCTTGCTGTGATTTAGAGTTCGATGGATGGACTCTTATCACTTAGTAGTTTACGTTGATAATGCTTAGCAATGCTTAGATAACGGTAGAAATGGGCGGTTGTCGACATTATGTCGATGACCTTGATCACACAAAAATTATTATTCCATTATGTCCATCTTGTGCTTTGTTACTTTGTAAACAAATAAAATAAAAATAAAAACATGATTGTTATTGACTTGGGCACAATGGATGTTGGTGTGATTTGTTGGGTGTGAATGGAAAGGTGCCTAAGTCCCCAAGGACCGAGTTACTTGTGTCACTAAGCCAAGCGCTCTTGCGTGCTAACCACACGAGGGGGATATGGGACCTCTCTTCACTAAGTACTTTGGGAGGTGTTAATTATGAGCTGGTCGGTGGGTATGTTAAAAGTGTGTGTGCTATGTGTGGTGTTGGGAAGGGAGCATTAACAGATCGGCCATAGGCTGGTTAGTGTGTCCTTATCCCCGTGGGTTGCGGCTCTTAATTAGCATCATCCATTGGAAATGTCTCGTAGGACTTAGCCGTGCCGGCATACCAAAGGAAGTGTACTTAATCATGTGGCGAAAAGGCGGTCTGGCGTGTGGGTACATTGGTACACCCCTGCAGGGTTAAAACTATTCGAATAGCCTCGTCCTAGGTTATGGACATGCTTGGTAAGGTCATGCAAGAACTAGACTAAACACTTAATTAAAACTTGATGGGTGGTATGAATTGGGCAATTCATGCTATTGTTGTGGTGACTTGGGTGAGTCACTTCCAGGTTGTTCTTGTTGTTGATATTATTATTGTATCGTTGTTACTTCAATAATTAAAAATGCTTTGTTAAATTGCTTTCAATCTATTACATTATTGCAAAGGAAAACTTGCTTTATGCTAAAATGAGTCCAAAGCCTCGCCCACTCAAATAAAGCTTGCATGTAGTTAAACTATAGTTACATTATACTACGTCGGTCTTGCAAGTACATTTTGTACTCATTTGCTTTGCTTAATAACTTTGTTGCAGAGGAGGTAGGGCCCAAAGGGCTTTACTTTTGTGAGATGTCTTTGCGGTTGGGAATCGAGCTAGGCGTCTTGGTTGGTTGCCTTGTGGGCTAAAGGCAAACCTTGTGGCTCTCTTTTGTTTATCGCCATCTTATGGCATTTGCTTCCGCTGTGTTATCTTTATGGTTGTATTTGGCCGGTCGGCCCCTTTTATAATAACTCTATATGATGTATGTCTTTTAATCTAGTTTCGTGCTTTGGTTCTATGTCTTGAATGGAATTGATGCACGATTTTGTAAGGGGGTGTGTATACTGCATTCTGGGAAGTATACATATCCCGAAGACACGGATTATTATGTTTGTGATACTAGGGTCAATGGTTGACTAAGTATTACAAGCCTAATAAACCGGAGTCCTCACAAGGTTGTACACTTTAGCCACAAGATGTAATCAACTGGATCAGAGCTGATCATAACAAAACTTTTCTGAAACTTCATATCAATAATTGACACTCCTGTTGTGCTTACTGCCGGCACCGACCCCCACACAGGTGGTTAGCCCATCGCACACCGTTGGACCTGGACACGGCGAACCGCTCATAAATATGAATAACCACACAGGCAGAAATACACCTCCACTCTGGCACATAGCTTAAACTATCTGCCTGAGAAATCAATATCAAGACTCCATAGCTTACTAGGTTAGGCCCATCCCATCAGACATGTGGTTATATGATAAGACCTAGTTCAATGGCGCACATGGTTAAGTCCTTAATTGACCAAGGCAAGACTACCAATTACTACCAACTATCACATTCATATTTTTCCAAGCGCACACAGCTCCACCATAACACAATTCCATCCACCCGCCTTAGTCTAAATCTTTTCTCACCCTATTGGTTAAGTGTGACAAATGCCATCAACGAGTAACAATATACGACACACAGTTTTACACAAGTTCCATAATCACCTAGTCAAGCTTATATTTGCAACTCAAATGATATCAATGACTCGTTGCATGGCTAAGAAGACTATTCATATCAAAACAACCCACGTTGGTCCTATGATAATTCCAACTAATAACTAACCAAGCTAGGGTGACAAAAGATCATTGTACTACAACAGGCAAAAATGGATATAATCAATTTGGTGAATAACCGCTCCCAAAACATTTAAATAAATACTAAAAGTATAATGCAATAATTTGAATCAAGGTAATTTTGGAAAACTGGGTTCAACATGGTTAAATGTACAACTTGCCTTGGAATAAGTCTTGGTACTAGTCTTGAGCTTGATCAACTCCTCCTTCCTCAAATGCTCCCAAAGTATCAACGTCTACTCGCAAACGAAAGCAAAAAGCAAATCTCTATCTCTACTACTTAAAAGAAGAAGTTTGCGGTCGTCCGTCCTCCCTCAATGGTGGAGATACCCTTAGTGGCACTCTTGACATCCGTTGGATCAGGAAGGGATGGCCTAAGTCCGTCGCAAGGACACGAACCACACCCACGTGCACGCCCACGCCCATCCCCACCTCCCTCCCTCTCCTCTCCCCACTATGAGCAAACTCTCCCCACCCACGTCGCCCTCCTCTCCCACCTGAGCCGCCTGGTCCCTCCACGAGCTTCCTCCCCTCACCCATGACGCCGCCGCGCTAACCCGATCTCCCATCTCCTCCAAACCGTCTTCGTCAATCGTCACCGACGCCATCGCCGCCTCCGACCTCGGTCTCACCTACGGTGACGGGGACCTTCGGCCGTGGGTCGCCGTTGCGCTCCTCCTCCTCTGGGAGGCCGCGCATGGCACGGACTAGCCATGGGTGCCCTAACTCGCCATCCTCCCGTGCCAGACCGACTCCACCATCTTCTGGTGAGTGAGGTGACGCTGATCGCTCTCCATGTGTTTGATGAAATGCTCTTTGTTGCTTTGGTTGGTAGTTCTTCACGACCTCACGTTGCACCGTGCTGATGCTTTTGAGTGGTTGCTTCGTGCCTCTAGTGCAGGTCAGAGGAGGAGCTCTTGAAGATACAGGGTGAGTGTGCAATGCCAAAAAAAAAAACATGTCTTTTCTTTGAAATTTACTTCTTTACTAGATGAGCTGCTTGCTTAAGTAACTTTGTATGCTTCTGTCCCTTCAAGGAAAATAGTTGTTGAGCACAACAATGGGTATGAAGGAGTATGTGCAGAGCGAATTCGATAATGTTGAAGCTGAGATAATAAGCGCAAATAAGGACCTTTTCCCTGGTATCATAAGTTTTGGGCATTTGGAATACTCAGATCAAGGGTGTTTTCAGGGCTCTGTGGAGATAAGCTTGCTCTCGTACCATTTGCTGATCTGGTAAGATCTTCCATCACAAACCTTGTCAACATGATCTATTATTGCTAATCCAGATGGCACCAAGCCAACTTCTATTGTTGCAATGGGCATTCTTGTAATTTTGGTGATTACGTTGTTAGTTCAAGCGTTCAAATATTTTTCATTAGAGTGCTTTTCTGTACTTTTTCACTCAGTACATGATACATTGATACATACACCTGGAAGATTGGGAATACATTCTGTTATAATCATTTTGGTGCTTTCCCAAATCAGATAAATCACGATGCTGATATTACCTCAAAAGAATCCTGTTGGGGGATCAAAGGACAGGGCCTTTTTGGTAGGGATGTTGTGTTCTCTTTGTGAATGCCAGTGGATGTTAAATCCGAAGAACAGGTACACATGAAGTTCCATTAGGTTATGTATAACATCGCCATTGCCTTTCATCACTAACAAATTCAATGAGTTTCATGTGAATAAACTAGATTTGTGCTTATAAATGAATGATGCTTTGATAGATTTATATTCAGTGTGACCTGGACAAGAGTAATGCTGAATTAGCACTTGACTATGGGTTCACCGAATCAAACTCATCAAGGGATGCATATACTCTAACACTGGAGATCCCTGAATTTGATCGATTTTATGGAGACAAGCTCGACATTGCTGAGTTAAATGGGCTGGGGGAGACTACATACTTCGATTTTGTCCTCGACGAACCACTTCCCCCTCAAATTCTTCCTTACTCGTGATTACTTTGTCTTGGGGGAACAGATGCATTTCACTTGGAAGCTCTCTTTAGAAATACAATTTGGGATCACCTTGAGCTGCCCGTGAGTGCTGTTAATGAGGGATCAATATGCCAAGTCATCCGAAATGCTGCAAATCTGCCCTTCTTGCCTATCACACCACAATAGAAGAGGTCGACTATTAAAATGAAGAATGTTTTTCCTTTCCTTTTGTTTTGTTGGTTATGACCTAATAAATCCTATAAAACATTCATAAAATATTCAGGATGAAGAACTATTGAAAAGAGAAGATTTGCAATCAAGACATCAAATTGCCATTAGAGTGTTGGCTAGTGAAAAGAAAGTACTACAGCAAATTGATGACATTTTTAACCAGAGGGAGCAAGAATTGGATGGCCTTGAGTACTACCAGGAAAGGAGGCTCAAGGATCTCGGTTTTGCTGGCGACAATGGTGAAATTATCTTCTGGGAATCCTAGAGACAGTTTTTGTAACATGTCCTTTTGCAATACCAAACTCCTCCAAACCATCTTCGTCAATCGTCCTCCGCCTACTCGTCCTCTGTTATAATCATTTTGGTGCTTTCCCAAATCAGATAAATCACGATGCTGATATTACCTCAAAAGAACCCTGTTGGGAGATCAAAGGAAAGGGCCTTTTTGGTAGGGATGTTGTGTTCTCTTTGTGAATGCCAGTGGATGTTAAATCCAGAGAACAGGTACACATGAAGTTCCATTATTTTGTTTAATAAAATGCCCTGCAGATGTACATTAGGCATAAGTATAACATCGCCACTGCCTTTCATCACTAACAAATTCAATGAGTTTCATGTGAATAAACTAGATTTGTGCTTATAAATGAATGATGATTTGACAGATTTATATTGATATGACTGGACAAGAGTAATCTTTGAATTAGCACTTGTCTACTCGGGTTGGTTGTTCGAGCATGGCATTTAGCTTCTTTACCTATAACATTCTCGCCTCGATAAGTGATTTTGCAATTTCTGCGTTTGTATATGCGAAAAACTTCTTGCATGAAGGGAGGTCACACCGTAATACGGATTAGCCAAATGGAAGAAATGGGAACAACTTGCGGACCAAAAATGAATTTGATCATGTCCGCCACTAGAGGTAGTTTTTTATAGCTATATGGTGTTCCACATAGCCCAAAGGTGCTACATATATGTATCTTATATTGTGTTGCATACAACAAAGATAATCGTTAGATGCCATTATTGCATAATTCAAATAGTTCTTTCAACTCTACAGACTTGGAACTTGGAAGCGAAGACTTTGCATGATTTAAATGTTTCATTGTTTTTATCTGAGTACTATTGCAAACAATGTGTTTGAATGAAAGCATACATGGGCTACGACATACAAAAAATTATGTGTTCTATGACCAATACATGTCATTAGCGAGGTTGTATCCTTTGTGGGCTACGACATACAAAAAAAACTATGTGTTCTACGACCAATACATGTTTGATCAATCTGTAGAAACACAGTAACTGAAGGAAAAACATGTTATGTTTGATTCCTTGAAATTACAGCTCCGCATTGATGAACAATGACTTAGTGTTTTACTTCAGAATGCTCTATATAAAAAAGAACATTGTAGTGCTTCTATTGGTTATGGTTGAGTTCTGCTACACAGTTTAAGCAATTGTTTTCTTCTTTACTTGACAATTGTCGCTGATGGACCTATCTGTTCACCATGCTTTTGCTGTGTTGTACAACAGCAAAAAAAATCATTTGCCAATGTAGACATACTTCTCTTGCAATTCTGGGGAGTTCTCTTCACTAAAAGGATGTCGTATTGATGGATCAGTGCAAGTCGAAAGCAGAGGTACATCTTTTTGGTGACCCACAGCGTGAAGCTTACTTTGGATTTTCCACAGCCTGTTTTTGATATTCCCTATTAGCTTTTGGTTCTTGACTGACATCCTCCAATGTGTATAAACAATATATATACCATTTTCTTTATGTATAGTATATGATTGGTTGATCTTCACTTCCTCGTCATTTTTATAAATATTATTAGTATGCTAATATAGGATTATATATATGTAACTATGCAGGGCCTGTTTGGATGCAAATATTTCTTCTTGTGAAATTCCTATGAAATCTCTACTAAATATTGGAGTTGGTGGTCGTCTGTTCTCCCACCATCTTTCCAATCATCGGGTGACCAATGGACCAGATCAACTAACGTGGGGGAGGCCTGCACCCACACCCGCATCACAGTCCCCTGATTGCTTCTCTTTTTCACCTAGGTTTCCGGAGAGCCATTAATTCAAAGGAGAGATGACATAGCTGAAGTCTTGAAGTCAAGGCTTGAAGCCTTCCACATACAAACTAAACCTGTATGTTAAGCAACTATGTTCTTATATATTCTTCGGCGGGAAGAAAATCTTCTTCAGTATGGGATCCTTCAGTTGCATTTTTTTCTTTCCTGCTAAACTATATGATTTTACTGTCTTTGGGTAAATTTGGCTGACCATACATTTCTAGATCGATACTTTTTCTCCACTTATCAATTTTATATGGTCAACTATGTCATGAATATGTTTCTACTTATAGTGCTGCATAAGGTCTTTTGAGGATTTGATGGAACTAGACATTTCTTATGTTCTCTCTTGGTTTTTATCTTAATATCTTCCATTCTTGTGTCTTTTGTTGCCTGACGTGTCTTCTGATGGCTTCAACGTCTCCTTTGTGCTCATAATATTGAGTTATGTTGTTGCGAAAGGATTGTTTGTTATCTGGCAGCAACAAAACAGTTGATGTTCAATCAATATTTTTAATTTTGGCACGGTTTGCTTCCTGCAGGTGATTGACTACTACTCCAAGAAGGGCTTAGTGGGGAATCTTCGTGCGGAGAAACCGCCAAAGGAAGTGATTGCCGAGGTGCAGAAAGCCCTTTCATGAAGTGTCTGATTTTCGGCTTAAACATGAGAGATGTACCAAAACCCTTTGTCTGGGTTCCCTAGAATTTTAAACTGATACTGACATCCTGTGGTTTTCATTTTCCATTTGCCATGTGCGATTGCACCCTTTTTGGACAGCTTTGACTAGCTCAGGAATTCATCCAAATAATTCCTGTTTGGAATGAGGAAATAATTTTTTTGTACCAGTATAGACAGAATTATAGCAACTCATCCTTGACAAAATTTACCTTGCTCCACCTGATTGTAATTCTTGCATTGATGCTTTTGTGGTGATTCATTCTTTAGTTCCCAGAAAAGACCCCTTGCTTTATCTTCGCGTAAGTCATGTTCTATTAGCAGTTGAATTTCTGTTAAGTTCATTACTTAAATAACAGCTGTGTCATGGTTAGCAAAAGGGTCTGTTGATGACCGTGATACTTTTTTCCATGTTGTGAGGAATATTCTTAGAAGTCACTCAATTAAGCAGACTTTGATTAATAATTTTTAATGACATTATCTACTAGAATTTGGAATAATTCAATCCTCTTTTCATTTTATGTAGATGCTCAAGCAATGACACCAACGTATGTTTCAACATATGGTTTTGTTGAAAATTCGATGATTGTATATTCGAGTGAATAGTATGCATCGGGCATGGTTAGTATGCACTTTGATGTGACGGTGGCCTGATCTTCCGAAAGGTAGTGATAAGCTGTTTGTGGAGAACACGACGTTGATGATCCAAAGGCTCCAACCAAAACATATCGAACCCCTCGCAATCACTACACCACTGCTCCGATGGTTATCAACAGTGCCGAACGCGGTTGACCTCGCCAAGAAGGCTATCACCCGCAAGCGAATCGAGAACACAAGCAAGAGAGTAGAAGATGCAATCTTAAATTGTATTGCAAATAAAAATTAAGTTCACAAGTTGGGGGTTCCTCAACTAAACGTGCGGCGAGACTGCTAAGCAGAATAATCTCTTAAGAAAAACCCAAGGAAAACTAAAGGGGGTGAGGCCTCCTTAAATAGGAGAGGAGGAGCTGCACATAGAATATAACTAAGGGGGTGGTACTAGTCACATTGTACTATTCACATGAACAGTACCACCGTGAACAGTGCGGCCCAAGGAGGGGGGCCCATATGGGCCAAGTCAGTCCACTCATTACATAGCCCAATTTGGCCCAAACAGGTGACACAACACCTTCTTTTGATGACTGCGGTGCGCACAGAAGGAATTTGGAGGCCAGATCCGTTGGAAAGAGGATGAGATAAGATTTTCATCAAGTACTCGTGGACCTCAAACGGACTATGTATGTAAAAGTTATACATATTTGAAGTCGGTGCTATCTCTGGGGGCCGAATTGGATTCCCAAACATATCCAGCTTGAACTCTTGCTTGGTACGTGGAGTAGCACCAAGGCATGTAGACGTAGCACCATGGTATGTAGACGTAGCACCATGGCATGTAGATCAAGCTCGGCTCGTATGAGTAGACGTAGCTCGGTCCAACTGGGGAATATGGTAGTGCAGTAGCCAAAAGTTCTATCAGAGAAGATGTGGTTGAAGTAGAGGATGCCGTGCAACGGGTCGAAGCAGTGGTTGCATCCTTAGGGTTGATGTCCTCATTATCCTCCCTTTCTTGAATTTGAGGACTTCATGGCGCCCTTTAGCGAAAGCGGTTTCAAGATCAAGTAAGTTCTTTGATAATAACTTTATAATTTTGGCTCATAATGACCAATCCTCCCTTTTCTTTTAGCATTTCTTTACCATCATACCCGAAAAGAGGACAATTGACAGCTCAAGAACAAACTTCGCCACCAATTGTACCGACAATAGAGGAATCCCCAGCAGAAGAGATTCTACCATTGGAAATACCTCCTAGGACCACTGAGGAAGTGGTCCAGAATGTTCTGACGACGACCACTGGGACATCCAAGGAGATGCCACAGGACATGGAGGTCCAAACAGAAAGGTCCTCCTAAGAGGATCAGACGAAAGAGGTGGTCCGTGGGTCCACTACAACATGAGTGGATCATGAAACCATACGGTCAGAGGAGGTGATCCATGAGACCATTGAAACTCAAGATGAAGATGATCATACCTTGGTAAACTTTTTATCTTGGTAATTTTACTTTGAATATACCAGTATAGACTTGACTCGTAGAATGTCTTAGGAGTCGCAAGATATCGAGTCTGATACATCCAGAGGAGTTTTTTGTTTGGTTCAATTGGATCAATCTGAGAATGAAGTTCCTCTTGAAAGCTCTCCTTCCAGAACTGAAAAGAAGGACCTCAAGACCTCATGACGTCTGTCAAAAGGTGTTGGAAAGTCAATGTTGACATGATTGGGGAGATCAAAACTTTCGCAGCGGAGAATGTGAAGTAAGTACATAAAGTTATTATTCAATCATAAGATTCTGATTAAATAATTTACATACACTTTTATTTACACTATAGGGAGTGTTTACTTGCAAAAGCTGGATAAGAAAATGCTGAGTCTGTACTTCACACTCTCAGATTAAAATGTTTGAGATGGAGAAAAGATCTGAGAGGAGCGCGGTGGCCATAGCTGAGAAGACCGAAGAGATCCGTCTCTTGACTTAGAAAAATAAAAAGTTACAAGGGATCTTGGGCAGGCAATCTGAAGAAAGCCAAAACCTGTTTGAACAGAACAAGGTGCTCATTAAGGAGAAGAAAGGTAAAGAACCTCTCTTTGTTTCTTTCAGAGCATTTGATCTCGTCATTATTTGCAATGTGTGAATTCTATTCTTTTTTTTCCATTCTTTCTTAGAACTAGAAAAGACAAAAGAGGATCTTCAGAAGACCTCTTCTAACAAAGATCTTCAGATTCAAGACTTGAAGGAAGGGGAAACACGGAGTTGCACTACCATGCAAGAACTTGAAAAGAAGGTGGATACCTTGATGAAGGTCGGCAAGGAAATTACTATGGTTTTGGGAAATAACTTTTCTCGAATCTCAGCTTCTTTACGAGAAATCGCAGAGCATCTGAAGGCTTCGGTAACTCATCTTGCAACCAAAATGACCTTAGACGACCTTAGGAATGATATCTATACTCAAATTGCATACATTCAAAAATGCATAGCTGCTATGAAGACTACTATATATCAATCTTTGACAAGAGCAATGGGTCAAGCTTTAAACCGAGTGTTATTAAAGATCGATCTTCTTTACAGAGACTCCGTTGATCTCCAGAAGCTTATTCTTGCGCCTAAGTTCAAAACAAAAGAAACATGTATGGTAGCTCAAGCCAAGATCACACCAGTGGTGGTGGAGATCATCAAAAATATTGAAGCTAGTGCTCCTACCATCCCTTCAAGTGCTCCTGGCTCAAGCGTTCAACAATAATAATGTAATGATACATTTTCAGCGTATGAAATGATGAAAGGATTTGGTGTATGATAACTGTAATTACTTGTCGGAAGTTCACTTGCTTTTGCAAATTAAATTATTTTTGCAAGTTGAATTCCTTATATTTTGTTATGTGTAGCCCCCCGCATGGAACACTTTGTCCGGCAATGGGAAAAGTGTTTCGGGTGATCAAATGCTTTAGGACCAGGATATCTTTCACAAAATAAATGATCTAGACTAGTGTGTATTCAGAAAGATGAAGTCAAACTGTTGGGTTCTTATGCAATGAGAATTGACTTATAGAAGAGGTCCTAAATAGTTGTCATTTCCCGAATGTATACCGATGGCCATTTGATAAGTAAAGACACTATGATCCAGTAGCGAAATTGATCAACCATAAGCACTCAAGTAAATAACAGAAAAGATGGTGACCATGTATACGAAATGATAAAAAAAAATTATGCCGAAAAAATTAATGTGATACTGACAGCAAAAAAGACAATTGAATTGTACATTTAGATGATATGGTAAAAAAGATACTTATACATAGAATTTGGAAGATGTTCAATGTTCCATGTATTAGATAGAACATGACCATCCTCCATGGCTAATTTAACTGATCTTGGCCTAGTGATAGAGACTACAGCATATGGACTCTCCCATCTAGAGGACAACTTGTTCAAGTTGGCTTGGTTCTGGATTCGTCTCAGGACCAGGTCACCGACATGAAGTGTTCTTGGACGCACTCTTCGATTGTAGTAGCGTCTTAGCCCTTGCAGATAGGCAGCCGATTTTGATGGTGCTCAATCACGTCTTTCTTCCAACATATTGACGTCGTCTTCGTACAATTCTCCCTGATTTATTTGATCTAGGAGGTCTATATGCGTTGAACCTAGCTGAATCTCACTAGGTAGCACTGCTTCTGCACTGTAGACTAGTGCGAATGGTGTTTCACCAGTTGCTCTACTGGTAGTAGTGCGTAATGCCCATAGGATAGAGAAGAGCTCATCTATCCAATTCTTTGAGCATGCCTTAAGGCAATTAAAGACTTTTTTTTATACCTTGCATAATCTGACCATAGCCCTTTCTACCACTTCATTGCTATGTGGACGTGCCACGGAAGTAAAGCAGATTTTAGTGCCAATTTCATCACAATAATCTTAAAACACGTCACTAATAAACTGGATCCCGTTGTCTGTGATAAGATGACTAGGTACTCCAAATCTTGTAACAATGCTTCCTATGAAGAGTTTCTTTCTGCTGCAGCCATTATACGAATGACTAGTTCAACTTCTATCCACTTAATGAATGTATCAATGACCACGAACAAGAATTTATACCCATTGGGTGCTTGCGGTAGTGGTCCAACTATGTCAATACTCTAAGTCGAAAAAGGCCATGACAAGGGAATGGTCTGTAATTGATAAGATGTCTGGTGCACTTGTCTAGCATGGAATTGACACTTCTCACAGGTCTTAAAAAGGCACATGGCATCTTGTAGAGCAGTGGGCTCGTAATATCCTCGCCTAAAAGCTTTGCCAACCAAGGTTCTATAGGATGCATGTGTTCCACACAAGCCCCCTATGGATCTATTTTAGAAATTTTATCCCGGAGTCTTGGGATATGCAACGCATGAGAACGCCATGTGCTCCCTTTCTATACAATGATCCTTCGACCAGCTTGTACATGCGTGCTCTTTGAATTAACCTATCCTTCTGTTGAGGATCATCGGGCAATGTCCCTGATGCGAGATAAGTAGTCAATGGTTTTATCCACTCCGCATCTTGCTCGATGACTCTGACCTCTAAGGTGGTGAAACCCGTTTCTATTGAATGTTTTGTAAGGTATTCGAGAAAAACACCTGTTGGAACAGGTGTTCGTGAGGAACCCAATTTCGATAACTGGTCCGCTACAGAGTTTTCCTTGTGCGGCATATGTTGGACTTCGAAGTCTCTGAAGTGTTTTTCCAACTTCCTTACTTCACCCAGGTATTGAGCCATTATCTCATTAGAACATTGATATTCCTTTGCTACCTGGTTTACGACTAATTGCGAATCTCCCTTAGCTAAAAGCCGACGGACTCTGAGGGATTTGGTTGCTCGAAGCCTGGCTAGAAGTCCTTCATACTCTGCCATGTTGTTACTGGTAGGGAATAGAAACTGTATGACATATTGAAGTTGATCACCTTGTGGTGTTATCAACAAAATCTCAGCCCCTGAGCCTTTAAGCTCACGAGAGCCATCAAAATACAATGTCCAATGGTCGTTTGGTACATGACTAACTTGAGGTTGATCCTCAGTGTTCGTCCATTCAACCATAAAATCAGCCAAAACTTGGCTTTTTATTGCTATTTGGGAAGTAAAATGAAGATAAAATTCTCCAAGTTCTACTGTCCATTTGGCCATACGACCTGTTACTTCTTGGTTATGAAGTATATTTCCAAGGGGAAAAGATGAAGGCACTGTGATCTTGTGAGATTGAAAATAATATCTCAGTTTTCTGGAAGTCATCAGAAGAGCATAAATTAGCTTTTGGACCTCAAGATATCTTTCTTTTGGTCCATGTTAGACCTCACTTACATAGTAGATGGGTTGTTGAGACTCTTCCCTTTCTGCAATAAGTATTGTACTGACCACATTTGGTGTTACTGCCAAGTAAACTAGTAAAGGTTCATCCTCTAAAGGTGAGACCAATATTGGAGGATTCGAAAGATAAGCTTTTAAGCCTTTAAAGGCTTTGTTAGTTTCTTCGGACCATTGAACTTTTTATTACTCTTACGGATCACCTTAAAGAAAGGTAAATCATGTTCTCCTAATCGAGAAATGAAATGACTAAGAGCCGCCATTCGACCAGTTAAAGCTTGAACCTCTTTCACAGTGGAAGGTGGTCATAGTTGTTCAATGGCACAAATTTTCTCTAGATTAACTTCAATCCCACGGGAACAAACAAGGAAACCAAACAACTTGGTAGAATTAACCCGAAAAGTACACTTTTCATGATTAATCTTTATTCTATGTTTGTTTACATTTTCGAAGGTCTCTGTGAGATCCTTTAAATGGTCATATTTAGTACTACTTTTTACAACGAGGTCATCTACATAGGCCTCTAAATTACATCCCAACTGACTGCTAAAGGTTTTCTGCATCAAACACTGGTACGTGGCTCCATCATTCTTTAACCCGAACGACATCTTGACATAGCAGTAGAAGCCGAAGGGTGTGATGAAGGCAGTCCTCTCTTCATCTTCTTTCGCCATACTGATCTGATGGTATCTGAAATAAGCATCAAGAAAACTCATCAGTTCGTAACCCATAGTAGAATCAACTAACTGATCAATGCGAGGCAAAGGGAAGTCATCCTTTGGGCAAGCAATATTTAAACTGGTAAAATCGACTCACATGCACCTCTTACCATTAGATTTCTTGACCAGGACCGGATTCACGAGCTATTCGGGGTGATCCACCTCCTGAATAAAACCTAGGGATGGCAATCAGGCGCGGCGGGTATGGGTAGTGCTCGCCCATACCCATGCCCGCGACCCCTATTTTCCCCCCACGAACATGCCCGCGAAGGACGACGGGCGAAGAACCTCACCCATGCCCATTGTCCACGGGTGCACGCCGCATGGTATGCCCGTTTACCGTGAACGATTGCACTATCACCGCAGTACCCATCGCCATGGTACTAACAAAAGCAGGTCTACACTTTGGGGGAAAAAATCAGCTAATTGTGACAAACTTATATCAACCAGGGCCTTTCTGCTCCATTCAATTCATCTGCATATACAACAGAAAACTTACCTCACGTAAAGTACAATTAACTGAGGGGCAACAGCAGCTTTGTACACAAAGACATAAACATCAAACAATTGGATCCACTACCAGCCAACCAAAAGCAAAATGGAAAATGAGGGGGGAAGAAACTTCATACATACATCACAGACGGTAAAAGATTTCAGCCAGACTTCCAGATAAAAGCAAGAAAGAAATGTTATTAATAATAAGAAACGAAAAGATTTTTCGAATCTAGTATGCAGCATTCTTCGGATCGCTATGGCATTTGCTGAACCATCAATAGATCATTGGGAGACTTAACAAAGCACTGAGACTATCTACTGATATTCCGTTGGCGGACAAAAAATTTCAGAATTTCAAGTATCGTCAACCTGAGAATGGAAGACAAAGCTTGGAAATGTAGTGGTGATGTCCCTGCCGAAAGTTGACATGATTAGTATGTGAATTTGGGGTAGGCAAAGAACAACAGAAGGAATGAAAATGTTAAGGTATAGACTGAATTGAAGCAATAAAATTATTTTCTCATGCCTCCAAGAGAAAATAAAAATTCTGAAAAATATAATAGATGACTATATGCTGCTTCTTACCTAAAAAAACTATGATGTTTCATAATTAATAGATCCCTTTAAATCTAGCACTACCACAGACTGGCTTGGTTGAAACTGAATCGCTAGCACCTACACTCTTAACGTGTTCATGGGACATCAAGCATATTAGGAGGCGATTGGGCATACTACTCAATGTGCAATGTCCAGATCAATTTTGTGTCTCAATCCCAAACAAGAAACTAGATCATGCACCTGACTTTCTCACATCTCAATCCCAATCAAGAAAAGCTTCACGCCCCTGAGTTCAGGAGGAGGCGATCGAGCCAACGGGGGCGACGGTTGGCCTGGAGGAGGACGGCGACAGTGGCTGGCCGGGAGGAGGATGGCCAGGAGGAGGGCGGTTGGTCGTGAGGAGGACAGTCGGGACTCGGGAGGAGGACGGCCGGGAGGAGGGCGGCTGGCCGGGAGCCCGGGAGGAGGACGACCGGGAGGAGATTTACTGGAGGAGGAGACTTACTAGAGGAGGACGGCCGAGAGGAGGATGGCTGGCCAGGAGGAGGACGGCCGGACGGGAGGCGCGGTTGGCTGAGAGGAGGAAGGCCGGACGGGAGGCGTGGTTGGGCAAACGGCGCCCGGGAGGAGATTTGGTCAGGGAGGAGAGGAAGAGTGAGTGGGGAACTAGGGATGGCGGCTAGTAGTGGGAGGCTGTGAACTTGACCGAGAGGCTAGGGTTTTACACAATGTCTACGGTCCCACCTGTCAGTGTAGATCGCGGGTAATCGGGCGAAGCGGGCATGGGTGGAGCTTACCCATGCCCGCGCCTGTTTACCCGATGGGTAAGAAATTGTGCCCATTTTTATACCCGTGGGCAAAGAAAGACGTCCATACCCGCCTCTATTAGGGTATTCGCCCACAGGTACGCGGGTAATCGGGCACAATTGCCAACCCTAATAAAGCCAGCTTCAAGGAGCTTATCGAGCTCTGCTCTGATGGCCTCTTGACGATCCAGGGCGAAGCATCTCAGTCTTTGTTTGACTGGTTTTTTCTCAGGATGAATGGCTAGCATGTGTTTAATC
Organism: Phyllostachys edulis; assembly: GCA_036346405.1. Classification (NCBI taxonomy): domain Eukaryota; kingdom Viridiplantae; phylum Streptophyta; class Magnoliopsida; order Poales; family Poaceae; genus Phyllostachys; species Phyllostachys edulis. The sequence goes on from CM070567.1 coordinate 18,364,328, forward strand.
ACCTCCCTTAGGACTCCAGGCATATCAGATGGCTTCCACGCGGAGACATTCGAGTTGGCCCGGAGGAAGGTGAGGAGCTCGTCTTCCTATTTCTCATTTAACCCTGCGCCATTCCGGACTGTCTTGGATTGGTCTTCTGGACTAAGTGGTACTATCTTTACCTTCTCATTGGGCTGAGGAGTAGCCTTAACTTTCACGGCTTTCCCTATTTTATCATCTAAAGTAAGATCTTTCAGAAGTAACTGATCGACAAGTTCTAGCGACTTACGATCACATGAAAGTGCGACAGCCTAGTCACCCAGCACCACAATCACAACCTTTGGCCTAGGGATCTTGATCTTCTGGCAGGCGTGGTGTGTAGTTGCCATGAACTTTGTTAGAGATGGTCTTCCCAAAATTACATTATAGGCAGACTCAAAATCAATCACTTCGAAAGAGACCAATTCAGTTCGAAGATTAGTAGCCGTACCGAAGGTTACTGGTAACACTACTTACCCTATTGGTGTATCAGACACCTGGCACTATCCCATAGAAGGGACTTGTCATTGGTTTAATCTTAGAACGGGGAATTCGCATCTCATCTAAGGTGTTAATAAATAACAGGTCTAAAGAACTACCGCTATCTATTAATATTCTCCTTATTTTGCAATTACTATGGTAGGGGAAACTACTAAACGTAATTTATGAGAAGTAGACATACCTTTAGGAACATCCTCTTTAGTGAAGGTCAAGGAGGTCTCTGACCATTTGGGGGTATTCTAGATGACCAGGTGGGATCTCAACGTTGTTGACGTCCCTCCATGCCGCCTTGTACTGCCGCTTGGAGGTATAGGCGGCTAAACCCCCGTAAATGATATTGACGTGGTGATCCGTCCTTTGAAACAACATCTTCGTGTCCTTGTCATTGTTTTGGACCACTGGTCGTCTGCTGTCTTCTGGTGGGACATGCATGGGCCTTTCCCATCGTAGTATTCCTCCATTTGCTTCTGCCAAGTACGATAGTTGTGAAGGTTATGACCAGGGACTTTATTCAATGGGCACCAGCGCTCATTGCTCCTAGACGTATTCGCAGATTGTGGGGTAGTACAGTCGTTTGAATGACATCCTTGCCTCCTTTTGGTCTAAGGACCCTTGCTTTTGTCGTAGGGTGGTCGTTGGTCAACGGCTATGACCTCCTGGTGGACTACTTGGACCTCCCCTTCTCCTTCTTCTTGGGTTTTCCTTTGTTGCCCGTGGAGCCTTCAGACCTTTTGGATTGCTTTCCTTTGACATACTCGAGGCCTGGCTGAGGAGGGGTGGTCCCCTTATCCACCATTCGGTTCTACTCCACTACCTCATTGGCATCGGAGTACCGATCGGCCATGTTGAAGAGTTCTGACACGGACCTAGGCGGGTTGATATTGAGGTCTTCTGTGAACCTTTGATATCTCACCGCCTATTTAAAAGCTTGAATCACAGAGTCATCAGAAACATTTGGGATGATATCATGGACTTCTATGAAACGCTTTATAAACTGTTGTAAATTTTCGTCGGGGGTTTGGCGGAGCCGATGCAAATCATCCTCCTTCCCCGATTTTGCATAACAACTTTTGAAGTTTTTTTGCAATGCATTACAAAGCATCTCCCAGTTATATATGGATCCCTCAGGCTGGTTGAACAACCAGGTCCTAGTGGAACCCTTTAGAACTGTGGACAAATAATTAACCATTACCTTATCATCGCCTCTAGTAGCCTGAATGACGGTAGTGTAGACTTGGAGGAACTCTGTCGGGTTTTGTGTTACGTCAAAAGTTTCCATACTCCCTGGTTTGAACTTCTCCGGCCAGGTAACATCTCTTAATCTGGGAGAAAACGCTTTGCAACCTCCATAAGGTCCAACACATTGTCGTACATTTTGACGATTATTATGACCAGCAGGAGATCTGGGACGTCTACTACGTCCCGAAAAATGAGTGTCATGCTCACCTTGGCCTTGAATGTGACGGCCAGGAGCACCGTCATTTCAGCTTTGCCTTCGACGCCCAATTGAGGACCCTTCTAAATGAGAGTCCATTTTGCAAAGTGCAGTATGCGATCGGGTGGCGATGTTCTCCGCGGCATGCTGTAGCTCCTACGCGATCGCACGCATTACTTGTACTCCTTGTTCCAGAGTTAATCCTTCCGAAGGGCATACGATGGCGCTCGCTAAGTAGCGAACACGCTCCGTAGGGGAATCCTCCTACGTGGGGGTTGATAAGTCATTTGGATCCCTTACCATCATTGCCCACAGTGGCGGCATATGCATTGCCTATTGTGGCATCCTCGTTGAGGAGCCAGGGGCGTCTCGATAGTAGTGGTAGCAAATCTGCGAGATGTGCGCTTGTGTGGCAGCACATATCTCGACTTGTTGGGCCTCCTCCTCATGTTGGAGGCGTTCCCGTTCTTTCTACTCTTGGCGTTGCCCTGACATTTCAGGATCATTGGTGGCATTGGGTTGATTGTCACCAACGGCGGCGACTTGATGGCCGCCAGAACAGGCAGAAGGGGTGAACATGCCGTCGTCCTCTGAGGAAGAGGATGAGTTGTATTGTAGGGTGAAGAGAAGATTCTCCCTAGATATTCTCTCTAGGCCTTCAACGTGAAGGCCACCAGCAAGATCATCATGACATGTTGGGCTCCAGGAACCTTGTGAATCTCCTGCTCTAAGGGAGATAGGCTTGGGATAGTACTCATCCACGGTGACGCTTGTGGACGAAGGCACGGTCGGCGTAGAGCCAACGGGTGTGGACTCGGTGGGCGATAGTGCCTCAGTAATGGCCCCAGAGGAACCATGGCCATTGTCGGATACGAGGACAAAATTTTCTTCCATGTCGTCATCGTAGTCGGAAATGTCGAGGATGCATTCTTCTCTCCACGCAGGCAAGTTTTGATTCATGAGCAAAGCACAAGACACATTATCAGAACTGAGTCAGCGAAGATGACAACAGCGATCTCCACAGACGGTGCTAGCTGTCGACGTTTGGGACTCTCGTCACAGAACGGACAAACAAGAATATAAAGAAAAAAAATGGAGATTGCTATCTATTCACCAAAGGACTCAAAACGGTGATGTATATTACAAGGGGTATACTCTGATTGCATGAAGAATAATTGTGAATAAACGTGGATTAGGGTCTGGATCAGGATTAGGATTACAAAGGCACATAGCCCGGGTTCTTATAGTCTACAAAACATCGACAGTTTATTGCAGTGGTGCCTCTTCGCGCCAATGGTTGCGTCCCTTCAAGTTAATCGTTACGTCCCTTCGTGATCACCGTTATATCTTTGAATATAACAACCAATATCTTCTTACCATGTGAAGTTATCATTAACCACACGTGGGTAACCACTTTCGAGGACCACCTCTGTGGGGGAGAGGTCCTAGAGTGGTCCGAAGAAACCTATAGAGGAGGTCCAACCAGACGTCCAAAAGAGGTTTTGAGAATGGCTAAAGAAAAGACTTTCAGGCCCACTTCCTAACTTCTTAATTGATCTTGGGCCTAGAAAACTAATTTGGGCCCAGTAGAAAATCTGGATTACTTATAAATAATCAAATAAAGATATACTCGGATAATTGACAGGTCAACAATCCTCGTCAAGGTCATTAATAGTTATGACAAAAATGTAGACTTGTTGGAGAGGTAAATTTGCATTAGGAGATATGCCCTAATCTAGTGACCAAAAATTCGTAGAATGAACTCAATCTAATAATCCTAAAAGAAGACAATTGGGATAATAGATATTCGAGGATTTAGATAAGGAAGGGATGAAAAGTAATTAGAATTGATCTTTAGCAAATGGCAGTAAAACCAAGGCCAAGGTTAGTAGTGGGGAGGAAAGCAAATAAAATTAACAATAATAATAAAATGAGTAGATACAGAAATATAATCTTGTAATAAAGGATACCTAAATGGCAATAGGGTCTTAATCCATTAATAAATATGTCAGACTCGGGAGTAACACCCCCAACTCCTCTATGTCTTCTGAATTAGTCCTATGATCAGTAGCTAGTTCACACAGTAAACAAATATGGTAACATCCATAATTCACACAACTTTATTAATAAATATCAGAGTTTATTACAAAAGAGGCTTACCAACAATAAAGAACACAGTAGAAGACAAAGAAGTAGTAGTAGAGTCCAGCAAATCTGCCACAGGCAATCGATTGGGGTAGCGGCCTAGTCATCAAGATCCACACTGGTAGTGAAGTCCTTCTCCTCTAAACAACATTTTATTAAGCAATGGTGAGTACAAACAACCGTGCTGTAACATCCCAAATCTCATAAGTGAGATTAAAGGAACTAAAATCAAAATTAAATAAAGATAGAAAGGAAAAAAAATTCAAATTATATGTGAAGTGTTAGAACCTGGGCCTTTGGCCCATTTGGAAACAAACTTAAAAGGATGAAACCAAACCCTAGCTTTCATTTTTTTTGGTTCCCCCATTTCACTACCCTCTACAGCCGCCACCCCCAACCGATTCTTCCCCCACGCGCTCGGTCTCCCTCTGCGCTTTCTCCGCCTTCTCCCGCGCCACATCGCCTCCCCGTGTCGCCATGCGCCGTCGACACGGCCCCACGCCCACGCCCGGCCTCCTTGCCGCCTTCTCCGCCGCCGCTACCGCCTCCCCAGGTGTCGCCGCGCCGCGTCGGGCCCAGCATACCTGCCTCCTCCTTGGCCGCCTTCTCCCTCTGTTGCCGCTTCACCGCCTCCCCACAGGTGTCGCCACTCTGTCGTCGTGCCTTCCCGACGCTTGAGATGCTCGATCTCTCGCTTGCGTGGGCTCGATGATGAGTCGGCTCGGTCCGTCCTCTCTTCGCCTGCTCGGCTCGGCTCTGGCGGCACGGCCGCCTCCACTCACCGCCTCGATGCGCTCCTTGCCGATTTCTCCCTCTTCGTGATTTTGGTTTTGTGCATTAGGTTGATTCATCTTTTGGTTTCTCATTAGATGAAGCAATGGCGCGGTGGTAAACTTCAAGGTGTTCTCGGTGGGCGTTTTAGCGGGGCAGCTACGTGCGAGATGTTGGTACCCAAGCTCTGGTCCGACCCGCCATGGTTCCTTTCTGCGATCGGCCCCTCCGTCGCCAACCTTTGGAGCCTCCTCCCGCCACCACACTAGAGATCCTGAAAACAAGCTTGCCATTCGGATGGCGAGGCGTAAAAACTTATCGAGAGAATCAGCGATTGGCATCAAGCCGTGGTCTGGAGGTAGGATATTGTTGATACTGAGGAAGAGACATACTACTGAAAGGCAATCTTCCAAGTTTCAAGGTGTTTGATTATTGTAGCATGAGTTTGATTGTCTTGCCACCCTCAATTGTTATTGCCACTAATCAGGTAGTAACATTACTTTAGATGTGCTTTTAGGGTATAGTGGCTTATCCTGCCATACTGAATCGTTATTGCGACTGAGTAAATAACAACATTGATGTTGTTATGGTTTGTCTTTGTCCAGCTCCAGTAGTACTCTACCTTGATGATAATGTAGTCCGTAGTATATTCTTGATTTAGGTGTTAAGAGTGCTATATATATATATATATATATATATATATATATATATATATATATATATATATATATATATATATATATATATATATCGATTCGAGGCGATTGTGATCAATAGGACCCTTTTTCGTGATGAAAAGACTTGCTGCATGAAGCTAGATCTTCAGGTGAATCTCTTGGTTGATGCTGTGGAGGGGCAATATATAGTATATCCTACCTGCACGTAAATGCTATGTGGAAATAGAGAGGTAATGAACACTTGGCGAGTTAAAATAGTGAGTTGATCATTTGGGTTGATTCCTTTTACTTGTGTTGATTAATGCTTGGTTGATGCTCATGGGTGATGGTGGTGATTCGGCTGTGGCTAACACTGAGGTGGTGGCGAACCCCAAGGCTAGAGTTTTTCATCGTTGTCTTCCGTCTCACGGTTGAGGCAAGTACAATTGATCTGTCTTGTTTGTGGTTTGTTCACTTGGTTGATGAATACGAAATGGGTAATTTCGGTACTCCATGTTTCCTTTCATTGTGTGATACCCTTGATTCTTCGATAATGTGTTTACGTTCAACATATACATTCGTTCTTTCTTTCGTGTTCACCACTGAAATGGGTAGTGAAGTCTCGCCATTTCAACATGGACAAGTACTTGGATGCTTCTTATAATTAGAAATTTGTTGAATGCCCGATGTTGGTATTGTGCTTCTAAGATCTATGTTATGATTTAATGTTCATGTTCCCCCCATATGTGTTACCTTCATGATATTAGAGCACGTCTTTTCAATATTCATATTACATTCCATGCATCCATTACATCATGTTACATCCACAGAGTGGATTAAAAGACCCATCAATTCGGGATGGGCACGTAAGGCCCACCATTCCAATGTGGGCCCCACCATTCCAATGTGGGCGTTTTGGGACACCCGTATGAAATGTTCTTCATACGGGACTTGGATCCGCATTTTTGTTAAGATGCGGGCTTAAGTGAACACCGACGGTGTGTCACTAGCAATACCCAGATATGCATGTGTGTAGTCCCTCCATTCCATTCACTTCATTCATTCAAATACTCGTTCTGTGATTTCTTCATATGGTTCAATGATGTTGACTTGTTAATGTTTGTGGTATGTTCCATTTATTTACTGTACTTGCTGAGTCTCGGACTCACCCTTGCATTGATTGTTTATTTTAGGTGATTGTTGATTTATGGTCCTTTTGGGAGGGAGTAGACACTCACACTCGCCAACTTCACCATACTCCAAATTCAATAATAGAGATTGATTCTACCATTCATTCGATAATTAATGAACTATAATAAATAAATTTGGTCGTGGTTGATAACTTCTTCCCCATTATGATTTGTTGAGTATCGCGGATGATCTTCGATCAACTTTTGATTTAAATGCTTGAATCTTGATTATATTCTGTGATGTTCATGTTACTTAGTGACTCCTTTATCGACTTGTTATATATGTGCATTTGGAACCTTCTGTATAGCTAACTATATAGGGAGGTTCTCACTAAATTAGAATTTTATCTTCCGTTTTAGTTGTGTTAGCATGTGAGTTTAGTAGCATTCCAGGCCCCTGTCGGACTGGGGTGTTACACGTGCTCCGCAAGTTACACCCATAACAGAGTTAATGGATGCATGGATATTATCAAAGAAAGGTTTATAGGGTTATTTGTGCAAAAGCAATATTTGACATTTTAAATACAATACTAAGTTCAAAAGCTCAAGTTTTATAATATCTAAAATTGAGTTTTAACTGAATCAATAAAGCTAGTGTAGGCACCAACCTAACACTAACTTAAACACGGGTACCAACCTGGGGCTTCAACCTACAATTTTTCTCAACACCAATCCATGACACAAATTGTTTTTATAAATCATTTTGAAAACAAAACCAAAGTCTAACTTTGAGTGGATTTGCTCAGCATGTCCATGACCATGGACACGGCTATTCGAATAGTTTTACACTCTACAGAGGTTGTACAACTTTACCTACAAGAGATAATCAACTTTTAATGTCCGTTTGACACACTTCCGAAGGTGTGCGACTAAGTGATTATCACAAGGCCTTTACAATGCGTCATTCCAAAGTAGTCATGTCTGCTAAGATTTCACTTCCTTTGGACTAACCATCGGCCAGAAGCCCCCTCTTGCGCCGCTAAGGTTTCACTTCCATTGGGCTAACCACCTGCCGAAAGCCCCCTCTTAAGCTAAGTGGGAATACTGTCTAACCGACACCCGCATATCAACATGGCACAACTAACAGTAGAACGTTGCAAATTATTTAGCCCGGTCTATCCCACTCCAGACTTGTGGTAGTACGGTGGAGCTTTGCAAGATGCGGCTCGAAGACCGGTCCTTAACCAATTTGAGCGACTTCCAATAAAACCTTGGTCTTGATCATAGAAATGAATTGATCCCGTGCATCAACTTGCACCATCCAAACATCCATTCCGCCCAAGTATAAACCAATTTATTTTATTTTATTTTTCAAGATCATTTATAATCTTCCATAACACACCAATGCCATAGATTTAATTTAAACCACATTTGATTTTTGGCTGAAAATTCCCAAATCAAATACTTTTGGGTCTAAGCATGACTTAGCATAATTTTCGCAAAATTTTCTAGTTTATACTATTACATCAACTAGATTTTATCTCAGGTGAAAAGGTGTGGATGTTTCAATGTCAATTTGGCCATACAAATGAAATTGGGAATAACTATAAATTTAAAACATGAATTTAAATTACATTGAATAGAAATAAGCATGCAATAATAATTTAAAATAGAATTTAAATAATGGGATCAAACATGATCAAAGATGTAACTTGCCTTGCTCAAATAATTGTTGTTCTCAAATGGCATTGAAATCTAACTCTCCGAAGTCGTCGAAATCTATACGCGAAAATAAGCCAAATTTAAACAAAATCCAAATTAAATATAAATAAACTCCAAATTAAATAATTTTGGTTCAGATAGCTATATTTTGATTTTAGATGAATTTAAGAACAAGAATCGACGCAATCGGAGGTCGTATGAAGGAGAATGAGTATCCGGAAGTTCCAATTTCACATGGAATGATAGAAATTTGGAAAATTAGCAAACGAGGAATCCGACAAGGCTGGTGGTGAATAATTGCGAGATTCAAAACTTCGTTTTAATAGAAAGGTAGATAATATTGAAAGGAACATGTAGGAAAAAGGGTTCGCACAAATACCTAACGGTGAAGAGATTGGGCTCGATGGAGTTCTCGCCGGACTTGGGGAAGAAGATGTGGCGGGTGGTGAAAAAGTGAGTATATTAAAATTCCACTTGAATAGAAATGTGGAGAATCTCAAGAGGAATTCACTGATAAAATTTTGTGCACAACGGAGTAATGGATGAGGAGATAAGGTCCGCCGGAGTTGGAGAAGAAGACCGTGGGTACTTTTGTGGCCGCGGTGAACCAACAGGGAAATCAAAATTTGGCTTGAATAAAAACATAGAGAATCACAAGAGGAACTAACTGGTAAAATTTGATGCACAATGGAGCTACGGATGAGGAGATCGGGCTCGCCGGAGTTGGAGAAAGGACCAGCAGACAGAGCTCCGGGAGGCTTTTGGCAAATCTGAGCGAGAGAGATGTGGGGAATGGGGTGGAGAGGCCACGGTCCAATTTATAGGAGCAAAGAAGCAACAGTTTGGCGGGAATTGCACGCCGAACTTTTAGCCGGAATTTACTCCGCGGTTAATGTTCTGGATGCTACTGTAGCCGCCGGAATATTCTAGAGAATAGTTCTGTTGAAAATTCCAAAATACACTAATTAATTCTGAAAAAATAACATATAAACTCTAAAAATTCTGAAACAAATCTCACCTACTATATACAATATTTTGAGTTCAACTAAAATATTAAAAATAAAAATAATAATTTTATTATTATATAGTAATTATTTCTATAATGTTTGAAAATTCTTTTTAAACTTGAAAAATAGAAATATAGCTCTAAAAATTCAATAAAATTTCAGAGTAGTTAAATAGGAATTTTGAGCTTAAATAAAATATTTTTAACACAAATTTATTTTTTATTTGGGAACATAAATTCGTTTTTAATTGCTAGAAATTAAAAGAAATTAAAAGAGACTTTTAGAAAATAGCAAATAGAGTTAAAAAAATTCTAGAACAATTCACAGAAATTCCTGGTATTATTTTGAACTTAATAAAATTATTTCCAACTTAAATTTATCTTTTATTTTCGCACGCAAATTATTTTTAATTTCAAAAATAGGAAAAACCTTTTTTAAAATCTAGGCAATTCAAAAATAAATTGTATTTTAATTTTTAACTTTAAATCCAAGAAAATACCATAAAACTCAATAAATGTTGTTTTTGACTTTAAACCCAAAAATTAAATAATTTATTTTTTATTTTAACAAAGAAAACTCTTTTTAAATTACGTAAAATCGAGAAAATTCTTTGATAGCTAGAAAATTAAATTAAATAATATATTTAATAATTTTAATTTTAGTAATAGAACTTTGTGATATTACAAAATACCTTGGGGTTTAGTTTAGGATAATTTAATATAATTGTGTAGTTTCATGAAATGATAGTATAAAATGGTAGGTTGCATACAAATTCTATTATTATATTAACCACACTACTAATGCCAAATAAAACTAGACAATAACTAGTAATGGTAACAACTAGTTAAGCACTACGGATATGACTAAGTTAGTCATAATTAAATGGATAAGATAGTTGCAGTACACCTAGAACCCACCTAAATAAATGATTATCCAAAAACCTAGCATTGTATAATAACCGGGGAAAAACTAGTGTCACATGAAATGATAACAAGTTCTAAGTCTCTTTAGTATAGGGTCAATTTATTAAATTACCGGTCAAGATATAAATAGTGGTGAACTTTAATCGGAGACTAGTTAGCGTGACCATCGGACCTCCGGCCGTTAATAATTGACCAAATTGAGGGTTATCTTCCCATCGAGAACAATGTAATTAGGAAATAATATGACACATATGCCACACACATAATTAAGCCTAAAATGAAAATAAGAGCTAAACTACGAGTTCCTACCGTATAGGTTCCTCCAACTAGTTCTACAAGGCTGACATAAAAGATAGCCATGGTGAATCCAATAAATGGCCAGTTGTTAATAACAATTTATAATCAAGCAACTAGGATGAACATTTGCTAGGTAAGAATTAGCAGTTAATAGCACCTAGGCCTCATGAAGTGAAATGAGTAGTTAGCTACTTAACTAAAAATAGTCAATAGTATGTACTTTAGTTAAAGGGGTTAACTTAGTATAATAGGTGTACCTTAGTGTGAGCTCGACCACGATAATAATTATGACAAAAACATATCAATATGATGATAAAACTCAGACGCATACAAGCCGCCGTCTAAATCGTAAGGATGGTATCTAGATGATACTCGTAGGACACACCTAAATCATGGAACTTCCTTGATAAATAGAAAATAATAACAAAAGAAATTATTAAATGAACTAGACCTCCTATGCAAGTCATGGTAATGTACTCTCAATAAAACGGTAGTAATTCAACGACAAATCAAGTGCAAGTCAATTTAATCTATCATACATCGCTACTCGCTTCCAATAAAAAGAACAATTCATAAAAATGAGAAAAGCTGCTTTCAGTTTAGAGGAAATACACTTTCTTTGTTAGAAAGCATAAACCTCAAAAAATACACTTTCGGCGTCACCCTTTTATTTATTTTCAGGATTTTCAAACTGAGCAAATTTAAAACATTGATAACATTTGCATATGAACTCCAAATTGAATGAATCTTTTTTTTTATTATAAATTCATCTAAAATATTGACTTCTTTGAATATAGAAAAATATTTGGATTTTGTTGCTGTTGAAATTATTTTACTATTTATAATTTGCTCTCGTCTCTTTTTGAATAGACGTCAATACTACGAATGAAACTTTCGATGATCCTCCATCCTCATACTTAGAGATACCAGAGCAAGGAAAGAACCCCATTTGATTATGTTGATCCTATTATTTCAATTATTGTACTTCTTTTTGCAAAATCTGTTATGCATGCGCTTATGTTTGCTTAAAATTGCTATATTTTGGGATAACAGTAGATAAATTCTTATTTAATGCATGATCATCCTTGAAATATTGTTATTCTTACTATTGTAGCCTTTAGGATATAGTTTAGGCAATAGATGATGTTGATTTGGGTGCTTCGAGTGCGAATATCGCATAAATTCTTAGCTGGGCTCTGGTTTCGCTAAAATTGAATAAATGTTGAAATGGTGAGTATGAATTTGGGAGATTTTGAAACATGGTCCAGAGGGATTACCTCTGTTATTTTGTATAAAAATAAAAGTGAAAAACTTAGTTTGTGATGCGGGCGAGTTATATTATAATTTGAGGAGTGTGAGAGGTGTATCTCACAAGTAGATAGGGGGAGATCCTCGCCCAGGTCAATTAAGAACCGAACGCCTGTGAATCATATCTAAGCCTAAACGTACAATCGCATGTGCCAGTATGGGACAGTCTTAGCTAATAAAGTCATTGAAAACTAGCTTTGCATATTGGTAGGCCGTAGTAGTATGAGCATGATCGGGTAGGCTTGCTCGAAGGGACTCCCTTCACTGAGGCGTCGGGAACAAAGCTTGTCGATACAATGGTTAATGCCTCACTTTGGCAGGAGGTACACGGGATTGAAGTGAGGGATGTCGTTCGCCGGGCTAGTGCAAGGTTAGGGCTAGGTGATGTAAAGGCTTCGTTATGGACTATAGACTGCAAACTATCATGTTGTGTGCGGTGGTATCGACAATACCGGACAAACTAGAGAACTCATATACTGTGGGTAAAGTTGTACACCTCTGCAGAGTGTGAATATATTTAAATAGTCATGCTCGCGGTCATGAGCATGCTAAGTGATGCACTACCACAAAAAGGCTAATACTGGACGCCTCATCATAGACGGTTGACTAAAACCATCTGTATTAAATACAATCACAGGCGGTTTTGGTTTAGCGACTGTCTGTGTTATTGGCTGCACTAAAAACCGTCTGTGAAGAAGTAATATCACAGACGATTTGTGTTAAAAACCATCTGCGAAGTATCACAGACGGTTCTGAACAAGAACCGTCTATGATACTACTAAATATCACAGACGGTTCTTGTTCAGAACCGTCTGTGATACTTTATAGACGGTTTTCAACACGAACCATTTGTGACTTTCCATCCTCATCACAAACGGTTTGTGTTGAAAACCGTCTGTGAAGTATCACAGACAGTTTTGAACAAGAACCGTCTGTGATACTACTAAATATCACAGACGGTTCTTGTTCAGAACCGTTTGTGAAACTTCACAGATAGTTTTCAACATGAACCGTCTGTGACTTCCCGTCGTCATCACAGACGGTTCGTATTAGAAACAGTATGTGATAAGTATTTTTGATTTTACCATGGCTTGAAATCACTAACACTCTAATTTTACCATGGCTTGAAATCAGTAACTCTTTGATTTTACCATGGCTTGGAATCACTAACACTCTGATTTTACCATGACTTGAAATCACTAACGCCCTGATTTTACCACGGCTTCAGATCACTAGCTCTCTGATTTTACCATGGCTTCAAATCACTAGCTCTCTGATTTTACCATGGATTGAAATGCGTAACACTCTGATTTTACCATGGATTGAAATGCCTAGTGATTCCAAGCCATGGTAAAATTAGAGTGTTAGTGATTCCATGCCATGGTAAAATCGGAGTGTTAGTAAGTCACAGACGGTTTTTAATACAAACCGTCTGTGATAAGATATATATCACAGACGGTTTTTAATATGAACCATCTGTGATAAGATACTTATCACAGATGGTTCGTATTAAGAACCGTCTGTGATATGTCGTCATAGACGGTTTTTTGTATGAAACCGTCTATGATTCGCAGCGCGGGAGTATGAAAAATTTTGAACGCGCGCGCGGGAGGCAAAATATTTTGGCGCTGTCCTTATATATTATAGCCACCCAGCCTTGTTTTACATCAGTCTCTCCCTCTTCCCTCCCCACACCGAGCTCCGGCGACCACCCTCGATTCCCCGTCACGGTTCAGTGAGGAGACGCAGCCGACGACGACGATGAGGAGGGATGCGGTCATGCGGAGGAGCTCCTTGTCTACTACAGGAGGTAGACTGCTGGAAGGTACGTGTACATCCCCATAACATACACAATTTGTTGGCTGTTTCTTGTAATGAAAATTATCTTAATTTTGTGTTACCTAAGGTCGGAGCGCCGCTGGAGGTTTTTAGTCGTCTCTCCCTGCTGACGAGCTTGAGTCGAACTCGACGACATGCAAGAACAACTTGTGATATGCTGGTGAGGTATAGAGAGGAGCTCACAAGACCAATCCAAGAAACCGATGAGTTCTTCAGGAGCTTGGAGGCATAGATGGTTTCTAGCTAGTTTAACTTTGTAATTTTATTCTTTTTTCCATTTGGAGGGGACATTGTGAAACCTTTTGGTTTCCCTTTCCTATAATGTGTTTGCCATCATAATTTTAATTGGATTTTAGTTGTCTTGCTAGAGGTTGCATATGGAAACTACTGTCTAGCAATTGATTGGTTTGATTTTTTTTGTCATAGAAAAAATTATCACAGACGGCTCTGAATAAGAACCGTCTATGATAATTACTTATCACAGAAGGTTCTTGTTCAGAACCGCCTATGAAAATAGACTATCGCTGCGGTTACGAACAAGAACCGCTCGTGATAGTATTATCACGCATTTCTTGTTCGAAACCGCTCAGGATAGATTTTTCACGAGCGGTTCAAAATCGCTCGTGATGATCATGTCATTACTGACCCATAAACTCAAACGGTTCATGAAACTGTCTGTGATGATGTTTTTGAACTGTCTGTGAAAGTCTTTTCTGTAGTAGTGATGCCTCATCGGGTATAGTCTTGATTTTTGCAAAAATAATTTGTTGGAAAATGTTGGAATGATTTGTTCGTGTGAGTGCCATGTCTATGGCTGAAAGTGTGTCATTGTTCGCAACCATGGAGGGTTGTGGCTACTCTTATTAAAGTTATTTACTTGTGATTTCATTACATATTAACTGCTCTTTAAATTTCCATTGCAAAATATTACATATCAGTATTGCAAATAAAACTTGCTTGTGCTAAAAAGACTTGTAGAGTAGAGCCATATTCTTTGATAAGACTTGCATTTATAATATGCTACGATACACTAAAAATCTTGCTGAGTACATAATGTACTCAATCTTACTTAAATTGTTATTCAGAGCATGAGAAAGAACCACTTTCCAGTGGGTACGACGACGAGTCTTTCTAGGGCTTAGTCCTTATCGATTGCCTATGGGATTGGATGGGGCATACCACTAGATCATTTTGGTTTATTTACCATGCTTTCCACTGCACGCTGTTATTACTTGAGTTTTATTTGGACGGTCGGTCTTTGTAATGTAAATTCGTTATGTATCGTTTAAGGTTATGTCCTTTTGTAATCTTGTTGTATGTATGAAATGTGTATGGATGTGATTATGAATGTTGTGGATGTGTGTATGAGCCATTGATCATGGGACTAGTATGGTACACACATGAGGGCTTCGGGTATTCAAAGTCTGGGGTCCGACGTTCTTTAACTCAAATGACATTTTTCACATAGCAAAAAAATCCAATTGGGGTAATGAATGCGGTTATCTATTCATCATCTAAACACATACTGATATGATGATAACTAGAATATGCATCTAGGAAAGTAAGCATCTCACAACCAAAAGTAGAATCAACCAATTGATCAATACATGGAAGGGGAAAATCATCCTTCGGACAAGTTTTATTTAAGTCAGTGAATTCTACACACATTCTCCACTTACCATTAGATTTCTTAACGATTACAGGATTGGCTAACCACTTGGGATGATTAACCTCTCTTATAAAACCTACCTTAAGTAGCTTGCCAAGTTTCGACCAGGTAGCTTCTCGTCGGTCGGGTGCGAAACGTCGCAACTTTTGTTTGACGAGCTTCTTATCAGGCCATAAAGCTAGCATATGCTCGATCACCTCTCTAGGGACTCCGGGCAGGTCGGATGCTTGTCACACGAATACATCTGCATTTGCTCAAAGGAAGGCAATGAGTGCATCTTCCTATGCGGAGTCGAGGGCGATTCTGATGCGAACTGTCTTGGAGGGCTCTGTAGGATTGAGTGAAATCTCCTTGACTTGGTTGTTTGGCTTGGGTGCAACCTTCGACTTCGAGTGCTTTACCGAGTGCCACTAAAGAATCTAGATCTGCCATTATGAGTTAATAGAGTATTTTTATAATTAATGACAATTGTCATGTGGACTAATATTTTCCATGAGTTGGCGAAATAGGTTAAGTTCCGTGAAGATGAAGACTTTGGGTGGATCAATGTGTTGGAAGTCACCAAGTAATGTGATTGGTGTCATGTGTTGATGCTCAAGTCAAGAACCCGGTTTTGGAGAGAAGATGTGAGTCATCATCCAAAAGATCCAAGCGGATGCACATGGCAAAGGTATAACTAGCATAGGCTAAGAATGTGTTTCTTAGTCATTTTACCGGTCTCGGTGTTTGGTTTGGAGACCGGATTGCTAGTGTAGGTTGTTGTACTATTAAGAGGGGTTTTGACTAATAGCTTGAGTATGTCTTGTGTTAATAGCTCGTTTTGGTTGCTCTAGCTCTTTGTGGCCTATTGCCAATATTTGTGAATGTGTTTTGTAAATAGTTGAGGCTCATGCATAATCCTTGTAGCATGTGACTTTAGTTTGCGAATATGTTTTGCAAACGGTTTGAGTCCACATATCTAACCCTTGCAGCATGATTCAAAAGTTGGTAAATATGTTTTGTAACTTGTTAAAAATCATGTTTTTATTCCTTATTGGCATCGTACGATAATTGGTGAATGTGTTTCAAAAAATTGAGTTGTGCCTGTAGTCTAATTCTCTGTTTTTGTCAGTGGCCAGTCCGACCTCCATATGTTGGGCGGACTGACCGTCGTCCTTGTAGTTTGACCTGGCTGTGTGCCGGTTTGACTCTCTGGTGGTCTAACCGTAGGGTTTTGGTATGACTACTAAGTTTTGGGTGGTCTGATCGGTCCTTAGCCAGACCCCATGGTCAACATTATTTAGTAGGCTTTTCCTTTGTAGTTGGCATGTGCTCCCTCTGTGGAACGGTCTGACCGGTCTCCAGGCGGTCTGGCCGGTAGGTGCTATTTGATTGGCCAATGTGTGGGCGATTAGACCGGTTGAGGCTACAACGACTAGTTTTATAGCTATTGGAGTGAGGCCGGTCTGACCGAAAATTTGTTGGCGGTCAGATCGGGCTTCCCTGTTTTTCAGCAAATTTTCCCCAAACGGTTAGAGTATTTATGTGGGGTACAAATACCCATTGTGGCTGATTTGGAGAAGGTGCTGGTGCCATTTCATTCTCCCTTGAACTAAGAGCAAACCCTCTCTCCTCTTTTTGTGCATGTGTTGCACTTAGTGAACTTGGAGAGGAAAATCCTTGTGCATGTGTGGCGTTAGGTGGTGGATTGTGTATCCATGGAGCTTCAGCACTTGATTCATTGAAGTGAGCATCTCCAACTTGTTACTCTTGGTGTTTACCGACACCTAGATGGCTTGGAGACCTTCTCAAAGTAGGTTGTGAGAAGATCTGGGCATTGTGAGTGGTTCAATGCTCACCATCTCCGGAGTGGAGGAAGAGCAACCCTAGTGGATTCGAGTTGTTGGCTTAATTTGTGAAGCCGGTCCAATTCATTTGGGCTTACCTCAACGTGGATTAGGGGACACCGGCAAGTCTCTGAACACTACGGAAAAACATCATTGTGTCATCTCGTGTTTGGTTTGCTCCGTGTGCTCATTTACATTCTTGCAATTTACTTTGTTAGAATTATTTGTGTGCTTGTCACCTTAGGGTTGCAAACCTAGTTTTAGATATTGGTTGTTGGTGCACTTAGTTGAGACTTGTTAATTTAGGTTTTAAATTATACAAAATCGATTTGATTTACATTTCTGTATAAAACTCAGTTTTAGCAAAAAGAATTTTTAAAACAGCCTATTCACCCCCTCTAGTCAGCCTCCTCGATCTTACAGCTGCACATTATGAGCTTATCTAGTTGGGATCTAGCCCACTAACTCGAGGAACTTGCGGTCGCATGTGAACGCCATCTTCTTATCACAGCAAATTGTGATGACTCCTTTGTGACCTAACAACTTCAAGCATTGGTAACCATAATCCCCAGCCATTAGAAACCTTGCCAAAGTAGGTCAACCAAGAATAGCATTATATGTTGTATCAAAATCGACCACGTCAAAGGAGATTTTCTCCGTCTTGGAATTGCTTGGAGTTCCAAACATGATAGGAAGGGAAACTTGGCCAATTGGTTTGGCCAAAGATCTAGGTACGATACCATGAAACGAGTCTCCTACCGGTCTTATTTTCGTCCTAGGTACTTGCATCTCATCCAGAGCACTCGTAAATAAAATGTTGAGAGAACTTCCACCATCAACTAAAAGCCAATTAACTCGACAATTATTGATGGTGGGCTTGACCATAATTCGACAATTATTGATGGTGAGCTCGACCACAATTGGAAAACAACCAAGTTGAGTAGAAGGGATCGGACAATCTTCCTTTTCAAAGGAAATGGAGACTTCCGACCACTTAGGTAATTTATAGACAACAGGAGGGTCGATAGAGTTTACCTCACATTTGACAGCCTTGAGCTATCCTTTTGACTCATATGTTGATGAGCCCCTGTAGATGTGGTCGATCATGTGCTCGGGGTCTTGATATGACATCTCCTCATCCTCCTCTGACTGCTTTCTACCACTTGTCTGTCCCACCTCTTCGATGGTCGGAAGTGAACCCTTGCCAGAGTAGTAGTCCTCAAGCTTTTGTTGGAAAACTCAGCAATTGCGGAGGTCGTGCCCTTCCTTTTTAGGTAAAGGGTACTACCTCGGCTTTTCTGACTTCCGTTTTAGGCATTGGCCTTTGTCTCGGTCGGAGTACTGCTTGGAACCACGAGGCTCATTATCACTAACGGCTAGCACCTCCTTTGAGATTTTCGATTGTGGCTTCTTGCCCTTGGATTTGCCATCCCGCTTATCTTTCTTTTTGTCCCTGTCGTTAACCGCTCGAGGACCCTTGTCATCATGATCTATAGTCCGATTCCACTCGACCGCCTCAGCAGCAGTAGCGTATCAATCGGCCAACACGAAAAGTTTAGCAACAGAGGCCAAAGGGTTCAAAGCAATGTCTTCGGTGAACCTCCGGTTCCTGACTCCCTCCTTAAAGGCTCGAATGATGGATGAGTCTGATACTTTAGGAATAGTATTTTGAACCTGGCTGAAGTGTCGTATAAATTGGCGTAGGGTCTCATGCGAATCTTGCCGCATGCGATGCATGTCGTCCTCCTTTCTCGGGGCGATTGTATGTACCCTAGAAGTTTGCCAGCAACAAATCACAAAGATGCTACCATGAGTACATCGACTTGGGCGGTTGGTTGAGCAGCATCGATGGAGAAGAACCTTCGATCACGGTCGGAAGGTAGTTACCCATAGCTCAGATTGCAATTGTATAGATTTGGTGAAATTCAATGGGAATCAAACTTCTCCATATTCGATGGTCGAAATTTATTTGGCCAACGAACTTCTCGAAGGTCGGGTGAAAACGCCCAATAACCGGTAATGTGCTCATAACGCCTGCTTTGTGGAAAAGAAGAGTTAACATCACCAGGTGATCGTACTCAACGATACCCAGTGGTAAAAGGACCTGATCAGTCATAGACATCAGTCCTACGAGGGTAATCCTCCTTGAGTTCCATCTGCTGATGTAGATTTCTCTGAGGGAGTCATGGTTGCCTACTCCTCTGAGGAGTTTGTCGACCACCAGTCATGGGAGGTGTACGATAGTCCCTCCTTCGCCTGCCATCATGGTCAGGAGATTAACCAGGAGATGGGTCAGGCCGAGGAGGGTCTCATTGTTCCCTACGTTGAGAGCTGTGCAATCGACTAGCGATCGAAGGAGTTGTCCTTGTGTGATCTCTGAAATGTTCTCGTTGGTACCGCTCGACTCTGGTCATAGTATCCTAGAGCCGTTGAGCGATCTCTTGAGCAAAAGCATCATAGCCTGGTGCTTCTCCAAGCTCCTGGCTTGGATTTTCTACGAGATCGTTGATCCACTGAAGTTCTTGAGTAGTTTCCGACAGGTACTGGACACGACCAAGCAACATGTCGTGGGTCGCAATCCTTCTTCTCCTAGCAGTCTTAGGACCATCTATATCCGAGTATGCTGGGGAATATCTCGGTTAGGGATGGAAACGGATCGAATACGAATCGAATAGTCCCGAATACGAATTTGAATCCCTATTTTCAAAATGAATACGAATACGAATACGAATCCCTATTTTTTAAACGAATACGAATACGAATTCGAACATTCTCGAATACGAATACGAATCGAATGTCGTAACGAATACGAATTCGAATCGAATATTTACTCAATTCAGTCAAATGCGAATATCCTACAACTTTTGCGACAAGTCTCGGTAGAACAAATAGTATTCGTATTCGTATCTGGGACAAAAATAGATAGTATTCGTATCCGTTTTTCCCGGATAGTATTTGTTTTTTCGGATGCTATCCGGTTTTTTTCCCCGGATACGAATAACACCGAATACGGATACGAATAACACCGAATACGGATACGAATACTATCCATTTTTCTCTGGATATGAATAACACCGAATACGGATATGAATACTATTCGAATGCGGATTTTACTTACCACATTTGCGTTTTCTCGGATACGAATATCGGATAAAACGGATTATCCTTTACCAATTTCCACCCCTAATCTCGGTGGAGTGCGATTGCCTCGAGGATGTCGGTTACGCTCATGAATGTTGAGATTTCCCTCGTTGTCGAAGGGGTTCTCGCCATTCAGACGAGTGCCTAAAGGGTGTGTACGGTGGGCATCATCCTTAGTCCTATCGTGTGGAATGAGATCAGGATATGTAGGGAGGGTGAAGACCTCTTGGGTGATGTTGTCACCGCTAGTGGTCGAGCCCTCCTAGCTCAATGTGTAGTCGGAAGACAATGCCTCACGACTCGGAGTAATCCCTGCCAAGAAGGGAATTCTGGGTTATAATCATTTCCGGTAGAAGGCGAATTCTCTAGGTGTATGGCCGGACTTGCAACTGCAAAGTGTTCGATCGTTCCCGAGCAAAGGGTAATCGCACAAAGGTTTGCTTGGTCGTCTCAAGTCGGCTCGGCGCTTAGAGGCTGGGGCCTCACCGCATTTGGGGCCCATCGTTGGGCAACACTGGCGGTGGTCGCTTAGGCTTTTGCATTGTGATGATTTTGACTCCCCATTTGGGTGTAATGGTGTTGGTGAGATCGTTGGAGATAGTGTGCCCTCCTGCAACATCGGAGATAGCATGTCAAACTGTAGCATGTCCATGGCACAGTGTCCTAGGCCTGGTGAAGGATCCCTGGAGTAGGCATTGCCCTCGAACGAATAGAAGCTTGACTCATAGTTGTAGCAGGCATCCATATTGATTCCTGCATAATCTGCAAGATCGATCCAATTTTCCTCGTTCCACTCGTTTGCCATAGAGGCACCTGAGTAGAATCAATAGATATTGCAGTAAATCCCCACGGACGGTGCCATTCGTCGATGAATTACTATCGATATTTGTGAGTTAATGCCCTAGACATGGCTCTCGAGATCACACAGGAAGAGACATGTGTTTTTAGATAGGTTCAGGCCTTCTCCGGAGCGAATAACAATCCTACTCCTGTGTTCTTATATTGAATGAGGATTACAAAGCACAATAAGCCACCAAAACTAAAAATGTTGTCAATGACTTTTGTCTGTGTGTTGGTATCTCTCTGCTTTCTCTGCTGGCACCACCCCTTATAAAGCATCGAAGGGGTGGTAGTTGCTATACGCCAGGAGGCGCCTTGATGGTTGTTGGAATTCGCACGTTGATAACGGTTGTTGTTAGTGAGATGTTCTTCTTGCATGTTCATCAAGCGGTTATTACCAGAGACAGAGAGAGGTGCATGCAGTTATGTTAGAGACACAAACATACACGTGTTGTATTAACTACCACACATAGTTAAGCATGGTGTATAGGGTTCCTAGTTGATAAAATAGGTTCCATATTTCTGTCTGTGAGACTTATCGACCTGATCTTATGACCAAGGGGTGGTTGTAACTTGAATTAGTCGTAATCTAGTCTGGTCATGGCAAGCATCATTGACGAGAGATATACGGGAGGACTATTTAGAATACTATAATCTATAATAAATATTATAGATAAATAACTTCGTGGAATCCTCGTCACTTTCTATTTGAAGACCCAACAGAACCTTTCTAGCTGGAAATCATTTTATCCCACCCCGTTTTGTGGAATGAGGCGAGGCTCTGTCGGCATATATAGCTGAGGTTAGGCCCTACTTGTTTTGGAAGAAAACAGAAAATTAACCACGGTTTGTTGCTGCCTTCGTACCAACTTGGCAACTTGCATATAGTGGCAGAGATTGCCGAAAAGACGGCACAAGGACAGCGGCAGCATGGGGACAGCAACATTGTTCACGCGTCACCGCATGCAAAACCTTTGCTTTGCCATCTTGGCAGATAGTACACATGAAGGCCTGGGAAAAAAACATATGCTCATTCCTAGACGATTTTTTTTACGATTTAATCTATTTTTAAATTTTTTCTAAAGATATCATCTCCCTAACTTTATTTTCAATTGTGACCCTTTGGTCACACCACAACGCGTAGCGTGGTAAAAAACATTGTCACGTCACAGAACTCGGTATGGCAAACGAGTGCTGTCATGCCGCCCCTCTTGACGTAATAGGACTTAGTCAAAAAACGGACGTGTGCCAGCTCGGAGGGCTATCGTGATAGCTTTGGTCACACCGTGGTACGTGACGTGACAGAGTATTTTAGTCACGTTGCGCATTGTGACGTGACTAAAGGGGTTAAAATTGAAAATAAAGTTAGGAAGATGTTATCTTTAAAAGATTTTTTTAAAATAGATTAAATCATAAAAAAAGTTCCTTCTAGACTAGTCTCTATCTGGACATGGTTTCAAAGCTACAGAAAAGCCTGGCTCATGTTAATATGTTATGGTACTTGTTGCCTATAAATGGAAATTTTGGGGGTTCCATAACTAAACCTATGACATGCCACATTTGTTGTGACTGTTGTAGTGGAACTATGTAGATAGCATGGTTTTGACTTTCACGATTTTCATTACAAGACTTAGACTATTTTTTATATCATATTTTAATAAAAATAATATATTATAAATGTATTTTGCAAGACAAATATTCTAATGACATTATTATTATGCAGTCAATCCATATGCTTCTACACATTGATGGTCAAAATTTTAAAAAATTACTACACGGATTCCACAACGATCTATATTTGTCGACAGAGGGGTAGTATGAATATTGCAATTCGGAGTAACATATTTGAACTAAAATTATCTAATAGAAACATGCAACAAAAGCAAATGTGACACTAAGGGCGTGTTTGCCGTTACACTGGTTTTTAATAAAAGGATTTCATAAATCGACCATTTAGCAAACTATTTTTAAAGCAGTAAAAAAGTACTTGACTATAATTTGCAAAGTTTCCGTATAATTCACTTTCTATTGCTTATGCAACACAACACGCCACAACAATACTAGACTTGTCATAAGAAACACTGGATCTTACATTTTTCAAGTTTCAACTGAAAGCTACCATATCGTATTTCCTTTTCTTTAGTAACAAAAGAGAGAATACGCCGGTTACGGAGCGAGGGCTTGAATCTATGACATCAAACAAGACATTATGCTTTACCACTAGGTTACATAGGTGCCCTATCACATAGCATTTTAGATGATTCACCACGTCTACAACCATCACTGCATTAATGCATTACTGGAAAATGTTGCATAACCCGAGCCGCCACATGTCCAGATTCGCTTCTTCAATGAAATTAGCATCGAGTGCAAGTTGAGGATCAATTTCTAAATTATAACTAGTGGTGTCCAAACAGGTCGTCCCACACGGCACAGGTCCGATTAGGTTTGGCATAGTCGGCCCGTAGACCGGAATGCTGATCCAAACACGACATGCCAGCCTCTCGGCCGTGTTAGGCTGGCCCGGGCGCTATAAAGCCCCGCCGCCTCCGTGCCTGGCTGCCTTCGTGTCGATCGCCTCCGTGCCGATCATCAGTCGTGCCTAGCCCGGTGGGTCGAGGTGTTGACCCTAGCAAAACATGTCTGATCAGGCCATGCCGGTCTGGCTCATGTATAGTATCGGACCATGCCGTGCCTAGACTAGACCAATAGTCTCGTGCTTCCGACCGGCCTGGGTGGCTCGACCATTTGGACACCACTAATTATAACACAATCAAATGCCGTATGTATTGTGGATTGTGACCTAACCAAGAGGTTTGTTGGCCCTCCAACTTCCCTGCAGAATCAAGACCTTTTGCTTTTCCATAGAAAAATGAAGCCCCAAACAACGCTTTCCATAATGTTCTCTAATTGTAGGCCTACTGTCTCCATAAAAATCTACACACGCACTGTGTAGGTGTGTGTGCAGTGACATGAGTGGGATGTGCCTTGTATTTGCGTCTGCCTTTTACCCGTTTCCAAAAACAAAACAAAAAAGAGATTTCTCAAAACCTTTGCTATTTTTTTTGTCCTTTCTTACCTTTGCTTATTCGTAAAGAAATGAGGTTCCCATGTACGATCCCATCCCATGCGTGAAGTTTTTGGGCAGAAAAGAAAACCCATCCTATCTGCTGGACTGCTCGTAGCAGCTAGCCTTCCCATCAAAGGGCATATGCACGCGCTCGCATCCCAGCCACACAACCGGGGAATCTCGCCTGTTCCTCTGACCCGCCGTCCGTACGCGGCGTACCACCTCGGCGCGGCCGCCCGCCACTCGCCGCGAGACAAGCGCCGCGCCAGTGAGGTGCTACCACTCCACTGCCCTGTGCACGTGGGCCACCACGCGGCAGAGGAGCCAGCCAGTGGCTTCCTCCCACGTGTCCTGCTCAGCCCGTCCGGCCAATGGGACCGCGACAGCGGCGCACGCACGGCGTAGGTTGCTATAAATAGGCTCCCTGCCATGGCACTACGTTTTAGGCCCCGGCCAACCTCGTCACAGTTGCCAAAAATAGCATAAGGAGGCTCTAGCTGAGCTGAGCTGAGCTCCGTCTCTCCGAAAACCGGCCGGCGATGGGGAGGGGTAGGGTGCAGCTGCGGCGGATCGAGAACAACGTGAGCCGGCAGGTCACGTTCTCGAAGCGGAGGTCGGGGCTGCTGAAGAAGGCGCACGAGATCGGCGTGCTCTGCGACGTCGACGTCGCGCTCATCGTCTTCTCCGCCAAGGGCAAGCTCCACGAGTACTCCACGCACACCAGGTGCGCATGCACAAACATACATGCACTTATTTTTGTTTCCTTTAAATCTCTATTTCTCAACGCGACCTCGTCCTTTGCCAGAGTTAGGACCTCCTAAGAACTCCAATACTCTCTCGATTAAAGATTCCCCGATTCCTTTCCTTCCATCTACATTCACCTTTTCCATTTTTGCTAGTGCATGATGCATGCACGCACCTAGATAGTGGTATCCTTTTCCTAGCTAGTGGCAGCAGTACATGCCAGTAATTCTGAGGCTGACAGTAATGGCCACATTTTGCTTTATTTCCTGATATGGAACTATTGTACTGTACCTAAGGTTACTATTTTGGTACATGCTCTGGCGCAGTGGTATTTATGGAACTACAGTGCTGTACCTCCCTGTTCCTGCTCTTGTACGGCACTGTAATGTGGACCGTGTGCTGCTGCAGTACTAGAGCTATAGTACTCTACATTTTTCTTTAAAAAATAAATAAAATAAAATTGTATTCTTCTACACTACACTACTACTCGCTCGCATAAAAGGGTTCATGTTGCTATGCAGTGTATGTATGGGCTGTGTGCATACACATGGCACATGCTGACAGAAAAAAAAAGATTCCTTAAGAAAAACTTTTCGACTTTTGTTGACTGTATGAATTGGATGCTCTTCTACTTTATGTTTCCTTGTTTGTGTGTTTGTGTTTTAGAAACTAGGGCATTCAAATACAGTGGTCTATGATGAGAGCTACAATCACAAGACAAATGTTTTAATTTTAAAAAGTATATGTGACCTCGGTCACTGACAGATGGGTGTACAGTCCCAGCGATGGTTGCAATTCAGAAGGGACCGTTTGCCGGTTACTTCATACATAAGTATTGATTTCTACAAATTTGCATAATTTTCCCTTGCACAAATAGCATGTTTCGAAGCGTAAATGAAATTTCAAGGTGTGCTAAGACTTAGTTTTTATTATTTGTCTCGTGGCTCCTAAATAAACAGTGACAATACTATATATCTAACATATGTTAGATAGCATGTCTGGTCCAACCGAGTTTACTCTCTGGGCCATAGGATTAAATGGGCTGAACACAACTAAGTTCACGGGCTAATGCATGCAAGTCCTATAGCAATAACTTTATAAGTGGTATTGAGTCATCTCCCCCAAAAGACTAATCCAATGGATGAGGTCTCCCTGTCACTTCTAAGTTGTGCTTTTTTTCCTTCTCACAACCAATGTGAGACTATTCCCAATATTCTCCTCCTCACACAACGGTTGTGTACTTTCGCAACCATGAAGTCCAAGGAGATGTTAGACGGCTAGGCTCTGATACCAATTGTTAGATCGGACCTTTAGGCGCATGTCTAGTCCAACCGGGTTTACTCCCTGCGCCACGGGTCCAAACGGGCTAAACACAACTAAGCTCATGGGCTGCTGTATGCAAATACTATAGCAACAGCCTTACAAGTAGTATTGGGTCTTCTATCTCTAAAAGATTAGTCTAATATGTGAGATCTTTCTTACACTTATAAGTTATATTTTTTTTCCTTCCTACAACCAATATGACTATTCCAATTAGCATAATTCTTCGTTCTTACTACAATAAGGAAGTGCTTGATCTAGACATTAATTATTGTAGCTGCAAGGACACTGGCCAGTGGCCACACACTATTTTTGTTACTATTACTGATTTAACAATTATAACTGAGTTATTGTGCATTTGTGCCTGCCATGAGATATACACTGCAAAATAATAATAATAATAATAATGATGATGATTAAAAAATACGTGGATCCACACTTCCTTGACTCCGAGGTGACTTAATTAGTTGTACCTATCACTGTCGCATAAGGACATGTCTGTGATACGTGGGCCAGTGGTCTTACTGCAGACGATAAAGATCTTTACGGTTGTCATATCGGATGAAAACTATATAAGCCATTTCGTGTTGAATTGTTTACAACTAAATTTGCGTAGATATTTGTTGGAATCAATTTTCTTATTTCTTTCTACAGCATGGATAGAATCCTTGAACGATACGAGAGATATTTGTTATCTGAAGGAGATGTGATTGGTGACTACCCTGAGATGGAGGTAGGAAGGGGAAAGGTTTATTCCTAACAGTATCATCCTCTGAAGCTATGATTATCACTTTATATTCTCTAATGATCAATATATATTCTAACATTGTAGTTGTGTGTTGTTGCGCTCTTTACCTTACTGAGGACTCTGATTTGTACTGGACAGGGGAGTATGAACTATGACCACATCAAGTTGAGGTCTAGGATTGAAGCTCTACAAAAGAGCCAAAGGTAATAAAAAAAATTGACCATAAAAAACATTAAGATATTTTCTACAAAAACTAAGCTGCAGGAAATTATACGCTTTGCGGCTTAGTACTGAAGTAGTGAGTAATTACAAATCAATTAAGGCCTCTATTTACTTTAAAATTTGTGCACTGAGTCACTTCTGGAAAATAATCATTTTGGTTTCAACTGGATTATTTACTGACAGTGATACAAGTGGTTCTTGTATGTTTGTCCGGAATGCTGGTAATGTGGGCTTGAACCAATGCATTAGTCATGTAAGCTTGTAAATAGGTGGGAAAAAAAATCTTTATCTTCTTGATGCTAGATAGTGGAGTAGATGGTTAGATACTAATGGCCTGATGGGGCTTAAGCTTATCCAGGGTTTTCAATTTCGTTCTGTATTTAATTTTCGGCCAAACGGTTTGATCAAATTTGAATTAAAAAATTTACAAAAAATAATAAAAATTCAACATGAGCCTGGGGTTCGAACCCTGGTCTCACCATCGCTGCAAATGCTGGCATACCGCTGGGCTATTTGCATGTACTTGTGATATATTAGATGCGTTCACTCTCTTTAACCCTTAAAATTCAAACGATCCGAATTTTTTTGAACGAAACTGTTTCCTTTCTGACGGGACGAAATGAACGAATTTTCGGAAATTTCGCCGAAATTGTGAACCCCGAGCTTATCTCTGAAGACAACCAATAAAACATTATTAGCAAGACTTAATTTCACATAAATTTTCACCCCAAGTTTAGACCCTCTCTTATATACTTGGCCAGATTCATCTATTTTATTCTGTATGTGGTTCCAAAATCCCAAGAAGGCCGAAGAGAAATGCTAAAACGTACGCCCAAATTTGTCAGATGAATCTCCTGTTCACTTGTGATGGCCTAGTTGGTACGATAGGGCCCTCATGCTCATACTTGTCATGAATGGCTCAGGAATCTTATGGGAGAGCAACTGGACTCCCTGACACTGAGAGAAGTCCACCACCTTGAGCAACAGATAGACAGTGCTCTCAGGAACATCAGATCCAGAAAGGTAACACACATATGCACACTAGACTTACAAAACTAAGGTCCCGTTTGGAACGGATGAATCTGATAGGAATTTTCGAGGAAATGTACTTATTCCTGCGTTCCAAACATAATTAATAGGTAGAAATTGTGTTTTTCTTGATGATCATTTCGGTGTTGCTAATGGTTTTGCGTTATCTTCTTTCAGAATCATCTCTTGCTCAACTTGATCGAGGAGCTCCGAAAGAAGGCAAATGTTTAAACATTTTGATCCTTGAACTTGTAGGTCAGGTTTTCATCTTCTGATGAGAGTAGTCACAGGTTCAGGATTTTACTAATTTTTTTGCAGGAAAGTTTGCTGATGGAGCAAAACAGCATTCTGGAGAAGGTAAAGGCTCCCTACACATGCGACACAAAGTTTATCTAATTTTCAGCCACCTACCAATGCATATGATTTATGTAGTTAGAATAAAATCAATCAATGTAACTGAACAGAATCCTTGTGTTAATTTGTTCATGTGAAAAGGAGAAGGCTGAACTGGAGGCATCCATGCACAAGAACGGTACAGCTTCCTCCACTGAAGCAGCTGCTCCTATCTGCAATGCTGCAGTTGCCTCCCTTCCCATCCTGAACATCTGGTGAGCATCCATCCATCCCTTCACTGTCTCCAATGCTTGACATGTTGTTTCTTCAGTTCATTCACTGCAACTGAGTCTGAAACCCGGCCATCAAACCGCAGCGGTGGCGACTCCGGCGAGCCAGCGACAGCGCCGTTCGATCGGACCAGCAGCGACGACGGCTTGCTGTGGTGGATGCTTCAGCCGTCATCGGAAGTCTAGAAGAGGACTGATGAATGCTTGTATCATCAGATATTCAGATCATATGGTCTCACTCATGGTTGCTGAATAATGTCCCCAGCTCAAGATCCTAGAACTTCATTTAGCTATAGGGGAATGAATGATCTCCCTTTCTTGATTGCTAGCTTCTAAGGTTCCTTTTGTAGCCTTGAAACTCTAGTAGTTCATGACAAGCTCCAATTTATGCTGCTAGTTTGATGTTATTTCTGTGATATATGCTGCTGGATAACTGGATTTGGATCTAATTAGGATGTTGTTCTAATGGAATCCTTTATCTTCATCCTTGTCTTTCATGTCATGTCGGTTCTTTTCCTTGAGTTGTTTTGATCGTACTG
Source organism: Phyllostachys edulis (assembly GCA_036346405.1). NCBI lineage: Eukaryota > Viridiplantae > Streptophyta > Magnoliopsida > Poales > Poaceae > Phyllostachys > Phyllostachys edulis. The sequence goes on from CM070567.1 coordinate 18,393,851, forward strand.
ATGAATACGTCCATTCTGTCTTGTCTGAATTGTTTCACAAGCAAACAGAAAGACTAAGAGGATTCTTTGGTACGTATCCCGTGTGACGTGCCTGAATAACATCATATTTGTACTGAAGCAGTGTTGAACCAGATGCTTGAAAAAAATGGCACAAAATTGTGATGTATGGATTGATCGTTCATCTTGGAAGCATATCTAGTGCACAAGCACCATTTGGTGCACATATGTAAAAACTTTTAGTTTGGGTATCAAATTAGCATAAAAAATTCTGAAAAAAACTCTAGATGTAATTTATGGTGTTTTGTTCCACCCTTTAAAATTTGAAGTTCAAACTCAAAGTATGTTAGAAGAAACAAAAAAGAGAAGCTAGCGCATGTACTTTTAGATGTCATGTTGAAGTTCAAGTTCAAAATTTGAAGTTCAAACTTAATTTTTTCGGTCAACTAGCGCATGTACTTTTAGGTATTATTATCAGATGACATGGTCTTCCTCATGGTTACTGAATAATGTCTTCATGGCAAGCTTCTAATTGAGCTTCATTTTGTTGTTTTCAAGTAGAACCTCTTGCTTGCTAGTGAAGAGTGATGGCAACTGACGATTTTTTCAAAAAATAATACTATTTTAATAAAGAATTTTAAAAAATAATTAGTCGATTTTTTTTTTTTACAAAATGGGCTACTCTCGCCGTTTCAAATGGCGACAAGGCCAAATCGGCCTTTGAAATGACGACGGTAGCCCTGTCGCCAACCTAATAAGCAGTAAATAGCCCTTGTCACTAGTTCCAGTTCCTGTCGCCATTTTAAATGACGATTGGCCTGGAATTATAGGCAAATCACTATTTAAAATGGCGACAGGAACCCGCACCCCCTATCGCTATTCTAAATAGCGATAGGGAACAATATATAAAAACTGCAAAAAATTAGCCGAAACTCACTTTAATCCAGAAAAAATAGAAGGAGGGAGGGAAGGGAGAGGAGGAGAGGGGAGGAGTGACCAAAGCGCTGCCAGTTCGTAGCGAAGGAGAGAGAGGGGGAGTAGATCCAGTCACTCACTTTGCAGTTAAATATTTTTGCAACTTTGTATCTAAATTCGAAACCCTAGTAGATTAGCAAATAAAACTAGCAACATAGAATTGAATGGATTAGATAGTTTTAGATGTATGGATATGTAGTGTGTTTGCTAATTAGTATACCATTTTAGCTGTGTATAGTTTAGTTTATCGTATTGATATTATTTATGGATAAGTACGTGAATGGTTTAGAAAGTTCTAGATGCATTGTTAGGTAGTGTATTATCTTGTAGTTCATCCTTTTAGGTCTTTATAGTTTAGTTTTGGATACGTCGTTAATCGTGTAGAAATTTTTTTGGTGCAATAATTGAATTAATTAGATAGTTTTAGATGTATTGTTATGTGGTGTAGTGTCGTGTAGTACATCATTTTAGTTGTGTGTAGTTTAGTTTCGGATATGTCATTCATCATTTAGATACTTTTTTTGGTGCAATAATTGTATGAAGTAGATAATTTTATATGTATTGTTATGTGGTGTAATGTTGTGTGGTACATCATTTTAGTTATGTGTAGTTTAGTTTAGGACATGTCGTTCATCGTGCAGATAATTTTTTCGTGGAATAATTGTATAAATTAGATTGTTTAGATGAATTGTGATGTGGTGTAGTGTTGTGTAGTACATCATTTTAGTTGTGTGTAGTTTAGTTTTAGATATGTCGTTAATCGTGTAGAATTTTTTTGGTGCAATAATTGAATTAATTAGATAGTTTTAGATGTATTGTATAGTTCAGGATATGTCGTTAATCTTTTTTGTGGTGCAGCTAATTGCAAAGTTAGTTTGCAGTATGCTTCTTATTACTTTATGTCTATCTTTCATATTATTAATAATGTAAGCATTGAATTTTTAGGCATGACGCTCGCAGGAGACGTTGCGCAGTGGATCTATGAGTTACTTGACCCGGCCATTGACGCGGATCATCGTAGCCGCCTCATGACCATCCACCCCCAGCTTGGTGAGGCACCCATTGAGCTTGGCGCGTTGCGGCTACGCACGCCTATGAGGGCATGGAGGGTCACGTTAGGTCCCTAGGTACGTGTAGTTGTGAGTTTCATGTACTCAATTTCAGTTCAACTTGTGTGGGTGGACTCACGTATGTTGCTAATCCTTTCTACGCAAGTTGAGAGCGGTTGGCCTGCTTTCGCCAGCAAGGATGGTGGAGGCGACATGGGATGATCAATCTATATTATTGCAATTATTCCTTAAGTTCCAACAAGCAAAAGAAACTCCGCAAAATTTTTCTAAAAATCTATACATGTACTTGCAAGGATTCTCTATCATTTATATGCACATGTTTAGAGGGAGCTTTCTTTATTTTGGCTCTAACAAGAAAATAATTCTTAAAACTTGTTCGAGCTCATTGCAAGAATTATTTTGTTGTTAAGTTATCAAAAGAATATACACTCGTTTCATGACAAGAAGTATATTCAAAACAATCTTTCTCACAAATTAGTTGTATTGTCATCAATTACCAAAAAGGGGGAGATTGAAAGCATCTAGGCCCCTAAAAATTGTTTTGGTAATTAATGATAATATATAATATGGGACTAACATGTTTATTGAGTATTTACAAGGTTAAGTCCCAATGGTGAGTTTGATAACTTAAAGATGCATGCTAAAGGACAATATGAAGATCAATATGGCTCAAAGACAAGGTACAAGTAGTCTAGGATCTCTTTATGTTTTACCAGTCTTAGGAGAAATGGATGGAAGACCGGATTTTAGGTTAAACACCGTACTATTAAGAGGGAACATGACTAGTAGCTTGATAGTATGTTCTTGTGCTATTTGGATCAATTTAGGATCATGCATGCATTTGGATTTTGTTTTGAAAAGCAAACTGTGCATTGTCAGGAAAAACGGTAGTACTGGCGTTGTATCAGCGGTACTACCGCTCAGCAGTACGACCGGGCTCGTGTGTGGTACTACCGCAACCCGGTTGTTCCGATTTGTAGTTGGCGGTATGTAAAATCCAGAGAGACACCTTTTCGGCTTGGTTTGCAAAACCCTCTGTGCGGTAGTACCAGAGTTTATTTGGCGTAACTACCACGTAGCGGTATGACCGCAAAGCCTTTGGCGGTACTACGGGTGCACGTTCGGACCATCCAAACGTATGATCCAATCGTGCGATTAAGACCTGTGGTTCGAACGTTCAATCGAATCTGAGCCGTCCACGTAATCAGTCCGATCGTGCAAGGCTGATCTGGTCGCTCCGGTGAAGCGGTAGTATCGTAGTTCTCGAGCGGAACTAACGCAGCTCGGTAAGTCCAATTTATTGACGGTACATTTTTTTTTCCAGAGACCATCCTTTTTGGTTCTTTTGAGAATCGGTAGTACTGCCCTTGTTGAACGGTATGACCGGCCAGCGGTAGTACCGCATGTTGGTTGGCGGTAGTACCGCGCCGTAGTTTAAACGGTTATGTTAGAGGGTGTTAATGCCTCTGTTATAGCCGTTACAGAGCGGTTGGTAGAGTGAGGTAGTACCGCAAATCGCTGAAAGTTGGGGATTTCCTCCCCAACGGTCGTATTTGTTGGTAGGGGGTATAAATACCTCTCCACCTGCTCAAGGACAGTAAGAAAGACCATATTTAACATCCTTAAAGCCTTGAGCATTCATTCAACTCCTCAAATACATTTGTGCATTCATTGTGAGGTAGTTGAGCCAAAAATTCAAGTGCATTCATTCTAGATTGATCCATTGCAATTGAGTGCCGTCAAGCGAAGATCATTGGTTTATTACTCTTGGTGTTTGCCAAACACCTAGACGGCTTGGCGGAGGTTGCACGGTGATCTCTTCAAGAAGATTGTGAAGAGGCCCGGTGCCAAGATTGTGAGTAGTTTGGTGTTCACCATCTCCGGAACGGAGGAAGAACAACCACTAGTGATCGAGGGAAGGCTTAATTTGTGGAGCCGACTTGATTTGTTCAAGCTTCCTCAACGTGGACTAGTGAAGACTGGCAAGTCTTCGATACCACGGGAAAAACAACGTTGTCTCAATTGTGGTTATTTCTTGTCTTTACTTATTCCGCATTTACAATTCTAGCATTTATCTTGTGTTGAATTGCTTAGCTAGAATTGTATCTAGTTTAGACTTAGCTCATAATTGGCTTAAATTGTTAATTAGTCAAAAAGTTTAAAACCTCCTATTCACCCCCCTCTAGTCGGTTATCCTTGATCCTACAATGGACTTGGAGATAGAATAGGTTACGGGATAGGATTTGATCTGATTCGATTGTGGAAAGATACGGGATAGAATTTGGCACAAAATCTAGAGAGATATTAGTTGGAAGGTCCAATGCGCCGCATAGAGATTCAAGCTCATCCATGGTGAACGCTAGCTCGAGTACGCAAAGACGAAGCCACGAGGAGGACAACGATGCTTGCGGGACCACCTACAGCGAGGCGGAGCAGAAGCGCGCGCGGGCTGCACGGGAGGAGAAAGGCCGAGGAAATGGGGTGCGAGGTGGCCCACGCGTGGAGAATAGGAGATTGGGCCGGAAGGATTCGGCCCAATCGAATTTTTGAGATTTTAATTTGTTTTCTAATTTAGAAAATAGCAGAAATTCCAAATGGCAATAGAAAATAGCAAATGAACTTGGAAAAATTCTAGAAAAATCTAGAAAATATATCCAAGCACATAGAACCCAAATAAAATAGTTTTGACCATTGTTGATGTAACACCTCAGCTCAAAATGAGCCTAGACTACTACTAAACTAACATTTTAACCAATTGAAACTAAGACATTTTTCTAAAATTCGGCAGAACCTCCTTTGTATAGGTGACTATACCAGAGGTTCTAACAGTCTAATATAACATAAATCAATATTTCTAATCATCCAATTTAAACTAATCATCACAGATAATCCAAAGTATGCTAAACAACTAAAGCATAAATCAAAGAGCATCCATAATCTTCTAATCAACTCTATTACAATTTATTCCAAGCATAGAGAGTAATCATAAATAATTATTTAAGCATATTACTCAAAAACTAAATCATCAATCCAATCTATTTCAAAGTGAATGATTCGTGCCAACGTGCAATCACTCTTATGACTACTCCCTCCCATGCATGCCGTTCTTGTAAGGGGTGTGACACCCTGATTTTTTTTTTGAGTCTTTTTGAGGATTTCAAAATAAAAAGAACTATTTTGTTTTGATGAGAATTCAAAACTTAACCTGAAATTTCACAATGGATTTAAGTTGACTAACTCAAACTTCAACTAAAATTTCCTTGAAGATTTGTTGAGTTGTTGGAGTTTTGAGGATCTTCCCTTCTCTGTCCATTTTTTGCCTATCACCGGACCAGACCTCCCTACGTTTGGGATCTAATGGTCCAGATCTCACCTTCGCTTGGATCCAAAGGTCTGGACCTCCTTTGTGTTGTCCTCCTCTGGTCCAGACCTCCTTGGGCCTAGATCTCCCAAGCACTTGGACCTCCCTGGGTCCAAGTCTTCCTCTCGGGTTTCCTCTGGCTTACAACCTCCCCGAGTCTAAGCCACCCTCATGTTCATCTGAGCTCCTTTGGGATCCTGTTGAAGCTTTTCGTGTTTTCCTGGACTTTCCTTCGTCGCTTGTATCCTTGAAACCTTCTCTGGAGGTTCCCTTCGGCACCAACCCGGTAGTACCGCCCGCACCTTGCGGTGCTACCGCTTCTTAGGACCTCCTCTCTGTTCTATTGGACCTCCCTGTGTCCTACCGGACCTCTCCATGTCCTCTAGGACCTCCCCTTACCTTTATTGGACCTCTCCGCGTCCTTCAGGACCCCTCCATGTCCTCTAGGACCTCCCCGTACCTTTATTGGACCCCTCCGTGTCCTTCAGGACCTCCCTAGGTCCTCTAGGACCTCCTCCTTGTCTATTTGCATCTCTATTGATCGTAAGTCGTCCGATTTGTAGTGGACGGTTTGATCCTGGTGAGACGTTTGGATGGTCCGAACGTCCCATCCTCCCTGAGCCTTAGATCATTCTGGGCAATCCGATCGAATCCAGCGGCCCAGACCACCTCCTTGAAGATCTGGACCGTTAAGACCTCCCCCTTGGAGATCTCAACCGTCCAGACCTCCTCCTTGTAAATCTGGACTGTTAAGACCTCCCCCTTGGAGATCTTAACCGTCCAGGACCTCCTCCTTTGAAGATCCAACCGTCAAGACCTCCTCCTTTGGAGATCTTGGCCGCCCAAACCTCCCATCTTGGCAGATCTGATCGTTAGGACCTCCCCTTGGAAATCCTAACCGTTTAGACCTCCCCTGGATTTGATCCTACGGTTCTAAACCTCCCTTGCGGGTGAGGATCTCCTCTTACCTTTGCGGACCTCCCCGTTTGCAATTGATCTTGACCGTTGGACCTCCCTTCCGAAGATCCAACCGTCTAGACCTCCCTTGCGGGTGAGGATCTCCTCTTACCTTTGCGGACCTCCCCGTTTGCAATTGATCTTGACCGTTGGACCTCCCTTCCGGAGATCCAACCGTCTAGACCTCCTTGCGGCGAGGATCTCCTCTTACCTTTATGGACCTCCCGCTTGCAATTGATCTTGACCGTTGGACCTCCCTTCTGGAGATCCAACCGTCTAGACCTCCCTTGCGGGTGAGGATCTCCTCTTACCTTTGCGGACCTCCCCGTTTGCAATTGATCTTGATCGTTGGACCTCCCTTCCGAAGATCCAACCGTCTAGACCTCCCTTGCGGGTGAGGACCTCCTCCTAGCCCCTGCGGACCTCCTCTTTTGCGCTTGCTCTTGACCGTTGGACCTCCTTTTTGGAGATCCAACCGTCAGGACCTCCCTTGTGGGTGAGGATCTCCCCCTGATCACTGCAAGACCTCCTCAATATCTTCGCAGGACCTCCTCTGCGGGTCTTGGCTGCCCCCACTGGGCAGTCACACCTAGTTTTCTTTACCTTTGACTGTGTCCCGAGGCAAGGAAGTCTTCACCGCATTTAATGTAGGTTGTATCACATTAAATGCTCTCACTTTTGCAGTACTCAGGTCATACCATTGTCACATTCCTTGCCTACTCCCATTGTCCTCTTTACCAACTCCTGATGACCCCTATCCTGGGTCATGTGCATTGGCTTCCACTATATATAGTTTGGGAAGTACTCCTTTCTCACTTTCTTCCCTATTTCTCCTCTCTGTCTCAGCCGAGCACTCTCTGAACCTCCTCCAACAAGCTCATTGGATCTCCTCCCGTCCCCTCAATCTCTCTGTTGGTTTACCTTGGAGTTTTATTAAGTTTTCCTTTGAATTTTGTTGGAGCTTTATTTGAGTCATTTGGTTTTCACGTGTAGATTGCCAAGACCGTGTGGAACCAGAGTTCTGTGAGGGAGAGGAAGAAGCTCAAGACTTTGAGCAAGGCAAGTTACACTTTTGATCATGTTGCACCCAATACTTCAAATTACTTATGTTGATTTCAAGAATGTATGCATGCTTACTTCACTAAGTTATTTCAATGCCTATCTTTCAATTCATAGTTATGCCTACTGCTTGGTATGACCACTGTCCATGTTGAATCAACCTCATTGTCACCTTAGACAAATCTGGTTCTTGCAATAGTAAGGACCCGAAGCTTTTAAAGAAAATAGAATGCTTAGTATTGCTTAGACCAAAATCTTGATTTGGGGAGTTTTGACCAAAAATATCACTTGATCAAATGTTTTGAGCCGTGACATTGGTGTGTCATGGGGATTTCGGCCATGACATTGGTGTGTCATGGAGGTTTTACAAATGGCCATGGCATTGGTGTGCCATGGAGGTTTGAAAAGCAAAGTAAATGGAAAATGGAAAATTGATTTGGACTTGGGCGAAGCTGGTTGCTTGGTTGGTGCATGTCTATGCACCGGGGGTCGTGTGATCCGATGCCCCAGGGTTGAGGTTTGTCGCCCAAGTCAGTTAAGGACCGGTCTTTGAGACACTACTTGCTAAGCCTATAATGGGCTATGCCGCAATTGTGAAACCACATGTCTCCAGTATGGGGCGTGGGACCTGGCCAACTAATTTGCAAAGCTCTATCGTGGTTGACCCGGTTGAGGCGGTGGGTAGTCACGTTACGACCGTTGTAGTCCCACCTGGCATAAGAGGGGGCACCCCATTAACTCGGCGGGTTTCTATCCAAAGGGGATTCTGAAACCTTAATGTGGGTGGATCATGGTGGAGCGATGCATTGTAAAAAGCCTTGTCATGTACTCTAGACCTCTCACCAAAGGAAGTGTGAGGTGGTATCGACGGATGCCAAGCAAACTAGAGAATTCATGTCATGTGGGTAAAGTGTACAACCTCTGCAGAGTGTAAATCTATTCGAATAGCCGTGTCCACGGTCATGGACATGCTGGCAATGTCACTCAAAGTTAGCTCTTGGTTTTGGTTTTCGAAAGACATATGAAATTGGTTTTGGTGGTTTAACCAAATTGGGTTTGGGCGGGAAGCCAAGTGACAGGAGGGTATCCTTCACCATCTTGATGATGAATGCTATCCAATTGAAAATGGATTTCACAAAAAAAAATGAATTTTAACTATTGTAACCTGTCTTGAAACTTAATACTTGTATTTGAAATAAAATTGGCTTTATGCAAATCAACCCTAATATGCTTTCCCTTGATATATCCCTATGCATGTCATTCTGTTAATTGACGGGTGTAACTTGCGAGCACGGTTGTTGTGCTCACTCTTGCTTGATTCATAAATTGAGTAGGTGAAGATTCCTATGATGATGAAGATGACCAAATCAATTTGGCTGCGCCCTCCAACCAGTCACCTGTGGTGTAATGGGTGGACAATGTCTTTTGTTTTCCGCTGCGTTTGTGTGCTCTCGGTTGCTGGAGCTTGTAAGTAACCCTTGTAATCAAACCTCCTTTTGTTGTTAATAAAGTCGTGTGGATGTTTTCTTTGTCACTTGCTTGTTTGTGAATCGGTCGATGATCCTCGGGACCAGTTTGGATCACAGTGGACTTTAGGCTTGTCCTCAAGCCCCACGACCTCCTCGGGTTGGCTCCTCTCGGACCTCCCTCGAGTAGTGCGTGGAGATTGGGGAGGTTGAGGTCCAACGACCTCCTCGGGCGGGACCCCAGACCTCCGGGTGGTCTATCGGACCTCTCGGGAGGTCTGGAGGTCCTATCGGGATGTCCTCTCGGGACGTCTTGGGAAGTCCTTTATGGACCTCCCAGGAGGTCCTGAGGGACCTCTCGGGATGTCCTGGGGGTTCCTTTTTGGACCTCCTAGGAGGTCCTGAGGGACCTCCTGGGTGTGCCCTGGGCCAGGTCGTGACACGGGTACCTAAAACCACAAACAACAGCAAGAGTGAGTCCACAGACTCAGCAAAGTACAAATAAAAATGACATTATAATACACAATTATAACATCAGCATCCATTCCCAAAACTTTGCATTAAAACATATCAAATGCTTATGCAGTTCACAATGCATACTTTCTCTTTAACTCTCTTTGCATTTTACCGGTAATGCAGGGTATGCAACCGTCGATGCATACCTGTAATATCCTGTATTATAAATCTGTAATTAAAGAATTAAAATAATAATAATAATATGAGTTTAGTGGGAAAGGGAAAATAGTGGTGGGCCTTTGGCCCATGGCCCAAGAGGGGCCCGGCCACCCACATAAGCAAACCAGAAACCCTAGCCCCCACTCCTGTGCAGCCAACCGCCATCCTCCTTGCGCCATGCTCTTTTTCTTTCTTCTACCCTACGCTGCGTGATGCTCTTCCTACTAGACTGCTAGCTCTGCTCCCCTGCGCCAGATGCTTTGCTGCATGGTGCTCTGCCCACGTTGCCGAGCAACCACGCCAGCCGTTTGCCCACATCGATCTGCTGCCGTGCATGTGCGGGTGTGCGTGTGTGCTGCATGCTGCCGCATGGGCAGCCGCATGTGTGCATCTGCCCAGCATTTTCTCCAGCCGCTGCTGTGTGTGCATCCCTACTGCTTGTTCTACATGCGCGTGTGCTAGCTAGCATGCATGGCTGCATAAAGTTGTAGATATAAGTAAGACCCGGTTGCTGTTAGCTGCTACAACTAGATATTTTAGTGCTTAATGCTTTGCATGTTGTGCAATGCGTAGAGAGAGAGAGAGAAGCGAAGATGTGGCATGCTACTGCCACTTTTTCATGCAAGCTTGGATTCTTTGTGGCAATGCTGATCAAGAAGATCAGGAAAGGGAGGAAGGCAAGAAGGAAAGGTGGAAGAAAGAGAGGAGAATTTTGCGGGAAAAATCGGTGTTCCTCGTCGTGATCTCCGGGGTAACGATTAAGTTTTCTTCTCTGTTTGTTTATTTTAATTAGGGATAAAAGAGTTTTGATACTTTCTTTGAGAAAGAAAGTATCAAAACTCTTTTGTAATGTTTTGTTGTGTTAAGTGAGAGGTTTTAAGCATAGAAGATAAATTGATAATGTATGAGTTATCAAGTTGGGTCTGTAGCGTGGTGCATAATCGATCTTAACCAAAATCCTTGGAAGTGAAGTTGATAAATTCGATGTTGTCTTGGAGTAGTTACATGATGAACTGTGATTAAGGGTATGTCCGTACCTACTAGGAATCCGGGAATTATTAAGAAGTGTGGGACATTGATGAACTGGTCTGATCATTAAGATTGTTTAATTCGGTAAACTTCTTGGATAAATTGGATTAGCGGATCTCCATGGATTAATCTAACCGTTTGGGATGGTTAAGTTCAGAAGGTGTTAGATTATTGTCTTAGTGGATATCAATATTGGAGTAATCTTTTGTGGATACTTAGTGATTATATGTAATTGCTAGGTGCAATTATTATGTATTGAAGTTTGGTGTTGAGCATCACTAAGAGATGAACTGATGGGATTTAGTAGATGAACTATGTTTACATGATGGTGGAATTGTCGGACGATAGTATGTCTTTGATGAAAGGGTTTTGGTAGAACCTTTTGATTTGTGTAGTAGATCTCTGCTAGAATAAAGTGGTTGTTGTAGTGAGGTTGTAAAGTTTTGGTGGACTCTCAATTTGAGGATGGGATGATAAAGTAGTATGCAACAATTTGGTGAGTTGTAGAGGGCTTTATGATAGAAGAGTAGACGATGACGATTCTTGTTAAGAGTGTATTATTCTTGATGTTAGTAAGATTGTCAGCAAGGGATTATGACTTGTGAGAGTGGTGTTGATTCTTTTAGAGCGAAAGTAATTTGATTGCCTTTCGTAATATTAGTTAAGTGAAATGTTTGGAGTTTTGCATTCGTGATCTCTTGGAGCTCATGATTTATGTAGTAGTTGAAATTGGTTTGAGCACGTGGCGTGTTGGAAAGTTTTATTGGTTCTTAAGTAATTAATGTGATTTGGTCTTAAAAGCTCTTTTTGTTTGAGGTAGCAAAGTAATGTTGAAGTCAAAGGAAATTGTTTTCTTTGTTAAAGGACAAAGAGTGAAGTGGAAGTATTCGAGGTTGAAGCTAAGTTTTGTAACTTGCAGTTTAATTGAAGTGTGCCAAACTATTCTAGTTTTTGCCCATAAACGTTTCTCAATTTTCAAAAGTGATGCTTTATTCTTATTTGAGGTTTGATATTCTCTTCTTGTGGGACTTGTGCCCTCAATAGTGGATTCCTCTTTTGCTTTCCGAGATCATTGCTATTTGACCATTTCTCTTGGTCTTGTATTTACCGCGAATGATAAATATTTGTTTTTCTATCTGCTGAAAATTGTTTTATTTGCCTCTTCTTTTTGAAACAGGAATAATCGATTTGTTTTACAAAAACCTTATAGAGTATATAGTGACAACTGGGTAGTAGAGGTCAAGTAGGTGATTTTGTGAAGTTTTGGGTAAAGTTATTTTCGGTGTAATAAAGGGTGAATTGATTTCGTAATATAATTCTTGGAAGGAATTTGATTTAAAGCTGAAATAAAACAGATTATATTGTTACAACTAGTAGAACCTATAGTGAATTGTAACCCAAGAACCTTTGTTCATGTTGGTGGAATATTGGAACTATTAAAAGTTCGAATCTTGGTCAATTAATTAAAGTATTGCGAATGGGTATATTGTGGTTGTGTAGTGGAACTGAATTGTGTGGTTTAGTGAGGGTCCAAGATTGATGAAGTAATTTAATTATTTTAGGCAATTAATTGATTAATTGAGGGTATCGTTTGGAATGTGGGATTTGTAGTTGTCTAATATGAGGATTCCGTTATTAGTTATACTAGAAGTTCATTGTAGAAGACATGGATGTTGAAATTGAGCTTGTATTTTATGTTAGAACCTTGATTGCCCAATGATTATGTGTAGAAGTAGTAGAATAAAAGTGGATTCCGAAAAGTGTGATGATCATTGATAGAATCCTTTTGATGTAGAAAATGAGAGAGTGTGTGATGTGAATTTCAAGTTGATTATCCTTAAAAGAGTGAGGTGATGTGATTACGGGTGAAAAATCTTTATTGAGGTGTTGGGAATCATTTGTCAAAATAATTCCTTTGGTAGAGGAGTGGGCTAGAGTAACTTATTATGGGTTAGTGGAGTCCCTCAAGATGAGTGTGGTTGTTGCTCTCAGGTTGAGCATCGCTTTGATTTTGCCGGTTGAGAGGAAGGAGTCAGTGTGATGATTTGGAATCTCATGATTTAAGAGAAAGTTTATTCCTAAGAGAAAAAAATGAGAAAAGAATGTTTTCTCGGGTAGTGAAATACTCTCTTGATTTTTTTGTTTGAACTGTGTGTTTATGACAGAAATCATTAATAATTTGAGTTGGCTTTATGATGGTATGTGTGGTTCCTTCTGATTCAGAAAGAGAAAGGGAATGTGTAATTTGGTTATTCGAGTGATTTCGTATTTGTCTTACGTGGTGTTTTCTCAAACTGCCTACTTGGAAAGTGTAAAAGTTTTCATGATGAGTCTTCGATTTTGGATTTGACACTTTTAGAGGGGAGTGGGTATTGTGTGGTTGCGCTCGGAATCCTTCGTTTTTCAGTTGGGTTCTTTTATAACAGAGTTGGTTTAAGGCAAGTTGTTTGTGCGTCTGTTGTTAATAGAGATGCTCCTTGCAAAAGTGAAGTAATTGATTGAGAAAGAGAACAAGAGTTCTATGTGATTTGTGCGGGTTGTGTAGTTTGGTACCAAAGGGAAGGTTGGCCCAAGGTACAATGGGTTATTTCCGAAAGTTGTCGGGATTTTGGAAGTTAGCGTTTCGCTAGGACCATCTCGAGTTCTGGCGCGGGATATACAACGTTTTGTATGACCCAGTGTCGAGGGAGTACTTGAGAGATCTGAAGTGTGAGGTTTCGTAAGAGCCGTTGACCAATGAGTAAAACCGTACCTTCGAGTCCCGTCCGATGTGTGTTTTGGAGAGGTTGGAGCTAGTGTTGAGGCACAAGACGTTGGTATACGTCAAGGTGTTGTGGTCGCATCAGTCCGAGCGAGAGGCGACTTGAGAGTTAGAGTCTCGCATACGCGAGCAGTATCTAGAGTTGATCATATCGGGTATGTGTTAACGGTTGATTAATTCAATTGTGGTTATTCTTTCGAGTAGTATAGCGAGTAGAATTCGGGGTCGAATTCTGTTCAAGGGGGGTAGAATGTAATATCCTGTATTATAAATCTGTAATTAAAGAATTAAAATAATAATAATAATATGAGTTTAGTGGGAAAGGGAAAATAGTGGTGGGCCTTTGGCCCATGGCCCAAGAGGGGGCCGGCCACCCACATAAGCAAACCAGAAACCCTAGCCCCCACTCCTGTGCAGCCAGCCGCCATCCTCCTTGCGCCATGCTCTTTTTCTTTCTTCTGCCCTGCGCTGCGTGATGCTCTTCCTACTGGACTGCTAGCTCTCCTCCCCTGCGCCAGATGCTTTGCTGCATGGTGCTCTGCCCACGTTGCCGAGCGACCACGCCAGCCGTTTGCCCACATCGATCTGCTGCCGTGCATGTGCGGGTGTGCGTGTGTGCTGCATGCTGCCGCATGGGCAGCCGCATGTGCGCATCTGCCCAGCATTTTCTCCAGCCGTTGCTGTGTGTGCATCCCTACTGCTTGTTCTACATGCGCGTGTGCTAGCTAGCATGCATGGCTGCATAAAGTTGTAGATATAAGTAAGACCCGGTTGCTGTTAGCTGCTACAACTAGATATTTTAGTGCTTAATGCTTTGCATGTTGTGCAATGCGTAGAGAGAGAGAGAGAGAAGCGAAGATGTGGCATGCTACTGCCACTTTTTCATGCAAGCTTGGATTCTTTGTGGCAATGCTGATCAAGAAGATCAGGAAAGGGAGGAAGGCAAGAAGGAAAGGTGGAAGAAAGAGAGGAGAATTTTGCGGGAAAAATCGGTGTTCCTCGTCGTGATCTCCGGGGTAACGATTAAGTTTTCTTCTCTGTTTGTTTATTTTAATTAGGGATAAAAGAATCGAGATTAGAGAGAGAGTATTAGCAATTTCTAGTCAAGGGATCGAATAGTCGATCGATTAATCTGCTATATTGTTGTACTGTTATTTCGGGTACCGTATGGACGTAAATTGAGAATTTCATCTACTAGAGAGTTGTAGAGAATTTCGATAGCTTTCGGTAAAAGTTTTATTCAGGTCAATCCGATGCATATATTGTAAGATATGAATTTTATAGTTCTACTGTCCGGTAGAGTTTATCGTGTGCTGACAGTCTGTAGTAATTAGTAGATTAAAAAATAGTAGGTGAGTTAATCTAGGACAGCGGGTAGTGCGTCCGGAACATTTGGTTTAAATCGGTCGGTTTGGCGTAATCATGCGAGATCGATTAGTGTGACGGGTTGATGTTGTGATGATGTGATTTTGATGATGTTTTTGAGTGTGTGTTATTACTTGCTTGTTCAGGGACTGTGGCCTCATGCGCTGTGTAACAATTTCGTCATCCGGTTTCGAAGGGCTAAGAGGCAAGTACATGGTAGAGTGGTGAACAACGGGTTGTTCGCTATTGTCATTGATATTACTTATCATGCTATTTATTATACTTTCATTAAGCTTATTCTTATACATGATATTGATGACATTGAGTGAATGAGATTATGATATTGAGATAATGAGGATGAGATATTGAGTTAATGAGATGGATTATGTGGATGAATAATTAAAGATGCCGCATCATTTACATTCATCATGATAGGAGTTGCATGAGCCAGGTCGGTGAGAAAGTCATGTAACTATTCCGGTGAGGTCGGTGAGAAAGATACATGACTAGTCCGGAGTGCTCTAGATAAAATCCTACTTCGGTGGGGACTTCACGGGAGTGAAGGATAGAGTGTGTCATCGACGGGTGAACACTCCGCTATACTGGTATCAGCTGATGAGATGCATATGAGCATGAGCATGATGGTGCATTCGCATATATGAGTAAATTGTTAAGATGTGCAACTTTACCTATATGGAATATGGCTTGACTATTGAGTATGAGAATGGCATTAAATAGATAAATGATGATGATAACCTTGATTATGGTTGATAAACTGTTGTTTATGGCTTTATTATGTATTTGCTGAGTCTTGGACTCATTCTTGCTCTATTGTTGTTTTTAGGTGATCATCGATGACATTTCACTCAGGAAGGGCTAGCGCACTTGGAATCACAACCTACACCCAATTACTTGATTTGTTGGACATGAGACATTTTTTTATTACAGCATGATGATTTACATTTAGAACATAATGGTGTTGAATAACCTTAGATGATAAGTTAGAGTTGATTATTCATTAAATAGACTTAATCATTTGGTTTGCGTTAATCTTAGTTTATTACCTTGCTATGCTCCTAGGAGTAAATTATCTATGGTTGTCATATCATTTTGCTTATGTTATTGTGACCCGTGTACGGGTTTTATCATGATACGCTTGCCATAATTTAATATAAAATGATGTGTCAAATTGTTAGTTAGTGTAGTTAGTGGCATTCTGGGCTCCGTGTTGGGCCGGGGTGTTACAATACCCATGCCTGTGCTCGCAAGCACAGGGACGAAGAGCCCATACTCCGCAAGTATGGGGACCACAAGCCCACACTCCACAAGTGTGGGGACCACAAGCCCGTGTAACAGGGACCTCAAAGAAATGCTTGGTCACCACGTGACCAAGCCTCAAATATGATAGCAACATGCACATGAGCAAATGCACTATCCATCATTAACATGTATTAACAGCAACATCATACATGAATAAACTTAATCATACTTCTAGCATTCACAATCATTAACATACATATTATACTAGCAACCATGCATAGCTAATATGTACCAAATACTTGCAATCACGATCAAACACTCATAATTAATCTATCAATCAAAGTACTTGCCTCAACCGTGCGAAAATGGAGAATGCGAAGTGGGCGCTGCCCCCGGGACCACTCCCCCACCTGAATTAATTTAGCAAGCACTCTAAGACAGCGATTCTGGACCAACAACAAAACTAGAAGTAAATATGAACTCGCTATACTCTCTAGCGCAATCCCAACTCCAAACTCCTAAATATCGATCTGTCCTCTCGACGGATAGTCATAATAAAAAATTCATATATTTTAGTACAGAGATCCAAATGCGGTGTTCTTGGACTTTATGGAAAGATTATCAAATTCTCCAACTAAACCTAGTTGGTGAGCCTTTCAGATTCGGCCATCTACTACCCTTACCAAGCTGATTAATCGAACAGCTAATTCACGTCAGGGTTTCTGGGCAGTGATATTAAAATTATCATATCTTTCAATACAGTTATCCAAATTTCATGTTATTTAGCTTTCTAAAAATCTTATAAGAGTATATACAATATTCGTTATGGCAAGATCTTCAAATTAATCCATTAACTAATCTCTACAGACCGATTAATATTTACTGTCAGGATTATAACAGATCTACCGAACAGCAGCGCCACAAAATCCATAACTCCTAATCCGCTCGTCCAAACGATGTGATCTAATACTCTACGGAAAGGTATTGACATCGCCTACAACTCTCTAGGAGGCATCTAGGACAGATTCCATAGTTAACCTCATCAAAAATATCGACCAAACCTATCTGCCCTAAACAGATCTAATATCGATATTGCCTAATTATCCAATTACGCAACTAATCGAAAGGGAATTGGTATTACCCTTGAAGAACTGCTGATGAATGCGCCCACCAGCCCGCAATCCCTCCCCTTCCTTTCTCCCTTTTTCTTCTTCCTTTATCTTCCTTGGCCGGCAGCACCCGAGAAGGCTTCTCCCTTCTCCCTTCTTGGCCGGTAGTGAAAGCTAAGGGTGGGAGGGCGCTGTAGCACGGCGCAGCACTGTAGCATGGCGGCGGTA
Source organism: Phyllostachys edulis (assembly GCA_036346405.1). Lineage (NCBI taxonomy): Eukaryota > Viridiplantae > Streptophyta > Magnoliopsida > Poales > Poaceae > Phyllostachys > Phyllostachys edulis. The sequence goes on from CM070567.1 coordinate 18,411,163, forward strand.
CTGTAGCAACCCTAGGGTTGCCCCTCTCCTTCTTATGTGGCCGGCTGCCCTTCCCCCTTGGGCCTAAATGCTGTTGGCCGAAAGCCCACAACCCAGGTTGTCTAAATTATGCATAAACCCCCCTCTAATCTCCTGTTAAAACAACTTTTCTAATTGGTCCTTCTCACTAATTTATTTCTTCTCAATTAATTTAATTTGGAGTATTACAGTTGATGTTGACTTTAATGATATTAAATTGTTTTGATATCCAAAGTCCGTGTTTAAGCTTTTGAATTAAATTCAAATAATTCCAAATGATGAATTTTCTACTAACTATTTAAAATACTTTTATAGCTCAGAAAATTGTAATGTTACATCCGGCCACCGTTCCCCAGCCCCCAGCCCAAGTGCCCCAGCTCCCATGGCTAGCCTCCACCCCCATTCCCCGTTCTTCACACCTGAAGAATCAAATTCAATTCTGTCAGAGGCGTTACGACCCCCTCATCATCACCCACATCATGTAGTCATCAATTGCACGTTTCATCCCATGATTTCATTCAATTTTATGTTTTCCCATCGACATTCATTGCAAACCCGAAACTACCTATTTATTCCTGTGGCGTCCCCCGCCGATTCGGGCACCGCCTTTGCATTATTAAAGGAGCGCCGCGTGTTCCTATCTCCCCTTTTCAATTCGCCCCAAGCCCCATCGCCTAACTCCCCACTGTATGCCCAGAATGCGCAACGCCACATGTTGTCTTCCCGAAGTCTGGCAATTACATCTTTGTTTTGATCTCTCTCTCCGGTGATCCTCCAACCAAACCAACCACGTCACGTCGCGTTTCCAGTATCACTCTTCCAAGCCCCCACCTCAATTCGGTTTTTCCCTCGCCGTGGAGCCCCGGTACCGTCGTCACCATTCTTGTACCATCGACCACCGTGGGCGCACCTCCTCGGCCACTCCTAAGCTGAACCATCTTCACCATCGTGTTCCCCTCACTGAGGCACACCCCGTGCTCACCTCTCCTTGCCAGTGCTGTCGCCAAAGCGCTGCCCCCCTCCGTGTGCCGTCGCCTGTGTGCCTCCATGGCCACTACCGCCGCTGACCATATCTCGTCGCGCCACCACCACTAGTGGATATTGTTGGAGATATGCCCTAGACGCAATCATGGAGATGATGATATCACGTCTATGTTTCTGTGTTATTGAATAAGTGTTATTCTGTTCCTTGAATGAATCATTAGTTATGAAGATTAACGAGTATGTGACTTGTTTGTGAAACTCTATATTTATGCGATGATTATTATAAAATGTTCCCTAGTCGGAAACATATGAGGACACATATGAATAGACTAGCATTTGTATTGGTTGCTGAATATGTTTCACGAGTCATAGATATGGAGACATCAAACCAATAATATGGACACATGTTAGAGAACATGGTGTTGGATAAGACCCACCTTGAGACACTGTTGAGATTGTTATGATTTCGTGTGTCATTAGTTGGTCTCAAGCAATGATGATGTATAATCCTTAGACCTGAGATCAGCATGGTTTCGTACATGTGTAATAACACTCTTAGGGGTTGCCAAACGCTACACCGTAATTGGGTAGTTATAAAGGTAGCTTTCGGGTATACTATGAAACATGGGGAGGAATGTGACTGGTTGGATATGGGATTTGCCCCTCCTAACATAATAGGAGAGATGTCTCTGGGCCCCTCGTTGTGGTTGAAAAAAGAAAGTGCATGGACATGCCACTAGTGGTCGAAGTGTCGACCACATGAAGTTATTCGACACTTGATCGAGAAAGTATTGAACAGTCCATGGATGACATAATCTCACCTGGAGTTCAACCAAATGTCGTGAGGCAAAGGGATAATACACAAATAGGTCGTACGGCTGATATCTGTTCTCCACATCTGGAAGACCTCCGGGTGGTCCTGGAAGACCTCTTGGGTGGTCGTGGAAGACCTCCTGGGTGGTCCTGGAAGACCTTCGGGTTTTCGTGAAAGACCTCTTGGGTGGTCCTGGAAGACCTCCTGGGTGGTCGTGGAAGACCTCCGGGTGGTCCTAGAAGACCTCCGGGTGGTCCTGGAAGACCTCTTGGGTGGTCGTGTAGAGAACATAATCACCAACTGGTCGTAAGAAGTTACGAGCTGTTCATAAGTGATAAAGATCTGGTCATAGATCATATTGCATTAAGATTCATCCGATATATTCTGTGTGTGTTCGGGAATCGTTATGTGCTGCTAGGTACCGCTAACGACTCATGGTCGGAAAGGGTTTCTGAATCACAACCGATCACACATGAACCTATAGGATCACACACTTAACGGGTTGAAACAAACCAGTACAGATACGATTCGTCAAACGTGTTCAGATAGGATCCCTCACAGGCACTATATAAGGAGATGCTTGAGGCCAAGGGAAGTGTGGCGAGAAAAACAAACAATACACATGAAAGTCGTGAGTTGAGTTGTTCCTCTAAAACCCTGGCCACCATCTTCTTGAGAGAGCCTTATGTGCGACTTGGTGCTAGCACACCAGCGTACGACGTTCCTGCCCTGGACGTGTGGATACCATAGAGGCGCAGCGTTACTGCGGTAGCTGTTGCGCTTAAGGATGATCTGCGACCTTGGTGAGGAAGTAAATTGGTTTTTGGAGGAGACGATCGACTACGGTGGAAGATCGTCTACAATCACTTCACCGACGTGCTTTTCGTTGGACCAAGCTGCTCCAACTCTTCTTCCGCTGCACTGCGTGTCTGGTGGTAACGATCTGTGATCATTTACTTGCTTGGCATCCTGGCTTACATGGTAGGATTTTTGAATTGTTGCTAGTGTAGCCTACCCGTATCCCAACAGTGGTATCAGAGCTCATCCTGCATCGTTTTTGATCTAGATCGGTCGCATATACTAGGTATGTGGCTTTAGTAGATTGGATCTATTACTGGTTTGGTCTAATAACCTAGATCGGTTCATATGGATGGAACGATCCAGGCACTGGTCGATAAGATCGATCGGGTTTCAGTGGTAGTAGATGGCTTTTGCGAAGAGGTATAAGTTAAGAGCAGCAGATGACTTACTCGACTTGTTTTTGACTGCCTTGCATGATACTCCTATTGGTCTGAATTCCGCCATCGGAGTGTGCTACAGTGCGCGGTCATATAAGGACCGTCGTGGTTGTAGCCGCGTTGTATAATAGTATGTGTTCATGTCGCCCGATAGAATTGGATTCTATGCATAACTCGTTTTTCAAGGATTGATGTGAATAGTATGGCCCATTGTGTATGTGATGCATGAATGGATTTCACATGGCATGTGTGTCATGCTATGTGATAGCCATCGAGCTACATATTGTTGTATAACGGTTTGCGTACCGACATGTGATGCTTGATATTATCATCTGTAATTCATTACTAGCTTTTAGGAGTAATTGCTTAGTAGATGAATGCGGATGGAGATTTTAAGCATGATGGTCAAAGGACAGGAAGCGTGGTGATGGAGATCGTCATGATTAGGGCCATACTATTTCACAGTTTAATTTGATTATCTATGAATGTTTATTCCTGTCATGCTATTTGATCATGTTTTATCATTAGATGCTTATAACATGGTAGAAATAAAAATCCCTTACATAATATTAAGTTAAATTGATGCCCTCCCAAATTTGTTGCACCATCTAAAGTCATGTATTTTTAATGGTGGGTCTTGCCAAAGCAGAGTGCCATTAATTCTCCTTGACTAGATGGGTTTGTGTGAGGCACTTACACGCTGAGCATTGGTTTAACTTGACAAGGTCATCATAACGGTTATGGACCTTGGGGCATAGGGTTGGGTACCAGAGCATAGAGATGCCGCTCAACAACAAGAGTCATATAGAGATATGATTAGTAAAGGGTTGCTTACCAATTTCACTAATCTTCTAGTAGTGATGCCAAAGCTCACTAGTAGATTAACTGATTGAGGGTCTTGAATCACTAAATGTCATAAGAGGGATATGGAATTTAGTGGGAGTATCTTTTATTGACTGTTGATGATTAAGTTAGACCAGGAAAAGACTAGTCGTATAAAGATATGAGCTGGTCGTAGATTGGTCGAACGTAACCACCAACATGAATGTCTAATAGAAGATCTTACATAAACATAGTGCTCAATCTTTGCATATATTTTTGTTGTAGATCTTAGCACCTACATCTTCTGCACCTACCTTTAATTTGCGATCTGTTCTTGAGAAAGAAAACTTTATTGACTGGTTTCTTATTTTGAGAATTGTTCTCAAACAAGAAAAGAAGGAATATGTTCTAGAGGGTCCCTATCTTAAGGAATCGAATGCTGATGCTACTTGTACTAAAAAGAATGCTTATGAGAAGCATTGCAATGACGTAGTCGATATGCACTGCCTAATGCTTGCGACCATGAGCTTTGAGCTTCAGAAGCAATATGAGACCACAAATGCTTACAATGTGAATGTGTGTCTGAAGGTATGATTCACGGTCAAGCAAGGGCAGAGAGGTTTAATACCTTTAAGGCATTGTTTTCTTGTGGGCATTGGAAGAGAAACTGCAAGAAGTAATTAGCAGAGATGAATAAGAAAAAGGGAAGTAGAACTTCCAGTTCAGGTATAAATGTTAAAAAAAATTAATCTCACCACTTCTCCGATCAGTTCTTGGGTATTTGATACTAGATCGGTTGCTCATATTTGCAATTCAATGCAAGGATTGATAAAAAGTAGAAGTTTGGCAAGAGGAGATGTTGATCCCTGTGTGGGCAATGGAGCAAGAGTTGCTGCATTAACTATTGACACTTTGCCATTAGCTCTACCCTCATGATTAGTTATGGAACTAAATAATTGTTATTATGTTCCAACCTTGAGCAAAAACATTATTTCTGCTTCCTGTTTAGGAGCAGAAGGTTATGAGTTTAGAATAAAGAACAATTGTTGTTCAATTTATTTTGAAGATATGCTTTATGGCCATGCTTCATTGGTGAATGGATTGTATGTTTTGAATCTTGAGGATGAGCCCATCTATAACATAAATGCTAAGAGACTTTGACCTAATGATATGAATCCCACTTTAAATTGGCATTGTCGTCTAGGTCATATAAATGAGAAGCGCATGATGAAGCTCCATAAAGATGATCTTCTAAACTCATTTGATTTTGAATCATTTGAAACATGTGAATCTTGTTTACTTGGCAAGATGACAAGGGCACCCTTCACAACCAGAGGTGAGAGGGCGAGTGATCTACTGGTCATTATACATTCGGATGTATGTGGACCAATGAGCACTTCGGCTAAAGGTGGTTTTCAGTACTTTATAACTTTTACTGATGATTTCAGTAGATATGGCTATGTCTATTTGATGAGGCATAAGTCGGAATACTTGGAAAAGTTCAAAGAATTTCAGAATGAAGTACATAATTAACTTGGCAAGACAATCAAATGTCTACGATCTGATTGTGGAGGTGAATATTTGAGCCATGAGTTTGGTGACCATCTAAAGAAGTGTGGAATTGTTCCACAGCTTACTCCGTCGGGGACGCCTCAATAAAATGGGGGTGTCTAAACGGCGGAATCGAACACTGTTAGACATGGTTCGATCAATGATGAGCCAATCTGATCTTCCATTGCAATTATGGGGATACATTCTAGAAACAGCTACTTTCACTTTAAATAGGGTTCCATTGAAAACTATAGAGAAGACACCATATGAGATATGGACCGGGAAGAGTCCTAGATTGTCTTTTCTTAGGGTACGAGATTGTGAGGTTTATATCAAATGTTTGACATCTGATAAACTTACACCCAAGTCGGATAAGTGTTTCTTTGTGGGGTATCCTAAGGAAACTAAAGGTATTATTTTTATAATCGGGTTGATAACAAAGTGTTTGTTACCCGAGATGGTGTCTTCTTGGAGAAAGAGTTTCTTTCCAAAGGAGTCAGTGGGAGCAAAGTGCAACTCGAAGAAATTCGGGAACCATCTGAAAATATTTCAACTCCTACTGAACCTCTACAGGATGAACAAAATATTGATGAACTTGTAGATGAGGCATCAGCCCCACGTAGATCAAAGGGCCATGTCAATTGCCTATAAGGTATGGACATGATGTTTTATTTTTGAATAATGATGAGCCTAAAACTTAGGCGGAAGTGACGGTGGACCCAGACTCTGAGTCATGGCTTGAAGCCATGGGATCCGAGATAAAATCCATGTGTTCATGTCATACGACCAGATCTAGACTAGTTGTATGGTGATACAACTAGGTCCATGCTAGTCGTGTGGAGATATGAGCTGGTCGTAGACTGGTTGACAATCAAGTTTGGAACTTGGTTGATGCACCTGATGGTGATACGACCATTATGTGCAAATGGTTTTTTTTAAGAAAAAGATAGATATGGATGGAAATGTTCACATTCATAAGGCACGACTAGTCACAAAGGGTTTTAAACAAATTCAAGGTGTTGATTTTGATAAAACCTTCTCACCTGTCGCGTTGCTTAAGTCTATCCAGATCATTCTAGCTATTGCTGCATATTTCGATTATGAGATATGACAGATGGATGTCAAAACAGCTTTCCTAAATGGAAATCTAAGTGAGGATGTGTACATGACACAGCCTGAGGGTTTTGTCGATCCAAAGGAAGCTAGAAAGGTATGCAAGCTTAAGAAATCCATCTGTGGATTGAAGCAAGCATCTCATAGTTGGAACATTCGTTTTGATGAAGTGGTCAAAGGGTTTGACTTTATCAAATACAAAGAAGAACCTTGTGTCTACAAGAAGGTTAGTAGGAGCAAGCTTGTGTTTTTGATCTTGTATGTGGATGACATACTACTGGTCGGAAATGATATTCCTATACTTGAATCTATTAAAACCTCATTAAGAAATAGTTTCTCAATGAAAGATTTAGGAGATGCAGCATATATTCTTGATATAAGGATCTATAGAGATTGATCTAAAAGGCTAATTGGATTATGTCAGGATATGTACATAGTCGTATAGCGATACGATCTAGTCCAAACTAGTCATATAGTGATACGACCAGATCCAGATTGGTGCCCATGGCTCATATAGTGATACAACAAGGTTCAGACACAAGGATGATTTCAGATCGCAATCAGGGTTTGTGTTTTGTTTGAATGAAAGGAGCAAGTATGGACTGGTCATATAATGATACGACCAGATCCAGACTGGTCGTATAATGATACGACCAGAAAGGCTGGAAGAATTCCAGATATGCAAAGTGCACATGGATTTAAGTTCAACCAGGTATGGACTGGTCGTATGGTGATACGACCGGATCCAGACTAGTCATATGGTGATACGACTACTTCCAGACTAGTCGTATGGAGATACAAGCTGGTCGTAGACTGGTCAAACATGATTTTTCTGATCCGTTGACAAAGCCTCTTCCGCAACCTAAGCATGAGGTGCACACAAGAGCTATGGGTATTCGATACCTATTTGATTGACTCTTGTGCAGGTGGCAGATTGTTGGAGATATGCCCTAGAGGCAATCATGGAGATGATGATATCACGTCTATCTTTATGTGTTATTGAATAAGTGTTATTCTGTTCCTTGAATAAATCATCAGTTATGAAGATTAACGAGTATGTGACTTGTTTGTGAAACTCTATATTTATGCGATGATTATTTTTAAACGTTCCCTAGTCGGAAACATATGAGGACACATATGAATAGACTAGCATACGTATTGGTTGATGACTATGTTACACAAGTCATAGATATGAAGATATCAAACGAATAATTTGGACACATGTTAGAGAAAATGGTGTTGGATAAGACCCACCTTGAGACACTATTGAGATTGTTATGATTTCATGTGTCATCAGTTGGTCTCAAGTAATGATGATGTATAATCCTTAGACCTGAGATCAGCATGGTTTCCTACATGTGTAATAGCACTCTTAGGGGTTGCCAAAAGCTACACCGTAACTGGGTAGTTATAAAGGTAGCTTTCGGGTTTGCTATGAAACATGGGGAGGAATGTGACTGGTCGGATATGGAATTTGCCCCTCCTAACATAACAGGAGAGATATCTCTAGGCCCCTCATTGTGGTTGAATAAAGAAAGTGTATGGCAATGCCATTAGTGGTCGAAGTGTCGACCACATGAAGTTATTCGACACTTGATCGAGAAAGTATTGAACAGTCCATGGATGACATAATCTCACCTGGAGTTCAACCAGATGTCGTGAGGCAAAGGGATAATACACAAATAGGTCGTACGGCTGATATCTGTTCTCCACATTTGGAAGACCTCCGGGTGTCCTCGAAGACCTCCTGGGTGGTCGTGGAATACCTCCTGGGTGGTCCTAGAAGACCTCCGGGTGGTCCTGGAAGACCTCCTGGGTGGTCGTGGAGAGAATATAGTCACCAACTGGTCATAAGGAGTTACGAGCTATTTGTAAGTGATAACGACCTGGTCATAGATCATATTGCATTAAGGTTCATCCGATATATTCTATGTGTATTCGGAAATCATTATGTGCTGCTAGGTACCGCTAACAACTCGTGGTCAGAAAGGGTTTCCAAATCACAACCGATCACACATGAACCTATAGGGTCACATACTTAACGGGTTGGAACAAACCAGTACGGATACAATTCGTCAAACGTGTTCAGATAAGATCCATCATAGGCACTATATAAGGAGATGCTTGAGGCCAAGGGAAGTGTGGCGAGAAAAATAGACAAGACATACGAAAGTCATGAGTTGAGTTGTTTCTCTAAAACCCTAGCCGCCATCTTCTTGAGAGAGCCTTCTATGCAACTTGGTGCTAGCACACTGGCGTACGGCGTTCCTGCCCTGGACGTGTGGATACCATAGAGGCGCAGCGTTACTACGGTAGCTATTGCGCTTAGGGATGATCCGCGACCTTATCGAGGAAGTAGATTGGTTTCTGGAGGAGACGATCGACTACGGTGGAAGATCGTCTATGACCACTTCATCGACACGCTTTTCGTTGGACCAGGCTGCTCCAACTCTTCTTCCGCTGCACTACGCGTCTGGTGGTAACGATCTGTGTTCATTTACTTGCTTGGCATCCTGGTTTATGTGGTTGAATTTTTGAATTGTTGCTAGCTTAGCCTACCCGTATCCCAACAAGAGGAGTGTTTCTCTGTAGCCTGTGTTCTATTCTTCTTCATTAGCAATTAAGTCTCTTCCACGTGGGACCCACAAGTCATACTCCCATTGATTTCCTTGTTTCTCTTCCAAGTGGGCCCAAGTTGTCTTATGTAGTTGCTTGGCACGTGATTAACTAGGGAATCCTCTTCCATGATAATTTCTAGAGAATAGTTCCTTTTCTTATTTTCTATCATTTCATGTGATGTCAATCTTCCGGATGTTCGTTCTCCTTCATAAGAACTCTGATTCTATCGGTTCTTCTTTCAATATTCATAACCTTTCTTTTGGTACTGATTTGATAATTTTTGGATTTTTATTTCGATTTGTTGTATTTATTTGTCTTGTCTTGCGTGTATAGAGTACGACGTTTCTGAAGCTTTCGTGGACCAGTTTGCCGAAGCAACTCAGAACTTCAACGAAGCCAAGTCGTAGACCTTTGACCATATGGTACCCATTTTATAAAATTACATTGTTTTATATCAATATGCATTGCTATTTTTACATTAATTGTTTTTGGGAATAGTTAAATACCTACTTGACAGTATGACACCATGATAACTTGTGAATGTCATGTATCCTTTGACATCATAGGAAGGGTAATTTTAGTTGGACATATTTTAATACCAACATGGGAATCGAAGTTATGCTTAGTCATGCTTTAGTTGTACGATGGGTTCCTTCACCATGTTTATCATGAAATTTTGACTTAATGATATATGGAATTGTGGCGGGTAGTCACTGTTATTAAAATTTATTGTGCCGTGGCAGGGAATGCCATTGAGCCAGGTTAAACAAAATTTGCTTCATACTCAGCCGAATGATCGTGCAGTAAAGGGGTGTGAGTAGCACATTTTGGATGAGATAGTTTCGTCTGAGTAATCACGAAGGACTTAATCTTGTGCGCCATTGATTTGGGCCCTATCGTACAACCACATGTCTAATATGGGATGAACCTAACTAATTAATTAGTAATGTTCTGATTTAGTTCTGTCTTGGGTGGAAATGTGAACTTTGGAATGGACATTCACATTGGCGCAAGAGGGGGCCACGATTGTGGTGGATGGAACTCATCTGTGGCAAAACCTTACCGTCCAGAACTTGGTTTAAACAGAACTTTGTATAAGGCTTGTGATAATCACTTAGTCACACGCCTACGGAAGCATGTCTTGGCCGACATTATAAGTTGATTATCTGTTGTGGGTCAAGCTGTACAACCCCTGCAGAATGTTAAAAAAAATATTCGAATAGCCGTGTCCCCGGTTACGGACAATGCTTGGTAATTTCACATGGGAGATAGATTTTATCTAAAAAATTGTGGTTGTTGGAATGGTTGGGAAGTGAACAGATAGTTCACTAGTTGTTTCAAAGTATTTGTTTACTTATGTATTTAATCTTTTAAATTGTGTTGTTTAATCTATTACTGTATTTACTGTCAATACTGCTTTCTATAAAATAGCCATAAAGCTACTCTTGTTTAAGCCTTGCATAAATACTATTTGCATACATTTCCCTACGTCTTGTCGAGTACTTTTTGTACTCATGGCTTTACACCATTGTTGATTAGTCATCGAGGAAGACCTAGGGAACACCGAGTTCTACGAGGAAGAGTATTTCGAGGACTATGCGAACTAGTTCGCGTCCTCCACTCGATTGCCTGTTAGCATGTCGGATGGCTACCACAAGAGTTTCTTCCGCTGCAAGTTATTTATTCTATCGTTAAGCCCCGCGTGGCAATAATTGTAAAACCTTGACTATAAGGTCTGTTGTTACTTTTTAATAATATTTGGCTTAGTCTTAGCTATTTCGTTGTATGGATATGATTTCATCAATGTTGACATTGTGTAAACTAGCTACTGATCTTGGGACTAGTTCAAAATACATAGATGATCTAGATTTGTAGATTCAGGTCCCGACAATATGCCATGTGTAATTGCTAACCCTTGCATTGCATCTAAGGTTAGCATATCCATTTCTTGTGATGACTTGCTACATACTCCTTGTAGCTCAAAAATAGATGCCCGTTCTTCCTCTATGCTTGTATAAACTAATATTGTGGAGGAAAATGAAGAGCACGAGGTCCAAGTCAAGAAATTGATAAATGAATTATAAAGAAGCTGCAAAGGGAAGGCCTCTCTTGACAAAATATTGAGCAAGCAACAAATGTGGAATGACAAGAGATGAATTAGCTTTGCTCTCGAGAAGAAGGAGAATAGAAAGATAAGACACAATCAAAGACATACAAAGATCATCAAGTGTTTTGGTTGCAACGAGAAGGGCCACTATGCCTCAATGTGCTCAAATCAAGTGGATGTCAAGTCAAGACATTCAAAGAAGAGGCAAACTGGCAAGGGGCAAGAAAAAAAAGACAAGAAGGAGAAATAAAAGCCCAACTTGCTACAATTGCCGGGAAAAGGGACACATTAGTAAACAATGTTTCATGGGTAACACTTCTAAGCCTATTGTTTATAATGATCATCATTTGCTTAGGAAGGATAAAAAAAATGGTAGGATGATTGCTAGATTTGTTAGTTCACCTAAGATTATTGCTAGGGCCATTTGGGTGCCCAAATCTCTTGTGACTAACATTCAAGGACCCAACCAAATTTGGGTACCAAAAAGTGCTTAAAATGCTAAATAAGTACTTGGAGAGACATTAGAGGTTTGGCTCATTCATATAGAGGTGGATTCCACCATGTGTCAATTTAGTGCCAAGCTTGAGTATGATCTTGTCATATCAAGAACCAATGTCATTTCAGTAACAAGTACTTACATTGAAGTAATCTAGTCCTTAGCCTTGTGTAGGATGCATTCATGAAAATCCTTTTCAAAAAGGAGTTCATTCTCCTGTTCAATAACTTCATTAGTACACTCTTGAGCAAGTTGGTAGTGACACATTAAGGGCAGAGTCCTAAGTCATATTCATGTATATCACATAAATTAAGTGTGCCTAAATAAATTAAGTGCTAGTAATGTTTTTCAAAATCGAGCCCTTTAGCCAAAAGTACAAAAGTTCTTAACTATTGGCAATCTTGTGAAAAACTAGTTGCAAAATGTATACAAATGCTTTTCAAAGATTTTCCAAAGGTTTAAGCTCAAGAAAAACCTATTTTAAGTGGAAACGAGTTTTAGCCAAAATTCTAGATCATAGTATCTTTTTTTTTTAACCTAAACTAGATTTTTGTGTAAAATCTATTCTAAAACGAAATTTTAACCAACCCCAAAAGAAAAATCCTAGAGTTGGCTATTCTAAACCTTTTTGGTATTAAAAAAATTTCTAAAAGGTCAACTTAGCAAAAGTTATTTCATTTCGAAACTCATCTAAAATACTATTTTGACCTAAGTAGTTACCTTCTAGCACTTAAGTAAGTTTTGCCATTTAAGCCAAAATTATTAACATGAATAGGTCCATAATGGTATTTATGACTCATACATGCAATAGGATGCTTAAAATACCATTATATGCTCAATTTGGCACTTTTGGAGAAGTTTCTTGAAAATAAGTTCTTTTTGCGAAAACAAAAACCTAATTTATAAAAACTATTTGAGAATTGGATTTTTTTAGGGCTATATAAGTTGGGAATGCTCTAAATATGCTTATGTGGTTGATTGTGTGAATATTTAGAGCAAATTACAACAAATTCTCTCTTCTCCAAAAATCTATATTGAAATCATTGGCGATTTAAATTTGTCGGTCGATCGGCCGCCTGTGGTTCAACCGCCTGTGCCCATCGGTCCGACCGCCCGTGCCCACCGGTCAGACCAGTCCATCCGAGTGGGTTTCTTTTCTACCTAGCTGAAATGTTTTCTTCTCCATTCCTTCGGCTTGTTGCTTCTTCCACCCGAAAACTTATCCCACTCTCTACCTTCGGCCGCCCCTCACCTGTATGGCCACCGGTTTTACTTCCCGAGGCCATGGATTGTTTTTAGTTTTGTTGGCTTGTCCCTAAATGTCATGGAAACCTTGGTGGAGGTTGATTTTCTCAAATTCGGCTCTTTGTTCGTCAAGTTTGTCAAGAACTCATCTTGAGTCATCTCCTCTCATCATCTAAGCCGATAATCGCTAAATCCCTACTTGTATTATGCCCTCATTGTGTTTTTGCCCAATATTTCTAGAGTTTGACATGAATGTCCTTAATTTATTCAAATTAGGGAAGAATATTTGACATGCAAGTAGATTGGAAATAGATTGATGTAATTCCAGTGCGTCGTTGCAAGATTTAGGTTGCATTCCGTTTTCCCCTAATTCGGTTGCCTTTGTCACTGGCGGTCTGACCAGCCGTGCCTAGCGGTGTGATCGGTCAACTGGCGGTTCGATCGGCCAGGGCAGTGGTCCGACCGCCCATGACAGAGGACTTTGGCAATTTGGCACTTAATATTATTGTGATCTTATTCCTTGAACTCCTTTGTTAATCTTTGCAATCTTTGTTTAGTGACAATGCCACAGAAAAGGACAGTCAGTCGTCCCGCTGCTCTCCCCTCTTTGTCAAAAGGAAAAGGGTCTATTAAAGATGATTATGAAGAGGAGGTTGAAGAAGAAGAAGATGAGAGTGGCAATAATAACAGCAGTGATGCTAACTATGAGGAGTCAAATAATAAGGATGAGGATGACACTCCAAATCAAACACCTTTTTTTGGTCTTGATGTGCCAAGGATAAAAAGCAAGAAGTACACAATGTTAAGGCATGTAAATCAATTTCATTTTCCAAGAAATGCCACCGAGGGTATGTTCCACACGCTATTCCAACAAGAGATTTATCATGTCTACTATGCAAAGAAGAAATTAGCTAATCACCGTTTTATGAAGTGGAGTTATTTGGGACAGAATCCAATTTATAATGGGTTATATCATCTTTTTGGAATGTAAACTTGGATTCTTTAGTATCTTTAAGGTGCAACTTCCATGCCAAAGCAACTCGTCAGTTCTATGCCAGTCTTTGTGTCCCCAAATCATGATCATCTTATTTGGATGATAGGACAAAATCAACTTGAAGCCTCAAGAGATGAATTCCAAAGTGCTTTGGGCTTAGTTGAATAAAGAGGAATTAAAGTGCATCTTCAAGAACCTCTTGCTGTCACTCAAGTGGATGAGTACTATGATCAAGCAAATCACTTTGTGCGTGGAAGAGTAAGTGACATTCTCCCTCTTCCTAGCATTATCAATAGGATCATGAGAGCTTCATTTTTTCCTAAAAGTGGAAATAATGATGAGATACATTGGCGTGCTTGGAATGTAGTGAAATACATTATGGATGGCAGAAGGTTTGATGTGATGGATTTGATAATAAGAGATATTGCCACATCAAAGGGAGATAAGACCGAGAGTATTTATTTTGCTCCTTTCATAATGAATCTTATTGTTAGCAAGATTGACTTTGATTGTCCCTGTGATATGGAGCATAAAGAATATAGACCAAGAGATGCTCCTCCACCTTAGCCTCAAGGGCAAGAATTACCTCCCCAAGCACATCGAGGGTAGTAGGCTCCTTAGCAGCAAGATCCAGTTATGGCAGCACTTCTCCATCTTTGTAACATCATAATTCTCTAAGTTTGAAGACCTTTCACTACAACACAACATCCATGTAGAGACGTCCAATCTATAGGCTAGAGACGTGTTATTTCATCTCTAGAGAACCGTAGAGCCGTTTTTATAAAGCGTCCTTGGAGCGTCTCCCTACAGACCATGTCAAGAACCGTAGAGACGCTTGTAAAATATGTGTACATGATATAAGACGTTTTACAGAGACGTTAAAATTTATGTCTATGTATGTAGAGACGTTTTAGTAGATACACTTACATAACGTCTTTACTGATATAGACACGTCCGATTTACGTGTCAACAATCATATAGACGCTTTTAAAAATTTATTCAATTCATGTGCGCACAATTTATACACATTTTGTAGAGACATTATATATGTCTCTAGGTATGCAAAAGCGTCTTTTGGGCATCTTACTGTGAAAAAATTATTTCGAATTTAATTGGATTATTTCAAATTTGATTCGCGCATTTTGCTACAAACGGAAACATATATCGTCATATGAAGACATTATTCCACCTCATCCAAAAAAATAGAAAATAGTAGAGCACATGTCTTCACATGGAAGCATCATATTCTCACAATCAGCAAACTAAGAAAACTGTAGAGCATGTATGCACTTCATAGCAACAAAAAATATTTGAATTTATAGCAAGTGGAGTTCACAACTGAATCAAACATCCATATAAAAAAGGTGCAGATACATCAGGAAAAGATCCTATGGATTGACACAATTTTTTTTCTAAATAGTTGGAATCTATCTATAAGCTTTGCCCAAGGAGAAACTAATACATTAGCTCCTCCATCTCCATTGCATTAAAAAAATTTCTAAATAGTTGGAATCTATCTATAAGCTTTGCCTAGGGAGAAACTAATACATTAGCTCCTCCATCTCCGTTGCATTCTCTTTGTAGTCCTCAATTATCCTGCAAAGCTGGTTGAAAAATAAATAAATGACCTGGTTAGAAAAGTGTAAGATGACAAGTTTATTTGATGAAATTAGAAGAATGTAACATACCAGGTTGTTTTGTGACTGATTTAAAGCTGTTTTCTTAGCTCTTTTGACCTAAAAAGCGCAAAGGTTCTTCATAAGTAAAAGAGTTTAAGCAACTATCAAACATTGGAATGTACTCAATGATTATATGAAAATGGACTTACATATGACCGAGACCAAGCAACAACACAACCAATAGCATCTCTTACTATATGTATATTTTCATATGGTCTAAGCTATCTTTCATCGCCAATATTTGTAACAGCGTGAGCAGCAACTCCAAAATATTCATCTCCAAGCATGTCTCCTCCAACCACACATGTTTTATCTTTACTCACTAAACCTCCTTTGGCCACAACTTTATTTTTGTTTCTTGGGTTAAATCGAAAACAAGAAGACTTGATATTATCCTATCATTTAAAGAAATACAACGTTTGTTATTGATGAACTTGTAAAGGGTTTATTTTATACAAAAACTAGGAACATCACATATTGAATTGTACCAACTATATTCTAGTACTTCCATTCTTTGAGGTACATGTATGATGTGACAGACATAATTTAAATGAGGAAGATCAGTGAATGCACAAACAAAATCGGTAATACTATTGTACGAAACAATACGGGTGTAGTAATTTCGATTTGCAGTTTGCATATACCTGGTTAGTAACCTACTCACGCAGTAAAGCTGATTCAGCACAACCCTGATTGGCTTCAACACAATTTTTAGTATGTACTTTCTACAATTGAAGTTCAATTTAGTTGTAAGTGAACTTACACTAAAAATGAGCATAGTTTGACAACTGAGTGAAAATTTCTTCACACACCCTAGCAATCATGTGTTCATGTGGTATAGATGAATTGGCATAACCCTCTTTAGTTCTAGTACAATTTCCAAGACACAATTGCTGCAACTTATGATAAACGATAGTTTTAAAACATTAGCAAAAACTTGCATTTAAAATTATGAATGCATAAAATAAATGAAAAATCACTGCATCACCTGCATAGTATTCGGTGGAGCATGTGCATTGCCATCTGATTCTTCAAGGTCGTTACCAGATTCATGTCAGATATCATTATCAACAACTCTTTCAAAGAGATCAACCTGCAATGAGAACATGACCATAATATATCAATGTTCATTAATTTATCATTGGACAAAGAAAGATGGGTTCAGATGGTAACATCATCATTTTCTGCCGCTAACATTGCATTTCTCCAATCCTCTCCAGGAAACTTTTTGGCCATGAACGCACGCATCATTTTCACCTCATCTCTTATGTCTTCTACATTATCTCCCATTGATGACAGTGCAAATTGAAGCTTTTTCTTCTTGCTCAGATTGCTCAACAAAAGTTAGTCCTTGAGAAACCTTTACTTGGCTCCAATACTTATCATCATTGTACCCTCGAAGTTTGGACTCTTTTCCAATTACACCTTTAAACACTTCGCTATAATCTTTACATGACATGCTCCCATTGTTATTTGTTTTCCTTTTTGCTAATTCCTCATAAGTTGTATCCTATTGAAATAAACAAGTCATTAGTATCTTCATATTCTCGTTAGTATAATTTCCATCATTTTTCTTATGAGCTTCATCCCATAGGTCAATCTTGTGCACCTTTGCATTCCTTAATGTTTCTTGTAGAACAAAGTATAGTAGAAAGTTTGTTAATTTTTCTGTTAGAAGATCTTTTAGATGGTCAAGAAACAAAATATAGAGACAGAACAATTATGACCATCACTTGTTTAGCCTATCATGGCTTTTTCTCCCGGTTGTGTGCGGGTTCTTTTGTTGCCTTGCACACCGAGTGTTCTTCTCACATAATTTCTGCAAATACAACAGATTCATTCAATACTAATGTTAACAAACTAATTTCAATGTTTAGTTGAAGCATGAGAAAATGAAGACATCACCGTGTGCGAATCCTGACACCACATTCCAATAAGAGCTTCCCATTGATGTGCATTAACACCTTTTGGAACATTTTTCAAAATTTCATCCAAAGACCTCTCATGACGATTGAAATATTTGTTCTTCAAATGAGATTTGTAGGCTCTCCACCTTTTACTAATAGTCATTAGGATCCAGTCTCGTGTAAGCTGCTTTGTCTCAGGAGGATAGACAAATTTTTCCTTCAACAAGTAAAGTTGATTGTTAGCATGTTAAGTGAACATAATGATTTATGGTGCAATGTAGTGAAAATTTTACCTCCACATGGTTTATCATTTTCTCCTTTTTCTTTGAAACACCCCAGACTGACAAAGGCTTGGAATGCTACTAAACTAACATTATAACCAAACTAAACTAAAAACATCTTAATAAATTTTGGCAGAACCTCCTTTGTATAGTTAACTATACTAGATGTTCCAACAGTTAATTACAACATAACTAAATAATCCAACATCCAGCATAATCAAGAGTTATCCAAAACTGAGCTAATCATTACTATATCATCTATAGCAAGATAAACAACTAAAGTATAATCCAATGGGTATCCATAATCATCTAGTCAACTCTATTACAATGTATCCTAAGCAAAGGGAGTAATCATAAAGAATACTTTAAGCAGATTACTCAACTACTAAATCATCATTCTATTAATTCAAATGTGAGTAGTTCGTGCCATTGTGCAATCACTCTAATCTTTATTTCCCCCCATGCATGCCATTCTTATAAAGGGTACCTAAAAACACAACAACAGCAAGGGTGAGCCCAAAGACTCAGCAAGTACAATAGATGGTACAACCACATAAACAACTGTAATCATCATCAATCATCCACAAATCTCTATATCAAACATGTTATATAATCATGCTATGCAAGATGCTCAAATGCACTTTCTCTTTCTCTTTCTCTTTTACATTTTACCGGTAATGCAGAGCATGCATCCGTCAATGCATACCCATGCCTGTGCCATCTAGCATAGGGACCATTGTCCATACTCCACAAGTATGGGGACCGAAGCCCACACTCCACGAGTGTGGGGACTATAAGCCCGTCATATTCATGACGTGGACCTCAAATAATGCTTGGTCACCACGTGACCAAGTCTTCAATATGTCAGCATGATGCATATGGATAAAACCTTAAATCATCATAATCATGCATTCGCAGCAACATCATATATGAATAAACTTATTCATACATCAATCATTCATGATCATTGACATTTATAAATTTCTAGCATCCATGAATAGCACATATATTCACAATATTAGCAAACATGATCATTAACATTCAAATCATTCTAGCATCCATGAACAACACATATACTCATAATATTTGCATCCATGATCAAACAATCATAAATAGTCTACCAATCAAAGCACTTGCCTCAACCGTGCGAGAATGGAGAACGTAAAGAGGGCGCTGCCCCCAGGACCAACCCCACACCTGAATTAGTTTAGCAAACACTCTAAGACGGCAATACTAGACAAATAACAAAACTAGAAGTACAAACGATCTTGCTATACTCTCTAGCGCAATCCCAACTCCAACTTCTAAATGTCGATCTGTCCCCTCTGTGGACAGTCATAATAAAAAATTGACATATTTTAGTACAGAGGTCCAAATGGGGTGTTCTTAGACTTTCAAGAAAGGTTATCAAATTTTCCAACTAAACTTAGTTGGTGAGCCTTCCAGATTCAGCCATTTACAACCCCTACCAAGCTAACTAACAGAACATCTAAATCACGTCGGGTTTTTGGACAGTAATATTAAAACCATCATATCTTTCAGTACAATTGTCCAAATTTCGTGTTCTTTATCTTTATGGAAAATTGAACCAATTATCTACATCTTTAGTTATAGTGAGCTCCTCTAATTTTTCCCTTAACTATCCTCTTAAGTCAGATTAATAAAAACTGTCAGGATACCGACAGATTTACATAACAGTGGTGCTACGAGATTTATAACTTTTGAACCGTTTGTCCAAATGACTTGATCTAGTACTCTACGGAAAGGTATCGATGTCTCCTACAATTCCCTAGTAGACGTCCAGAACGGATTCTGCTGTTAAACTACTCAAAAGCGCCGGCCAATCCTATCTGCTCTAACAGATCTAATTACCGACGAAGCTAAATAACCAATTAATCGACTTATGTAGAGAAACTAATCAAAATTCTGGACGTCATAGAGCGTGTCACCAGGAGTAGAATTCTTCGAACCTACAAGGTGCAATGGAGCCACCATCCCGAGAGTGAAGGCACTTGGGAAAAAGGAGGAAGACCTTAGAGCAAACTACCCATACCTCTTTGCTGGCCAAGCTTGAATCTCGGGTCGAGATTCCCTTAAGGAGGGTAGGTTTGTGACATCCTGAATTTATTTTAGAATCTTTTTGGAATTTTCAAAATAAAAAGAACCATTTTATTTTGATGAGAATTCAAAGCTTAACCTGAAATTTCATAATGACTTTAAGTTGACTAACTCAAACTACAACTAAAAGTTCCTTGTTGGTTGATGAGATTTTGGAGTTTAGAAGATTTTCCTTCTCTGTCCATCTTTTACCCACCTCTGGCCCAGACCTCACCTTTGTTAGGATCCAGAGGTTCGGACCTCCTCGGTGCAGTCCTCCTATGGTCCAGACCTCCTTAGGTCTAGACCTCCCTGTGTCCTTCAGGACCTCTCCATATCCTCTAGGACCTCCCCTTATATTGTTGGACCTCCCTGTGTCCCACCAGACCTCCCCGGGTCCTCCAGGACCCCTTCCTTGCCTATTTGCATCTCTGTTGATTGTGAGTCGTCCGATTTGCAATGGACGGCTTGATCCTGGTGAGACGTTCGGATGGTCCGAACATCCCACCTTCTCTGAGCCTTTGGATCTCCATTGGACGGTCCGATCTGTTGTGGCGTTCGGGCGGTCCGAACGTCCCAACCATTTTGGGCGGTCCGATCGAAATCCAGCGGCCCAGACCTCCTCCTTGCACATCAGGACCGTTAAGACCTCCCCCTTGGAGATCTTAACCGTCCAGACCTCCTCCTTGAAGATCTGGACCGTCAAGACCTCCCCTTTGGAGATCTTGGCCGTCCAGACCTCCCCTTCTTGACAGATCCGATCGTTAGGACCTCCCCTTGGAAATCGTAACCGTTCAGACCTCCCCTGGATTGGATCCTACGGTTCCAGACCTCCTTTGCGGGTGAGGTCCCCCTTTTACTTTTGTGGACCTCCCCGTTTGTGTTTAAATCTTGACCGTTGGACCTCCCCTTTGGAGATCCAACCGTCAGGACCTCCCTTGCGGGTAAGGACCTCCTCCTTGCCCTTGCGGACCTCCTCTGGTGCGCTTGATCTTGACCGTTGGACCTCCCCTTTGGAGATCCAACCGTTAGGACCTCCCCGGTGGGTGAGGACCTCCCCTTGTTCACTGCCAGACCTCCAAGAGGTCCTTACAGGACCTCCTCTGCGGGTTTTGGCTGCCCCACTTGGTAGTCACACTCCCAGTTTCCTTACGTTTGACTGAGTCTGCGGGCAAGGAAGTCTCCACAGCATTTAATGCATGTAGTATCGCATTAAATGCCCTCACCTTTTTCAGTACTCCTGTCATACCAATAGTCACATTCCTTGCCTACTCCACTGTCCTCTTTACCAACTCTTGTTGACTCCAATCTGGGTCACGTGCCTTTGCTTCCCCTATATATAGTTTGGGAGAGCCCTCCTTTACCACTTTCTTCCTCATGTCTACTCTGTCTCAACCGAGCCACCATAGACCTCATCTCTCTAGTCTCTGGACCTCCTCCAACTTAAGCTTGGACATTCTCTCTGGAGCTCCAGGACCTCTCCACCAAGCTCCTTGGACCTCCTCTTGACCTCCCATTTCCTCTGTTGGTTTTGTATCTAAATTTATTTGGAAGTTCATTGGATTCTTTTTTGAGCTTCATTTGAGTATTTGGTTTTTCGCGTGTAGATTGCCCAGACCGTGGAGAACCTGAGTTCAGTGAGGGAGAGGAAGCAGCTCGAGATCTTGAGCAAGGCAAGTTACACTCTTGAACATGTTGCACCCAATACTTCAAATTATTTATGTTGTTTTCAAAGATGTATGCATGCCTACTTTACTAAGTATTTCAATGCCTATCTTTAAATCCCTAGTTAAACCTACTGCTTGGTATGACCCCCATCCATGTTGAACCAACCACGTTGTCACACTGGGTAAATCTGGTTCTTGCATTAGTAAGGGGCCGAAACTTTAAAGAAAATGAAATGCTTAGACCAAAATCTTGATTTGGGGAGTTTAGACCAAAAACACCAAATAATCAAATGTTTTGAGCCATGGCATTGGTGTGCCATGGGGATTTCGGCCATGACATTGGTGTGTCATGGATGTTTTACTTGGCCCTGGCATTGGTGTGCCATGGAGAATTGTAAAGCATAGTTAATGAAAAATGGTTTTGACTTGGGTGAAGCTGGTTGTATGGTTGGTGCAAGTCTATGCACGGGGGTCGTGTGATCCGATGCTGGTTTGTCGCCCAAGTCGGTTAAGGACCGGTCTTTGAGACACCACTTGCTAAGCCTATAATGGGCTAAGCCAAAATTGTGCAACCACATGTCTCTAGTATGGGGCGTGGGACCTGGCTAACTAATTTGCAAAGCTCTATCGTGGTTCATCCCGCGGACGCGGTGGGTTTGTCATGTTATGACTAGTTGTAGTCCCACCTGGCATAAGAGGGGGCACCCCATTAACCCGGCGGTGTTTCTACCCAAAGGGGGGGGATTGCGAAACCTTAATGGGGGTGGGCTACGGTGGAGGAATGCATTGTAAAGGCCTTGTCATGTGCTCTAGACCTCTCACCAAAGGAAGTGTGAGGTGGCATTGACGGATGCCAAGCAAACTAGAGAATTCATGTCATGTGGGTAAAGTGTGCAACCTCTGCAGAGTGTAAATCTATTCAAATAGCTGTGTCCACGGTCATGGACATGCTGGCAATGTCACTCAAAGTTAGCTCCTGGTTTCGGTTTTCAAAAGGTTATGAAAATGGTTTTGGTGGTTTAACCAAAATTGGGTTTGGGCGGGAAGCCTTGTGCAGGAGGGTATCCTTCACCATTTCAATGTTGAATGCTATTCAACTGAAAATGGTTTTCGCAAAAATGAACTTTAATTATGGTAACCTGCCTTGAAACTTAATACTTGTATTTGAAATAAAATTGGCTTTATGCAAATCAACCCTAGTATGCTGTCCTTTGATATATCCCTATGCATGTCATTCTATTATTTGACGGGTGTAACTTGCGAGCACGGTTGTTGTGCTCACTCTTGCTTGATTCATATATTGAGCAGATGAAGACTCTTATGATGATGAAGATGACTAGCTCAATTAGGCCGCGCCCTCCAGCCAGTCACCTGTGGTGTAATGGGTGGACCCTGTCTGTTGTTTTTCGCTGCTTTTGTGTGCTCTCTGTTGCTGGAGCTTGTAAGCAACCCTTGTAAACAAACCTCCTTTTGCTGTTAATAAAGTCTTGTGGATGTTTATGCTATCGCTTGTTTGCTGTGAGAACCAGTCGATGATCTCTGGGGGCTGGTTTGGATCATAGAGGACTTCAGGCTTGCCCTAAGCCCCACGACCTCCTCGGGGTGGTTCCCTCGGACCTCCCTCGGGTGGAGACGTGGAGTTTTGGGGAGGTTTGAGGTCCAGCGACCTCTGCAGGTCAGGACCTCCCAGACCTCCGAGTGGTCCTCTCAGACCTCTCGGGAGGTCTGTGCGGTCCACCGGGATGTCCTCTCGGGACGTCCTGGGGGCTCCTCTCTGGACCTCCCAGGTGTGCCCTAGGCCGGGTCGTTACAGGTGGTATCAGAGCATCCTGACTGCAGGACGCAGCCTATTAGAATGGCCGTTAGGAAGAGTTCAAAATATGTTTTGTTAAACAAGAGAAATGAAATTGTTCTCTTCTTACCTGAGTCATCTATCTATGCTTATCCCTCTACTATGCTTTATCTCACCTTACCTCCTCCTTATCTTTTTGCTTGCCTCAACGTTTTATAAAATCAAATGGAATTCTTTCCTTGGAACGTCTATAGGGCCGAATTAAGGTTGTGGCGGTAGTGTTAAGGACCTCCCTGTTGTGGCATGAGTGGCGGCTCTTTTGTGAAGGTTACCTCTGGGGCTACTTTACAAAAGACCTCCCCTCCATGTCATGACCTCTTTACTTGCAGCCCTGAGGGCAGCAAGCTTCGTGTAGAAAGTGATGAGTTGATTGTTGATGTATTGACTTTTGGGGTTAAATTGGGGTTAGTTGCTTTAAGTCTTAACCCTTACCTCCTAGATCTCTTACCTTTTCTTACCTCTTGGACCTTAGCAGATGGTGACCACAAGGGGCAGTGGTAGCGCCAGTGGTCAAGGAAGAGCCCCTGGAAGTGATCCAGAGACTCCAGTGTAGCAGCCACCACCTCCTCCAGCTCAAGGCCCAGACTGGAACCAAATGATGGCCAATCAAGCACAATTGATCAACTTATTGGCTCAGTTCATCACCAATACTCAAAACCTCCAAGCCGCAGCAGCAGCCCAACCTCCTGTATATGTTCCACCTCCTCCTAGAGCTAACATGTTCGAGTTTATGAGGATGAGGCCACCTACGTTCTCCAGCACCTCTGAGCCTCTCGAAGCGGATGATTTGCTCAGGGTTGTGAGCAGAAAATTGGACATGATCCAATGTACCGACAGGGAGAAAGTTTTGTTTGCCTCCCATCAACTCCAAGGACCAGCTTCGGACTGGTGGGAAAATTTCACTCAATCCCACCCCGACGCTCAAGAAATCACCTGGGAGGAATTTACTCAAGCTTTTAGACGTGCACATATTCCTCATGGAATGATGATATTAAAGAAGAATGAGTTTAGAGCCTTGCGCCAAGGGAACTACACAGTCAGCGAATATCTACATAAGTTCAACCAGTTGGCAAGGTATGCACCTGAGGATGTGGCCACAGATGAGTCCAAGCAAGAACGGTTTTTGAATGGACTTAATGATGATCTCTCAGTCCAGCTCCTTGCTCATGATTACACAGATTTCCAGCATCTGGTAAGCAAGACCATTCGGCAAGAGGCCAAACATGTTGAGATGGAAAATCGCAAAAGAGGAAGGCACCAATAGCTTGGTCGAGGGATTTTCTAGGCCAAAGACCTCCCAGTTTGACCTATGAGGTCTGCGACCTCCTCCCCCATCAGGACCTCAATGCAGGTCAAGAGGTCTGGCACCTCCAGCTCTCACAAGACCTCCCCAGGAGGTCAATCTCAAGTAAGACCAGCCACAAATTCTGCAGCAGGGGTGACGTGTTTCAATTGTCATGAAGTTGGACATTATGCAAACAAGTGCCCGAAGAAACCTCCAGCTCCCACTCCAACTCCCACCCGATCGGCTCAAGGGTCCTCAGCTCATGGCAGCCATTCAAGACCTCCAGTGCAATTCAACAAAGGGCGAGTGAACCACCTCACGGTGAGGAAGCTCAACAAGCTTTGATGTGGTCCTTAATGCGTTCTTTGTTAATACCATTCGACCTCGTTCTTTTTGACTCAGGAGCTTCTCATTCATTTATTTCTTCAAAGTTTGTGGGTAGCAATGGGTTAGCTATTATTCCTTTATTAAACCCTATGCTCATCCATTCCCTGGGCATGGAAATGAGGACTAACTCCTTGTGCCCAAATCTTTCCTTGGAAATCTTGGGAGTACCTTTCAATGCAGACTTGATAGTCCTGCACTCCCAAGGATTAGATGTGATTCTTGGAATGGACTGGTTATCCAAAAACCAGGGCCAAATAGATTGTGCCAACAAGTCCATTGTGCTCACCAATGAGCAAGCGGTGCAAGTGGAATTTAGCCCCGAGACCTCTCCTAAGGCAGGTCCTAGGGTGTCCAGCTTAAGAGAAGTGAGACTCGGAGACCTCCCTGTGGTTAGAGAGTACCCCGATGTGTTTCCCAGTGAGCTACCTGGAATGCCTCCAGACAGAGAATTGAAATTTGTCATCAACCTAGTCCCTGGAACAGCACCTATTTCCAAAAGGCCATATAGATTGCCTGTTAATGACTTGGTGGAGCTAAAGCAACAAATTGAAGAAATACAAAGTAAAGGTTTTATAAGGCCGAGTTCCTCTCCTTGGGGAGCTCCTGTGATCTTTGTGGCAAAGAAGGATGGTACACAACGTATGTGTGTGGATTATAGAGCTCTCAATGATGTTACCATCAAGAATAAGTACCCTTTGCCCAGGATCGATGACTTATTTGATCAACTCAAAGGAGCAGCAATTTTCTCCAAAATTGACCTAAGGTCAGGTTACCATCAATTGAAGATTCGACAAGAGGACATTCCAAAAACAGCCTTCTCCACTCGGTATGGACTTTATGAGTTCACAGTCATGTCCTTTGGACTAACTAATGCTCCTGCCTACTTTATGAACTTAATGAACAAAGTGTTTATGGAGTACTTAGATAAGTTTGTCATTGTCTTCATCGATGACATTCTTGTGTACTCTAAAACCGAAGTAGAGTATGAAGGTCACCTTCGGTTGGTCCTAGACAAGCTAAGGGACCACCAGCTCTATGCAAAGGTTGAGAAATGTGACTTTTGGTTGAGTGAAGTTACCTTTTTGGGCCATATTATGTCGGCTGCTGGAGTGGCAGTTAACCCTAATAAGGTCAAAGATGTCCTAGAGTGGAAACCACCCAATTCAATGCCACAGATAAGAAGCTTTCTTGGCATGGCAGGGTATTACCGTAGGTTTATTGAGGGTTTCTCAAGCATAGCAAGACCTCTCACACAACTGCTCAAAAAGGAAACCAAGTATGTTTGGACCCCAGCTTGTGAGCACGGCTTTCAAGAGTTGAAGAAAAGATTGACCTCTGCTCCAGTGTTGATTTTACCCGACATTCGAAAGGATTTTGAAGTTTTTTGTGATGCCTCAAGACAAGGTTTGGGTTGTGTGCTAATGCAAGAGGGTCGGGTAGTAGCTTATGCCTCTCGGCAATTAAAGCCTCATGAAGCCAACTACCCCACTCATGATCTAGAACTAGCAGCTGTAGTGCATGCTCTAAAAATTTGGCGCCATTACCTTATTGGTAATCGCTGCGAAGTCTTCACAGACCATAAGAGCTTAAAGTATATCTTTACCCAACCGGACCTCAATCTTAGACAGAGGAGATGGTTGGAGCTTATTAAAGACTATGACCTTGGGATTCACTACCACCCAGGTAAAGCAAATGTGGTGGCTGATGCTTTGAGCCGAAAAAGCTACTGTAATCTCCTCATAGTCCAAGAAAATCAAACTAGATTATATGAAGAGATGAGGCGCCTTAATCTGGAAATTGTGGAGCAAGGTTTTGTACATGCGCTTGAAGTGGAACCAGTGGTCCAGAAGCAGATCCGAGAGAATCAATTCAAGGACAAAGACCTCCTGGAGATAAGAGGCAATGTAGAGCAAGGCAAAGCTCCTGGATTTTTAGTGGATGAACATGAGGTCCTGTGGTTCGGCAAAAGGTTGTGTGTGCCGGACTGCCAGGACATAAAAGACCTTCTACTTAAAGAAGCCCATGAGTCACATTACTCCATCCATCCTGGGAGCACAAAGATGTACCAAGACCTCAAAGAGAGGTATTGGTGGGTTGGCATGAAGAGAGAAATAGCTGAGTATGTGGCACACTGTGATGTATGCCAAAGGGTCAAGGCCGAACACCAAAGACCTGCCGGTTTGCTTCAACCTTTACCTATTCCTGAGTGGAAATGGGAGCAAGTTGGCATGTATTTTATCACTGGATTGCCAAGAACTCAGTCGGGTTATGACTCCATTTGGGTTATTGTGGATCGGTTGACTAAAGTGGCACACTTTATTCCGGTCAAAACCACCTATTCAAGTAACAAGTTGGCTGAGTTGTACTTAGCACGAATTGTATGTCTACATGGTGTACCCAAGAGTATAGTGTCGGATAGAGGTTCCCAATTTACCTCGAGGTTTTGGGAAGGTCTCCATGAAGCCTTGGGGACAAGATTTAATTTCAGCACTGCTTACCATCCTCAAACCGATGGTCAAACAGAGAGAGTGAATCAAATACTTGAGGACATGCTTCGAGCTTGTGCTTTGGACTATGGGGATAGCTGGGACAAGAACCTCCCCTATGCTGAGTTCTCCTACAATAATAGTTACCAAGCTAGTTTGGAGATGTCACCCTTTGAAGCTCTATATGGGAGGCAGTGTAGAACTCCTCTCCTATGGGATCAAGTGGGTGAGCGCCAATATTATGGACCTGATATCATCAAAGAAGCTGAAGAAAAGGTGAAACTCATAAGGGAGCGTTTGAGAGAAGCTCAGTCTAGACAAAAGAGCTATGCCGATACTCGACGTCGGGACTTATCCTTTGAAGTTGGAGATTTTGTGTACCTTAGGGTAACCCCACTCAAAGGAGTTAGAAGATTTCGAACCAGAGGGAAGCTAGCTCCAAGGTTTGTTGGACCATACAAGATATTAGCAAGACAAGGTGAAGTGGCTTACAAAATTGAGCTGCCCACTTCTCTTTCGGCAATGCACAATACCTTCCATGTGTCACAATTGAGGAAGTGCCTTAGGGTACCTGAAGACCACACCTCACTAGAAAGCATTGACCTCCAAGAAGACCTCACTTATGTAGAGAAACCAATCAAAATTCTGGACGTCATAGAGCGTGTCACCAGGAGCAGAATTCTTCGAACCTACAAGGTGCAATGGAGCCACCATCCCGAGAGTGAAGGCACTTGGGAAAAAGGAGGAAGACCTTAGAGCAAACTACCCACACCTCTTTGCTGGCCAAGCTTGAATCTCGGGTCGAGATTCCCTTAAGGAGGGTAGGTTTGTGACACCCTGAATTTATTTTAGAATCTTTTTGGAATTTTCAAAATAAAAAGAACCATTTTGTTTTGATAAGAATTCAAAGCTTAACCTGAAATTTCATAATGACTTTAAGTTGACTAACTCAAACTACAACTAAAAGTTCCTTGTTGGTTGCTGAGATTTTGGAGTTTAGAAGATTTTCCTTCTCTGTCCATCTTTTACCCACCTCTGGCCCAGACCTCACCTTTGTTAGGATCCAGAGGTTCGGACCTCCTCGGTGCAGTCCTCCTATGGTCCAAACCTCCTTAGGTCTAGACCTCCCAAACGCTAAGACCTTCCCGTGTCCTTCAGGACCTCTCCATGTCCTCTAGGACCTCCCCTTATATTGTTGGACCTCCCTGTGTCCCACCGGACCTCACCGGGTCCTCCAGGACCCCTTCCTTGCCTATTTGCATCTCTGTTGATTGTGAGTCGTCCGATTTGCAATGGACGGTTTGATCCTGGTGAGACGTTCGGATGGTCCGAACATCCCACCTTCTCTGAGCCTTTGGATCTCCATTGGACGGTCCGATCTGTTGTGGCGTTCGGGCGGTCCGAACGTCCCAACCATTTTGGGCGGTCCGATCGAAATCCAGCGGCCCAGACCTCCTCCTTGCACATCAGGACCGTTAAGACCTCCCCCTTGGAGATCTTAACCGTCCAGACCTCCTCCTTGAAGATCTGGACCGTCAAGACCTCCCCTTTGGAGATCTTGGCCGTCCAGACCTCCCCTTCTTGATAGATCCGATCGTTAGGACCTCCCCTTGGAAATCGTAACCGTTTAGACCTCCCCTGGATTGGATCCTACGGTTCCAGACCTCCTTTGCGGGTGAGGTACCCCTTTTACTTTTGTGGACCTCCCCGTTTGTGTTTAAATCTTGATCGTTGGACCTCCCCTTTGGAGATCCAACCGTCAGGACCTCCCTTGCGGGTAAGGACCTCCTCCTTGCCCTTGCGGACCTCCTCTGGTGCGCTTGATCTTGACCGTTGGACCTCCCCTTTGGAGATCCAACCGTTAGGACCTCCCCTTGTTCACTTCAAGACCTCCACGAGGTCCTTGCAGGACCTCCTCTGCGGGTTTTGGCTGCCCCACTTGGCAGTCACACTCCCAGTTTCCTTACCTTTGACTGAGTCTGTGGGCAAGGAAGTCTCCACAGCATTTAATGCATGTAGTATCGCATTAAATGCCCTCACCTTTTTCAGTACTCCTGTCATACCAATAGTCACATTCCTTGCCTACTCCACTGTCCTCTTTACCAACTCTTGTTGATTCCAATCTGGGTCACGAGCCTTTGCTTCCCCTATATATAGTTTGGGAGAGCCCTCCTTTACCACTTTCTTCCACATTTCTACTCTGTCTCAACCGAGCCACCATAGACCTCATCTCTCTAGTCTCTGGACCTCCTCCAACTTGAGCTTGGACATTCTCTCTGGAGCTCCAGGACCTCTCCACCAAGCTCCTTGGACCTCCTCTTGACCTCCCATTTCCTCTGTTGGTTTTGTATCTAAATTTATTTGGAAGTTCATTGGATTCTTGTTTGAGCTTCATTTGAGTATTTTGTTTTTCGCGTGTAGATTGCCCAGACCATGGAGAACCTGAGTTCAGTGAGGGAGAGGAAGCAGCTCGAGATCTTGAGCAAGGCAAGTTACACTCTTGAACATGTTGCACCCAATACTTCAAATTATTTATGCTGTTTTCAAAGATGTATGCATGCCTACTTTACTAAGTATTTCAATGCCTATCTTTAAATCCCTAGTTAAACCTACTGCTTGGTATGACCCCCATCCATGTTGAACCAACCACATTGTCACACTAGGTAAATCTGGTTCTTGCATTAGTAAGGGCCCGAAACTTTAAAGAAAATGAAATGCTTAGACCAAAATCTTGATTTGGGGAGTTTAGACCAAAAACACCAAATAATCAAATGTTTTGAGCCATGGCATTGGTGTGCCATGGGGATTTCGGCCATGACATTGGTGTGTCATGGATGTTTTACTTGGCCCTGGCATTGGTGTGCCATGGAGAATTGTAAAGCATAGTTAATGAAAAATGGTTTTGACTTGGGCGAAGCTGGTTGTATGGTTGGTGCAAGTCTATGCATGGGGGTCGTGTGATCCGATGCTGGTTTGTCGCCCAAGTCGGTTAAGGACCGGTCTTTGAGACACCACTTGCTAAGCCTATAATGGGCTAAGCCAAAATTGTGCAACCACATGTCTCGGTATGGGGCGTGGGACACAGCTAACTAATTTGCAAAGCTCTATCGTGGTTCATCCATGGACGCGGTGGGTTTGTCATGTTATGACTAGTTGTAGTCCCACCTGGCATAAGAGGGGGCACCCCATTAACCCGGCGGTGTTTCTACCCAAAGGGGGGGATTGCGAAACCTTAATGGGGGTGGGCTGCGGTGGAGGAATGCATTGTAAAGGCCTTGTCATGTGCTCTAGACCTCTCACCAAAGGAAGTGTGAGGTGGCATCGACGGATGCCAAGGAAACTAGAGAATTCATGTCATGTGGGTAAAGTGTGCAACCTCTGCAGAGTGTAAATCTATTCAAATAGCCGTGTCCACGGTCATGGACATGCTGGCAATGTCACTCAAAGTTAGCTCCTGGTTTCGGTTTTCAAAAGGTTATGAAAATGGTTTTGGTGGTTTAACCAAAATTGGGTTTGGGCGGGAAGCCTTGTGCAGGAGGGTATCCTTCACCATTTCAATGTTGAATGCTATTCAACTGAAAATGGTTTTCGCAAAAATGAACTTTAATTATGGTAACCTGCCTTGAAACTTAATACTTGTATTTGAAATAAAATTGGCTTTATGCAAATCAACCCTAGTATGCTGTCCTTTGATATATCCCTATGCATGTCATTCTGTTATTTGACAGGTGTAACTTGCGAGCACGGTTGTTGTGCTCACTCTTGCTTGATTCATATATTGAGCAGATGAAGACTCTTATGATGATGAAGATGACCAGCTCAATTAGGCCGCCCTCCGCCCGGTCCAGCCAGTCACCTGTGGTGTAATGGGTGGACCCTGTCTGTTGTTTTTCGCTGCTTTTGTGTGCTCTCTGTTGCTGGAGCTTGTAAGCAACCCTTGTAAACAAACCTCCTTTTGCTGTTAATAAAGTCTTGTGGATGTTTATGCTATCGCTTGTTTCTGTGAGAACCAATCGATGATCTCTGGGGGCTGGTTTGGATCACAGAGGACTTCAGGCTTGCCCTAAGCCCCACGACCTCCTCGGGGTGGTTCCCTCGGACCTCCCTCGGGTGGAGACGTGGAGTTTTGGCGAGTCCGAGGTCCAGCGACCTTCTTGGTCAGACCTCCCAGGACCTCCGAGTGGTCCTCTCGGACCTCTCGGGAGGTCTGTCTTGATCCACCGGATGTCCTCTCGGGACGTCCTGGGAAATCCTTTGCGGACCTCCCAGGAGGTCCTGAGGGACCTCCCGGGTGTGCCCTAGACCGGGTTGTTACATGTACCGAGGCCGTGATCTCTCCCCTTCCCTCTCTTCTCCCCTCACTCCTTCTTCTCCCATCTTCTCCCTTCTTGGCCGGCTACCACAAGGCGGGTTCTTCTTCTTCCTCCAACATGGCCAGCAGCAGGGAGCTTTACCAGGGAAACATGGCGCTGATGGAGGGGCTAGAAAGAGGTGGAGGAGGTGCAGGGAGGACCGGTTGTGTCAGCTAAGGGGTGGGAGAAAGGGAGGGGCGGCCAAGGGGTGGGAGGAGGGGTGGCGCCTAGGGTTTGGCCGGTTGCCCTCTCTCCTCCACCTTGGGCCGAATTCAATTGGGCTAGAAGCCCTGGCCCAGGTTGGCTAAGCTTTGTAGAAACACCCTTCTATTCTCTGTTAAAACACTTTTCTAATTGATCCTTCTCTCTGATTTATTTCTTCTCAATTAAATTAATTTGGAGTATTACATTCTTCACAAACAATTCGTTGTCCTATCTAGGAATGTTCAATGGTGCAAATGTTGAATTCTCTACTAGCTGGCCAAGATATTGGCCAAGAATGGAAGCTGACCTTTCGTTTGGAACACCATTTTCATCAATCTCCACAATTATCTTTCCTCCGTCTAATTGCGACAAATTTTTAACTCGAAATTCCCGTAGAATCTGTCACACATCTCCATTTGGCCCTGCATGTAGGAATAACACAATGGTGCGTAACTGGGGCAAAGCACACTTACGTATATATCTGAAAAATAAATTACGAAACTTACATATAATCTTAATTGGCCTAGTAGATTCATGAGGCCTCTCTGGTAATATGTTATCAATCTCTGGAGGACCTTGTAAATTATCTTCATGGAGTTGCACATTTTTTGCATCTTGTGCTGGAAAGTTCAAGTTTCGCAATCATCTAGGTGTCCTGGCCATAATATCTTTGCTAAAGCAAAGAAAAATTCGGAAGTCAACCAGCAATCTAATGATAGGTAAATATATGCATAGGCCACACAATCATATGAGCTGCAAATTGTTTAGAGAACTCTATGCTCTGCAACTACAAGTTAAAGAACAATAATCTACATCTTCCTTTTAGTTGCAAATCATGAATAAGCTAACAGAGAGAAAACACTTCTTGTACATATGTCATGAAAAAAGGAAACATGGACTAGAGGAACAGGTCACTAAAGTTCTTTCAGTTGTCAATGAACACTTGATTTGTGATGGATAATCCTTTTGTCTTACAGTCTTACTACTTTTCATCATGTAACATATCTCCAGGAACTAGCTTTGGCTGAGAAGAATGAACGAGATATGCGAGTTCGGAGGACCAGTGAAAGAGATGTAAGTGTTGTCTTTGTAAATATACCTAGCGACTTGATTTTGTGTGATGTAAGCAGACAAACGATGCAGATTGTCTTTGCTATTGTCCATTTATTTTCAATCTTTCATGGACTTGTTGGCCTTTTTTTTTGTCACGTGATATCACAACATGTCTTGGCCCGTTAAGCTACACTTTCTTGGTTGCTAATAGGTAGTTTATTCTATTTGGACTTTCTGAATTCCAGAGAATTGCCGACAAACTAGACTTTGAAATTAAGAGGTGGGCTGCTGGAAAAGAGGGCAACTTGTGTGCTTTGTTACCAACTTTGCAATATGTGAGTCGCTGATACTTTTGCCTTTGTGAAGTTAATCCTCCATGTGTTTTTACACAGTTTTATATCCATTGTTTTGTTACACAAAAATGCTCAATATTTCCTTTTGTATTCTACAAATATCCTTGTTACTTTGACTTTTCACTTTTTTAGTGGTTGTGATTATACCTAGTCTCATTCTGCCTAATTAATCTATTGAAATCCCTGAACAAATTTCTTTGCACGGATATTTTGCTCTCTTTTCAGATTCAGTTAAGATGGTTTTAATTTAAAGTACTTGACATGGCTAAATGATCCCAACTAAATATTACCAAGTTACTTTTGGAGTTGAGCTGACCTAATTCGGGTATTGATTTAACATCAAAACTTGGACAGAAGCTTAGTGATAGTTCTTTTAGACAGAAGCTTGCATCACTTCTGTAGAAATTTGTGGTTGTCTTAAGCATACACCACAACAACGGTATAACGGTGATTTCTTCTAATAGGATGTTGGTGTATGAGTTTGTGAACAATCGTAACTTAGAGCAGTGGCTTCATGGAGATATGCATCAGGATGGTGTTTTTAGTTGGGAAAATTGCATGAAGTAATGTTGCAGTTATGCAAAATTTACTCTAAACTATATGGTAATCTAGTATTGTGTCCTTTGGAACATTTGTATTCGTTTTTAACTTTTTCTGGCCATTTTGCTTTTGTAATTCACTTACTCCAGTATGCTATTTATGTTTCCAAAAAAATTAGTAGATATTTTTATTCAGATGATAAACGAACCATTTGATTAGGTCAATCTTGTTGAGTGGCTCAAAATGATGGTGGCCAATCGGAGAGCAGAGGAAGTAGTTGATCCAAGCCTAGTGGTTAGACCAACTGTTAGGGCTCTTAAACGAGCTCTGTTAATTGCACTAAGTTGTGTTGATCCTAACTCTAAAAAGAGACCTAAGATGGGCCAGGTTGTTAGGTTGCTTGAGTCCAAAGCAGTTCCATACTGGGAGGTAATGATTGAAAACCTACATTAATGTATACTGTAAGTAAAATATTTGCTTAACATTTACTAGAGCTGGACATTTCAATACCCAGTTCGGTTAATGCTGGTATAGTAGTAGCTTGATAACTCTAATACAAATCTCTTTCACATTAGCCTTAGAACTGATGTAATCATGTATTGTATTTTACTAAAATAAACCATTCACCTTTCAAATATCAACTCCCTTCAGAACAGTAATAAAAATAAAGTTACTTCTTTTGTCGTGGAGAGTAGATTGCTTGTATGATCTAGATATTGCATTTTACTAAAATAATCCATTCACCTTTCAAAATGAAATATAGAAAAAGTTAACTGATGCACAAAATTGATGCATATATTCAACAAAAATTAAATATGATAATTGATGCATAACTACTTTCATCACATAGATTGCAAAATTGCAATCCAGGAACATGTGCAGGGGGGTTGAGTATTCACTAGATAATTCCTCATGAGCATTCACCCGGGGGGAGTATTCACCAGATATATCCATTGCAACTATTTTCAATAGAATAATTCCTCATGAGCATTCAACGGAATGCCAAATATACCTTGGGTGGAGAAGGTCGGAGGTGCAGGCGTGGGGGGGAGGCGCAACAGCTGCGTTG
The DNA here is from genome assembly GCA_036346405.1 of Phyllostachys edulis. Classification (NCBI taxonomy): domain Eukaryota; kingdom Viridiplantae; phylum Streptophyta; class Magnoliopsida; order Poales; family Poaceae; genus Phyllostachys; species Phyllostachys edulis. The sequence goes on from CM070567.1 coordinate 18,446,376, forward strand.
GGGGAGAGGCGTAGCACGAAGGCCGGAGGTGCGGGCATGGGGGGAGGCGTAGCACCAGCCAACAGCACCTTCGTGGGGGGAGGTGCAACATCGGCCAGCAGCACCTGCGTGGGGGGAGAGGCGTAACACCAGCAGCAGCAGCGTGGGGAGAGGCGCAGCACCGGCAGCAGCGTGGGGAGAGGTGTAGTACCGGCAGCAGTGTGGGGAGAGGACCAGCAGCAGTGTGGGGAGAGGCGCAGCACCGGTAGAATCGTCAGGAGAGGCGTGGCACCTGCGTGGATTTCTTTGGAGGTTGAAGAAGTGGGGAGGTGGAGAGATGGAGGCAGCACCGGGAGAGGAGCAGCACCTGCGGATTTCTCTGGAGGTCGAAGAAGAAGTGGGGAGGTGGAGAGATGGAGGCGTGGGAAAATAATGTATCAGGGAAAAAATTTCCAAAGAAAAGGCGGGGAAGTTCTTCTTAAGCGGTAAAACTAAGAAAATACTACACCAAAAAAAGTATTTTGCTGTAATAGCTAGCGGGTGAGAACGAGTAACATAATATCCGTCCGATCATGTATTTGTAAAATATCTGCATGTGTTGATATTTTCTAGATTAAATTTATATTCAACATATTCGTTTATGAAATTTTTCATGGGACGCGTGTTATGATACGAGACAATTAATATCTGAACTTTTTTATGATTTAATCTTTTTTTAAAAAATATTTTAAAGATAACCTCTTCCGAACTTTATTTCCAATTCTGACTTCTTTACTTTATTTTAAAGATACTTCACCGACGGTTTTTAACATGAACCGTCTGTGATGAGCTAATATCACAGATGGTTCATATTAAAAACCATCTGTGACTCCCTTATTTTACCATGACTTGGACGTTTATATTTCTTACTCTATGATTTTACCATGACTTGAAATGACTTACATCGTTGATTTTACCATGACTTGAAATGACTAGCTCCCTGATTTTACCATGACTTGAAATGACTACTCCATGATTTTACCATGACTTGGATGGTAAAATTAGTGTTCCCCTAGGCGGCCGCCTAGACGCTGGGCGTAGGGCAACCGCCGCGCCTCAGCCTCAATCGGGCCAATAGAAAGGAGAGAGAGAAAATGGCCCACTGACATGTGGGTCTTAGTGAACAGTGTCAAGTTCACATGTACAATGCATGGACCAGAGGTCAACATGCACTGTGCATGGTCCACGGGTTCGGTCCAAAATATGCATGGGGCCCACTGCCGATCTGATTTGGTGTTTGCCTTTCACTCCTGGTGACTTCTTGGATCGATCTTGACTCCTGGTGGTGGTTCGGTTCTGAGCTCTACTCCCTTGTACATCTGGATTAATCCCCTCTTGCGCCATTTGGTTTTGGAGGCCTGAAGGGAGATTTAGACTTTTGTGTTAGGATTCCGGTTCCTAACTGATCTGGAGTGAGTTTCGGTGGTGAAGATCATCTAGTTTGATTGATTGGTGCTGATTAGTGCTTTTGGCCGAAGTACTCTATTGGTGGACTTGTGCGGTAATCTCCTGTTCCTCGGCTTCATTCTTTGGTCGGTTCCAAAGAAGGAAGTGTGGCATTGTATCTCCGATTGCTTATCTTTTGCTCGGGTTTGCAAGGCGATAGTTTTTCTGGGTGAGTGTCTTTGACACACCTTGCCAGTTACATCTCGGTGATTTTGAATATCACCGGCTCTGTGAGTATCTCCTTTATCTAATTGCGATTCACTTTGTCATATTTAACTGGTGAAGAGTTTTTGACTGATGTGCTAAGATTGCAAAGGTTAATTCATTTGCAACTAGCTTTCTGAGAGCACTCAATTTCATCCAATATCTAAGCTTTATGCTGATATTTTACATATACATGTGGTATATGTTTAGCTTTTCATACAGCTTAAATGCCATGGAGGTTTTACTTTTGCTTATGTTGACTTCGTCATTTATATGTTGGTGGATTAAGACTTTATTGTCTTATGATCATGCTGGAATTAATTATGTTTATTTGCTAAAACTGCTCATTTTACAACAATCCAGGCGGTGGCGTCACAGGCGCTCGTGGCTTGCGGCCGGGTGAGAAAGAAGAAGGCAGGGGGAGGAAGGGAGCCGGGCCATGAGGAGTTGGTCCAAGAGGCTGAAGGGAGAAATGGGCCGGGGCCCAAGGAAGGTGTTGGGCTGAGCCCAAAAGAAGAGGAGGGGCAAATTTGAGAAAGAGCCCAAATTTGAAAAGATGAATTCAAATTCGAATTTTGAATTCGAGAATTGCAAGGAGGTTCAAAACTCTAATTCGAACTTAGCTAGACGCTAGAATGTTTTGAGAATACAAGATAATTTGAATTACGGTTTGAAAATCCAAGAACCAAATGTAATTACTATTTACGTCCGAAAACGGACTGACGGACTGTTACACTAGTTCACCAAAATAAGCAGTGTATGCCCTCTCGCATTTTCTCTCGATTAATAAGATAATTTCTAATATTTTTTTACTAATTATTGCGGGGAGAAGACAGTGCCTTTAATCTCACAGCTTGTTTACAATATGGATTGATTGATTGCTGCAACACCACTAGTAGAATCTTTTAGTACGACAATTAGCATCTAAAATAATGTAGGCAAGATTGTTTTCCAATATATGGGCGTTTATTTGAACAGCCCTGTTTGAAAACATGTCTCAATGAACAGCCTTTCATACAGATCTTCCATCGAAGAAATGACAACTTATGTTGACAAAGAGTTCTTGGCTCTCGGCACAAGTGAAATTAACATGTCCAACTAAACGAACCATGTATTCTCTGGCTGATTCTGCCAATGAAATCACATGGGTAAACCGGAGAAATGATGTCACTTAACAACAATCCCTCTCCATCATGTGCAGCATTGCAGAACAAGAGGAACAAGCGAAAACTAAAAAGGCAACAGCCAACAATGCAAGAACCAAAAGAATGATCCATTGTCACACACCCAAGGAACGTCACGGATCATGAGAATGATCATCCTAGGCATCAACATGTACCTATACAGCACAAAAACTTTCAAAAAACAAAAGACCAGGAAATTCTTTCTCCAAGAATGCTTCTGCTCGACCTAATAACTAGGCCTAAATTTTAGCTAGTAATATTTGGGCTTGCCTTCCTTTACCTACCAATATCTCTCCTATCAGGACAGTAATCACCTTGGTGATTGACATATTCCTTAGACTGATCAATGAACATGAGTGCTCATGATATAACATAGATTTATAAACCTCGGAGTCGTAGTGAGACCGGTCGATGTTGAGTGCCATCCTTTCTACCTTGCTTCCAAATTCGGTTGAATTTGAACCCTCCGCAATAGACTCAATATCCATGCTTCTGTGCGACTCCTTCGGTTTCTCCGATCCTTTTACAAATGGAGAGATGTTAAGCAAATATTTTACTTACAATATACATTAATGTAGGTTTTCAATCAGAGTCGGGATCAACACACCTTAGTGCGATTAACAGAGCTCGTTTAAGAGCCCTAACAGTTGGTCTAACCTCTAGGCTTGGATCAACTACTTCCTCTGCTCTCCGATTGGCCACCATCAGTTTGAGCCACTCAACAAGATTGACCTAATGAAAAGGTTCGTTTATCATCTGAATAAAAATATCTAATGATTTTTTTGGAAACATAAATACCATACTGGAGTAAGTGAATTACAAAAGCAAAATGGCCAGAAAAAGTTAAAAACTAATACAAATGTTCCAAAGGACGCAATACTAGATTACCATATAGTTTAGAGTCTGGCTACTGACATGTGGGAGAGCTCAAGATTCAATAAGAATGCCAGTAGTCAGAAGATCAAGATGGTAGCTGCTGAAACTCAGGACTTTGTGTTGTCCTTGATGCTTTCTTTGTCTCTTTTTCTAGATATATCCTCTTAACAGTCTGCATGTGGTTAACCAGCATAAATATTTATAGGTGAGGCAATCATTACTTAAGAAATTAGCAAATGCAAATTTATGTATTAGTCATACCAAATTGCTTGGAGCTTCATCTACAACTTGGGCAGGCTGATCTGGTCCAAGATTGCGAAAGCAACCACTTTTGCATCTCATATATTTTTGCAAACTGGTTTCGACAATATGAGGTAAGCAAATGTAATGCTGCATAAAATTATGAATTGATAAATAATCATGCAAAAACAACAACACCATTCCAGTTCATATCAGCTTACTCCCCAACCAAAAAATGTTCTTGTGCTGATGGGACATTGAAACTAGGCCTAAATTTTAGCTAGTAATATTTGGGCATGCCTTCCTTTACCTACCAATATCTCTCCTATCAGGACAGTAATCACCTTGGTGATTAACATATTCCTTAGACTGATCAATGAACATGAGTGCTCATGATATAACATAGATTTATAAACCTCAAGAGTCAAGGCTGAGACCGATCTGATGTTGAGCTGCCAGTCCTTTCTACCTTGTTTCCAAATTCGGTCGAATTTGAACCCTCCGCAATAGACTCGATTTTCATGCTTCCTGCGCGACTCCTCCGGTTTCTCGGATCCTTTTACAAATGGAGAGATGTTAAGCAAATATTTTACTTATAGTATACATTAATGTAGGTTTTCAATCATTACCTACCGGTATGGAACTTCTTCGGACTCAAGCATCCTAACAACCTGGCCCATCTTAGGTCTCTTTTCAGAGTCAGGATCAACAAACCTTAGTGCGATTAACAGAGCTCGTTTAAGAGCCCTAACAGTTGGTATAACCTCTAGGCTTGGATCAACTACTTCCTCTGCTCTTCGATTGGCCACCATCATTTTGAGCCACTCAACAAGATTGACCTAACGAAATGGTTCGTTTATCATCTGAATAAAAATATCTACTGATTTTTTTGGAAACATAAATAGCATACTGGAGTAAGTGAATTACAAAAGCAAAATGGCCAGAAAAAGTTAAAATCTAATACAAATGTTCCAAAGGACACAATACTAGATTACCATATAGTTTAGAGTCTGGCTACTGACATGTGGGAGAGCTCAAGATTCAATAAGAATGCCAGCAGTCAGTTGATCAAGATGGTAGCTACTGAAACTCAGGACTTTGTGTTGTCCTTGATGCTTTCTTTGTTTCTCTTTTTCTAGATAGATCCTCTTAACAGCCTGCATTTGGTTAAACAGCATACATATGCATAGGTGAGGCAATCATTACTTAAGAAATTAGCAAATGCAAATTTATGTATTAGTCATACCAAATTGCTTGGAGCTTCATCTACAACTTGGGCAGTGATCGGTCCAAGATCATGAAAGCAACCACTTTTGCATCTCATATATTTACGCAAAATGGTTTCGACAATATGAGGTAAGCAAATGTAATGCTACATAAATTTATGAATTGATAAATAATCATGCAAAAACAACAACACCATTCCAGTTCATATCATCTTACTCTCCACCCAAAAAGTGTTCTTGTGCTGATAGGACATTGAACAATTTGTTTAAAATAAAAGTGAGGCAAGGTAGGGAATGCTATGGAATTATAATTGAATGGTATGGCAATGATGCAGTACTAAATCATAGGACAGTTTATGAGCAACATTTTTTTGTCACACACACCTTATCTATTTCCATGAAGAAATTATGTTCCAAGACATTTGATATGCTATGAATGCACATTGGTCTAATATGCTTCATTTGACGATTGTTCTGCACCCATATCAAAAAGACCACGTGGCCTGACTCCCACCACTACATTCCATCCTTCATTTTTCAGATCTTCCACATAAAAAACTTGTTCCACTTGAGAAGAAAAGACAAAAGGATCATGCTCTAACTTCTCTCCTATGTGTATTTTCCGAGAGAAGTTAATGAGAGGGTATCCAAATTCATCTTTTTTAATGCCATCTCGGTGATAAACTGTAACACCCCAGCCCGACAAAGGCCTGAAATGCTACTAAACTAACACTATAACCAAATTAAACTAAAAACAACTTAATAATTTTCGGCAGAACCTCCCTTGTATAGTTAACTATACCGGAGGTTCCAACAGTTAATTATAACATAACTAAATAATCCATCATCCATCACAATCAAGAGACATCCATAACTGAACTAATCATTACTATATCATCTATAGCAAGATAAACCACTAAAATATAATCCAATGGGCATCTGTAATCATCTAGTCAACTCTATTACAGTTTAATCCAAGCAAAGAGAGTAATCATAAAGAATACTTTAAACAAATTACTCAACTACTAAATCATCATTCTATCAATTCAATTATGAGTAGTTCGTGCCATTGTGCAACTACTCTAATCTTACTTCCCCCATGCATGCCGTTCTTGTAAAGGGTACCTAAAAACACAACAACAGCAAGAGTGAGCCCAAAGACTCAGTAAGTACAATAAATGGTAACAACAACATAAACAACTGTAATCATCAACAACCATACACACATCTCTACATCAAACATGTTAAATAATCATGCTATGCAAGATGCTCAAATGCACTTTCACTTTCTCTTTCTCTTTTGCATTTTACCGGTAATGCAAAGCGTGCATCCGCCGATGCACACCCATGCCTGTGCCATCTAGCACATGGACCATTGCCCATACTCCAAAGTATGGGGACCTAAGCCCATGCTCCACGAGCATGGAGACCTTTAGCCCGTCATATTCATGATGGGAACTTCAACAATTGCTTGGTTATCATATGACCAAGTCTTCAATATGCCATCATGATGCATATGAACGAAATCTTAAATCATAAAAATTATGCATTCGCAATCCACATCGCATATGAATAAACCTATTCGTACTACAAGCACTCATGATCATTGATGTTAATAATTTTCAAGCATCCATGAATAGCACATAATTCATAACACTAGAAAACACGAGTATTAACATCATAATATCTTAGCAACCATAAATAGCACATATACTCATAGTATTAGCAAACAATGCCATTCATTCATATTAATTCTATCCATCATGGTATTTGCCTTAATCGTGCGAGAACGGAGGACGTGAAGAGGGCGCTGCCCCCGGGACCAATCCACCACCTGAATATAATTATAAAGCACGCTAAGACAATCATACTGGACCAAAAACACAATTAGTAGTACCTACGAACTCGCTATACTCTCTAGCGCATTCCCAATTCCAACCCCTAAAGGTCGATCTGTCCCCTCTGTGGACAGTCACATTCTAAAATCCATAACTTTTAGTACCGAAGTCCAAATAGGGTGTTCTTTGCCTTTCTGGAAAGGTTAACAAATTCTCCAACTAAACCTAGTTGGTGATCCGTCCTGATTCGGCCATCCACTACCCCTACCAAGCTAATTAACTGAACATCGAATTCTCGTCGGATTTCTGGACAGTAAAACTAAAACTATCATAACTTTCAGTACGTTTGTCCAAAATTCATGTTATTTAGCTTTATGGAAAGCTGAGACAATTATCGACATCTTTAGTTATAGTGAGCTCCTCTAATTGTTTTTTAACTAATCGTTTAACTCAGATTACTAAAAACTGTCAGGATTTCTACAGAATTGCAAAACAGCGGCACTAAACAATTCATAACTTTTGAACTGATTGTCCAAATGAAGTGATCTAATATTCTGCGGAAAGGTATTGACATTGCCTACAAATATCTAGGGGACGTCTAGAACGGTTTATGCATTTAACCATATCAAAACGTCGGTCTAACCCAATCTGTTCTAACAGATCTAAAATACCGATATTGAATAACTATCCGATTTCGCATCTAATCAAAGCGGAAACGAAGGTACCCTTGAAGAACCGATGAAGAACTCGAAGAACACCATGTGATCTCTCTCTCCTTTCCTTCTCTCTTCTTCTTCTTGACCGGCCAACCCAGGTGGTCAGCCCCGGAGATGGTAGCGAGGTGAGCTTGGTTGGGGGAGGAGATGGTGGCGCAAGGGGGAATGAAGAGGAGGGCGGCTCATGCTCACAGAGACATCAGAGTAATGCGGTGCTCTTGTGGCACGTTGTGCTACAGTAACCCCTAGGGTTTTCCCCTCTCCCTTCTTCTTTTGTTGGTGGTCAGCCCACCTCTTGGTTATGGGCCAAAGGCCCATATCTATTTTCCTCATTTTTCCGTATAAATTTATATTATTAATCATTTTCTAATTCATTAAATACTCATTTAATAAAATGGGATATTACATTCTACCCCCCTTAAAAGAATTCGACCCCGAATTCTCACCACGCTTATGCCAAAGATTAATCACAGCTAAGGATTACGAACATTACCACGTACCTGCTGTGAATAACGCCGGATACTACTCGCGCATGCGAGACTCCAACTCCAAAGCAGTCTCTCTCTCTCAGTCTACTATGACCATAGCACCTTGACATATAGACGTGTTACGCCTTATTACTCGTCCCGACCTTTCAAGAGTCACTCAACGGTCACAACTCAATGGCACGGTCTTACTCATGGTTCAGCGGCTCTAACCAAACTTCACACTCCGGTTTTCTCCAGTACTCCCTCGACACTAGGTCAGGCAAAACGATCTGTGCCCTACGCCAGGACTCAAGACGGTCCTAGTAGCACGCTATCTCCCAAATCTCCGCAACTTTCAGAAACACCCAATGAACCTTGAGCCAACATTCCCTTTGATACCAAACCACACAACCTGCACAAAACACAAATAACTCTTGTTCCTGGTATCACTCGATCTCTTCACTTTAACAATGCGCACCTCCTTTACCTAGGGACGCAAAACAGAACTCAACTGGAAATAAAAGATTCTCATCGCAAACACACATTACCAACTCCTTACCAAAAGAGTTAAATCCAAAACCAAAAGATTCATCATGGAACTCTTCCACTTTCTAAGTAGACAGTTTGCCAATGAACACCACATAAGCCAAAGGTGAAATTACTCATATGCCCAAAACAACCATTTCCTTTCTTTGTCTTAACCAAAAAGAACCACGCATACCAAGAAGAACCAACTCAATTTATAATTGGCATCTGTCATAGAGACAAAGCTCAAATAAAAACCAAGAGAATATTTCATTATCCGAGAATACAACCTTTTCCTCAAACTTTCTTTTAAGAATTCAACTTTCTCTTAAACCATGAGATTCCAAATCATCACATAACACACTAATTCATTCCTTTTAATTTGGCAATCTCAAAGTTATGCTCAAACTGAACACAAAATCCACACCTATGTAGAGAGACTCTTCCAATCCACAATAACATAGTCTGATCAACTTCTCTACTAAAGGAATTATTTTAACAAATAATTCCCAACACACCTCAATATAGATTTCATCCACAATCACATCACCTCAATCTTTTATGGATAATCAACTTGAAATTCACCACATTCACACTCATTTACTTTACCCAAAGTATTCTATCAAAGATCAACACACTATTCAAAATTCGCTTCTGTTCACCCACCTCCACACATAATATTGGGTCTCCAAGATCCTAGCATAAAATGCAAAACCCCAAATTCAACCTCCAAGTCTCCTACCATGAATTTCTGGTATAATTTATAGTAAATCATCAAATTCGTTTACTAAAATTTCACACAGCTCAACCATAACCTCAGTTATTAATATCAATATTCCTCACTAATCAAGTAACCACCTAAAGCGATTCATTTCACCAATCTTAGACCTTCTCTAACCCACACCAATCAAATTCAGTTACACGACCACAATATACCCATTCATAATACTTTAACTAATTGATCAAGATTCAAACATACTCAATCACTAACATCAATAAATAAATATATTCTTGACCAAGTTATCCTTAGAGATAATCTAACTCCCATAGGGTTACTCACTGAGGCCAAGTCATACTTGACCATAACCCAATCAATCAATGTTATCCCATTAATTAACACGACTATTAGATTTCTCTATACTACTACTCTCATTAAACTACACCAAATCTTAGACCACATTTCGCTATAGGTCCTACTAGTTGCGACAACAAAATCTGTTAGCTCCAAAGACAAACATTCTTTTTAAATCAAATCCTCTCCAAGGATTATTCTAATAAATCGATTTATTACTCAATGCCTCTCAAACAACTTGACACCTAAGGGCTCACAAAGTCATCTACTAGACCACCAGTAACTAGTTGCCAAAACACAACCAAAAAGACTTTGCAACAATTCAGTTAACCCTTTCTTAGAAGAAGAGGCAAATAGAGGTAAATTTCAGCACAAGGAAAAATGTTAGCACTTGCAGTAGTTACAAGATCAAGAAAAATGATCAAATAGCAATGATCTCGGAAAACAAAAGATGTGATCATAGTTGAGGGCACACGTCCCACAAGCAGAGAGTATCAAACCTCAAACGAGAATAAAACATTGCTTTTGGGACTTGGGAAACTCTGTTGGGCAAAACAGAAAGTTTAAGCAAAATTCGATAAACTACAAGTTACAAAACTTGATTTCAATCTCAAATACTTCTACTTCACTCTTTCCTTTAACAAATAAAACGTCTTTCGTTGGTTACAGCATCACTATGCCAACTCCAACAAGAAGAGATTTCAAACTATCACTATGCCAAATTCCAACCCCTAAAGGTCGATCTGTCCCCTCTGTGGACAGTCCCATTCTAAAATCCATAAATTTTACTACCGAAGTTCAAATAGGGTGTTCTTGGACGTTCTGGAAAGGTTAACAAATTCTCCAACTAAAACTAGTTGGTGAGCCGTCCTGATTCGGCAATCCACTACCCCTACCAAGCTAATTAACAGAACATCGAATTCGCGTCGGATTTCCAGACAGTAAAACTAAAACTATCATAACTTTGAGTACATTTGTCCAAAATTCGTGTTATTTAGCTTTATGGAAAGCTGAGACAATTATCTACATCTTTAGTTATAGTGAGCTCCTCTAATTGTTCTTTTAACTAATCGCTTAACTCAGATTACTAAAAACTGTCAGGATTTCTGCAGAATTGCAGAACAGCGGCACTAAACAATTCATAACTTTTGAACCAATTGTCCAAATGAAGCGATCTAATATTCTACGGAAAGGTATCGACGTCGCCTACAAATCTCTAGGAGATGTCCAGAATGGATTCTGCATTTAACCATATCAAAATGTCGGTCTAACCCAATCTGTTCTAACAGATCTAAAATACCGACATTGAATAACTATCCAATTTCGCATCTAATCAAAAGGGAAACGAAGTTACCCTTGAAGAACTGATGAAGAACTCAAAGAACACCATGTGATCTCACTCCTTCCCTTCTCTGTTCTTCTTCTTGACTAGCCAGCCCAGGTGGTCAGCCCCGGAGATGGCAGCGAGGTGAGCTCGGTTGGGGGAGGAGATGGTGGCGCAAGGGGAATGAAGAGGAGGGGTGGCTACTGTTCATGGAGACACTGTAGCAATGGCGGTGCTACTGTAGCCCGGCGTGCTACAGTACCCCTAGTGTTTTCCCCTCTCCCTTCTTCTTTTGTTGGTGGTCAGCCCACCTCTTGGTTGTGGGCCGAAGGCCCATATCTATTTTCCTCATTTTCCCCTATAAATTCATATTATTAATCATTTTCTAATTCATTAAATACTCATTTAATAAAATGGGATATTACATAAACATCGTACCAATCACATTTGAAGAGCACCACCTTGTAATATTTGTATGACAACTCCATAATGTCAGATAATCTGCCATAATAATTAACCCCGTCATCTGCAATGTTCACTACACCACTATTTTGTGCGACACGCCTAGTCTCACAACTCATAGTGTGGAATCTAAAACCATTAATGATATAGCCACTATAGCGCACACCACATTTGTTTGGTTTTGCAGCCAATGCTCTTATCTTTCCAATGATGCCCAATCCATCATTTTGTAAAACTTGTATGCAAGAGTAGTTACATTTAGTTGTCTATGTAAATTCATAGTATAGATACATGGTCAATTGTACCTTTTGTTCCAACCAGTCAGGAAAGTGTCTATTAATCAACTTGTCGATGTCAGCATCTGTCAAATTAGCTGAGTGACATAGTTTGCTCATCTCTTGATCCACAAATTCTCTACAACAATCAGACCAATTGTGCAATGTCATTTCACTAAGTTGTGTAAAACAAAATAAGTCAAAGATGGTAGTGATACACACTTGCGAAAATCTTCAAGCTCATCACAATGCCGCAAGACATCGATGTGCTTGAAGAAGAAACTGGTTATCAATCTGGCCTACTGTGATAGCCTTTCCAATTGGTTCGCCAGCACTACCAAACATATACAAGTCCTTTATCTTGTCTGAAGGATATGGGTTTCTAGATTTTCTTGTAAAACTTGTAGTTCCTTCTAGAAATCTTGAACAAAAGGTCAAGCATTCTTCAGCAATAGAACCTTCTGGATAAGCTCTGTTGCACACAAGCGCTTTTAGCCGAACAAATGATCTACATATAATTAAGCAAGAATTTTATTTCTATGAATTACTTAAGCTAAAAAAACAAAGCAAAGTTTCATACCTTTCTAGAGGGTACATCCACCGGTAGTGCACTGGACCGCCAAGTTTAACTTCTTCAACCAAGTGCACCATTAAATGCACCATGACAGTAAAAAAGGATGGAAGAAAAATTCTCTCTTGAAGTTTGTAAAGCTTAGAGACACCTAACACTTTGGAGCATAACTTCTTGAAGAAATTAGAGACACCTAACACTTTGGAGCATAACTTCTTGAAGAAATTAGCCAGTTCAATAACTATTGTCATGACTTCTTTGTTGGGGTAACAGGATCGAAGTGCTATGGGAAGAATGTCTTCTAGTATAACATGATAGTCATGACTTTTGAGACCATTCAATGTACATTCTTTCATGTTGACACACCTAGAAACATTTGATGCATAACCATCGGGAGTCCTAATGTTCTTAATTACTGAACAAAGAATCTCCTTCTTTTCTCTAGACATAGTAAAAGGTGCAGGGGCAGTAATTGTTTTCCTTTATCGTCTACGACAGGATGAAGTTCAGGTCTAATTCCAATTTCTTTCAAGTCAAGTCGTGCATTAAGGCCATCTTTTGTTTTAGTATCGATATCCAATAATGTTCCAATAAAATTGTCACAGACATTTTTCTCTATATGCATTACATCTAGACTGTGCCTTAACATGTTGTGCTCCCAATATGGTAGAGTGAAGAATATTGACCTCTTTTTGAACCAATCCTCATGTTTCTTTTCACATTTACCTTTTTTGCTACACTGACCTTTTTCCCCAACACAAACACTCTGCCCTGCAACATTCTCAAAGCTGAGCTACCACTCAAAGTTTTAGGTGCAAGTTCTGCCTCTTCAGTGCCATCAAACTACCTCTTTCGACTTCGACACAAATGACCCCGTGGCAACCATCGACGATGACCCATATAACAAAATTTTGAACCCTTCTTTAAATGAAATGATTTTGTAGATACAGCACATGATGGACATGCATATTTACCACTTGTACTCCAACCATATAGGTAAGATAATGCAGGAAAATCATTCAAAGTCCATAGTAGTAGAGCTCGGAGAGAAAATTTCTCTTGTGAAGAAGCGTCAAATGTTTCCACACCCTCCCATAGTTGTAAGAGCTCATCGATCTACAGCTCCAGATATACATCAATATCATTCCCAGGGGAATGTGGTCCAGGAATGATCATTGACAAAATTAAAGATGTTTGTTTCATGCAAATCCAAGGTGGTAGGTTGCAAGGAATAAGCATCACTGGCCAAGTACTATGCTTTGAACTCATGTTCCGGATAGGGTTAAATCCATCACTTGCAAGACCAAGGCGTACATTACGAGCATCCGTGAAAAATTTAGGATATCTGACATCTAAATCTTTCCAAGACTGGCCATCAGCTGGATGTTGCAGCAATCCATCTTTGGCGCGAGCCTCATCATGCCAACGCATGTCATCAGATGTTTTGTTAGTTGCAAAGAGCCTTTGGATCCTTGGTATGAACGGAAAATAACTCTACACCTTTGCTGGTTTCTTCTTCTTTCTAGGATCAATTGGAGAGCGTTTCTTGTCATCAGTCACCCAACGAGAGGTACCACACACATGGCAAGACTCTTGGTTAGCTCTTTCACGTCAAAAAAGCATGCAGTCTTTAGGGCATGCATGGATTTTCTCATAGTCAAGCCCTAAACCATGGATGCTTTTTTTTGCTTCATAGTATTTCTTTGGTAGATTTGCCTCATGAGGAAGTGCATCAGATAATACACCAAGAAGTGCTGTAAATGATTCTTGTGACCATCCATGTAAGCATTTCAAGTGATATAAGGTGAGTAGAAATGACAACCTAGAAAATGTTTCACATCCATTGTATAACTTTGTGCTTGCATCCTTGAAGAAGTTTGCATATGTATCTTGTTCCTTCCTTGTATCAGCATCTTCACATGCAGTATTCCCATCCTCAACCACATTAGGTTCCATATTAGCAAATTCAAACTGAACACCATCTAGTTCACCATCAGATGTGCTTGACAGTGATTCATAGCTGTCAGCCATAACAAATGCAGCATGTAGGAGTCCATGCATGTCATCCAATCTTCCATGGCCATCTTCTACAACAGTATTCCTTGTAACACTAGGAATAGGTAAATTATTAGTGTTATCCGATATGTGAGCAAATGCAAATGATGGTGAATTATTTTCCTCTCCATGACAAAGCCATTTAGTATAACCTTGAAGAATACCATCACACCTCAGGTGGGTTTTAACTTCATTGTAATTCTGTGTTGCTCTATTTGCACAATTTACGCAAGGGCAAAGGATTTTATCACCATGTGGAACATCATGAAATGCAAAAGATAGTAATTGCTCGACACCATGTTTATAAGCAGCACTTGATCTTTCTTTACTCATCCAACTTCGATCCATTGCCCTTTGATATGTTGTGCTAATGAAAGCAAAACATATCAGCATGTAATTGTCCACATTTTTTTCAAATACATGAAGCTTAGGTTCAAAAAATTGATAAAATATGCAAGGGATACTTAGATTGAAATTACAAAATTAGATTCTGCCACAATTCATTAAGCTTATATTCAAAATTTAAAATGGAAGCATGCAGTTAGTACAATTTAATTGAACTATGTAAATGAAGGTTGGCTTGTGACATGACTGAATAGATTGGCAAAAATAATTTATTTGTCTCTAAATTTAGAATTTATTTTTCTTTCCTTTAATGACAATGTCAGAAGCCTAGTGGTGTAAGCTAATAGTTAAATCCAAGTAACATTCACTTGTTTCTCTTGCTACAACAAGCAAAATAGATATGGTTAATATGCTAGTAATTAAACGAGATAAGAAACGGCCATGCTTCTGCTTCGTGCAAACATCAATCGACAAGAAAGCTTCATATTAACAACAAGATGTGGCAATAATCTAGTAATTAACCTGGTGGCACCTGGCGCCCGGCCACGCGTAGGAGTGGTCGCGCGGGGAAGAGCCTGCTGATTTGGCACACAAGGGACTGTGGGTGCTGGAACAGCTAGAGCACACGCTACCTCTCTGCCTCGTGCCCCTCGTCGCCGCCGCCGCCGCCGCCTGGTCCGTGCTTGATGCAGCGCCCAAGCACGTGTAGCGCCGCCGCCTCCCGCAACGGCCACAGCGCGTCCTGGTGTATGAGCTCCAGCGGGAGGGCAGATAAGTCTGCGGGTGCCGCGTGCAACGTCGCTGCCTCCCGCAGCGGCCGCAACGCGTTCCAGTGTACGAGCTCTAGCGGGAGAGCAGATAAGTCCACACCGGTGCTGGTGCTGTCGGGGGCGTTCTTCGGCGTGGGAGGCGGCGTCACCAGCTTTTGCTTCTGCTTCTTGGAGTGGCAGCGATGGTGGGGATCCGAATACACGGGGATCCAAATACATGCTCTGGTCATTTCTTGGGATAGAATCAGATGGGGGCAAGAAAGAGGGTTAAAGAGAGTAACAATTGGTAAATAAACAAGAGACGAGAGACATCCCAGTGGCAAGGTGCTGTTGTTGTTTTTCCCGCGAGCAGGGGTCAAAACCCCCTCGGAGCATTATTTTTTGCAAATGTTTTAGATTTTAAATTCATATTTGATCGAAAACGTTTGAATGAAATTCTTTCGAAATTATTTTCAGTCCTTTCAGTCCCCACCGAAAAAATTTAAAATGAAATACTTTTCCTAGAGCTGTAGAGGCATATTCTAAAACGTCTCAAGATTAATCTCTGTAACTAAAATTTTGTCCTCTTAATTCTCAGACATATTCCCAAACGTCTCAAGATTCGTCTCTACATAAATGTAAACGTATATGTGCCTTCCTACGGTAAGAGATTTTGTGGCGTCATATAAAATGTCTTGAGAAGCGTCTTTACATACGAGGTGTTTCTCGGCATAGAGACAGACATAAAAGCGTCAAAACAAAAGCGTCTCTATGTGATAGTTTTGTTGTAGTGTTTTCAGTAGTTTAGTCCTTTGGAAAAATTCACCAAATTTTATTTGAATTTGATCAAGCTTAAATGAGACTTTCAAATGTCAAAACTATTTAATGTGATAATCTGAACATCAATTAATTAAAAAAAACTATTTTATTTGAGTTCTTTGTGCTTGGAAATATTTTCCAGATTTGTTTGGAATTTTTCCGAGTACATTTGCAATTTTTAATTTGCCATTTGGATTTTTTAGTATTCTAAAATAGAAAAGTTATTTAAAATCTCAGTAATCTCTTCGGGCCAAATCTTTTTTATTCCAGCCCAATCCTATTCTCCCTCTAGCCCATCCCCGTGCGGCTCGTTCCTTTCTCTTCCGCCATAAACGCGCCCGGACCCATGCGACAGCTGCACGCATGTCATTTCCGACGCGGGCTCGCTTGAGCCACTGTCATTGACATCTGGGCCCCACCAGGGTTACTATACTTTGTCTCCAACTCAGGCACAGCTTGGACTCCACCGTCGCCCCGTTTCCTTGGCGTTTGTGCTCTAGACTCTTCAGACCGCCAGGGTATAAAGGGGGAGGTAGCCATTACCCTACGCATCCCAGCCACACCATTGCCGAGCAAAAGCCCTAACCCTAGCCGTTAGAATCGCTCGAAGAAGCAAAGCCACCGCTGAGAGCTTCGACGATGTCTTCCTCCATCGTCAGTGCACCTCGAACCTCGCCGCCGCCTCCGTTGAGATCGCAAGGAGGAGACCTATGTCCCCATTGCCTTCAAGAGGCCAGAGCATCACCGGAGCTCTGATCCCGTTAGCAACGGAACGCCTTCACCGCTTTGACCTCACCGTCGGTAAACTCTGTCATCCTCTCACAACCGTGAGAACACTGTTAGGTTCCTCATCACCTCAGCTACCTATTGTGCACCACCATTCACTCCGTCGTAGCTTAGAACGCCGGCGACCTTCGGACCCGAGCACCACCGTCACCACCGTCGTCCACGCCACTAGCCACGTCATTTGTCGCCAGTGTGGCAGCAGCGTCAGCGCTAAGTCAGCCAATCCCATGTGGACTTGGCCCATGATAAACCTAATCACTGACATGTGGACTCCACCTGTCAGATTGTGAGGACCCCGGTTTATTAGGCTTGTAATACTTAGTCATCCATTGACCCTAGCATCACAAACATAATAATCCGTGTCTTCGAGATATGTATACTTCCCAGAATGCAGTATACACACCCCTTTACAAAATCATGCATCAATTCCATTCAAGACATAGAACCAAAGCACGAACTAGAATAAAAGACATACATATTATAGAGTTATTACAAAAGGGGCCGACCGGCCAAATACAACTAATAAAGATAACACAGCGGAAGCAAAAGCCATAAGATGGCGATAAACAAAAGAGAGCCACAAGGTTTGCCTTTAGCCCACAAGGCAACCAACCAAGCCGCCTAGCTAGATTCCCAACCGCAGCACATCTCACAAAAGTAAAGCCCTTTGGGCTCTACCTCCTCTGCAACAAAGTTAATAAGCAAAGCAAATGAGTACAAAGATGTACTCGCAAGACTGACGTGTAGTGTAACAGAACTATAAATAGCTACATGCAAGCTTTATTTAAGTGGATGAGGCTTTGGACTCATTTTAGCATAAAGCGAGTTTTCATTTGCAATAATGTAATAGATTGAAAGCAATTTGACAAAGCATTTTTAATTGTTGAAGTAACGACGATACAATAATAATAATAACAATAAGAACAACCTGGAAGTGACTCACCCAAGTCACCACAACAATAGCATGAATTACCTAATTCATACCACCCATCAAGTTTTAATTAAGTGTTTAGTCTAGTTCTTGCGGGAAATCACCAAGCGTGTCCATAACCTAGGACGAGGCTATTCGAATAGTTTTAACCCTGTAGGGGTGTACCAATGTACCCACACGCCAGACCGCCTTTTCGCCATATGATTTAGCACACTTCCTTTGGTATGCCGGCACGGCTAAGTCCTACGAGACATTTCCAATGGATGATGCTAATTAAGAGCCGCCTCCCACAGGGATAAGGACACATTAGACAGCCTAGCCGGTCTGCTAATGCTCCCTCCCCATACCACACACACACATTTTATTTTTAACACACCCACCGACCAGCTCATAATTAACACCTCCCAAAGTACTTAGTCAAGAGAGGTCCCATATCCCCCTCGTGTGGTTAGCACGCAAAAGTGCTTGGATCAATGGCGCAAGTAACTCGGTCCTTGGGGACTTAGGCACCATTCCATTCACACCCAACAAATCACACTAACATCCATTGTGCCCAAGTCAATAACAACTTTGTTTTCATTTTCATTTTATTTGTTTACAAAATAACAAAGCACAAGATGGACATAATGGAATAATAATTTTTGTGTGATCAAGGTCATCGACATAATGTCGACAACCGCCCATTTCTACCGTCATCTAAGCATTGCTAAGCATTACCAACGTAAACTACTAAGTGATAAGAGTCCATCCATCGAACTCTAAATTACAGCAAGATAATCCTAAGCTTAGTAGTAGAGAATGAACATTTACCTACAGGATATGCATCTATAGGCTCAACTAATCGATATTTTAACACAAAGTAGCATGCATACATACAAGTGAAACAAAGTATTAAACTTTAAAGTAATGGGACAATAATGGGATATGATCAAACTGCTTACCTTGCTGGTTTTGCTCAAGATGCTGCTGAGGATCACTCACGGGATCAACACACTCGTCAACACCTAATCGGAAAGGCGAAAAGAAACGATAAGAACGACGAAAATCCAAAAGACAGCACAGCAAACAAACTCCAAATGCTCTGAAATTTCTACAGAAGCAAGAGGATGATTTTTAGGGAATTTAGCAACAAGAACCAATGGATTTGGATTCTCAATGCAAAAGATATGAGCAAAACAATTCTGCTCAGCCCTAAAAATACAAAACTGCTACTATTTACATAATTAAATTGTTTGGCAACATTTTCTAGAAAGGTGGTGCTACTGAAATTTTTACAGTAAAACAAGCACCTCATGAGATGAATAACACAATTGAGTTCACCTCATTTGGAGCTATTATGCATTTTCTATAATTTTTCAAAGATATGAAAATGAGCACAACTAAAATGCACCCACCAAGCTTTTGAAAATAGTGACATGCCTAAATCCAATTCTAACATTTAGTGCATTAACAGAGGAAGCCAACAAAGTTGGATTCACTCAAAAATAATCTACAGAGATTTACTTATGCATTTTACAAGTTAATTTGAATTTTTAATGTAACATTTAAAGTTAATTTTGAAACCTATTGCAAATCCATGTTCTGGAGCCGAACTGAGCTCATAACCATTTTTAGATTAGAGCTCAGTCCAAACCAGAGCTACCGAAATTTGAATCACCTAAAAAGGAGCTAAGATGAATTTGTTATGCATTTTTAAAGTTCATATCTTTTTCAGTTCATAAATAAGAGTTCATTGGATTTTCTGAAAACCACAAAAACGGGGGAGGACATGAGCCGCTGATGCTAAATCGGACGGCCCAAGACCTCCCAGGTAAAACGCGCACGCGCCTGCGTAGGTCTAGAGAACATGGGCCGTTGATCTGGATCCAACGGTCCATGTCCTCCCGGCAATGCGCGCTAATTGAGAAGGAGGTCGTGGCCGTTGATGCTGCATCCAACGGACCACCACAATAGGGGGAGGACCGGGACGGTCCAGATCTAGCGAGGGAGG
Organism: Phyllostachys edulis; assembly: GCA_036346405.1. Taxonomy (NCBI): domain Eukaryota; kingdom Viridiplantae; phylum Streptophyta; class Magnoliopsida; order Poales; family Poaceae; genus Phyllostachys; species Phyllostachys edulis. The sequence continues at coordinate 18,466,495 of CM070567.1, forward strand.
TCCTCAATGGCTGCGATCAACACAGGGAGGACATAAATGGCTGAGATGACCTCGAGGAGGTCCTACGCAGAGGAGGTGTTAACGGCTCAGACCTCCAGGGGAGGTCTGAACGGCTAAGATCTAAAGGGGGAGGTCCTGGACGGTCAAGATCTCACCAGTGGAGAGGTCTTGAACGGTCCAGATCCAAAGCCACAGCGCTTGCGCGCGCGCGGGCCAGGAGTTAAAGCGTGGGACATCGAGGAGGTGCGGGCGCGTTAAGACAGCAGTAAATGCTCCCAATGATGGAGCATTTACTGCCCCAAATCTTTGTCTTAACGGCACGCGCGGGATGACATGTTCCGACAAAACTTCCAGCGCAAAGATGTGGTCATCGCCGGCGATGCAGACCTCGCCGGTGACAACCAAGGACACCAACGTGTGCGCAATAGTGTTGCGCACACAATGGACCTCCTCTCAATGGCGGCGGCGGCCTTGAACGCCGGCGAGCCGGAGAGGAGCACGACGGCTAACACGGCCAAAAGACAAGCAGCTAAAATTGAGCTCCGCAGCGATTCATACAGCATGGTGCCAAGCTCTAAGGACTACCAGGAGGTTACCTGGAGGTGCTGAGGAGGTCGAGGAAGGGGAGGACCGGCGATGGGGAAGACAATGCTCCACGGCCAAAGCTCCAGCTCCACTTTGGCTCACTCCTGAAAATGTCAACCCAGATTAAGTTAGGGTTAAAACTTCTAGGAAATAAGGGGAGCACAAAGGAGCAAGAGGTCGAGAGATGGAGCCACAGGGCACTGCCTTCACCAAGAGCTCCAAGGTCATCAATGGCGATTAGGGGAGGTCTGTGGTTTGAGCTCCACAGAACCGAGAGCAATTTGGTGAAGTGAGTAAAAGAAGCCAAAGGTGATACCAAGGAGGTTTTATAGCTAGGGCAAAAGAGGTCATGAGCCACAGGTTAAGCTCATGGTGAGCTTAGTCCATGCGCGGTCCATGGCTTGGACAGGACAATGGAGGTGACAGGGGGGTAGGTTAGGGCATGGCCTAGGGCGGAAAAGGTCTGCCACGCATTTAATGCGCGCAGCACAGAGCCGTTGGGACAAGACCTGCCACTGACCTCCTCACTGCCATGGTGCATGCGCGCCAGAGCTAGGAGAAGAACAGGGCAAGGCCTCCACCGTTGGATAAAGAGGATGGGGAGGTCACGACCCTCCGATTTGATTTGTGAAACGGTAAGTTTTAAGTGACGGGGAGGAGGTCACAGCCCTTGGATCAGGGCTGGGGAGGTCCTGACCCTTAGATTACCCTGGCGTGGATGCGCAAAGGAAGAGGGTTAGGAGGTCCAGGACATTGGATCTGAATCCAACGGCGTGGACCAGACGGGGAGGACTTACGCTACGCGCGATACTGCCAAAGGCACGTGAAGGTCATGGCCTTTGGATCTCAATCCAAGGGCGCACAACAATTGGGGAGGTCCTAAGCGCTGCGCATAGCACAAAGGAGGTCAGGACCGTTGGATTTGCATCCAATGGTGCTGATCAAGTGAGGGGAGATCCTGAGCCTTGCGCGTAGCGCAAAGGAGGTCATGGCCTTTAGATTTAGATCTAAGGGCTCACAGGAGTGGTCCGAACGGCCCACTCAACAGAGACCGCGCTATCTAAATCTAACGGCTTAAAAAGGATGGTCCGAACGGCCCACAGATCTCGCGCGTTGAAACGAGATCCAATGGCAAGGAGAGGACAAGGGAGGTCGTGGGCGCTAGATCTCCATCTAACGGCTACGGCCTCACGTGGGTGGGAGGTCTGATGCGCGCGATGAAAAAGGGAGGTTGTGGCTGTGGATTTTAATACAACGGCGCACAACACAAGATGGGGGAGGTCTGGTGCGCTTGAAAACAAGGGGAGGTCATGGCCATGGATCTTTGATCCAACGGCGCAAGACCTCGCGAGGGAGGAGGACTTGGGAGTTGATAACGAAGGGAGGTCATGGCCATGGATCTCTGATCCAACGGCGCAAGACCTCGCGAGGGAGGAGAACTTGGGAGTTGATAATAAAGGTCCCACCTGTTAGCCTCTATTCCCTATTTACAGATTTTCTTTTAATTCCAAAATTCATTACTGACGTCATGCTGATGCAATATTTCAGAATTTCCTTTAGAAAGAAAATTTTGGAAATTCAAAATAGTGTTTTCTTTCTCTTTTTCTTAGATTTAAATCTTTCGAGAGCCCGTTCTTCCACATACGAACTCCGATTGAACCCATTCACGTTTCTAAATTCATATAAATTCAAGCTCTACCTTCTTGATATGAGATTTTTATTTAATTTTTTGAGTTTATTTGTTACTCTGTTTTGTATTTATTTGGTTTTTTGCTTTCATTTGCGACTAGACGTTGATACTTCGAGAGCATTTGAGGGAGGAGTTGATCAAGATCAAAACCAATACCAAGACTTGTTTCAAGGCAAGTTGTACGTACCTTTGACCATGTTGAACTCAGTGTTCTAAAATTACTTTGATTCAAATTAGTGTATGTTACTTCAATTATTTAATTCTTTAAATGTTTTGGGACTAATTATACACCCATTCGATTATATCCATCTTGCCTATTATATTATCATGAACTTTTGTCACCCTAGCATGGTTAATTATTAGTTGGTATTATCATAGCACCAACGTGGGTTGGTTAGACACGAATAGTCTGCTTAGCCATGCAACGGGTTATTGATGTCATTTTGAGTTGCAAATCTAAACTTGACTAATTGATTATGAAACTTTGTAAAATAAATGTATGTTGTGAGCTGTTACTCATTGATGGTATGTGTTACACTTAACCAACAGGGTGGGAAAAGATTTAGACTGGGGCGAGTGGAAAGAATTATGATATGGTGGAACTGTGTGCTTGGGAAAATATGAATGTGATAGTTGGTAGTAATTGGTAGTCTCGCCTTGGTCAATTAAGGACTTAACTTTGTGCGGCATTGAACTGAACCATAACTGTATGACCATATGTCTGGTATGGGACAGACGTAACTTAGTAAGCTACGAAATCTTTTCATTGACTACTCAGGCATGTAGGTTAGACTGTGTGCCAGGGTGGAGGTATGTACTACTGTGTCGGGTCACACTTATGAGCGGTTCACCGTCTCTAGGTCCAACGGTATGCGTCGGACCAAAGCACTTCGTCAGGGTTGGTACGATAGTAAAACACATCGGGAGGGTCAATTGTCAGGGTGAAGTTTTGGAAAAGTTTTGTTATGATTGGTGCTAGCTACACTGGTTATATCTTATGGGTAAAGTGTACAAACATTTGCAGAGTGTTAATAAATCTATTCGAATTGCCGCGTCCGTAGCCATGGATATGCTCCGGGATTTCACACGAGGTGTATATTTTCATAAAACATTTGGGAAAGGACAGCTGTGTGATTTAAACTCATATGGTTGTGTGAAAGAAATGGATTAGGCTTCGTTTCTTTGTGAAAATAACTATTCAACTATTATTGTTTATTGGTTTTAAATTTTGCTTTTAATCTATTACTTGTATTTAATTGCAAATATTTCCTTATTGCAAAATAACCATAAAAGCCATTTTCTTTGGAATAAACAATCATCTATAATTGCATTCTGTGGTACAACTTGTTGAGTACCCGGAGTACTCATTCTTGCTGCAATCATTTAGCTGAAGAGGAGGAGTCTTCGCCTGCTTTCGAGGAGTTTTACGAGGATGGTGATCGTTAGGTCTTGATCCCAGTCGGTTGCCTGTGGCAAGTCGATGGGTTTTCGCTAGAGTTGCTTTTGTTTCGCTGCCGTTTCTTTATTTAGTGTCAGCCATGCGTGACTTAATAAATGTAAACTCGATCATAAGGTCACAACTGTTATTTATTAAACAAATTATTCGATTATTCTTATATTCATCTTGTGTGGAATGAGATCTATCTATATTGACACTGTGTGCACTAGCGTGATCCTGGACTAGTGTGTTATACACAAAGGGTCCAAATTTGCATATTTGGGTCCCGACAGAGGTGGTATCAGAGCCATACTGACTGTAGGTTTTGACCTTAATTAGATTGGCTGTTCTTAAGAAGTTCAAAACTATTTTCTAAAGAAAAAAATTAACTTGGAATATTAATGAATTTCTTAACTCCTCTTATCTCTCTCTTGGCTCATCTATTGCTGAAAATCTCCTCTTCGCTGATTTTAAGTGGGTTCTTACCTTTTGCCTGTCTTTGTTAGATGGCACGACTTCATACCTATGGAGAGCGTACTAGAGGTTTCGCTGCTGAGTTGTGGAAGATTCTACAAGCACTGGGAGGATTTGAGAGACCACTCTACCAAGGCACCACCTGGATGGTGAGTGGCGGAGTCATGGTGTGCTGTGTCGATTGACTATCTATGCTCGAAAGGATACCAAGGCCAGTCATCCCATGAACATCACTGTTCGGAGTATCATCTTTGATGAAGGGATCGAGGAGTCTTCACGTGTTGCCATCCTACGTGTGTGCAACATCTATGCCAACGAGTAGAAGGGTTCTATCTTTCGCCTTCATCCCCGCGCCTTCGTAGTGGATCGTCCAGCCCGATACCCGTCCACCGATGGAGAAGAAGATGCTATTGTGGTTCACCTTACTCACTTTGTCACCACCCAAGAGGAAGCCTTAGAGACTACTACCGCAGAACTGCAAGGAGCCTACGAGACACTACAACTTGTAGAAGAGAGGATTGCAGAGCTGGAGGAAGCTTTGTATGCCCAGGAACCTGAGCCGGTCGTGCCTACACCCGAGCCACCTGTTGCTTTTGCGCCAGTTCCAGGTCATCAGGACCAATTCGCGAGGATGTCTGCTCATCTGCTAGCCTACGACAGGGAAGAGCACCGTTGTGGTTATGGAGGTTACCTCAGTGAGTGAGTTAGCCAATAATTAGGCTTAGTCAGTTGAGGCTCAATGTGTGAGAGCTGCGTCAGCTTAAAATTAGAAGTGACGTCCTTTAGACGGTATATTCTGTTAGGTCCACTTTCATTTTCTTATGTGCAGTATGAGCTGCAAGGGCCCTTAGGCACTTGTTGCAGCCATGCTAAGACCCTTATTAATATATAGTTATTTCAATTCAGTTCATTGTGAGGTGTTTGTTGAGTTAAACCTACCCTTGCTTAGTTCTTAACTTACCTTGTGCTTGCTACCTTATCTAATTCCTTCAAGCTTTTGCCAGATGGTTCAAACTCGCAATGCTGCTGCTAGTGGATCAGGAACCAATGGGGCAAAGGGAAGTGAAAAGACCCCTATGGAATCAGTTTCACCTCAAGCACCGCCGATAGATTTGCAAAATTTTGGAGCATTTATGGTCGTCCAGACTCAGATGATGTATACAATGATGAATCAAATGCAGAACATGAACAATAATAAAGCCAACAACAACAATGTAGCACCAGTTGCTCATGGTCACCATGGACAGTCGAAGCTAGTAGAGTTCATGAGAACCTGCTCGTCGACTTTTTCTGGAAGTATTTTGCTAGTGGAAGCTGATGATTGGATTCGCATGATTGAAAGGAAGTTGTTGATCACTCGGTGCAATGATCACGAGAATGTTCTCTATGCTACCCATATATGGAAGGAATTGTTGTTGAATGGTGGGAGAATTTTTGTGCTGTGCATGCGACTCCGCAGAACATTACTTGAGAAGAGTTCTCTACACCTTTTCATTAGTATCATGTACTGGAGGGAATCATAGACCTAAAAAAGATGAGTTCCATGCACTTAAGCAAGGAGGTATGACAGTGTTCAATTACCTAAGCAAGTTCTCTCAGTTTGCACGTTACGCCACAGAGGATGTTGCTACTTACAAGGCCAGACAGAGTCGTTTTTTGAAAGGACTAAACACCGATTCGCGAGTCACCGATTGCTCATACTTTTTTTGAATTTCCAGGAATTGGTGAACACAGCCCTTATCCTTGAAGATAAGCGAAAGGAATTGGATGACAACTGCAAGCGCATAATGGCTCAACGAGGAAGTCACCAGTCTCAACAGAGAGTGAGGATCGTTTCTCAGCAGTTTATTCACTTTCCACCGCAGAGTTCGTTTAAGATTCCTACACCAGCACCAGCACCTCGTCTAGCTACTCAGAATTTTTGTAATTATGTTTTAGTCAACCCCAATTCAGAGGGAAACCAGTAGAGTGTCCCTAGACTTTGCAACAATTGCTAGGAGCCAGGACATTTCTCTACCAATTGTCCTCAGAAGGGAACGATGACTCTAGTTTGTTTCAACCTTGGAGCTACCCCAGCCAAGGCGCCAGTGCCAGTCAACAATCGAGGAGCACCTCAAGTTGCCGGTCAAGCCGGAGGAGCACCACAATCCGTGGTTAGAGGCCGTGTCAACCACGTCACCCTAGAAGGAGCTCAGGAAGCACCTGACGTAGTACTGGGTAAGTTTCTAGTTAACTCGGTACCTGCATCAGTTTTGTTTGATTCTAGAGCTTTGCATTCATTTGTTTCTTGAGTTTTTGCAAGCAAGAATAATTTAGAAACTATGCATCTTAAGCATACTTTGTTAGTCCAGTCGCCTGGAGTAGAGTTAAGCTCTAACTTGGGATGTTTAGGAGCTAAGTTACTCATTTCTAGAGCTGAGTTTCTAGCCAACCTAATTATCTTAGATACTCATACTTTAGATGTCATACTTGGTATAGAATGGTTGTCAAAGAACAGAGTTGTGTAAGATTGTGGCCGAAGAGCAGTAACAATCGAAGGTATCAATTGAAGGAAAGTGGAGTTTCTAGCCATCACAGTGTGTGATGGACATTTAGTAATCAATAGTCTAAAGACAGTATCTTTAGAGGGAATTTTTTTTAAATAATCTATTTTTTTATTCAGAAATACAGAAATAATACCGCTTTTTTTTACAGAAATAATAACGTGTCGCTGTACAGTTGGGCGAGTCGTGCAAGTCGCCCAACCGCACTACGACCAACCTTCAAGTCGCCCAATGGAATGGTGACTATAGCCTGACTGCACCTAGTCGCCAAACGGATGTGCGACATATGTTGGAATCGCCGATTTGTAGAGCGAGTTTATCAAGTCGCATAGTAGGTGGGCGACTTAGTTTAAATCGCCCGACCAGTGGGCAATTTAAGCAAATAAACTTGGAATTATGTAAATCCAATTGGAACAATTGTGTTAAAATAGATATTATATTTTGTAGGTATTGTATTTGGCAAATTATATTATATGATGTTATTTTTATAAAAGATAATAGTGTGGTGACAACGTTGGTTGGTCTGTTTGTTATTTTCGTAGAATCTGAAGGGTACGAAATATGTCAGACTCGCAATAACATTTTGTGATCGTCGTATATTATTATGGTTCACTAAATTTCTATAAAATTTTGTGAGGACGATTGAGATAGTAATGAGTGGTAAGTAGAAAGGTAAGTGATATTACGAAGTCGTCTGAACGTATACACGTATATTGGTAGGTAGTCGATGAAGTACTTTATGAAGCTTATATAGAATATGATTGAAGAGGCTGAGAACACTCGTTGTGGTTATGAAGATGCCATAAAACATGGAGGATTCGATGGCGGTGCGAATGGTTCTTTCTGGGATTCTAGTAGAAGAGGCATACTTGCAATATATTCTTGATTTGATGGCTTAGCGGAGACACGGAACGAGAAGTACATTAAAGTCCGCAGACAGAAGCATATTACACGTAGTGACATGGCATGATGGTTCGGCTAATTGCTTTAGTCATCCTCACTACTACTACGGTACACTGCGACACAAGCATCCGAACCATATAAGTATACATGCCGTTAGGGGATAGTAAAAAACATGGGGGGTAGGACGGGGGACTACTACGTAATGACCTGACCTACTGCGTGGACCGGGGCCATTTTCCCTTCCTTGCTAGCTCAGCGTTGAACTCCTCACCGGCCTTCCCTTCCCTTGTCGCGGGAATTTGTCCACGTGAAATTTGGTATGTCAAGTCGTCCATGTCCTGCGATTCTATGAGTGGTAAGTACACCGCATGATGAAAGACGTAATAAGGATGTAAATTCTTCTGGCCAGCGTCATCGATATGGATTACGCCTGGCGAGTCTTGGGCTCCTTCGGTGCCTCCTCAACAGGGTCCGGTACATAAGGTTTCCACCGCACGAAGTTCTCGGCCCGCACCGAGTAGTTCAGCATGTACTTCTACTGGATGAATGCCCTGTCGTACATCTCCGGGTCGTCAATCCACTGGAAGAAGTGGCAGCGCATCTCGGGCTGGCATTACATGGGGATGAAGTTAAAAATTTAAGGAATTCCATGTTGGGAGAGGAAAATCGATGCGCGCGAAAGAAATGCTTATGAGGTAGTGCCCACACGTGTAGTACGCCCGGACCGCGGTGTCTAGGTGTGTAGACTGAATGATCTCTGCCGGTTCGCCACACACACATTGCGGGATCGGAAAACGTGGTGGCACTGGAGCATCTTTCATTGATTTATCTGGGTATTGTAGCTGTCTCCTCTTCAGCTTAAGCCACTTTTGCTTCTGCAACATCCTTGCGTAGAAGTTTGCTGAAGAGTCCATAGCTGGGTATGTATTGTGTAGTGTTGGGTTTGGTTCAACCCCCTTTTATAAGGCCCATGGTTGGCATGGTGTGGAAAGCTGGCGAGGCATAGTGTTGTCACATCTTACTTTGCAGTGAGAAGTTATGTCTTGCTTTACAGAGTGCCGCCTCATCGGTCTGAAAAGCTGGCGAGGCAGAGTGTTGTCATGTCTTTCTTTGCAGAGTCTTGTCTTTTCGGTCTTAAAGGCTGGCGAGGCTTTAATTGAGTTGTCAATTCGATCTGAAAAGGCTAACCCTAAACCTAAACCCCAAACTGCGCAAAGCTACCCCGTGTGGTCTTGTCACTGCGCAAAGCTGCCTCGTTTGGTCTTGTCACTACGCAAGGCTGCCCCCATTTTGTCTTGTCACTACGTAAAGCTGCCCCGTTTGGTCTTGTCTATGCTGAAAGCAGCCAGTCCCGTCTGGTCTTGTCATCTGCAAGCTAATACATTACTCGCTTTGTTAGCCTCCCCCCGCGGGGATATAAAACGCACGCCCCATACTCTGAAATTAGGACCACTCGACCCTTGAAACCGTAGGAAGAAGAACCTTCTCCGTCTTCTGATAACATATGATGGCGACGCCCGAGGACCCGATCCAACCGGTCGCGAAGCGGTTTTCCAGCGTCGAAAGGAGGGAGGACTTCGGCCCTAACTACCGGTTGATGCCGAAGAAGCGTGCTCAACCGGTATGGCCGAAATGCGGACACAGGGAGGATGCTATCGTGCAGGTCATAGACGGCCCTTTCGATGGTGGACGGCGTTTCTTCCGATGCCCATACTCTGGGGTAAATAGTTTTTTTCATGTTACTCTAATACATCCTCCGTACTAACTGTTCCTTGTAGCAGATGGTGAAATGCAACTTCACCCGCTGGATCGATCCTCCGCATGAACGACATGTTGTGAGGTACGTGGATGTATTGTGGAACCGAATCTTTGATTTGGAGGCGCAAATTGACGATCTCAAGGAGCAAAGTGATGACCTTTGGCAACAGATGCAGCGCGAGAGGGGCAATGAGGAGGTCGTGAACATAGGAAATTCCTATGATCCCATATGCTGTTGTGCCAACCCTAGCTGCATATGTGCGTGCCACTACAACAACGGCCAGCCACGTCCGAGGCGCCCAACTTGAGAACACTCTATGTGGGTAGCGAGAGGAACCTTCTACAATTAGGCACGGGCGGAGAAGCTTGTACGTCGGTAGTGTCCCCTTCTGTACGCACTTATGTTCAATCTCCTAAAGCATGTAACTAAATGGTGGACGCGTTATTGCGGTTGCCTTTTATCGAGTTGACATGTTACATCGATGTGTCGCATGCTTTAAGTTATATGCATCGAATAAATGAGTTGGACGACTTGGCAGTAAGTACTAGCCCGACTAGGTCACGAATGATGTCATAGTAATTACGAAGGAGAATACGTCAACACATAATACAAGTTATGCATAGACAACCATGTCATAGTACCGACAAAATATAATACGTAAACACAGAATATGTAAACCCCCTACTGGCCACCCGCTGCGCCACCCGCAGCTCCTCCTCCGTTGTTGCCACGTCCCACACCCGGTCTGCGCCCAGCAGTACGCCCCCGCTTGGGCTTCCGAAGCGCGGGGTGTCTAGGCCGGGGCCCAGACAGGGAAAGGCGCTCAGGAGCCCTGCCAATCCGTGGTCCTAGGGGGGTCGACTCCACCTGGTGCTACGTGATCACTGGGAGCCCGCTAAGCTGCTCAATGGAAATAACCTTGACAGGTGCAGGCTCAGCTGCCCCCTGGACCTCCCCGGGTGCTTCCGCGAAGTACTGATCCAGTTCCTTGTGCGGGGAGAACTCAGGTGCCGGCTGGACAGCAGCACCTGCATGACAAATAATGTTAATCTCTACAATATATCGACGATCGCAAACCTGAAGAGAGGAAACGTACCTGACTGGTAGGCGAAGTGCGGGATGTCATACCCACCATACTATCCGGACGGGTCGGGGATGAGAACATACACCGGTGGCGATGGCCGTGGCGGTAGGGGTGTGTACCCATGTGCCCACCCGGACCCTCCAGCCTACCCAGGCGCAGGCGCAGGAGGAGGTGAAGGCGCAGGCAGGGCACGTGGATGTGCCCCCTCTTGAGCTTGCTGACTGGGCTGTAGGACGCGGTGTCCTCGACCTATGCACCGACAAGGCCACCTCGCGGACCAACGAGCCCACCTCCTGCACCGACGAGGCCACCTCCTGTACCATCCTACATGACGTCAGGGCCACGCATCGCCTCGCCGCACTGCAGGCCCGACGAACAAACTGCACTAGCTCGTCGTGCGTGACCTCCGCACCAATGCCAATCCTGTCCAAGATCGTGTCGTCGTCCGGGCAACCCCGCGTTGATGTGCATGCGCAGGGAGTATGTCAAAGCGTCAAACCTATAATTGTAATGTGATGCGCGGACATTTTCAAACAGATTTTACGTACCGCGAGTTGCACGTTCCGCACTAAGTGCAGAGGGTAGGAGTCGGTCGGTGCTGGCACGCGAGCGGGGGGAGGGTCGACGACATGCACCAGCTTGGTGCGTGTCTGCTGGGCGTACCAGTGAAGGTACTGTCATGACGCCTTTGGGGTCGTATGGGCCGATCCTCGGCATCTCGATCCTCGTGGGCGTTAAGCCTTTACACCCACGGCTCCATCTTGGCCGGCCACTGCATCCTGGTGCCACCCCTCCTACTATGCCTACGAAACGTACCACTACAATTACAAGCCACCGTTACAGAAATATCAAAAACATATGTGAACATGTGTTGCATGTAACTCACACGTGGGTCGACTCAGGCACCCTCGTCCCAACAGGAATTGGAACAACCTGGCGGAGGCCGAACTGGTGCATCACCCTGTGCACTGCGTAGTCCTCGACGAACACGTCGAAGACGAGCTTCCTCTGTCCGCCCGATCGCCGGTCGCGCCCGGCACAATGAAAACACCCAGCGGAGCAGACCCTCGTCTCTGATCGAGTAAGGCTCGGCGCATGTCGTCAGCGGTGAGACGGTCCAACTGCTCCACAAAGTGCTCAGACAAGACGCTTGCGTGTGACTGCGATGTGCATCTTGTACTGCGGGCGAGCGAAGGTTACAAAGGATTACATGTCTGTTGAAGAAAAGATATAGGAAGTATGTACCCATCTACAAGACTAAAGGGACCCTACGATTGGCGGTCAACCGCGTCCCCATGGTACATGTCCGCATCGTGCGGTTCGAGTCTACCAAAGATGGGCGTCCAGAGAAAGCGCTCGAATGACCACAGTGCGGCGATGAGGGGCGACCTATGAGGATAGATGCGGGCCGTCCTATAGCACTCATCGCACATGCCGCGATGCGTTGCGGCAAATACGGTGAGCCCCAATCGATCTCTAGCTCCTCGCCGTTGGCGATGGCCTCGCGTACTTACCACGAGGGCGTCGACGAGTCACCGTGGGCTGGCGGTAAACAAGACCCGGCAAGAGCCACAATAGGTATGCCTCCAGTGCGCGACACACAGTCGACGATGGTACGTGGGACCATCCGCTCGACCTACGTAGAAACGAATTATTAGTAAGCCCGTCATATGGCTACGCCTCAATGAATCGCTAAACATGGAAAATAGGTAGTATCGTGCGGGCTCGCGAAAGCCACCGCAGGGGCAGGCCATGCCATTGCCGCTCGAGAAGTCGGCACGAGGCGCGCCTCCGCCCTAAGAACCCTCAAACCCCGCCGTCGCGCGATCGGCAATGCAGCGTCGGCGGGAATCAGGGCTCCTCGATGATAGGCAAACCGAGCAGCATCGCGACATCCTGCAGAGTAGTGGCCATCTCCCCGAAAGGGAGGTGGAAGGTGTGTGTCTCGGGCCGCCAACGGTCCATCAGGGTAGTCAGGAGCGACTGGTCGAACGGGAATTGTCGTGACCGCTCCGGACCGGCCTGGACCTCCCCATCGTCGTTGACTAGACCGCCGTCCTCTTCGGTGGCCTCTACCATTCATGCGAGAGGTAGAAGGCCAGAACGACTCAGCCTACAAAGCACGAAGAAGTAAGTACATAGTGCGCATACGATACAAAAAAATGGCATAGCTTGCGGACAAACCTCTCTACCCAGCGTGGGTCTAGTCTCCAAGCCCGTCGGGGTGTCTGCGTACGAACCACCCCCAACTCAGTCGCGTCGTCCCTTCTTAGGATCGGCACACGACGACTCAGCGTGGTCTTTGCCGTCGACCAACCGTTCGTGATGAAATGCCAATCTGAACCACTAGGGTCTTGAGCCATACATGCAAATTAAGAAATGAAAAGCATTCATATTACTTAAGCATTTAAATTATATTCCAATGGGAAATAAATCATATTTGATATGTTCTTAGTGGCACCTAAAGACTTTGCTCCAACACAATGGTAATACATATACAATTTCATGAAACCCACGTGGTAAAGACATAACTTTTCCTACGAAAGGCTATATTACGTTAACGCCTATACCGACTGCTATGAATTGCAAAATATTTAATACATCATCGTTACTATGCATATTTATAATGGGTGAAGCTTTCAGAAAAAAAAACAAAATTTTACATGTTTGACAATCCTACGTGTTTCGAACCATGTATTTGTGATTCCTTAATCCAACCAAAACTATGAAGTAAATGTTTTCAATTCTTTATTTGTTGTAAGAATAATTCATCTATCACACTGACGGGGCCCGCCTTTCAGAAGACACGCATACAGACCCGAGAAATGCTATTGCGCTCATGAAAGACTATAATACCCCTCACTTGTACTCATAGTGTAGCTATCCCCCAAGGGGTATTTTGGTCATTTGTACAGGCCCAAATGCCTATAAATACCCCATGTATCCCTCCTTTCAAGAGGATGGCTCTCTTGAGCAATAAAGAGGCACATTCAAACTGGTGAGCCCTCGGGGGCTCCCTCTCCGGAGGTAACCCCCCGTTGGCTCACCAATAGGAGTAGGGCGGTCCTCTCGGACCCCCGAACCTGTATAAATCCTCGTTTCCTTTTTTACTCTCGTGGACGAGGGCAGATTAGGCTACCGACGTCCACCCCCTCTTGTGTTTGGTTTTACACCTACAACATTGGCGCCGTCCAGGTAGGGACGAGCTAATCGATGAAAGGCTATGTCTCCTACCAAAAAATACTCTAAGTCCACGAAACCTCCTCCGGCTCTCAAGGCAAGATCTCGTGGATGACCCATCTGCTCTTTGAAGGAGCCCACCGAGCACTCTTGTCGAGATCGGGGCCATCCACCTCGGGATGGCAACATCCTACATGCCCGGGGGTTCCCATGCGCGTCCTCCTCCCTTGTGCGGGTCGACGCGAGGCCCAAAGCAAGGCGGCAGCGCTCAAGGCACCCTCGCAGCCGTAAAGCTAAGGATTCTGGGCCAACCATCACCCGGGGACGCATGCGTCCATGCGGCATGGCGATGAAGGCTCGCTATGAGGCCTACCCCTAACAGCCATCTTGTTAGGGGCAGTCCGACATATAAATCTCGTATGGGCTCTCAAGACACTTTCCTCCAAGGGATGGATTTCACCCGTGGTGCATAGGGCGTCACGACCTCATGGTCTCCCCTAACAAAAGTCCATGGTGGCTTGGGCGTCCCGTCGCCTCCACCATGGCGGTTCGTGTCCCATCGCCCTAGGGCATGGCGACCACCCTCGTGGTGCGTAGGGCATACGACCTCCGCGGTCTCCCCTAACAAAAGTCCATGGTGGCTTGGGCGTCTGTCGCCTCCACCATGGCGGTTCGTGTCCTACTGGCCCTAGGGCATGTGCGACCACCCTCGTGGTGCGTAGGGCGTACGACCTCCGTGGTCTCCCCTAACAAAAGTCCATGGTGGTTTGGGCGTCCGTCGCCCCCACCGTGGCGGCTCGTGTCCTACTAGACTTAGGGCATGAACGACAAATTTGATCCAGTACCAAGTTGATGGATGTGCCGAGGACTCGTCCCCCTTAGAATCCAGGCCACGCGCCGAATGACCTCCAGATCCCCGCATGCATAGCTCTATTGCTTTGCAAGGGATAACCATTCTCATGCATTCCCGATCATAACAAAAAAACCCACCTACGGGTAAAAGGGCTCCATCGCCCCCATAGTTCGGTGCCCCACGACTTAGCCTCGTGGGCACCACCGGTGTGCCCGTGACTTCTTGTCGAGGGCACACGTCTAAGGTTCCCATGAGTTAGCCTCATGGGCACCTCCAAGTCCACCGGGGGCTACCATCCCGATGGCCATTCAAAGCCCCCGACTTAGCCTCGTGGGCAAGCAGAGATGTGCCCGTGACTTCTTGTCGAGGGCACACGTCTAAGGTTCCCATGAGTTAGCCTCATGGGCACCTCCAAGTCCACCGGGGGCTACCATCCCTAGTGGCCATTCAAAGATGCTTACGACTTAGTCTCGTGGACGGCACAGATGTGCCCGTGACTTACTGTCAGGGGCACACGTCTAAGGTGCCCATGAGTTAGCCTCATGGGCACCTCCAAGTCCACTGGGGGGCTACCATCCCTAGTGGCCATTCGGCGCCCCACGACTTAGTCTCGTGGACGCTCCTCCGATGTGCCTATGATTTAGTGTTGTGGGCACACCTTCAAGATACACATGAGTTAGCCTCATGGGTGCCTCCAAGTACACTGGGGGGCTACCACCCCTATAATATTTGGTGCCCCACGAATTAGTCTCGTGGCCACCCCTTGGATATGTCCATGACTCAGTTTCATTGGCAGCTCGAATCATGTACCATCGACTTGGCTCGAATATTGATCAAGGACCATCATGCTCGCATAAGGCTATCACCTCGGAGATCTTAGTATCGAAAGTGATGGGACTCTACTAGTCCCTCGACAACACTTCGATCAATGCTCATGTCAAACGAATGTTATCTTGCTACAAGAAATAAGTGTTGACCATTCTCTTTTTCCCGCAGAGACGCTCGTGTTATCTACCTGTCACCACAACGTTTCTAGCTCGAACTACGACGATTCTCAGGAGTTCCACTTCGATAACTCTCATCAAGCTGCAGAGCAAGAGGAGGACAACTTCGCCTACATAGGCCTTGCTTCGACGCACCGCCGACCTCGCAGGCTATGCCTCGATTGGGCGGCCTCGCGTCCAAGACTTCGCCTACATAGGCTTCACTTCGACGCACCGCCGGCCTCGTAGTCTATGCCTCGGCTCGGCGGCCTCGCGTCCAAGACTTCGCCTACATAGGCTTCGCTTCGACGCACCGCCGGCCTCGAAGGCTATGCCTCGGCTCGGCGGCCTCGCGTCCAAGACTTCCCCTACTTAGGCTTCGCTTCGACGCACCGCCGGCCTCGAAGGCTTTGCCTCGGCTCGGCGGCCTCGCGTCCACGACTTAGCCCACAAAGGCTTCTCTCCGACGCGTCGTCCTCCTCGAAGGCTATGCCTCGGTTTGGCGGCCTTGCGTCCAAGACTTCGCCTACATAGGCTTCACTTCGACGCGCCGCCCACCTCGAAGGCTATGCCTCGGTGGGACGGCCCTGCATTCAATACTTCACCTTCAGGATTGGAAAAATGAAAACCATGCAACACGAAGGGCCAGCGAGAAGCGGCAATTTGGTACCCGCCCTCGCGTGGAGCACTCACGCGATATGAAGCACAAAATAAGTCCAAGTCTTTGGGCGCCCGCATGCCCATCAAGCCAAAATGGGCTAATTCGTAGATGCCCTTGCGAGTATTCCTCAACCCTCATGCCTCGCACTGCGACGAGCTGGAATTTGGCCAAGTCTACATCAAGTATTCGGTGCCCAAGGGACAGGGAGGGCTAGTGTTGAGGAATCCTACCGCCTCACCAAGGCCCGAGCTCTGGCCTCGAGGCACCTTCGCGCCATGCCATCACGACACCCTCGCGGCGGCCTCGCGACCGTGGTGCCCTCGCCTCTCGTGGCGGCCACACGCCCAAGGTGCCCTCGCCCCTCGCGATGGCCTTGCGCTCGTGGTACCCTCACCCCTCGCAGTGCCCTCGACCCTCATGCGCCCTCGTGCCCTCGGGGCCTTGCACCCTTCGTGCCCTCGAGGCCTCGCACCCTTCGTGCCCTCGAGGCCTCGCACCCTAGGGACCCTCGAAGCCTTGTGCCCTCGGGGCCTCGGGACCCTCGAGGCCTTCGCCAAACCCTCGCGCCCGAGGCCTTCGCAAAACCCTCGTGATCGAGGCCTTCGCAAAACCCTCGCGCCCGAGGCCTTCGCAAAACCCTCATGATCGAGGCCTTCGCCAAACCCTCGCGCCTAAAGCCTTCGCAAAACCCTCGTGATCGAGGCCTTCGCCAAACCCTCGCGCCTGAAGCCTTCGCAAAACCCTCGTGATCGAGGCCTTCGCCAAACCCTCGCGCCTGAAGCCTTCGCAAAACCCTCACATGCCCTCGCGCATACCCTCGCGCTTGAGCCCGCATAGACGAAACTCATCCGCGATCACTATTCACACACAAGAAAGAAATATGGGGCAACAGAGGCAGAGGCATTCATCAAACAAGTGGCGTGCATGAGTACTTTGCATCCGCACATCAGAACGGTACATGAAGCAGCCACATAAAATGGGCATAAAAAAATCGAAAAAGAACAGATGATCAATGACAATGGCAGTAAGAATGGCAATGACCCTCCTGCGAAGACACGCAGGGACTCTGAGCCTGGAGAGCCGGCAGGCCACAGGCTCGCTGGAGCTCGTCGTACTAGCGGAGATTAAAATCCTGGGCCTGCATTAGGTGCTTCAGCAGCCATGAACACGCTCTCGAAGAAGCCCTCGAGCGACGGCTCCTTCTTGGTCCGGAGGAAGAAGGCGTGGTAGCCATGAAGTACATGGACGTCCACGTGAGAAGCAGATGGGCTCCATGACATCCCACGAGCTCCCGAATGTGAGCCTCATGAAGCCGGCGATCGGGCGACCGTGAAGTGCTCATGGTATGGGTATGGCCTTCTCGATTGCTTTGACAACCATCTCGGGCCTGAGGAAGACGGTCTTGCCAAGCACGGTGACGGATCCGGACTGTCGGCGCGCGGCTTTGCCACAACACGGAATCGAGGAGAGGCTCCGGTAGATGGCGCGGAGGGGCGTGGTGGGCGTCGCCAAAAGCCACGAGGCCGTCGCCAGAGGCGCCGGTGAGGGCATCGCCGAGGATGCCGATCCTGCCGCCGAGACCCAATGGCGGCACGACGCGGCGTCAAAGCGATGGCGATGTCCTACAAGGCTGCGGCGAAGCGGCGTCGCGTCTTCCGCTTCCTCCGTCTTGACACCTTCGCCAGCGCTGCGGCGAGGCCACCGCGACGCGTGCCCGTGTCTTGCGGCCACCAAGAACGACGCTCCACGCCCCGCCAGGCTGAGCCTCGGCTACTGCCCTGGCCAGTGCGCGCGCTGCCAAGCTCGTAGGTCACGGAGGGGCGGCGTCCGCCCGCGGCGCCGCAGCAGAGCCGGAGGAACTTCGGTGTCGCAACACGGTGCCCACGCCGGACGCCAGAGCCGAGCGCGCGCCACCTCCATCTGCGTGGCGCGCGGCACCTTCCGTGCCTCCTCCACCGTCGAGCTCGCGGCCGCCCCACCTCCAACTTCGCGTCTTTGGCGCCAAGGCCGGCCGATGAGCCTGCCGAGGTTGATGCGCGAACGCGACACCGAGCTCACGAATCCGGTCGGCGGGCATGAACCGCGATCGGGCGGGCAAAGATCAAGGACGGAATGCGGCCGCTCCTGCAGCCTGCGCCCGTGGATCACGCGCCCGCGACGCCAACACCCCATGCGCCTCACACCACGCGCCTGCGCCCTTGTGCCAGGCCGCCATGCCGCCACACCCTCGCAGCCGCCGTGCGCCTCGCCCGCCGCCATAGGCCTGATGCGTCTGCGCCAGGACGCGCACCAGAACGCCCAACAAGACGCGCGAATGTTGGCAGAGGCGGCACCACTCGAGAGGCGCACGCCGTGCAGAGAGCGGCAGCACCGAGCCACCAGGGAGAAGCCGGCCGAGTCTCGGGCTAAGAAGACAAGAAATGGAGTAGGGAGGATTGGGGAGATGAAGCAAAGGAAATGAAGATGAAGGAAGCCAGTGGTTGTCCTCAGCCGAATGGGAAGATAAGGAAGAGAGAGAGAGAAGCCTGCCTTGGATTCCCACAAGCTAGCACGTTAGCCTGCCTCCATTGCATTAAATAATGGAGTTTGTCTCACATGAATACACTCAGCCGCTGCAGCCTCACATGATGGAAAAAGCAAAAGCTCGATGCAGCGCAAAAGGACAGCGAACCCCACAAAAGAGCTTTTAGTTCGCATCCGCCCTGCCAGTCCCTTGCGTGCGCCAAGACCTCGCTGACGCTGTGGAGCACCACGTGTTCTACCTGCGAACGCCTCACACAGACCTCGGGGCCCGTCTTGTATCGTGGCCTCGGCGCCCATGTACTCACGACCTCACGCCATCGCGCTCTCGCGCGCCTCGCGCCCTTGCGCCCCTGTGGCGCCCTCACACCTTCGGAGTATTCACCGCCTCGTGCGGCACCCCTCAGCGTCTCCACCGCTTCGCACGGCCCCTCGTCGGCCACCTTGCACCTTCAGATCTTCTCGTGCATCCTGCGGCGCCTCGCTCGCAGGTGCCCCGTTCCCAAGTGCCCGACGACACCACGCGTCTTGCGACGCCCACAAGACCAGGGGAACCTCGCCCGCCGGAATGCAACTACCATTCAGAACCACCAGGACTTTTTTGAAATATCAACATCTGCATAAAAGGCACAATTCGAGACTGCCCCCTTTGACGTTTCCCCTAAAACGCCAAGGGGCAGGGGGGCTAGTGTTGTAAGAATAATTCATCTATCACATTGACGGGGCCCGCCTTTCAGAAGACACGCATACAGACCCGAGAAATGCTATTGCGCTCATGAAAGACTATAATACCCCTCACTTGTACTCATAGTGTAGCTATCCCCCAAGGGGTATTTTGGTCATTTGTACAGGCCCAAGAGCCTATAAATACCCCATGTATCCCTCCTTTCAAGAGGATGGCTCTCTTGAGCAATAAAGAGGCACATTCAAACTGGTGAGCCCTCAGGGGCTCCCTCTCCGGAGGTAACCCCCCGTTGGTTCACCGACAGGAGTAGGGCGGTCCTCTCGGACCCCCGAACCTGTATAAATCCTCGTGTCCTTTTTTACTCTCGTGGACGAGGGCCCGTTAGACGGCCGACGTCCACCCCCTCACTTGTGTTTGGTTTTTACACCTACAACATTATTATACAAAAAAAATACTTGTATTTAACATTCTATAAACTAGCATTTGCGAATGCACGGGTTATCGACATGTTTATATAATACAAAAGTAACATGTTATCATTCATCTAGCCCATACGCAATTAGCGTAGCATGCGGAATATCACAACTAAATTTACTTTTACTAACTCATTTTTTCCTTTATACGAACTTCTAAACTAATTATATTAATCATGCTATCTCTAAACATTTGCTAACAATATGTCACTGCACACGATGTTGCTCGCTAACGTACCATGGTTACTAATTAATCATGCCATCTCTAAATATTTGCTAACAATATGTCACTACACATAAAGTTGCTTGCTAACCTACCATGGTTTCAAAAATAAACTTTTACAAATTAATACTACAAACTTACCGTCCTAGTCGTCGATGCGAAACGAAAAACCTCTTTTTTCTCCTCTTCTTCTTTCCCTCCTCTTTTTTTCCCTCTCTTTCTCTCTTTTTCTGCTCGGCTCGAGTTGAATCCGGCGATTCGCTCGGTGGAATGGTGAGGGTTCGGCATGGGTTTTATAATCCGCCCATGTCGCTATCTCTGGTTGGGCGACTTGGTTGAGTCATGAGCAATTAAGCTCGATCATGGCGACTCTCTTAAAGTCGCCATTCCATAAAGCTTACCTTGCCTCGAACCTTTAAATCGCCGTTCCATTGGGCGACTTCAAGGTTAGTCATTGATCTTGTTAGGCGACTTGCACGACTCGCCCAACCGTACAGCGACACACGATTATTTCTGTAAAAAAAATTAAGTGGTATTATTTCTGTAGTTTTGAATAAAAAATAGATTATTTTAAAAAAATCCTTTAGAGGATGTACTTGTTGTTAGAGACTATTCGGATGTTTTTCTAAAAGATTTGCTGGGAATGCCACCAGATCGTGACATTGAGTTCATTATTGATTTAAACTGAGAATAACACCTATTTCTAAGAGACCCTATTGGATGTCAACCGATGAGTTAGTGGAAATGAAGAAACATATTGGAGAACTTCTTGGGAAAGGTTTCATGAGACCTAGTTCACCGCCTTGGGGAGCACCGGTCTTGTTTATCAAAAAGAAAGATGGAAGTATAAGAATGTGTATCGATTATCATGCCCTCATTGAGGTTACCATCAAGAATAAGTATCCACTGCTCTGAATAGATGATTTGTTTGATCAGATGAAAGGAGCTGGAGCGTTCTCAAAGGTCGATCTGCGGTCAGGTTATCATCAGTTGAAAATTTGTCCGAAAGATGTACTGAAGACTATTTTTTCTTCATGATACGAACATTTTGAGTTCTTGGCCATGTCATTTGGTTTGACTAATACCCCTGCATATTTAATGAACATGATGAATAAGGTCTTCATAGAATATTTGGTCAAGTTTGTGGTAGTGTTCATTAATGATATTTTGGTCTATTCCAACACAGAAGAAGAACATGCCGAGCACTTGAGAACAATACTGAATAAACTTAGAGAGTATCAGTTGTATGCTAAGTTCAGCAATTGTGATTTTTGGAAACAAGAAGTTGATTTCCTTGGTAATTTGATGACAACTAAAGGAGTAGAAGTTGACCCCAGTAAGGTTAAAGCAGTGTTACATTGGGAGCCGCCCAAGACAGTGACTCAAATTCGTAGTCTCTGTGAATAGTAGGATATTATCACCATTTAATTGAAGGATTCTCGATAATTGCTAAGCCACTTACGCAATTGTTGAAGAAGGAGAAGAAGTTCGCTTGGACTTTAGCTTGTGAGAAAAGTTTTTAGGAATTGAAGAAACGTTTAACATCAGCCCCAGTGCTAGTTCTGCCAGATGTTTGGAATGATTTTGATATCTATTGTGATGCTTCGCATCAAGGATTAGGTTACGTCTTGATAAAAGAAGGAAGAGTTGTTGCCTATGCATCGAGACAACTGAGACCTCATGAGGAGAATTACCCTACTCATGATTTGGAATTAGCTGCCGTTGTGCATGTCTTGAAAATTTGGTGTCATTATCTCATTGGTAATCGTTGTGAGATATACACTGATTATAAGAGCTTGAAGTATATTTTCACTTAGTCTGATCTGAACATGAGGCAGAGGAGATGGTTGGAGTTAATAAAGGATTATAATCTTGGAATCTACTATCATCCTGGTAAAGCCAATGTGGTGGCAGATGCTTTAAGTCACAAGAGCTATTGTAATGCTTTGGGAATAAAAGAGAATTGCCTAGAACTTCATGAGGAATTTCATAAGTTAAAGTTAGTAGTTACAGCCGAAGGATTTGTGGCTAGTTTGGAAGTAAGGTCTACCTTGGAAAAACATATTCATGCCATCGAACCAAATGATCCTGTGATTAAAGATATTAAGCTCAAGATGGAAGGAGAAAAGTTCAAGGATTGCACTAAGGATGATCAGAATATGCTTTGGATCAATGAACGTATCTGTGTGCCTGATGTTGATGGTTTGAGACAGCTAATTTTGAAGGAGGTTCATGATTCAAAGTATTCTATTCACCCTGGAAGCACTAAGATGTATCAGGATGTTAAGAATAAATTTTGATGGCCAAATCTAATGCAAGAAGTCGCAGAATTTGTTGCCCTATGTCACGTGTGTCAGAGAGTAAAACCAGAACATTAGAGATCTGTAGGCCAGTTACAACCCTTGAAAATTCCATAATGGAAATAGGAAGAGATTAGAATGGATTTTATCACGTTTTTACCCCAGACTCAATCGGGTTACGATTCTATTTGGGTAATAGTAGATCGTTTGACAAAAGTTGCATATTTCTTGACAGTCAAAACCACTTACTCAGGAGATCACCTTGCATATTTGTATATGAAAAGAATTGTCAGTTTGAATGGTGAGCCTAAGAATATAGTGTTAGATTGAGGATATCAATTTATCTCGTGTTTTTGGCAAAGTTTGCATGAGGCTTTGGGGACTCATTTAAATTTTAGTACTGCTTATCACCCATAAACGCATGGGCAGACTGAAAGAATAAATCAAGTGTTGGAGGACATGTTGAGAGCTTGTGGTCTAGCTCATGCTACTAGTTGGGATAAGAGTTTACCTTATGCAGAATTCTCGTACAACAATAGTTATCAAGCTAGTATGCAAATGTCACCATTTGAAGCTTTGTATGCTCATGCCTGCAAAACCCCTTAGAATTGGAAAGAAACAGCCAAACCTTTGGTATTTGGACCATATATTATTCAGGAAGTAGAAGACCAAGTGTCTATGATCAAATAAAGATTAAAGATAGCTCAGTCTAGGTAGAAGAGTTATGCTGATAATCGTCGTCGTGATCTAAGCTTTGAACCAGGAGATTTTGTTTACCTTCGAGTTACTCCTCTTAAAGGTGTCAGAAGAGTTACTCCTCTTAAAGGTGTCAAAAAAGTTACTCCTCTTAAAGGTGTCAGAAGGTTCCATGCCAAAGGAAAGCTTGCCCCTAGGTATGTCGGCCCTTTCAGGATTATGAAGTGCTAAGGAGAAGTTGCTTACTAGCTTGAACTGCCATAGTCGTTAGCAGGAGTACATGATGTCTTTCATGTCTCGCAGTTGAAGAGGTGTCTTCGTATGCTAACAGAACAAACTCCCTTGGATTCAATTGAGTTGAAAGAAGATCTCACTTGCAAGGAACAACCAGTCAAAATTTTGGATGTGGCAGAATGTTCAACTAGAAGTAAGACTGTACATTTTTGCAAAGTTCAATACAATAATCACTCAGAGAGTGAAGCAACTTGGGAGCGTGAAGACGAACTGAAAGCTAAGTTTCCTAGCATTTTCTCTAGCAAGCTTGAATCTCGGGGACCAGATTCCTTCAAGGGGGGAGGTTTGTAACATCTCAATTCTCTTAGTTTCAAAACCTTTTCGGTAGTTTAGTCCTTTGGAAAAATTCAGCAAATTTTATTTGAATTTGATCAAGCTTAAATGAGACTTTCAAATATCAAAACAATTTAATGTGACTAATCTGAACATCAATTAATTCCAAAACTTTTTTATTTGAGTTCTTTGCGCTTGTAAATATTTTACATATTTTTCTGGAATTTTTCCATGTTCATTTGCTATTTTTAATTTTCCATTTGGATTTTCTAGTATTTCTAAAATAGAAAAGTTATTTAAAATCTCATAAATCTCTTTGGGCCAAATCTTTTTTATTCCAACCCAATCCTATTCTCTTTTCGGCCCATTCTCGTGCGGCCTGTTCCTTTCGCTTTCGCCGCAAACGCGCCCGGACCCACGCGTTAGCCACACGCGTGTCGTTTCCAACGTGGACTCAGTTGAGCAACTGTCACTGACATGTGGGCCCCACCAGGGTTACTGTTCTTCGTCTCCAACTCGGGCATGGCTTGGACTCCACCGCCGCCCCGTTGCCTTGGCATTTGTGCTTTGGACTCTTCCGACCACTAGGGTATATAGGGGGAGGTAGCCCTTAGCCTCCGCATCCCAACCGCACCGTTGCCAAGAAAAAGGCCTAACCCTAGCCATCGAAATCATTCAGAGAAGCAAAGCCACCGTTGAGAGATTCTACAACGTCTTCCTCCATCGTCAGTGCACCTCGGACCTCGCCTTCACCTCCGTTGAGATCGCAAGGAGATCTATGTCCCCGTCGCCTTGAAGATGCCAGAGCATCACCGGAGCTCCGATCCCATTGGTAACCAAATGCCTTCTCTGCTTCGACCTCGCCACCGACCAACTCTGTCATCCTCTCACAACCGTGAGCACACCGTTGAGTTCCTCATCACCTCAGCTACCTATTGCGCACCACCATCACTCTGCCGTAGCTCAGAGCATCGGTTACCTTCAAACCCGAGCGCCACCATCACCGTTGTCTTCCACGTCACTGTCCACGTCATCTTTTGCTTGTGTGGCAGCAGCGTTAGCACTGAGTCAGCCACTCTTGCACCCACACCTGATCTAATCCCACATGGTCATGGTCCATGGTAAATCTAATCACTAACATGTGGACCCCACCTGTTAGATCTACTGTGCCATAGACCCATAGACCGGAGTCATGGACTTGGTCCATAGACCAAGGGTCCCTCCTATCAGCCTGTATTCCCTATTTTCTGGATTTTATTTTAATTCCAAAATTCATTGCTGACATCATGTTGATGCAATATTTCAGAATTTCCTTTAGAAAGAAAATTCTGAAAATTCAAAATAGCGTTTTCTTTCTCTTTTCTTAGATTTAAATCTTCCAAGA
Source organism: Phyllostachys edulis (assembly GCA_036346405.1). NCBI lineage: Eukaryota > Viridiplantae > Streptophyta > Magnoliopsida > Poales > Poaceae > Phyllostachys > Phyllostachys edulis. Next base: position 18,491,496 of record CM070567.1, read on the forward strand.
GCCCGTTCTTCCTCATACAAACTCAGATTGAACACATTCAAGTTTCTAAATTCATCTAAATTCAAGTTCTACCTTCCTAAGATTTTTATTTAATTTTTTAGAGTTTATTTGTTGCTCTGTTTTGTATTTATTTGGTTTTTCGCTTTTGTTTGTGAGTAGACGTTGATACATCGGGAGCATTTGAGGGAGGAGGAGTTGATCAAGCTCAAGACTAATACTAAGACTTGTTTCAAGGTAAGTTGTACCTTTGACCATGTTGAACCTAGTTTTCCAAAATTACTTTGATTCAAATTATTGCATGTTACTTCAATTATTTAATTCTTTAAATGTTTTGGGACTAGTTATAAACCCATTCGGTTATATCCACCTTGCCTATTGTATTATCATGAACTTTTGTCACCCTAGCTTGGTTAATTATTAGTTGGTTAGACACGAATAGTCTACTTAGCCATGCAACGGGTTGTTAATATCACTTTGAGTTGTAAATCTAAACTTGACTAAGTGATTATAGAACTTTGTGTAATAATTGTGTGATGTGTGTTCTTACTCGTTGATGGTATGTGTTGCATTTAACCAACAGGGTGGGAATAGATTTAGATTGAGGCGAGTGGAAAAAAATTATGATATGGTAGAACTGTGTGCTTGGGAAAATATGAATGTAATAGTTGATAGTAATTAGCAGTCTCGCCTTGGTCAATTAAGGACTTAACTTTGTGCGCCATTGAACTGAGCCATAACTGTACGACCACATGTCTGGTATGGGACAAACCTAATTTAGTAAGCTTCGGAAACTTGGCATTGACTACTTAGGCATGTAGGTTAGACTATGTGGCAAGGTGGAGGTTTGTACTACTGTGTCGGGTCACACTTATGAACGATTAGCCGTCTCTAGGTCCAACGGTGTGTGCTGGACTAAAGAACTTCGTCAGGGTTGGTATGACGGTAAAACACATCAGGAGGGTCAATTTTTAGGGTGAAGTTTCGAAAAAGTTTTGTTATGATTGGTGCTAGCTATACTGGTTATATCTTGTGGGTAAAGTGTACAAATCTCTGCATAGTGTTAATAAATCTATTCGAATAGCCACTTCCGTGGTCATGGACATGCTCGAGGATTTCACATGAGGGGTACATTTTCATAAAACATTTGGGAAAAGACAGCTGTGTGATTTAAACTCATATGGTTGTGTGAAATAAATGGATTAGGCTTTGTGTCTTTGTGAAAATAACTATTCAACTATTATTGTTTATTGGTTTTAAATTTTGCTTTCAATCTATTACTTGTATTTAATTGCAGATGTTGCCTTATTGCAAAATAACCAAAGATGCCATTTTCTTTGGAATAAACTATCATCTATAATTGCATTTTGTGGTACAGCTTTTTGAGTACTTGGAGTAATCATTCTTGCTACAATCATTCAGCTGAAGTGGAGTAGTCTTTGCCTGCTTTCGAGGAGAAGTTTTACGAGGATGGTGATCGTTAGGTCTTGATTCCAGTCAGTTGCATGTGGCAAGTCGATGCGTTTCCATAGGATTTGCTTTCGTTCCGTTGCCATTTCTTTATTTAGTGGTGGCTCAATAAATGTAAACTTGACCAAGCCTCAAACATGATAACATGATGCATATGAATCAATTCTTTTATCCAACATAAACATGTATTAGCCAGCAGCAACATACATGAATAAAGAGCATACTCGTACTTCTAGCATTCATGATCAGAGACATACACATCATTCTAGCATCCATGAGTAGAGAATATACACATATTCCGGCAAACACGAATAATCACTCTTAATTATCCTATCACTAATTGTACTTACTTCAACTGTGCGAAGATGGAAGACGCGAAGAGGACGCAGCCCCCGGAACCAAACCCACACCTGAATAATTTTAACAAACACTCTAAGATAATAATTCTGGACTAAACATTGCTAGAAACAAATATATATATAACTCACTACGCTCCCTAGCGCAACCCAAAACTCCAAATCCCATGACATCGATATGTCCCCTCAATAGACAGTCCACTTCTAAAATTCATAACTTTTCGTTCAGAAATCCAAAAGGGGTGTTATTTAATTCTCTGGAAAGCTTATTAATTTATATACATAAAACTAGTAGGCGAGCTTTCCAAATTCAGCCATCTTCTATTCTTACCAAACAGATTAATAGAACAACTAAATCTCGTCAAGGGTTCTGGACAGCGAGACTAAAATTGATGTATATTTCAGTAAACATAACCAAAATTTATGTTCTTTAGCTTTCTGGAAAGACTGTAAAAATACCAACAGCTTTTGTTTTGGTGAGATCTTCTAAATAATTCATTAACTATTTTCTAATGACCAATTAACATTAATTATCAGAATTATGATAGAACCACAGAACAGCGACGCTACAAAAATCATATCTCCTCATTCACTCATCCAAACGACCTGATCAAAGACTCTACAAAAAGCTAGTGACATGAACCACAACTCTCGAGGAGACGGCTAGGTTAGAATCTGCACTTATCATCCTCAAATCTGTCGGCCACTACAGACTGCCCTAAACCGATTGTAATACCCCAAATTTCAATTAGAGAGAATAATCTTTCGGGAGAGGGAAATTAATTTATTTTCAGGATTTTGGAGGAATTTGGGAACTTGGGCCTCCGGCCCAAGCCTAGGGCAGCATTTGGCTAGCCATTTAATGGGCCATTAGGGGGGAGAGGCGCCCCTAAGGCCCAGCCCAAGCCACCCCCACCTCCTCTCTAAACCCTAGCCAAAATTCTCTCCTCCCCCTTTCCTCCCCCTCCAAGCCGCCACCTACACTTCCTCCTCTCCAAGCCGCCACCCCTTCTGGCCATGGTGCCACCACCTACTGCCCTTGGTGCTGGCCATCTTGCCCCTTGGAGCCACTCTACTCTGCTTCTAGTCTTCATGAAGGAAGGAGAAGGGAGATTGCGGGCTGGTTGGCCAAAAGAAAGGAAGATCGAGGGAGAGGGAGGAAGATCCTCTTTGTGGGTTTTTGGTTCAGCGATCCCCAATGGTTCTACAAGGGTAACGATGGATTTTCCTAGTTGTTTAAGTTGTACTAGATGCGAATTCGATTAGTTTGATTGGATCGATTTGCTGCTGCTAGTAGTTCGGTTCTGTCCAGACTGTTTTGCGGCCGATTTCATGTCCACAAAGGCCTAATTTGATATTTACATCTCCTATAGTTATATGGGAATTTTTCTTAGCTTTTCGTAGCCGCCAAGAGCACTCAATTCTGATTTACGGTTCAAAAGATATGGTAGATTCGTTCCTGCTGTCCTGAATTCCAACGTGATTTAACTGTCAATTTGTCTATTAAGTTTTGATTAAGTTAAGGGCAATTCCAGGGTTTCCACCCAACTAGGTTGTTGTAACATTTTTTTCAACCTTTCCAGATTAATAAAGAACACTTAATTTGGATTTGTAGAACAAAAGATATGGCTATTTCTCTACTACCATGTGGTTCTGTTAGACAGTTCGGATGTTCGACTTACATAGGACTGTTAACGTGGATTTTTTGGTTGAATTTGGAGATTTCGCCAACTAGATTTTTGTAGATATTTCGTTATGTTTCCTTAGGATTTGAGCTCACCTCGTTTCGATTCTCAGATCAAAAGATATGATTTATTTAGTACTGCTGTCCAGATTGTTGTTTTGGCTAGTCTGTCAGTTTAATTGAGTAGATCAATTTTGTGAATCTAGGGTTTAGCATGCTGCGATTAAGCATTTCGACTAACGTCCTGTTCGCGTGGTTCCTTATTCAAGTATTTAATTTGTGTAGGAGGGGGAATTTCGAGTGTAGCGGCATCTGTCTTGCCTCATAACGCTTCGCAAAGCGGAAGACAAGTACATTGTAATTCTTAATATTGGTGAATGCTGAGTGCTTGTATTCATACTATTATTTCTATGATCCATGAGTAGATTCAATACTTCATGTTCCTTTCATATCCGTTAATCCATGTTTAAAGAGATGATGTTTTTTTATTATTCATGATTCATTCCATTCATTCATTTGTTCATGTTTCTTCCACGGGAGTTGAAAATAAAGACCCGTCAATTACAGTATGGGCACGTAAGACCCACCATTCCAATGTGGGAAGATTTGGATCCCCGTGTGAAACGTTCTTCATACGGGCCTTGGATCCCCGCATTTTGTTAAATGCAGGCCTAAGTGAACACCGACGCGTGTGTCACTAGCTATACCGGTATAAGTAGAAGTGTAGTCCATTCATTCATATGTTTCTTTCAGTTCCATGTTCATATTCTTAATGATACTCTATTGCTCATATTCAGTGTAGTTCAAATTATTATTTGTACTTGCTGAGTCTTGGACTCATTCTTGCCTTTGTTTGTCTATTCTAGGTGATCGTTGATGATGACATTCTTGGGAGAGAGTAGACACACATAATGCATTCACTTCACAACATTCTGTTCTCAATAAGATGAATTTATCCTTGTCTTACATTCTTTAAATGTTGAATTGTAATAAATAGAGTTTGATGGTGGTTGATACCTCTTTCTATGATTTGGATGATTAAATAACTGATGTGATATTTGATTAGTCCATTGGAATAATTGTCTTAGTTGATTCAGTAGTCGGATATCTGAGATATGTGAATTGTCGTTGGATTCCGATTATATTCATGCATTCATTCTAACGGATGGTGTTCTCTATATGCTATTTGGTTGAGATATTGTTTAAATTCTTCTGTGATATGGTTGTGTGTTAGATTCTTTAGGTACCATTTTGGCTTCCAAATAGCCAGGGTGTTACAGTTGGTATCAGAGTGAGCTTTAGGTCCGTGGTGAATAAAATATTAAAATGACACACTGTGCATAGTAGGTGGGGTTTGGGTAATCCATTGCATCCGCATTTCTAGTGGTATGTTTTATCATGCTGAACTATTCTTAAGTTGCTTCTGTACTGTCATTCTTGTTGTTAATCTATGATCTGCTATGATCTTCAATATCCATGAATTTATTCTATGATTACTATGAGATGACCTTATATTCATAATTGATTATATTGGTTATGCGTGATGATAAGGGATGTTATGAAGTTGAGGCCGTGGTTGTTGCCCTGGGATTCACCAGGCTACACCACCGTTCATGGTAGGGGAATAGAGAAGTACTTACTCCTGTTCCATAGTTATGTGTTGAGCATGAGTTCTTTGATAAAGTTGTTGTCTTCCTTGAGCTTGTATTTGGTCTCCTGGTTGTAGTTCTTTGCAGTTGATGAATTTCTTTTGAGTGGTGGTTTTAATGAAGCGGGCAAGCTTTATTTGGTCTCTATTTGTTCTTTGAAATAAATATTGTTCTTCTGACTAGTGTGATATTTCTGCTATTTGTGAATGTAGTTAATTTGCAAGATTGATCTTTTCACGGAAGTTATGTTTTATCCTTTGTTGGAAAATATAACTCATTTGTTCGCTTGGAACTTTGGGCAGTGGAAGATTTCTTTTGCAAGTTCTTTATTAAGTGGGTGCATTGACCCTGCATATTTCTTTTGGGTTAATTTGAGAGTTGAAGTTTTATGCCTTTCTTATGAGAAAGAGTATGTTAAAACCCTTTAGTGATGTATTGTCATACTTATCTGAGAGGTTTTAATTAAAAGAATTATTTTGGTGCAAACCAATGACTCTTAGTTAATGTCTTTTGGTGCAAACCAATGACTCTTAGTTAATGTCTTCAAAAGTGAAGTTAATTTTGCCTTGGTAAATATTAACCTTGAATCTGTCTTCTATTTGGATACTTGAAGAATTTGTACAAATACTAGATTCACCTGATTTTGCCATGCTAAATTGTTGTTATATGTATGAAGATATGGATGAGGGTTGTTGTATTGACTTACAAAACCTTGTCTTATAAATATTCCATTGTTGAAGTTTAAAGATATTTCATTCTAATTTCTGAATAAAGGCAGGACTATGAATGCTTCCATGATTAGATAATCATCGGTTGTTAGTATTAATGGTTAGAGTGCTATTAGTGTGTGCTTTACCGACGTTGATTGTCAATAAGGGTAAAGGAGCGAAATCTAATAAGTAATTTAATCTGGTGTGTTTTATGATATTGTCTTGCACTAGAGTGAGCTTGTTAAAAAGAGGTTTGTTTTAGCTTTGTGGCTTTCGCACTAGGTTTTTTTTCTAGAATAAGTTGTTATTACAATCCCATTTGATGCTAGAGATTTTATGACACGATTTGTCATGTTTCTTTTAGAAGATTTATTGATGTGATAGTAAGGTAAATTGATTATTACCAGGAATGTATGTTATTGATCTTAATAAAATGTTCAGTAATGTGAGGGTAATGTTGATTCTTTTTTTAGAGAAAGAAATTTGATCGCCTTTCGTGATGTTTCTTAAATGATCATATTTCAAGTTTTGTGTTCATGATCTTTTGGGGGTTCAAGCTTTAAGTGGTAACGAAGTTTGTCGAGTAAAGCGACATGTTGCACAGTTATAATGGTTCTTTATTGGTGCAAGTGCTTTGATCTTGAATGCTCGTTTGTTCTTATCTGTTAAGGTCTAATATTCTCTTCTTGTGAGGCCTATGCTTTCAACTTTGGACTCCACTTATGTTCTATGAGTTCATTTGCCTCTTCTTTTGAGAAAGAATCAACCCATTCTTTTCACATGGGTCTTTCGAAGTGTTTTCTAATTGTTGTTGTGAGATTGAGGATAATACTTGTAGTAATTTGATCGCATCTGGTGATATCGCTTAAATGAGAATACTTCAAGTTTAGTTTTCGTGATCTTTTGGAGCTCATGAATATTCTGGTAGCTAAAATTATTTTAAATAAAATGGTGTATGAGAATGTCCTATTGCTTCTTAAGAGTTTCGTGTGATTTAGTCTTAAAGGCTCTTTGGTTTGAGTTCGCAAAGTGAGGTTGCAATCAAAGAAAATTTTTGTTGATTTCTTCAATAGGAAATTAATCCGTTTGCTTTCCGTGAAATCCCGTAAATGAAAATGTTTCGAGTTTTGTGGCTAAGATCATTTGGATCTCATGTTTCATGAGAAGATGAACTGTTCCGAGCAAATTTGGCGTGTTGAAGAATTTTATTGGTTCTTAAGTAGTTCTGTGGGTTGGACTAAAGAACTTATGTTGTTCATTGGGGCAAAGTGTTGTTAGTTCAAGGACTAATTTCAGTGTTAAAGGAAAGAGTGCAGTAGAAGTATTTGGGAATTTGAGTCAAGTTTTGTAACTTGTGGTTATTCGAATCATGCCTAAACTTTCTGCTCTTTTCACTCAAGAGATGTCGAGTTTCAATCGTAATGTCATTTTCTTATTGGTTGTTACTTATTAATTCCTTTTTGAGGGATGTGTGCCCTTAGCTGTGAACTCAACTTTCGTTTTTCCAAGATCCTTGTTACCAGATTAATTCTTTTGGTTTCGTGCTCGCTGTGAGGGGCAACAGTTTCCTGTGTGACGAAACTTGTCCTTATTTGCCTCTTTTTTTCGAGAAAGGATCAACAATTTGTGTTGCAAGGTTTTACAAAGCGTAAATTGGCAACTGTTTGGTGGTGGTTAAGAATTTGTAGTGGTAAGATTTTGCTACCAACCTATTGGAGGAGTAGTAGAAGATGAATTGGTTTTGACCTGTATTTCTTGGAGGAAATTTGATTCCAATGGAATGTATGGCGTTGAAGTAAAACTGAATAGTGGTACGACTAAGTAGAACCTATGGTATAGTGAAATTCCAGAACCTTAGTTTATGTTGAAATGTTGGAGATTATCGATGGTATGGAAACCTTGATCAATTTTATAGAGTAACACAATTGGAAAGTATTGCGAGATTGTGTGCGTAATTTCTGATGATGTTAATGAGTGAGTATGCTAGAATTGTGCGCATGTTCGAGATTTAATCTGATGATTTCTCTATCTGTTATAAGAGAAGTTCGTTGTAGAGGTTTTAGAGGTTAAATTTGGGCTTCGTATTTTTATGCTAGACCTTTGGTCGTCCAATGATTGTGTGTAGAGAAAATAGAAAATTGGTGTTTCTTGAGCAGTAGAATGATCATCGATAGAACCCTTCTAGTGTAGTACATGAGCGTGTGTACAGAGGATTCTGAGTTGTGTATTCGTAAAAGTTTGAGATGATGTGATTACGTGAGATCTATTCTGATGTGCTTTGGGTACCATCTGTCAAATCAATTTCGTCAATAGAAGGAGTTGTCTAGAGTGTTTCGGTGGGATCAGTAGAGCCTCTCCACAAAGGTGTCGATGATGTATTTTGGTTTGAGCATAATTTGAGGATGTTAATTTAAGAGGTTTGAGCTCGTGTGGTATGCGATGAATTCGAATTCCAAGGTTTGATAGAAATTTCATTCCTAAAAGAGAAAACTGAGAAAAAAGATATTTTCTTGGGTAGCGAAGCGTTTTATTTATTCTCGCTTGAGCTTTGTGTTGTTGACTGATGACTTCTGCAATTTGAGTTGGCGCTATGTTGGCAGGTGTGATTCTTTCCAGTTCAGACGTAATAAAAGAAATATTTGATTTAAGCATTCGAGTGATTTCTCCTTTGGCTTTCGTGGTGTTCATTCGTAATTTGCCTAATTAGAGAGTGGAATACTTTTCGTGATGATTTGTCAATCTTGGATTTGACCCTTTTGGTGGAGAGTTGGCATTGCGCGGTTGTGATGAAAACTCTTTATTTTCAATTGGATTCTCTTCGTAAAGCAGATGTTTAAAAGCTAGTTTTGTTGTTCATTATTGATTAAAAGAAGGTGCTCCTTGTTAGATGAAGAGTTCGATTTTGAGCATGTTGTGTGCTTTCATACCAAAGGGGAGATTGGCCCAGGTACATTCGTTTGTTTCTGATAGTTGCAGAAATTAGGAAGATGGTGTTTCGCTTTGACCGTCTCGGGTCCATATGCGAAGAACGCAACGTCCGGTATGTTCTGGTGCTAAGTGAGTAACTGAGCAATTCAAAGCTTGGAATTTCATTAAAAACGATGACCAGCGAGTAGGGTCGTGCCTTCGATTTTATTCTGATATGTGCACCTGGAAAGTTCGGGTTGACTGTTAGGACAGACGTCGTTTTACATGTTTGTGTTGTGGTCTCACTAGTCCGAGAGAGAAGCCACTTGAGAGTTGGAGTTTCGTATGCACGAGTGTTATCCGGGTTTGTTCACTTCAGGTACGTGGTTACTGTTGATAGTTCTCAGTTGTGGTTGTTCTTTCGCGTAGTGTTGTGTGAGGATTCGGGGTTGAATCCTGTTTAAGGGGGGTAGAATGTAATACCCCAAATTTCAATTAGAGACAATAACCTTTCGGGAGAGGGAAATTAATTTATTTTCAGGATTTTGGAGGAATTTGGGAACTTGGGCCTCCGGCCCAAGCCTAGGGCAGCATTTGGCCGGCCATTTAATGGGCCATTAGGGGGGAGAGGCACCCCTAAGGCCCAGCCCAAGCCACCCCCACCTCCTCTCTAAACCCTAGCCAAAATTCTCTCCTCCCCCTTTTCCTCCCCCTCCAAGCCGCCACCTCCACTTCCTCCTCTCCAAGCCGCCGCCTTCCGCCATGGTGCCGCCTCATCGCCCTTAGTCCTGGCCATCTTGCCCCTTGGAGCCGCTCTTCTCTGCTGCTGGTCTTCACGAAGGAAGGAGAAAGGAGATTGCGGGCTAGTTGGCCGGAAGAAAGGAAGATCGAGGGAGAGGGAGGAAGATCCTCTTCGTGGGTTTTTGGTTCAGCGATCCCCAATGGTTCTACAAGGGTAACGATGGATTCTCCTCGCTGTTTAAGTTGTACTAGATGCGAATTCGATTAGTTTCATTGGATCGATTTGCTGCTGCTAGTAGTTCGGTTCTGTTGAGATTGTTGCGTGGCAGATTTCATGTCCATAGATGCCGAATTTGAGATTTCCATCTCCTATAGTTATATGGGAATTGTTCTTAGCTTTCTGTAGCCACCAAGAACACTCGATTCCGATTTATTCAAAAGATATGGTAGATTCTTTCCTGTTGTCCTGAATTCCAACGTGATTTAACTGTCAATTTGTCTATTAAGTTTTGATTAAGTTAAGGGCAATTTCAGGGTTTCCACGAGGTTGTTGTAGAATTTTTGTTAACCTTTCCAGATTGATAAAGAACACTTAATTTGGATTTGTAGAACAAAAGATAAGGCTATTTCTCTACTGCTATGTGGTTCTATTAGACAGTTCGGATGTTCGACTTACATAGGACTGTTAACGTGGATTTTTTGGCCGAATTGGGAGATTTAGCCAACTAGACTTTTGTAGATATTTTTGTTATGTTTCCCTTAGGATCTGAGCTCACCTCATTTCGATTCTCAGATCAAAAGATATGATTTATTTAGTACTGCTGTCCAGATTGTTGTTCCGGCTAGTCTGTCGGTTTAATTGAGTACATCGATTTTGTGAATCTTGGGTTTAGCATGCTGCGATTAAGCATTTCGACTGATGTCCTATTCGCGTGGTTCCTTATTCAAGTATTTAATTTGTGTAGGAGGGGGAATTTCGAGTGTAGCGGCATCCGTCTTGCCTCATAACGCTTCACAGAGCGGAAGGCAAGTACATTGTAATTCTTAATGTTGGTGAATGCTGAGTGCTTGTATTCATATTGTTATTTCTATGATCCATGAGTAGATTCAATACTTCATGTTCCTTTCATATCTGTTAATCCATGTTTAAAGAGATGATGTTTTTCATTATTCATGATTCATTCCATTCATTCATTTGTTCATGTTTCTTCCACAAGAGTGGAAAATAAAGACCCATCAATTCCAGTATGGGCACGTAAGACCCACCATTCCAATGTGGGCAGATTTGGATCCCCGTATGAAACGTTCTTCATATGGGCCTTGGATCCCCGTATTTTGTTAAATGCATGCCTAAGTGAACACCGACGGGTGTGTCACTGGCTATACCGGTATAAGAAGAAGTGTAGTCCATTTATTCCATTCATTCATATGTTTCTTTCAGTTCCATGTTCATATTCTTAATGATACTGTATTGTTCATATTCAGTGTAGTTCAAATTATTCTTTGTACTTGCTGAGTCTTGGACTCATTCTTACCTTTGTTTGTTTATTCTAGGTGATCGTTGATGATGACATTCTTGGGAGGGAGTAGACACACATAATGCATTCACTTCACAACATTCTATTCTCAATAAGATGAATTTATCGTTGTCTTACATTCGTTAAATGCTGAATTGTAATAAATAGAGTTCGATAGTGGTTGATACCTCTTGCTATGATCTGGATGATTAAATAACTGCCGTGATATTTGATTAGTCCATTGGAATAATTGTCTTAGTTGATTCAGTAGACTCAGATATTTGAGATATGTGAATTGCCGTTGGATTCCGATTATATTCATGCATTCATTCTAACAGATGTTGTTCTCTATATGCTATTTGGTTGAGATATTGTTTAAATTCTTCCGCGATATGGTTGTGTGTTAGATTCTTTAGGTACCATTTTGGCTTCCAAATAGCCAGGGTGTTACACCGATCTAATACTAGCATCACCTAAATACAAGATTATACTACTAATCGAATGGGATCGGGATTACCCTTGAAGAACCGCTGAAGAATGATGAAATCACCACGTGATTCCTCTTCTCCTCCCTTGATTCCTCTTCTCCTCCCTTTCTCCCTTCTTCCTCTTCTTCTCCTTTGCTGGCAGCAAGGGGGCGACATGGCTTGGCCACGTAGGACAACATGAAGGGAGCGGCAGCAATGGGGAGGGTGCTCTGATGCTACATAAGAACGATCGCGACATCATGAGCGCAAAGAGTATCAGAGCGAATCTAGGGTTCCCCCTCCTCCTTTTGTTGGTGGCTTGTTTCCCCATGGGCCATGGGCCACTGTGGCTATTTTCCCCTGCTTGGCTATGGGCTGGCAGCCCACTTCTCTCTCAATATCTGAATTTTATCTTTTAATTCTCATGATTTCTTCTCTAATTTTTATTGCACTCTCTAAAGATAATCGGGATATTACATTCTATCCCCCTTAAAAAGAATTCAACCTCGAATTCTACTCTCGCCATTCTACTCAAAAGAACACGAACACTAAAATCGACAATCATTAACCCATACCCGATGTGAACCACTCTGGGTACTGCTCGCCTGTGCGAGACTCCAACCCCCAAGTTGCTTATCACTTAGACAGATGCGACCACAGCACCTTGACTTAAACTGGCGTATTACGACTCAACACTTGTCCCGAACTTTTCCGGTACACTCAACGGATGGAACTCGAAGGTGCAGTATTTCTTGCTGGTCAATGGCCCTTACGAAACCTCACACTCCAAATACCTCTAGTATTCTCTCAACACCAGTTCATCCAAAACGTTATATACCCTACTCCAGGACTCGAGACGGTTCTAGCGAATTGCTATCTTCCAAAATCTCCGCAACTTCCAGAACAAACCAAATATACTTTGGTTACCATTCCCTTTGGGACCAAACCAAAGAACTTGCACACAAACATATGAAACTCTTGTTCTATCTCTCAGTCGATCTCTTCATCCTAACAAGGAGAATCTTCGTTAAGTAGGGACGTGCAACACAACTTATTTTAAACAACCTTTAATAATCAGAACTCAGTTGAAAAGAAAGGATTCACAATGCAACCCACTCATAACCAACTTCCCTCCAAAATATTCTAATCCAAAATCGAAGGTTCATCATGAAAACCTTTCCACATTCCAGTCTGGCAGTTTGCAAATAAACTCCCATATGCCAAAAGAGAAATCACTCGAATGTCCAAATCAAACACTTCATTTATTTTCCTGAACCGGAAAGAACCACCTTGCCAACATAAAGTCAACTCAAATTGTACATGATCTCCGTCATAAAAAAACTCAGCTTAAACAAGATTCAAGAGAGCACCTCTCTACTTGAGAAAACATTTTTTTTCTCAGATGTTCTTTTAAGAAATAAACCTTCTCCCAAATCATGGGTTTCTAAATCATCACGCTAACCCCTTCCTCTTAACTGACAGCCCTAAAACGATCCTCAAACCGAAAGATCAAACACACTTATTTAAAGGGACTCTACTAATCCACAGAAGGATTCTCTAGTCCACTCCTATACCAAAGGAATTATTTTGATAAATGGTTCCCAATAAGGACTTTTTCCCCAAAACCACATCATCTCATTCTGTTAAAGATAATCAACTTGAAACTCTCAGCAAACATACTCATTTACTATACCCAAAGGATTCTATCAATAATCAACACACTATTTGAAAACCACTTTTGTTCTTCTACTTCTACACATAATATTGGGCCTCCAAGGTCCTAGCACAAAAATGCAAAGCCTAAATTCAACCTCCAAGTCTTCTACAATGAATTTCTGGTATAATTGATAAGAAATCCTCAAATTCATTTACTAAAATTTCGCACAACTCAAACTATAATCTCAGTCATTAATATCAACATTCCTCACTAATCAAGTAACCGCCGAAGGCGACTCACTTCACCAATCTTAGACCTTCTCTAACCCACACCAATCAAATTCAGCTACACGACCACAATATACCTATTCACAATATCCTAACTGATTGACCAAGATTCAAACATACTCAATCAGTAACATTAATAAATAAATATATTCTTGACCAAGTTATCCTTAGAGATAATCTAACTCCCATAGGGTTACTCACTGAGGCCGAGTCATACTTGACAATAACTCAACAATCTCTGCTATCCCATTAATTAACATGACTATTAGATTTCTCTACACTGCTACTCTCATTAAACTACACCATCATAATTCTTCTACACAATCTTACCGAGTACCCAATTGTGATACTCTAATAAACTGATCAAGATTTCCATACTTGCTAATTCTAATGTTCTATCAAAATGAACACAAGATCTTAGACCACATCTCGCTATAGGTCCTACTAGTTGCGACAACGAAATCTGTTAGCTCCAAAGACAAACATTCTATTTAAATCAAATCCTCTCTAAGGATTATTATAATAAATCGATTTATTACTCAATGCCTCTCAAACAACCTGACACCTAAAGGTTCACAAAATCATCTACTAAACCACCACTATCTAGTTGCCAATACACATCCAAAAAGACTTTGTAATACAGTTCGGTTAACTCTTTCTCAGAAGAAGAGGCAAATAGAAATAAATTTCAGCACATAGGAAAACGTTACCACTTACAGTAGTTACAAGATCAAGAGAAACAATCAAATAGCAATGATCTCGAAAAACAAAAGATGTGATCATAGTTGAGGGCACACGTTCCACAAGTAGAGAATATCAACCTCAAACGAGAATAAAACATTGCTTTTGGAATTCGGGAAACTCTGATGGGCAAAATAGAAAGTTTAGGCACAATTCAATAAACTGCAAGTTTCTTTGATTACAGCATCACCATGCCAACTCCAACAAAAAGAGATTTGAAGACCACAACACATGAACCACTTAGGAATTAATAAAACATTTTCAACACGTCACTTTGCTCGAAACAAGTTCAGCTTCCACATCAACATGAGGTTCAAAAGTTCATAAACACAAAACTAGAGACATTTTCATTTAATCAATATCACGCGAGCGATCAAATTCTTTTATACAAAACATTCAACATTATCACCATAATCCCTTACTAACAATCATACTAACAATAAAATAATACACTCTTAGCGAGAATCATCATAGCCTCCTATCCCATCATAAACCTCTCCAAAAGAAACACAAACCACAAGGTTGAAACAAACCTCTTTTAACACGATCATGCTATCAAAATAACAATTTCGCAAGGCATGCTATCAGAGACTACTTATTCACTCATCCAGTCAACCAATAGTGTTGCTCAACACCCACTCCAACTATCATTAACAATTGACAATTGTATTTATCACATATGCAAATAGGGTCCTACTTCTATTTGCAGTCACCTAACCATCTATAAACACAGAGTCAACATTCCACTTTATGCTCAGAGTTTAGGGCAAAATATAATTAAACATTTAATAACATCATCTCCTGTAAAACAGGGTTTCATAAGATACTACCTCAACATTCATCTAATCCGATATACATGTTTCAATCTAGCAAATATGCATGATCATCAAGTAGCCAGTTTATGAAAAAATTTGGATTAATATCCTCTAAGGCATCGTTCAAACACATCCTCAACATAACCATCACTAATGGGTAGACTAATCCATTGAGACACATTACTCCGAATTATCCAATAAATTTACCAAATTCCACAATCTTAATGATCAGACCAAATCATCAATATACCACACCTCTTAATAAATCTTGGATTCCTAGTATGAATAGTCATACCATTAAACAAGTTCATCATGTAACTACTCTATGACAACACCAAATTTATCAACTTCACTTCTAAGGATCTTGGTTAAGATCAATTACGCACCACATTACAGACCCAACTTGATAACTCATACATTATCAATTTATCTTCTATGCTTAAAACCTCTCACTTAACACAACAAAACATTACAAAGGAGTTTTGATACTTTCTTTCTCAAAGAAGATGCACTAAACTTCAACATTCCAACTACTCCAAAAGAAGTGCGTAGAGTCAAAACATCCTTCAATGAAGTTTGTAAAAGATACTTTCCGTTATCTAAAACACCAAGCAAATAAATAGGTCATGTTTGCCAACAAGAAGGTAGAACTCTCATAAAAAGAAATAATATTGCCAATGACAACATTTACAAGTAGCAAGAATAGCTCAAGAGTCAAAAAAGACAATAATTGCTCTATAAAACAAATACAAACCAATTGAAAACCATCAACTGCATTGTAACCACTATCCAAAGAAAGTTCATTAACCGCAAGCGGCTCAATAGTTGGAAAAACAATGATTGCTTTAAGGGTCAAATTAAATCAATGGAAACACATCAACTGGAATGAAAACTACTAACCCAAGAGAAATTCATCAAGCACAACTGGACAAGAGTTGACCAAATTCAAATTCAAGGAAGAGAACAACTTCTCTAAAGATACTCACAATCAACACCTGTACTAAGATATCCGAGGTAACCACTTCACTATTCTCGTACCATGAACAGTGGTGTAACCTGGTAAAGCCCAGAGCCACAACCACGACCTCACCCTCTCAACATCGATTAACCCCACACATAACAATCATATAATCAATTAATAAGAAATCATACTCATTTCATATCAGCAATCATCAATATGATATAACGGAAACGTAAATGCAATATAATCAATTAATAAGAAATCATACTCATTTCATATCAGCAATCATCAATATGATATAACGGAAACGTAAATGCAATGATTGGCCCATCCCCATCGTTCGCGCAAAAGGTACCTAAAAATACAAACAGAACAACAAGAGTGAGTCCAAGACTCAACAAAGTACAATTAATAAGACAATTCGATACAGAACTATAACATCATCATCCAACCAAAATTCTTTAATAAACCAAGCCATATGCTCATGTAATGCAAATGCACAAATGCAACTTTTCTTTTCTCTTTGCATAAAACGGTAATGCAGAGTATGCATCTGTCGATGCATACTCATGCCTTTGCCTTCTAGCACAGGGACTATAAGCCCACACTCCACGAGTGTGGGGACCTCAAGCCCGTCTAATACATGGTGGGGACCTCAAAATCAATGCTTGGTCACCACGTGACCAAGCCTCAAAGATGATAACATGATGCATATGAATCAATTCTTTTATCCAACATAAACATGTATTAGCCAGTAGCAACATCCATGAATAAAGAGTATACTCATACTTCTAGCATTCATGATCAGCGATATACACATCATTCTAGCATCCATGAGTAGAGAATATACACATATTCCAGCAAAAACGAATAATCACTCTTAATTATCCTATCACTAATTGTACTTGCCTCAACCGTGCGAAGATGGAAGACGCGGAGAGGGCGCTACCCCCAGAACCAAACCCACACATGAATAATTTTAACAAACACTCTAAGATAATAATTTTGGACTAAACATTGCTAGAAACAAATATATATAACTCACTACGCTCCCTAGCGAAACCCAAAACTCCAAATCCCATGACATCGATCTGTCCCCTCAATAGATAGTCCACTTCTAAAATTCATAACGTTTCGTCCAGAGATCCAAAAGGGGTGTTATTTAATTCTCTAGAAAGCTTATTAATTTATCTACATAAAACTAGTTGGTGAGCTTTCCAGATTCAGCCATCTTCTATCCTTATCAAACAGATTAATAGAACTACTAAATCTCATCAGTGGTTCTAGACAGTGAGACTAAAACTGACGTATCTTTCAGTACACATAACCAACATTTATGTTCTTTAGCTTTCTAGAAATATTATAAAAATACCTACAACTTTAGTTTTGGTGAGATCTTCTAAATAATTCATTAACTATTTTCTAATAACTGATTAACATTAACTGTTAGAATTATGACAGAACCATAGAACAGCGACGCTACGAAAATCATATCTCCTCATCCGCTCATCCAAACGACCTGATCCAAGACTCTATGGAAAGCTAGTGACATCAACCACAACTCTCTAGGAGACGGCGAGGTCAGAATCCGCAATTATCATCCTCAAATCTGTCGGCTACTATAGACTGCCCTAAACCGATCTAACACTAACATCGCCTAAATACAAGATTACACTACTAATCGAATGGGATTGGGATTACACTTGAAGAACCACTAAAGAATGACGAAATCACCATGTGATTCCTCTTCTCCTCCCTTTCTCCCTTCTTCTTCTTCTTCTTGGCCGGCAGCAAGGGGGCGACATGGCTTGGCCACGGAGGACAACATGGAGAGGCGGTAGCAATGGGGTGGGCGTGCTACAGTAATGGTAGTGGCACTGTAGCATGGTAGCACTATAGCGAATCTAGGGTTCCCCCTCCTCCTTTTGTTGGTGGTTGTTTTCCCCATAGGCCCTGGGCCACTGTGGCTATTTTCCCCCACTTGGCTATGGGCTGGCAGCCCACTTCTCTCTCAGTATCTGAATTTTATCTTTTAATTCTCATGATTTCCTCTATAATTTTTATTGCACTCTAAAGATAATCAGGATATTACATCGAGGGTCACACATCTAGATGAGAGGTTCACCGAGTTTCGACAGTAGCTGGCTCCACTAGTCTATTAGAGGTTTGGGCATGGTCACCGCCCTCCATCTTCGTGGTTTGATCATCCATCCTCTTCAGGTGCCCTTCCTCCTTCCTAGAGTATCTTGGAGAGTCCCTTTTGGTATTTGATGCCAAAGGGGGAGAAGAATGGAGGATTGGAAGCAAGTGTTATTTTCTTAATTTAGGTCAATAGACCTTGTCTTGTGTCGAACCCGAGAACGAAGGATCCCGGATTCTCTGTGTCTCATACACTAGTCTAGGAACAGCTAGTGTACACAGTCAAATAAAAATGATAGCAAATCCATATCATGCATTTTATTGAATAATAATAAGAGTTATTACAAATGGGCATAAGGCCAAATAAAAAGAAACAACGGAAAGCATAAGTAAATATGTAGGTCACACGATACACCACAGGCAATCGTCTGGGGGCGTGGCCTAGTTCTCCAAGTCCTCACCGTCGATGTAGAACTCCTTCTCTGAACAATAATTTATTAAGAAAGGGTGAGTACAAAGATGTAATCCGCAAGTTACACCCAATAACAAAATATAATGCATGCAGTTATGTCAAAGGAAGGCTTTTATGGCTCAATTTGCATAAAGCGAATTTTTCTATTTAAATATTCTTACTAAGTTCCAAAGCAGTTTATTCTATAACTAAAATTATTATTTTTAATTGAAAATTCTATAGTGGATAACCTCTATACAAGTGTGGTGAAGGATACCCTCCTGTCACATGGCTAACCACCCAATTTACCACAAGGATTAACCATCCCAAAACATTTGCAAAATTCATTTTTAATACAAAACCAAAGTCTAACTTTGAGTGGCTTTGATTAGCATGTCCATGACCGTGGATCCGGCTATTTGAATAGTTTTACACTCTGTAGAGGTTGTACAACTTTACTCACAAGAGATAGTTTGCTTAAAATATCGGCCAAGACATGCTTTCGAAGGCATGCGACTAAGCATCTATCACAAGGCTTTTACAATGTTCCACCCACAAAATTATTATGTCCACTAAGGTTTCACTTCCAAATGGGCTCAAATATTATCATGTGTTGATGAGCATCAAGACAAGATCCCGAAGTGAAGAAGATCATCATGTGTTGATGATATTCAAGTCAAGAACGCGGACTTGGAGTGGAGATGTTCATCATAAAGTGATCACCCCAAGATGGATGCTCAAGGCAAAGGTATATCTAGCATAGGCTAAGGATTTGTTTCTTAGTCATTTTACCGGTCTCGGTGTTTGGTGTGGAGACCGGGTTGCTAGTATAAGTTGTCATACTAATAACACAAGTCTTGACTAGTAGCTTGAGTGTGTCATGTGCTGATAGCTCTTAGTGCTTTCTCTAGCTCTCCTTGGCATGTTATCTATATTTGGGAATGTGTTTTGCAAATAATTAAGGCTCATGCATAATCCTTGTAGCACGTGACTTTAGTTTGCGAATGTGTTTTGCAAATGGTTTAAGTCCATATACCATTCCTTGTGGCATTATTCTAAAGTCGACAAATGTATTTTACAACTTAATGAGAATCGTGCTTTCTTTCCTTGTCTACATCGTGCATCAATTGATAAATGTGTTTTGCAAATTGAGTTGAAGCGAAATGCAAATTCTGTTTTTCCTAGTCTCTGGCGGTCTGACTGTAGCCTTTGGGTGACCTGACTGGCCCACTTTTGGTCTGACCAGGCTTAGTGTCGGTCTGACGTTTTGGCAATCTGACCGCCTTTGTTGACCGGTCTGACCAGTGGGACCCCGGTCTGACCGGCCCCACAGTCAGTCACCCTGGTTAGCTTTTTCTAGAGAAGGTTGTTGCTATGGTTGGCTTGGCTCGTGTATCACTACAAGAAATCTGCTAAACTATGACAAAATGTCTATGACAACTAGGTAAATCATCATTATCTGCCCATATTCTATGACGTTTTTCGACAACAGCGTCATAAAGAGCATCCCGGGGCTGGGACCCTACTTGTAGTGACGAAAAATGTCAAAATCGTCACTAACTCCCAAACCTCAAATTGTCATAAACAGGGCATTTGGCATTGTGACACCATTGCTTTGTCAAAGTTACACAGGTGACAATCTCATATCATCGTAATCCTCTTGGAGTTTTTTTGGATAAAGTTACACAGGTGACAAGCTGGTTTGTTGCCACCGTGGACGAATAGAAGTGGGACCCACATGTCAGGAAGTGGTGCAAAATGTAATGTGGCACACGCAAATAAAAACCAGCTCCCAAGCTTCGAACCGGGGACCTGTTTCATCGCAAGCTGCTGCAACACCACTGCACCATCGAGAGGAATTCGTTGAAATTGTATGTGAATATCTAGGTAAGCTATTACATGCGAGGTAGGGACTTACAAAGAAAAACTAGTAGCACGGTGGCGGCCATTGTGTTTGAACAGCTGAGCAAAGGGGACGGCTGCGACTCCCACCGGCGACGACTCCGCCTCCCACCGGCGAGGGCTGCTCGTCCCATGCTCATTGCGCCACTACCACAGCTCCATGGCACGGCCATAGTTGCTACGGCGGTCGGCCGCCACACAGGCCGACACCCAAATCTGGCCAAACATAGGCCATTCTCAATTGTAGTATTCAATTGAAGGTAAGGATGCCCTCCATTCTCCTTTTGTTGCTTCTTAGCGCTCGGGTTTGGTTGAATAATAGTGATATTGTAGATTTTGTGCATTTTTAGCTGGTCCATGGTTTAACTTGAGTATATGCCACTGAATTACCAATTTGAGAGTTTAGAATACACTTAATTTTACAAGCCGTTCGGTCATTGCAAAATATTTATGTTTTGTGATGTTGAACAGTATGAAGATGTGAACAGCATGGACAATAATTTTGATTAAGGTTTACTTGTTTGAATGGCTGATAGATGGGCAATAATTTTGATTAATTTGTACTTGTTTGAGTGTCTGACAGATGGACAGATCTTGGATTAAATCCAAACAGTTTAGCACTGCACATATCAATGGAGTGAAAGAGTTCATGCAATTTGTTAGTGCCCGATTTGATGAGAATGCTGAAATACATTGCCCATGTCGTGTATGTTTGAATCGGGCTCATAGACCTCAAGGAGTTGTGGAGGATCACACATATATTCATGGAATGTCAAGCACATATAATAGGTGGATCCATCATGGAGAACCATTGGATGATGGAATTCATGAAAATGCACCGCATGAGAATGAACCATTCGATACTATGGAACATGATGTTGAAGAGGATGTTGGTTTGAACGAGGATGACGACGATGATGATAGAATTCCAGATATGGTAGAGGAGCTATACACAGCTGAAGAACAAGGTGGACGAAATTCAATGTTTGGAAGTGTAATAGCAGAGTTGCAGTGCCAGCTTTATCCTGGATGTGCTCATTTTTTAAGATTTACATTTGTTGTGAAGTTACTTCATATCAAATCATTCTATCGAATTAATAATGTTGCATTCACTGCATTGCTGAAGCTGTTGTCTTCAGCGTTTCCAGCTTGCTTTCTTCCCACATCTTACAATGAAGGAAATAACTTTATCCGTGCATTAGGACTTGGATATGATTCAATCCATGTTTGCAAGAATAATTATGTCTTGTTTCGAAAGGAGTATGCTAACAATGATGAGTGCCCAGTATGTGGTGAATCTAGATGAAAAGATGCAGAAGGAAGGAAGCAGATTCATGTGAAGGTATTGCGGCATTTTTGATTGATTCCAAGGCTGAAGAGGATGTTTGCTTCTAAAAATACAGTGGAGGAGGCACAATGGCACAAGTTGAAGCGGCAACCTATGAACAATGAACTCAGCCATCCTGCTGATGGTGAGGCATGGAAAGACTTCGACAGAAAATATGGGTGGTGTAACACCCTGGCCCAAAATCCGCTCAATGCCCAGCCCACCGTGGGGCGGATCCGTGCACACATAGCACCCCACTTACACTTTTGTCCTCGCTTCGTGTAAAAGGGTTAACCCGGAGGTGCTATGTTTGGACCCAACAAGCATTATATACTAGTACAACTCACTTTAGACAAGCAATGTGGGACTAATCCCACCACACAACTCCTCATGGGCCACATGGGCCGCATACGAGTAGGCCGAGGTATTACATTCACCCCCCCTTAAGGGCTGACGCCCTCGGCAGCACACCGCATCTGTGACAAATGCCTGAACCACCCCTCGGTACCGTCCGTGCGTCGGTCTTGGCACATATGCCATGCCGTGTGTCCACTCCGGGACCACACGCGCCATGCGCCATATGCCCGCGCCCCTGTCCCGCACGCATCCGTGCAACAAGGTTGATGCTCGATACCATCTGTAACACCACGCCCAAAATCCGCTCAATGCCCAAACCCCATCGTGGGCGGACCCACGCACACATAGCACCCCACTTACACTTTCGCCCGCCGTGTAAAAGGGTTAACCCGGAGGTGCTATGTTTGGACCAAACAGGCATTATATACTAGTACAACTCACTTTAGACAAGCAATGTGGGACTAATTCCACCACACAACTCCTCATGGGCCACATGGGCCGCATACGAGTAGGCCGAGGTATTACAGGTGGTTTGCAAAAGATGCAAGGAACATGAGACTTGGCCTTGCTACAAATGGTTTCAATCCATTTGGCAATATGAGCTCCTCCTATAGCATGTGGCCAGTATTTGTCGTGCCTTACAACAGGCCACCCTGGGCATATATGGAATAGTCCAACTTCATGATGGCCCTACTGATCCCAAGTCCAAAATGTCCAGAAAAGGATCTTGATGTGTTCTTGGAGCCTCTCATCGAAGAGTTGCTAGAGCTTTGGAAGGGTGTCCGTACTTATGATGCATGTAGTGCTAGTATGTTTGATCTACATGCTGTAATTTTATGGTGCATTCATGATTATCCAGCATTGGGTACCTTGTCAGGACGAACCACAAAAGGTTATTATGCATGTGTGCGTTGTGACAAAGATCCCTGCTCAAAGAAATTAAGGCACAGCATATGTTACATTGGCCATCATCGTTTCCTTCCAAGGGATCGTCTGTGGAGAAAAAAGAAAGAATTTAATGGTGAGAATGAAATCCGTGCAAAGCCTTGGGAACTTAGTACAGAGGAGCTACTGCAGCAACTGGACAATGTAAGAGATGTTAGACTAGGAATGCATCTGCAAAGCGGTAATAAGAGAAAGCAGCAAGCCGATGGTCAAGTTTACACTCAAAGAGTTTGTTTGTTTGACTTGCCATATTGGTCGAGTCTGAAGCTGTGGCACAATCTTGATGTAATTCACATTGAAAAAAAATATATGTGACAACCTGCTTGGTACATTTCTCAACATTGATGGGAAGATAAAGGACACAGTCAGTGCTAGGCTAGATTTGGAAGACATGGGCATAAGATCTTTTTTACACTTGAAGTATGAAGGAGATTCATACAGTATCCCTAAAGCCCCGTATGAAATGAAAAAAAGACCAAAAGCGTAAATTTTTTGAATTTATACGAGAGGTGAAATTTCCAGATGGATATGCTTCTAACTTAGCAAAATGTATTAGTGCGGATGGATGCAAGGTGCTAGGATTAAAAACTCATGATTGTCATATTCTTCTACAAAGAATTTTACCTGTTGCCCTACGAGGAATCATGAGTAAGGAGATATATGAAGTAGTTGCTGAATTGGGAAATTTCTTTCAATAGTTATGTTGCAAAACTCTAAAGCTAGATGTTCTGCATAAATTCAAAGTTCAAATCCCAATCATTTTGTGCAAGCTTGAGAAAAAAATTTCCACCAGCTTTCTTTGATGTTATGGTCACTTGGCTGTTCATTTACCTGATGAAGCAATCCTAAGAGGCCTAGTGCAATATGGCTGGATGTACCCAGTGGAAAGAAGGCTATGTACACTGAAGCGTTTTGTGAGGAATAGGACTAGACCTGAAGGATCCATTGCAGAAGCATATGTTGCTAATGAGTGTTTAACTTTTTGCTCAAGGTACTTGAATGATGTGGAGACACGATTCAATCAAGAGGGCAGGAATAGACAGTGTGTTGACTTAAAAGAAGGTGACCTCTCTGTTTTTCAGCATGGTGTTCATTAATTGGAGCCTCGAGGATGACATATCTTGAAGGTGATTATGACAAGATGGTTTGGTATGTGCTCAACAATTGTCGTAAGGTTCAGCCATTTATGGAGTATGTGATCCCTTCTAACACTTTTGACTTTTATTTCAGATATAATATATTATTTATCTGTAATTTCTGAAGCCAGTATGTAGGTTATGCAGATAAGAGTTAGAGAAAGAAGGTAGTCATGATGTGGAAAAAAGGCTAGAGCATGAATTTGCCACATGGTTTAAGAAGCATGTGAGTTTTCTTTGCAATTTTGGATGGAACTCTGATCAGGTGTATAGGTTATCATCATCTCACCTTTTTTGTCGGATGGCAAGATCGCATTATGTGGAAGGAGTAGAGGTCAGTGATGACCTATATTCATTGGCATGCCAACCAGATATGCGAGTGAGATTATATTCAGCATGTATTGTTGATGGTGTTCGATATCACACGGTTGACCGTGAAAAAAATAGAAAGACTCAAAACAGTGGAGCCATGGTTCAGGGTACACATAATGGTGAGCATATTAATTTTTATGGTTGTCTGCAAGACATTATCGAGTTGCAGTATAACTCAAGCCAAGACGTCCGTCGAATAGTTGTTTTATTTCGTTGTGGCTGGTTTGATCTTGATGGCAAGAAAACAAGATTGAAAGATGATGGATATTTCAAAAGCATCAACACTGTAAGTTACTGGTACAAAGGAGATCCTTTTATTCTAGCCGCACAATCAACAAAGGTATTTTACTTGTAGGACACAAAGTTTGGTGGAGACTGGAGAGTTGTTCAAAAGTTTGAACATAGGCATTTGTGGAGTGTCACCGAAGCAGAAACTGAGAAGGAACTTACATACCAAGATAATGACTGTACACAATGTCCAGTACAAGAAAATGAACCTATTTCTGAAAATTTACATGCTGATGATGGAGAGTGTCATACTGTCCCTGCTAGTATCGTTGAAAATGCTCGCAACCAAGCGGATGATGTCAATTGTGAGTCTGATGAAGACGACGAAACTTACATGCAGTACTGTAGTGATAATGAAGATCGTGCAATTCCTGAGATAGATAGCCATGAGGAGTAGTTTGTGATCTGTTAGTTTGTTGTAATGTGGACATAGATATGTAAGATTGATGTTAATTTGGCACTTTGTTGTATTTTCTGATGTTAATTTGGCCATAGTTTCAGAGTCACAATTGCAACAAGAGAACCATGCATCCAACTATCAACTGTATGAACCATGCTGAAATGCATTCCAACATTCCAAATTTAAATGTACATCGAGACATCTTTTCAGATTTCATTTCCCATTTCGGACAGAGTTTATACAAACTAGATATTATATTACAAAAGACTTGAAGATAACTAAATTAGGAAATCAATTGACAATCTTCTCAATGCAAATTCCTAATAGCAAGAATACAAATGCAACTACAACCATTTTTAACTTTTCATCTCCAGAAGTGGCTTTCCTGAGTGAATTGTTTATCTCGTCCAATGAAGTCTTGATCTGGTCCAATGAGCTCTTTATCACAGCAAAATGTTGTTCCAATACACTGTGGTCCACTGTGAAAACCACTTCATTTCCATCTCTTCTCTGTTGTCCGATACGATGCAGGCGCCCAGGATGCAGCCCACTCAAATGGCTCAGGTATTGGTCTTTCCACATGAATGTGTCGCACTCACCCGAATACATCTGGAGCAACAAAAACTATAAACTGCCCGGCAAAACCAAAAACCAAATTCAACAGAAAAGGGAGTTTCTTACCCCTTCGTTCTAGGGCATTTGTAGTACTTCTTTCCTCAATTCTTCGAGCTCCCGGACACAGCCCAGATCATCGTGGCTTGGCACTTTGGGCACGACACAAGAGGTAGCCCACCGCTAGGGCCTATGGTTGACCACTCAGAGTGTATCTCCGCACAACATTTCTGCTTGTCCATGGTGCGGCAACGCGTAGGTGAGCGGCCATCGAGGCGTACCACGGGAGCGACGCTTCAGGTCGCCGGTTTCGGGGAGTGGAGGGCCAAACCCTAGAATCGATTTGGGGGAGTGCGGCGAGCATAGACGACCGGAGGCGGCGAGCCTAGACGAACCTATTTTTAAAGCCCCGGTCAAACTAAATTCAAAACTTGAGCTCAAGCACTGTTCACCTGGCCCGAGCCCGACGCGCCTCTTGACTCGGCCAAACCCTATCACTTCTGCATGCAACCGTTCGATTAGAATCCAACTGTTGAAAACGATTGGGCCGTTCAGATCAGTCCGAATGCCAAATCAATCCAGACCGTTAATTCTTGATTGAACAGCCCGCGTTGATTGGGCCATTCGGACCAGTCCGAACGGCCACGAAATCCCAGCCGTACATTTTGTGTCGTGTGGTTCTTAAACGCCCCGAGTCCGATCAGACCGAGCGCATCGCACCACACCAGCTTGCCACCGTTTGATCTTGATCGAATGGCCCTTGTTGAGTGGACCATTTGGACCGTCCGAACGGCCACTCAAATTTGGACCATCCAAATTAGATCGTGTGGCCCAAACATTTAGTTGTACAGTGAAAATATAACTAACTTCAAAAATGCTTAACTAATTCTTCTTAACTTCAAAATGAGTGAAACCAGTTTTGATAATTTTCATTTTAACTTAACTTTATTTTAAAATAGGTTTCAAACTACTCACTGTCACAGAAAATATATTTTGTGGAGAGTGATCCAAAACTAAGTTATTTTTGAACTACAAAAGACTATTAACTTTGAAAATTCATAACTAATTCATAAAAACTCCAAATGAGATAAACTCAGTTATTTTGGTCTTATAAAATTATTCTCTATTTATCTATGTAATCCTTTTTCCCACCACCTTTCTACAACTGAAGAAATGTCTTCGAGTTCCTGCCGAAGCAACCAATTTAGAAGACCTCGATTTGCAACCTGATCTCTCTTAATTATCGGGAGCACCCGATACGCATTCTTGAAGAAATGGAGCGCAAGACAAGGAATCGCAACATCAAGTTCTTAAAGGTACAGTGGAACAACCATACTGAAGATGAAGCAACTTGGGAACGTGAAGACCGTATGCGAACCGAATATCCCGACCTTTTTCCTTCTCTCTAAAGTGCCTTCGGATCAAGAAAGGAAAGGTTAAGCAAAACAATGCGAAGGAAAATGTAATAGAATTTCCTTGTAACCTTGTTAGGATATCTTAGCACTATCTTTGAAGGAAATCAAGACAACAGATATAATGTTGTATCTTTTAGAACCTTCCTGTCCAACTTCCGACCTACCCAGATCTCGGGCACGAGATCTTTTGTAAGGGGGGGAGGTTTGTAACATGCCCAAATTAATTAATGATAATTAGTATGCATCTTATCAGCATGCATGACATTTTGGAAACTTTTTCATATTTTATTGCACATGAAAAATCTCAAACAAAATTTAAACCTACAACTCAAATATTAGCTCCAAAAGAAAACAAGAACAAAAACTCTTATTTATCTTATGAAAATAATTTATTCAATTACTATAATAATTATCATGAATTAATATATTTTTCCAAAAATTTTGAAACTCTTTTCAACCCTTGAAAATTCTAACTCTTTTCTTTAACCTTTTTCCAAGTTTGAATTTAATTTAAGCAAATAAATTTTGAACAATGAAACCAGTTTTGATAATTTTCGTTTTAACTTAACTTTATTTTAAAATAGGTTTCAAACTACTCACTGTCATAAAAAATATATTTTGTGGAGAGTGATCCAAAACTGAGTTATTTTTGAACTACAAAAGACTATTAACTTTGAAAATTCATAACTAATTCATAAAAACTCCAAATGAGATAAACTCAGTTATTTTGGTCTTATAAAATTATTCTCTATTTATCTATGTAATACTTTTTCCCACCACCTTTCTACAACTGAAGAAATGTCTTCGAGTCCCTACCGACGCAACCAATTTAGAAGACCTCAATTTGCAACCCGAGCTCTCTTAATTATCGGGAGCACCCAATACGCATCCTTGAAGAAATAGAGTGCAAGACAAGGAATCGCAACATCAAGTTCTTAAAGGTACAGTGAAACAACCATACTGAAGATGAAGCAACTTGGGAACATGAAGAATGTATGCGAACCGAATATCCCAACCTTTTTCCTTCTCTCTGAAGTGCCTTCGGATCAAGAAAAGAAAGGTTAAGCAAAACAATGGGAAGGAAAATATGATAGAATTTACTTGTAACCTTGTTAGAATATCTTAGCACTATCTTTGAAGGAAATCAAGACAACAGATATAATATTGTATCTTTTAGAACCTTCCTGTCCAACTTCCGACCTACCCAGATCTCGGGGACGAGATCTTTTGTAAGGGGGGAGGTTTGTAACATCCCCAAATTAATTAATGACAATTAGTATGCATCTTATCAGCATGCATGAAATTCTAGAAACTTTTTCATATTTGATTGCACTTGGAAAATCTCAAACAAAGTTTAAACCTACAACTCAAATATTAGCTCCAAAAGAAAACAAGAACAAAAACTCTTGTTTATCTTCTGAAAATAATTTATTCAATTACTATAATAATTATCATGAATTAATATAATTTTTCCAAAATTTTTGGAACTCTTTTCGACCCTCCCAAAATTCTAACTATTTTCTTTAACCTTTTTCCAAGTTTGAATTTAATTTAAGCAAATAAATCTTGAACAGTGAAACCAGTTTTGATAATTTTCATTTTAACTTAACTTTATTTTAAAATAGGTTTCAAACTACTCACTGTCACGGAAAATATATTTTGTGGAGAGTGATCCAAAACTGAGTTATTTTTGAACTAGAAAAGACTATTAACTTTGAAAATTCATAACTAATTCATAAAAACTCCAAATGAGATAAACTCAGTTATTTTGGTCTTATAAAATTATTCTCTATTTATCTATGTAATCCTTTTTCCCACC
Source organism: Phyllostachys edulis (assembly GCA_036346405.1). NCBI lineage: Eukaryota > Viridiplantae > Streptophyta > Magnoliopsida > Poales > Poaceae > Phyllostachys > Phyllostachys edulis. The sequence continues at coordinate 18,520,618 of CM070567.1, forward strand.
ACCTTTCTACAAATTTTGGCCAAATAATTAAATTAGGATGAGTGCTATATGTCATTTAGGTCATTAACTTTTTCTGTATATTAAAATGAATTCATTCATAAATTTATACGAATTTTAGCATCACATATCATATTAAATTACTTTGAAAAATATTATTCATGAGTTTCATCATTCACTAACTTAAATTTTTTGTGAAATATATTGGGCACTGGGGCAAAACTGTGAACTGCACCCACAATCCTGCCCAAAAATTCGTTGTGCGCCACAACCCACCCCGCCAGCCACCCAATTTTTTGTGAAATGTATATTTTGTCCAAACAGGTCATTGGACCTCCCCAACCGGGTGGAGGGTATTTTCGTAAACATCACACACACGCACGGCGTAAACCCCTTCATATTCCTGCCCGAATCCCCTCCTCAAATCCTCTCCCCCAAATCCCCTTTCCCCAAACCCTAGTGGATCCATCCCCCACCCCCAAATCCCCTCCTCCAGCAAGATGACAACACTCGGTGGGGCGACGGCAAGGGCTGGGCAACAGCAACGACAAGGGGAAGGGTGATGGTGACATCCATCTCCCTGCATCCATGTCGAGGCGGAAGGTGCTAGCGAGAAAAAAGTTGGCCAGTAAGTTCCATCTCCCTTTATCTGGTCGGTGAGGGGTTTGCGTCGGTAGGCTGGACCAGCGGAGGTGGGTGATGCCGGGGCGTGGGAGCACGTCCACGGCCCTGGCAGAGGCACGTTAGGGAGCCAGCGTTAGGGCAGCGAGGGCAGAAGTGGCGGACCCGGCTGCCTCGCATGCTAAAGTTCTTGTAAATTTGTTACTTCCATTGGGCGTTGCATGCTAGAGTTCCATAGTAATCTTGCCGTAATTTAATTAGTTGCATACTAGTAACTTTGTAGTATCAAAATTGCAATCTTACACTTATTTTCTTACTCACGTAAAGAAGCACCATCTACCAAATATGACAAAAAGAAGGCTCAAAATCTGATGAGGAACAATCAAGTGTTGCAAGGACTTGGCGTCATTGCATTAGCATAAATTCTTACAAATACACGTGTAGACAACATGGGTAGTAGTCGCAAAGACTCTGGATCCGAGTATGACCCTCAAGAGAACGAGGATGAGGACACTGAACAAGAGGAACTCGATAAGGTGCTCATTCTTGTTCTGTGCCTCTCTCTCTTGTGTTGGGGGTTTGGGGGGGCGGGAGAGGCTGCTCATGTGGTGTCCTTGCACTGTTGCAGTGTTATTTATCATATATTCAGTTTGTAGTTTGATCCATGTGCTACTAATTCTTCTTGTATTCTGCCAATGAGGCCTGGTATGTTTCTAAGAAGAGATCTAGACAGAGGGAAAACAATTCTGCCAGGATGCCTCCAGGAGGGACTGTACCACCAAAGAGGGTGCTGGCACCTGATGATCAATTCCAACCTGCTAGATGCACTAGGCAGAAGACAAGAGAGTCTGCATTAATTCAAGAAGTTTCCCTTGGTACGAGTTCAGATCCAAAAGAACAGGCTACTCAAAGCCCTCCTACTGCCACACATGATTCTTTGGTACCTACCCAATCTGAGGAGCACATTCAAATGTACTCTGATGAAGGCAAGTGATTGTGCACAACCCTTTAAGAAATGCAAATATGCTTTACACTAACTTTATGAAATTCATATTTTCAGATGCACTAGATGTTAGTCAACAATCAAATAAGAGGGGAAGAAACAAGGGCAGAGATCTTGATAGGATATCAAGAGCATTAAGCTGTAAGATTCCAATCCAAATTTCCAAAGGGAAGAAACGGCCCGAGACACCTATGCAAAGCTTGCATCAGAGGGTGGGATCATACTAAGACAGCATATACTAGTCCTTCCACACTGGAAAGAGTACAAGAATGATCAGCCTCACCTTATGGACTACAATCAAAAAGTTGCAGTAAGTATACCAACTCTTGGCCAAAAGTGAAATCCCTTTCTGTTTTCCTTGTTCTGTTGTTTCTCGTTGTATTCACATGTCTCTTGTGTAATGTGTATGCTCTTTGTTAGGGTCAATTTACCATGGACACCAACTCAAAGGCAGTCACATCTGCATGTGCTGATTTGCTCAAGTGTGGAAAACAGCATGATGAGGTCTGAGCTTAAAAAGTGCTACTTTGATGGTGTACCAGCAAATCAAGTGAGAACCACTAGCCCGCTGAAGCAAATGACTGATGAGCAAAGGAGAGCGCTGGTGCAGATGTGGTCCAACCTAAAGCACATGGTATGAAAGTAATTGGTTCATTTGCTTAGTTATCTGTTACTTGGCGTGTTTTACACTAATCTGTCTTTCTGTAGGACCGTTGTAGAAAAACAAACCTGAGCAGGAGAAAGTCCAGCCAAAAATGACCGGCTCTCGTTCCTACATTGCACACTTTCATGCTGTTGTAAGTACTTAGAGAAATGATGTTCTTATACATTTGTTATGAAACCCTTCCATACCATGTTGGAAGTTTACAGTTTGCAATGATTTGAACATTTCAGAAGCAAGAGAAATATAAAGATGTAGAGCCCACTACAATTGACCTCTTCAAAGAGTGCCATAATAGCAAGAAACTTGGTTCTAGTGAGCCAGTGAAGAAAGCAATTGTTAGTCACCACTTGTTTATTTCTTTTGTACATAAGTATATTGTAAATAATAACACTTACGTGTAGTCCATCTATTGCTAGGCTGATATGGAAGCCATCGTGGCTCAACCAGTGGAAGATGGACAAGAATCAAAGTCTCCTACTGCAGCTGTTTCTAAAGTGCTCGGTGAGTCAACCAAATTCCTTGAACGTGTGGGCCTTGAAACACCCTCACAGAAAATCTCGAGACGAGGTGTTTCTTCACGTGTGGAAGAGCTTGAAGCTGAACTTCACATTGAGAAGCAAGGAGCATCCCAACTTCGAGACCAACTTGAAGCTCAGCAGCAAGACTTGGATGCCTTGAAGAAGAAGGCAGAAGAATCCGAAGCAGCTAGGAAGAAGAGCTTAGAAGAGATTGGCTTTTTGAAGGATAATATTGTAGATACTGATGCCCTCCTTCATCGTTTGCTGAACTGCAATCAAGGTCAGGTGAACCCTACTCCCTAAACTAATATAGTTTGTGGTTTGATGGCACTGCTATCTGGGATAATGTTGTTTTGTGAACTGTTCTGGATGCATGTAACCTGGGAACAATGTGCTGGATGTTGCTATTATGACATGACATGAACTTATTGTGTATGCTTGTACTGTTTTTGTCTGTATGGATGTGCTGGGCCAAACACAACGGTTTGGTCTATAGGTGTGAAATTGGAAAATTGGTTTGTGAATTGTCAAAGGGCTTGGCCCAGATAAAACTAGGCCAAAATGGTTTTAGCCCAACAATATATTGCGCCTTTCAAAACGTCAAAATGGGTTACACCCAAAAAAATTTGTGCCTGCAATTTGGGCTAACCTAAAATAAGTTGGGCCTACAAAATGGTCTACGACCACAAATTGACTTAGCAGACGATGGAATCAAAATAGGCCTTGTAGAAATTATGACAAAAATTTACATAGGCCTAACTCACATTATGACGATAGACATCGTCACAAACCAATAGCCACGTCAGATCCCGCATGGCCCAACTAGGCTACCAACGACAATAAGAATCTGACGTGGTGGCGTCATAAAATTTGTGACGACAATGGTTTCATCACTATGTCTGTGACGAATTCGCTACTTTCGTCATAGAAACCAATCAATGACGCACTATAGGTGACGATCATTTTTTCATCATGGGAGCGTCACAGATCCCATACTGTGACAAAAAAAAACACAGATCCGTGATGAATTCTGATTTTCACCGTTCAGCAGATTTCTTGTAGTGTATGGAGCAGTTTGACCGCCCCGCTGGCAGTCTGATCGATTTGGTCTGGTCTGACCAGCCCCTGTGAGGGTGGTCAGTCCGGTTGAGTGTCCAACGGCTAGTTTTTATAACCATGGATCTAGGGCAATCTGACTAGCCATTGGTTAGCGGTCAGACCAGGATTCCCTGATTTTTTTTTGCAGATTCTTCTCGAATGGCTAGTTTTCTTTAGTAGGTGTATAAATACCCCTTGTGGCCGGTTGTGGGAGAGTGTTGGTGCCATTTTTGTTTTCTTTGAGCAAAGAGCAAGCCCTCTCCTCTCTTTTGTACATGTGTTGCACTTAGTGAGCTTAGAGAGCAAAATCCTAGTGCATGTGTTGCATTAGGTGCTGGATTTAGTATCCATCGAGCTTAAATGCTTGATTCATTCAAGTGATCGCCTCCGACTTGTTACTCTTCGTGTTTGCTGACACCTAGACGGCTTGGAGGAGTTGCACCAATGATCTTATCAAAGGTTTTGAGAAGATCCGAGCGGTTGTGAGTGGCTTGGTACTCGTCATCTCCGAAGTGGAGGAAGAGCAACCCCGAGTGGATTCGAGGTGGGGGCTTAATTTGTGGAGCCGGTTCAATTCGTTTGGGCTTATCACCACGTGGACTAGGGAAAACCAGAAAGTTTCCGATCACCACGGGAGAAAGTTCAAGTATTCTTGTGGTTTGCTTTCTTGAGCTTTACTTTCTTGTAATTTACTTTTATAGAATTAAATTGCTTATTTGTCTCCTTAGGATTGTATTCCTTATTTTAGACTTAGGTTGTTGGTGCACATAGTGAGACTAGTTGTTTTAGGTTTTAAATTGTGTAAAACCTATTTGATTTACAATTCCACATAAAACTCAATTTTGACCAAAAGAAGTTTTAAAACCGTCTATTCATCCCCACTCTAGTCGGCCTCCTCGATCTTATAGTGGGGTACATCCTAAGAGGTCCTGTGAATATATGTATCTTTTTTGTTATGTAAATATCAATTTGTGTACGACTTACATTATGGTAGTCTCGTGTTTACGATATTATTTATTCTTGTTGAGTGTACAAGTAACCACGTGAGGCAATCAACATCGCGACACCCCACATCACCCTTATTCTCTCTATGATATTTCATTCTCTACTCTCAAATAAATCGGTTCAGCAAACCACACATCTATCTCCATCACGGACTACCAGAAATCACCAAATTTCAATCTCTGTCGACACAGGCCTAGCCTCCACTTCTATTAGCGACAGGGCTACTGTCGCCATTTTAAATGGCTATTTAGCCTTATCACCATTTGAAATGGCGACAATAGCCCATTTTTGTTATAAAAAATTGACTATTTATCTTTGTAATTCTTTATTAAAATAGTATTATTTAAAAAATATTTGACAACTAACAAGAAGTTTTTTGCTCATTTGGCCTCTCTTTTTTGAACGGAATAGCAAGTCTAGCCCTCTCGCGTCCGAATAAAAAAAATGGCACCACGGTAGGCTAGGTAGGCGACATGTGCCCCTCGCGCTTGGATGTCTGCAGACAATCTCTCGCTTTAAGAGTCCGCTGAGAGCTGGAGCATCTTGCGAGGATTTCAAGCACGGTGGGGCAAAATAGTGGCAAACAATTTCGCAAACAATGCATACTGATCACTGTTTCGGAAGCAGTGACGCAAACAGTGCGCACAGCGAGCAAAAAGTGGCACTGTTCACCGCCATCGTGGCTGCCGCAGTCTGGGTTTACGGTAGGTCGCTTCTGTGGCGAAAAAGCATAGTAAGGGTGTTATTTTTGTCATTTCGTTCGCGATAAGCTAGTTATACTATTTCTTTAAAAAAAGTGTCATTTCAGTTTAAACTCAGTGACAAGATCCAAGCAATGCTGCTAGTTTGAGGTAATTTCTGTGATGTATGCTGCTGGATTGAATCTAATTATAATGATTTTTTAGCGTAATCAATTTCATGTCATGTGAGTTCTTGTTTTCACTCAGGTACTGAGCAAAACAGTCTTTCACTTTGTTTTCTGAATTTGTTTCATGGCCAAAAAGGAAATCCGACGGCCTGGATTTTCTTGATTTCTGCAAAATTCGTACTAACATCCTAAGCGGCCATATGAACAGATTTAGCCAATTTACATTTTTTTGAGGGAGAGAGGTAGCCAAATGTAAAGCTACTATTCTGAATGTGATGGGACTAACAAGATTGGATATGCTGGCAACTCTAAAGCAGCCCAAACAAGAAATTCAGTCCATTAAACTAAGTGGGTGCCTTTGCAACAACAGGGTTCGTAGAACTTATCGTCTTCAGCCAACCAAACACCATCTTTCGTTTTGACTCGTACGGGTCAGTTCCAAGATACTCCGTCCGTTTCACAATATTTTGTGTAACATCCCGGGCCAACAATGAGCCTAGAATATCACATAAACTACTCTAACTATCAATTTAAATCTTAAATAACAATAATTACATCATGCATGCATAGATTAAAATCTCATCAATGGGTTACAAGATATACAAATAACTCAAAGTAACTGCATAAGAATAAATGTTCACATCTAGGTAACATGTTACCAAGATGGCTCAGGGCACACGCGTCTGAGAAATACCCGAGATACCAGCACCCGAGAAACGCTTGGGATGTCGCACCTAAGTCACGCCGGACGTGATTTTGGTACATAGAATAACAACAACAATAATAATAGACTACTATTAATCCAATCGTAAGCAAAGCATTTGATAGATCAAAATGAATCAAACTAATAATAAATCAAACCAAGTTCTAACTAACATTTCCAAAATAAACAAGCCCAAACATGAATTAAGTCATGAATGAGATGATCATGTCACTAGGTTAAATAAAGCAAAATAATTGATAAATCTGAGATATATATGCTTGTGAACTTCGTGTGCTACTCCATCCAATGTATGTCGCCATCAACGGATACCTCAAAGCAACAACAAATCAAGAGTGAGTCCATAACTCAGCAAATACAAGATGAACGATAAATAAACAATTTATTATTCATTTTAATCATCATCATTATCATAAACATGTTCAGGTACCATCGATGTCATTCTCATATTTCATGTTCCCAAATCTCATCAATTTCATTCTCATGTACTCAAATCTCATGTATGCAATGCAAATAATGCAGCTCAATAGCTGATATCAGTACAGTGGAATGTTCACCGTCGATGAGACACTCTTCCCCCACTTTCTTGAGGGTGGGGTCCCTACCTCTATAGGATTTTATCATAGAGCATGTATGATGCAAATATTCATTAACCATTATTAAATATTACCATGTCACCCCCATAGGTAATTGCATCAGCATATCACAGTCTCATTAAATCATCGACATTTCATGTCATCGATATTTCATGTCATAATCTCATTAAGTCATTATCATCATAATACCATGCATTTAAATAAGCAATAAATAGCGTAAATAAATGTCAAATTAATTCAATGGTAGAGACTAGGGTTGACAAATCAATGCCCACCGCTCTACCAAGCACTTGCCTTTTAGCCTCTACAAAATGAGTGATGCAAATATGGCACTATACTTGAGGCAACACTCTTTGGTCAACTAATCAATAACATACTCAAAATATGCCACCAAAACATCAAACAAAACAACCACGCTCCTACGCGCAAACCCGATGCACTTAACTTAATTTCACTGAATGACCTACCCGCTGTCCTAGTGATCAAACGATCATAACTTTCACCTCTGAACTCCAAATATAGTAAACTATATGTTTTATGGAAACTACACAATACTCTAGTTATGTAAATCCTCTGAATTTGTCGTTTAGGTTCCTGTTTCCAACCCCGAAGGTTATACTAGAAATTATCAGAACAGTAGAGTTCTCATTTTTATATCTATTTTTCTACGATATGAAAAATAGTAAACCATAATATTTCTGGAATCTACTGAGAATTGTCTAGCTTATTCTAGTTATGACCATAATTAAATTATTTCATCTAATGCACATAATTAACCTATCTATATGACTGCTGCTATTGACAACGGATTTCTAGACAACATTATTGCAGAGGCCATCTCTTTTTACGCATTTATCCTAATTTAGTGATCTTGACCTTCCTAGAAAGCTAAGGAAATAATCTACAACTTTCCTAACCAGATCAAATCATGATACTTGACGTAGATACCCCAACATCCCTCGTAAGGTTCTGCAGCACAGCTTAACGAACTAGGGCATCACGAAACATCTAATACCTGTGACCAAACCAATCTACAACATTATTAAAAAATACTCTATAATCAATCTAGGGACTATCAGATTGTTACCCACGAAAAACCGATGACGATCACAGACCCTAGCTTTTCCTTCTCTTCTCTCCCTTCTCCTTCCTTTCCTCTCCCTTCCTCCCCTTGCTACACCTTGCTGATCCTTGCTAGTCCTCCTTCCCACCTCTCGTTGCGTGGGCGTCGGCAGCAGGTGATCTTCACCAAGGCAGAGGAGGTGGCAGCAGGGGAGGTCGGTAGTAGGGCACCGGCCAGGGGCTAGAAACTAGGGGTGCACAATAGGGAAGGGGGTGGGGAGGCTGCTCGGAGGAGGCACTGGGACGTGTGGTGGAGGCTAGGACACAGTTGGTCACCCCTAGCCCTCTTATGTGGGGCACCGCCCCCTGGGCCTTGGGCCTTTGCTGGCTCTCCCTTGGGCTATGGGCCTGGCGGCCCATGTCTTTCCCTCTCTTCCAAGTTCTGAATTTAACTCTTAATTACTTACTCTAATTCGTTAATTACTTATTTAGTTAAACAGGATATTACAATTTGCCTGGCGTATTTACCAAAGAGGTAGTATGTAGTTTGCATGGTCAATTAGTCACCGCCGGCACCTAAGAAGAGGAGTTAATTTTGACCAGGAAAATACTTCTATTGAAACCGACTTCGAGGTATATGGGTTATTTCATGGTCCAATATAACACTAGCTAGTAGACCACATCTTGTTCTAGGTAAAAAATTAGTGTGAAAAAAAAATGAGTGAACGTATTTCAAGGGAGCAGAAAGAATTGAATATACATATTCTGAAAAAGGGAATTGGCTATACAATGTGTAGGCCTTGCATAAGATCAAATCCCAAGGAAAACATGTATATATTTTAGAACAACTTTTATATCATGGAATATGTGAAATGAATTTAGGAGCTACATAGGCCCTTGGCCTCCCCAATATAATTCATGCTAAACATCATGCTTGGAATTGGAACATCTAGCTACTACTAGTACATTGTGCTGGCACATCTGGTGTTTCTATGGAAAGCTCCATCATGATGCCTAGCCTTTCTCTGAATCTGTGAAACATGGAACCTTATTTAACTTACTAAAGCAGCTTTTGTTGTTATAATCTGGTCTTAATTACTTACACAAACAAATCAGCAACATTAAGTTGCTTATCACAAACTTATCAAGTGTGCTGCTCATGAGTGCACATCTGAGAGCTGTGCTGGCATGTCGGTGATGCAACACATAGATTGGAAAATAAAATTCAATGGATGAGTGCACCGATGGATAGATGCCTATCAAGATGGTTCAGGACACATATTTGTCAAGCAAGCACTGCCTGCATTTAGCTACCAAATCATATGCCACAATGCCCGGCTCTGTGGCCACCAACAGCAGCCTAGGCTAAGCTGAGGCTGAGCATCTTCTCCATGATGATTGACCACAGCGAATGGCTTGCATGCTCCTCTTTCTTGGATTACTCTGCTCTTCATGGACAAAAGTGTAATTATTTGTATGATATAAAGATTGCCACCCTCTCCTGATCTAGATATTTCTAAAAAGAGCTAAGGACAGCTAGCAAATGTGTTAAGTTTCAATTTTGAATTGTTCAAGGAAACTATCAGAACAGTAGAGTTCCCATTTTTATATATATTTTTCTACTATATGAAAAATAGTTAACCATATTTTTTCTGGAATCCATTGAGAATTGTCTAGCTTATTATAGTTATGACCATAATTAAATTATTTCATTTAATGCACATATTACCCCATCTATACGACTGCTGCTATTGACAACGGATTGCTGAACAGCTGTATCCGAGAGGCCATCTCTTTTTACTCAGTTATCCAAATTTAGTGATCTTGACCTTCCTAGAAAGCTAAGGAAATAATCTACAACTTTTCTAACCAGACCAAATCATGATTCTTGACATAGATACTCCAGCATCCCCCCGTAAGGTTTTGTAGCATAGTTTAACGAACTAGGGCATCACGAAACATCTAATACTCATGACCAAACCAATATACAATGTTATTAAACAATACTCGATAATCAATCGAGGGACTATCAGATCGTTACCCACAAAAAACCGACCACGATCATGGACCCTAGCTTTTCCTTCTCTTCTTTCCCTTCTCCTTCCTTTCCTCTCCCTTCCTCCCCGTGTCGCACCTTGCTGGTCCTTCCTTCTCTTGCCGATCCTTGCCAATCCTCCTTCCCACCTCTCCTTGCATGGGCGTCGGCAGCAGGTGATCTTCACCACGGTAGAGGAGGTGGCGGCAGGGGAGGTTAGCAGTAGGGCACCAGCCAGGGACCAAAGCCTAGGGGCGCATAGCAGGGAAGGGGGTGGGGCGGCTGGTGGGAGGAGGCACAGGGGAGTTGTGATGCCAACTATGGCACACCCGGCCACCCCCTGGGCCTTGGCCAGCTCCCCCTTGGGCTATGGGCTTGGCGGCCCACGTCTTTCCCCCTCTTCCAAATTCTGAATTTAACTCTTAATTACTTACTCTAATTCATTAATTACTTATTTAGTTAAACGGGATATTACAATTTGTGAGAGGTATATACCAAAGAGGAGTATGTAGTTTGCATGGTCAACTAGTCGCTGCCGGCACCTAAGAAGTGTTAGGTATATGCGCACTTTTGTGATTGTTATAATTCCTAAAATAATAATTGAATTGACAGCAGCATATATACTAGGCATATTTGGGACTATGATCAGTAACATGATCATCAACTCAAATATACCTATCATTAACAAGACAAAACCTAGAACAAATATACTACTAACAGTAGTAGGCATCAACATCATCATATAACAAATATCTAGGAAACAAAGCCTAGCCATATGAAATATTGTCACCGCAACTTACAGAGGATCGCTCTCACGAAGGTCACGGTAGAATCTAATCCGAGGAAGACGACACGTAGAGAAGGAAGCAGTGAGAAGTCATGCGAACGGTTCCTAAAAACCTTATTCGCCCCAACCTGTGCAGGATCGCGTGGGACGACGGCTTCAAAGACACTGCTCTCCCCATGTCGGTGCACACCGAGGAAGGGATGGAGTAGCCGGGTAGCACAGCAATAAGGAACCGGGAAACAGCACAAAACTGAGTCTGTTTATTCTGAGAGCCTCTCTCTATTCTAGTTGTATCTGATCTAAGAGGAGAGGTCTCCTTTTTATAGAGCCAGAGTCAGCAGAAGAAACTACCGCTATAATACTGATTAGAAACTACCGTCACAAATGGCATTACACTATTTTAACAGCGATTAAGGTGTGCCATAAAAGCCAATTGAAACAATGTATTCAGTTTTCAGTTTCTGATCAGTGTGCATGGTTATGAGGTGCAAAAAGAAGTTGTAGCTCCACAGCCAGCCAGACACAAAATCACCGGACCATTCATGTGCACGTCGTGCACGGGTGGGTGACGGCGTGGCGTGGCGTGGCGTGGTGAGGCGAGCGAGCGAGCGAGCGTGTGTGTTCTCCTTTTGCTTGCTTCAATTAGGTAAGACCAACTCCACCTTTTATGTTGGTCTCCTCCCCCACCTAGACTAGTAATATGGTACTAAACTTCTCACCTTTCACCATGCATGAGTGGGCCTTTGGGATTTTCCTAGGATTTAATTGAAATATTGTATGGGCCAAGCCCAAAATTCCAACAATCCCCCACTAGATCCGAAAAGCACCACAAATTTGCCCATTATTCCAAAGTGTCGTTGATATACCAATTTTTCGGTGGAGACCGATTAAGGTTGAACAACCACCTAGAACCTCAAACTAAACTCGCCCACAACTACACAATGGACTAAACCTTGAATTGGCAGTTTTGTGCGGACAAGTTTCACCTAAGGCCTTTGCTGATACTTGGCCACCGATTGGCTACTCCTCACGTGGAGCATATAGGTCATACCCTATGTCTCTTCATGAGCTTCTTAGAGATTACCCACATCTCATGGACTGCGACCAACAGTCGGGCTTATATAGGTGTGTTCTTGCACGAATACCCTGTAAGACGGTATTTTGTTGTTAAGCCTCAAAACACATTAAGACAAAGTCATCCTGCCTTCCAGTAATTAGAGTACTGCATCTCCAATGGAGTGAGATATAAAGTAAGAATGTTGTCGACGATCGAGTCGCCGATCTTACAATATAAAAGAGGAAAATGACGTGATATTTCTTAGAATAGAATGGGGCCGCTCTTTATTGATATGAACTGGATTTACAAGGGGTGCTAATGACCTGACTAGGGACTAATCCTAATGACACTGAATATGAAAATTGCTATGCTCTAATCCTAATGACACCGTTTCATGGTTGTTGTCAGTGTCTTTAGGACTATGTAACCGTGTGATATGAAGTATACAGCATATGCTATATTCATCGCACGGTAAGAATATACTTGGAATCAGTTATAGATACCAATTCATAGCTTTTCCGAGCAGCTACCTGGTCGGAGACTAGGTACAAGACCTTGTCCGACCAGGGTACCCTTATGTAACCTCTGGAATCCTTACGACCAGTATGGTCTTTTATTATATATTAAGATAATACATAGATGTTTTAATCATCGTCAAATGTACTCTACTGTTACCCAAACAGTTTGTTTTTCCCAAGGCCTATTTCACGGGATCTCCGGTCATATAGGTTTGGGTTATCACTATGTGTAACTCACGTGGGTCTCATTCCCATCTCTTTCGATGCTATTTCAATCACATTCCGTGATAGTCCCTTTGTAAAGGGATCTTCCAGATTTTTATCTATTTGGATATAATCCACGGTTATCACTCCGGAGTTTCTCAATTTTCTGACAGACTTCAACTGTCTTTTCACATGTCTTGAGGATTTCATATTATCCTTTGCACTTGTCACCTTTATGATAACTGTTTGGTTATCACAGTACATAAGGATAGCTGGAATTGGTTTTTCAACCACCGGTAAATTCATCAAGAGTTCTCACAGCCATTCTACCTCAATAGTGGTTGTGTCTAATGCTGTGAGTTATGCCTCCATAGTTGACCTTGTCAGAATGGTCTGTTTACAAGACCTACATGAGACAGTAGCACCGCCTAGAGTTAATACATATCCACTCGTAGCCTTTATCTCATCAGCATCAGAAATCCAATTGGAATCATTATATCCCTCAAGTACACCGGGATATCCAGTATAGTGAATTTTGTAACTCATTGTACCTTTCAAATAGCACATAACCCGCTCAAGTGTGCACCAATGATCATCTCCCAGATTAGCGGTAAATTGGCTCAATTTGCTTACAACAAAAGAGATGTCAGGACGAGTAGCACTAGCCAAGTATATGAGTGAACTAATAATCTAACAGTACCTCAATTGATCATTTCGTAGTCTTCAATTCTTTCGAAGTATTAGACTAGGATCATAGGGTGTTGGAGAGGGCTTGCTTTCCATATAGCCAAAACGGCTCAAGACCTTTTCCACATAATGGGATTGCAAATAGGGTAATCACATTCTCATCCTTGATCAACTTGATGTTTAAAATAACATCAGCCTCTCCCAGATCTTTCATGTCAAAACTTTGGGATAGAAATAATTTAACTTCGTTAATCACATCAATGTTTGTCCCAAAGATAAGTATGTCAACAATATAAAAACATAATATTACTCCTTTACCCTACCATAGCGGTAGTATACACATTTATCGGCTTCATTTACCGCAAAACCAACAAATGTCAAAGTTCTATCGAACTTCTCATGCCATTGCTTAGGTGCATGTTTGAGGTTGTATAAAGATTTCAATAACTTACAGACCTTACCCTCTTATCCAGGTACTACAAATCTATCAGGCTGATCCATGTAAATTTTCTCATCTAACTCTCCATTGAGGAAAGCTGTCTTTACGTCCATTTGATGGACAATAAGACCATGTGAGGCAACCAAAGATAATAGTACTCGAATAGTTGTTAATCTGGCAACAAGTGAGTACGTATCAAAAAAATCATCACCTTCTTTTTGAGTATAACCTTTTGCCACAAGCCAAGCCTTGTACTTTTCGATTGTACCGTCAAGCCTAAGCTTCTGCTTGAACATCCACTTGCATTCAACTGGCTTACAACCAAATGGATGATTGGTGACTTCCCAAGTTTCGTTAGCGATAATGGAATCCATTTAACTATGAACCGCATCCTTCCAGTACTCTGCATCAGGAGATGCATATGCCTCTGAAATAGATTTGGGAACATCATCCTCAAGGTACACAATGAAGCCATCACCAAAAGATTTTGCAATCTTTTGTCTCTTGCTCCTTCGAGGAGCTACAACACTTTCATCCTCCTCATGAACATGTTCATGTGTATGTTCAATATACTCAATTAGAGTGGTAGGTTTAGGAGTTAAACCATTTGCTTGACTACAAGAGATATATGAATTCTTCATAGGAAATATATTTTCAAAGAAAATAGCATCTCGGGATTCCATTATCATATTGATTGGCATGTCAGATATCCCGGATTGAACTACTAGAAACCTATAGCCTGTACTATGATGAGTATATCCTAGACAGACACAATCCACTGTTTTAGGTCCAAGTTTGCGCTTTTTAGTTATTAGAACATTGACTTTCGCCAAACACCCCTAAGTGCGCAAATACGAGAGTGATGGTTTTCTCCCTTTCCAACCTTCGTACGGAGTTACCTCATTATTTTTAGTGGGGACTCTACTCAGGACATGACACGCAGTCAACATAGCCTCCCTCCACCATGCCTTAGACATACCCGTAGTATCTAACATGGCATTCACCAAGTCAGTCAAGGTGCGGTTCTTTCTTTTAGCAACCCCATTAGATTGGGGCGAATAGGGAGGTGTCCTTTCATGGATAATACCATGTTCCGCACAAAACTGATTGAACTTATTAGAAAAATACTCTCCACTACGATCGGACCTAATTCTTTTAATCTTTCTATCTAATTGATTCTCAACCTCAGCTTTATAAGTTTTAAAGTAATCTAATGCCTCATCCTTTGTTTTCAACAAATACACATAGCAGTATCTAGTGGCATCTTCAATTAAAATCATGAAATATATTTTTCCTCCCTTTGTCAATATACCATTCATCTCACACAAGTCTAAATGTATGAGTTCCAATTTTGCCGAATTTCTGTCCTCCACAGCCTTATGAGGCTTTCGAGGTTGCTTTGCTTGCACACAAATTTGGCATTTGGAACCTTTGACTATGGAAAAGTTTGAAATTAAATTTAAACTAGAAAGCCGAGACATGCAACCAAAATTTATATGACATTAATGTGAGTGCCATATATTAGCCTCACCACCATTTACAGAGTCATAAATATGGTTCACAACCTTATTACAAAAATCTGAAAGGGAAAAACAGAACAAGCCTCCGCATTCATAGCCTTTTTCCAATAAAGAGTCTAAATTTTGACATGACTACTTTATTTGACTCAAAGACCAACTTGAACCCATCTCGACATAGAAGGGAACCGCTGGCGAGATTCTTATTTATTGTATGGGCATGCTGCACATTCTTCAAGCGCACGATCTTTCTCGAAGTGAACTTCATATCTACCGTGCCAACACCAAGAACAAAAGCATGTCACTCATTCCCCATTAGGACGGAAGAACCCCGTGTGACCTGGTAAGAAGAAAACATAGATGCATAAGCGCATACATGAATATTAGCCCCTGTGTCAATCCACCAATCAGTAGATTGACATACCGAAAAGACACAAGGTAAATTACTATACCCAAATGCTTCGGCCTCACCAATAATCATATTAACAAACTTCTTCTGCATAGAATGATTTTTCTTGCCTATCCGCTTGCGGCATTTCTTGGCCTAATGACCAGTCTCGCCACAAACAAAGCAAGTAATATCCTTCATGTTCACTTTCTTCTTACTGTTGTTGGTCCTTTTGAAGTTGGTGGCCGAAACAACTTTGCCTTTTCTTTTGTCAATATGTTGCATGATGTTCGCTCTAGACTGTCCCTCTTGCACCATTGGTGTTATATCCTTTGTCCGAGCCTTCTCTTCAACATCAATACTAGCAACCAGATCCTCGATAGAAATGTTTTGCCTCTTGTGTTTCAGAGATGTGGCAAAATTCCTCCAAGTTGGAAGTAATTTGGCAATAATGCCTCCAGCCACAAATTTGTCAGGCAATTGACAACCAAGGTGGGTGAGTTCCCTCACAATGAATTGTAGTTCATGAGCCTACTCGACTACAAAAACAGATATCAACCATTTTGTAATCATGATATTACTCCATGACATATAATTCATGTTCAGCATCTAAGGCAGCGAACTTATGTTCGAGTGCATGCCATAGATTCGCAGCGTTCGTCATGTGCATATACACATCACAAAGCTGATTAGACAACACGTTTAGAATGCACCCGACAAATATTATCGTAGCTGTGTCCTGTTTGTTGTGCAGCAGTATGAGGTCCTGCAGGACCTGGTATCACGACCCAAAATACATTCATAGCCGAGAGCCACAATTTGACCATTGTCTGCCATCTCTAGAAATTCACACTAGTGAATTTCTCCAGTTTTATTGCCTCGGCAAAACCAGCCATCACAAAGTGCCTATCAGGTTTTTGGATTATTAGGTATATGCGCACTTTTGTGATTGTTATAATTCCTAAAACAATAATTGAATCGACAACAGCATATATACTAGCCATATTTGGGACTATGAACAGTAACATGATCATCAACTCAAATATATCTATCTCATATATATGCATTAACAACGCAAAGCCTAGAACAAATATGCTACTAACAGTAGTAGACATCAACATCATCATATAACAAATATCTAGGAAACAAAGTCTAGCCATATGAAATGTTATCACCGCTACTTACAGAGGATCTCTCTGATGAAGGTCGCGGTAGAGTCTGATCTGAAGAAGACGACGCGTAAAGAAGGAAGCAGTGAGCAGTCGCGCAAATGCTTCCCAAAAACTTGATTCGCCCCAACCCGTGTAGGATCGTGAGGGACGACAGCTTCAGAGACACTGCTCTCCCCACGTCGGTGTACGCCGAGGAAGGGATGGAGTAGCCAGGTAGCACAGCAACAAGGAACTGGGCAACAGCACAAAATTGAGTCTGTCTATTCTGAGAGCCTCTCTCTATTCTGGTTGTATCTGATCTGAGAGGAGAGGTCTCCCTTGTATAGATCTAGAGTCAGCAGAAGAAACTGTCGCTATAATGCTGATTAGAAATTACCGCTATAATGCAGATTAGAAACTGC
Source organism: Phyllostachys edulis (assembly GCA_036346405.1). Classification (NCBI taxonomy): domain Eukaryota; kingdom Viridiplantae; phylum Streptophyta; class Magnoliopsida; order Poales; family Poaceae; genus Phyllostachys; species Phyllostachys edulis. The sequence continues at coordinate 18,537,976 of CM070567.1, forward strand.
CATCATAAATGACATTACACTGTTTTAACCGCGGTTAAGGCGTGCCATAAAAGCCAATTGAAACTGTTTATTCAGTTTTCAGTTTTTGATCAGTGTGCATGGTTATGAGGTGCAAAAAGAAGCTGCAGCTCCACAGCCAGCCGGACATGAAATCGCCGAACCATTCACGTGCACGTCGCGTGCACGTGCGGGCGATGGTGTAGCGTGGCGTGGCGAGCAAGCGTGTGTGTTCTCTTTTTACCTGCTTCAACTAGGTAAAATCAACTCCACCTTATATGTTGGTCTCCTCCCACCTAGACTAGCAATATGGTATTAAACTTCCCACCTTCCACCATGTATGAGTGAACCTTTGGGATTTTTCTAGGATTTAATTAAAATATTGTATGGGCCAAGCCCAAAATTCCAACAAGAAGAAGAGTTAATTTAGACCAGCAAAAGACTTATATTGAAACCGACTTCGAGGTATATGGGTTAGTTCATGGTCCAATATAACACTAGCTAGTAGACCACATCTTGTCCTAGGTAAAAAAAATTAGTGTGCAAAAAATGAGTGAATGTTTTTCAAGGGAGTAGAAAGAATTGGCTATACATATTCTGAAAAAAGGGTATTGGCTATACAATGTGTAGGCCTTGCATAAGATCAAATCCCAAGGAAAACATGTATATATTTTAGAAAAACTTTTATATCATGGAACATGTGAAATGAATTTAGGAGCTACATAGGCCCTTGGCCTTCCCAATATAATTCATGCTAAAGCTGCCATCATCCTTGGAATTGGAGCATCTAGCTTCTAGTAGTTCATTGTGGTGGCACATCTGATGGTTCTATGGAAAGCTCCATCATGTTGCCTAGCCTTTCTCTGAATCTGTGAAACATGGAACCTTATTTAACTTACTAGAGCAACTTTTGTTGACATAATCTGGTCTTAATTGCTTACACAAACAAATCAGCAACATTAAGTTGCTTATCACGAACTTATCAAGAGTGCTGCTCATGAGTGCACATCTGAGAGCCGTGTTGGCTTGTCGGCGATGCAACACATGCATGGAAAATAAAATTCATTGGATGAGTGCGCTGATGGATAGATGCCAATCAGACGGTTCAGGACACATATTTGTCAAACAAGTATTGCCTGCATTTGGCTATGCCGCAATGCCCGGCTTTATGGCCACCAACAGCAGCCTAGGCTGAGCTGAGGCTGAGCAGCTTCTCCATGATGATTGGCAACAGTGGATGCTTGCATGCTCCGCTTTCTTAGATCACTCTGTTCTTCATGGACAAAAGTGTAATGATTTGTATGATATAGGGATTGGCGGATTGCCACCCTCTCCTGATCTAGATATTTGTAAAAGGAGCTAAGGACAGCTGGCAAATGTGTTTGAATTTCAGTTTTGAATTGTTCATGGAAATTGTCTTATAAATTAAATCCAATTTTAGTATCTGCAGTACTTAACCATCAAATCTCGTACATCGAATCCGAAGTGAGCAGTGATCAAGATCAAGCGAAATCTTCCTAGCCAGTAAACCACGATAATTAAATCCAAATAAAATGTAAATCTAAGCAAACATGAAAGCTCTTATTTGGTGATTACCGCGTCCTATAAAGCAAGGAGTACATCAATACAAAACATATACGTACATCTAATCAATTGTCTTCCAATTTCTTTTTTTTAAAAAAATTAACAGTTCCTCTATCCTTAAAAATAAAACGAATATATATAAGGATTAAAATATAGATATATTATTTTTAAAAGAAAAGAAAAGGCTCGTGTGTTTGTGGGGTGGCCCGCAAACCTATACATCCACCTCACCTCAGCATGCGGCAGTTTTCACCCCTGTGGAGCCACAAGCCAGCTTAACTATTAATTCCTATCATGTCATATCATGCCACTCGTCTTCCTCCCTTTACTTCTCTCTAACAGCACCAACTAAAACCATCCATCCACGCCCACGATGGCCAGATCGCTGCCGTCCTTCTGCCTCCACCGGATCAGGTCCGACGGCGCCGCCGCCGCTCCCCCACCGATATGCGCCGCCAAGGATGGTGATGGCCAGGATGAGTGTGGCGACGGTGGCAAGGAGAAGGAGGAGAAGGGCGGTGAGGCTGCGGTGGGGAGGAAGGTGATGGTGGTGGCCGACGGCGGCGGCGACGAGGCCCGGACGGCGCTGCAGTGGGCCCTCTCGCACTCCGTGCGGTCCTGCGACACCGTCGTCCTCCTCGACGTCGTCAGGGGCACCGGTGGCGAGAACGGTAAGCTAGCTAGCTAGCCCGTGTATATATGCGTGCTGACTCTCTGTGCATGCAAATTAATTATCATGTTTCCTCTCAAAAAAGAAAAAAAAACCATGTGTATTTTCTTTTAAAAAATAAATTATATTTTTGTGCTAGGACTTGAGTTACGAATTTGCAACTGATAAAAAAAATCTCTTGTTTGATGGATCTTAGGAGATGATCCAAGAGGGTATCAGCACCTGGAGGCCATGAGGAGCATTTGCCAGGCTAAAAGACCAGAGGTACAATAGTTGTTCTTCTTGCTAGTAGTTGCTGAAAGTAGCATTTAGCAAGTTAGATTTCAGAAGAAAAAATAAAATTAGTAGAAGTTCACTTTCTAATGCTTTTTATAAGTCGAATTATTTTTTTTAAGTGTGGTTCACTTTCTAATACTTGTGTAGGCCAGTTTTGGCTACACAATATTGTTATGTTGGCTATTAATACTATGGAGTATGGAATATGGATCCCATAATGGTTTTTATAAAATATTGCCATCATTATGTTTAGGGTTTTCAGTTGTATTTTCAGAATATCATAGGTATATATTTAAAGAATTAAGAAAAGACTTGTGTATTTAATTTTGTTGGTCTTCGTGGGTGTATTTGAACAAAGCTGCACTTGTACATCTACTAAGATGTACAATCCGATTATGCTGAAAGTACAGCACCACTAAGACACTGACATTGACACAATCTACAAAAAGTACAGCACCACTAAGACACTGGCATTGACACAATCTACAAAAGTACATGATCAATGGAATACTACTTGCAAGTTGCAACATCGAGATTGATCTTGCATACTAGAACAGCTACACATTTATTAATGTCCAGTGATGCTTAATAAAGAGACGCATCTGATGCCATCTAAAGCTAGCTAATAAATACACCTGGTCCCGCTTGTTAATTGACATCATTGAGAGCTGGTACAACCGGTACCTATTGAACAGATCATCCTCTGCTTTGTGGTACAAATCTTCTTTCCAGTAACAGAGTTAATCCAATCGATCTACAATAGGATTCAATTTATGGAGATGCATTTCTATTTTCTTCTTATTCATTTTTTTACGTGAAGATTGAGCTGGATAGCTAGAACTAGACCCGCAAACCCACAGTACTCTTTCCGTAAACCCAAGTCTACCTAGATAGAAATCGAACATGTTACTTATCATACAACAACAAGTGGTCTTAATCTGAGGTGTGTGCATCCATGTGTTGGTTCTTAGTCACTCGGGGGAAAATCTATGTAGACAGGCGACAAATACTGTTAGAAAGCTGGAAATGATACTTGCAATTCATCAAGATCAAGATGTCCAAGATTGCCCCTTTCTTTACCTTCTGGCATGTGAAGTGACATCATGTACTTCTGATCTACCGCGAACAGATTGGTAAATGCTCTTTGCCGACAACCCTCAGTAAATATGCTGTGGAAACTCTGACCTTTTTAGCTTTTGTGGCCTAGAAATAGACAAATAGTGGATAAGCAAAGTAAACCAGTTTCTTGGTTAATTGAAGGCATGTGAAGAGACGTCATGTGCTTCTGATCTACCGCTAACAGATTGGTAAATGCTCTTTGCCGACAACCCTCAGTAAATATGCTGTGGAAACTCTGACCTTTTTAGCTTTTGTGGCCTAGAAATAAACAAATAGTGGATAAGCAAAGTAAACCAGTTTCTTGGTTAATTGAAGCTTGCACTCCAACATTTCCATGTGACAATGCATTCTATGTCAAGCAGTACCAAAAAAGGGGTCCCATTTACTGTCAAATCACAAAAAGCAGAAGATGTACAGCAACAAACAGCTGCAAGCAAAGACCACAACTGCCACAGAGATGCATGTGCTGAGCATCATCAAGGGGTGCATGCATTTCCCAGACAGGATCATGGCCCTTGGTTACGTTTTCTCAAACTGCACTTTTCATTTCTAGCTTGACTTTCATACCTCGTGTACCCGCCCTAGCTGATGAAAAAGTTAATAAATGAGCAGAGAAGGTCCGTAATTCAGAACTTTCCCATCAAAAGTTGAGTTTCATACACCGACCAGTCGGCTATATTACACTCCATTAAAAATTGAGTTTCATGCACCCACCAGCCGGCTATATTACACTCTATACAAGCTTTGAGTTGGTAGAGAGTAGGATATATACACGCTGATTTATGTTCTGTTTTTGTTCTACCAGGTACGCGTTGAGCTTTCTCTGGTGGAGGGGAAGGAGCGGGGGCCGACGATAGTGGAGGCGGCGAGGAAGCAGGGCGTGTCGCTCCTTGTCATGGGGCAGAAGAAGCGGTCGATCACGTGGCGGCTGCTGGTGATGTGGATGGCCGGCGGCAAGGGCTCCGGGAGGAACACCGTCGAGTACTGCGTGCAGAACGCGACGTGCATGGCGCTGGCGGTCCGGCGGAAGAGCCGGCGAGGGGGAGGGTACCTCATCACCACCAGGCGCCAGAGGGATTTCTGGCTCCTGGCTTAAAGTTTTTTTAGGATTTTGTGTGACCTGTGGCATTTTAGGTGCGGCTGGAGGTTATATATAGCGGGATAGGAAGAAGGAAAGCACTGAAATTTATAGATGGGAGGAATAATGCGCAGGATTGGAGATGCTGTTTGGTGTTGTTTTGCTTTCTTTGTTGCTGGTTTAGAGCTGACATGGAAGGGGATATGTGATGGTCTGCAGTCTGCAATATGAATCAAGCAGCTTTCGGAGTTATGCGCTATCAGATTTTTGGATTTTGTTTTAAATAATACAGTTTTTAATAGAATTACAAAAATAAATACTCGTTTAATAAAATTTAAAAAATAGCCACCTGTCGTCATTCTAAATGCCGAAATGACCATATCGTCACTTGTCGCCAATTGGAATGACGACAGGAGCCCTGTCACACACCAAACAGTGTCAAATGCCTCTGTTGCCATTTGAAACGATGATTTGCCCAAATTTTAGGCAAATTGTTATTCCAAATGGTGATAGAGACGCCGCCAACTCTCCCCTCCCTTTAAAAGACCCAAAAATTCGGTCAAAACTCACTTTTATTCTGAAAAAAGAGAAATAGGGAAGAGGAGGGAAGGGAAGGGAGAGGGGTAGAGGGGGAGAGCATTTAATGTTTTTTGTAACCAAATAGATTCGATAGTTTTAGATGTATAGTTCTGTAGTATAGTATGTTGTAGTGCAGGCCATTTATTTTGTAACTGAATTGATTAGATAGTTTTAGATGTATGGCTATGTAGTATAGTATGTTGTACTACATCCTTTTATGTGTATGTAGTTTAGTTTTATATATGTGCATAATCATGTAAATCTTGTTTATGGTGCAGTACGTCGAATATGCCGGACGCAATCAATTTCAAAATTTACTATAGTCAAAGAATTGTTCTGCAGGGTCCTGAGGGTGTTGATTTGCGTTATTTCCAATCAGCAACTGTCAGCCTAACAAAACCAGAGCAGCGTACATGGGGCGCTGTGATGCGGTGGTTGTATTACACCTTTGAGTTGGATCATGCTCTGCACGATTTAAAATTGAGTTGCCTTGTCACCCGGCACCACAGGGCACACATTAGGAGTTTTTGCAACTCAAGGGAACGAGGTCATGGCAGCCATACCTAAGCATGGCAAGGGGGCGCGAGCGGGATTTGGTCCTTCTAGCCCAAACATATGCCAAGACCATGCCTGCATCTGCAATTTAACAAGGGGTAGTTGGTAGTGATGCTGAAGAAATTAGGGACTCTAACCACAACGCGGCACACACAATAGCTGAAGGTTGGGGAGTTGCTGATGTCGCCGATAAAGACGGGGTCAAAGAAGCTCCTTTGGTTCGGGAAGCTAGTGGGATTGCAAACGAAGGTGAGGAGATCGAAACCCTAGTTGAAAGGATGGCGCTCAAAGACCAAGACTATGAGGTATTGTCGAAAGATGAAGGTTCAGATGACGAGGATGGTGGGAAAAGCATATGGTTCCAACCAAGTGGAATACGTACCAATTCAACAATCTCGTCGTGGATGAAGGATCCCATGTACCGTGGGAGTGCTACCAGAACGAGGTCAGGCAAGGAGCAATGTACAAATGCAAGGAGGTGGTTCAGGAAGCTGTGTAATTATGGGCCTTGTCGTTGTGGCAGACATTCACAGTTGCGAAGTATAACCCGAGATGCTATGACGTGAAGTCTGACATAGAAGGATGCCCTTGACGAGTGCATGCATTTCATCCTAAGTAGGACACCTACTGGAAATATTCTATGGTAATACCCCACACATGTGTTGTCTCAAAATCAATGCAATCCCATAAGAACTATCATCAGGCTTCATTGTGAATGTCATGTATGGTGAGATTATGGATAATCTGGGTTTTGAGCCACAATCCATCATTCGGGCAATAGAGTCAAGGTTCTAGTATATAATCAGTTATGCTAAGACGTGGAGGGCAAAGCAGAAGGCATTGGAAGTAAGGTTTAGTAAGTTTGATGACTCCCACCATAACCTACCAAGATAGCTCCAAGTCATACATGGACATGAATCCCGGTACTCATATCGCCATTGAAGATGACATGCATCCGAAATTCACCGGGAAGAGGATATTGAAGTGCGCATTCTCCGCCTTCGATGCATGCATCAATGTAGTCCGGCATTGTCGTCCGATCTTATGCTTGGATGGCACGTTCCTGACAGGGAAGTATAAGGGGCAGATACTTACTGCAATTGTGACCGATGGGAACAACCAGGTTCTTCCCGTGGCGCTTGCATTCGTCGAAAGCGAGAACACCAACAGTTGGTTGTGGTTTTTGAGGAACGCGAAGATTTCTATTGTACAGGGTGTTGGTGATATGCCCTAGAGGCAATCATAGAGATGATTGTATCACGTCTATATTTATGAGTTATTGAATAAATATTATTTTGTTCCTTGAAAGAATCATTGGTTATAAAGATTAACAAGTATGTAACTTATTGGTGAAACTCTTTAACTTATATGATGTCGTTCTAAATGAATCCCTGGTCGAATGTCACTGGTCGGAACACAAGTTACTTTATGACCAACACATGTATTGATTGATGACCATGTTTCACCGGTCATGGATATAGGGATATCGAATCAATAATGTGAGCATATGTTGGAGAACATAGTGTTGGATTGACCCACTTTGAGACACTATTAAGATTGTTATGATTCTAAGTGTCATTAGTTGGTCTCAAGCAATGATGATGTATAATCCTTAGACCTGAGATCAGCATGGTTCCCTACATGTGTAATAGTACTCTTAGGGGTTGCCAAACGCTACTTGTAACTGGGTAGTTATAAAGGTAGATTTCGGGTATGCTATGAAACATGCGGAGGGATGTGACTGGTCAGATATAGAATTTGTCCCTCCTAACATAACAGGAGAGATGTCTCTAGGCCCCTCGAAGTGGTCGGATAAAGAAAGTGCATCGCCATGCCACTGGTGGTCGAAGAGTTCGACCGCATAAGGTTATCTGACACTCGATCGAGAAAGTATTGAACAGTCCATGGATGACATAATATCTCACCTGGAGTTCCACCAGACATCGTGAGGCAAAGGGAGAATACACGAGTAGGTCACTTAGTTCGATCAGTTGTGGACTAATCGTATGGAGATATGAGCTGGTCGAAGACTAGTCGAACGTAATCACAGAGTAGTCGAAACCTAGTCGTAAGGAGTTACGAACTAGTTGTGACCAAATACGAACTAGTCGTATAGAGATACGACCTAGTTGTAAGTGATGAGGACCTAGTTGTAGATCGTATTGCATTATGTTTCGTCTGATATAATTTGTGTGTATCCGGGAATCGTTATGTCCTGCTAGGAACCGCTAACAACTCGTGATCAGAAAGGGTTTCTGAGTCACAATCGACTACACATAAATCTAACGGGTCACACACTTAATGGGTTGGAACAAAACGTGTTTGAGTAGGATCCGTCATGGGCACTATATAAGGAGATGCTTGAGGCTATTGGGAATATGAGATTGACGTGAGTTGCTCCATCGAAACCCTAGTCGTCATCTTCCTAGAAGCTCTGTCGTGTGACTTGGTGCTAGCACATCGGCGCACAGTTGTTCCTTTCCTGGACGTGTGGATACCGTAGAGGCACTACTACAGTTACTGTTGCGCTTGAGGACGATCCGCGATCTTCATAAGGAACTGCAGAGGCTGCTAGAGGAGACGATTGACTCGCGAGGACGCTGGCCGATTGTGGATATTATGGGGATATGCCCATGATCTTAGGATGATGAAACAATTGGCAATGTGGCTTTTGGTTTGAAGTTTCACGTGTTTTCGGTAAAGTTAAAAAGCTGATCTTTAGCCATTTTGGGATTTTGGCTTTAGGATAGATTGAGTTCATAGGCTATAGTGCATTTGTGTTGCATGATGCATGTTTTGAGCTAACGTGGGTCAAGTTGTGAAGAACTTGTTCCCGGATTCGTGTTTGCTTGTCTATTGCTGTGCAGGTAGCTTGCAGGTCAATGACGGTCAACGGCGAGGAGGATCGGGACTAAGCTTGGAGAGCTGAGGTCCAGAACGATCATAGATGCTGGGTGAGGTCAAGTGACTCAAGCGTGGCGCAGAATGGACAAGGATGACCGAACGGCGATTCGGTCGATCGGTTTGATCAAGCGGTGCGGGGTCGGTGCAAGTGTTAAGGTGGTCCGGTGGGAACCGGATGGGAGAGACTTGCCGACACGGTGAGAGCCGCTGGATCAATCTACACGAGGCGCAAGACGGTGCGTCAGGAAGTGGATTGAGTCAAAAGAATTGAAGACGACGCTTTAAATTGCATGCACATGTGTTCTGTAATTGTTGGGCCTTAAGAGAGCCCATTAGGTTATTTTTAGAGCTTGTGGCTGTCATATAAAAGGGGCTAGGATGGGACATCTTAGGGTTGCTGCTGCTTGAAAATAGAACAGTGGTTTCTGGGGCGGCGACCGGTTCCTTCACGAAAAGAATAGTCCTGTGGCGGCGCCCTCGAGAGAACTAAGAGAAAATCAGAAACTCTGTGGCGTCAGCCAGTCCTCCTGCCAAATATGAGTGTTGTGTCTGAAATTTTTGAAGTCCTCATTGATGTGAGATGTTCCTCACTGTGTATGCTTTGATGGTCGCTTGAATCGTGGTTTTGTTTGATCTGAATCCTATTTCGGTTCTTCTTTGTGTGTCGTGTGACTCTTATATTAATTTTGTTTTGCCTTGACTGTTCCCACGCGTGTAAATTTCGGCCGAGTGTAGCGGCGGCAACCCGTATGGCTCCTTCTTTGATGCAAATTGATGCTTTGAGTCCATCTTCTATTTCTTCTTTGCTTGGCGTGCTTGTGGCGGCGACCATCGTTCTTCTTTAAGTTCTGCTTTTCTTTGGCTTGTTCACCCATTATTTCAAAGGCTGTCTTTGCCTTGAAAAATCCAAAGTCCGAGCAATGGGCAGTGTTCCCGAGAAAAAAAATTATAGCTCTTGATCGCACCTTGTAGCGCTAGCGATTTCTTTTGCATCGGCACGAATCTTGTGGTTATTTTAATTTATTAGCTTCGCTGTTTTTAGTTTTTTTAATTGTCGAGCCCAACCCGTCAGCATTCGCTGGTGCGCTACCGCAGAGCGCTCACAAAACCAGAGAACCTGCGCGCTTGTCCTCCCGAGAAACATGCGTGAGCAACAAGGCTGTGTTGAGTCAGTCTTTGAAGATTTTTCCTGATTCCCATTGTTTTGTAGATCTCCAAGCATAGCATTGAGTTTAGTTTTCTTGGCTACTATGACCTCTTTGTTTAATGCTTGGGCTGCTATGTCCCTGTGCGTGCGGCAGTGACTTGGTCTTAATTGCTGTGCATCTGTGCTGTATTCCTATGCGTGTGCGTGCAGTCTTGAGTAGTTTGTAGTCTTTTTCTTAGGGGTTTGATCGGATTCAACACAGGTCATCCGTTGTGCCTGTATACAGATCTTCATAGCTTTTGTAGCTATTGGAGTGAAAGTAGTGTTGGGTTTGATCAAGGTGAAAAATAGAAAAAACGTCTATTCACCCCCCCCCCCTCTAGTCGCCTTTCCGGTCCTACACCGATCGACTAGGACCACTACATCAATGCGCTCTACGTTGGACTAGGCTACTCCAACTCCTCTTCTGCTGCTGTGCGCGTCTGGTGGTAACGATTTGTGATCATCTTCTTGCTTGGCATCCTGGTTTACGTGGTAGAATTTTGAATTGTAGCTATCGTAGCCTACCCATATCCCTTCACAGGGCCATCCTAACGTATGCCTCATACATGACGGGCATGTAGGCCTACTGAGTGCAATAACTCAGCTACAACAAGGGGAACACGGGCCACTTCCATGGGTGGATCTGCAGAGCAGGTGGTGCATGAGGCACTTGTGTGCAAACTTTTACAAGCAGTTTCACAACAAGGACTTGATAAACCTTGTCAAGCGGTTGCGCAAACAGAACCAGCAGAGAAAATTTGATGCACTTTGGAAAATTCTAGATGAGCGAACGAGGACGCACAGAAGGGAGGTAGGGAAGAAGCTCGCTACAGGCGCTGACAATCTCCCCGAGGTATTGCCTGAGTTACCCACAGATGATCCTAGTGTGACGAGGAAAACCAGGGGGCAGGTGAAATGCTTTTCGAACTGGATTGAGTACGAGCCTAAGGTGAAGTGGTCAATGTTACATGACAAGCAGGGTGCTCGGTATGGTGTCATGACAACGAATCTAGCTGAGGTCTACAATTGGGTCATGTGCGACGCGAGGTGCCTCCCTTTGGTTGGTATTGTGGAGATAATTCTGCGCAGTACCACAAAGTACTTTGTTGACTAAAACAATATCGCATCAGCCTCCATGGTAAATGACAGAGTTCTGTACTCCGCTATGATCACCAAGTACATGGAGGAGGAGAGCTAGAAGGGTGAGATGCATAGGGCCTTCAAGATGAGCACAAGGGAGCTTCGCTTCAAAGTACTTTGTAAGGAGAAAGGACGTCGTGGGACGAACCATGAAATGATCATCCATGAGTGCACGCTTCGCCATGCTTGTTGAATATGCACTTGCCACAAGCCACTTCTTCTGCACAGGCCATGCTCATATGTGATGGCCTCATATTTGATGGTGACGCGGTGATTTTTTTTAAATAATCTATTTTTTATTTAGAATTACAAAAATAATACTACCTTATTTTTTTTGTCAGAAATAATCATCAGTCGCCATACCGTTGGGCGACTTACGCCTAGTCGCCCAACCATTGGGCAACTGGCCATAGTCGTGCAACCACAGAGCGCCAAGCGTTAGAGTCGCCTGGTAGTTGAGCGACTTTACTAAGTCGCCTAGTGGTGGAGCGACTTACTTAAAGTCGCCCAACCACTAGGCGATTTGAGGTAGAACATCTGCTATTTAATAAATCCGATTGGAATAATTATGTTGAAAGAAATGATACATTTTGTATGTATTACATTTAGGAAACCCTGTTGTAGGATGGATTTTTTTTTTTTTTGAAATAAAAAGGTGGTGACAACGTTGGTTGGTCTGTTTGTGATTTTCGTAGAATCTGAAGGGTACGAAATTTATGAGACTCACAATAATATTTTTTTTATCGTCGTATGTTTTTGTAGTGCGATTATTTTCTGAAGAATTTTTTGAGGACGATAGAGGTAGCAATGATTCATAAGTACGAAGGTAAGTGATATTGCGATGCGCTAGGAAATTCATACATGGTAAACTTTGGAGAAATGGTGCAACGATAACAATACAACATTTGATTCGACAAGGGACTACATGGCTAGTAGGCTAACGAACCAAGAATGGTACACACATGCCTTTAGGGAATTAGAAATACATGGGACATATGGACGAAGAGGATCGGACTACTATGTGGACCGAGGCCATTTGCCCTTCCTTGCGAGCTCGGCATTGTACTCCTCGTCGGTTGCCTTGGCCTCGGCCGCCAATTCCCACTTTTTCTCACGACCCTCGCGCTCCCGGCCCCTACACACCTCTAGACGGGCATGCATCTCCCGCCGGATACGCTGGTTGTTCTCTTCGGTGCGGCACTCCTCCTCCCTTTGCTTGCGGTCCCTATTGGCATCCCACTCCTCGTAGTCGAGAGTGCACTGGTTGTGTGGGTGGATCTCTAGGTAGATCCACTTGCGAAAGCCACATAGCGGATCCGGGGACTGCGAGTGGATGGGAGAGGTTGTTAGTACGGACTTTGGAAGGGAAATGGTAGGGGAACATAATGCTACCTGTCCTTACCGACTGCCGACAGCATCTCGTGTCCCAACGGCGGTCGGGATAGTCGCTGGAGTAGTTTGCGCAACCCCAGTACCCCATGCCCAGGCTTAGCCGGTGCCTGGACTTGAAGAACTTGGATCTGTCCCTGCACCAACAGAGGGGGCGGCACCTCCCCCTCAGGTGGGTGTTGCGGCGAACGCTCGGTTTGGATGTTGTAGTAGGGGTTGTTGCTACGGGGTGGTGCCATTGCGAGGAGGTGGCCTCCTGGCACGCTCCCTTTGTTCCTCCTAGGCCGCATACTCCTTTTGCATTTCGCGGACCTCCCCCCAGTGCTTATCCATCTGAGCGAGATTGTGTTGAACTCTGGATGCAGGAGAACCTGACGTGGAAGGGTAGTACTTATATGCCGAGCTGGCGCTACGTACGTGACTGAATTGTAATTCAGTTGAAAGAAATTCACATCCGCAAGGCAACGTCCCTAAGGAGACTCGTTGGGTCACGTTGTCCTAAAAAAGTAACTCATCAGGTCACATCGTCCTTAAAAGATGACTCGTTAGGTCACGTCATCCAGAAAGGCTGCCTAGTCGGGTCACGTCGTCCTTAAAGGATGCCTTGTCGGGTCATGTCGTCCTGAAAGGCTGCCTCGTCAGGTCACGTCGTCTTGAAAGGCTGCCTCGTCGGGTCACGTCATCCTAAAAAGTTGCCTCGTTGGGTCACGTCGTCCTGAAAAGCTGCCTCGTCGGGTCACGTCCTACTTTGCAGAGAGTGGTCACGTCCTACTTTGCGGAGAGTGGTCACGTGGTGCGCTGTCGAGCGAGGTCACGTCGTGCATTGCAATTAAGACGAGAGATTGACACTTCAAATAAAGTTAAAATTTCCAATTATGATACAATTAGTTTCATAATGCTTATAACAAGCAAAGTACTGACTAAAGTACAATTTACAACATGCTAAGTACAAATCAGTTTTCCTACGTGTCGGTGAAGCTTTCAGGAAATGGGTGTTCCTACTATGCATATTTATAATGGGTGAAGCTTTCAGGAAAAAAAATCAAAATTTTACATGTTTGGGAATCCTACAGGTTTGGAACTATGTATCTGTGATTTTTGTCTTGGAATTTTATAATTCCTTAATCCAACCAAAACTATAAATAAAATGTTATCAATTCTTTATTGTGCAAATAAATACATGTATTTAACATTCTATAAACTAGCATTTGCGAATGCATGGGTTATCGACATGTTTACATAATAGAAAAGTAACACGTTATTGTTCATCAAGCCCGGGCGCAATTAGCGCAGCACGCGAAATAGTACAACTGAATTAATTTTCACCGACTAATTTTTCCTCCATACGAACTTCCAAACTAATTATATTAATCATGCTATCTCCAAACTAATATTTTTAAATTAACCTACTATTATTTCATTTGCTAACAATATGTCAATACACATGATGTTGCTTGCTAACCTACCATGGTTTCAAAAATATACTCATACAAAATAATACTATAAACTCACGGTCGTGGTCATCGATGCGAAGAAACTTTTTCTCCACCTCTCCCTCTTCCTCTCCTCTCTTTCTTTCTTTCTTCCGCTCTCGGGTCGCCCTCTCAAATGGCGACTGTTCAGGGGCCACCACGCGCACGGAATATAGGCAGCCCAAGTCGCCCAATGGTTAAGCGACTAGGATCCAGCATCAGAGCGACATGTGTCCTAGTTGCTCCATCGTACGGCGACTAGCATCGAGTCGTGCTACCGTACGGAGACTTGGAGGCGAACGGTCGAGTCGCCTCACGGTTAAGCGACTTGGGCATGTGTCGCTCACCAGTAGGGCAACTAGACTAAGTCACCCAACCGTGGAGCGATACGTGATTATTTCTGACAAAAAAAACTAAGTAGTATTATTTCTGTAATTCTGAATAAAAAATAGATTATTAAACCTTGCAACAAAATGTTTCTAGCCTTAGCATTAGCTTCAACATCAGCAGTATTGTTGTTGGTAATAACGGCAGGTACCTTATAAGGATTTTCAACTTTTTGCCAAATAATATTACCTTGTGCTTGTAGAAAAACCTCCATGCGTGTCTTCCAGTACATGTAATCAGATCCATTGAAATATGGTGGCTTACCTGAGTAGCGATCTCGATCTGATGCCATTGCAACCTTGCTCTGATACCACTTGTAGGATCGTAATGGCAATCAGAAGGGGGGGTTGAATGATTGCAGCCAATTGACCTCCAAATCCAATCTCGAACCTGTGCACAAGAACTCCTTTGATCTCTTCACAAGCTACTTGGAAAACCCTCACAGAAGCTCCTTGCGCACACAACAAGATCAACACAAACCAGAGACAGAATAGAGCGAATTTGATTTTTATTTCTCTATATAGATTTGTGCCTACAAAGTGCTCCTCGAGCACCCCTCAAGAACCTTCAACAGAAAGCCCTCCAGAAGCTCTATCACAAAAGCAACGACAAGCTCTCGTGAAAAACCTTGCTACAGATGCAATCTCTCTCTCGAGCTCACAAGTTAGCTCCTAACCCTCCTCTATTTATACCCTAGAATCCTATCCATGTCTAACACGACACCGACACGGATTCTATCTAAAAAACGTCCAGATTTGGAACTCCTTCCAAATCTGTCATCCTTTCCAAAACTCCCACGCCGTAAGCCTCCAGGACTCCTCCCGTAGCTCCAGCGTGAACCTATCTTTGAACTCTATGTGCTCCAGCACAAGCTCAACCATCTCGTAACATCCACGACCTCCAGGACCTCAGATCTCCCCAATCCTAGTCCGAGTCCTCCTCGTCACGACAACAATTGCCTTCACGCTCAACCTGCACATGCAAAGATCAAAGCAAACAAATCCGGCACAAGTTCTCCAAAACTTGACCAACATTACCTCACAAACTCGTAAACATTATCATGCATCAAGTAACACAACTTAAAGCTCATGAATTTAACCAAAACTTTAGCCAATTCTCAAAATATCGAAACAATCCGAACACAATCAGTCATACCACCATATTATTCCCGGTACTACCGCATCAGCGGTCGTACCGCTCAAAGTACACCGGAACTACCGCTTTACAACTAAATCCAAAAGCTCTCAAGACAAGCTCTCTAGAAATTTCAAACCACAAACAAACAGTCATACCTTGTTGCGGTACTACCGCCGTCAAAACAACGGTATTACCGACCTACGGTCGTACCATTCCACAACTGCGGTACTACCGTATTTCACTTGAAATCAAAGTTGACAGAAACACTCTCTCTCTGGAGAAAACCTATCACGGTACTACCGCCAATCATGGCGCGGTCATACCGTTCAGCAAAAAATCCAATGTCCAAAACAAGTGTTCTGGTTTTTCCATTTCGCCAAAAACAAAACGGCATAACTGATGTGTGGTACTACCGTAAATTACCAAACGGTACTACCGCACCACTGAAAAGCGCAAAAGACTCAGAACCAAGCCCTGAGACGCGTGGACGCTCTAGATGATTTGGCCGATCGGACCACGCTTCAAAGCTGTTGGATTTTAAGAGCACTGTAGCAAGTCCGAATGTTTCCCTTGATATCAGCCGTCAGATTTCAAATCAAAGGCTCACAATCCTTGAAGAGTTCGGACGGTCCGAACGTTCCTCTCAATATGAGCCGTCAGATCAAGATCTAACGGTTCGAGCAAAACACCGTTCGGAATCAGTGACTTGCAGTACTACCGCGCTTGACAAGCGGTCCTACCGCAATCCGGTAGTTTCGCAGATACAAAGCCAGTACTATCGCTCTCAAGAAAAACTAAAAGCCAAACACAAGTCTTCGGGAAATTTCATACCGCCAACAACTGCGCGGTTGTTCCGCCCAGTGGTAGTTCCGCGGACACAAAGCCGGTACTACCGCAAAACCTGACAAATGCTGATTTTCGAGATTCAACAGTAACTCGAAGCATGTCAAGATCTAAGATCACAAGCATGTTCCAAAGAGAATGTTTTCATCTTAAAACACCAAGACTAAGTCTTTCTTATTGTCAATGTGTTCATCATCAAATATCATGACCAAAAACCTCTTGGTCTTACAATCTCCCCCTTGATGAATACATTGACAACACTTCCAGAATCAAGAGATGAAAGTGTGTGACAGAAAATGTCAAAGAAGGTTCCAAAAACAGCAGCTGAAAAACTTCCTTCAACACAAGAAAAGCAAATTTTTGCAAAGATTTCTTTCAGTTTTCTCCCCCTTTGGCAATGTGATCATCAAGAGCTTCAAAGAAGGAGCAAGAAAAAGTCCAAAAGCTTTGGAGAATTAATGGATTAACCAAGCCTTTTGGTTGAGTAGAGCTAAGAGGATCATATAAATTGATATACCATATGGCAATGGCCAGACAAGTATTTCAAAGTGATGAGACAATTTAGATTCATGACAAGCATATCACACAATGACTAAAAAGATTATAAGACCACACATAGAAGTCATCAAAAAGTGAGAGCCAAACAGTGAGACAAACTTTAAATCTGGATGAGCTACCAGTCTCATGTAGCATCCTTTTGCTTCATTGTCAATTTTTATTTGCATGTGGCATGCTTACAGCATACTTCTCAAGGGTGGCATGCTTGAAGCATACTTCTTTTGATTGAAGCACTTTTTGTGTATTTTTTTTCTTTTAAAAATACATAGCTATGTATGGCATGCTTGAAGCACACTTCTTTTCATGTGAGCACTGTTATGTACCTCTTTTTTTTTATACACAGCTATGTATGGCATGCTTGAAGCACACATCTTTTCAAATTCTTTTTCTCAACCCTTTATCTTTTATAACATGCCAAATTGAATGAGCAACACAGGATTGAAATGAGAGATATTCTTGCTTCAAATCTAAGATTTAAAATAAGACTCACAAACAAGCTTATCCTTTTCAATAGATATCACCAAGTGATACCAATAATCAATCTAGTCAAAGATTTCAGCCATGTCATACTTTAGTTCTTTATGCAGCAAGTTTATTAAAACCAGTCAAGATCAAAGCTACATAGCACATGAATAAATATGATAAAGAGAGCTCTACTACTCTTTTTTATTTCAATGGCTTGGACTTAATGAATTGTGAGAGAATAAGAATAATCAAAGCTTCTAAAATTTTGATCAAACAGCTCCCCCTCAAAGTAAGCCCATAGGATGAACAACACCCAATTCACTCCGCAAACAAACAAATCGAGAAGTATCAAGCGGCTTAGTGAAAATATCAGCAAACTGAAAATCAGTTTCAACGAAGTGAAGAACAATGTCACCCTTTTCAACATGATCTCTGAGAAAGTGAAATCTAATATCAATGTGTTTGGTTCTAGAATGTTGCACTGGATTCTTAGCAATGTTAATAGCACTGGTGTTATCACAATAAAGAGGAACACTGCCCAATTCTAAACCAAAATCTCTGAGAGTAGAAGAAATCCAAAGGACTTGAGAGCAACTAGCAAGAAGAAGAACATACTCGACTTCAAAGTAGCTTGATTGAGCAACGAAGATTATTTTCTAGAAGACAAAGACACTAATGATGTGCCTAAAAGTGACATGTGCCAGATGTGCTTTTTCTATCAATTCTACACCCTGCAAAATCACTATCCGAATATGCATGCAAAGTAAGACAGGATGAAGATGAATAGAAAAGACCAAATTCTAAGGTTGATTGGAGATACCTGAGAATTCTTTTCACAGCCTGCCAATGAGATGCACGAGGTGAAGCTTGAAATCGAGTACATAAACACACAGCAAAGTGTATATCTGGCCTTGAAGCAGTCAAATAGAGTAGAGAACCGATCATACTATTGTATTCCTTTTGATCCACTACCTCACCTTCTTCACCTGGGTCAAGAATAGTTGTAAACCCCATTGGTGTAGAGATGGGTTTGCAAGTTACCATGTCAAAACGCCTAAGCAAGTCTTTAGTATACTTGGTTTAATGAATGAAATTGCCTTGTTTGGTCTGTTTTACTTGCAAGCCTAAGAAATAAGTTAACTCCCGCATCATACTCATCTCAAACTCCCTGCTCATAGTATCTGAAAACTTGGAAATCAAAGCATGAGAGGAGCCCCCAAAGATGATATCATCCACATAAATCTGAACAAGTAATAGATCATTGCCATGTCGAAATGTGAACAGAGTTTTGTCTA
Source organism: Phyllostachys edulis (assembly GCA_036346405.1). Classification (NCBI taxonomy): domain Eukaryota; kingdom Viridiplantae; phylum Streptophyta; class Magnoliopsida; order Poales; family Poaceae; genus Phyllostachys; species Phyllostachys edulis. The sequence goes on from CM070567.1 coordinate 18,556,613, forward strand.
CCTTGTCCATTTGAAAATCATTTTTTAGCAGGAAAAGCTTGAGCTTCTCATACCAAGCTCTAGGAGCTTGCTTCAATCCATACAAGGCTTTTGAGAGTTTGAAAACATGATTAGGAAATTTAGGATTTTCAAAACCAGGTGGTTGCTTAACATAAACTTCCTCCTCAATGTAGCCATTAAGAAAAGCACTTTTAACATCCATTTGAAACAATTAAAAACCTTTAGATGCAGCAAATGCTAAGAGAATTCGAATAGCTTCTAGTCTGGATACAGGAGCAAAAGTTTCACCAAAATCAAGACCCTCCACCTGAGAAAATCCCTGAGCAACAAGTCTAGCCTTATTTCTAACAACAACACCATCATCACTTTGTTTATTTTTAAAAACCCATGTAGTTCCAATTACATTATGTCCATGAGTAGGTTCAACTAAGGTCCAGATTTTATTTCGCTTAAAGTTTTCTAATTCTTCATGCATGGCATTGATCCAAGACTCATCAGATAAAGCGTGACTTACATCATTAGGCTCAAAAGAGGCAACAAAAGCAGAATGAGCATGTGAGTCAGGAGAAATGAACTTAGAATGTGTTACCCTTTCATGAATGTCACCAATCATCAGCTCTGGAGGATGAAGTCGCTGAATCCTCAATGGTGCAGAAGGTTCTGAACTAGCTTCAACATCATGAACATCTTCTGCAGTTTGTTCATCACTTGGTGGTGGCGCAACAACAGGTGCATGATCATCAGCAGGTGATGGCATGGGAGATGAGAAATCAAAATCATCTTCTTCATTAAGGAATATGCTTTCGGACTCCCCCTGAACTTGTGTTCCTGAAATGCCAGTTCTAGAACAAGTACTGACCTCATCAAAAGTAACCTCACAAGTCTCAACAATTTTGTTAGTTTTCAGATTAAGCACATGATAGCCACGTGAGTGAAGGGGATATCTAAGAAAAATGCCATCTGTTGATCTAGATTCAAATTTGTCCAGATTACCATGTTTAAGAATAAAATATTTACATCCAAAAATTCTGAAGTGAGAAACACTGGGCTTTTTGCCAAATCTCAGCTCATAAGAAGTCTTGCGCAAAGAGGCTCTCAAGAATACTCTATTTGAAACATGACAAGCAGTTGAGATAGCCTCTGCCCAATACTTCCTAGGAGTAGCATGTTCATCAAGCATAGTCCTTGCCATCTCAACCAACACCATTATGTTGTGGGACACGAGGAGAAGAAAATTGATGTTCCAAACCTTTTTCAGAGCAAAAAGAGGCAAACAAGGAGTTCTTAAATTCAGTACCATTATCACTTCTTATTGCTTTCACAGCACCATGTAATTCATTATTGAGTCTAAGAAATAAATCTTTGAAATGACCAAAAGCCTCATCTTTAAACACCATAAAATACACCCAAGAGTATCTAGAGAAATCATCAACAATCACAAGAATGTACCACTTGCCTCCAACAGATTGAACTCTAGAGGGACCTACAGTGTCCATATGCAACAATTGTTCAGGGCCATCTGTGATGATTACAGAAATAGGGAAATGGGGGGGGCAGCAACCATCTTACCATGTCGACAAGGAGAGCAAACTAATTCTTTATCACCCTTAAGTTTAGGCAGCCCCCTAATGAGATCCATTCCACTAATTCAAATAAGATGATCAAAACCAATATGTCCTAATCTACGATGCCAAAAGAATAGATCCCTGGATTCGGAAGCTACCAAGCATCTAACACTAGGTGAAAAGGAATTATTGAAATCAGCTTTAAAAACATTCCCTAACCGAGAGATATTAAAGACAAGATCTCCAGAAGCATCCAAAACTCTAAAAGCATGTTTCTTAAAGCTTACCTCAAGATTTTCTTCTATCAATTATGAAACCGAAAGCAAGTTGTACTTCAATTTACTAACCAAAGCAACATCTTTGAGTATGAATTTATCATTAACACGCACTGTACCTTTTGCCATCACAATTCCAGTTGAAGCATCCCCAAAAGTAATCAATTCATCACTGGATGCCTTAGTGAGGGAGGAGAACCATTTTGAATCACCAGTCATGTGCCTAGAACAACCTCAATCAACCAGCCATATGTTTCCCTTCCTCAACTGTTATACCTACATTAAGTAAGTATCGGTCTCACAGTACTGGGGTTAGTAAGACATGATTTAGGAACCCAATACTGTGATACACGACAGTAGGAGCAACAAAAGAATTTCATTTTCGAACACGGTGGTCGACCCATTGCTTAGTATGCTTGGCCTCGACCGATTGTGTAGAGCCTGCAACAATCTGTCTAGTGGAGACAAAATGATGATAAGGAGTTTGACGAATTTTCCTTAATCTGTCTCTCTTTTCTTTCTTAGCTTTTCGAAAACAGAACTGAACCAAGTGCCCTTCTTTTCCACAGTGAGTACATTGATATTTGTCATGACAAGAGATTGCAGTTTTTCCCTTTACAGTACTCACTTTGGTAGTTGGATCTTTTGCAAAACCAGCAGACTTGAACAAAACTTGTTTAGGTTCAAATTCAACTTCAATTTTTCCAGGTTCAAGAAGCTTAAGAATTTTGGGAGGATGATTCTTGGTATGCTCAACAACATTAAATCTTAGACTTTGGCTTTTAGTACTCACTTTTGATCTGTCTAGAATTATGTTCAAATTTTTCTTACCAAAAGAGAATCTCTCCAAAGTGTCCTTAAGGTATTCAACTTCTTTAGCTAGAGTAGGACAGATTGTGCACTTAACAGAACCATTCAAGGTTTTCTTAGAAGCCTTTGGATCGACATCTTTTCCTTTTCAAAGAAACTCATTTAGTTGTCTAGTCAAAGCTTCTATTTCAGTTGTGAGTTTGGGACAATTAGTGCAAGAAAGTGTCTCATGATAAAGCATTTGTTATATAGATTCCTGAGATGACTTTAGTCTAGCTTCTAGCAGTTCACAATTAGAGCAAGTTTTAATTTGAGCATTCAAAATACTTGACTCTAAACAAGTTGAACTAGACTTAAGTTTTTCAATTTCAACATATGCAAGTTTCAGCTTATCATCACAAGAATCATGCCCCAATTTTAGTTCTTCAAATTCAGCATGTATTGACCTAGCAATTTTCAGTTCAGAATGCAAAACTTGATAGGATTCACAAGATTCATCATCAGGAATAGAAGCCTTAAGCCTATTAATTTTAGAATTCAAGCTATCAACAACAAGATCATGTTTCTTTACTTTCTTTTTGTATTTTTTAAGCTCATTTGTCAACTTAAGCACAGCACGAGATAAATCAGCATAAGAGGGTTTTACCTCATCAGTGTCACTATAGAGATCATCATCATTAAGCTCTTCACTGCTTGTCATAAAGCACATCCCTGTGAAGTCCACCTCTTTTGCCTTCTTGTTATCATCCTCATTGTCGCTTTCAGAGTCAACATCACTCAATCCAATCTCCTCAAGTGCTGAGAGCACCTTGTTGACCACCTCACGATAATTTTGCTTCTTGCTTGAATCAAACTTGAATTTTGAGCGCCGAGCTGGTGCTTTGTCATCTTTGGTCTCCTTACCTCTCAGCTTGGGACAATTCACCTTTATGTGGTTTAACAGGTTTAACTCACCACATTCAAAGCATCTAATTGGACCTCCTCTCCTCCTTAATCTGATATTGTTGATTGCTTTAGTCACACTGTTGGAGAAGAGTACAAGCTGTTCTTCTAGAATCTCTTCCAATTGTTCATCTGAAATAGCTCCCAAAGCAGACAAGGAAAAGCTAGAAGAACTAGATAAGCTGTCAATTTGGTTAGTCACTAAACCCAAAGAATTTGACTTATTTATCCTGGCCAAAATATCAATCTCATGATTTTTCATCTTGGAATAAAGATCATTTAATGTGAGTGTTTCCATGTTAACAAAATGATTGATAGTAGTGACTAGAACCTCCCAGACAGTCATATCCAAGGCATTTAGAATTTGACGAGCGTTGTCAGAATCTGAGTAAACAACATCAACAGATTGCAAATCACTAACAATTTTATTGAAGCGATCAAAAAGAGCATCTACAGATTCTCCTGGTTTCCTCTCAAATTTAGAGTACTCCTTTTTAAATTGGTTCTGACGAACACCTTTAACAGATTTCGATCCTTCATGATAATCAGCAAGAGTTCTCCAAATCTTATTAGCAGATTTAATATTAGCAATTCTGACAAACTCGTTTCTACTTAAACCTTGCAACAAAATGTTTCTAGCCTTAGCATTGGCTTCAACATCAGCAGTATTGTTGTTGGTAATAACAGCAGGTACCTCATAAGGATTTTCAACTTTTTGCCAAATAACATTACCTTGTGCTTGTAGAAAAACCTCCATATGTGTCTTCCAGTAGATGTAATCAGATCCATCAAAATATGGTAGCTTACCTGAGAAGCGATCTCGATCTGATGCCATTGCAACCTTGCTCTGATACCACTTGTAGGATCGTAATGGCAATCAGAAGGGGGGTTGAATGATTGCAGCCAATTGACCTCCAAATCCAATCTCGAACCTGTGCACAAGAACTCCTTTGATCTCTTCACAAGCTACTTGGAAAACCCTCACAGAAGTTCTTTGCGCACACAACAAGATCAACACAAACCAGAGACAGAATAGAGCGAATTTGATCTTTATTTCTCTATATAGATTTGTGTCTACAAAGTGCTCCTCGAGCACCCCTCAAGAACCTTCAACAGAAAGCCCTCCAGAAGCTCTATCACAAAAGCAATGACAAGCTCTCGTAAAAAACCTTGCTACAGATGCAATCTCTCTCTCGAGCTCACAAGTTAGCTCCTAACCCTCCTCTATTTATACCCTAAAATCCTATCCATGTCTAACACGACACCGACACAGATTCTATCTCAAAAATGTCCAGATTTGGAACTCCTTCCAAATCTGTCATCCTTTCCAAAACTCCCACGCCGCAAGCCTCCAGGACTCCTCCCGTAGCTCCAGCGTGAACCTATCTTTGAACTCCATGTGCTCCAAATAAGCTCAACCATCTCGTAACATCCACGACCTCCAGGACCTTAGATCTCCCCAATCCTAGTCCGAGTCCTCCTCGTCATGACAACAATTGCCTTCACGCTCAACCTGCACATGCAAAGATCAAAGCAAACAAATCCGGCACAAGTTCTCCAAAACTTGACAAACATTAGCTCACAAACTCGTAAACATTATCATACATCAAGTAACACAACTTAAATCTCATGAATTTAACCAAAACTTTAGCCAATTCTCAAAATATTGAAACAATCCGAATACAATCGGTCATACCGCCATATTATTCTCGGTACTACCGCATCAGCGGTCGTACCGCTCAAAGTACACCGGAACTACCGCTTTATAACTAAATCCAAAAGCTCTCAAGACAAGCTCTCTGGAAATTTCAAACCGCAAACAAACGGTCATACCTTGTTGTGGTACTACTGCTGTCAAAACAACGGTATTACTGACCTACGGTCGTACCATTCCACAGCTGCGGTACTACCGTATTTCACTTGAAATCAAAGTTGACAGAAACACTCTCTCTCTGGAGAAAACCTATCGCAGTACTACCGCCAACCATGGCGCGGTCATACCGTTCAGCAAAAAATCCAATGTCCAAAACAAGTGTTCTGGTTTTTCCATTTCGCCAAAAACAAAATGGTATAACTGATGTGCGGTACTACCGCAAATTACCAAACGGTACTACCGCACCACTGAAAAGCGCAAAAGACTCAGAACCAAGCCCTAAGGACGCTCCAGATGATTTGGCCGATCGGGCCACGTTTCAAAGCCGTCGGATTTTAAGAGCACTGTAGCAAGTCCGAACGTTTCCCTTGATATCAACCGTCATATTTCAAATCAAAGGATCACAATCCTTGAAGAGTTCAGATGGTCCGAACGTTCCTCTCAATATGAGCCATCAGATCAAGATCTAACGGTTCGAGCAAAACACCATTCGGAATCAGTGACTTGCAGTACTGCTACGCTTGACAAGCGGTCCTACCGCAATCTAGTAGTTCCGCAGATACAAAGCCAATACTATCGCTCTCAAGAAAAACCAAAAGCCAAACACAAGTCTTCGAAAAATTTCATACCGCCAACAACTGCGCGGTTGTTCCGCCCAGCGGTAGTTCCGCGGACACAAAGCCGGTGCTATCGCAAAACCTGACAAATGCTGATTTTCGACAGAATTCAACAGAACTCAGAAGCATGTCAGCATCTAAGATCACAAGCATGTTCCAAAGAAAATGTTTTCATCTTAAAACACCAAGATCGAGTCTTTCTTATTATCAATGTGTTCATCATCAAATATCATGACCAAAAACATCCTGGTCTTACAGATAACAATGCAACATTTGATTCGACAAGGGATTACATGGCTAGCAGGCTAACGAACCAAGAATGGTACACACATGCCTCTAGGGTATTAGAAATACATGGGACATATGGACGTAGAGGATCGGACTACTGCGTGGACTAAGGCCATTTGCCCTTCCTTGCGAGCTCGGTGTTGTACTCCTCGCCTGCTACCTTGGCCTCGGCCGCCAATTCCCTCTTTTTCTCGCACTCCCTCTCGCGAGCCTCGCACTCCCTACCCCTACACACCTCTAGATGGGCCTGCGTCTCCTGTCGGATACGCTGGTTGTGCTCTTCGGTGCGGCACTCCTCCTCCCTTCGCTCGCGGTCCCTGTTGGCATCCCACTCCTCGTAGTCGAGAATCCACTGGTCATGTGGGTGGATCTCTAGGTAGATCCACTTGTGAAAGCCACATAGCGGATCCAGGGACTGCGGGTGGATGGGAGAGGTTGTTAGTGCGGACTTTGGAAGGGAAATGGTAGGGGAACATAATGCTACCTGTCCTTACTGACTGCCGATAGCATCTCGTGTCCCAACGGCGGTCGGGATAGTCGCTGGAGTAGTTTGCGCAACCCCAGTACCCCATGTCCAGGCTTAGCCGGTGCTTGGACTTGAAGAACTTGGATCTGTCCCTGCACCAACAGAGGGGCGGCATCTCCCCCTCAGGTAGGTGTTGCGGCGAACGCTCGGTTTGGATGTTGTGGTAGGGGTTGTTGCTACGGGGTGGTGCCATTGCGAGGAGGTGGCCTCCTGGCATGCTCCCTTTATTCCTCCTAGGCCGCATACTCCTTTTGCATTTCGCGGACCTCCCCCCAGTGCTTATCCATCTGAGCGAGATTGTGTTGAACTCTGGATGCAGGAGAACCCGGCGTGGAAGGGTAGTACTTATATGCCGAGCCGGCGCTACGTAAGTGACTGAATTGTAATTCAGTTGAAAGAAATTCACATCCGCGAGGCAACGTCCCTAAGGAGACTCGTTGGATCACGTCGTCCTAAAAAAGTAATTCAACGGGTCACATCGTCCTTAAAAGATGACTCATCAGGTCTCGTCGTCCTGAAAGGCTGCCTCGTTGGGTCATGTCGTCCTTAAAGGATGCCTTGTCGGGTCATGTCGTCCTGAAAGGCTGCCTCGTTAGGTCACGTCGTCCTGAAAGGCTATCTCGTCGGGTCACGTCATCCTAAAAAGTTGCCTCGTTGGGTCACGTCGTCCTGAAAAGCTGCCTCGTCGGGTCACGTCCTGCTTTGCAGAGAGTGGTCACGTCCTACTTTGCGGAGAGTGGTCACTTGGTGCGCTATCGAGCGAGGTCACGTCATGCATTGCAATTAAGACGAGAGATTGACACTTCAAATAAAGTTAAAATTTGCAATTACGATACAATTAGTTTCGTAGTGCTTATAACAAGCAAAGTACTGACTAAAGTACAATTTACGACATGCTAAGTACAAATCTGTTTTCCCACGTGTCGATGAAGCTTTCAGGAAATGGGTGTTCCTACTATGCATATTTATAATGGGTGAAGCTTTCAGGGAAAAAAAATCAAAATTTCACATGTTTGGGAATCCTACGGGTTTGGAACCATGTATTTGTGATTTTTTGTCTTGGAATTTTATAATTCCTTAATCCAACCAAAACTATAAATAAAATGTTATCAATTCTTTATTGTGCAAATAAATACATGTATTTAACATTCTATAAACTAGCATTTGCGAATGCACGGGTTATTGACATGTTTACATAATAGAAAATTAACACGTTATCGTTCATCAAGCCCAGGCGCAATTAGCGCAGCACGTGAAATTGTACAACTGAATTAATTTGCACCGACTAATTTTTCCTCCATACGAACTTCCAAACTAATTATATTAATCATGCTATCTCCAAACTAATGTTTTTAAATTAACCTATTATTATTTCATTTGCTAACAATATGTCAATACACATGATGTTGCTTGCTAACCTACCATGGTTTCAAAAATATACTCATACAAAATAATACTACAAACTCACGGTCGTGGTCGTCGATGCGAAGAAACTTTTTTTTCCTCCTCTCCCTCTTCCTCTCCTCTCTTTCTTTCTTTCTTCCGAGCTCAGGTCGCCCTCTCAAATGGCAACTATTCACGGGCCACCATGCGCACGGAATATAGGCAGCCCAAGTCGCCCAACGGTTAGGCGACTAGGGTCCAGCATCAGAGCGACATGTGTCCTAGTCGCTCCATCGTACGGCGACTAGCATTGAATCGTGCTACCGTACAGAGACTTGGAGGCAAACGGTCGAGTCGCCTCACGGTTAAGCGACTTGGACATGTGTCGCTCACCAGTAGGGCAACTAGACTAAGTCGCCCAACCGTGGAGCAATACGTGATTATTTCTGACAAAAAAAATTAAGTAGTATTATTTCTGTAATTCTGAATAAAAAATAGATTATTAAAAAAAATTGTGACACGGCATCCCGACCAATACCTTTCGGAATATTTCACCAAGAAAGTGGTGATGCTAACCTAGAGTGCAAAGTTGTATGGTTCGGCGTGGTTAGCCATTTCATCTGCCATCCTAACTGGGAGGAGCAGATTTGAGCCGCGGATATTGATAGGCTAAAGGGAACGGTTGGTCGGCGCAAAGACGGCGTATGAGGAATGACATGGACGAAACAGAAGCCGGACGTCATACGAAGAAGTGCTCTATTTGCAAGGAGTCTGGATATACCTTCAAGTATTACCATGCGAGAAATGAACAACATGAAGGAGAGGTCGGTAGTTCGGACGACGCCGCGGCGACCTCATCCGACCGATCCACTCGTGGCAGCACCATGGCAGTCGACATGGCGGATGTGGAGGTGGCAGCCACGGGGATGGTTAATCTTATTCAAATATGTCATGATGAATGTTTTTCTTACTATCATTGTGATTTGTTGAACGACTATGTGATGACATTTGTCCTATTTAGTTGTGTTATCTGATGTACTGTTGTTATGTCGTGCGTCGAATTATTATGTGTAACCTATGTACTACCGCTAATATTGTTTCTTATTACTTTCTATTTCTGTTTGTTACGATGAACAATGTAACCACCTAATTTTTTGACTTATGTCTATCGCTACTTTCAATTTTTTTTAAAAAAAATATCTAGGTCCTGTCGCCATTTGAATTGGTAACAAGCTCCTGTCGCCAATTCAAATAGCGACTTAACTCTCTGTCGCCAATCCAAATGGCGGGAGAGACATTTGGAACTGTTTGCATGGCAACAAGGCCTTGTCGCCATTTCAATTGGCAACATAGCTCCTATCGCCAATCCAAATAGCGACATGTTCATTTCGCCATTTGGAATGACGACAAAAGACCGTTTTTGTAATTTTATTAAACGGACATTTATTTCTATAATTCTATAAAAAATGTATTATTTAAAAAAATCCAGATTTTTTAATGTTTACTTCCTGCCTATTCAACAGTTCAAAACTATTCTTCTTCCAAAACAAAACAATTTAGTATAAACATCTAAACAACCTAAACTCCAAATTGATGAAGTTACATGAGTAGATGCTGATGTTAGCAAATTCTAGTGGCAACATCAAATGAATTGAGTACTTTGCTAATGACTAGCTTACAAAATTGGTGTAGGCAGACACAAGGACTGTTGGAAAGACAGAAAATGAAAAAGTAGAATTTGCATGATAAATGACTGAAAGATGAGACTTGTGTTAGAGTAATTGAGGCTAGGGTTTTGCTATTCACAACTGCACATCTTATTCATTTATTGAGAGGTATATATAGACATTGTTATATGGGACTCATGGGCTACATGGGCCTCATGGGCTAGAGAGGAAAAGAGAGAATGTACAACACTCTTAACACCCCTCTTCAAACTCAAGGTGGACCAGGAGGATCTGATGCACTGAGTTTGAGTAGATGAAGTCGATGATGTTCTCGAGTCTAAGCTGTAGTGAAGAAATCTGCAACTTGAAGCTCTGAGGAAACATACTTGAGGGCGATAGTCGACTGCTGACAATGAGATCATGTGAAGGATGCATCAACATCAATGTGTTTTGTCAGCTCATGCTTAACTGGATCGCTGGCAATCTGAATGGCAGTTGTATTGTCACAAAAGAGAGGTGTAGGATTGTCACAATGGACACCGAGATCAATCAAGAGCCATCGAAGCCAAATGATCTTTGAGGTGGTAGCGATAAGAGCTCGAAGCTTAGCCTCTGCACTAGAGTGTGACACCGCAGTCTGCTTTTTGGACTTCTAGGCAATGAGCGAAGTACCAAGAGAGATACAGTAGCCAGTGATAGATCGGCGATCAGCAGGATCACTCGCCCAAGTGGAGTCAAAGTAAGCGTGGAGCTGGAGCTGACTCGAACTGGCATAGAATAGACGTTTAGAAATAGTTCCTCTCAAGTATCTCAGCACACGAAGAACATGACCATAGTAAACTAAGGTGGGAGCACTGACAAACTGGCTGAGCACATGAAATGCATGAGCAATGTTTGGCCTGGTGACAGTGAGATGGACAAGGCTCTCAACGAGCTGACGATAGCAGGAAGGATCTTTCAGGGGTACACCGTTTGTAGGTCGAAGCTGCAAGTGAAGCTCTATGGGTGTGGCAGCAGTACAAGTATCAGTCATCCCAGAGAGAGCAAGCAGATCCTGAACGTAGCGATGCTGAGAAAGATAGTAGCCATCACTATCAGAATGAACCTCAATCCCTAGAAAATAGCTCAATGGTCCCAAATCGAACATCATAAATTGTTCACTCAATTTCTTTTTGACAAAAGCCACATAGTCCATGTCATCTCCTGTGATCAGCATATCATCTACATACAGTAGAAGCAAAGTACGACCCCACTGAGAAGTATATATAAACAAGGCAGGATCATGCTCAATCGGAGTTAAACCAGCAACTCGGATCACAGAACTGAAACACTCGAACCAAGCATGAGGAGCCTGCTTGAGACCATATAGAACACGCCAAAGGCGACAAACATAGCCTATAGGAGCCTCAACACCTAAGGGTGGCTGTATATAGACCTCCTCATGTAGATCACCATGAAGAAAAACATTCTTGACATTCATCTGAGATATAGTCCATGTGCGTACCACTGTAACTGCAATAAGAGTACGGACTGTGGTCATATGAGCAACTGGAGCAAAAGTCTAATCATAATCTCGACCATAAGCCTACTGAAAACCTCTTACAACAAGATGAACCTTGTATCGCTCTACTGACCCATCTAACTTGTTATTTATTTTGTACACCCACTTGCAAGTGACAGGAATAGCTCTAGATGGTAGCGGAACAAGATCCCAAGTGCATGTACACTCTAATGCTGTGAGCTCCTCTGTTATAGTCAATTGCCACTCAGGTACACTAGCAGCCTCCTGATAGGTACTCGGCTCAGCCACTACACCTGCATGAGAAAAAAAAACCCATCTCTCTGGTGCCTGAATAGAAGAACGATCACGTAGGACATATCGTGATGTAGTAGAACGATCGTCAGAGTCGGTGGTATTGACCGGAGGGTCAAGTGGACAAGAGGAGGACTAAGGATCAGAAGGAACTCTCTGTCAGTGACTATAGTGAAAGGAAAAAGTAGAAGTGTCATAAATTGGTGGAGTTGGTGGAGAAACTAGTGGAGCTGGTGGAGAAACTAGTGGAGCTGGTGAAGGAGGCTCACCAGAAGGTGAAACTAGTGGATAAGGTGTATCTGGAGAAGGCAAGTCTAGTGAATGAATGAGAGGTAGACACAAAAAGGACGTGGAATCTGTGGAAGAAGAAGTGGGATGCGTAGAAGGATGATAAAAAGAAAGGTTGTCCCTCATCAAAGGTCACATCATGAGAGATGCGAATATGACGTGCCGAGGGATCATAACAACGATAGCCCTTATGCTCAGGACTATAGCCCAAAAAGACACACTCAATAGACTGAGGGCTCAACTTTGTGCGCTCACAAAGTGCTAGAAGGACATAGCAGACACAACCAACAACACGAAGATGAGCATATTGAGTAGGTGCTCTATACAGGACCTCACTAGGACACTTGTCCTGAAGCCTGGAAGAAGGTTGACGGTTGATAAGATAGAATGCTGTAGAGACTGCTTCCGACAAAGTAGGAAATGAGAATAGTACGAACAGTCTCAATGATGTGACGGTGCTTGCGCTTAGCAACACCATTCTGAGCATAAGCACCAAGGCACGAGATCTAAGGAAGAGTACCATTAGAAGAAAGAAACTGACGAAAGACTGATGAAAGATACTCTCCCCCAGAGTCAAGAACGAAAAACACGGATGGTAGAAGATAATTGAGTATGAACCATCTGAGCAAAAGATTGATAGATAGAAATCAACTGCGAATGGTGTTTCATGAAGTAGATCCAAGTGTATCAAGTATAGTCATCAATGAAGATGACATAGTAACTGCGACCACCCTTCGAAGCAAAAGGAGAGGGACCCCAAACATCCGAATGGACCAAATCCAAGGGACGATCTGAGCGAGAAATGCTAGAAGGATATGGGAGTTGTACTTGCTTGCCAAGTCTACAACCCTTGTACTGAAAATTTGTGTCAATAGACACAGGACTAAGAACACCTTGATGTATCAAGATAGAGAGGCGTGAGCCACACAAGTGCCCCAAGCGATGATGCCATTGAGGAAAAGATTGGCAAATAAAAGTAGATGTAGAAGGACAAAGGGTAGATGAACTAACAACAGAGGGTGAAGGAATAGGGGTACGAACAGTACTAGAAATTGAGGATAAAGGAAGACTTAAACGATTAAGAACATAGAGCCCTGCAGAACCTCTCTGACGATGACCAGTACTAATGACAACTCTTGTTCGACGATCTTTCACAAAGCAAGAACTATCGTCGAACCCAACAAAATAGTTCATATCTGCGAGCTGCCTGACAGAGTTAAGATTCATGGAGAGCGTGGGGACAAGTGAGACATCTGAAACTGCGAAGTGAGAGGTGGAAAGAGTCCCCTGATGAGTGACCGTGCATGGCGTTCCATCAGCTATCTGAATCTTAATACCTTGTGCAGCAGGACGACATGATGTGAGCTGTGATGCATCAGATGTCACATGGAAAGAAGCCCCTAAATCCAACACCCATGGGAGTGAAGCACCCGACATAGTACATGATGGTGCAGTAAAGCCAGTGGAAGCCTGTAGCTAACATAACTGGGCCTGAAGATTGCTCATCTGAGTCTGAATTTGACCAAACTGAGTTACCCATGACTCAACATCACTAGCAGGGACAGTAGAAGCAATAGCAGCATCACCTCAAATAGGTCCAGGATAAAGAATGCCATCAAGAGCCATGATAGGATCAAATATACTAGCACCAAGCAACAACCTCAGTAGTACCAACACCACAGGCAATAGCAGGAGATCAACAGTAGTATCACTAGCAGAGCAAGGCTAGAGTAGTATCGAATAGTAGGCAGTGCAATCAACAACAGTAACACAACAATACCAATACCAACAACAGCAATCAACAGCATCATACCAACAGTAGTGAGGTAGACAATCAACAGTAGTAGCACAACAGTACCAATACCAGCAGCAATGAGGATGTACCGAGCTTGAGGAGCCGAACAGCAGAGCCACAGTAGAAGGTGGTCCAGCGAGAACGAGAAGCCCCAGGAACACCGAGCTTGAGGACGAGGAACTCTAGCGAGGAGCCGAACAGCAGAGCCAGCGAGGAGAGGTTGAGGTCGAGAGGGCACGAGACGACCTTGAGGTGGCACTTCTACATAGATCCAGATGACTTCAATCGTGAGTCGATGGATGAGCTCCAAACGCCCGTCGATGGTAGTCATGTGGTCCCAAGCGAGCTCAAGATCGAGGCAAGCTCAGGATCCCGCCGAATTCGATGGTCGATGATGCGTTGGATCGATGGTGTGCCAGATCCAGGCTGGATCGGTGAGGAGGCGACAGAAGCAGGGGATCGAGCGCTAGATCCCAACGGCAGCGCCGGTGCTGAAGGGGTCAGGGTCAACGTCGAGAAGGAGGAGATGGCGAGGACTGTGGTGGAGACGAGTCTGCGGCACCGACGCTGAAGAGGTCGAAGTAGAGGCTCGGAGCTCAGATCTGCGTGAGGTCGAGGTCGGATCCGCAACGAGGACGACATAGGCGAAGATCCATGACGTCGGGTGAGCTCCAAGTGCTGGATCTAGGATGGATCGGCGAGGAGGCGGTAGAAGCTAAGCTCTAAGAGCCGTCGAGCGAGCTCCGGGCGTCGTCAAGCAAGACGATGAGCTTCCTCTGCGTCATGCGGAAGCGAAGAGCAAAGGTGATCCAGATGCTCTAGGCAACGAGCAGGGGAAGAGGATCATAAGATGCCACCGAGCAATGGCTTGAGCCCGCCAGCCTATGACGGAGGAAGCACAAGCACAACCCGATGGCGACTATGGAAACAAGGGTAGGGTTAGATATTGCTCTGATACCATGTTAGAATAATTGAGGCTAGGGTTTTGCTATTCGCAATTGTACAGCTTATTCATTTATTGAGAGGTATATATAGACATTGTTATATAGGCCTCATGGGCTAGAGAGGGAGAGAGAGAATGTACAACACTCTTAACAACTTGCAACTTGCAAGTGCTACATGGTAGGTATGGAAATTCATCTACCATGCAACAAGATGATCCAAGTAATTAAAATCTATATTGGTTTCCTTATGATCATGGTTATTAAGGCGTCGCTTAGGCATCGCCTAAGCGGTAAGGCGCTGCTGTGGGTCAAGGCGTCGCCCCCGCCTTGCCGTGCACGCCTTAGACAGAGGAGGAGCATGATGTGCTGGGCTACTGGCCTTAGCGAGAGGAGGAGCCAAGGAGGGGGAAGAGGACTTAGCGCGAGAGAGGAGGGGGAAGAAGACTCACCCTGGAACCCTAGGCAGCGGTGCCTCCATCTCGCCGTGGCCTATGGCGGATCTGCACGACGTCGCCCTCTCTAGCTCCGGCTACGGCGGATCTGGTCCCTTGCGGCTCCCTGTCTCAGCGAGTCGGCGTCGCCCTCTCCAACATCCTCCCTACCTCGGCGAGTCGGTGTCGCCCTCTCCAGCCCATCCCCGTCGCCCAGCAAGGTACACCCCTCCTCTCCAGTCCTCTCCCTACCCCCTCCTCTCTACGCTGGATCTTGGCTCATCACCACCAAATCTGGCTACGGATCTGGCTGCAGAGGTAGGGAGAGAGACGTGGGAGATGAGCAGAGAAGAGGTGGCTAGGGCTAGGCGCCGAATGGGGAGACTGGTGTTGGGCAGTTGGGTTGGGGGAGGTGAGCTGGCTAGGCTGATGAGCTGGGCTAGCCACTTTCTTTTTTACTTTCTTCTCCTCCTTTTCTTTTTTCTTTTCCGTTTCTGCCTATAACGTTTTCATCGTGCTTTTTTCGTCGCTTTCTTCCGCTGGTATGGCGTCGCCTCAAGCGTCCAAGACGCCGCCTAGACGGTGCCTTAGCACCTCGCCTCGCCTCATCTTAGCGCCTTAATAACCATGCTTACGATAACATGCCTTAATAACCATGCTTACGATAACATATTACATCATTGTCACTAAAATGAACTAAGATCCCGAAGCAAATATCAGCGAACATGGTCTTGCAAGAACAAGAAGCAAGCGGGTAATTCACAAGTAACCCACCAAATCATGGTTGTATTATAAACAAAGAAAGGACTACAAGGAATCGAAACAACACAATAGTGCAATTCAAAGTGCAGCGCGAATAGCAGTAGTGAACTGCAGTCCTCTTATGTAGTTATATACAGGTAAACATAACATTGCTCTAACAACAGTGCTCTCTTGTACAAAATCTGAAAGCTGAACATCTTACTGCTCCAGGTCCGAATCTAGGAAGCCTGGGGAGTTTCTAGAAGACGATACGTGGTGATCTCTTGCTGCTTGAAGTACCTCCTATCTTCCTCATCCACAAGGACTAGATTCAGGTAGTACTTGACGCTGAATTTGTTGTTTATGTTGTGGTAGGTTGGGGTCAGCTCGTAAGGCGTCAAGAATATCCTCACTGGAATTGATTCTCCTGCAAAACAATTTCATTAAGTACATTACATATGCAACAAACCAACATCAACAACCTTGCAAGCACACCACATGGGCAAAGCAGCTATGCACCAAATGCACCTGACCAGAGTCAGGCTTTGAACTACAGGTGGTGTCAGATATTCAGAGCTCACTTCCGGTTATAAACTTTAAACATCTGAAGAACAGGTGTTACTTTATGCATCATGCTGTGCTTTTGTAATAATGAGGATCCCTACAACCAGTCCTAGTTCAAATGTACACGGGACCAAGTTGTATGGTTCCCATCAAAAAGGTAAGGCCTACATGGGATTGATATTTACAAAAAAAAAGGAAAAAGAAAAGAAAAGAAAAAGAACTTATGATATGAGTTGTTTGGAGCTTGGGACATGTCCTTTATCGACATCCACATGATAATTGAGAGGAAACCCCTACAGGACCAGTCGGTAATTGAAAATGAACTTGCATCCGTCAGTCTTTGATATAGGCTTGGAATCGCTCAAGATTAATGCCCTATGTTTAGGTATATGATATATTACTACTTTGATATCTTCAAGCATTCATAAAGTCATTGAACCCCAAGGCGGTAAAGCCATAAGCAGCATGCAGATGAAAAAATGCAACAATGAGCTCCATGAATGCATGTTACTGTTTTATAATTACAAAGCAAGTACCCAGCACGCCGTTTAGACCTCATGCCACAAGACAAACATGTCAAAGAGCTGTGCCTTTAAAATATTCAGAACAAACCACAAAATTATATAACATACCTCTGACAGGAGCACCATCCATCAACTCAAACTTTGCTAGGGTCTCAGTTTCAACATATGTGTTATGGCCTGATCCCGTTGATTCCCTACGGCGAATCTCCAGCTCCATGTTTTTTATCTTTATTCTGACAAGCAGAAAATATATCTTCCCAACAATCACATCCTTGAGATGGTACCTGAACAAGAACGTGAAAATGTGACCAATATTATGGATTTCCAAATTGAGCAATGTATCAGAACAGACAGCCAGATAGCTAGGCATATATTACTGTGATCTTACTTGCTTTTGCTGTATTCAAACTCAATATGTAAGCAATCCTCAATCCCTACTTCCATCTGAAAAGGAACATTAAATAAAACAAACCACACAATAAAATACTCCCCCCGTTCAAAAATATATGACGTTTTAGAAACCGTGCAGTCAAACTTTCTAACTTTGACCACTAATATATAAAAAGCTATTTGTATTGGTCATGTGAAAATGGTATCATTAGATTAGTCAAGAAAAATATTTTCATAATATAATAATTTTATATTATTTTATGAACATATTTATAACAAAAGTAATGGTCAAAGTTGTATGTTAGAGACCATATCGATGTCCAAAGCATCGTATATTCTTGAACAGAGGGAGTACACATTCATCGCGTCATATATTCTTGAACAGAGGGAGTACACATTCATCTATCTTTAATCAGATCATTCTCACTTTAACCACATCAAACAGCAAAAGTTATGCACGTAAAGATATTGCTGATTGCAATGAAAGGGCAATTAAATTATTCAACTGCCATCTGCAGGGATATTACAAAAAAAGTGTCTGTCACTGTTAAAAAGAGAAAATTATATGGGGGAGGGATGTAAGGCCCTTCCCCACATCCATTTGATCATGATTTCCTCTTGATTTATATCACAATTCAGCGGATGTAAAGTGGGGCCTCAAGGTGAGGCTTTCGCCATAAAATTTGCTTCCCTAATTAAGGCACGGCCAAGCTTTATGATAATGTAGTTCATTAATAAGAACTCACCTTGATACTATTGTTGATTGTAGGGACAGGAGAGTAGTTTCTTACCTGCCAAAAACAGAGAAATAATCTTAAGAAAAAGGAAATTATGGAATGCTGCTACAACTCCTGAATTGTGCTGCCTTGGTTACTGTAAGTCTATGACACCTTGGACCTAAAATTCTCTCAAAGCCCAGCCCTCACGTGGGACGGGCCTACGCAGGCATAGCACCCCACAAGGCCCGTACTGTGAGGATGTGCAAAATGATCAACTGCACAGGGCCCCACTAATTAGGGACCCATTTTTAGCATAACCTTTGATTATCATTGGTTAATCTCAGTATTAGTACTTAGGAATTGATTAACTGAGCAGAGTAGAATTGATCCATGCTTGTCTTCTCACCTTCCTCTATCTCTTCATTTCCCTTGTGTTGTCGCACAAACATAGCTACTACTATCTCCTAATTCTCATAATCAAAATATAACTAATCAGAATAAACTCTTCTCCTCTTAATTCTCATCCCGACCTTGGTGTCAAATATTGTGTGTTTCTTTGTGAGTTCATCTCATACGGCTCCTCATTCAATTCTTTCAAAGGGATCCTTTTCCTCATTCGAGAGTATCTGCCCTTCTTCCACTCCAAGTCCTCGAGCACACAATTTTCCTCTCTATCTTGTGTTGTTGTCGTGTATTCTTGATCTTTGTGTATCACCGTCGTTGGCTCTAGTGATATGCCGCATGGTCACCGCAATGGGCCATCTGTGCTGCATCGGGGCCTTCAGCCATATGTGCCCGGTTGTGATTGCGCCTTGCCACCATTCTTAAATTTTTTATACTACTCCATTTATTGTTGCAATTTAATCTTGTATCTGTGCATATAGATGGTGTTTTGTTTTTTCAACCATGTTAATTTCCTAGAAATTAATTTTGTAATAATGTTGATGAGGTTCATGTTGACATTACAATGTTGAATAGGCTAGCTAAATTTGTGGTAACATCGACAACATTGATGCTCACTTTAGACCTGACTATAATTTTTAGTACATGGCCCCTAAAATGTCAGGTACAGCCCTGCACCCCACTTGCGCTTTCGTCCTCACTTCACATAAAAAGGTTAACCCGGAGGTACTATACGTTTGGACACAACAAGGATTATATGCTAGTACTACTCACTTTAGGCTTTCAATGTGGGACTAACCCACCTCCACTACTCAACTTGGGCCACTCCAAATGGGCCGGGTGTTACAGATACATTGGAGTTCATTACAGAGAGAGCAATATAGAACAGAGCATACACATTGCACAGTAATAAGACTACCAAATATCTGGTGGAAGGAACAGCTTCAAATTAACATGTTTGAAGTTTGAACTCTACGGCCTTCAGGTGGGTAGTAAAATAGTAAAATAACGGTGGTTGTAGGGTCATTTTTAGACTTACACAGAAATCCCGGTATTCCACAATATTGCCAACATAGTTTCGAGCAACTGTCACCTTCAAAATATACCTGCATACATATCAAGTGTACTTGGATCTTTAAAGGTACTTAAATAAAGATTTTCTCTGCAACACCTAAACGTTCTATTCCCATTATGAAATTTAAGGATGTGTCAAAACATGAATGTTGTAAGGGACAAGGTCACCATATATGAGAAATGCATAAGGTACATATGTTATGATAAATAACAGATTAATCCTTGCATTTGACTTGAGTAGAAATGGGCATGCATACGCTTTAGGAAAAGTACAATAGTGTTCACTCAAATCTCAGTAACCGAAATTTAAGAGATAATGTACTTGAGTTTTGTTGTTACAAAAGAAAAATCAAACATCTTTCACAGGAACTCAACAGTGCTAACAGCTAGTTAACCGTGCATAATTAATCATTATCATACAGAGAGGCAAAGAGTCAACAACAAAAAATGATATCATGCTATCATCCCAGCATGAGCAGGAAGAGATGCGTTAAATGGCACTAAATTGGATTCGTCCAGCTCAGAAGAAAAAGATAAAGATAAAGAAATCGAAAAAAAGGCAAATGCCAGTGAAGCTAAAGTATTAGTGTTTCCATATATTCCACTTTTATTGGTCCAATGAAGGGCAAATATCAGATGCCGTGACATCCTTAGCAATATATGCATGTAGAATATGTAAAATGTAGACACCATTAAAACAAGAACACGGTTCCTATTACTATCACTGAATTATGAATTAAAAAAACTTAAGAGTGGTGCTCTATACATAGCATTTCCTTACCTCAGTCTAACATTTGTTCCATTGTAAGACTCATATGGCATTTCAACATAAGAAAACTCAAATGGATATGTCTTCCTTTCATAGATTTCACCAGGAACATCTAACTCACGCACTGCAAGGACAAACATGGAATTTCAGGTCATGAAATAGCTTCTTACATAACAATAATCTGTACACGAAGCCAGCATTCATGATTCCTAAACAAATCATCAGTAACGAGAATTTGATCAACCAGCAGAGCAGAAATTTCAGGTTTTTTTTATATAAAAAAACAGTTTCAGGAAAACTTTTTGGCACTTGGTAGGTTAGTTCTAGGGCTCTAGGCTTATGGCCAGGTGCTTTGGTCTTTATACCAGCACATCTAGTTGAGTTAAAAGGTAACGTAACCAGTGAGGCAAACCAACCCTGAGTTGACGAGGACAAAGTAACCAGATATGGTACAATTAATCTCCTCAAGTGCCTTCATTCTTCAAAACCATAGTGATTTTAGAAAAGGAAACTTGCCTTCTAGTTTGACAAAATTATATAGTTCATCAATTTCTTGTAACTTATGGCTGACATGATTTCGATCTCAATTTTCTGGTCAGCTCATCTATTGTAAACATGTGCAGATGTGCTATATTAAAGAAAGATGAATTTCTACATGAAACACAGTTCAAAATTGTTAAACCACTTTACCTTGAGAAGATCTTATTAAACGTATTACAACCATTTAAAAAAATAATTCTAGTTATTTAGTTTATCTAATGTACACATTTCCAATATTAAAGAAAACTATATCCAAAAGTTGTAGTTGTAACCAGGGAAAAAAAAACCGGGTGGTAACCGCCGGTAACCGGATTTACCAGCCGGTCCCGGGAGAAAAATACCGGCCGAAAAATTTTCAAACTTGGATTTGAATTATTTTTTACTGCATAATGTCATTCCTAGGTTGATTTAGACCTTTTTGTGCTAGATTAAGTATTGAAACATGTTTTTTTCACTTGTTATCTTTCACTTGGTTGTTTTTTTATGCTTTGATAGCACTGGGTGTGAATTTGTGACTATATGGAGCCACCTTTCTAGGATAGTAGCTATTTGTCTATTTGTTCAGCTTGTTAAATTTTGGTACCAAGATCAAATAAGGAATAATGGAGAGATCGTGAAATGAAGTATTCCAACATATCTTCCTACAAATATGAATCAAATAGTCAGCCTGATGAACTTGTTGTAAGTTCAAGCTCCATCAAATTGGTTTTGGTGATTAATGACAAATATAAATGTGAGACTAATACGATTGTTGAGTATGATATTGTATAGTCTATTTGGATGAAAAGATGGAAATCTTGAAGGTATGCATTCGATGTGATACTTTTATGTCTTGTTTCATTCCTCCAAATCAAAATATAGGTTGAATTCCACCAAAGTGTCAAATCAGATATGTGCATATTGTTTCCGATTAACATATATGTATGCAATTGCTACTTCATTAAACTCTTGGAGGATTGTTACTTCATTAAACACTTTACAATTGCTAATTACCCATTTTCTCTTTTTTCCGGTTTTTCCGGTTACCAGTCTCCACAAAACTGAATTTAAATTTTGGTTTACGAATTTTATCCGGTTTTCTACTGGTATTTCTGGTTACCGGGCTCCGAAAGGATTTTATCCGGTAACGGTTCTTTGATCCTTGGTTGTCTTGTAACACCACTTTCATTTCACAAGATTTTATTCCACATGTCACAACCATTTTGAAGGATATGATGGGGTACCCAAAAAAGTGTAACCACTTTGCACTAAGGCACATGAATGATTGCATCAAGATATTGGTACACTACAATAGAAATAAAATCATTCCGAGAAACTAAGGAGAACAAGCAGAAGTTTCAGAAGTAGAATAATGCTTCAGGTTAATAATTACTAATTAGTCCATGTTCCTAGAAATCAAAGATTTCTACCAAAACAAGAAAGAATGGAAAAGATCACAAGAATTTCAGAGCACAATCCAACAGAAGGGCTATTGGCATATCATGCACCAGAAACTCACCTAATGAAGTGAAGTCATAGAAGTTTCCTCGGTCAAAATACAGTTCTGTAACAGAATTAACCACATATGGTAAATGTCAGGATCTAGGAGGGCCCAAAGTACTGAATTACTAGGACTCTTGGAGTTTAGTAAATTGCCATTGAAGAAGTGTAAATAACAAAGGTGCAATACTAGTCAATGAACACGTGCAGTTTATCCAGTGAAAAGGAAGCCATATCCATACAGAACATGAGCTGGGCACATAATGCAACATACATCCAGCACAACCAAAAACTAGATAAAATGTTTACCCAAACATAGAACACACTTTATGTGGCCAAGTAAACAAAATCGTCTAGAGCAACACTTGGAAAACATAGCACTGGAAATATAACATCAACCTGTGAATGCAGAAGGATCCGCACTACCAATTTGTGTTAAGAGATGGACAGCTAGCATTTCAGTGTAACGTAGCAAATTCGAATACATATGTAACAAGAAACTAGATGTTTATGAAGACCTAGAACACAGATAACTAGCACCCATCAAATTTAGTAACAGTGTAAACATGACAATCTAAGAAAGAAAAAACATATGCACTAGAAACTCTTATGCAGGATTTGACAGAATAAGCAGCATTTGAGGGCAACATGGCATACCTATTTGACCCAGCAACTCAATCTTGACACCCATGTGTTCAATCCTTTTACCCGGGACCGGTGCTATTGACACCTGAGCACCATTTCAGCAGAGCTCAATATTGGACTCCACCCAAGCAAGATATATCCGAATAAGCATATTAGGAAATAATACCTCTCCGGATATTGTTTCCAGGCTCTGGAAAACAGGGACCATTGTTGTCTTCCCATTGTCTTTCTTAACTGAAACCTGCGAAATTACAACGCGAGAAACCAACCATTTTGTAAGTCATAAGCAGAACTCAGGTTTAAATGCGATTGGTAAGGATATAAAGAAGTGTACTTGCTTCCTGGTTCTCGCATCGGAGAATGTGATCGAGATGTCACATGGCGGCTTGAACGCTCCAATGATATAATTCTGAATACACGCACAGAGAAATCCATTAACATAAGCTATACAGTCACAGAAATCAGAGGCAGCAAATACATATTGGAAGATATATTAAAATCTAAAAATACATGTCAGATTTACAATCAAGCGGGAAATTGCCGCCTCGTAAAACCAACCACAAAAATGATCAACATGTAAAACAAACAAAGCACTGTAAATGCCATTTCGGTTGGGGTTTAAGTATCAGGTATGCAAACCAAACTCATGCATCCGAATCCGCATACCCTCGGTGACCTAACCTGCTAGAACAGATAGACTCCCCATCCATCCGCAGTTCCATACTCATTCCAATTCCCAAGCGACGATGACAACTTAGGATTCCATGCGGCCCCACCCAAGCTGCCCCCAGATCACACCCTAGGGTCAAATTATGATTAAATTTAGGCAAACAACGAAAGTACCTAACAACCTATGCAGCCTATAGGCGACCTCAGCTCTTCCACCCGCCAAATTCACTTGCGATTCAGGCAAACGCGGAAGCATATCGAGCGGCAATCATCTCAATCTATGAAGCCCGCGCGGGCTCCACCTGCGATAACCCACTAGATGGGATAAACCCCACGATCCGTGCCCGTCAGGGGCGAAACGGGAGTGGCTCCCGATCGCCCCCGAACCGCGGCCGGATCGCGCCCCGGTGTCAATCCTAGGCAACCAACCGCGGGGGAGAAGAGAAGCCCACAAGCGCGGCCACGCGGCTCGCCGGTCGCACGGTCCGAACTCCGAACGGACGGGGCCGTGTGCGCGCGGCTAGAGAGGAGGAGAGGGGACCAGGACGGGAGGGGGAGGTGTTACTAACCATGGCGACGACGGCGAGACGTGTCAGATCCAGAAAGAATCGCCGACCGAAATGGATCTAATCGCCCGAATCAATCAAGATCTGAGAAAGCGAAAAAGTAAAACAAACTGGGCAAGAACGGGACGCGGGCATAATTTCTTAATTCATTCATTGATATCCTTTTTTTCCCCATTTTTCTGGGCTTATATGCTGCCCAAAAGTTCTGATTACAACTAAGCGCATTACTGCGGTAAAACAATGACAAAACCAGCTTACAAAGTCTTTTGACGCTAAACAGTAACTAATTACTGAAGTTGCAGCATGGCCACGGGTTCAGTTTTAATCAACCAATGGCAAGTTTGAACATGGAACAGCTCTGTCTCCCAGACGTTTCTCCAGTTGACTCACATGAAACACATGATGTATTGTTGCTACTTCCGGTAATAACAACTTATAAGCTACCTTCCCAAATCTTTCTATAAATCTACAAGGCCTGTAGTATTTTGTAGTTAATTTCAGAGACTATCTTAAACCCAATGCCACTTATCTGTATGGCTGCATCTTCAGGTATACCATATCTCCAACTTAGAATTTCCTCTCAGTTCTTTTCAAGTTAGCAAAATGCTTGATTCCGCCTTGAACTGCACACAAATTGTCTCTAAGTCTTTTTTAGCATGGTCCCTTTCTCCGCTAGTGTTCCTTGCACTTGGGGGGCCACGGAGCTTGGGACTGCCATTTCATTGATCTAAGGTGGAGGGAAGCCATACGAAGCCTAAAAAGGTGTAGTTTTAAGTGATGTGTGGTAAGAAGAGTTGTACCACCACTCTGCTAATGTCAACCACTCCATCCAATACTTGGGTTCCTAAAAAGCCATACATCTCAAATAGACCTCAAGACATTGGTTAACTCTTTTGGTCTGTCCATCAATTTGTGGATGGTATGCTGTACTGAGCTTGACTTGCACTTGCACTGATCTGAACAAATTCTGTCATAACTTGCTGGTGAATATCCTATCTCTGTCAGTTACAATTACTGAAGGCAATCCATGCAGCTTATAAACATTGTTCACAAAGAGATCTACTACTTGGGATACTGTGTAAGGATGAGATAAAGCAATGAAATGTAAATACTTAGTCATTCTATCCACTATCACTAGAATGACATCTTTTCCTTTTGATTTTGGCAGTTCCTCCACAAAATCCATGGAAATATGAGTCCAAGCCATGTTAGGTACAGGTAGGGGTTCTAATAGTCCAGGGTATGGCTTGTTTTTAGCCTTTCTCTCTGACATACAGCACATTCAGAAATGAACCTGTCCACTTGGCCTTTCAACCCTGGCCAGTAAAATAGCCTCTTAATTCTTTGGTAGGATGCTATCATTCTAGAATGTCCACCCATTGCTAAAGCATGGAAGGTTTCAATCAATTGTGGTCTTGTGCTCCCAGACCTGCCCACATAAATCCTTCCCTTATATCTCAGTATCCAGAATGCAAAGTATATATGGAATTCTGTTCTTACGCCAAGCTCAACTGCTTTAAGAGTTGCTTGCAATGTTCATATCTTTCATAGCTCTTTTCCGCCTCCTCCACCCTTATGGGAACAACCGAAGTCACAGTTGCCATATAAGCATGTCATCTTCTTGATAACGCATCAGCAACTATATTCTCCTTTCCTTTTTTTTTATATTCAATGGAGTTACTATACTCCAATAGCTTCAGCATGAGCTAACTTTTCTGTTCATTTTTGATAATAAAAAAAGGGTTCCTAATAAATAGTGCCTCCATTTCCTAAGAGCTTTTAGGATGGCTAAAGTTTCCTTGTCATAAGTGGATAAAGCTATAGATTTGACCCCCATTGTCTTGCTCAGATAAGCAATTGGTTTCTTGTCTTGCATTAACACTGTTCCTAATCCAATTCCACTAGCATCTGTTTCCAACACAAAGGACCTTGTGAAGTTTGGTGGAGCCAAAACGGGAGCACTGCTCATAATAGTCTTCAGTCGATTAAAGGCTTTTGTTTGGTCCTCTCCACAGCAGAAGGCATCCTTTTTTAAGCATATCATGCATTAGTCTGCATAACTGTCCATAACCTTTGATGAACCTCCTATAATATCCAGTGAGCCCTAAGAAACCCTTGAGTTGAGTAAGGTTTTCTGGAATTGGGCACTCCAACATGTCCTTCACTTTGCTTGGATCAGTAGCTACTCCTTGACCTGAGATTATGTGGCCCAAATATTCCACTTGTGAAACAACAAAAGTACATTTGCTCATCTTAGCATACAACTGGTTTTTCTCCAGTACTTCCAGCACCATTATCACATGCATCAAATGATCTTCCACTGATCTACTATAGACCAAGATATCATCGAAGAAGACTAGCACAAACTTTCTCAAGTAATCAGCAAAAAGTCGGTTCATCAAAGCCTGAAAAGTGTCAGGTGCATTTGACAACCCAAAGGGCATAACCAAGTATTCATAATGGCCAAAATGGGTTCTAAAGGCAGTTTTATACACATCCTCCTCTTTCATCCTGAATTGGTGATATCCAGATCTTAAATCTAACTTAGTGAAGTTTATTTTCCTGGGTAATTTTGTTGAGTTGTCTATAGTCCACACACATCCTCCAAGACCCATCTTTCTTCCTCACTAGGATAGCTGATGAAGAGTAGAGACTCACACTGGGCCCGATCCATGAATTCTACAACATCTGTTGTACTTGAAGCTCAATCTCATCCTTCTGATGATGGGGCATTCTGTATGGCCTTATATTTGGGGATTCAGCCCCCTGAGTTAAGGATATGGCATGATCACACTCTCTAGCAGGTGGTAACTCCTTGGGTTCAGCAAACACCTTAGTATATCCCCTGATTAACTTCTAGATATTCATCAGTGGACATTTACCTTTATGTTCAGTGATAGCCATGTTGAGCTGCAAGACAAAGCCTATGGCTCCTTTGCTGAGAACCTTTTCTATTTCAGCAGCATCAATTATACAGTGTTGGCCTGGTGCAGTATGATCAGAGAACTGAATCTGCTTGTGCCCATTCTTGACAACTGAGAATCCCATTGATTTCAGATCAAGCTCCACTGGATTGTGCTTATAGATCCAATCACACCCCAATATCATATCATAAGCTTTTAGTTCTAGCAGTTTGAGTTGATCAATAAATTCCTCTCCTTGAGCTTCATAGTGACACTACCTGACATAAGCTCTAGAAATGAACTCCACACCACCAGCCACCTTAACTGATTTACCCATATTGGTCCCAATATCATAGTTGGCTTTTGTTGCAAAAGCACTACTCATGAAAACTATCAGTACTCCCCTATCAATCAGGGCAACACCTGTTTTTCCATTGACCTTGATTAGCAATGAGAAGGTGGATATAGCTGGTGTACCTTGAACTGCATTGGAGGATATCGTCATAATCTCTCCTCCTTGAGGACTGGTAGGTGGAGTTTCGTATGCCTCATTGTTTTTTTTTCCTCGGTCTCTTCTTGATCTTCATTTACTTCTTCCTCCACCTCTTCTCGTACTGACGGTAAGTGTAGCATCCTTGCCTTTACCTTGCAATTGTGTTGGGGTGTCCATTTCTCCTCACAGTACCAGCATTTTATAGGATCCTTGTTACTCTTCCAACTTTGAATTCCTTTACTAGGATTGCCAACAAAAAAGCCGATGTTGATACCTTTTTTTACCTTTTTTTTCCAGTCCTTGGTACAATGCAAATCTTACCTTAGCTCCTGAGATAGAAGAGTCCTTAAACCAAGAAAAAAGTCCTATTTTCTCCACTATAGTTGTTCTCCAAGAAAAAAGTGATCTGCTTCACAGAATGGAAATTGTTCAACAGATCAATCCCATTTTCACTCCCAAATCGGTCACATATCAATTTGCACAGATCATGCCAGTCAAATTGTTCTATGGGTAACCTACTACCTCTGAGCCATCCATCTACTTGATCCACCATATATAGAGGCTAAATCTACCCATTCCTCATATGGTATTCTGGCCAAGTCAAAAAAATTCTCACTCTACCTGATCCACCCCAATGGATTTTCACCAGTGAAAACAGGACAATCTAATTTAGGTCCCCTAGAGATGGCATTTGGACAGTATCTCCTCTCTAATAATAGTACCTACCCTCCTCTACTTCTTCCTCTCTATCATCTAGCTTGTAGTATTTGTATCTCGACCCTCTAGCTATGTGTAGGATCAAGGATAACCGACTAGAGGGGGTGAATAGGAGGTTTTAAAACTTTTTGACTAAATAACAGATTTTGCAAGATTGTGAACTATAACAATACTAGATGCGATTTTAGCTAAGCAATTCTACACAAGTAAACTGCTAGAAAAGTAAATGCAGAAGAAGTAAAAACAAGAATAAACCACAATGAGGACAAAGAGGTTTTTTTCGTGGTATCAAAGACTTGCCAGTCTTCACTAGTCCACGTTAAGGAAGCTTGAACCAATCAAGCCGGCTCCACGAATTAAGCCTTAACCCTCGATCACTATCGTTGCTCTTCCTCCTCTCTAGAGATGGTGAGCACGCAACCACTCCACAATCCTTTGCCGGGACTCTTCACAATCTTCTTTGAAGAGCTCACCGTGCAATCTTCCTTCAAAGCTGTCTAGGTGCCGCAAGCACCAAGAGTAATAACTCAAGTGTTTGCTTAAGGAAGAATGAAGTGCCAACAAGATCAACTAATGATGCAATGCACTTGAAAGCTCTCAACTACCTCAAAATGGGAATTCAAAGCAAATGAGTAGTAGAGAGTGTCTAAGAGTTCAAGAATATTCAATGAGAGTAAATATGCTCAGCAACACTCGGCTAGAGGTAGGTGGGGAGGTATTTATAACCCCCACTAGCAAAACTAGCCATTACAACCACTTTCCTAAAAAATCAGGATTTCTGGTAGTACCGCTGTTGAAACACAGTACTACCGATGTTCAGTTCAACGGTTAGAACAGTTGCATTTAATGCTCTAAACTAGCTGTTAGAAAAGGAGTTGCGGTACAACCGCCAACTAGAAATCTGTACTACCGCAGCGTGGTAGCACCGCTCGGCTAGAACGAAACAACGTTTTCCAGAGTTCAAGAAATCTCAAAAACACCTTCTCTGGAAAAAACAAACCACCAAGAAAAACTCGATATTACCTCCTTGCGGTAGTACCGCAATAGAAATGCGGTCATACCACTGGCTAGACCCATGACCAGGTCTACGACCAGAGTCTAGGACCACTGTTCATGACAAGGTCTTCGACCATTGTGTACGACTAGTGTCTACGACCACTGTTTACGACTAGTGTCTACGACCACTGTTTACGACTAGTGTCTATGACCACTGTGTATGACCAGTGTCTACGACCACTATGTACAACCAAGTGCGGTAATACCACTCATCAAATGTGGTCAAACCGAATTTCAGAGAGAATCAAAAACACTTTCTAGAAGCAAAAACAAATGTAGTGCATGACTCCTAGTTGATCAAGATGGCACAATAAATAGATCCTCAAGCTACTAGCTATGATCCCTCTTAATAGTATGACGTCTAGACTACAAATCCAGTGTTTTCTCCAAACACCTAGATCGACAAAATACTACAAAAGGATCCTCTAGATACTGATACCTTTGCTTGAGCCAAGTCGATCTTTATAGCCTTTGCATTGCCATTTCCATGTCATAACACATCCTTTGGGACTAATCCTTAAAATATCTTAGCACACATGTTAGTCCCTTAATACATTATTGACATTAATTACCAAAATCAAAGACGAGGGCCTAGATACTTTCACTATGGGAGTATGAGGTGGGGAGTGGTACCTATTAATTACCGGAGGCACCACAGATTACTGAAAGTGAGGTGAAGCAAAGCCCCCTATCTGACCAACATTTGAGCCAAATCCAAAGCCCAATCTTTGCATCTTGGCAGCCAGTTCAGCATGGCGTAGTTGCTGTTGTTGCTGCTCCCATTCTTGCTGGTGCAACGCCTCAAAGTCAAGTCCTCTTTTATTCAGAGCTTCGACTTTAGCCAAGGCTTTCCTCTGTGCCTCTATTGCTGTTGCTGGTCCTTCATGTAGTAGATTCATCCTCTAATCCAGCTTCTGAGATAACCCTTGAATCGCTTCGAGCACTCCCTTCATCTGCTGATCCAGCCTCGTCACCTGGCCCATCATCTCGGTTCTTAGGCTCAGCATCTCTTGTCGTACATCCATTCCTTCTGAAATCTCTCCACTTCATCAGGTGGGTTCTTCTTGGGAGCCATCTCCAGCTTGGTGTCAAGGTTTGGGGATTTTACAAGGCCGAAACCAAAACCCGCTCGTTACACTAGATCTTTGTCGCCACACACTAGAGGAACTAGATCGGGGATTTTACGGCGCACGCACCAACCTTAACCAGTCCTTTAGAGAAACTCTACCATGAACCGTAAGTCTTTGATACCATTGTCAGATCTAAAAAGAATTGCCGGTTGAAATGGATCTAATCGCTCGAATCAATCAAGATCTGAGAACACTAAAAATCAAAGCAAACTAGGGCAAGAACTAGATGTGGGGATAATTTCTTAATTCATTCATTGATATCCTTTCCCCAATTTTCCTGGGTTTTTTTGCTACCCGAAAGTTCTGATTACAATTAAGCGCATTAGTGTGGTAGAACAACGACAAAACCAGCTTACAATGTCTTTTGACGCTAAACAGTAATTACCGAAGTTGCCTTCAGCCGTCCGATGCCACGAAGAGGTAAGATTCCTGCATCGCCATTGGATCCTCACGACGTAGACTTCCTCACACCGATTTCCTTCACTTCTAGAGAATTTGTTGCCGACTTCACTTAATGGTTCAACCTCTCTTTAAAATTCCCTTCAGAACTTGACAACTTCAGAAGTGCAAGGCCTGACAAGGCGACGGTCGGCGATAGAGGAGGAGGTGGCACTGACTCGAGGAAGTCAGGGAGATCGAGATGCGATGCGGTAGTAGATAGATCGCACGTAGACTGTGGTGAGATGCTTCCCTCCCCTCTTTTTTTCTTCTCTCTTTTTTTCTCGTGAAAAATGATCATTTTGTTAGATAATAGATGTTGTAGTCAGAAGACAATCAATTCAATCACACAATGAACACCAAAGAGACACATAATATAGACAAGGATCTAAGATCTTTATTCATCTATCAGTCCCTTGTACATGGGGTCCTCATATTTATAGCCCAAAGGGGTGAAAGCTCTCTAGGGGTAGTTTAGTCTTTTGCCCATAATTAGGTTTCGTAACACTCTCCCTTGGGCAATAGACAATGATATGAAAATGTATCATTAAAAACTCCTTCAAAAAACCCATTGGGAAAAAAGGAATAGAGAAAAGAGTACATTATGTTTGTAAGTTGCATTACACTTGTTGCCTCACTTAAAACCTTCATTGGAGAAGATTTCAGGAAAACCTACCAAGGAAAAGAGTACAACATTTAATCTTCGGGGTCCAATCTTCAAGATTTTGGATAAATCCTCATGATTTGATAAGGGTTATGATTTAGGGATTTACTCCCCCTGAACTCTGCAACTCTTTAAATCATCTCATTCCAATGCCATGAATGCATCTTTGAAAACTGGATGTAGGTAGAGACATTGTGAATAAATCAACTGGAATTTCACGAGACTTTGTTTGTAGGATCTTTACCTCACTATTCTTCTGGATTTCATGAGGATAGAAAATTTGGGAGCAATGTGCTTTATGATGTTGCTCTTGACATAATCTGTTTGCATTTGTGTAATATAAGCAACATTATCTTCATATATAATTGAGGGGGTATTGACTGTATTAATACCACAATACTTCTGGATGTGGTTAATCACACGCCTAAGCCAAACACATTCAAGTGAGGTTTCATATAGTGTTGTAATATCTGAGTGGTTGGTAGAAGTAGCTACCAATGACTGCCAAGAGATGGTTGCACCAGCACAAAGTAATATAAATTCATTATGAGATTTTACACTATAGGGATTTGACATATATCTTCAGGATTTACTAATGACCATCAGGATCTATGCATGATCTTCATAATCTTTGCATTGTTGACCAATTCGATCTAAATTGTTAAGTAGTAAAACCTTCATGGTGAATTTAAGCAGTAATCATCGTATCAACACCTTTTAGGCTTGACTAAGATTTTCAAAAACTCAAGTATGATGATTAGTATTTAGTATATGCTCCCCCTGAGGACAACTTCTGTTGAAGTCTTGTTGCTCTAATGTTTTTCATATATTTTTCAAAAATGAATATAGACAACTATATTGTGATCAAATCAACTTGATTATCACAATGCAGAGTCTTACATACAAATACCCTATTACTCATCTAGAGATTTTAGGATAAACACTATTCGGGAGTAGCATGCTTAACTTATCAAATACGACTATTCGATTGTGCAACACAAGTAAATTATCCTTACAAACGATATGGGGTAATACAAGTTGCAAAGTTGTATGCCTTTCGGATACGATTTATCAAAACATTTTAGGGTCTTAATATTTTGTAATTATCTCTGGTTGGTTAAAGTTACAACAAATAGTCTGTTCTGCAGAACTATAAAGTATGGTTGTATGTTGGGACCCAGATTTTCGAATCCAGAACCGTCTGTATTTTCTGCACTAGTCCCTCGATCAGTAGCTAGTGCATATAGTTACATTGTTGAAAACAAGTTCAAATCATGCTTAACATAAAAGTAACAATAAGGTACTGGCCTTAAGGCCACTTATTACAAAATATGTCAAAATACCTTGGGTCTTACAGCAGCGAAAACAGCAAAAGAGTAAACTCCGAGTGGTGATCCATCAAGTTACCCATCAACATTTGATTGGGGAGTGTGGCCTAGTACTTCGGATATCCTTCGTCAAACCCATAGGCGTAGAAGTCGTAGTCGTCCTCAACATCATTGTAGGCTTCTAAGATTTGTTTGAGTGTACCATGTGAGTACATAAAGTACTCCGTGAGTCTTGGGAAATATGCATATGCATAGCTTTAATAATTGCGCTTATAGGGTTCTTTTGCACAAGGCAAGATTTAATGTTTAAACAGCTATTGCTTGATTATTCTGATTCAACAAATTGCCTATTGCAGCGGCAGTCTGATTCTGTCGAGTCATCATATTGTTCATGTTTTGCATCATTACATTCATGAGTTGAGTCTGAGCTGCTAGAAATTGTCCCATGTTTGGATCTGCGACTCTAGGTACTGGTGACTGTCCATTAGCATTGACATTGACATCTACAACTCCAGGTTCAAAGTGATGGGCTGTTCGGACCATCCGAACAGCCCATCCGATCGGACGATCCGATTCCAATCAGACGGTTCAAAGTGATGGGCTGTTCAGACTATCCGAACAGACCATTCGATTGGACGGTCCGATTCCAATTGGACGGTCCAAAATAGAAGAACTTGAAAAATGCATAACTAATTCAAAGTAACTCCAAATCAAGTGAAACCAATTTTGATAATTTTCTTATTAAGTGAAATTTAATCTGAAATTATAGTTTTTGGAAATTAATCCAAAACCGAATTATTTTTTTACACTAGAAAATGCTTTTAACTTTGGAAATTCATAACTCATTCATGTGAACTCCAATTGAGGTGAACCAAATTATTTTGTCTTATAATTTTATTCTCTATGTATCTATATAATCCTTATCTCCACCACTATTCTACAAAATTTCACTAAATAATTAAAATTGGATGAATAGTAACCGAAGTGTATTTTCCAGCCTTTTTGCAAAACCTGATTTTCAAACTACTACAACTTTCACTTCCTAACTCCAAATGGAAAAATTATTTCACCTAAATTCATCTAAAATCATCATCTAGCTACTGTTAAAAATTCATGCATTTTGAGCATTTTGAATTTTTAGGTTTTTCTCGATGTTGTTTTTGTTTTGTATAGAATCCAAATATTTTAAATGAATAAAATAAACTTAAATTAAGTTCAAAAATATTTCATTAATTTTTATGTAAGTTTTTTGAAATTTTGGATTTTTTTAATAAAAAATGCCAGATTATTTTCCTTTTCTTTTCTTTCCTCTCTCTCACTCGAATCAACACCGAGCAAACCTAAAAATTCAAATTGCTCAAAAATGCATGAAATTTCTACAGTAGCTAGATTATGATTTTATATGAATTTAGGTGAA
Organism: Phyllostachys edulis; assembly: GCA_036346405.1. Classification (NCBI taxonomy): domain Eukaryota; kingdom Viridiplantae; phylum Streptophyta; class Magnoliopsida; order Poales; family Poaceae; genus Phyllostachys; species Phyllostachys edulis. Next base: position 18,591,058 of record CM070567.1, read on the forward strand.
ATAATTCTTCCATTTGGAGTTAGCAAGTCAAATTTATAGTAGTTTGAAAATCAGGTTTTGAAAAAAGCTAGAAAATACACTTGGTTACTATTCATCTAATTTTAATTATTTAGTAAAATTTTATAGAATAGTGGTGGAGATAAGGATTATATAGATAAATAGAGAATAAAATTATAAGACAAAAATAACTTGGTTCACCTCAATTGGAGTTCACATGAATTAGTTATGAATTTTCAAAGTTAAAAGCATTTTCTAGTATAAAAATAATAATTCGGTTTTGGATTAATCTCCAAAAAATATAATTTCTGGGATAGAGATAAGTTTGAAACATAGTCCAAATTAAAGTTGACTTAATAAGAAAATTATCAAAATTGGTTTCACTTGATTTGGAGTTACTTTGAATTAATTATGCATTTTTGAAGTCCTCTATTTTGGACCATCCAATCGGAATCCAAACAGCCCATCCGATTGAACGGTCTAATTCTGATCGGACGGTTCAAAGTGATGGGCTGTTCGGACCGTCCGAACAGACCATTCGATCGGACAGTCCAAAATAAAATAACTTCAAAAATGCATAACTAATTCAAAGTAACTCCAAATCAAGTGAAACCAATTTTGATAGTTTTCTTATTAAGTGAAATTTAATTTGGAATAGGTTTCAAACTTATCTCTATCCCAGAAATTATAGGTTTTGGAAATTAATCCAAAATCGAATTATTTTTTTACACTAGAAAATGCTTTTAACTTTGGAAATTCATAACTAATTCATGTGAACTCCAATTGAGGTGAACCAAGTTATTTTGGTCTTATAATTTTATTCTCTATTTATCTATGTAATCTTTATCATCATTGTTCTACAAAAATTCACTAAATAATTAAAATTTGATGAATGGTAACCGAAGTGTATTTTCCAGCCTTTTTGCAAAACCTGATTTTCAAACTACTACAACTTTCACTTCCTAACTCCAAATGGAATAATTATTTCATATAAAATCATCTAAAATCATCATCTAGCTACCGTTGAAAATTAATGCATTTTTGAGCAATTTGAATTTTTAGGTTTTTCTCGATGTTGTTTTTGTTTTTTATAGAATCCAAATATTTTAAATGAATAAAATAAACATAAATTAAGTTCAAAACTATTTTATTAATTTTTTATGTAATGTTCTTGAAATTTCAGATTTTTTTACATTTTTCCAAATTATTTTCTTTTTCTTTTCTTTCCTCTCTCTCTCCTGCCCCTTCTCGTGCTGTGCCCACCATATGGGGCAGGTCACCTGCCCTCCCCCCCCCCGGCGCAGGGGCAAGAGGGCTGCCACGCCTACCGTCGGGAAGGTGGCTCAGCGCCGCCAGGCGGGTAGGTCCTGCCGCACCTAGGGCCAGGGGCGGTGCCTCAGACTGAGGCCAAATCTGCAAATTATGGCAGAATGGGGCTAGTTTTGCCCAAAAAAAAGAAGAGCAAGGGGCTACAAATACCAAAAATTTGATAAGGTGGAGAGAAGTCATCTGTTCAGGTCTTCAGACCCTTTCGCGCCTCTCTCTCTCCTCCATTTTTTCACATACGAGATTATATTATGTGTCATCGGTTGGTCTCAAGCAGTGATGATGAATAACCCTTAGACCTGAGATCAGCACGGTTTCCTACATGTGTAATAGTATACTTTGGGGTTGCTAAACGCTACTCTGTAACTAGGTAGTTATAAAGGTAGCTTTCAGGTATACTATGAAACATGCGGAGGAATATGACTGGTCGAATATGGGATTTGCCCCTACTAACATAACAAGAGAGATGTCTTTAGGCCCCTCGATGTGGTCGGATAAATAAAGTGAATGGCCATGCCACTAGTAGTCGAAGAGTCAACCACATAAAGTTATCTGACACTTGATCGAGAAAGTATTGAATAGTCCATGGATGACATAATATCTCACATAGAGTTCAAACCAGATATCGTGAGGAAAAGGGAGAATACACGAGCATGTTGTTCAATTCGATTAGATACGGGCTAGTCGTATGGAGATACGAGCTAGTCGTAGACTGGTCGAACATGATCGCTAACTGGTCGTAAACTAGAAGTAAGGAGTTATGAACTAGTCATGACTATGAACTGGTCGTATAGAGATACGAGCTGGTCGTAAGTGATAAGGACCTACTCGTAGATCAGATTGCATTAAGGTTTGTCCGATATAATTTATGTGTATTCAGGAATCGTTATATCCTGCTAGGAACTGCTAATGACTCGTGGTCGAAAAAGGGTTTTCGAGTCACAACCGATTACGCATGAACCTAACAGGTCACACACTTAACGAGTTGGAACAAACGTGTTCGGATAAGGATCCATCATGGACTCTATATAAGGAGATGCATGAGGCTATCGGGATATACGAGATTGACACAACGTGTGTTGTTTCACCGAAACCCTAGCCGCCATCTTCTCGAGAGATCCCTACCGTGCGAGTTGGTGCTATCACACCAGCGTATGGTGTTCCACCCCTAGACCTGTGGATACCATAGAGGCGTTACTGTGGTTGCTGTTGCGCTTGAGGACGATCCACAACTTCTCGAGGAATGCAATTGATTGCTGGAGGAGTCGATCGACTACGTTGGACGATCGACTACGGTGGATAATCGACTACGACCATGACATCGACACGCTCTATGTTGGATCAGGCTGCTCTAACTCTTCTTCTGCTGCGCTGCACGTCTAGTGGTAACAATCTATGATCTCTTGCTTGCATGGCTTCCTGGTTTGCGTAGTAGAATTTTTGAATTGTCAGCTAGCGTAGCCTACTCGTATCCCTTCAGTGGTATCAAAGAAATCTTGTGTAGTTTTTGATCTAGATCGATTGCATATACTTGATATGTTTCAGTAGTAGATTGGATCTATTGCTGGTCAGTTCTGGTAACCTAGATCGGTTCATATGGATGAAACAGTTTAGGCATTGGTTGATAAGATCAATTGATGGTTGGCAATAGTAGTTGGGTTTGCTGGGGTATGAGCTGATAAGTACCAGATGATTTACTGTGCTTGTTTACGATCGCATTACATGATACTCCTGCTGTTCGGAATTCTACCATTAGAGTATGCCGCAGTGCGTGGTCGTATCAAGGCAGTGATCAGATTGGTTTGGAATAAGGTTATTATTATTAATCCGATGATTTTCAAGGCTCGATTACGTGAATGATATTCATGTCCCAGAAAAAAATTCAAGCGCACTACCCTCGACTAGTGAGGGGCGCTGCTCCTTCGAACACCGTGCTAGGTAATCGTACTGCGCGTTATAGTAGTATGTGTTCATGTCACCCGATAGAATTGGATTTTATGCATAACACCTTTTGCAGGGTTTGATGTGAATAGTATGGTCCGTTGTGTATGTGATGAATGTATGGATTATCATGGCCTGCGTGTCCTGCTATGATATAGCCATCGAGCTGCATATTATTGTATAACGGTCTGAGTGCCGATATGTGATGCTTGCTATTATCGTATGTAATTCATTACTAGCTTTTAGGAGTAATTTCTTAGTAGATAAATGCGGTCGGAGATTTCAAGCATGATGGTCGGAGGACGAGTGATGGAGATCATCATGTTAAGGGCCATACTATTTCACAGTTTAATATGATTATCTGTGAACGTTTCATTCCTGTTATGCTATTGATCATGTTTTATCATTAGATGTTTTAACATGGTATAATAGTCTCCCTCAAGAAAAATTAAGTTGATTGATGCCTTTCCAATTGTTGTGTTTGTCACGATTTTGATCGTTAATTGGTAGGTCTACCAAAGTAGGGTGCCATCAACTATCTTAATAAGATGAGGTGGGTGTCGAACACCCACATACATAGTATTGGTTTAACTTGACAAGGCTATCAAAACAGGTTTGGGCATTTGGGCATGATGTTGGTCGCCAGGGCATAGAGATATCACCCAAAAAACAAGAGTCATATGTGAGATGATTCGCAAGAGGTTGCCTACCTAAATCACTAGGTTTTTGGCAGTAATGCCAAAGCTCACTAGGACTTAATGATATTTGGATCTTGAACTCACTATATGATGTTGGAGGGAAAATGGTTTAGAATATATAGTACGTGGGAGTATCTTTTATTAAAGTGTTTAATAGATGATCTTACATAAACATAGTGCTGAATCTTTGCATATATTTCTGTTGTAGATCATGGCACCTAATACTTTTTCTGCACCTACCTTTAACTTGAGATCTATTCTTAAGAAAGAAAAGTTGAATGGAACAATTTTCATTGACTGGTTTCAAAATCTGAGAATTATTCTCAAACAAGAAAAGAAAGAATATGTTTTAGAGGGTCTCTATTCGGAGGAGCCGAATGTTGATGCTACTTGTGCTGGAAAGATTGCTTATGAGAAGCATTGCAATGACGCAGTCGATGTACACTGCCTTATGCTTACCACCATGAACTCTGAGCTTCAGAAGCAATATGAGACCACAGACGCTTACAATATGATTGTGGGTCTGAAAGGTATGTTTCAGGATCAAGCAAGGATAGAGAGGTATAATACCTCTAAGGCATTATTTTCTTGTAGGCTGTCAGAAGGTAACCTGGTCAGTCCTCATGTGATCAAGATGATTGGTCACACTGAGAGCTTGGAAAAGCTTGGTTTTCCCCTTTGCCAAGAATTGGCTACTGTGAGGACCCTGGTTTATTTGGCTTGTAATGCTTAGTCATCCATTGACCTTAGCATCACAAACAAAATAACCCGTGTCTTCGAGATATGTATACTTCCTAGAAATGCAGTATACACACCCCTTTACAAAATCGTGCATCAATATCATACAAGACATAGAACCAAAGCACGAACTAGAATAAAGTAACGACATACATAATTTAGAGAGAGAGTTATTACAAAAGGGGCCGACTGGCCAAATAACAAATAAGCAAGATAAACACAGCGGAAGCAAAAGCCATAAGATGGCGATAACCAAAAGAAGGCCTTAAGGTTTGCCTTTAGCCCACAAGGCAACCGACCGGGCCGCCAAGCTAGTCGTCCCAACCACCGTACATCTCACAAAAGTAGGGCCCTTGGGGCTCTACCTCCTCTGCAACAAAGTTATTAAGCAAAGCAAATGAGTACAAAAATGTACTCGTAAGACTGACGTGTAGTATAACAGAACTATAGTTAGCTACATGCAAGTTTTGTTTAAGTGGAAGGCTTTAGGCTCATTTTAGCATAAAGCGAGTTTTCATTTGCAATATTTAAATAGATTCAAAGCAGTTTTGCAATTCATTTTTAATTTGCAAGTAACCACAAGACAAGAACAATAATAACAATGGATAGATGACAACAACAATCCTGGAAGTGACTAACCCAATAGCCACCACAACAATAGCATAAACATCCATTCATACCACCCATGTCAAGTTTTAATTTAAAGGTTATAGTCTAACTCTCGAAAGACTTCCCCAAGCGTGTCCATAACCTAGGACGAGGCTATTCGAATAGTTTTAACCCTGCAGGGGTGTACCAATGTACCCACACGTTAGACCGCCTTTTCGCCAAGCTATTAGCACACTTCCTTTGGTGTGCCGGCATAGCTAAGTCCAACGAGACCTTTCCAATATTGAGTGTCAACAATGAGTCGCCCATATGAGGACACAACCTCCCCATATGTTGATGCGGAGTCATCAAAGATGCTCACCCCCTTTATACGGGTAGTGCTCCTTGCAGTGGTTAAACCCTACAAAGCTCGCCCAATAGCCCACCATGCAACTCGAAGCTAACACCCGCCAAAGTACTTAGCCAAGAGAGGTCCCATATCCCTCTCGTGTGGTTAGCACGCAAAAATGCTTGGTTTAGTGTAACAAGATGTTCGGTCCTTGTTGACTTAGGCACCATTCGACAAACCAACACTACTACAAAACAGGCTATAGTAGACGCCCCATCACAGACGGTTCCTTTGGAACCGCTCGTATTAAATCTATCCGATCTGCGGTGGCGCTACCGACCTATCACGAGCGGTTCTTATTTAGAACCGCTCAGCGATAGTCATTATCACGCAGCGGTTCATTAATAGAACCGTCTATGAATTATCACGAGCGGTTCTATTCGTAAACCGCGTGATAGCATACGACGGTTACGAATAAGAACCATCTGTGATAATTAATTATCACGAGCGGTTCTAATTAAGAACCGTTTGTGATATCCTACTATCCTCTACGCCAGACCGCCATCGCCGCCTTGCCACTCTCGAGGCCAGTGTCACGAGCGGTTCTTTAATAGAACTGTCAGGAATGATCCTGACAGTTCTTAACAAGAACCGTCTCTGATTGTTGGGCGGGACACGAAAATTTGAACATAATGGGCGGGCTGTCGAAACTCGCTTTATATAACCTCCATCTCCTCCTCTGCGGTCTCTCCTCCTCACAGCTCATACCTCCATCTCCTCCTCTGCCGTTTCTCCTCCTCACACCTTGCGCCCGGCCTCCGCCGAGCTTGTCGCCCATGACCTCCTCCAACTCGTCCCGGCCTCATCGTCGCCGGCCTCATCCGAACCATCACCCCTGGCCTCCTCCACCTCGCCCCGACCTCGTCGTCACTAGCCTCCCATGACCTCGTCGCCTTGGCCTCCTCCACTTAATGCGCCCGGCCTCCCACGACCTCACTCTCTACTCCCCCTTTGCTTTGTGATGTGGATTCTTGAGTTGATGCTCTTGTGATGTGGGTGATGCTCTTTGTGATGTGTGTAGTTCATGTTGAGTTATTTGGTTTGGGCAAAAATATAGATGGTAGATCACGCACCGTTTGGTAAAATCATCATAACTTTTGCATACGAACTCCGATTGCGACGTTCTTTGGCTCGTTGGAAAGATAACGAAAAGCTCAATCCAAAAATCCATAAGTCAAGATCAGATTCTCTTCGCGAGGTCTCAAAAAAGTGAAAATCTTAAAAAAGGTCGTTTAGGGCCTCTAAACGGCCTCCGAAGTTTTAGCAGTCGTTTTCGGTTTTTTTTTGCCCCAGAAAAGGCTATCACAGACGGTTCTAAACAAGAACCATCTGTGAAAACTCATCACAGACGGTTCTGAACAAGAACCGTCTGTGATAATAGCCTTCACAGACGGTTTTTGATGAAAACCGTCTGTGATAATAGCCTTCATAGACGGTTTCAACAAAAAACCATCTGTGATAGTGCGTATCACAGACGGTTTTGAACCGTCTGTGATAACTACCTGTTATCACAGATCAATAAATATAGACAGTTCGGAAACCGTCTGTGATGACGGTTTCGAATCGTCTGTGATGAGGCTTCCTGTAGTAGTGCAACAATCACACCATCAACCATTGTGCCCAAGTCCAAATAGTTTTCATTTTTAGTTTTGTTTTGACTTTACAAATTATCAAAGCACAAGAGATGGACATAATGAAATTATAATTTTTGTGTGACCAAGGTCATCGACATAATGTCGACAACCGCCTATTTCTACCGGTAGCTAAGCATTCTAAGCATGACACCGCAAGGACAAAAGAAGAGCATAATTAAATCACCGGGCTCTAATTCACCAGCGATACTATTAACCTATGGTTTGTGGCAAGGGATAACAATTTAAGGGCAACCATGCAATAGGAATAGCTACCTCTAAACGATAAATTACTTTGACACAAAAGCATGCATACATACAAGTTAAACAAAGTATTAGACTTTAAAAGTAATGGGACATAAGGGATATGATCAAACTGCTTGCCTTGCTGGAGCTATTCACAATGCTACAAAGGATCACTCACGGGATCAGCGCACTCGTCGGCACCTAACGAAAAAGCGCAAAAGAACCGATAAGAACGAAGAAAACCAAAAGGACTTCACAGAAAAATTGCTCCAAATACTCTGAAATTTTTACAGCAGTAAGAGGATGATTTTTAGAGAATTTAGCAAAAAGAACCAATTGATTTGGATTCTCAATGCAAAAGATATGGCCAAAACAAAACTGCTCAGCCTGGAAAATGCTGGAAAATTCAAACCGGTTACTGTTCATCCGAATTAAATTCCCTAGCACAATTTTCCAAAGAGGTGCTGCACCTGGGATTTTTATGGTAAAACCAGCACCTCATGAGATGAATAACACAATTGAGTTCACCTCATTTGGAGCTATGATGCATGTTTTATGATTTTTCAAAGACATGCAAAAGAGCACAAGAAACATGCACCCACAATTCCTTTGAAAATAGTGACATGCCTAAATCCTATTCTACCATTTAGTGCACTAACAGAGGAAGCCAACACAATTGGATTCACTCAAAAAGGATCTATAGAGAATTACTTATGCATTTTACAAGTTAATTGCAATTTTTAGAGCAACAATTAAAGTTAATTTCTAAACCAATTTGCACACCCATTTTCTGGAGCCGAACTGAGCTCACAACCATTTTTAGATTTAAGCCCAGATCAAACCAGAGCTAAAAAAATTGGAATCACCCCATTTGGATTTCAAATGAAATAGTTATGCATTTTTGAAGTTCATTACCTTTTTAGTTTACAAATAAGTCCAACGGGAAATTCTAAAAACCAAAACGACGCGGGAGGACATGAGCCGTTGATTCTCAATCGGACGGCCCAAGACCTCTCGGTGAAAACGCGCACGCGCCCGCAGGATCGACGAACGTGGGCCGTGGATCCTGGATCCAACGGCTCACGACCTACGTCATCGCGCGCTCGCGCCCGCGCGAGCTCGGAGAACGTGGGCCGTGGATCCTGGATCCAACGGCTCACGACTTGCGGCATCGCGCGCGGCGCGCTTGGATCACGCGCGCGTGAACGGGGCGGAGGTCGTGGCCGCTGATCGCGAGATGGACGGCCTGCGACCAAAGCACCCAGCGCACGCGCATGACCCGACAGAGATCCTAACCCATTGTTAGCACGCATTAACACGGAGGTTTGGCATTAATGATGTCCAATTACGACAACAGCCAGCTCTGGCACGCGTCCGACAAAAACCGAGGGTGTTCCACGACTTGTCGCCGACGAGATAGGCCACGGCGGCGCACACGGAGGGCACCGACGAGTCCACAATAGCCATGTGCACGGGAGCGTGCCACTCACACCGGCGGCAATAGCCCAGAACGGCGGCGAGCCGGCGGAGCAACGGTGGTGACCAAAATGGCCGAAAGCAACATATGAATTAAAGCTCCGCAACACTCCATACAGCAGGTGCCCAGCATCTAGAGGACTACCAGGAGGTTACCTAGAGGTCTTGGAGGTGCTGAGGAGGTCTGGGGAGAGGAGGACCGGCGATGGTGAAGAAGGGTGCTCCACGGCCGAAAAGCTCCAAACTCCAATTAGCTCTCTCCTAAAGAGGTCAGCCAAGCACAGTGGGTGCAAGCCGGAGCCCAATGGTGTGCAAAGGAAGCCAAGGAGGGAAACCAAGGGAGGTTTTATAGCCCAGGGGAGCAGAGGTCATGAGCTAGGGTTAAGCTCCATGGTGAGCTTAGCCCATAGCTCGGTCCATGGCTCCACCAGGACGTGGAGGTGACGGGGGGGGGGGGGTAGGCCTGGGCATAGCCTAGGGGCGGAAAGGCTGACACGCATTAAATGCACGCAGCAAAGAGCTGTTGAGGGAAGTGACAGGTCACTGACCTCCTCCTCTGCCATGGCGCACGCGCGCGCCCGAGCTAGGAGAAGAACAGGTCCTCACCGCCACCGTTGGATAAGACCATGGGGAGGTCGTGACCCTTAGATTCGCAACGGTGTGATCTGGAAAGGCACGGGGGAGGTCTTGACCACCGGAGCTGCATCGCACGGTGGCGCAAGGAAACGGGGAGGTCGCAGCCGTGGGATCTCCATCGCACGGTTGCGAAACCAAACGGGGAGGTCGCGCGCGATAAGGGGATAGGAGGTCGTGGCCGTTGGATCTAAATCCAAAGGCGCGGAACCGATGGGGAGGACTTAAACGATGTGCGCGATACTGACGAGGGGATGTGAGGTCGTAGCTGTTGGATTTTAATCCAACAGTGCACAACAACGATGGGAGGTCGTGGGCGTTGGATTTTAATCCAAGGGCACACAACGGAGAGGGAGGTCAGGAGAGAGGTCGTGACCGTTGGATTTACATCCAAAGGCGCCAAATGAGGAGGAGGTCTTAATTACCGCGCGACTATGATAAGCGAGGGGGAGGTCATGGCCTTTAGATTTTCATCCAAGGGCACACAATAATGAGGGGAGGTCGTGGCCATTGGATTTACATCCAAGGGCACACAACATTGAGAGGATGTTGTGGCTGTTGTGCACAACACAAAGGGAGGTCGTGGCGGTTGGATTTTGATCCAACAGCAACAAACGGAGGTAGGAGGTCGTGGCTGTTGGATGTCAATCCAACGGCGCACAACAATGGTGGGAGGTCTGGCTGGTGCGCACGATGCTAAGGGAGGTCATGGCCAGTGGATCTTGATCCAATGGCGACGAGAGGATAGGAGAGGTCATGGCTATTGGATCTCGATCCAATGGCGACGAACTGAGGCATGGGAGGTCTTGGCCCCAGGCGGATTAATCGAAAGGGAAGGGAGGTCGTGGCCGTGAGATCCTGATCTGACGGCAACGAGATGAGAGGGGAGGTCGTGGCCGTTGATGTTAATCCAACGGAGTACGACCTCGCGCGGGTGGGAGGTCTGGTGCGCATGATAACGAAGGGAGGTCGTGGCCGTTGATGTTAATCCAACAGCACGACTGCCAGAGAGAGGGTTTCTACCGAGCCGGGAAGTTGGTTGGTTGTGGGGAGGTCGTGACCATCGGATGTTGATCCAACCCGCACGAGATGAAAGGGAGGTCATGGTCATGATTCGATCCAACGCACGACCTCACGCGAAGAAAAATTGGGCAGCGGTTGGGCGTGGCGGAGGTCGTGGCTGTTGGATTTTGATCCAACGGCTACGACCTCACGCGGGAGGAGGACCTCGCAGTGAGCTGGGGAAAATGGGTTGGGTTCGACCCACTAGGAAGGTGGCTCGGACCCAAGGAATAGTGTCTGGTTTGAATTTAAATTGAAGGCTGAGGTTGGAGAAATTTTTAGAGGTAGCAAATTAACTCCAAAAATTCAAAAATTTTAACTAGAGCTTTCTCACTCCAGGATTAACCTTTCATAAAATTTCCAGAGGTTTTTGTGCACTGAATTTTTCTCTAGAATTTCATCAAGGCTGTTCTAGGGTTTGACTTACCTCCAAAAATTATCAAACAAGTTTCAAAACTTATGAAATTTTTCAGAGGGGTCCCACATCATCTCTAGAACCTAGAAAAAATATTTCCAAAGGTTGGCACAAGATTTGTGACAAGTGGAATAAGGGTTTGACTTTAGTCAACAAGAGCTTTGTGTTTTTGGATTCCCCAACTCTTCGACAAGGATTATAGATGAGTTCAAGAGTTTCAAGATGTGAGAAAAAGTTTTAATTTCTATTCATTTTCTTACATTCGAAACACACACCTGTTTATACATTTGGGATGTTACAGCTACTGATGTGATTCTCCAATTGCTCCCTGTGAGCTTTGAGCCTTTCATATTGGATTTTCATATGAATGGCATGGAGAAGTCAATGACCGAGTCGCATGGCATGCTTAAAGGTGTTGAGGAGAGCATCAAGAAAAGTTCCAATCATGTGATGATGGTTCAAAAGACTACTAGCTTCAAGAAGAATGATAAGTCGGGAAAGGAAAAATGCAAAGGAAAGACTCAAGATGAGATCAAGAGTCTCAAGGCTAAGCTTAAGATGCTCAAGCTGGGTCCTAAGCCAGACAAAGAATATTACCATTATCATGAGACTGGGCATTGGAAGAGAAATTGCAAGAAGTACTTAGAAGAAATTAAAAAGAACAAAGGAAGTATGACTTCCAGTTCAGGTATAAATATTATAGAAGTTAATCTTGCCACTTCTTCGACCAGTTCTTGGGTATTCGATGCAGGGACTGATAAGGAGTAGAAGTTTGGCAAGAGGCAAGGTTGATCTTCGTGTGGGCAATGGAGCAATAGTTGTTGTATTAGCTATTGGCACTTTACTATTAGCTTTACCCTTAGGATTAGTTATGGAATTAAATAATTGTTATTATGTTCCTGCCATATGCTTCATGTTTAGGAGCAGAAGGTTATGAGTTCAGAATAAAGAGCAATTGTTGTTCAATTTATTTTGAAGATATGCTTTATGGCTATGCTCCATTGTTGAATGGATTATATGTTTTGAATCTTGAGGATATGCATGTCTATAACATTAATGCTAAGAGACTTTGACCTAATGATTTGAATCCCACTTTTATTTGGCATTGTCGTCTAGGTCATATAAATAAGAAGCGCATAATGAAGCTCCATAAAGATGGTCTTCTAAACTCACTTGATTTTGAATAATTTGAAACGTGTGAATCTTATTTACTTGGTAAGATGACAAGGGCACCTTTCACGACTAGAGGTGAGAGGGCGAGTGACTTACTAGTCGTAATACATTCGGATGTATGTGGACTAATGAGCACTCCGATCAGAGGTGGTTTTCAGTACTTCATAACTTTTATTGATGATTTTAGTAGATATGGCTATGTCTATTTGATGAGGCATAAGTCGGAATCCTTTGAAAAGTTCAAGGAATTTCAGAATGAAGTGCAGAATCAACTTGGCAAGACAATCAAATGTCTACGATCTGATCGTGGAGATGAATATTTGAGCCATAAGTTTGGTGATCATCTAAAGAAATGTAGAATTGTTCCACAACTCACTCCGCCGGGAACGCCTCAATAGAATGGGGTGTCTGAACGACGGAACCAAGCATTGTTAGACATGGTTTGGTCAATGATGAGCCAATCTTATCTTCTATTGCAATTCTGGGGATACGCTCTAGAAACAATGGCTTTCACTTCAAATAGGGTTCCATCAAAAACTGTAGAGAAGACACCATATGATATATGGACCGGGAAATGTCCTGGATTGCCTTTTCTTAGGATATGAGATTTTGAGGTTTATGTAAAATGTTTGATGTCTGATAAACTCACACCCAAGTCGGATAAGTGTTCCTTTGTGGGGTATCCTAAGGAAACTAAAGGATATTATTTGTATAATTGGGTTGATAACAAAGTGTTTGTTGCCCGTAATGGTGTCTTCTTGGCAAAAGAGCTTCTTACCAAAGAAGTCAATGGGAGCAACGTGCAACTCGAAGAAATTCGGGAACCATATGAAAATGTTTCAACTCCCATTGAACCTCTATAAGATGAACAAAATGTTGTTGAACCTGTAGATAAGGCATTAGCCCCACGAAGATCTAAAAGGTCACGTCAATTGCCTATAAGGTATGGGATGATATTTTATTATTAAATAATAATGAGCCTGAGACTTATGCGGAAGCGACGGTGGGCCCAGACTTTGAGTCATGGCTTGAAGCCATGAGATCCGAGATAAAATCCATATATGACAATCAAGTTTGGAACTTGGTTGATGCACCTGATGGTGTTAAAACCATTGAATGCAAATAGATTTTTAAGAAAAGATAGATATGGATGAAAATATTCACATTCATAAGGCACGACTGATCGCAAAGGGTTTCAAACAAATTTAAGGTGTTGATTATGATGAAACCTTCTCACCTATTGCTATGCTTAAGTTTATCCGGATCATTCTAGCTATTGCTGCATATTTTAATTATGAGATATGGCAAATGGATGTCAAAACAGCTTTCCTAAATGGAAACCTAAATGATGATGTGTACATGACACAACCTGAAGGTTTTGTCGATCCAAAGAAAACTAGAAAGGTATGCAAGCTCCAGAAATCCATCTATGGATTAAAGCAAGCATATCGGAGTTAGAACATTTGTTTTGATAAAGTGGTCAAAGGGTCTAACTTCATCAAGAATGAAGAAGAGCCTTGTATTTACAAGAAGGTTAGTGGAATCAAACTTGTGTTTCTGATCTTGTATGTGGATGACATACTACTGGTCAGAAATGATATTTCTGTGCTTGAATCTGTTAAAACTTCATTAAGAAATAGTTTCTCGATGAAAGATTTAGGAGATGCAGCATATATTCTTGGAATAAGGATCTATAGGGATAGATCTAAAAGACTAATTGGATTAAGCTAAGAAATGTATATTGACAAGGTGTTGAAACGGTTCAACTTGCATAATTCCAAGAAAGGTTTCTTACCCATGTCATATGGTATTAATCTTAGCAAGACTCAGAGTCCTATGACCACTGATGAGCGAGACAAAATGAGTAGAATTACATATGCTTCGGCTATTGGATCTATCATGTATGTCATGCTTTGTACATGACGAGATGTGTCGTATGCTCTACGTGTTATGAGCAGATATCAGTCGGATCCAGGTGAAGGTCACTGGATAGTAGTCAAGAATATCCTTAAGTACTTAAGGACTAAAGATGCATTCCTTGTATATGGTGGTGAGGAAGAGCTGGCCGTAAATGGTTACACCGACGCTAGCTGTAACACCCCAGCGCAACACTGAGCCTGGAATGTCACTAAACTACCTTTTCAACTAATATTCATCAACACACTATAAAATTTCAGCAACCAAAGCATTAATAAAACCCATCCACGGGTCACAATAGAACATGAATAATGACTTATCAAGCATGAATAAATAAGCGAGGGAAACATAGCAAGATAATAAATCTAAAACAGCACCAAACCAGTAAATCCAAAACCTTGGAACAAAATAGACTAATCCAAAATATTCATCTAAGTTTATTCTATTTCTAACATGTCCTAAAAGTAATTCAGCAATAATGAATCAATTGGTTCTCATGGCAAGTAATCATGTGTCTGAAGTATGAAACTATCCCATGTGCACTAGTCCCTCTCAATCGTAACGCCCTCAACGATTACCTAAAAACAACAAAAGTGCAAGGCACGTCCACGACTCAGCAAATACATCAATATACAACGAACAATGATAAATCAACAGTATTCAATAACTTCATTATCATCACATGTCCTTCTATTAATATTCTCATGTCGTTCTCTTCTCTTTGTTTTCACACACATTCATCTCATATCTCAATGCAACTCTGCTCTACATGTCCACATGCACTTCTTTTGCGTATACCGGTAAACGTGAGTGAACACTCGCGAAAATATTCACTCTCAAGCCCGTCCTCCTCAAGGATCGGGGACCTCCTCCACTCCCGTGGAGTTGTGATCAATCATGATCACCTGCTCATATGCAAAGATGCTTATGAATGCAAAAATGCATAATTTCATCATATTCATCGTATCCAATTTTCCTCATGTTCATCAACAAGATATAGTCATACCATTCCATTGCTTGCAATAAATAAAAATAAAAGCACAACAATAATGGTAGTGAACGATAAAGAAATATAGTGATCAATCATTGATCGCTGTCTACCATGTACTTGCCTTTAATAGTTGTGACCCACGGTCTGGCTAGAAGGTGGCAACAAGTACGACGTCTCTCCTACATTAAACACTCAAATTTCAATACAAGCTACAACATCAAAAGAACAATAATTAATTGACATCGCTCCTACACGTCCCCCAAATCCACAACGCTTCCCCAATACCGAACAGTCACCCATTGTTGTCCTGGTACTAAAAAGGGCGTAACTTTTGTCTCACAAGTCCAATCATGGCAAACCACCCCATTCTAGAATCTACACAAAATTCTCCATATTTTCTTAGATTACCATGACTTCTAATTAAATCATCTAACTCCTCATTTTTATTCCAGAAGACCGATCTGTCATCTTCTGGACAGCGAGCCTTACTAAATTCATAACTTGAAAATTACTTGTCTGCTCGACATGATTAAATACTCTATGGAAAGATACTGAAATTATCTACAATTATCTAGTAGATGTCAATCCCAAAAGTCGCCATTAAAATGCCCGAAATAAATCATACAACAGAATAGCAGACCAAAACCAATCTACTGTTCAATATCTCCCTGACTAGGAACATGCTAATAAAACATGCAACACTAACTAGCTAATGACTCACCTTTACTATTTAAACATGCATGCATGCATACAATGCTACGGCCAAACTAGTTAGCTACTAATTAGCATTATTTAATTAATCTCTCTCTCCCCTACTAATCCAATTAATGAAGCACAAGTAACCCTATTAAATTAATCACTATCAAATTAATTGCTAATACCAACATATGCATTCATGCAGCACTGTCTAGATATTTCACGCATGTGCATGCATGCAAAGAAGGCACCTCTCCCAATAAAATAATCACAGCCTGCACCATTAACTAGGCACAGCATGCACCATTAACTAATCAACTACTAACGCAACACTATTGGTTAATCTAATGCCGCACAAGCTAGCCACTAATGCCAAAATTGCATGCATATCCCATGAATTATCTAGTCCTAGTAGTAATCAAAAGATGCGGCAAAAATTTCTAGCGAAGCAGCAGCAACACAATTAATGAATAGATGTATACATGCAGCACTCACGCGGGCAGCCAACCGGCTGGTGACGCACGCGGCTGCAGGAAGCCCTTGCACGACGCACGGCCAGCACGCACCCGCGGCAGTCGTCGAGACGGAGGTTATGACCGAATCGCACACACGCGTATGCGGCGATTGGTTTGGCGAGTGGAGGTGGCGCGTGTCCCTGGCGCACACGCGCGGGTAGGAGGATGCAAGATCGACGTGGCAACCAAGCTGCTGACTGCAAACGCGTAGGACGGCGGCGCTCACGTGTAGGCAACGACGCGCTGGCGAGAGAAAAAGAGAAAATGAAGAGGGTGGCGGCATACGGGAAAGAAAGGACTGCTAGGTTTTTTAAAATCCACTCTCCGCACAATCCTTTTATACTGGCATGAATTAACTCGTCCTTGAAACTCCAAAATAATCCGTTTCTATGTATCCCCTTTCATCTAATTACATATAGACCCTTGAAGGTTAATTTTAGGATATTACACTAGCTTCCAAACCAACAAGGATGA
Source organism: Phyllostachys edulis (assembly GCA_036346405.1). NCBI lineage: Eukaryota > Viridiplantae > Streptophyta > Magnoliopsida > Poales > Poaceae > Phyllostachys > Phyllostachys edulis. Next base: position 18,607,984 of record CM070567.1, read on the forward strand.
TTTCATATCGCAGTCTGGGTTTGTGTTTTGTCTTAATGGATGAGTAGTGAGCTGGAAAAGTTCCAAGTAAGGAACGATTGCTGATTCTACAATAGAGGCTAAGTACATTATTGCTTCTAAAGCTGCAAAAGAGGTCGTATAGATTAGGAAGTTCATTAATGAACTAGGTGTGGTTTTTAGTGCTTCTAGTCCAATGGATCTCTATTGTGATAATAGTGGAGCAATTGCACTAGCAAAGGAGCCTAGATCACATCAAAAGTCTAAGCACATACTTCCACAAGCAACCTCTCATCTAGCCTACAAGTTCAAGAAGTACGGCTGCAGGGAGAGCGCATGGACATACAATTACCTGGATGTCGTCGATAGGTAATTGGACTTGACATCAAGGAATGGTTAGTTGCTGATACATGATGCCACTTCCCAGTTGGATAGAATGGAATGGCTTCATGTATGTCCACGCGCTCTCTCTTGCAGCCGTACTTCTTGAACTTGCAGCCTCGATGAGAGGTTACCCATGGCATCTGTCTCATCCTCCTCACGACCCACCGAAAGGGCTGGGGACTACAAACGATATATATATATATATGTATATATATATATATATATATATATGTATATATATATATATATGAAGCCGGTTTTAAAGGCACAAGCAACCACTACTTGGAGGTTTTATAGAGAAGAGATCAGGAACAGAATGGTAGGACGTATATGTACCTGGGACGTAAGGGATGAGAACTTGACCAACATGAACACGGTTACAAATTAGCCTAACCTTTACAAATCGGAAAAGTTAATTGCAGCCAAGCCCCATCCGAACCACAACGATCCCATGTAAGCCAACCAAGCACAAAGAGCCGGCATCAATAACCCTCAGTATCCATCAGAGAGCATTACCAAACCCACCATGTTGCCCTATTCATTTTTCTCAATCTGAACCCACAGCATGAACTAAGCAAGATGCACAGAATGCACATACACCAATAACCCTTAGTTTACTTCACAGAGCAAGGGGACTATTAAGATGAACTAATTATCAATTCAATTTCAGCATAAGACTATTAACATCATTACATCACAGAGCAAGGGGACTATTAATACGAACTAATTATCAATTCAATTTCAGCATAAGACTGTTAACATCATTGAGCAGTTCAACAACAAGACCAAGGGTGTCCAAACCCACCACACTAGTAGTAGCCCTCGGCATCCATTGCAGAGCACTAGTCATTTTCATGACAGAGCAAGGGGATAGAGACAGAGAGAGAGTAAGGTAGGGTGATACCTTAGTACATCACAACCACGGTGGTGACCCCACCACCAACACAACCCTCATCCATCTCCTTCACCTTGCATAAATCACACAAACATCAGGACAAAATTTAAGGCTCAAGCATAAAAATCAAACTCAACAAAAGACATTAAGCTAACAGAGAGGAGAATAGAGGGAGGATGGGGAAAGAAAAACCAAGGGGGCTAGGGCCCGAGCGCAGGAGGTCAAGCAGGAGAAACAAGCCATGGGCGCGCAGCAGAGGTGCAGTGTGGCAACAAATAGATTAGGCGGCGTCACCGTAGTTGTGGCATGACCACGACACTACATAAGACACTCCTATCGCATTTGAGTGTCTTGTGTAGTGCAGTGGTGTCACAACCGTGGCGACGGAAGAAGGGCGACGACGGCGACGGGGTCGGGCGGCGGTGTCGAGGTGGGGAGGGGAACGGACGAGAGTAAGTGTGCTGAGGAGTGACAAGTTAGGGCGGGCGCAAACCCTAGCGGCTGAGCTCCTACTAATAAAGAGACTTATCATAGACAGTTCTATTATGGAACCGTCAGTGATAGTTATCACAAACGGTTCCATAATGGAACCGTCCGTGATATGCCCTATATCACAGATGGTTCCATTATGGAACCGTCAGTGATATGGTTTTTCTCAAGTATATTATCATGCATATACACTTACATGACTGAAGAAATTACATGTTTATATGTCAATTTTGTCATTTAAATACTATTGAAAATTTGCTTTAACTATATATACATACATACATATATACATATTGACGAGGATATAATAATCCTCATTTTATCATTTATCTATAATTCATATTATAGGTAATAATGACGTCATATAGCCCTTGAGTGTGCCCCTTAATAGCCATAAGGGAGAAGTTGGAGGTTGTAAGTTCTTCTACAACCATCTAGTAGTCGTAAACCCCCTTACGACTACCTCATAGTCGTAAGTCCTTCTACGACTATCCTATGATCGTAAGCTCTTCTACGATCAGTCCGTGGTCGTAAGGTCTTCTACGACCACCACCTGATCGTAAGCTTTCCTATGACCAGTCCCTAATCGACCGGGCTTACAGACATGTGGGCCTAATCGATAAGGGAATCTTATGCACTATATTCAAGATATGGGCAGTAAACTACGCAGTTATTCTCTGGAATAATGGCACGATTTTAACTCCCTGTTATGCTGATAATTGCCTAGCGACGTGGGAACGTTACAACTCCTGTAATAACCTCCAGTAATGGCTCCACGATCTGGAACGTTAGGGTGACCTTTATACTGGGATCCAACGACGCACCACGGGGACTGTATAAAAGGCAGAATCATCAAGACAATGGGAGCGATCCGAAGAGCGTTAGAAGCACAATACTCTAGTCTTTGGTTCCATCTTGTAATCCAGCATACTCAATACATATGCACAAGAGTAGGGTTGTTATTCTCCCAGGAGAAGGCCTGAACCTGTATAAAAATCCCCGTGTCTCCATCTCTATGTGATTTTGAGCCTAGAGAAACCCCCGAATCAAACAATCTTTACGTAAGTTCGGTCCTAAAACACCGATAGTTGGCGCCGACCGTGGGGATCTTCGAGTCATCAGCTTTCCTTCAGCTTTTTCAAACTCTCATGCTCTCATGGCAGGAGAGTGAAACGAGGAGAATTGGTTCGACTTGGCCGATTATGCAGATATCGACATGGATGCCGGTTTCGACTACGAGCCAAGTGATGCATCATCCGATGGTGATGTCGCCCCCGGAGATCTTTCTCCAGGAGACCTCAGCACCGATGAAGTTGAGGAGGGATCCTTATCCCCCACAACAATACGTCTAGATGGGGAACCAGCTTCCTTAGAGGGCAAGGGTCAATCCGACCATAATGAGGGCTGTCCCAAGGCAGACTCGGAGCATGGCGAGGGTTCCCTCTCCAAATGTCCAAGTCCACCTAAGACAGTCCGACCTGGCGCGACAACTCTTGTAAGTCGTAATTCCAGATCTTCATCAGCATCTGGTGATTCTCGCTCTCCGGTTAGCCCAGCCATGGATGCGATCGAACATGCTCTTCCTGCGAGTTCGACCATCCCAACGTAGGACTTACTTGCCGACGGAGACGGTTATAACCCGGAATTCCCCTTCTTGGAGGCCTCTAGCGCAAGTGGAGATCATCAATGGGAGGTCTTCGTCCTGCCCTCAAGTAGCAATAACTCTCCTAGAAACAGGGCTGAGGATGCTCCCCGAAGATCACACCCTACGACTGCTCGTGGCAATGACAAGGACACCTCCGGCGATGAACAAAGTCAATACTCTGATGAGCGTGTAGGAAATTCTCGAGATCATCGCGATTCACTAAGGCAAGCTCAAAGATCAGGTATGGATGACTCTTAAACAATCCAACAGAAACGAGTCGTGGCTCAGAGAAAATTGCCTGGGCACACTCAATACCAGTCGAAGGAAGCTTAGGAACTTCAGCATATCAACGACCTTCAGATCTACACGACCGCTGTCCGAGCAGCAGGAGGAGGAGAGCGCGTCATGGCAAATTACCTTCCGACTGTGCTCGAAGGGTTTGCTCGATCGTGGTTATTAAACCAACCAATCGAGCCGATCTACTCGTGGCAACATCTCTGCGATCTACTGCTGGCCAATTTCCAGGGCACCTACCATCGCCCCAGAAAGGAGGACGACCTACACAGGATGCGACAAAATGACCACAAAACACTACGCCAATTCGTCAGGCGTTTTAGTCAGGTTCACAATTCGATTCCTGAGGTTTCTGACTCATTTGTTATCAGAGCCTTCAAGCAGGGAGTCTGCAGCAGAAGGATCACGGAGGACATCGCTTTGAACCCTCCTTCTACTGTCGCTGAACTTTTCGAGATGGCTGACCGGCATGCGACTGCTGATGAAGCAGTCGAATGGACCAAAATCATCGATCGAGATGACCAACACCCTCAAGAGACTGGCGAAGGTAGCAAGAAGAAGGATAAGAAGGCCAAGAAATCCAAGAACAAGGCAAAGGGCCAAAAACCTCAAGCCAATGCTTCTAAGGAGATCCTGGCCGTAAGCGATAAGGAGCCACAAACTACCAAACAACACCCCGATTGAGGCAAAGGTAAACGCCCCGAACGGAAGAACGATAAGCCTAGGTGGTGCCCTTTCTATAAAAAGGAAGGACATGACCTTTGCAATTGCCGAGTTTTCCAACGAAACCTCGAGGACTACTACAACGGCAAGGGGCTACTTCCTACTCTCGAAGAGGTAGGACATGCTAGTGGTCGAACACAATCGGACAACAATGAGGACATGCCATTTCAAGATCCTGAGCACACCATCGAGCACATCTTTAGGGGATCATCGGCATATGAGTCAAAGCGACAGCTTAAGGCAATCGAACGCGAGGTAAACTCCATTAACCCTCCTCTTGTCAATAAGTTGCCGAAGTGGTCGGACGTCACCATCTCTTTCGAGAAGGTTGACTGCCCGATCTCTTCGACTCGACCAGGTCGATTTTCGATTGTGGTCGAACCCACCATTAACAACTGTCGAGTAAATCGAGTGTTGATTGATGGTGGTAGTTCGTTGCACATTTTGTTTACGAACACCCTAGACGAAATGCAAGTTCCCCGGACCAAGGTGAGACCGGTAAGATATTCATTTCATGGTATTATACTAGGGTCTTCAGCCAAACCAATTGGTCAAGTTTCTCTTCCTTTAACATTTGGTTCACCAAGTAATTTCAGGACAGAGAAGATCTCCTTTAATGTGGTCGATTTCGATGCGGCATATAACGCTATACTCGGACGACCAGCTTTGGTAAAATTCTTAATGGCAACTCATTATGAGTATCAATGTCTTAAGATGCCAAGTCCCAAAGGAGTAATCACAATTCATTGTGATAAGAAGATGGCGCATACGTGTGACCGTCAATCCCTCGAGATGGTGGGTCAGATACCAGCTCAGGAAGAAAAAGGGAAACCTTCGACCAAGAACTTGAAGCCTAAAGCTGCGCCCAAGCCGAACGACCAAATCAAAGAGGTTCCCCTGGATCAGGAGGAACCCTCAAAGACTATTCACATCAGGGATACTTCTGACCCCAAGTAGGAAGACGCCCTCATCGCTTTCCTCTGAGCAAACACAAATATCTTCGTGTGGCAAGCATCTGACATGCCCGGAGTCCCCAGGGAAGTCATCGAGCACAGGTTAGCTTTACGGCCTGACAAAGTACCCGTAAAACAAAAATTACAGAGATTTGCCCCCGATCGACGAGATGCTATAAGGTCAGAATTGGACAAGCTACTTAAAGCAAGCTTTATAAGAGAAGTCGACCACCCAAAGTGGTTGGCCAACCTCAGAATGGTTACGAAGTCTAACAAATAAGTGGCGAAATGTGCTGACTTTATCGATCTTAATAAAGCTTGTCCAAAAGATGATTTCTTTACCTCGTGACGATCAATTGGTTGACTCTCTCGCTGGTTGCGAAACATTAAGTTTTCTAGATGCATATTCGCTACCATCGATTAATATGTGTCTAGAAGATAAAGAGAAGACCACATTTATTACTCCATTTGGTATATTTTGATATGTCAAAATGCCATTTGGTCTAAAAAATGCTGGCGCTTCTTTTCAACGCTTGATGCAATCGACTTTTTTCACCTCGCCTAGGCCGAAATTTGAAGTTTATGTTGATGATCTAGTCGTAAAAAGCATCAAACGACTTGATCATATTTCAGACTTGCAGGAGATATTCGACAACCTCAGAAGAAACCGCCTGAAACTCAATCCTGAGAAGTGTGTGTTTGGAGTCTCTTCGGGAAAATTGCTTGGATTCCTGGTCTTTGTACGAGGATCGAAGCAAATCCTAAAAGATAAAAGCCATCGTCGATCGCGCCTCAACCACGAAGAAAGAAGTCCAAAAACTCACAGGGTGTATGCGGCTTTAAGTCATTTCATAGTACGACTGGGAGAAAAAGGACTACCTTTCTTCAAACTTCTAAGGAAGCGCGAGGGTTTCGAGTGGTCAGAAGAGGCAAACGGTGCCTTCGAGGATGTCAAGAGATATCTTACGAGTGCTCCTATTCTGGTTTCCCCGAAACTAGAAGAGACGCTCTTAATTTATCTAGCTGCCACGCCACAGGTAGTGAGCACAGTACTAGTCGTAGAACGTGAAAACGTTCAACGACCAGTGTACTACGTTAGTGAAGTTTTGCACGGACATAAGGAGCATTACCCTCAAGTCCAAAAGCTTCTCTATGCCCTCCTCATGTCTTTGAGGAAATCACAAGAATATTTTCAAACAAAATAATTGTGTCGCTCGAGTTTCCTTGGGAGTGATCCTCCGTAATAGGGAAGAAGCGGGCGATGTCTAAATGGTCAGTAGAACTTGGGGAGTTCGACCTCCATTTCTTGTCCCGAACGGCCATTAAATCCCAGATCTTTGCAGACTTTGTCGCCGAATGGACAAATCTCGAACACTGCTCAGATCCCGAAGATGATACCCACGACCCGATGAGACGATGTACTTTGACGGGTCACTTGCTTTAAGTGGCTCGGGGGCTAGGGTGGTCTTGGAATCTCCTAACGGAGGGACCTTAAAGTATGCCATACAATTAAACTTTCAGACCACTAATAACGTGGCAGAATACGAAGGTTTATTAGCCGGCATACGAGCAGTGAAAGCTCTCGTGATTCGATGACTATTCATGAGAGGAGACTCTCAACTAGTCGTGAATCAGGTTGGAAAAGAGTACCAGTTCTCTAATCCGACCATGTCTCGGTACTTATCGGAGGATCGAAAGCTTGAAAAGCATTTTTTCGGTTTCGAGGTGCAATTCATCCCTCAAAAGGATAATTTCCTCGCAGACCAGCTTGCTCGGATAGCTTCTTCTCGATCACAAGTACCAAAAGGAGTCTTCTTGGAGCAACTCCAGAAGCCGTCTCTAGTGGACACACCGGAGACATCTCCTATTGAGGCAGCCTCTCTAGAATACGAGGATAGTTGGATGGATCCCATCTACAAGTATCTTCAGACGGGTTCCGTACCCGATGACGATCTCGAAGCAGATCGTTTATCCCGAAAGGCCAAAATGTACACTTTGGTCGAAGGAGTCCTCTATAAACGAGGTACTCAAGGGGTACTCATGCGATGCATACCACAGAGAGAAGGATTAAACCTCCTTCACGACATACACGGGGGCATCTGTGGAACTCATGCTTCCTATAGAACATTGGTCGAAAAAGCCTTTCGACAAGTATTTTACTGGCTAACAGCTCTCTACGATGCTAAAGAGTTGGTTAAGAAATGTGTACAATGCCAGTTTCATAGCAGGCAAATACACCAACCAGCTCAGGCATTACAAACAATCCCTCTATCTTGGCCTTTTGCGACCTGGTGTCTCGATATCCTAGGACCGTTCCCAAGGGATCCAGGGGGCTTCGAGTTCCTTTTTGTGGCTATTGATACGTTAACAAAATGGATCGAAGCCAAACCTATGACTTGGATAACAACGAAAGCCGCAAAACGGTTCATGATGAGAAGCGTGATTACTCGATTTGGAGTCCCAAGTCGAATAATCACGATAATGGTAAACACTTTTGAGCACAAAATTTCGTGAATTTTATGGCAAGTGGGTACCAAGCTCATTACGCCTCATCACCCATCCCCAAAGCAATGGGGCAATGAACGAGCTTAATAGCCAAATAATGCAGGGAATTAAAACTCGAGTCGTCGACCAGCTTGTTGAGTGCTCGGGGGCTTGGGTATAAGAATTACCCTTAGTATTATGGGCAGTTCGCATGACCGCTAGTTGGGCAACAGGCGAAACACCTTTTTTTCCTAGTTTTTGGTGCTGAAGCTATGCTTCCGCTAGAATTAAAGATCAGGTCTACAAGGGTCGAGAGTTTCAATGACTCAGCCTAAGAACAACTTCGAGCGGATGACATTAACCTGCTCGAAGAGAAGAGAAATTAGGCCTTAATCCGTTCAGCAGTCTACTAGCAAGCCCTGCGCAAATACTACGATCGTAAGGTCCAACCTCGCAGCCTTGCTGTAGGTGACTTGGTATTGAGAAAAATTTAATTCTAGTCTAATCGGAACAAACTTTCCCCCAAGTGGGAAGGTCCCTACACAGTGGTCGAAGTTATGCGTCCAGGTTCGGTATGACTGGCAATGGAAGACGGCCGGGTTCTTTCTAATTCTTGGAATATAGACCAGTTACGCAAATTCTACATGTAAATGACCAACCATTCAATAAAGCATAAGGTTCTTTCTATCTTTATTATCTTACTTTGAGTAGCGCTTTGATAATTCTTTCAACCATACCACAGTCGAAGGTCATTTCGACCGGCCTCCTAGTCGTGAGCTTTTCCACGACAATACACTGGTCGTAAGACATCCTACAACCAGTACCCAGTTCATCTTTACACTGGTTGAAAGGACGGTAACATCACCTAGTCGAAGCCTTTCCTCTCTGCACGTGGTCCCGCCCACTAGAAGGAACTTCCTAGAGTCGACTCGTTCCTCCCTTTTTGCTACCAACACAAAGAGCTTGGGTTCAAAACAGGGTTGAAATAATGTCAAGCCGATTCTTAGTACCTTAGTTTATTTCTTCATTCATCTTTTTGATAAATAAATTAAGCCAAGTACACTTTTCAAATTGACTCGAATACTTTCGATAAACTCGGTTTGTTTTAACTGGTCGGAGGAAGTTGCAACACCTAGTCGAAGACTTTCCTCTCTGCACGTGGTCCTGCCCCCTAGAAGGAACTTCCTAGCATCGTCATGTTTCTAACTCTTGCTACTAGAGCGAACCTACTGAGTGCATTGAAATAACTTGAACAAATTTTTTAAGGAACTTCAGATGTTTATCTAACTCAAGTTGACCGTTCTTGATTTGATTAAACTGGTCGGAGATGGTAACATCACCTAGTCGAAGCCTTTCCTTTCTGCACGTGGTCCTGCCCACTAGAAGGAACTTCCTAGTGTTGACTCGTTCCTACTCTTTCGACCAATGCAAGATAATCGTGATTGGAAAACTACAAGTTAGCTAAACCTCTTGTAACGCCCGTCCCGGGGTCACCTGGGGAGGTACCTTAAGACCACCCAGAGATCCTCCAAGACCTCTCGGAAGGTCCTTCAAGACCACCCGGATGTCCCCAAGGTGAACTCGAGATAGCCATGAGATGACCCCAAGTGCCACGACCCGACCCAGGGGTAGTCGAGAGACCAAACCCGAGGAGGTCGTGGAACCAGAGGTGACCCGAAGACCTCCCACGACCAGGCCCGAGGGTGATCGTGGAGGGCTAGGATCACCCCCAAAGACCTCCCACGACCAGACCCGAGGGTGGTCGTCGGGAGCGGGGATCACGTCATGGTTCTCTGCGTGAACCAAGCTAGTCCCAAGGACCAATGGCTAGCTCTTCACAGCATACAACAGTGGTAACATACATCAAACGCAAGCTTTATTAACAACAGAGTTGATTACAAAGGGGAGGCTTACAAGCTAGCCAACAAAATACAGCGGAAGATAAATAAGCAGACCACCCGATACACCACAGGCAATCGGCTGGAGGGCGCTTCCTAGTCGGCCTGGACCTCTAGGTCCACTACACCGATCTCCTCAAAGCTTTCCTTCCCTACTCAAAAACATAATCGAGCAAGAGTGAGCACAACAACCGTGCTCGCAAGTTACACCCGTCAAATAACAGAATGACATGCATATGTGGATATCTCAAAGGAAGGCTTAATAGGGTTGATTTGCATAAAGCCAAGTTTATTTCAAATACAAGTACTAAGTTCCAAGGCAGATAACAATAATTAAAATTCATTTTCTAAATTTTAGTTTTCAGTTGGATAACATTCATCACAAGTGGTGAAGGATATCCTCCTGTCACAAGGCTCCCCGCCGAAACCCATTTGGATAGACATCTAAAACCAGTTTATCAAGTCCTTTTCAAAACAAAACCAACATCTAACTGTGAGAGGCTTTGCCAGCATACCCATGACCGTGGACACGGCTATTCGAACAGTTTTACACTCTACAGAGGTTGTACACTTTACCCACATGACATGATTTCTCTAGTTTGTTTGGCGACCGGCAGTGCCACCACTCACTTCCAAAGGTAAGTGGTCTAGAGCTCATGACAAGGCCTTTACAATGCATCATTCCACCGTAGTCCACCCTCTCTAAGGTTTCGCCCCACCCTATGAATAGAAACCCGCAGAGATCAAGGGCCCCCTCTTGCGCTAGGTGGGAAAAACCAAGTCATAAAAGACAGGCTATGAAAGACCTCCCACCACATCCATAGGATCGACCGCGATGGTAACTTTGCAAATTAGTCAGCCAGGTCCCCTACCCATACTCAGGACTTGTGGTTGCACAGTGAGGCATAGCCCATTGTAGGCATATCAAAGTAACGCTCACAGACCGGTCCTTAACTGACTTGGGCGACAACCTCAACCCTGGGGCATCGGATAACATGACCCCTGTGCATAGACATGCACCAACCAAACAACCAAATTCGCCCAAGTCCAAACCATTTTCCTTTTCCTTTGATTTTCAAAAATATTTACAAGCTACCACAACAACCCAATGTCATGGATTAAAACATTAGACAACATTGGTCTTTTGGCAGTAAAACTCCCAAAACAAGATTTTGGTCTAAGCATGACTAAGCATGCATTTTTCAAGAGATCCTAGTTCATACTATTGCATCAACCAGATTTTAACTAGGGTGACAAGAGAGTGGAATCAATATCAATAGTGGCTGTTCAAAGGATTCGGTATAACTATGAATTTTAAAGATGGGTATTGAAATACTGAGTATAAATAAGCATGCAGTAATTTTGAAACAGAACTTAAATAATTTGAGATGTTGGGCGCAACATGATTAAGAGTGTAACTTGCCTGGCTTGAAAGCTTTGAGGAACTAATTGGGAGAACTCGGGCTCCCCGAAGAGTCGTAATCTACACGAGACAAAGCAAAGAAAAATCAAATAACAGCCAAATAAGATCCAAATGAACTTCAAACAAACCCAAATAGCAAAGAACAGAACAAGAAGAACTAAGAAGGGGTTCTCAAGAGGAGGAGGTCCAGAGAAGGACCCAAGAGGGTTGTCTTTGCAAAAAGACCGAGAGGGTCATCCTTGCGAAGAGACCTGCAAGGACCGAGAGGGTGGTCTTTGCGAAAAGACCAGCAAAGACCGAGAGGGTGGTCTTTGCCAAGGGAGGTCTTGAGGAGCTCAAGGGATGTCCTGAGGAGGATGCCCCGAGGAGGTCAAGGAGGTCTTTGAGGAGGTCCTGAGGAAGAGATCCTAAGGAGGTCATCAGAGGGTCATCTACGTAAAACGACCAAGAGGGCCGTCTTTACAAAAAGACCGAGACGGTCATCTTTGCAAAGAGGAGACCCTCAGGAGATCAAAAAAATGGGAGGTCCGGCAAGGCTACGACTACGCGAGGTGGTCGCACAAGGAGTCAAGGGAAAAGGAACAAGACACGGGGATACTCACCAAGGCTGAGAGGGAGGTAGAAAAGGAGGGGGGAGGAGGTCGAGAGCTCGGCGGCGATGGTTGAGGACGGCGCGGGCGCTCCGACAGATTCCTATGGCAATGAGGTGGCGGCGCAAACTTTGGCGAACTCCTTGTCGACGAGGAGGCGACGTCACTGCCTCAACAGACTCCTTGGCAAAGCTTCAAGCACTGAGCAAGATGGAAAAGAGTTGGAGAGCTAAGTGGCCAAAGATGAGGAAAGGAGGGCTGCTAAGGCTATTTATAGCCAAGAGAGAAAGAGAGAGTGGCACTGAGAGACTCAGTGACTCCCAAGTCAAAGGCAGGTGAGGGACAAGACAAGGCATGGCCGAAAAAAGGAGGAAAAGATGGGGCGGGTAAGGGAAAAGACAAAAAGGAAAACAAGGTATCACAGAAGTGACAACATTTAATGTGATACAACAACATTTAATGCGCGAGGACCCCGACAAGGGCATCACAGGGGATTTCAGCAAGAGCAGCGCCGCGAATAAGGAGAAAATGGAGGTGGGTGAGGCTAACCGGTGGGGCCGGTCAAGATTCGAGATAGGTGGTCAAACCGAGGGGTGGTCGCGGCTAAACGACAAAGGAGGGGAGGTTGCGGCCTCAAGGGGGAGGTCGCGGCTAAACAACAAAAGAGAGGAAGTCGCAGCTAAACGAGAAAAGAGAGGAGGTCGCGGCCTCAAAGGGAGGTCACGGCTAAACGACAAAAGAGAGGAGGTTGCGGCCTCAAAGGGAGGTCTTGACGGTCAGATCAACTCAGAGAGAGGTCCTAACGGTCAAGATGAGATCAAAGGAGGTCTCAAAAGGGATGGGACGTTCGGACCAGCCAATCATGCCAACAAGATCGGGCCATCCGATACAGATTGGACGGTTCCAAATGAAGGCGCGGAGCTGAGCCACACGAGGAGGTCTTAACGGTCGGGATGATCTCAAAGGAAATCCTGACGGTCAAGACCAACATGGGGGAGGTCTCAACGGTCAAGATGGAACCAAAGGAGATCTCGACGGTCAAGACCAACACGGGGGAGGTCTCAACGGTCAAGATGGAGCCAAAGGAGATCTCGACGGTCAAGACCAACATGAGGGAGGTCTCAACGGTCAAGATGGAGCCGAGGGAGATCTCGACGGTTAAGACCAATACAGGGGAGTTCTCAACGGTCAAGGTCAAGATGGAACCAAAGGAGACCTCGATGGTCAAGACCAACACAGGGGAGGTCTCAACGGTCAAGATGGAACCAAAGGGATACAGTGAGGTTCAAACGAAGGGGGGATTCAACCCGAATTTGAATTTCGGACTTCAAAGGGTAATTGAAACACAAACCCGAGCTAGGAACACCTCGGGGGTGGTAGTGACCCAAAGGGGAGGTCAAAACCGAGGGGAGATTCAAACAGAGAAGGAGGTCTAGACCACAAGGAGGTCTAAACAGAGAAGGTGATTTAGATCAAAAGGAGGCCTAAAGCCCGAAAAGAGATTCAAACCAACAAAGAGGTCTGAAGATATTCAAACCTTCAAAGAAGGAGGTCTGAATACAAGGGTAGTCTAGACACAAAAGAGGTATAGACACAAGGAGGCTTGGACTCAAGGAGAAGGCCAAACAAGAGGGAGTTCTGGGCATAAGGGAATGCCCAAGCAAGGGAGGGGTCTGGACAGAAAGAGCAGGGTTAAGAGGAGAGAACAACTAGCAGAGAAAGGGAGAGATAGCTCCAGAGCTCGAATAACACCAAAAGAACCAAACTTTGGGATTTAGCTGAAGTTCGAATTAGTCATTTTAAACACTCAAATTCTGAAAATCTCAGGTTAAGCTTTAGGATTTCAACTAAACCAATTGGTTCTTTTGATTTTTGAAAATCTTCAAAAAGGCTTAGAAAAATTAGGGTGTTACACCTCTCTTTTTAAGAAAACCCGTTTAACACTATTTGCTTGGTTTATCTAAATAAACCAAGCAAATAGTCGGGGGCTAGGATAAAGTTATTAACTTGACTTCAATTCTTAGACTTGCTCTTTTTCCCATTCATTATCTTATGAGTTACTAACTACTCAACAAGATGATTTTCAGGAAGAAGGAAGGATTATATATCAACATCAACAAAAACTTGTCTTTATAGGACTCTGGTACAGACTACTCTGGTGAAGGGGATCTTATTTGCATATCCTCCATAACTGCCTCAGCGATCGACTACATTGTTGTCATTAACTGCTCCGCCTCTGCTTCAGGGCTGGTGAAGTCATCTATGACAGGCTGGAGATTAAGGTTGGGATCATGAGCTTTAAGTTTTGCTAAAACAAATCTTACTCCCTCTTGGATCTCATCCTTTATCGAATCGAATTGGTTAGCCTTTAGAGTAGTCACCAACTCTTGTAATGTCCCGACTTGATCGCCAATGGTACTCGAGTAGGCAGACAGCGTGTCTTCACGAGGAGTGATCCCCTCAGCATGAAGCCCACCGAGTACATTGTTCAAGAGTGAAACGTTGCCTTGAAGATTGATCTTCGAAGCCTTCATTTCCTCCTGATTGCGAGTCGAAGCCTCGCGAAGTCATTTTATTTGTACTACTTGTTTTGAAAAGAATAAGACCAGTCAGATAAAATGACCTCGAGAGGAAAACACAACCAATCACAGGTAAAGATTTGCTTACCAACTAGTTGAGAATCTAACTTCTTGACTTCTTTAGTGTGAGCGGCAGTGTCCTTAAGGTAGTGCTGCTCCCACATCTGGACCTCTTAGTCTTTGTATGAAAGGAAATGAGATTCAGAGAAAGAAAAGAAGGTCGAAAGCGGTCTTAAGTTCAGCACTTACCGTTTAGTCGTCCCTACAACTTTTGGTTTGCAGAGTTTGCCTCATGAAGCTTCTTCTGGAGGTCTTCAATCTCCTATCTTAGCTTCTTCGTCTCGGCTTTTTCATAGTCGAGAGAATCAGCTAAGGTCTTCTCGTCACTCTTAAACCTGCAAAGAGAAAGAGTAGACGTCAGCATCAAATAAGCGGTCGTAAGTTCTTCTACGACCAAGATCTAGTCGTAAGTCTTTCTACGACAATACACTAGTCGTAAGATCTTCTACAACCTAGTATCTAGTCGTAAGATCTTCTACGATAACCCCAGCAAGTACTATGTAAGTGGTCAAAACACAAAAGGCTACGAAAAGCAGTTACTTACCACCTCTCTGCCTGCTTGCAGAGTTCCGCTTTTTCCTATCGCAGTTGGCCAAGTTGCCAGTTGTATTCAACAATAGTGACAATTTGTTCCAACGTGTTCTGCATAAAGAAAGACAGTTAGAAGCGAGAAAAGATATGAGTGAAAATACCAAACAACAGGTACTTACATTCATTGCCCTTCGTGCAAACAAAGACACTACCCTCGTGGGATTTCTCGGTACATCAATCTCTCGCACTCGGTCCCACCACACCTCCTCGAGACGCGCATCATCGAAAACATCCCCTCCATCGGGAATATTTTCGGGGTGAGGGACACGAGCATGAGGTCTGAGAGTAGAAGATCCCACAATGGAAGACGGCCCGAAGAACTCAGAGGTGAAGTTAGCATATTCCTCCTCCTTTGATTCAGTAATGCCAGCCCCTCCTTGAGGACCTGGGGGAACGTCTGCAACGGCTTCCTTCCCGGGGCGATGGCCTGATGCCTCCGCAGTGTCAGGCATCGTCTTTGCCTCGGTCTCTACGACCACTCCTATGATCGTAGTCACTTCTGACCCTACGACCGCTCCAGTGGTCGTAGTCAAGTCAGCGACAATGACACCCTCCACCATTCGAACGGTGGTTGACCCATCGACCACCGCCACTGTTGTTCCTTCGCCTGCTGAAAAAACTGCAATGGGTTCCTTAACAGGAACGTCCTTGATGATGAGAGGAGCCAAGCTGAGATCATAAAAAGGAAAACATGATTAGGTGGTAAAAAGCAAAAGGTAAATGCGGTCCTTACACTTTTGTCTCTTTTACGTACTTCCGAGTGTTGAATTTGATCTTAAGTTTGGAAACAACCCTCCATAAGGAAGGTTTCTTCGACTTTTTCTCAACCACGTCTGGTTGAGACTCAAGTTGAGGAACGGCCACGACCACGTCTGGTCGTGGGTCTTGAGCAAGCGCCATCGCCCTTGAGTCTCTTGGCCTCGGATGGTCGAGACCGCCTTGACCACCTCAAGGGCACCGCTGCCCTCGACCACGTGCACTCTCATGCGTAGTATTTTTCTTCACAAAAGATATAAAACTCTTCCAGTTCTCCTCTCTAGTTGTTTGACAAAGCCACGGGAAGGAGAAACTACGAAAGTCGTATTGTCATAATAGAAGGGTACCTTAGTTTTGGGGGCTTTGCACTTAAGAGGTTCAACCGCTCCGGCTGCAGTCTCTACTACAGCAGCCAGATTCGCAGCAAATTTTGCGAAGGGTCTAGTTGGATCAAAAGAACTTGAGCTTGAGCCTCCCTTATCTGCGACTTGAGCGAGTCGACGCCTCTTGGCCGGGGGAGAAATAAGCTGCTCTACTATAGTTGCATCAACGACCATCAGTTCGACTTCTTCGTCGTCTCGACGGTTTTCCATGCCTACTTTCTGTAGAAATCAAAAAGAGAGATATTATAAAGCAGTCGTAAGTTCTTCTATGACCATCATCATGTCGTAACCTTTTCTACGACAACCTCCTAGTCGTAAGCATTTTCACGACCAGAACCTGATCGTAAGCTTTTCTATGATCCGTACCCAGTCATAAGTTCTTCTATGACCACAAAGTCCTAAAGATAAAATCAATTCTCGATTACCTTTAGGTGCTCCACCTTGTCCTTTGGGGACAGGTCAACCAAGATTGGAGGCACCACCATATGGGTTGGGGGCTTCTCACAGATGAGTTTGACCCGAGCATCAATCTCCTCTTGTGAGAGGTCTACAAGGATAAGAGAACCTTTAATAAGCCAATTTTGAAAATAACAGAAAGAAAGCAAAGCTTGAAGTTTACTTACCCTCCTCGTAGTCCCTGGTCGGGTCTTTTGACCCAGAGTACCTCCACATTGGATAAGCCCTCTTCTTAAGAGGGCTGATGCGGCGCGTGACGAAATCCTTCACCACGTGCCATCCAGTAAGCCCCTCTTCCTTCAAGTCTGCAATAGCTTGAATGAAGGGGGTGATCCGACCGAGATCCTTGGGAGTCGCATCTCAGGAAGAAACCTTCTCGGCCGACTTCCCGGCGAAGGAGAGGCTATCCTCGTTGGTTATCTCCCAATAGAACCACCTCTTCTTCCACCCCGACCACGACGACCAGATAAACATCTGAATGTACTCCCTCGACTTCCTGTCATGGAGCTTCATACTGCAACTACCGGCAATTCTACCTAGTCGGGTCATCTCGTAGTAGTATCGGAACAACTCCAAATCAGCCAGAATCCCCAGGTAGGCCTCACACAGGTACACGAACACCCCTAATATTGTGATAGAGTTGGGAACAAGGTTCACCAACTCCACCTGGAAGTATTCAAGTACCAATGTGAGAAAAGGATGAGCGTGCAATCGAAGACCACACTCACATAATGCCTAGAAGACGGGGATTTGCCCAATCTCCTCCGACGGCCAATGCTGCCCAACGGCTTCAATCCACTTCACAAATTTCTTCTTCGGGATCTTCTCGAAGTCGACCAAAGCTCTGATTTTGGCTGCATCCATCTCCGATTCGACCCACTGAGAAGCGGCTCCGGCCATTTCTCCCAAAAACTGAAGGTTTGGATTTGGAAAGATTGGGAAAGAAGGCTCGATTTGGTCGGCGGCGGAGAACTCGAAAGCTTGAACAATAAGAGCGATTTGGGGGAAGGTAAAAGACCTTATCCTCACCTACGGTGAAAATTTATAACTGCACGCCTGAAGTTGAAAAGACATGGCTACCCAACGGTTGCCAACGCTTCGGGAACCGCTCCAACAGACAGACTTGAGGGAGTCGATTGAGATTCTTAAATTTGTCTGTTTGAGGAAATCAAGTCAGTCTTTACACCTCAAGAGAAATTACCTTCTTGACCAAGTCTTTTCTGGTCAAATGTAACAGCGATTGGAAAGATTTTTGCTTCCAACCATGGTGCTGCGACCACTTGGTGTTCGGAGAATTTCTTTACGACCACCTTGTAAGTCACAAGATTATCCCACAATTTTCATGACCAAAGAAATTCCTGGTCAAATGAAACACCAGTCGAAGAGTCTTTCCTTCGACCACCTTCCTACGACCATCTACTGGTCGTAAGACCATCTACTGCTCTTCTCCAAGTAAGTTATTTTCGCTTAAGCTGGGGGGCTAGATGACGAGGATATAATAATCCTCATTTTATCATTTATCTATAATTCATATTATGGGTAATAATGACGTCATATAACTGTTGAGTATACCCCTTAATAGCCATAATGGAGAAGCTGGATGTTTCTACAACCACCTAGTAGTCGTAAGCCCCCTTACGACTACTCCATAGTCGTAAGTCCTTCTACGACTATCCTATGATCGTAAGCTCTTCTACGATCAGTCCGTGGTTCCTATCACATTATGACCACTAGGAGGTTCTACTAGGTACCAGACCTTATTTCTCTCAAAATTCTCTAACTCCTCATGCATGGCATTGACTCAGCAAGAATCAGATAATGCGTGTGATACATCGTGGGGTTCAAAAGAAGCAACAAATGCAGAATGGGAGTAGAGACTCGGATCACGATATTTGAAGCAAGTGACTCGCTCATGAAGATTATCAATCATTTGATCCGGAGGATGATGCCGTTGAATATGAAGTGGAGCGCCTGGGGGAGACAACATTTCTTCAACCTCCGCAGGTACTGCTGATGAAGAAGATGCAGCAGGAGCCTCAACAGTAGTCGTAGCTGGTTCTGGAGCTGGAATGGAAGCATCAGTAGTAGTAGGTGGAAGACCAGTATCATCATCGTCCTCATCTTCTTCCACAAAAATGCTCTCAGTCACCTGTGAATCACCTGAAAGATCGGATCTAGCTCTAGGGCTAGTCTCATCAAAAGTGACATTGCATGTCCTCTGAACAGTGTTAGTTTCAATATTAAAAACCCAAAAACCCCTCGAATGTGCAGGATAACCCAAAAATAAACCATCACAAGTGCAAGACTCAAATTTATCTAGGTTTTCTATTTTGAGAATGAAACACTTGGCTCCAAAAACACGAAAATGAGAAACTGAGGGTTTTCTGCCAAATCGAAGCTCATAAGAAGTCTTGCCCAAAGATGGTCTCAAGAAGACCCGATTTGATATATGGCAAGTCAGAGTAATAGCTTCGCCCAAAACCTCCTCGGTGTGTTATACTCATCCAAAGATCGCCCTAGCTATCTCGACTAGGGTTCTGTTCTTCCTTTCCACAACGCCATTTTGTTGAGGGACGTGTGGAGAAGAGAACTGATGCTCAATTCCGCGCTCAGCACAAAAAGAGGCAAAAGAAGCATTCTTGAACTCCCTGCCATTGTCACTGCGAATAGCCCTCAAAGCACCAGGAAGTTCAAAAGCCAAATGAAGAACGAGATCATGAAAATGATCAAAAGCCTCGTCCTTCGCAGCAAGAAAGAACACCCAAGAATATCTCAAAAAATCATCAACTATGACACGAACATACTAATTACCACCAACTGATCGAACCCGAGCAGGACCAACAGTATCCATGTGAAGCAATTGTCCCGGTCCGTCAGTCATGACCATAGTCAATGATGGGTGCAAGGCGGCAACTTACTTGCATGCCTACAGGGCGCACATACAGCATCCTTAACAGCTTTGAGTTTAGGCAAACCTCTCATGAGATCAAGGTTGCTAGCTCACGTCAGATGATCAAATCCAATGTGCCCCAAACAACGGTGCCAAAGCCAGAACTCAGAAGACGATGCAATCAAACAAGTGAGAGAACCAACAAGAGATACAGAAAAGTCAGCTCCAAAAATCTGACTAATTCGAGAAATCCCAAAAACGAGCTCGCCAGCTGAATCAAGCACTCGACAAGCATTCTTCTTAAATCTAGTATCATAGCCATCATCAAGAAGCTGCGAGACAGAAAGCAAATTGTACCTTAGCTTGTCCACAAGAGAGACATCCTTGAGGATGAACTTATTGTTCACCCCGACGATCCTGCTCCCATAATCCGCCTTTGTGTGTCATCTCCAAAGGTGATGAAGTCATCACCGTCGATCACAAGTGAAGGAGGTGAACCATTTTGAGTCTTCGGTCATGTGGCGTGAACACCGAGTCGATTTAACCACGGTCCTTCCTCCTTCCGCATGCGATCCCGAAAATCAAGGCATAAAAGAACGATGTGTCTCAATCATCAAGTTAGTTAAACATGACTTGGAAACCCAAGATCGAGACACACGCGTCTCAAGTAGAATGCAAAGCGTAAGTGCTAGCCTTGATCTTATTCAAAGTTTTGTTATGAGCAATGGTCATATGAGCATGAGAAGCATCCTGTCTAGGAACATGATGATGAGCATGTGAAACAAATCCTAGTCCAGATTTCTTATTTTGAGCATGACCATGTCTCACAAAAAGCCTAGGTTGATGAGATGAAATTCTAGCAAGTTTCTTCGTAGAAATTTTCAACCTACGCCAACAGAACTCAACCAAATGTCCAGCCTTCTTGCAATAGGTGCAATGATACTTGGTACCACTGGGAGAAGCACCTTTTGTCTCAACAGAAGGTTGGACAAACCCTGCAGATTTAAAAATAGTTTTTGCAAGTTGGGTTTTGAATTCAACTAAGCCATTTTCCAAGACCTGAATGACATTAGGCTTGGATTTGTCCTGGGGCAGAGTTGTATCCTAAACCTTGCTTCTTATAAGGAGTTTTAGACGTGTCCAGAATCATGTTTAATTGTTTCTTACCTTTAGAGAATTGTTCTAATGTGTCCTTAAGGTAAGCATTTTCTTTTTCAAAGTTAACACATGAATCACAAGTCTTAGCCTTATTGGCTCTAGCATGTTTCTCCTTAAGATAAGCAACTTCAAGCTTATAGGCTGCACAAGAGGCACAAGGTGTAGACTCAATTTTGTCCTTAAGCTTGGCATATTTAGCTCTAACTGCTTCTAGAATGTCTTTAACTTCATGTTCACGTTCTAAGCAGAAAGTGCAAAAGCTAGATTTAACATTACCAGAAGCATCCAACTTGCTAGACTCTAAGCATTTTTCACAAGGAGCAGATTTGACATCAATTAGCTCAGTCCTAGCATTTTCAAGTTGATGCAAAGCAATATTATGAGCAGATTGCAGTTTAGCAAATTCAGAATGTAAAGCATGGTAAGATGAACATTCATCATATTCAAGAGTCTTAGCATTTGCAAGTTCTAATGTCAAATTCTCAATCTGAGCCTCTAAATCCTTGTTCCTAGCCATGGTAAATTCTAATGCCATGTCTTGACTCATCAATTGCTCAAAAATTGTGTCGCATCTAGCAGAAAGGACATCATAAGAAGGGAGTACCTCATCGTCGTCGATGTCGACGGAGTCAGCCATGAAGCACATGCCGGTGAAGTCCTTGGCCTTCCCTTTCTTCTTGTCTTGAGCAGGTTCCTCCTCCTCTTTGTCCTCCTCACTCCCGGAGTCCACATCGCTCATGGATTGCTCTCCAAAAGCGGCAAGGACCCGGTGAGCGGCCTTCATCAGCTTGGCAGCATCATACTTCGACTTCTTTCCTCCTTGAGGCTTCTTCCAAGCTGGCTTACCCTCCTTGCGGTTGCTCTTCCCTTTTAGCTTGGGGCGGTTAAATGGGATGTGGTTGAGCTCTCCAAGACTCATAGCAAGTCACGTGTCCTCCTCTCTTCGCTCTCACATTGTTGTAGACCCTTGGGACTTTCCTGGCTAGGAGGGCTAACTCGGCCTCAGGAATGCTCTCAAATTCTTCTTCATCAATAGCAGATAAGCACGCAAGAGAAAAACCAGAAGAAGACTCAGAAGAAGCATTAGAAGCTCTCTTGAGTGGATCAGCCACCAAAGCCATATTTTCTTTCTTGGGCTGATCAACCCTTTTGATCTCATGGGTTTTGAGCTTGCTATAGAGCAGCTCAAGGGAAAGATCAGCAAGATTCACATTTTTCTCAATGGCAGTGGCCTTCATCTCCCACTCCTTGGTATTTATTGCCGCCAAGAGATGGGTGGCATTTTCAGACTGAGAGTACTCAATATCAACAGCTCTTAGTTGATTCAGCACCTTGTTGGAGCGAGTAAAACGCCATCGATGCTCTCACTAGGGCGATCTCGAATTTGTTGTACTCGCTTAAAGACCGCTTACGACTTTTTGATTTGGGACGAGCCCTCGTGGTAAGTCTCAAGAGTGTGCCAAATCTCATGCGCGGTCTCAAGGTGACAGATCCTGTCATACTCCTGTCTACCAAGCCCAACATATAGGAGGTTCTTTGCTTTGTTGTTGTTAGCCAAGAGGACTGCCGAAGCCTGCGTAGCAACCTCAGGCAATACGAGCGGTGCTCGAACAACCTCCCATATAGCTTGTCCTTCACTCTGAAGGAAGACACGCATACGATTCTTCCAACAGGCATAGTCAAGCCTATCGAAGATATGCGGCTTGGTGGAGTACTTCTCCGTCGCCATTGTTCAAAGACCGGTTAAGATCAAGATTGACCTAACCGGGCTCTGATTCCACTTATTGGACCGAAATAAGCGACTAGAGGGAGGTGAATAGGAGCACAAAATCTTTTTCGCAAAGATCGGATTCAATAAGAATTTCACTTCAATAGCTATTGAAGCTATGAAGATCAAGGTACAAGCACAGCGGAAGACTTGTATTGAATCCAATCAAAACCCCGAAGCAAAACAACCAAAAACACCAAAAACTTAATTCACAATGAGTTGGGTGGTCAAACCTCTCAGCCTAGTGGTTTGACCGTTCTATGGGGCGGTCTGACCTCCAGCCTGATGAACAGTGAAATCAACCTGAACTTTCAAAACACAAAAAGGTCTAACTTTTGATTCGTGGCTCTAAACTACACAAAACATGACACACACCTTCCTTATGATGTCAGGAACCTATTCCAATCAACGATCGTGAAGATCATTGGTAAAGTTCTGACCTTTTTCAGTTTGAGTGAAGGAGGGTTCAAAACCAAGTCAAAAACGAAAACATGATCTAAAGCTTGCTCGTGGGCAATAGATAATCAAGATGATCTTAGATAGGTTCCCACATATCCCAGCAAGCAAGATCAGGACGAAAAACCAAGAAAAAAACCCTGAGAATCAAGGAAAGTCTCAAAATCACAAAATAGAGTGCAAGATCGAAAAGAGACTCATCTTCTTGAAATCTTGCATGGATTGATTTGTGATTGATGTAGGTTTATAGCCACTCCATCGAAGGATAAAAACTCACCACGTGAGCATCAAGATCAATCCACTCTCTAAAGCCCTAGCTCTCCTTTCTCTCCAAAACCCTAAGACACAATAGGGTCTCTCTAATGGCCAAAAGTCCCCAGTGCAACCAGCACTTAAGGCTATTTATAGTGGAGGCTAGCATCTAGAGAATATTCCATTAGGGCACCCGTTAAACCCTAACACACAAACGGGTTAACACACGCACGCATCTCAAAGCGTCGTTTCCATCTTTGCTTGACCTAAACTGCTTCTCCAAGCACCGTCCCACGCCGTGGTTTAGCCAAAGGTCACAAAGGCGGTATTTGGGTGTAATGACCAAAATACCCCTTCTCGATCCTTCTCCAAAGACCGAGTACAATCCTCGCGTAGCAATCGCCTGCTTCGCCATGTGTAGGTTGATCAACGACTCTCATCATGTTGGCAAGTCTCTCCCATTCGGCTCCCACCGAACCACCATGGCACTTGCACCAATCCCTGCGCCGCTTGATCGAACCAGTCGCACCAAACCGCCCGTTCGGTTACCTTTGTCCATTCTGTGCCCCGCTTGAGTCCTCTGACCTCACCGGCATCCTCGATCGTTCTGGACCTCAGCTTTCTAAGCCTAGTCGCGATCATCCTCGCCGTTGACCGTCATTGACTACCAAGCAACCTGCACACCAATAGACAAAAAAATCGATTCCGGGAATAAGTTCTTCACAACTTGACCCACGTTAGCCAAAACACGCATCATGCAACACATAAGCACTGATGAACATGAACTTGACCTAAAAAACACATCGCCGCCACGAAGGATGACAAAATAGACCACAACCGGTCAAACCACCACTTCTGGCCGGTCTGACCACCCCACGGCTGGTCTGACCACCACCTATTGACTGGTCAGACCGCCTCCTGGGACTTAGCCAAAATTTCCTCCCTGGAAATCTGAAACTTTCTGGAAATTTCAAATAAATAGAACTTTTCACTAGAAGCTCCAAAAATTATGGGACCTAGTGCAGAAGAACCCTCTCACTTGCCTACACCCTCTATATTTGGCTCAGCTCCAAAATCGAAAGTTCCTAAGGTGGTCGGTCGGATCACGAGCAATAGCTTGGCCAAACCGCCACATCGCCCTCGATCACACCGCCGGCCAGATCGCCAAAGAACCAAAACAAACCAACCAAACTGAGATGGCATGGCCCGACATGCCCCATGGCGGTCCAGACCAGAGGCCTCGACAGGTTAAAACCTCACCAAAAACGCGTGTTTTCGCACACCCTCAACGCCATTTCCAATTGTCTCATCATCCTAAGATCGTGGGCATATCCCCATGATATCCACAATTAGGATTTTCCAAATTAAAATAAAATCTGGAAAAATGAATTAGGGGATGGCAAGTGGGGTCAAGATGTAAGTGACAGAGAGGGAAGATCAGAGAATGACAGGTGGGACCAAGGTTGCTGGAGAGAGAAAAGAAAGAGAGAGAGAGAGAGAGAATGATAGGAGGGTCCCACATGGCATTGACTGGGTTCATGGTGGAACAAGTCTATGGCTTAATGGTTCGGCTTGACACATGCACAGACACATGGGTTGACACCCAAGCAAAAATACTAAGGTGGTTACTGATGTGGAGGATGAGGTGGTGAGAGAGAAAAGGATAGAGAGCAGAGGAGCTACTGGCCAGCGGCAATGGTCACGGTGGCGAGGGCGAACGGTAGCAATGTGATGGCAACTGAGGACAAAAATGGGTTCCCAAGGAGGAGGCGATCCCTTGGGTGGTGGTTGCACGGCAAAGGCGGCGGTGGTTCATTGGCGGCGTGACAACTTTGGCGACGAAGAAGCTCACGGGTGACGGTGGCTTTGGAGATTGGATGGCGCACGAAGAGAAACAAGGGAAGCAACAGGTCAGCGATGGCACGAGGATCACAGAGGACAACTCGAGGTGGACAAAAGATGACCAGAATGGCGACAAGACTATGGTGACCGGCGATGAAGAAGAAGCATGGTGATGGCATCTCGGTGACAAAGGAAGAACAAGAAGAGATGGGATCGGACGAGGGCAACTGGGAATACGTCATGAAGTGCATGGGAAGGTTAGAGACTCACTGAGGAGGTAGATCGACAATGGTGGGCGGTGGCCGGATTTTGAGGAGACAATGGCGACGATGGCTCGGTGATTCACTGGGGAAGATGATGGGAGCACGACGTAGATCGTTGCAGCACAAATCCGATGGGGGTAACGATGATGCTGGAGGAGCAAAGATGATGATGAACTTCGACGACGAAGACCTTCAGCGGCGGCGGCGGGTTCTTCAGCTCGATTTGGCGCAACGAAGGCGGGAGCGACGGCGGCGGCTAGGGCAAATAAGAGAGGAGACTGAGTCACAAATTGTGAGCATGTTGGGGCTCTTAAATAGGCTAGGTTTGGGAGTATCCACGAGGAACACAGCGGCTATGGCATGTTTGTCTCAGACACGATTAGGCGAACGTGTGCGTGAGGAGGATGGAACTGAAAGTGAGGGGCCACAAGGCAGAGAAAGCGTAGAGGAAAGGCAAGAAGGCTGGCTTGGGCTTCGGCGCAAAGAGAAAGAAGGAAAGCCGCAGGGCTAAGGAAAAAAGGAAAACTAGGACAAAGGAAAAGATTGAGTCTGAGAAAAAAATCCAAAATTAAAAAGGATTTTCGAATTTCAGTAACTGAGATAAATAAAACCGAGCTTGAATAAATAGTAATTAAATTCCAAAAATTCCTAGAAAATTCCAAAAAAAATCTTTGGAACTCAAGGAACCCAAATAAAACAACTTTTAATTTAATTGAAGTTTAAATTAATCACATTAAATCTTTTTTATTTATGAAAATTCAAGTTAATCTTTAACTTAAACAGGAAAATTCAAATAGTTATTTTTATTTTTAAAGCTTCATAAACAAATCAAAATTTTGGGATGTTACAAATCTACCTCCTTAAAAGGAATCTCGTCTCTGAGATTCGACCTGACTAAAGAATAGGTGCAAAACCAAATCTTGCTCACTGTTCCAAAAAATTTCACTTATGAGTGAAACAAAGCTGCAACTAATGCAGGGCTAACTTAAAGACTTACCAGAAGTGACGTTCTGAACTGGTTGAACTTTTTCTGCAGTTACGTGATTCAATCGTCCTCTTGCTGAAGTTGATGGAGCACTGGTAGCTTGACTTGGAGTCTAAAGCATTCCTCTTTCTACTCCTAGCAAAGAAGTCCTGGTTGGTGTAGCTCCCAAATTGAGAGGAATTGGTGTTGATCCTTGCTTCTGTAGGCACTTGTTAGCATAATGACCTGTCTCATGGCAATTGAACTGTGTAACTCCTGTAGCTGGATTGTTGGTCCTCTGAGGTTGATGATTGTTCTTATTGACATTGTGAATTCCTGAGTTTACGGAATGAGATACTAGTGCAGGGGTTCTGAATATGGCAACTGAATTATTATAACGAACAGGCTGCTGAGCATTAGTTCTGGCTCTCTGCAGATTATTCTGATGAACTCCATGTAGTGTCATTTTTGTTTTGCGAGATTCATCCAACTCACGACGAGAATCTTCTATAAGTATGGCTTTATCCACCATATGGTGAAAATTTACATAATCATTTCCAATAACTTGCAATTTCAGACTAGGATTAAGTCCACACTTGAACCGCTTCTAACATGCATTATCTGTAGCAACATCTTCTGGAGCATAGCGAGAAAGTTGAGTGAACTTGTTGAGATACTCACTCAATGACATGTCTCCTTGTTGTAGATCACGAAATTCATTCTTCTTCATTTCCACTATACCATCTAGAACATGTGCTTGACGAAAAGCTGATGAAAATTCTTCCCAAGTAATAGCTTGGGAATTCTCATGAGCTGCGATGTGGTTCTCCCACCATTCTGCGATTGTACCTTCCAACTCATGTGAAGCATAAAGAATATTCTCACGATCATTGCATTGGGCAATGGCAAGCTAGCTTTTTCTCAACAGATTGAAGCCAATCTTCTGCTTCCAAAGGTTGTGATAAATGAGAAAACGTAGGCGGACGAGTTCTCATATACTCTGATAACTTGGAATGTTGATGAACTGGAGGCGGAACAGCTGCTGCTTGATTATTCTGATTCAACAAATCGACTATTGCAGCGGCGGTCTGATTCTGTCGAGTCATTATATTGTTCATGTTTTGCATCATTACGTTCATGAGTTGAGTCCGAGCTACTAGAATTTGTCCCATATTTGAATCTACGACTCCAGGTACTAGTGACTGTCCACTAGCATTAACATTGACATCTTCCGACTGAGTACGGTTTGATGTGTTGCGAGTATCAAGGCTTGATGTGTTGCAAGTATCAACTATCTGCGATGATTCTCCATAGGTTTAATAGGTAAGATAGAGAAGCAATGTAGATGAGAGGGAATAGCACAATAGACGAGATAGAATAAGATAGAGACAACTTAATTAGGGAAAATAGATTATACCCAAAGGCAAAAGACAGAGAAGACATAGCCGAAACACTATGAAAAAACATATAAACTCTTCAAATTAAAGCCTCAGTGTGACTACAATATAATGCTTGACAGCAAAACTGCAGCTCCCACTTACACACAACCCAAATAAAACCTATGCAACAACGATCAAATGATGCTACTAAAGACTCTAATCTAACGACTCCTACTCTGTACTGGACAACGAAAAACTCTTCAGGAAAAACTGGAACAAAGCGACGAAGATACTCCTAGCGATTGCCAGTGATTCGACTTCTCTCTTTCGGAGTAGAGAAATTAATGAGGCGAGAAAGTAGATTTAAAATTATAAAACAAAATTTAGCAAAGATTAGGAACAAGATTTTGAGAACAAGATGAGAACAGAATTAAAAAGGATAAGAATAGAATAGACTGAAATGAGAAAAGAATAGAGTAGATGAGAAAAGAGTAACTACCCAAGTCCAATTAAGTTGATTTGATTTAGAAAATAAGTTTTGAAGCTTTGGGTAAAACGACCATGCTAACTAAGCTTGCGTTCTACAAACGATATGGCTCTGAAACCAACTCTGTTGGGACACGGATTTACACATCCGAAACCCTCTGTGCATTCTGAACTAGTCCCAGATTAGTAGCTAGTTCACATAGGAAACATCACTGAAATATCATCCATTTATCGATTTAACTAAAAAGATCTCAAAATAACAAACATTAGTAATAATTGGACTTTATGGTCAATGTTTACTTAACTTACCACGCAGGGCTAAAGAAACAAATAAACTCTTGTAGCAAAACGGGAAAACTTGGAAGGCCAATCAACATGCCTATAGGCAATCGAGTGGAGAATGCCTCCTAATTCGCAAAGTCTTCATAGTACTCCTTCTCGAAGAACTATTGAGCAGCTTGATATTCTTCAACTAAGCAGCGAAGTTTGAAGTCGTGAGTATATAAAGTAATCAGCAAGTTATAGGGAAATGGTATGCAATTAATATTCATGCAAGGCTTGAACAAAAGTTAGTTGTATGGTTCTTTTGCAGAAAGCAGTTTTGTCGATAAATACAATAAATAGATTGAAATGCGTAATTGACATGAATAGTAAATAAATAAACAATTGCTTTGAAACAACCAGTGAACTTCCCATTCACTTTCCAACCAAACCACGAAGTAAATTACCCATTCACCAAACGAATATTATATTCATCAAGTGAAATTCCCATTCACACTCCGACATATTTTATAAAGAAACTCTACCTCTTGTGTGAAATCCCCGGACACGTCTATGACCGCGGACACGGCTATTTAAACAGTTTTAAATCTGCAGTGGTTGTACAGCTTGACCCACAAGACATAAATCAAGTCAAAGTGTCTGACCACACTTCCTTAGGTGCTCGACTAAGTGATCACCACAAGGCCTTTACAAAGCTCCTTCTTAACCCAATTATGCCCGCTAAGGTTTCAACACTGAATGTCTTACAGATCAGACAGGGCCACCCTCTTGTGCCATTATGAGTATACATCTACCTGCAACTCACGCTTCCAAGATAGAACTGAAATTAAAACATTGCTAATTAATTAGCTAGGTCTATCTCATACTAGATATGTGGTTGTATGATAAGGCCCAGTTCAATGGTGCATAAGATTAAGTCCTTGACAAGTTACTCAAGCGAGTCTACCACAAACCCACAACGTGTTAACCACACCCTCACGTTACAACCGCTCGCACAAGCATTAATCATTTTTGTTCAACCAAGACCAATGATATACCTTGTCATGGTACACAAATTTTAATAATAGTGTCTAACCGCCACAATTCCATATCTCATTAAGTCGAATTTATCATTATTGCACATGTGATCATGAGCCCATCGTATCTAAGCATGATTATACATCTGTACGATACCCATGTTGGAGATACAATTATGTCCAACTAAAATTAACCATCCTATGGTGACAAATAATTCATGGCATTCAAAAGTTCAATGGAGGCATAATAACAAATAGGTGATAACTAATCCCAAAACAGTTGATATAAAGATATTATGCAATTGGTATAAAACAATATACTTTTGAAATCATAGGTTCAATATGATCAAAAGACTATGACTTTCCTTGGCTCTGGCTTTGCTTAGTTACCACACTTGGATCTTCAAAGTTTGCTTCTACTCCTGCTCTGTGAAATAGATCGTCTAACGAGAGAGAGAAACAATAGGCGAATCACAAATAAAATCAAAAGAAATTCAAATAAAATTCAAAAACAGTAAAACCAACTCCAAAAGAAAGAGCTTGAGTTTAGATGAATTTAGAAATTTGAATGGACTAAAATGGAGTTCGAACGAAGGAGAATGGACTCTCAGAAGATTTGCCGGAAAGGAAAAAGAGTGGGAAAAGAAATATTCCAGAGAATATTCCCCTCGGATTAAACTAAAGAAAATCCCTAGAGGCTGACAGGTGGACCCTACTAGTATTAGAATTTCCCAAATTAAAATAAAATCTGGAAAAAGGAATTAGGGGATGGCAAGTGGGGTCAAGATGTAAGTGACAAAGAGGGAAGATCAGAGAATGACAGGTGGGACCAAGGTTGCTAGAAAGAGAAAAGAAAGAAAGAGAAAGAATGATAGGAGGGTCCCATATGGCATTGACTGGGTTCGTGGTGGAACAAGTCTATGGCTTAATGGTTCGGCTTGACACATTCACTGACACATGGGTTGACACACATGCAAAAATACTAAGGTGGCTGCTGATGTGGAGGATGAGGTGGTGAGAGAGAAAAGGACAGAGAGTAGAGGAGCTACTGGCCGGTGGCAATGTTGAAAGTGACTAGGGCAAACGATGGCAGCCGAGGACAAAAACAGGTTCCCGAGGAGGAGGCAATCCCTTGGGTTGTGGTTGCACGGCAAAGGCGGCGGCGGTTTGTCGGCGGCGCAACAACTTTGGCGGTGGAGAAGCTCACAGGTGACGGTGGCTTTGGTGATTGGATGGCTCCAACAAGGGAAGCAACAGGTCGGCGACGGCACGAGAATCACAGAGGACAACTCAAGGTGGATAGAAGATGAATAGAACGACGACAAGACAATGGCAACCAGCGACGAAGAAGAAGCATGGCGACAGCATCTCGGTGACAAAGGAAGAACAAGAAGAGATGGGATCGGATGAGGGAAAACGAGAACACATTGTGACGTGTACGGGAAGGTTAGAGACTCACCGAGGAGGTAGATCCACAATGGTGGGCGGCGGACGGATTTTGAGGAGACAATGGCGATGACGACTCGGTGATTCTCCGAGGAACATGATGGGAGCACGGCGTAGAACGTCAAAGCACGGATCCGATGGGGGTGACAGTCATGCTGGGGGAGCAAAGACAACGACAAACTTTTACGATGAAGACCTTTAGTGGTGGAGGGTTCTTCAGCTCGATTTGGCGCAATGAAGATGGAAGCGACGTCGGCGGCTAGGGCAAACAAGAGAGCAAACTGAGGCACAAATTGTGACGCGGGTTGGGGCTCTTAAGTTGGCTAGGGTTGGATGTATCCGCGATTTATTTGTCTCGGACACGATCTGGCGAACACGTGTGCGAGGAGGATGCAACTGAAAGTGAGGGGCCACAAGGCAGAGAGAGTGAAGAGGAAAGGCAAGAGGGCTAGCTTGGGCTTCAGCGCAAAGAGAAAGAAGGAAAGCGGCCGGGCCAAGGAAAAAGGAAAACTGGGCCGAAGGAAAAGATTGAGCCTGAGAAGAAAATCCGTAATTAAAAAGGATTTTCGAATTTCAAAAACTGAGATAAATAAAACCGAGATCGAATAAATAGCAATTAAATTCCAAAAATTCCTAGAAAATTCCAAAAAAAATCTCTAGAACTCAAGGAACCCAAATAAAACAACTTTTAATTTAATTGAAGTTTAAATTAATCACATTAAATCTTTTTGATTTATGAAAATTCAAGTTAAGCTTTAACTTAAACAGGAAAATTCAAATATGTTTTATTTTTAAAGCTTCAGAAACAAACAAAAATTTTCTGATGTTATAGCTGGTGACGGCGTCGATGTGGGGAGAGGTGCATGGGCAGCGTGAGAAGCTCGGTGCGGCGGCCGAGCCAAGGCTGGGGTGAGCACGGGGTGACCGGTAGCTTGGGGAAGGTGGTTCTAGGGTTGGGGTGGCCGGAGGGTGGCTAAGATGGTGGCGCAACGGTGGCTGGCAGCGGCAAGGAAGGAGCGGCTGTGGGAGAGCTTCACGGTGAGGGAGGGAGCAAATTAAGGGGGGATTAGGAAGGGGAGGTTTGAGAACAAGAGATGACGCGCGAAGCTTGGCAAGGGACTCATCGGAGAGGGAGATCAGAGGAGAGGGGTGGCAGCCAGATTTGGGGAAGAACGTGATTTGTGATGTCGGGAAGCTCCAGGGGGAGAAGAGGGGGGAAGGGGAGGAAGGGGGAGGGAGGCTGGCCTTAAATAGGCGGAGACGGGGAGGAGCAGGTGCACGGTTCAGGCACGTGGCTCGAGGCAGCGCTACTCAGCGGACACGACGAGTGCGAGGAGGCGGGATTCACGGCGCACAGCATGGGGCAGAGCGGCCAGAGCAAGGGCGGCAACAGGATTCACAGGGGTGCCGGAGCCGAGCACGCGCACCCATGGCATGGGCATGCGGCCAGGAGCCGAGCAACGAGAAGAAAGTAAAGAGGAAAGAAAGAAAAGAAAGAAAAAGGAAAGAGGAGGAAAGGTAAAAGAAAAAGGGGAAATGGAAAAGAAAGAAGAATTTTGCGAAAAATTGAATTCACAAAATTTGAATTTGGAACTTGGTAAAGAATTTGAATTGAGCTGGTTGAGTTGAATTTGAATTTCGGAATTTGGAAATTAAGTAAATGTGAAAACTCCAATTAAAATCCAAAATTTTGAATTAATTAATTTTCAACATAAATTTTGAAAAAGGGTCAAAATTTGGGATGTTACAAACCTATCCCCTGCTAGTGTTGGTCGTCTATAGAAATTACAAGGAAAAGAGGATCCATTAACATTGTAAAATGGTGAAGATAAGAATAAGAACTAGGTAAGAAACAATTCCGCGAAGAAAGTAAGGAGAGAAAGTTGAGAAAAGATAAGAATAGCGCGATATTTTTTTATATATATAATCGATTTTTGAAGTTTTCCTACTAGTGGCCATTCTAACTCGGTCACATCCTACAGTCGATTTAGCTCTGATACCAACACTATCAGACTCGAATTTCGCATCCTAATCCTTCAGATTTTCTCGACTAGTCCCCTAATCAAGAGCTAGTGCATACAGTTACATTGTTGATAACAAGTTCGAATCACGATTAACATAAAAGTAACGACAAGGTACCGGCCTTAAGGCCACTTATTACAAAAGAGGTCAAAAGACCTTGAGTCTTACAGCAGCGGAAATAGCAAAAGAGTAAACTCCAAGTGGTGACCTATCAAATTGCCCACTAGCATTCGACTGGGGAGCACGGCCTAGTACTCCGGTCTCTGGATGTCCTTCGTCAAACCCGTAGGCGTAGAAGTCGTAGTCGTCCTCGACATCATTGTAGGCTTCTGAGATTTGTTTGAGTGTAGCATGTGAGTACATAAAGTACTTCGCGAGTCTTAGGAAATATGCATATGCATAGATTTAACAATTGGGCTTATAGGGTTCTTTTACACAAAGCAAGATTTAATGTACAAACATTTTTCATAAAGCATAGTTGACAAAAGTAGTTTCCATAAATAAATTAATTGCATCACTAGCGGAGGTTCTAGCTACTAACCACTAGTATAGAGGCTCTAACTGCCAAGGTTCACAGGATAGGGCTCTAGCTGTCCAACTGGTTCTAGCTGCTAGAAAACTACCTGAGCGTCCCAACTGCTTCCGGGTTCCCAAAATTTACTCTTTTGAAATCAAAACCAAAATCTACTATGTGAAAATGCACCTTGCCCGCCCTTGACTGTGGGCATGGCTATTCGAATAGTCTTACACTCTGCAGAGGTTGTACAGCTTGACTCACATGAGTTAATCAACTTATAATGTCATCCTCACACACTTCCAAAGGTGTGTGACTAAGTAATTATCACAAGACTTTTGCAATACTTTTATCCTCACATTAGCTCGCCCGACGAGCTTTACCCCAAGTCATGGACGTCATTTACCATTGACCCGGAGCCCACCATTGTGGGGGATAACCTACTTGAACGTGGAGTTTTCTTACCAACATACGATGCAAGCCCCGACAACATGGAAGTTCCTTACCATGCTGCATGACCCAAAATATGAAAGTACATTTACCATAATCCGCACATCTAAAGATATGGAAGTACATTTACCATAATCCACACATCTAAAGATATGGAAGTACATTTACCATAATCAAGAGAACACCTATCACTATAGCCTACGAGCTTAATGGTTGGACTCGGTAAATTATTCAACCAGGTTCTTCCTATTTAGGATATGTCGTTGTACGGTATCGCTCAGTTTGAATATAGTCATAAGCATCGGTCCTTAATATGACTTTGGGCGGAACTTAACACATTCCAAGTTCTCGTGTTGTAGCTGCACCCGCCTAACTTACCATCCGCCCAAGTCTAAATAGATTTTCACCATTTTATTTTGTTTTGAAAACCAATGGCAATACTTATTGACATACCTTTCTCAAAAGATTTGCATAAAAGGTATTAATATCCCATCCGTAGGATAAACATGATCGATAAAGCTTGTGTAAGCAGTTCTACCATTTTAACTATTCCACAATGTTGTAATCAATATTGCGGAGTTACTATACTAGGGTTAAAAAGGTATAGGACAACAATTATCAAAGGAAGGCATTAACAACTTTATGTTAATGTGAACTCATTATTTTATGTGAAATAGCAATGCATAAAACTTTTAAAACTAAAAACATAATTTAAAAATCAAAGGTACAAAATATTCAAAGGAGACTCACCTTCGTCAAAGGTTGAGGTCACTATGTCTGATTGATCCAAAGTGGCTTCGGCGGCGTCAGACTCTACATGCGCGAACTGAAACAAATAAATAACAGAAAATCAAATAAAATCCAAAAATTATAAAATTAGTGTCGATAGAAATATATTGAATTTAGATGAATTTAGGAATAAGAATCGACGGAATCAGAGTTCATACGAAGGAGAACGAACATCCGAAAGTTTGAAATCACATGAAATGATAGAAAATCTTGAAAAAGATAAAGAAGGAATATTCTAGGAATATGCTGATATGGTTTTCACATGCAAAGCAAAAGCATATGACACAACGGCCTCATATGCAAGAGAGAGACGGGGAGAAAGGAGGAGCTAGAGCATGACAAGAGGGACCCACCTGCTAGAGTCACAGAAGCAACACACAGTGACTCAACACACAGCAGAAAATTAGAGCAAGCTCTAGGAGCACGGGCGCTTTGCCGACGCCGATGAGCGGTGGCATTGGGCAATTGGCCAACGGCCAAAATGGAGTCACATAGGAGTGGCGAACCCAAGGGTGGTGGCGGTGACGAAGAAGGTGGCCGGTGACGGCGACTGACAAGGAAAGAGGCGATGGGCAAGACGGAGGCTTAGGCTTGGCAAGACACCGATGGCGGCTGAGACAAGGCGGGGTGAGCATGGGGTGGCCAGTGGTTTGGGGAAGGTGGTTCCAGGGTTGGGGTAGCCGAAGGGTGGCTGAGAAGGTGGTGCAACGGCGCCCGGCAGCGGCAAGGAAGGAGCGGTGGTGAGAGAGCTTCACGGTGAGGGAGAGAGCGAATTGAGGGGGGATTAGGAAGGGGAGGTCTGGCAACTCAAGATGACGCACGAAGCTTGGCAAGGGGCTCACCAGAAAGGGATATTGGAGGAGTGGGGTGGCGGCCGGATTTGGGGGAAGAACGCGGTTTGCGCGGGGGGGGGGGGAAGGGGAAGGGGCTAGAAAGAGGATGGAAGCTGACCTTAAATACATGGAGACGGGGAAGAGCGAGCACGCTTGGCGTCTTCGGCCGCAGCCATGACATGACAGACGGGGAGGTGGGATTCATGGCAGCAGTAGATTGGCTGAGCAAGGCGCAGCAAGATTCACTGTGGCGCTAGGCGTGGGAGGCGGGAGCGGGGAGCCGAGTCAAGACGCGGCGCGTCTTGTGACGATAGGCATGTGGCCAGGAGCAAAGCAACAGGAAGAAAGGAAATAAGAAAGAAATAAAAGAAAGAAAAAGGGAAGAGGATGAAAGGAAAAAGGGAAATAAAGAAGAATTTCGCAGAAAATTGAATTCGCAAAATTTGAATTTGAAACTTGGCAAAGAATTTGAATTGAACTGGTGGAGTTGAATTTGAATTGAGGAATTTGGAAATTAAGTAAATGCAAAACTCCAATTAAAATCCAAAATTTTGAATTAATTAAATTTTGAAATAAGTTTTGAAAAAGGGTCAAAATTTGGGATGTTACATTGCACCACTCTAGAGTAAAATATAACCAGTATTAGTTTTGGTGTTTAAGGGATTAATTGCCAATATCACCAATGTATGCTGTACCTTCATGGTACTAGAGGAAATCACCATTCCACTAACTATTGGTGGAAGATGCACTTTATAAGAGCTTGTGTGGCGCACTTCTGGTCTTTTCGTTCCTCATTTCATTCTTTTGTGTCTTGATGGGTCCTTGTCCACTTCTAGGGATCATATGACCATTGGTGTGATTAAGATATCGACTGGTAAGATAATTTTCCTTCGGGGGGATGCTCTCTCTACCGGGAGATGCTCTTACTACATGTAAGAGACTATTGTGTGTGAGTTTTATATATACTGCGATTTTATTTCCTTTCTTACTAGGAATTTTGAGTCCTCTGAGGATCTCATCAAGGATTTTCAGAACCCATTGACTGTATATTTTATTTATTTTTTCATGTCATTTGCCAAAATTATTATGCAGCAAAATATTATATCATTCATAATAAGAGAGTAACGGTCTCTACGGGGACCTTTGAACCATAGCTTTCACCACTTCATTATGTTCATAATGACCATCAAGTTTGAACTACCTGGTTCCAAGACTTTTATTTAGCAATTATGGTTCAGCCTCATATGCTTTCATTATGTGACCCAATATGAATGCTTCAAGCTCTTGGCCATGGACTGTAACACCCTGGCTATTCGGAAGCCAAGATGTTACCTAAATCATCTAACATACAACCATAAAGCGGAAGAATTTGAATAATATCAACTAATGACATAAAGAGATCACTATATAATAGAACCATGGCATGACAATAGTCTGAATTCAAGCAAGTATAACGAAGGGTGATCGAAGATCACAAGCAATACATAATCAATCATAACATAAAGAGGTTATCAACCACATCTAAATTTAATTATTACAGTTCATCAATTAACGAATGAAGGCTAGAACCAAGTCCTATTATTGAATTGAAATATGGTGAAGTGAACGAATAGTGCATGTCTATTCCCTCCCAATAGAGCCATCATCAATGATCACCTAAAATAAACAAACAAAGCAAGAATGAGTCCGAGACTCAGCAAGTACAGTGAATAATTGAACTTACAACAATTATGAACAAGGCAACATCTTTTAAAAATAAGAACATAGCATCGAATGAATATATGAATGAATGGAATGATCGAAAGGAATGGACTGCACACGTGCTTATACCGGTATAGCTAGTGACACACCCGTCGTGTTCACCTAAGCCCGTATTTAACAAAATGCGGGGATCCAAGTCTCGTATGAAGAACGTTTCATACGGGTGTCCAAATCTGCCCACATTGGAATGGTGGGTCTTACGTGCCCATACTGGGATTGATGGGTCTTATAATCCACTCCCGTGGAAGGAACATGAAAATGGATGCATGTATTGAAATATGAATTATGAAAGACATCATGTCTACACATGGAATTAACACATAAGAAAGGAACATAAACTTTGAATATTCTCATGGATCACGTAAAAGCACAATGCCAACATCAAGCATCCAAAGATTCACTAATCATAAGAACATCAAAGTACTTGCCTTTCAAGTTGCGACGCGTGAGTAGGCAAAGACGGTGCCCCTAAACCCGAAGCCTCTCCGCCTACACAAGTAAGTACTCGAAATAAGAACAACATGGAACAAGACACTACCATTAACGTTCTACAATACCCTCCCGAACACGCAAGAAATAGCCATATTCCCTAATCTGAAAACAAGGAACACAACCACAGAATCGAATCTGGACAGCAGAACGAAAATAATCATAACTATTGACCTGGGACTCAAAACGAGGTGAGCCCAGTTCCTAAAGAAACTTAACGAACCTATCTACAATATTCTAGTTGGTGAGATAACCCAATTCGGCCAAAATAAAATGCTAACAGGCAGTTGAACTCAGAAGACAGATTCTGCCCAAATGAAACGAACAGCAGTTAAGAACATAGCATAACTTTTGATCTACAACTCCGATTGGGGCGTTTGTTTACATTATGGAAAGGTTATGAAATTTTCTAAAACAATATATTTGGGTGGAAACCCTGAATTGTCCTCTAACATGAACATAAATTAAAAGACAAATTAACAGATCAATCTCGTCAGAATTCTGGGCAGCAAGATTGAAACTGTCATAACTTTTGATCCATATGTCGGAATTAGGTGTTCTTGGTAGCCATGGAAAGCTAAAAACATTATCTAGATATCTCTAGGAGATGAGAATCCCCAATTCGGCCTCTAAGAACCCAAAATCGACCCCGCAAGGTACTGGACAGAATTAAACATCTACCGGCAGCAAAACGATCCAACCCAAATAATCGAATTCGCAACTAATCCTCATCAACCAGCGGGGAAAGCACTTCGCTACCCTTGTAGAACCCCAGGAAGATGCTGAACAAAAACCCACGAAGAAGCTCTCCTTCCTCTCCCTTCTCCTCTCTTCTCCCCCTTCCTTCCTCTTCCTTATGGGCGGCCAATCTGCAGGGGAAACACCGGAGATAGCAGCGACGGCCAAGGGCATTGCTACTGTAGCGGCGCGGGTACTGTAGCAGCACGGAAATACTGTAGCAGACTAGGGTTTGTGGCTTGATCCCCCCCCCCCTTCCTTGCCTTCAAGTGGGCTACTAGCCTTCCATGGGCCATGGGCCTCTAAGGCCGGCTCTTTCCCCCGCGACTATGGATTGGCGACCCAAAACAATCTCAAAAATCTGAATTTTGAACCTATTTCAATCT
The DNA here is from genome assembly GCA_036346405.1 of Phyllostachys edulis. Taxonomy (NCBI): domain Eukaryota; kingdom Viridiplantae; phylum Streptophyta; class Magnoliopsida; order Poales; family Poaceae; genus Phyllostachys; species Phyllostachys edulis. Next base: position 18,646,768 of record CM070567.1, read on the forward strand.
CTAAACTTTGTTGCATTCGATATTGAATAAACTTCCCTCTCCCGAATAATATTCTCTCTAATTGGAATTTAATGTTCGGAATATTAACACTAAAGCCGGAGGCCCAAGCTCTAAGTTTCCCCCAAACGTTGAATTTTGAACTTAATTTCGAATCTAGAATTTGGTTGATTTTGAAATTGAATAAATTTTGTTTTACCGAATGATATTTTTCTCCAATAAATGTTTGGGGTATTACATGGACTTTGGTTCCGGATTCGTGTTCTTATGAGAGAAATTTTAGCAATTGTAGAGGCAAAGTTATTGTCGATAACTTTTCTCTCATATCCTCCAAATTGTGGGTATCTTAGTGTTAACTAGATCTTTGTCATTTCCCAAACAAAAGATTCTTGGTCGTTCCGCATTCCTGACATTGTAATATGTGCACATCAAGTTGCTGGGGCTTTCTTCATGATGAACCTCTTTATGAGGTATTTCATCTTTAAGGTGGGTTCTCTTCAGGAGAGTTAAAGGAGTGATTAATAATTGTTTTGACTAGTGTCATTAGATCTTAGACTTGTAGGCGTCCCCACATATTTTAGATCAAAAATCAATAAGTCAATTTCATAGAGGTGGATATACTATTCAACCCGGAGTATTCCACTCTTAGCAATGTATTTACTGCAAGTAAACACTATGGTAACTCCTCCATAATTGGAAAGTATCTAGCAGGTTCCTTGATTCTGGCGTACAGGACTATAAACTAAATCTTAAGTTTAACTTGACTAGTGCGTGTATCTTAGTACTAAAGATCTTTTCCTTCTGGAAAAATACGACGGCATTCGAACTTTTGGGCATTTCTCTCCCCCTATTGTCGAGATTTGATCTTTATTAAATAGCATACTACAAAATTCCCCCTATCATGGACATATTTAATTGATTGAATTTCAGAAGGTGGTGGCCGAAAGGTGTATGCTATAGTGGTGATAACATGTGGAAAATGATTGATTCCTCCATCACGCACAAATTTCAACAAGGGGTTTGATAATTATATGCAGTGAGCTAGACTTTTATTAGTGCAGTGGCAAGAAAACTACATAATATTAACATTCTATAGGATATTCCAACTTCTGGTTGGTTATTAATCTACGACGAAGGTCCCATACGGGGGTTCGAGAATTGGCAGACTTATTCTATAGACTAGCTTCTTTATTATTTGCCCAAGTTTTGATCCAATTACTCATACCATATTTTAAATAATTTGGATCATTAAACTCTAAGTTTATAATTACACAACATATTTTTTCTTACGGTCATGGGCAGTATGTTCTAACAGCATAAAACTACATGATGCTCTTTAGGAACATAAATATAATGCTGGAACATAAAATATTTGACCATAGTTAATCTGCACAGAAATACTGGATTATCTTCTAGACTTCAAATCTAGTTGAATCACCCAAACATTATAACTATTCGATGGGAATATTTATTGTTCAATAGGAACACCATATTTAATTAAGGGTGATAAATTGTATGCCTTATTTTAATTTGTAATGCCAGGATCAACATGGCCAAATTTATATCATTTAGGATCAACAAATCCAATATGTCATTATTTTATTTTGGAAGTTATATTTGCTTCAAGCAAGTGATATAGCTTCTGGTGGTGATGTAGTTGCAGACCGTACTTACCAATGTATGCATTTGTCATTTCCGATGATTATGGCACGCTTCGGTGCATAGCCAACATGGCATATGTGCGACTGGGGCCGTCGATTTGCCGTGTGCATTCCCACATGCTGGCGGTTAACATATTGCTGAAGACACAAATCAATTGCCCTTCGTGGGTGTAACGTCCCGTTTGTCCAGAGATTTTGAAAATTTTCAAAATAAAAAGAACCATTTGGTTTTGATGAGAGTTCAAAGCTTAATCTGAGATTTTCAGAATTTGAGTGTTTTAAAATGACTAAACTAAACTTCAACTAATCCAAAGTTGGCTCCTTTTGTGTTGCTTGGCCTCTGATGTTGTCCTCCTCTTTCTTGTGTCCTATTGGACCTTCCCTTTTTCCTTTGGAGTTCCTCTCTGTCTATTTTCCCCCTCTCGTTTCAAGTTGCTCGCACCTCTCCTTGCCCTTTGGATCTCTTCCCCCCCCCTTGGACCTCCTCGTAGTATTTTGCAAAGATCACCTCTTCTGGTCTTTTGCGAAGACCACCCTTTTTGGTCGAGACCATCTCTTGTGGTCATGACCTCCTCTTTTGCTCAGACCACCCTGTTGGTCACCCTTGGGGTCTTTTATAAAGACCACCCTCCTGGTCCAGATCACCCTTGGGGATCAGGACCTTCTTTAAACTTCCCCTTGCGGTTTAAACCTCTAAGGTTTAGACATCCCTCTGTGGTTCAGACCTCTTCTCTGGTTTAGACTTTTCTCTTGTTTGGTTTCTCTGGTTTAGACATGCCCCTCTGTCTAGACCTCCCTTCGTTTGGATCTGAGGGTCTAGACCTCCTTTGTGCTTGGACCTCCCTCTAGTTCAGACCTCCTCTTAACCTCTTTAGACCTCCTCTTGTGCCCTTTGCTTGGACTTTCCTTTAGTCCAGACCTCCTTCAGACTTCTTTGTTGGTTTGAATCTCTTCAGAGGGTTTAGACCTCCTTTTGATCTAAACCACCTTCTCTGTTTAGACCTCCTTGTGGTCTAGACCTCCTTCTCCGTTTGAATCATCCCTTGGTTTTGACCTCCCCTTTGGGTCACGACCACCCCCGAGGTGTTCCAAGCTCGGGTGTGTGTTTCAAACATCCTTGAACTTCGAAATTCTAAATTCGGGTTGATTTTCCCTTTCTCTCGGACCTCCTCGTGTTCATTTGAACCTCCCTGTGTCCCTTTGGACCTTCCTGTGTCCCTTTGGACCTCCCCGGGTCCGTTAGGACCTCCTTAGCCCTTCCATCTTGACCGTCAGGACCTCCTCGGGTTCATCCTGACCGCCAAGACCTCTTTTGATCTCAATCTTGACCGTTGAGACCTTCTTTGTGTTGGTCTTGACCGTCGAGATCTCCTTTGATTCCATCTTGGCCGTTGAGACCTCCTCTGTGTTGGTCTTGACCGTCGAGATCTCCTTTGGTTCCATCTTGACCGTTGAGACCTTCTCTGTGTTGGTCTTGACCGTCAAGATCTCCTTTGGCTTCATCTTGGCCGTTGAGACCTCCTCTGTGTTGGTCTTGACCGTCGAGATCTCTTTTGGCTTCATCTTGGCCGTTAAGACCTCCTCTGTGTTGGTCTTGACTGTCGAGATCTCCTTTGGCTTCATCTTGACCGTTGAAACCTCCCTTGTGTTCATCTTAACCGTCGGGATCTCCCTTGTGTTTATCCTGACCGTATAGACCTCCCTTGTGTTCATCTTAACCGTAGGCCCTTGTGTTTATTCTGACTGTTAAGACCTCCTTTGTTCTATCTTGATCGTGGCGACCTCCTCTTTTTGTCCTTTAGCCACGACCTCCCCTTGAGGCCACGACCTCCTCTTTTGTCGTTTTGCCGTGACCTCCTTTGGTCGGGACTTCCCTATGGTCTTTTGGCAAAGACCATCTCTGCAAGACCTCCTCGTCCTTTCGACCTTTCTGTCCTTTGGACCTTCTTGTCCGCATGACCTCTGGTCCTTTTGCAAAGACCACCTTTGCGGGTCGGACCACCTTATGGTCAGGACCTCTGGTCTTTTTGCAAAGACCACCTTTGCGGCCATGACCTCTCTCGTGGGTCACGACCTCCTCCCTTGACCTCCTCAGGACTTCCTTTCACTTTCACAGGACCTCCTCCTGTTCTCAACTAGTCCCCTTGTCAATCCTATCTGTACTTGGATCACCTTTTTCTACTTTTTGTTACATCATTACTAATGCAAAAGTTTGTGCGCATTTAATGATGTCACCTCCACCTTGACTTTTTCCTTCTCTTGTCTCCCCCTTTACCTGCTCTAGTCCTTTTTCATACCTGCTAGCAGTATACCATCACCTTGTTACCTTGAATCTGGACACTTCCTTTTGATGGTGCTCCTATTCTCCTCTTCCTTTAAATAGAGCACCCAGAGCAAACTTTTTCTCCTTGTTCTTCATTCTAACTTCCCCCTTCATATCTCTCTCTGTTCTGGAGAGCTCTCATGGCTCCTCTGGATTGGATCTCCCCCTTGTTGGACCTCCCTTCCAGTGGACCTCTTCTCTTTTCGGTTTTATTAAGTTCTTTTCGGTTTTGTCTTGAAGTTGCTTTATTGATTTGGTTTCTTTGCGAACGTGTAGATCTCGGTTTCGCTGAGGACTCGAGGATCCAGCAACCTTCTCAGAAGACTAGCAGCTCGTCACCGAAGGCAAGTCGTGGATCTTTGATCATCTTGAACCCATTTTTACAAAAGTATTTTGATTTAATATAAACTGCATTGCTAGTTGTATAAAAATAGTTTTGGGCCTAGTTAATTACCTACTTGTCTTTATGCCTCCTTGATTACTTTGCAATCAACAAGTTGACATGTTCCCTTTTTAAAAGTCGTAGCATGGATATTCTTAGTTGGACATTCTTGTTTACCAACATGGGTATCGTGTTTGCTTAGCCATGCTTATTAGACGTCGCTCTCACCATGAATCATCACTGTTAGCTTACCCCAGCGCACTGGTTTGTGGCTTGTGTAGTAGTGGCCAGTGTTGCTGATTAAAATGAAGTGTGGCCCTGTGTGAGGCTACGACATTTGTTGTCACCTTAACTAAAATTTGTTGTGCCGGGACCTGGGTGGTCCTCTAGCCAGGTTGAACCAAAATGTTTTATGCTCGAGCGAGTGATCTTGAAGTAAAGGGGGTGATGTGTGCACATTGGTGCTGTGTGCACCTTGGGATGTGGATGGTCTCGCCTAGGCAGCAACTAAGGACTTAACCTTGTGAGCCATTGACCTGGGCCATACCATGCAACCACAAGTCTAGGATGGGGTGGACTTGGCCAACTAATTAGTGAAGTTTTGGTTCGGTTCTATTGTGGCTGGGAACGGCACAAGAGGGGGCCTGTGTGGCGAAACCTTAGTGAGCAGAACCGAGTCGAAATGGAGCTTTGTAAAGGCCTTGTGATAATCTCTTAGTCGCACACCTCGGAAGTGTGTAAGCGGACATTATAAGATGATTATCTCTTGTGGGTAAAGCTGTATAACCTCTGCAGAGTGTAAATCTATTCGAATAGCCGCGTCCTCGGTTATGGACATGCCCAGAGATTTCGAACGAGGCGTAGAATTTTAAAAACTTGGTCTTGGGAGCTCTAGAGCTGGTGCTCTAGGGTGGTTTGGTTCGGGCCTGTGTGGTGTGGGAGTGGTCTTGGGAGTGAGTGGGTGCTCACGACCTTCTTTGAAAATCAATGTACTTATGTATATCTCTTTTAACTTGAGCTTTTCAATCTACTTATGATATTCACTATCAAATATTGCTTTCTGTGAACTAACCCTATAGCTCTCTATTGTCAAGCCGTGCATAAATATTATTTGCATTCTTATTTCCCCACTACTTGCTGAGTTCATTTAAAGTACTCATGGCTTGTGCCCTCTGTTTTAATCAGCAGAGGAAGGAGATCTAGGAAGTCTTGTGCTCTTTGTTGGGGACCTCTTTTGAAGACCTTGCGCATAGAAGACGTCCTCCACTCGGTAGCTTGTGGGCTTGCCGAATGGCCTTCACGTGTTTTTGTTTCTGCTGCAGGTTTTCCTTTTGTTGTTAGCCCTGCATGGCACCTCTGTAAACAAGCTTGACCATAAGGTCTTTTGTTAATAATATTAATTTGTCTGCTTCATCTTTGAGTTTGTTGTATGGTTGTGATGTCACCAATGTAAGTCTGTGCAAGCTAGCTTACTGATCCAGGGACTAGCTCATGGTGCACAGAGGCTGGGACCTTCGGGTGGTCTTGGAGGACCTCCGGGTGGACCTTCGAGTCCTCCTGGGAGGTCCTCGAGACCTCCTGGTGGTCCTGGGAGACCTCCTCGGGTGGTCTTGGAGGACCTCCCAAGCTTCCAGGTGGTCCTGTCGGACCCCCTGGGAGGTCCTGGGAGTTATCTCCAAGAGCTCCCGAGACAGGTCCTTACAGTGGGCAGCAATGATTGTAGTTGCCAATAGCATGAGTGTCGGCAATGGCGTAAATGCAATTATTCATATCAATTGGATAAGGATTATAATCAAGCAATTTACTTTTATTATCATCCAAAATAGACTAGATTAATGTTTGCTTCTGGCTTTGACCTAGGATTTGCCACTGCACCTAACATGACTCTTGTTTTGAATATTTTCCAATGCCTCTTAGGTTCCAATATCCCACATAAGCCCAATATCCTCCCCCTTTTCATGCCAACTATAAAAATCCCAAGTGATAGCGTGTGCATAAGGCATTTTCTTGAAATCAACTCGGATTTAAAGATTTGCAATCATACTTCAACTGGAGTACAATTTTGTTAGCGTGAAACTAATATAAACTATGTAACATTCTGCTTACAAAGTTCTTCAATTAAGAAATCAGTATGGTGGAGGATAGTTTTATATAGACTCCAAGTCTTAGGATTGAAGTTATTCTATACTTATTTGAGGAATATTGTGTTTTCTAGCCAAAGTGATCCATTAGAGATCAACATATGACTAGGCTTGTTCTGGTGCCACTGTGAAAAATAGTTTCCCTTTTGCCATCCGGGCATCCGTGCACTACAAGCTAGTGAATTGAGGCTTATTAGGTATTAAGAGCACATGTACAATATTTTGTTAGCAAGGCATGACCACATATTTTCAATTTTTAGGCATACTATTTACAAAATTTATTCCATGTAAGATTAGTTTACTACATGTAAGATATGCTATTGGGAATATGTTCTATTCAGAAGATTTAATAAACTATTCAGCAGAAAATAAGACTTTAATAGAACAGCTCTGACCATTACTTTATTTATGGCATCTAAGAAATAACAATCTAATGCATAAGGTTTCAACCTAAAACAAAAGATAAGAGATACTCATCATGAGCAGGACCAAGCTTGATAGGAGCTAAATCTATACTACTGATGCGACTTGTGCAGGAAAGTGACATCTTTACAAAGTTAATGGATAAATAGGAGATTTTTGTAGGTCTCCATAGAACATACCATAGGCTTATCGTTGCCTTTGATTGCACGTACTTATCAATCAAATCAGTATTTAATAACTTCTTATTACATAATTTTAGTCGATAGATAACACGATGTTGGGCAGAGTTATAATCATTTACGGACTTCTAGTCCTAGATACGTGTGTCTACAGGAGCACAATTGGACTTTACAGGCGTTCTTTTAGAGAAAATCATATAGCCAATGGATCACACTTAGTCACCACATTGTCATTTTGAATGGCAGAGTAGAGGTGGCACATCATAAACTGCATAAAACCTTTTGCCTTTCTAGCGGCAGCAGGTTCAGGTGTGTCAGCGGTAGGCTCAACAATGGTATGGCATGGAGATAAACTAAGGTGATATAATTGTGGCCATCTAGGGCAAGCAAATTTTCATTTAGTGATGTCTAACATATTCCACATAATTTATGCAATTTTCTATATGTTTACAGCTGGTAAAATATTTTAAATGCATGAAACGAGTGTAAAATAGTAAAGATTAGTTTTATCTATTAGATAGAATTTCCCTCATATTTTTGGGGTGTATCTGATAATTTTAAGGCCTGGAAGCAATTTTCAGAATTACTAAACCAATTAATTAATTTCCCAAAACACACAATACCAAGAAAAATAAACCATACAAAAAAAATATGATGCTTCCAAAATGTACTAGGTCTAAGATTTCACAAATTAATGGAAGCTCGTATACCTTAGAAACTTAGTTTCTAAGATTAATTTAAGGTTATTGTATAAAAGTGAATAATATTAAAGTAAATAACCATAAGCCGAGCGTTTGGGTTATAAATAACCTTAGAATATATTGACCCGTCGTAAAAATCGAATTTTCGAAGGGTTATTCTGCAAGAATATATAAAAATCCGAAATCCACCGTAATTTCCCGAAACTGCAGGGGGTTTTTAAGAAAAATTTCTTAACCGCAAATATTTCCTCATATTTTTGCAAAATTCCGAGGGTTTTCCGCAACATTCCTTTATCAGTAAAATTTTCTCGTGATTTTTCTGAAATTGGAGGGTCTTTTCATGAGAATCGTAAAGGGCCACCTAGGTCTGGCTATTCCCATCCTACCTACTAGGCCTAGGTTAAAAGGGGATAGGGCACTAGGATTTCCCTAGTGCCCATCCAGTGGTGGCGGCAGCAGGGCACAACACTGAGGGATGCTTGCGAGCATGGGGCGCGCATGGCCGGCGTTAGGCTTTGGCATGCGAATGGCGGCGTGATGCGTCGGCGTGAAGTGCGGCGACGGAGGGCACTACCGGCAACAAGACATGGAGGCGGTTGGCCTTGGGCAAGCTTCAGTTGGTCGGCGCATAAGACGCCTCGAATTTGTGGCGTGGCGCAATAATGGCGCTTCAATGACGACATTTTTTTTCGATATGTGAACAGTAACCTCTAGTAGAAACCAATTCGATTAGATCTCGGTAATTAGCAAAAATTAATCAACGGGATTAGCAAAAATTAGGAGTAATCAAACTAATCTAATCTTGGGTTCACAAAATTAATCTACTAGATTAATCTAATAGCAAACTAGGGATTGAAATGATGGAATCCCGAACGACATACTGATTTGCGGGAAGAACAATTCGGGCTGATAATGTGTTAGATAATCGATGCCATAGTCAGAAGACAATCGATCCAATCGCACAATGAACAACAAATAGAGACACAATGTAGAGGACCTAAGATCTTTATTCATCTGTCTGTCCCTTGTACATGGGGGCCCTCATATTTATAGCCCAAAAGGGTGAAAGCTCTCGAGGGTCGATTTAGTCTTTTATCCATAATTAGATTTTGTAACACATTTGACGCACCTTATATGTGTATTTGCTTATTTAGGACTAAGTACAAGGTAATAGCTCAAATGTCACATCTTTCACGAGTAACTTGATCATTTGCCCTTTTGAACAATTTTGCCCATATCTTTTTCTTCCCCTTCTTTCCTTTTCTTCTCTTCTCTTCTTCCTTGCTCCGACCATGGCTAACCCGAGAGACGTTGCTCCAGTCCTCATCACCCCCAAGAGGCGACCTAGACCTGAGGCTCTCGGGCTGGTGTCCATTCGGGGCGGCGGTGCGAGCGCAACCGACCTCGACGAAGGTGCCTTAGAGCAGGAAGGGGAGGTGGGGGCAGAAGAAGTAGGGCAAAGGTTGAGCACCTGGTAGCAGCCGCTGGTGGTGGGAGGCAAGGGCCATGAGCGGGGGGAGAAGAGGGCGCCCATGTGCTTGGAGCAGCACGGGCAGGGCGCCTCCGCATGGATGTGATGCGTCTCGGGATTGACATCGACATCGCCGTCCCACTTGCACCGCCCCTGGACGTGCCGGTGGAGCGGCGATATGGCAGAGGCGGTCACTTCAACGCGGGGGACTACGAAGGAGGCGGCGGCGGTAGCGACACGCGTGGCGGAGGCAACAAAGCGCCTCCACTAGAAAACTCTCGACATGGCTGGGACCTTAGGGAGGGAGCGTTGTGAGAGCCTGGGGTATTTAACTCGCAATACTTAACCATCCAATTGGTCCTAGCATTACAAACCAAATATCCCGACCCTCGGTGAACATGTACTTTCCAGAATAGTAGAACACATACACCTCACAAAACATAGCATCCAATCCATACACAAGTCATACAATACTAAATCTTCATTTTACATCACAAAAGACATACACATAATAGAGTTATTACAAAAGGAGAGCCGACCGGCCAAAATGTCAAGTAAATAACACAAGTAGTAGTGGAAGCAAAAGCCATAAGATGGCCATAAACAAAAGCCAACCGGTTTGCCCTTACCCACAAGGCAACCTGATTGGAAACCTCCAAACTAGTCATCCTGCACGAAGTCGGTCTCACAATAGTCGATCTCTTGGGGATCAACCTCCTCTACAACAATTAAGCAATGCAACTGAGTACAAAAATGTACTCGCAAGACTTACGCATAACAAACCTATACATAGCTACATGTAAGCTGATTCAAAGGAGAAGTCATAGGGTTTTTTAACGCATAAAGCAACATTTCATTTGCAATAGATAATAGATTGAGGGAAATTTAACAAATCTGTTTGTAAATGTTTAAAACATTTTATTTTCAGTTTTAGTTTCTCAAATACAATACATACATAGGTACCCTGACCCAAGTAAATAAAGTGATGATATAATAACCATCGCCGAAGCGATGATTCCCATCCTATCGTTCTAAGCATTGCTAAGCGACACAACTCGAATATTACAATATAAAGTGACTAGAGCCCATCCATCGAGCTCTAAAACACAACGGATATAATCCTAGGCTCAGTAGTAAAGGATAGATGTTTACCTATAGATCATTTAACTAATAGGCAAACTGTCACGAACTAATAAATAACTTGACAACATAGCATGCATACATATTATTCAAACATTTGAAATATTAACATGCGCAAATAATAGGATCAACGTGCATCAAAAAAAAACTGCTTGCCTTGCTGGAGATAACTTTCTTGCTGCAGAGGATCACTCTCATATTCAGCGAATTCGTCGGAACCTATCGCAAAATTCGAGAAGACCAATAAGAACGAATAACACTGAGAATACTCGAAAATTCAAAGTCATCCAAAAATCATGAAATTTTCTCAAAAGGTAGAGCATGATTTTAAATGAATTTAGCAACAAGAATCAATCAATTTGGATGTTGTATGCAAAAGTTATAACCAAAACAAAATCGGCCTTTTGAATAAGTGCTGAAAAATGCCTCTCGGGTATTGTTCATCCGAAATTAAATTTTTGGCGAACATTTCTAGAGAGGTGGTGAACATGAAAATTTTATGGTAGATAGGGCACCTCATGAGATGAACAATGGAATTAGATTCATCTCATTTGGAGCTAAAATGATTTTTCTATGATTTTTCAAAATCAAGAAAGTAGTGCACAAACCATATGTAGAACAAGATTTCCAGGGACAGTACTATACTCAAAATCTATTCTACAATAAAGTACAGTAACAGAGGAAACCAACAAGTGTGAGTTTGTTCAATAAGGAGTTACAGAGAAATACTTATGCATTTTAGAAATTAAAACAATTTTTAGTGTAACAAAAACACTATATCTAAAGTAATTCCATTAGCAACATTTTTCTAGAATAGCAACAAGATTCAAACCAGTTTTAGATTCAAGTATATTTAAAATGGAACCCAACAAAATTTGAATGATCCAAAAAGGAGTTAAAAAGAAATACTTATGAAATTTTGAAGTTTAAAGCAATTAATCAGCACAAAAATAAAGCAATTTGGAATTAGTGTAAGCATATTAAACTTTTTATACCCGCACTGGGCTAGCCACAATGCATGACCGGTGGGTCCTACGTGTGAGGGCTGCCCAGCCAACTTGACTCGGTCAACTAGGCTTTGGGCCCACGCGTCAACAAGTGAGGGAAGGCGCTGAATCGTTTTAACGAGCGGAACAAACCTCGACCGTTAGATCAAGATTGAACGGTCCAAACGAGTGGGATGTTCGGATGGTCCGAATAGTTCAATTGATCCCAACAGTTGAATTGAAATCGAACGGTCCAAATGGAATGGGACGTTCAGATGGTCTGAATGGCCCAACTGATCTAGATCGTTGAGTCTAGATCAGACGGTCCAAATGAAATCGAGATGTTCGGACCCTAACTCGCACGTACAGACAGGTGGGACCCAGCTGTCAGTGACTTAGTCCCATGATCTAAGTACACGGGGCATGCGCACGGCGCTTAAGTGACTAGGCCCACTTGTAAATGATACAAAAGAGTCTTTAGGACAACCATTAACGAACTCACCAATCATTAGCCAATAAATGACTGTGATTAGCCCTAATGGCTGCTACAGTGCTGCCCGAAGGCGCCGTGCAGAGGGGCTCACGCTCGAGGCTTTGCCTGGTGGCTCGCCAGCACTACGCGCCATGGCGGCCCGAGTGAAAGCTCAAAATGGGTTCCTAAGGTGGCCCACAGCGGTGGCGCGGTGAGCTAAGGTGGCGGCGTGCTACGGCCAACAAGGCATAACGCGGAGCGATGGCACCAAAGGCAAACCAACGCGCGCATGAGCATCATGGGAACTCAGTGAAGCTACCTGAGTGTCGGGGTCGGACTGGGGTGGTCGGAGTTGAGCTGACGGCGAGGAACTGATGCGGCAGCGGTGCTTCCACGTGGAGAGCTCAACCGGAGCAAAGCGGAAAGGAACTGGAGGTAGGAGGAGCATCAGAGAGGTGTTTAGATGGTTAAACCACAACCAATTGGGTATTGACTCACCGTGGCCGGAGCTGATGTAACATCCCAAAAATTTGATCTGTTTTAAAGTTTTAAAAGAAAAATAACCATTTGAAATTTTCTGGTAAAGTTAAAAGCTTAATTGGAATTTTCAGAGTTCAAAAACAATTTAATGTGATTTATGTCAACATCAACTATTATTAAAATTATTTTATTTGGATTCTTCGTGCTTGGATATATTTTCTAGATTTATCTAGAATTTTTCTGAGTGCATTTGCTATTTTTTTTGTTTGCCTTTTGGATTTTCTGCTATTTTCTAAAAAGAAAAGTAATTAAAATCTCACATTACTTCCTCGGGCCTAATCTTCTCTTCAGCGCGATCCTATTCCCGTTTTTCTCAGCCCAATCCAGTTCTTTAGCCTGATCCTCTATTATTTCGGCCCACTCCGGTTTTTCCTTGGCCCACCTCCGCTTAAGCCCGAACCTTCTCTCGCGTGCACGTGAGACAAGCTCAGCGCCGAGCCGCTCATTTTTCCCGCTCGCTCCCTTGCCTTTTCTCCCGGCCGGCCCAACCGAATGTGGTCGCTCCCGTGTTTCTTTGCGCCAAGTCCAGCCCGCCCGCTTGCTCCGTCCTTTGCGCGAGAAACCAGCCGAGACACCGGCCCGCACTCCTTTTTCCCTAGCGCGCGGCCGCCGCTTTCTTTTTCTTCCGAGCGCACGGCCCAGCTGTTTTTCTCAGCCGCAACCGAGCAGGTCGCCTCTTTTCTTTTCCTTCCGCGCGTGAGCCCAGCGCCAAACCGGAGCCCAACCGCATCAGCGCCCTTTCCCTTTTTATGTCCCTGCCAGTGGGACCAATCCATACGTCACTACTACGTAAAGCTCATCACGCACGGTTCGTAATCGTCATCACGCACGGTTTTGAACCGTCTATATTTGATGGTCTGTGATAACAGATAGCTTATCACAGACGGTTCAAAACCGCTCGCGGATACGCACTATCACGAGCGGTTTTTGTTGAAACCGCTCGCGAAGGCTATTATCACGCATTTTCATCAAAACCATCTGTGAAGAAGATTATCACGCACGGTTCTTGTTCGTAACCGCTCGTGATGAGTTATAGACGGTTCTTGTTTAGAACCGTCTGTGATAGCCTTTTTCGGGCAAAAAACCGAAAACGGCTGCTAAAACTTCGGAGGCCGTTTAGAGACCCTAAACGACCTTTTTTGGGTTTTTCACTTTTTTGAGACCTCGCGAAAAGAATCTGACCTTGGCTTATGGATTTTCGGATTGAGCTTTTCGTTAGCTTTTCAACGAGCCAAAGAACGTCGCAATCGGAGTTCGTATGCAAAAGTTATGATGATTTTACCGAACGGTGCACGATCTACCATCTATATTTTTGCCCAAACCAAATAACTCAACATGAACTACACACATCGCAAAGAGCATCACCCATATCACAAGAGCATCAACTCAAGAATCCACATCACAAAGCAAAGGGGGTAGAGAGTGAGGTCATGGGAGGCCGGGCGACGGCAGGAGGAGGCCAGGCGACGAGGTCGTGGGAGGCCAAGAACGCACGAGGTCGGGCGAAAGTGGAGGAGGCCGGGGTGATGGTTCTGGATGAGGCCGGACGAGTTGAGGAGGCCGCCAATGACAAGCTCGGCGGAGGAAAGGGGCAAGGTGTGAGGAGGAGAAACTGCAGAGGAGGAGATGGAGGTATGAGCTGTGAGGAGGAGAGACCGCAGAGGAGGAGATGGAGGTTATATAAAGCGAAGTTTCGCACGCCCCCATTATGTTCAAATTTTCGCTTCGCCTAACAATCGAGACGGTTCTTGTTAAGAACCGCTCAGGATAGCACCTATCATGAGCGGTTTTTAATAGAACTGCTCAGGATCATTCACTGCACGGTTCTATTAAAGAACCGCTCGCGACACAGGCCTCCAGGCGGCAAGCGGCGGAGGATAGCAAGATATCACAAACGCATTCTTAATTAGAACCGCTCTGTGATAACTAATTATCACGCATTTCGTTCTTATTCGTAACTGCTCAGATATCCTGCATTTTCTTATTGAGAACCGCTCGCGATTAGTCGATTATCGCTGCACGGTTTGTGAATAGAACCGCTCAGGATAATTCACGACGTTCTATTAATGAACCATCGTGATAGATGACTATCACAGATGGTTCTAAAAATACCGCTCGTGATAGGTCGCTCGCCGCCACACGCAGTCCGACAGATTTAATACGCATTTGGTTCCAAAGGAACCGTCTGTGATGGGGCGTCTACTATAACATGTTTTGTAGTAGTTCGTGCACGTGGTCATCTCCTTCCCGTGGCCGACTTGGACTCGGGAGTCCCTGTCCAACACGCAGCGCCGCCAGCTCTTTGGAAACCCTAGCTCTAGTGCTATTTAAAGCAGCGCCTCCACGTCAATTCGTGTGTGCCGCCGTCCTCTCTCCAAATCCTAAGAACCCAGTCTCGATCTCTTCTTCGTCGTGCCGCAATCGCCGAGGATCCGAACGTCTTTGAAGCTTTTTCTCCGACGAAATTCGCCACCGTTAGTCCATCTCCAGCCATGATTCCACCGCCGTTGGGTGCGCTTTAACTCGAGATTTGCCGTGCTCACGCTATCTCCATCTGAGGAGCATCTAATCGCTGTTTTCGTGTTCGTCCGAAAATGACTGCGCCGACCTCATTGTTCAATCTATTCCGCTGGTGAGCTTTTGTCCCTTCCGTGCGCGTCATCACGTGCCTTTGGTTCCCCTCATCTAATCCCTCACTTTCTCCTTGCTTCCTTACCGCAGAATCGTGGTTGCCGGTCATCTTCTTGTCGTCCAGCCGTTCTCGGTTTTTCGCCAGCCTGGTCAACCTCCGGCCTCCTCAAGGTGCTTCCTGTGATCCTCTCGTCGTCGCAGTCTCGGTGCCTCTCCTTGTCTTCGTCGGTCGCCACTCCTTCACCGATTTCGCCGCAACCGTGAGCTCCAGTCGCCAGCCATGACCGCACCTTGGTTTTCTTCTTTGTTTTCCTTCCTAGCCACCTCAGCATGCCACCGCCTCTCCACATCAGCGCTATCTCAGCTTTCCTGCTTGTGTGGCGTCCTTGTCAGCCGCGTATGTGTCAAAGCCCTAGATCTATAACCCTTGAACCCGGTCTACCATACACCAATTCAATGACAGTGGGACCCACATTCAATTTCCTTTTTCCTTTAATTCTTTTCAGCCGATTTCCTTGATGATGTCATTAATCTGAATTTCCAACTGATAAATAATTCGGGTTAATTCCAGTATTAGGGTTTCTTTTAGATTCAAACTTCCAAAGCTGATATCTTTTGCATCCGAATTCCGATTGAGTCCATTCAAATTCCTAAATTCATCTAAATTTAAGATATATTTATCTGAGATTTTTATTTAATTTTTGGAGTTTGTCTTGCCTCTATTATTTATTTATTTGGTTTATTTGCTTGTTTGCGAATGGACGATAATATTTTGGGAAGCTTTGAGCAAGGAGGAGTCTACCAAGATCAAGATCAATCTCAAGATTTATTCTAAGGCAAGCTGTAGTCCTCTGATCATATTGAACCTATGATTAAAAAAGTATATTGTTTTATGCAAATTGCATGCTATCTTTATACAAACTGCTTTGGGTTTAGTTATTACCTGTTCTCTTATGCCTTCTTTGATTATTTGAATGTCATGAATCCTTTGTCACCATAGCTTGGATAATTTTAGTTGGATATATTTGTATCACCAACATAGGTATCATATAGATGCTTAGTTCAGCTTAGTTATGATGGGTTCGTCATCACATGCGTCATAATGATTAATCTTGACTTAATGAAATATAGAATCGTGGTGGTATGCCACTGTTGTTAAAATTTGTGTACTATGACAGGGTTTGTCATTGGTCTTGGTTAAACAAAATAGTTTTCGCTCAGGCGAGTGGTTGGTGGATAATGGTGGTGTTTCTACACGCTGTGGGTTTGTGGTATTCTCGCCTGAGTAACTTGTTAAGGACTTAATCTTATGCGCTATTGAACTGGGCCTTTCGTACAACCACATGCCTAGTATGGGACGGGCCTAACCTAGTAGGTTGTTGAGTTTTGGCTTTTGACTACTCAGGCCGTATTTGGGTGGAGGTGTGTATCCTTTTCTAAGGCCACATTGCGGGACGGTTCACCGCATCCCTGTCCAATGTTGTACGTCAACCACGATAAGGTTTTGAGTGGCTGTAGGTACAATGGGAGAGTCAATTGTTGAGATAAAATTCCTAAAAGGTTTTGTTGGGATCAACTCTGATCCGATTGATTTCATCTTGTGGGTAAAGTGTACAACCTCTATAGAGTGTCAATTGATCTATTCAAATAGCCGCGTCCTCGGTTATGGACATGTCCGGGGATTTCATACGGAAGATATAGTTTCTTCTAAAATTAGTCGGAGTGTGAATGAGATGTTCACTTGATGAATATAATGTTTGTTTGGTGAACAGGGATTTCACTCGGTGGTTTGTGTCGATTGGTGAATAGGGGATTCACTTATCTTTGGTTTGGTTGGGAAGTGAATGGGAAGTTCACTGGTTGTTTCAAATAAATTGTTTAATTATTTATTATTGCTTTCAACTACACATTTCAATCTATTTATTGTATTTATCGTAAATGCTGCTTTCTACAAAAGAACCATACAACTAACCTTTGTCAGGCCGTGCATGAATACTATTTGTATACATTTTCCTACGGCTTGCTGAGTACATTCAAAAGTACTCATAGCTTGTGCCCTCTGTTTGATCAGCAGTTGAAGAATATCAAGCTGCCCAAGAGTTCTTTCAGAAGGAGGACTATAAAGGTTTGGCGAATTAGGATGCGTTCTCCACTCGATTGTCTGTGGGTATGTTGATTGGCCTTTTGAAGAAGTTTTGTTCCGCTGCAAGAGTTTATTTGTTTCTTTAGCCCTGCGTGGTAAGTTAATTAAACGTTGACCATAAGGTCCGGTTATTATTATTATTTGTATTCTGAGATCTTTTTAGTTAAATCGAATAAATGGATGGTATTTCATCACTATTTCTGTGTGAGCTAGCTCTCGATCTGGGACTAGTTCAAAGATACACAGAGGTTCCCGAGATGTATTTTCGTCCCGACAATGAGGACTAAGGCGATTTCGTAGAGAGGAGAACTCAAATTCCGGTGAAGTCTGTGCATGAAAATCAAAATTGAGTTAGGGGTTTTGAGGATGGAGATCAAGGGCGCATGGTGACGCAAAAAGAATTGGAAAAGAACCCCTGTGCCGGCGGTGGCGATGAGGAGCGTCACGACCAGAAAATGGAAACTCGCTCACTTTGGTTATTTAGCTCAGCAAAAGAGGACAAGGATGGAGAGGGTTGCTCTGGGTGTCGAAAGAAAAGAAATGAGAGAGCTCTAGGGTTTTTATAGGGTCCCGGGCGGAGAAACGCGAGAGAGGGAGCTCCACGGTGAGCTCGGCTCATGGAGCTTAGCATGGACACAGAGAGTGACGGGGGCAGTTGAGACTGTGGCACTGTTGGCGAAACCATTGGCGGGCGTCAAATACCGGGGGGCATACCCGTTGAATATGACGCACGATGGAGCTTGGCCATGGCGTGCACAGGCGAGGTGGTGTGGGAGCGGCTGCGACGTGGAGACGAAGAACAGGTGAGTGGGCTCCACACGTCAGCGGAAGGCAAAGAGGGTTGGGTTGGTTTAAACGAGAGGGATGGGTTTCAATCGTTAGATCAAAAATGGTCGGCCCCGATTGAAATGAACGTTCGGACAGACAGTCCGATTGAAAATGGACGGTCCTGATTGAATGGTCGTTCGGACGGTCCGAACGACCCAATCAATCTGGTCTGTTGAAAACAAATTGGACGGCTCACATGAAGGTTAGCTTGAGTTGAGCACGCCGGTGCAGTTAGGCGGTTCAACCAATTCAAGTAGCTCGAGCCAGGGTTGGGTCTAAGCCCAAGGAACAGTGAATTCTGATTTTTGGAAAGATAAGGCTGAGATGGTTAGCGAATTTTTAGAGGGAGTTACAAAGCTCCAAAAATTCTAAAATTTTTATGGAAGGTTACTGGATCTGAGAATAACCTTGTATAATTTTTCCAGAACTTTTCATGTAGTACATTTCTTTCTAGAAAAATCACAAGTTGTTGCCCTAGGGTTTTGACCAAGAGTCAAACTGGTTTGACTAGCCTCTTAGAAATATTAAATAATTTCTAAAAATTATGAAATTTTTCAGAGGGGTCACCAGAGTGATCTAGGAGCTAGGAAAAAAAATATTTCCAGAGGATGATCACAAGGTTTGCTTAAGGATTTTTCAAGGACTATGCTTCCATCAAATGAGACATTGATCTTTGAAAATAGGAAACCCTTGGAAAAATTTTCAGAAGATTTCAAATGATAACATGAGGCATCAAAAGTTTTAATTTCTCCTTATTTTTATACATTTGAAACACAAACCATTGTTTGGGATGTTACAAACGTGATGCGACGCAGAACGGTGTGTGGTCGTGTGGATTGGTGGGGAAGAAGACATGGACAAATTGGCATTTTTCTTCAAAAGTGCAAATTATCAATTGGCTCATGAACTATATGGCAAATAATCTATTGCCGAAAAATTAGTCACAAATGATCGAAACCACATGTAATATAGGGCAAATAATCAATTTTCCTTTTTTTTTTTCTTCTCTCCTCGCACGCTTACTCTCTCGGAACAGAAATGAGCGTGGACTAACATGTGAGCCCATCATTCTGGGGCTAGAATAAATGAATTTTTGGCTTATTTGTCACTAATGAAATAATGAATCTAGCATCCTCTACTACAAAATGATAAAAATAACACCACAAAAAGAAAGACAGAGACACGTGTCACCCATACCGACAGAGCACGACACAAATGCCACGCAAGACAAGAAGCTTAATTCTGTAGCTTCAAGACAAATGGCTCAACAGAGGGGTGCACAAATTAATACAGCGCCACAAATATGAGTGCCAGTTCTCTACGGTTTTTTCAAGTCCCAAATTAAACGTTTGTTGAATTTTTTTTAGAAAGGAAGTAACAACTCCCGGCCTCTGCACCAACTAAGGACACACACAGATAAATAGGCATCTAAATTCGTCTAAAAAAGGACTAAAACCTAAATGATGGAGATGTACATTCATACCTTCCCACCAACAGAGCTAAAGAGTATAACTGAACAAATTGGCGCACGGGCATGGCTTCCAGCCTATTTTAGGCCAATGGCCGGATGACGCGTGTCGTCCTGTTCATGTCGGCAGGGGCAGCTCAAGCCTACCTTTTATATTTATTGATTTAGCCCAATGACTGTGGACGCTGGTCGCCAAGCCATCTAGTATGAATATATAGCCTCTCGGAATCCAACAAACCCACTTAGCTCGCGAAGCACAGACATAGATGGGTGCTATCGTCGTCTTCTGGCTCCTGCTTTATCTCTCTGTTCAGGATGCAGCTGCTGTTCTTGGCTTCACAAGAAGTGATTTCCCACAGGACTTCGTCTTTGGAGCTGGAACATCAGCATATCAAGTAATCTAACCAGATCTTGTTTGAGCTGAAATTTGTCGCGTGCTTAGTAGCTCTGGTGACACATGCATTGCATGGGTTTTACCTGTTCAATTTTGATGTTTCCCTTGCATGTAGTATGAGGGTGCTGTCGCCGAGGATGGCAGGAGCCCAAGCATTTGGGACACTTTCACTCACGCAGGTTAGTTGCCAATGCTATCTATTTGTGCAATTTGTGTCTGGTTCTGAACCTAGAGGCTAGAGAAGCTGGAGCTGGTTGAGAATCCAGAGCCGGTGAAGCCGAAGCGGCTCTGGCCATAAAACATTGGAATCAACTTCTCCGGTTCTCCCTCTCCAGTTGGAATCAACTTCTCCCCTCGTATCACATCCAGATTTCCTTCCATCTCCCCTAGCATCACATTGCCGGAGGAGGAGGAGGAGAGAGAGAGAGAGCAGGATAGAAGCGGCCAAGAAGCGCAAGGCGGCGCCGAAGAGGGGCAGCCGAAGCAAAGGAGGGAGGCGGCGCCCAGCAGAGGACGTCGGGGAGGCGGCCCGATCCAGGGCGGATCTGGACGGCAGCGGCGGCGGCTCGGGAGAACCAGCGGGCGAGCACGGGCGGCGCGTGAAGCAGACCTCGGGCGCGCGCGAGGGCGACCGAATCCAGGCCGGGGAGGAGCAAGAGGGGCCACGGATCCACCGCGCCGTTCGTGGCGGTGGACTACGCCTTGCAGTTCTGTCAAGACCCAAGTATAAGCGGTATCAAACAGAGTAAGACCGCAACGATTTAAACGCTTTGTCGCATTCACTTAAGGTAGGAGGGAACGGTGAAGATTGGGAGATAAACGCTAAGTGACATCCAACGGCTAATCTGCATAGAGTTTAACTCTTACTTTTACGGTTTTACCCATGTGATTCAAGCTGTAATTATCAGGACTTTATAATCCGATTCTATCTGGAATGAAAATCAAGAATGAAGAAAGCTATTGCCTAGTGTCTCTTAGTTAGAGTAAAGTAGCCTAAGAACCCTAGCTTTCTCCTCTTCAATTTACCCCCAAATCCATCAACTTATCTATGATTTTTAATCAGATTCGATTGAGGTCTTGACAATGGTATCAGAGCATGAGATGTTTCCTTGGAGGTGAGTTGATTCGTGTGTTCTTTGGTGTGGGTTGGTGACGAGTTCATCAGTAAAATTCCCAAATCACAAAGGATCTGTGAAATTTGGGGAGGGTTGGAGAACTGTGCTCTTGTAAAATTCCCGAACCCAACTCATTGATCTGGAAGATGGCGACAAAATCAGGAGAGGTGAAGGTCAGCGATCTCCTCAGCGATGTGAGAGATAAAGGAGATGGTTCATGCTCCAGTATTTGGGAAGAAGTTGGGCAAAGACGCAGTCCCACCATCCTCCACTCCGATGGCTCCTGGTGGCCTCGCCGCTAACCTCACAATAGCGACATCTGCAAGGTCGTCGATGCCACGTCCCCGCCATGACTCCAGGCCACCTGCGGCATCCTTACCAACATCATCCGCAGTCACGGTGCTTGACGAAATGCCGCACTCAAGCATGGGCTATGGCCAACAGGCCAAGGACCACGCCTACAAGGTGTTCAACCAAATGCCAATGTCATACGGCTTCCACAACCTCGACCGCCGATGTGTACTCCTCGAAGATGGCACCGAGCACACGTACTTCGCTTTGCTCGCTTATTACCCCTTGAAGTTGATCACTTCGCCGATGTCACCTGCAATGGAGTGTGATGTTAGCATCACAACCTCGCTGCCTCCAACAGCATGTTCGACACCTGGTCTACGCTGCGACTCCAACAGCAAGGCCATTTCAGAGCCACTGGCCACGCCTGTTCGATCCTCGCCACTGTCAGCCACCGCGTTGACGTTGACCTCGATCGCCGTCGCGGACCATGCCACTGCTGCTGCTTTATGTGTGGACTTCTCACTCACTACTACTGCCACACCACGAGAAGACGACCATCACAAGTTCAAGCATGCTCCACAAGTGGCCAATATGATGATAAATTTAGAAGTACCGGAGGCAGAGACTATTGTGCAGAAGGGTCAATCTTTGGTTGGAACAAAGGAAGACCAAGAGCTTCTAAACTAGATGCCACGATTCGGTGTAACAAGAAATGGGTTCAAGAGATGCAGCGGAAGCGTGAGCAAGAAGAAGTCCAAAGGGAGCTCAAACACTTCTTTCATCATGCTTTCGACCTATTTGATGAAATGCCAGAGTTTGTTGTTGAGCTGAGAAATGACAATGGTAGTGTAACATCCAACTTTGATCACTCTCTTGAGGACACTTCTGAATACTTGAATGAAACATTGATCAAAGACGATGACATATGTCTTGATTCATTGTTCTTTAATGCCTTCAATTTATTTGATGAGGTCACTAGGGTGAAAAAGGAGGAATATGCTCATATTGTTAAGCAAGAAGCTCGAGGAGAGATGTCACTTCGTTTTCATCCTATTGGTAAGTACTTGAAATGGGCTCAAATATCAACATGTGACCTAGCTGACAGGAAGAGTGTTGATGACTCAATTGTTTTTGCACCGAGATGAAGGGCAATATTATAGATCCTTATTCTCATCAAGAAATGCCATCGAACTAATCGACATCGACATTGATAAGCATTCGAGCTTTGACACTTTATATCCGGGCACCTATAATTTATTGGATGAAATGTCGATGGATAGCAAATCGATGTCTCAATGCCATCGCCGGCCGATTCATCGCATGGCACCTAAGAAGAAGGCAAATGAAGTGCAAATGCTTGAATTACCCCCTGAGCCTCCGCCTCATGAACAACAGCATCATCAGCTTCCATGGTTATCTATGACAGAGGACAAGATACGCTTGTCATGGGACCTTGAAGATCAAGAACTTGAGGTTAATAAGCATTTGTTGGGGAAGAATATAAAACTATGGGTGCGTAACAAATCTGCTTTGTATAAAACAAAGAGAATGCTAGAGCCAGGAGGAGACAACGATCATCATGGATCATACAACTCTTTGGATGTCGAGACCCTTTTCATGAGGCAAGGTGTCATGGGACAAGAAACCGTAAACACAGTAAGTGACAAGCACTCTTGGGTTGATAAGTTCAATGTTGAGCACCACAAAGAGTTCTCAGAAATTACAGTTTGTCATTTGTGTAGTGCATATAGATCCTAGAGGTGGTATGATACTTGTTGAGAGTGAGTCATTAGCGACCAATGTCTATCTACTCACAACTATAATTCAATGCATGTATCTTGCTCAAGATATGCAATTGATTTATGAGAGGTTTGGTGCAAATGTTCTCACTCAAAGGGAAGAAAATTCACCTCAAATTATGACAATGTATCTTGTCGATTTGCAAATACGTAACTATCACTAAAATTCCTTCTCTTCCGAATTATTTGTCGATGAGTACTAAAAGGATGGAATGGTGGCATCATGAACCGTAGTCTATGTTCTCTTATGTTGTTCAGCTTGTCCTTGGAGGAGAGGTTGTGCTCTAGTTCGGTTTGCATCGCCTATACATGCGTGAGATCAAATCAGAATCGCCAAAGTGCATTCAGCCCATACATTAATTAAATGGAAGCTTGATGTCGAAGATAAAAATAATTTTGGGGATAGCTTGAAGGCATTGAACCTGCAGGAATTGATCTTTGGTGCTTATATCTCAAAGATGCTAAGACATTATCTAGAAGATGGTCTCATAATAGCACTAGATGTTGATGTTAAAGTACTTGCGGCAATAACAAATAACTGTGGGGAAGTTGAAGTAAATTATGGAGCAGAAGCTGCCAAACAGGAATCTATTATAGATATGCAAATTGGAGAGGAGACTTTGGAATCATATTTTTGGAGTACATATATCTTGATAACCCACTCTTGGGGTGTAATAAGGAAGAGGATATTGGAGCCCTGGAGCTCAAATTCTAGATTTTTTTGGCCACTACACCATGGGTGCATTTTATTGCAATTCTCAAGTACACTGTTTGCTTTGGTTAGCTCTGAACTTGAAGGTGACTGGTACAAACAATGGGACCCTGGAATTCTAAAATTCACTCTTCAGAACAAGTGGATAGGAAATTTTTCCATCACATATTGGGCCCTATATTTATCAAAACTGTAAGTTCTTTCATATGGAAAATGAGGGGAAATCTGATACATCTCATGCTCTTGTGTCGGTGATAGGCGTATATAATCTAGTTGAGAACTATGACAGTAAGATATGCTATACAAGGCGAGGTGGAACTAAACTTGGCTGTCTAGTATCATGTGATTTTCCTAATTACCAAGCACAAATGGTCATCACTTTTGTACAACAAGGGATTTTATTCGATAGGAATTCAAGCATGCAGTGGGATCCTGGCATTGCAATACTTGTTCTCAAGAAATCGAACTCGAAGATTTTAACGTCAAGGAGGTTGAATTTGCCAGATAGGAGACAACTGGAATTTTTATTCCAAAAAGTGCAAAAGGGTAACCCTGAGATAGCTCATGAGCTTGCATCAATGATATATGCACACATGTTAGTCGACTGCCCTGATATTGATGTTTACATCAGTAGAACCCTTTCAGCTCTAGTGAAAACAAATGTGGTAGTGGGAAGTAAGCACAATATCATGACAAGATCAATATTGGACTGTCCACATTGTACTGAGCTTTTCTCTGTATACCATGCGAGCATATGCTTAATGCTGTTACAGTGGAAACTCTTCTCTAGGGTCACCAATCTTTGGCTTATCACCTATTTGCCTCCTTGATGCTGGTTGCCTCAAGCATGCATTAAACAAATTGGATATTGTTACTGTTTGATGATAATTTCTATGTGTGCTACATTGAAACATTTACTTCCTAGGTTCATGAGACCCTCGAGGATGAGGTTTTTTAAGAGGGGAGAATTGTCAAGACCCAAGTATAAGCGGGATCAAACAGAGGAAGACTGCAACGATTTAAACGCTTTGTCGCATTCACTTAAGGGAGGAGGGAACGGTGAAGATTGGGAGATGAACGCTAAGTGATATCCAACGGCTAATCTGCGTTTCAGTTCATTTACTTTCAATGAATTCAGAGTTTAACTCTTACTTTTACGGTTTTACCCATGTAATTCAAGCTGTAATTCTCGGGACTTTATAACCCGATTCCATCTGGAATGAAAATCAAGAATGAAGAAAGCTATTTCCTAGTGTCTCTTAGTTAGAGTAAAGTAGCCTAAGAACCCCAGCTTTCTCCTCTTCAATTTACCCCCAAATCCATCAACTTGCTTGTGATTTTTAATCAGATTCGATTGAGGTCTTAACAAGTTCTCCCTCTCTGGATCTCCCTTTCTTGCTTCCAAGCTCGGCGTGGATCCAGATGCGGCGCAACTCGAGGCGGCAGCGGGAGCTCTGGGTAGAGGAGCTCGAGCCCGAGGCTGGCGGTATGGCTCGAGGCTCGGCGTGGCGCAAGCGGAACGAGCCCGGCAGATGGAGCGATGGGGATGTCGTGGCCCCCTCCCGTCCAGATCTGCATGGATCTCGCCGGGCGCATGCACTCCACCGCATCTACTGCGCAGCATTCTTGAGGAGGCCGATGGATGCGGTGGCCGATGGATGGATGCTTGCTGCTGCTTGATGAGTAGCGACGACGAGAGGCCGCCCTCGGGAGCGGAGATTGCACCTCCTGGGGCAGCAGGCAGCGGAAGCGATGAAGGCTAGGTTGTAGGATAGGGTTTGAATCTTTGTTCTGATACCATGTAATGAATATTGTGTATATACTCAAGAGGCCCAATAGGCAATGTATATAGGGTACAAAAGGGATACAAGACTAAACCCTAGAAGGGAAATACCACAAACACCCTTAACATTAGTAATAAAGCAGTTAAAGGCTCAGTTGGGTGGGCTCACTGAGTGGGGGCGTGGATGTACAATCCCACTATCCGGGTTTGGGTTCTTCTTTGGCTTGAATTTGGATGTCTTTTCCTACTTTATTATTAAGACATGTAATTCCTCCTACATATGTTTCATTTTTTGGGATTGAGCTTAGCTTAGTTGGGTGGGGGCTTGGGATGGCAACGGGGCCATTCCCCGGCGAGGAGTGGTAGAACATCCCCATTCCCGTGACAAGAAAAAAAATCCCTGTCCCCGTCCTCGGGTGCTATTCTTCCCCGTTCCCCGTCCCCGTCGGGTTATCAGGGCCCCACGGGGACCCAGACCCGAAATTCGGCACTTCCATTTCTGGATTTCGGTTGTAGCAAAGAGAAATTTCTCAAGCCATGGATTCATGGATACACTCATACACTGGTTGGGGACTTTGGGGCGGCGACTGGGATAGGAACGAAGGGGAAATGGGGAGGAAAAGTGTGGCGGCTGCTAGGGTTATCCACTCGGTTACGGGCCTTACGGGAGAGGGGAGAGACGGGAGTGAGCTATAATTGTGTTATCAGGGGCCCATCGGGTAACGGGGATGAGGAGCAGGGAAAGAGCCTTGGCCCTGCCTCACCCAATGGGGAATGCTATTTTCATATTAGTATCCCCGTGGGGGAAGAAATAGTCCCAAACCCGTCCCCTAATAGGTGAATTCCCCATCGGGGAACGGGGAATGGGGCCCCATTGGTTTGGGTTCTTCTTTGGCTTGAATTTGGATGTCTTTTCCTACTTTATTACTAAGGCATGTAATTCCTCCTACATATGTTTCATTTTTTGGGACTGAGCTTAGCTTAGTTGGGTGTGGGCGTGGATGTACAATCCCACCATCCAGGTTCGAGTACTTATTTGTCTCGAATTTGAGTGTCTTTTTCTGCTTTATTACTAAGACATGTAGTTCCTCCTACACGTGTTTTTATTTTAGGGATTGAGCCTAGCTTAGTTGGGTGGGTGAGTGGACGTACAATCCCACCACCCGGATTCGAGTCCTTCTTTGGCTCGAATTTGGGTGTCTTTTCCTGCTTTATTACTAAGATATGTAGTTCCTTCTACATGGGGATATGCTTATGATATTAGGATGATGATACAATTGGCAATAGTGTTGAGGGTTTGTCGAAACATTCGTTTTCGACGAAGTTCAGTAAAATCGGTATAACCAGAATTGAGAAGCGGTACTCACAAAGACTAGATGACCGAAGCTAAGCGGTACTCCAGAAAGCGCATTATGACCGGATTCTAGTTGGCGGTACATTTTTTCAGAGCGCATGTTTTTGGAAGTTTCTTTTCTCCTGAAAAACGGTATGAACGCATTTTGTGAGCGGTACTACCGCAGTGCGGTAGTACCGATGTTACATGACGGTATGACCGATTTTTTCCTATTTCGCTGGCCAGCTTGGAGGCGATGTTTGTAGGTTAGGTCAATTTCATGGGTTCCAGTACATATGTATTGCACGATGCATGTTTTGACTAACATAGGTCAAGTTGCGAAGAACTTATTCCCGGAATCGATTTCTTGGTCTATTGTTGTGTAGGAGGTTTGGAGGTCAACGACAGTCAACGGCGAGGATGATCGGGACTAGGCATGAAGAGCTGAGGTCCAGAACGATCGAGGATGTCGGGTGAAGTCAGTGGACTTAAGCATGGCGCAAAATGGACAAGGGTGACCGAACGGGAAGTTCGGTGCGACGGGTTGCATCAAGCGGCGCTGGGGTCGGTGCAAGTGCCATGGTGGTTTTGGTGGGAGTCGGATGGGAGAGATTTGACGATATGAAGAGAGCCGTTGATTAACCTACACGTGGCGAAGCATGGGATTACTTCATGAAGGGGTATTTTGGTAATGTCACCAAAATACCGTCTTCATGGCTTTTGGCTAAACCGCGGCGCAAAACGGCGCAAGGAGAGGTGGTTTAGGTCAAGAGAAGATGAAGACGACGCTTTGAGATGCGTGTGTGAGTGAAACTCGTTTGTATGTGGACTTAATAGGTGCCCGTTTGGGATGTCTCTCTAAAAGCTAGCCTCCACTATAAAAGAGGAGGGTGTTGGTTGTGCACCCCCAACCCTTGTGCCTAGAAACTCTAGTTTGTGTTTTAGGGATAGAAGAGAAAAGTGGAGAGGTTAGGGTTCTTGAGAGTTAGATTGATTGTTTGCTTAAGTGTTAAGCTTTTGTCCACCATAATGGAGTGGCTGTAAACTAACATCAATCTCAAATTAATCCAAACAAGATTCCTCAAGATGAGTCTCCTCTTGTTCTTGCTCTCTCTTTGGTGACTTTTGGAATTTTTGATGATCCCTTGGTTTTTCTTTGGTTTCTTGTAGTGATCTTACTTGCTGTGACATGTGGGAGTGCATCTAAGATCATCTTAATCATCTTTTACCCACTAGAAAGCTTTTGGATCAAAGTTTGATTTTGGTCTGGTTTTGGAGCAACCTTCACTTAAACAGAAAAAGGTCGGAACTTTGGCAATGATCTACACGATCTTTGATTGGAATAGGTTGCTGACATCCTAGAGAAGGTAAATTTCAAGTTTTATGAAGTTTAGAGTTGTGGATCAAAAGTTGTGCCAATTTTGGATTTTAGTTTCGCGCTGGTGTTATTGTTCATCATGCTGTTTTTACTGTTCACCCGGCAGTACCGCCACTAGTCACTAGTATTACCGTTTTGCGGTACCACCGCTACTGTTCACGGTATACCGACGTTGTTCCTCAGCACCGTTCATAGTTACTGTTTATCATCGTGTTTTTTCATTTTTTTGGTTGTATGCTTGGGGGTTTTGATTGGATTCAAAACAAGACTTCCGCTATGCTTGAACATTGATCTTCATAGTTTTTATAGCTATTGGATTGAAAATTGAGTTGAATCCGATCAAGGTAGAAAAGAGATAGTGCTTTTATTCAACCCCTCTCTAGTCACCGTTTCGGTCCAACAACAATCTCACCACTCAGGTTCGAGTCTTTTGACTCAAATTTAGGTGTCTTTTCCTGTTTTATTACTAAGACATGTAGTTTCTCTGCATGTTCCCGATGCAATGGATTAGAAATCGAAGACAAGTTCTCTCTTGGATGAACACTTTCACACAAACACGATTTTGTTGCTAAAGCAGAACTAAATTGAACATAACAATAAGCCATGACCGGAAGTGCACGTGGTTGGCCAACAAATGGATCATTTTATGCGCTAGGTTCAAGTTGACAATTTCGATATTTTGACAATTTGCTTTGTGATGACAGGCAAAATGCCAGACAAAAGCACAGGAAATGTTGCTGCAGATGGTTACCACAAATACAAGGTACAATAAGAGTCGTTGCAAAATCTTCTGCCACTTCTCCTTGGAAGTCTATGTCGCATTAACTGTGAAAATACTTCAGCATTTCTCAGTTTTAACAATTCCAAAAGGAATTTGGCTTATCTGAATTTTCAGGAGGATGTCAAGCTCATGTCTGAGACAGCCCTAGAAGCCTATAGGTTCTCCATCTCATGGTCAAGGCTTATTCCAAGTACAAAATTTCTCAGAAGCTTCATCACAACAAGCCGTTTTATTTTTCCAAGTTTTTTTTAATTGTTTCAGCAAAAATCGGGGTTTGCAGATGGACGGGGAGCTATCAATCTAAAAGGGCTAGAGTACTACAATAACCTCATAGATGAGATAGTGAAACATGGTAAGTAATCAAGTCTTATAATCATATTATAGAGGTAAATATCGTTTTGTTGAAGGTATTGATTATTTCAACACTCAATCTTTTCCAGGAATTCAAATACACATTACACTCCACCATCTAGATTTTCCTCAAATTCTTGAAGACGAGTATGGTGGATGGTTAAACCCCAGAATTGTGTAAGCTCATATATGGTTTCACTACCAAACAAATAATTTTCTTTTGCAGTGATAATTCTATAGTAATATTGACAAACTATTAACATAAACTTTGTCCTACTAATGTTTTTACATCTACAAATGCAGGGAAGATTTCACGGCATACGCAGATGTTTGCTTTAGGGAGTTCGGAGATAGGGTCAGATACTGGACTACACTGGATGAGCCAAACATTGGTGCATTTGGCTCTTATGACACTGCTCAATTTCCACCTGCCCGTTGCTCAGATCCATTTGGAATAACAAAGTGCACGGCAGGGAATTCTAGCGTCGAACCATATGTAGCAGCTCATAATACCCTATTAGCGCATGCATCCGTTGTCAGACTGTACAGAGAACAGTATCAAGTGAGTGATCTTGTATGGTCATGTACCCAAAATAGTTCATTGCTGCTTAGGTTCTTCATAAACTGTGATATTCTCAGCCATCGTAGCTTAGCTCAAGAGTGGTGGAGGCACTATATTCAGTCACACATTAACCACGACATAACTCATGTTTCTGATACATGTTTCAGCACAAAGAATTCCCTTTTCCTCTGTTTTCCTCTTATAGTGCAAAATATTCTGAGGCGCGGGTTCACAAAAGGAATTTTTGGATGCAGCCCGTGCAAAAAGGAGTCGTTGGCATAAATATCTACTCCTACTGGAGTTATCCATTGACAAATTCCATTGCTGATTTAGAAGCAACTCAGAGATGCAAGGATTTCTTGTTTGGCTGGTATGTCATTTTGCGTCCATCTTTACACCAAAAGCATACAAATGTACATAGTCCGTGCATTGTTCAGAGCATAACTGTGATATTACTGGCAGGATACTAGAGCCTTTGGTGTTTGGGGACTACCCAGAAGTAATGAAGAAGAATGTTGGCTCTCGCCTTCCGTCCTTCACAAAAGTTCAGTCTGAACTTATCAGGGGTTCTTTAGATTTCATTGGAATAAACCACTACTATTCTGTCTATGTGAATGATCGCCCTGTACAAACAGGTGTTCGAGACTTCCAAGCAGACATGTCGATTTATTACAGAAGTAAGCACCCTTCCTGATGCTGACGCTAGGATTGTTGCTTAACTGCCCGTAATTTTGTGCCATATGAATGTGCAATTTGATTCATTTTTCTAGTTACGGTGCGCACAGGCAAATCATGAAACTAAGGTGTGCAAACACATACTGGCCGAGCAATTGGTTGTCGCTGGCAATGGCATGCTACTATACTAAGACAAGCAGCCTTTCCAGATCGATCAATCGAATAAAACGGACAATTTATGAGTGCAGTGTTTTGTCATAAATCATCCCTAAACATGTCTATTCTCCATCTTTAAAGCATGGTTTTTCTATCATCGAGTAACATTCTTCTGCCACGGTTTTCTAGACCACACAACTGTTTTTTGACCATTTCAATCTCAAAATATGATGGTATTTGTTCACCATTTTAATAGACAATATAATTAAAAAAAAAACTGCAGTGGCGTGTCTTCCTTGTCCTAACAAGTTATTTACTTGCATGATGCAGATTCTAGGACAGACCCGCCAGCTGGTCAGGTAAAAAATCTGTCGTCAATTGTTTTTGCATAGAAGTTGCCGACTCCACTTGAACCACTGAATTAGAAATTCTGACCTGACTCAAGAGATTAGACAGGAAAGATGCACCTAAAACTGATATAATTAAGGTTGACAAAGGAATTTCGGTTCATAACTGTCAAAGATACAATCTTTGTTTGTCTGCAGGGTGCCCCAACAAATGTTCCGAGCGATCCCAAAGGGTTGCAACTTGTACTGGAGTACCTGAAAAAAGCCTATGGGAACCTTCCCCTATATGTCCAAGAGAATGGCAAGTTACAGTTTACCAAGAAGCAAGTCTGTGCCAACGAAACAACTTAATTGCCTCTTTAACCTCATCTGTCCTCTTTTACCTCCCATCAGGTAAGGGATCTGCCAGTGAGAATCTCGATGACACGGACAGGATCGATTACTTGAGCAGCTATATGGAAAGCACACTAAATGCAGTGAGGTGCTTCAGGACCCATACATTTACAATTTTCAGCACATGAAACTCTCTCTATGCAAGACAGAAAAAAGACATCCTGCCGCTCTCTTGTTCTGCAGGAATGGAGCCAATGTGAGAGGCTACTTCGCCTGGGCGCTGATGGACCAATTCGAGCTCCTGACAGGATATCAGTCGAAGTACGGCCTGTACCGCGTCGATTTCGAGGACGAGAGGCGGCCACGGCGAGCCAGGCTCTCGGCTCGCTGGTACTCTGACTTCCTGAAGAAGAATGGGGCCTCTATACGGGTGCCAAGAGTGCAGGAAGGTCTCACGCTGAACACCGTGTCCTGAGATCGGCGCGTCTGCTATCTGAGCACCGAGCACGTACACGCGGTTGAGAGATGGGGCACATGTATATGTGAGAGCTTTACTGAGAACTAGTTTGATTTAACGCTAATACAATTGTTGCTGCGTACTTATGCAGATCATGGTGCAGTGAGTTGGATTGGAACTCATCTTCATGACATTTACTTGGCTCTTTGATAGTAGGGGAGGAAATAGGAATGCCCTCTTAGATTCCGTAGACCAGACACGAATCTTGCAAGTTAGTTAACGGATGGCGTTTTAGGATTTTGCACTTCAACTAAGGTATAGATAGAAATGATCACATCGTCCTCCTACATTAGCTCACATATTGCTTTTGGATGGTGTGCGACTTTAATCTATAGTAGTAAATAATCTTGAGAATAATGAATGACAGGGGTATGCAAATGAAAAAACAGTTAAATGTTGTCTCGAAATCGTAGATTGGCATGTATTTAGAAATAAAATTCAATACCTACAATTACATGTATTTAGAAACAGAGAGAGTAGAATTTAGTCCACTGTACATTTTTTTACATGAATCGTGTAGGTTCCAAACATGGCATGATCATGAAGAGAACTCGGTGTCCTTTTCCCCATGTTACATCCCACAAGCACGAAGCAGAGAACATACAGTGATTAAGGTGGACAAAACTTAATCACTCCCGTGATAATCTTCATGTCGGAGACCTGTCGCACAGTACAAAGCATGGTTTCGTCGAATCAATGTACTTATTAGCGGTAGTACACGACAAAAATACTACTACTACAGTACATTAGAAACGTGTCAGGCTTCCTGTGCATGTTACAGGTGGACAAAAACAGTGTATGTTTACTACTACAGTAGACAAAAACCTGCATGTTACTGTAGCAACGGCTTTACTGATTTTAGATTTTATTGCGTGTGTTACTACAGTGCTCGATCTAGACCGCTCGTTTTGAATCGTACAGTGAAGCCAATGCCTTAATGCATGTCATTGTGCTCTTATGCATTAGCATGTGCACCACAGTAAAAAAAACATCACAAGTGTGCCACTATACCGATGCACTGTGCACCACTGTGCACACGCGCTGCAGTGGCCTAAAGGCGCGGCAGGCTCGTGCCATGTTGTGCCGTGCCCCGAGAGAACTGCAGGAGGCACATGTTGCCTGCATGTCGTCTGCCTCTCCATCTACGGTACCATTTTGCGAGAGATGATGCTAGATTTGCCATTTCATCGCGAAACAATGACAAATAAGTCAAAAACTCATAATTGTTGAATAATTGTATTCGTTGAAATGGCTCCACCAAGCCAATCACACACAATCAATAGACAAAGTAGAGACAAAGTGTAGAGGGACTAATTTCTTTGTTGCCTTCAATGCATTCCATGTACACGAGAGGTTATATTTAAGGGGAATAAGTCCAATTTACCTCCCTAAACTATGGACCGAGTCCAAAAAACACCATGAACTACAAAACCATTCACTTTACACCCGCCAACTCCGAAAACCATGCACTGACCCCTCAGATTTAAACCACCGGTTTTGGTCCTAGTGACATCCACATTGGCGGTTTAAATGCTGCGGCCACAACGACGCCACGAAGTAGAGGAAGCACGACTTGATCCGCCGGCTGTTGCTATTCTTGGACTGCTCCCTCGCCGCCAGCAGCTACGCCATCACCTGGTCCCACTCCGCCAGCAGCTCCTTGGACCGCAGGACGCCGGCGAGGTCGTATCGCCCTCGCCTTCCCCTGCTTCCGTCGCCGTGGCGGCGGTGTCTCCATCGACGACCCCTACTGGTGCCAACTCCTCTCGGCTCGTGCCGCTCCCCTTGGCCCCGCCACACATGCAGAAACGCCGGCCTCGAACATGTGGCAGATTCACGCCGCCAGGTAGCGGGAGAGGGCGGCCGAGGATGCCGCCATGGTGGCGATCCGAGGCGGCGGCTCGGTGAGTGGCAAGATCCCGAGCGGAGGGCCTCCGGTGCGTCCGGGCGCCACCGCCGCCCCCCGCAATGGAGGGCCTTTCGCGCCGTCTTTGGAGCTCGATGACTAGCCACGGACGGCCTTGCTCATCTGCCGAGGCGATGACGCCGATGGGCTTGATGTCGGGGCAACCAAGATCGCGGATGCGACGCGGTGGAAGAGGAGCTGGTGGCCTCGCCGATGAGGCACTTTCGGAGCCTATCTTGCCGGTGGATGGATTCGACGAGCTCCTCGGCGTGGTCGCAGTAACGCGGAAGAGCTCCCAGCGATGCTTGAAGGCCTCGAGCGCAGGTCCGCGGGGCGCCATCTTCGCCGCCCGATCGATCACAGGTGCCTCGGACGGCCGCCGCCACGAACTCTGGTACAGCGCCGCTCGGGTCGTCCACTGTCGCCTCCATCCCTCCGACCTAGCGTTGACCAAAATCCCCCAAATTGACCACTCGAGGAGAGGGTAAGGCATAGCCAGTGACGGCGGCGGTAAGCCAAGGGAGCCGGTCTGGAGGCCGAGCTAGGAGGGGAGTCAGCCGGAGCAAGTGTAGAGACTCCACGACGCCACCTCCACGGAGAGGAGTGGAGAGAGGATGGAGGTGAGCAGTGAAGAATGAAATGGAGAGAGTTTGCCAAAGAAGAAGGGCGCCACGTCATCGAAACATATACACGTGGACGCCACGTCAGTGAAAGATGTACACGTGGATGCCACATCAACTAAAACCAGGGTTGTTTAGAGCGAGGGGGTTATTTGATCTGGTTTTGACAATTGAGGGGTGTAAAGTGAATGGTTTTGTAGTTTATGGTGTTTTTTGGACTCGGTCCATAGTTCAGGGGGGGGGGTAAATTGGACTTAAGCCCACCAGGGGCACTTTCGGTATTTTGCCCATAAAGACATTGGTTAAGTGTTTCTTAACACTTCCTCTTGGGCGAATATCGCATCATGCACATGTCTCATTAAAAAATCCTCCAAAATACCCCGTGGTAAAAAAGGGATGGGGAAAAAAGTACGTTGCATCCGCAAGTTGTATTGCATTGTTGCCTCGTTAAAAACTTTCATGTGAGAAACCTTCAGAAAAAACTCACTAAGAGAAAAAGAGTGCAACCCCTCTACCTTCTAGATTTAATCTTGAGGATTAAGGTAGAACTTCAGGACTTTAAGTAGGTTATAATTCAGGGATTTCTCCCTCTGATCACTACAACCCTCTAAGCAGCCTCATTCCAATGCCACGGATGCATCATTAGAAGCTGGACGTAGGCAGAGACTTAGTGAATAGATTAGCTAGATTTTCATAAGACTTAGTCTGTAGGATCCGCATCTCATTGTTCTTCTAGAGTTCATGGGGAAAGAAGAATTTGGGAGCAATATGCTTCGTGATATTACTCTTGACATAACCCATTTGCATTTGTGCAATACAAGTAACATTATTTTCATAGATAATTGTAGGGGTATCAACAGTGTTAATATCACAAGACTTCTGGATATGGCTAATCACTTGTCTAAGCCAAACACATTCACGTGGTGCGATAATTTCTGAGTGGTTGATAGAAGCAGCTACCAACGTCTACTTAAATGACCACCAAGAGATGGTTGTACCACTACAGAGAAATACAAACACAGTCTGAGACTTGGCACTGTGGGTAGGGCTAGAACAATAGCTCGAGGCTCGCGAGCCAACTCGGCTCGGACTGAGCTCGAGCTGACTCAGCTCGGGCTCATGATGTTTTCAAGCTGAGCTGAGTCGTGCCTCTTGCCCAGCTCGCAACAATTTTGAGCCAAGCTCGAGCCACTCGTTTGACTCGTTTGGCTAGTTGTCTGCCCACAAAGGCCCACAGAGATAGTAAACCCTACACTCTCTATGACACTACATCGATTCCCGAATCATCCCAATCCTCCCGATCCTGAACTCCCGATATTCATGTCTCTCATCCCTTTCGGCCCCATCCTCCAGCCTATCTCCACCCTCATCCTCCCCCTTGCCCCCATCCTCGGTGCCACTGCTCCTTTCTTCGCGCTGCCACCCCACCGTCCACCCTCACCCCGTCCTCCTCAGTCCTAAGCCGCCCCTCGTGCACCCCGCCCCGTGCTCCCCCCTTCCTCCGCACCGCCACCCTATCCTCCACATCGCCACCCCCAGTTGAAGAATCTAGACCCGCCATTATGAGTTAATGGAGTATTTTTAGTAATTAATGACAAATCTATTTGTGAGACTAACTCTCTTGTTTAGTATGATATTGTCTAATCTCATTTGGATGAAAAGGTGAAATACATGCATGCATAAACATCATCAACCAACATCGGAACAAAAATCAAACTCCAATCTTAAAACAGGCTCAGGGCTGGGTGCGGCCAAGCCGTGAAGCAAGGGGAGGAGGCACCAGGGGGGAGATGCGCCCAGGTGGAGAGAGAGGTTGGAGGGAGAAGGCACCAGGGAGCACCATTCAGCCATGGGGAAGCACTAGGAGAAATTTGGCCAAAACAAGAAGCTCTAGTGGAGATGGGAATGAAGAGAGAGGAGATGAAAGGGAGAGGTTAGATCATCTCTAATGTTGTGTTTTTAGCCGGTTCAAATGAGGAGAGAGAAGGCATTGAATCGATTCAATACATTGGAGGGGTTGATTCCAACAAAAAAAATGCATGGAACCGGACTCTACTTAGGAGTCGATTCAAAGCATTAAACAACTACATAGGAGAGAGAGTCCGGTTGAGAGATTATATTATTATTTTGTGGTTTTTTAATGTAACATGGGTCCCAGTTATTAGTAGGAATCGATTCAATACATTGGAGAAAAACAGGCTCAGTTCCTAGAATGCTTACGTGGCATGACTTTGAATCGACATCAGTTCAATACACTAAAGATGCTCTTAGAAGGAAGAAAGAACCAGATGTGGCATTCGGCCGTGAGTGAAATCAGGGAGGAGAGAGATTAGATAAGGTGAGAGAGAGAGAGACAGGAATAAAGAAATGGAAAAAGATGTGGCCAAGGTTGTTCAGCCGAACGAGGATAGAGAGGAGAGAGAAACTAAAGGAAAGAAACTTAAGAAATAAAAAGAAGACGTGTACATAGTATACCTGCGATTTTCGAACAAATCGCTAGCAGTATAGATTTTTAAACCGCATTAGAATATTTCATAGTAGACCGACCGGTAGAAAAAATAAAAGTAGGGAAAATAAGGTAAAATAAATCTAAGAAAATCGCCACTGCGTTAGATAAATAATTTGACGTGTTACCTACGAGTTTTAGCCAAATTGTCAGAAAAATGGATTTATAAACTCTGTACAGGTTAATAACAGCAGACTAACCAGTAGCAAATAAATATAGAAAAATGCGTATAAATTAATATGAGACCTCAGATTGAGTTAGTCACCAATAGAACTCCCAAATTAAATAAATAAATAGTATGGTGCGTTATAAATAATTTAATCAAGTTAAAATAACTAAATAAATCAACCCTGAGTCTATTTAGGGAATTAAATAAATGCGTACACAACTAAATAAAGTTATTTAGGCGTTTTTGCGCGAATAAAATTTGATAGACTTAGTGTCATGATAGTACGAGTAGTATTTTATTTTTTGTATGTTTAAACGTGTGTTTCGACAACTTCGACCCTAAAGCAAATAGACTGTAGAACGACCGCAGTTGGGGAGTGCTAACTATATGGAGGACCCGAAAAATGTTATTAAATCAAAATATGCTAACAAAATAAAATGCACTAATTTATGTACGCATAATATCACCTAAAATTAACTAAGTATTTGTTTATGTATTATTCGTGCTACCGCATAATTAAAGAGGATGAACCCACGTGGACCGGAGTAGCTGATACCGAGCTCGTCGACACCAACCTTTTCTACGACTACGAAGGCAAGCTTATCTCTTGATCACTAACATAGTTATATTAAATGTAAACCATACTTTGTTGTATTATTATACATATGTGCATGAAAACTATGTCTCAAAAATCAAATCGAACTAAAGATGAGAATAAGATGATGAAAGAAATGAGAGATGAGAGAAGATGAATATTATGGCTAGTAAAGGGGGCTCGAGGCAGGAAAGAGATGAGGCAAGAGGTGAGACCCTTTACATATGGTTAATGTATAAGGACCAACGAAACTCTTACTCGGATATGAGGCCGTAATTAAGTGCCAACCATTTTCCCGTCTCAGCGAGCAGAAAAATGCTACCCTGTTACGTAATTATGTTCAGCACAACGGGTAGGATAGTAGTAAGGTGGAGTGTTGGGTGTTGGGCAAAGCCAACCCAACCAACATTACGGGAACTCGGTGGATGACGGAGGTCACGTCTCCGGACACCGACAGAAAGTAATGGGTGGAGGAATTAATCACGTAACTTGGAAAACGTTATGTATTCTGATCTCGAACCCGCATTTAAGGAAATGCAGGGGACCTAGCTCAGAGAGAGCTCAGAATAGCTATGGATAAAGTGGTACAAGCTTGTGCAGTGCTAAACAAAATCATGAATTCATGCTAGTCTTCTGGATTGTAGTTTAGGGGAACCGCTAGGGGTCTATCTTCTCTCCGAGTGACAAGTAGTCTTTTCAGTATTAATATCCGCCACTTAATGTTTTGACGAGTTGTTTATTTTCAGAAAAAGAGATGAACTAGAAAATGTGATTAACAACCAGATATGAGTCATCCAGTGCATTTTTGCTATTAAATGCTTGCTGAGTACATTAGTACTCACTCTTGCTAGTATTCTCCTTTGTTAGATCCTAGTCTGGCCGAAAACTATCCCGAGTGGGATGAAGGGCACGCAGGTACCGAAGA
The DNA here is from genome assembly GCA_036346405.1 of Phyllostachys edulis. Taxonomy (NCBI): domain Eukaryota; kingdom Viridiplantae; phylum Streptophyta; class Magnoliopsida; order Poales; family Poaceae; genus Phyllostachys; species Phyllostachys edulis. The sequence goes on from CM070567.1 coordinate 18,685,505, forward strand.
GGTCGCAGGAGGCGAGGGCGTTGACTACGAGGACTAGGGTGAGATGGGCAACCTATTCAACGAATGGGATGAGTAGGCGACAAGTGGAGCACGGCAGGCAAGCGAGGCGAATTTATTTCCCGTGTAATTAAATAATTGTATCAAAGACTATAGCCTTGTGCGGCTAACTGTTTAATAAAGAACAGTTTCTATCTTATTATTCTGCTGTGTAACTCTGGTAAAGACTTACTATTCGTTGAAGTTGTGTCCTACCGGATAGACGAATAGTAATCTATATGCTTAAGTGTGATTACCCTCTGGGGTAATGACACGGGGCACCACATTGGCCACCAACCACTTCTTCAATAATAGCCCCAAATCCCCCATACGCAAATCTCGGTCAAGCATATCCAATGGCCACACCTCCCTCCTTTGGCGACATGGGCACTGTCCCTCCAAAATTCTTCAAAGCCGCGCACCACGACCTCGTCGGCTCAACCATTCTTTGCAGGCTCCCCTCCGTTTGCTCGACCAACGTAATTGTCTGCACCTACATTTTTTAGATAATAGAAGTACAACTCTCGGACTCTGCACCAACTAGGGATGCACACATCCATTACACCACCATTTGTTAAAAGCTTAAAACAAAAAACAGCCAAAAGTCAACAATAACAAACAAATTGTCATGCAAAGGCTAGCCTAAAAAAAACCACCTAACCCTGCCTCCGGGACCAACCAGGAGATCGTCCACACACGAACAGTAGTTGCACATCAAAGAGGTGATGATGGGTTAGTTTCCGTAGCGACGCCTCCAAAAAGGGATACGACTCACGTCATCGTCGCCAGATCCAACCAAATAAGGTCGATCAGAGTTTTCACCCGAGCTCGATATCGTTCTCCAAAGCAACGCCTTCAAGAAGGTAACGCCGCTCAGGTCGATGTCCTTGCTGGATCTAACCAGCGAAGGCCAGATCAAGAGTTTTCACCCCAGATCGAAGGTACCAGCGCTCCAAGACCACGCGACTGCACGACCTTGTCGCTGGATCCAACCAATGAAGGCCAGATCGCCAAGACGACGTCCGCAACATCACCAACGGCCAACCGCCACCAGCACCAAAGGAAGGCAATGTCCACCGCAGCCCATGCGTCAACTGGTTAACAACCGTCCACCGGGGAGGAGTTGAGAGCCCCACATGCCACCGCCACTGAGCCGTCGCGATCTCTACCAACTGCACCAAATCTGGATCTGCACCGCGCCACCTCCGTCGTCATGCGATCGACAAAGCTGCGTCGCCGAAAGAAGCTAGCGGAGAAGGGCCTCAGATCGTCACTCCCGAAGATGAGCCGACGAAGAAGGACCCCAGATCCAACCCCGACGAAAGTCCACACCATTGGAAATCAGCGGACAGACGTCGGGCATCGGGAGCGCGATGCAGATCAGGCACCACTACCAAGAAGAAGAAGCTCCGCCACCGCCGTTGGCCGACCAGCGGCCGCCGACGGCGGCGGCGAGGAGGAAGGGAGGAGGAGAGGGGGGCCTATTTGGTGGCGGCTAGGGTTTTTAGGATGGGAGCGTGTATGTCCTTTTGGATGGATAGATGGAGTGATGAATTCTGCGCTGACATAGAGCTTGACCTCACCCGCCAGTCAGATGATGAGGCCTTCTACGCCACCATGCTCCCCCGCTACAGCGCATGGTAGCCACCATGTTGGCCGCCGTCTTTCATATTTGCAGTGGTCTAGGAGGTGAGATTGGCAATTGCATGAGCGCCACCGGTAAGCGTGCACCTTGTGACCGTCGCACCTCACAAGTCACAACACTTGGATGACGGCCTTGCCTATAGCTCGTCAACCATGAAATAAGAGATTCATGAAAGATGACAAGGCTAATATGGTCTTATCTGGGGAATATGCACAGGAGTGGCATTTTTTTGAATGGCATAGAAACATTGAATTTTTTATTATTATTTAATCCTTTTTTGAAAATTATTTTAAAGTTAATCCCTCGCGAATTTTATTTCCAATTCTGACCCGTGGTGTGGCCAAATCGTACTGTCACACCACATACTACAGCGTGACAAAACATGCCACGCACGCCCTCATCCACCCACCGTGCCAGCGTGGAGGCTTACGTGGCAGTAGTCACGCCATATCCCACGGCGTGACAAGCCTACCTTGTCACACCTTGATATGTGGCGTGACAGGGCCTAATTGCAGTTGGTTAGTAAATTATGAATCGAGCTCATGGTTGAATTTAATTCGGACTTGATTTATGGATTTGGAACCTTAGGATTTGGTAGTAAGATGGTAACAAAGGGACTTCCTTTTGAAAGATCAAAAACAATTGAAGGTACGGTGATACATAACACCATGTACATGTAACATTTAATAATCCATAACTTAAAAATAGAGAATCTATCTGTGAACCAAATATAACACCATTCTTTCAACTGAGAGTAAATAAATATGTGGATCGACAATCTTTTTGTGGATTGATAACATTTGACACTTCAGCATATATATCCATCATAAACACCCGCACAATATTTCCAGGCCGTGTCCCAAAAGTGATACATACTGCATCCTGGAAAAAATGACTAATATGTGAACTGTGTGGTACAACATGTGGCACAAGGATGGACATATGCTAGACAGTACAGCTGATGAAAGATGCGTAGACATCCTACTGGAATGATAGGTGGTGCTCTTCGTCAGTTTGTGGTCCTAGACCATTTCGTGCCAACTTCCAAAACTTGTTTTTTTCATGTTGTTGGATGCCTTGCTACGCGAAGAATGGAATGCGAAAAGACGACGATATTTGAAGTTGCGAATTAAAATAGACTTTATAATAAAGCTGGGAATAACACAGCGTATAGGGTTTGGTTACGTGCATAAGAAATAACATCATGCACGATGCAACAAACCGAAGTACTCCTACAATACATACACTACTACAGAAAAGGTCTTCACAAACAATTCAAAAATGTCATCACAGACGATTTCATGAGCCATCTGAATTTATAGGTCAGTGATGACATGAGGTCATCACAGATGGTTTTCGAACCATGTGTGATGCATACTATCACAGACGGTTATTATCTCAGAATTGTCTGTGACAGTTGAATACCACAAACGGTTTTTAGATGAAACCGTCTGTGATGGATGATTTATCATAGACAACTTGTAGATAAAACCGTCTGTGATGAATTATTTATCACAGACGGTTTGTGGGTGAAACTGTTTGTGTTATATATTCTCTATAAAGTCTCCAAGTAGTGGTTGCTTGTGCCTTTAAAACTGGCTTCATATATATATTATATATATATTGTTCATGTCCCAAGGCACTTTCAGGTGGTCGTGAGGATGAGATAGTAGCCACGGGCAACTTCATCGAGCCTGCAAGTTCCTGAAGCATGGCTACCAGGAGAGCGCGTGGACATACAATTACCTGGATGTTGTTGATAGGTAATTGGACTTGACTTCAAGGAATGGTTGGTTGCTGATACATGAAGCCACTTCGGTCAGTACTGCGCATCCACGCCACTTTTTAGCGTGGATGCGCAGTATCTCAATCGAAAGCAACTTCATGTATCAACAGCCAACCATTCCTAGATGTCAAATCCAATTACCTATCGACGACATCCAGGTAATTTGATGTCCACACGCTCTTCTGGCAATCATGCTTCTTGAACTTTTAGCCTCGATGAGGTTGCCCGTGGCTGCTATCTCATCCTCCTCACAACCCCTCGAAAGTGGCTGGGGACTACGAACAATATATATATATATATATATATATATATATATATATATATATATAAAATATGAAGCCGGTTTTAAAGGTACAAGCGGCCACTGCTTGGAGACTTTATAGAGAAGAGATCAGGAATGGAATGGTAGGACGTACCTAGGACGCAAGGGAGGAGAACTTGATCGGCATGAACACGGTTACACAGACAAAGGTGAAATGAATGGTGAGAGACAAGTAAAGAGGTGTTGTAGTTTTTAACTCATTTGGTCCTATTTTGGAATAGAATACACACCAATTAATAAATAATTGATGATCAGAGGCACAAGCTAGGTAAAAATATCATAAATTTGTATGTTAATTGCAGCTTTACAAATTAGCCTAACCTTTACAAATCTGAAAAGTTAATTGTAGCTTTCAAAAGCAGAATACCATATAGGAACATACCATAAGATTAGTTATAAATTAGCATATTGTTTGAGATACAATGTAGCAAAAGGGCATTTTGTAACCTTGAAAGAAACCTAAAAACTTGTAATGCGCTACTGTTGAGTAAAGCTAAAGTGATACAATGCTAATCCAGATCTGTTAAGAGCAAGAGTTTCACAGATAGCCAGCTCTAATTTGTCCCAGTAGTTAGGATAGTTTTTGAAAAAAAATGTGAATATATCTATACATTTCTACCCTACTTTAGTATATTCTAACAGTAAGGCTCTCATCTACTATTTTCCCTTCTAAAAAAACAATCCAAAACTGTCGCCAATGAAATTAGGAGGTCACAGAATCGCATCAAGATTCAAACTGTAAATGTCTCATGTATGTTTCAAAGAGGCACATATCTTACTTGGGTCCAACTGACATTATTGGGCCTGTGGTAGATGTGCAGAACTCCATCAAAGTACCATATAAGATGTTCACTTGGTTGAAGAAATCAACAGGTACGAACAAGCAAAAAATAAGGCATTAGTACATGAAACACTTACATGGTGTTATTTATCCTAAGAATAGATGGTGATTATAGACTTACTATTAACAGACAACCATTTGTTAAGATCCTCTCCAGGAGGCAACCAAATTGCCCCCCTCAAATTGCCACTTCTTAAGGTTGCATCAATGTGTTTTTTCAACAGCACACCCTGCATCATACTTATCGAAAACAAAAAATGTCTTTAGGAACATATACCAGTAGTCACACCTGAACACAACTCCATTCCCCACCTCCAGATCTATCCACCCATCCAGCCAGCCAGCAGTCAAAGAGGGCAAGACAGCAAGATAGCAAGGCTAAGGGTGGCCAAATCGACCATCAACTAACAAGGTAGCCCACATTACAGCTCGGTTCACCTGAATACCAACAGCACAAACTAATAGGTGATAGATCTGTCTTACCTCAACATCGCGCCAGTGTCGGTGGTGAGGTAGTTGAGGCCGAGGCTAGGGTCGCACACACCGGGGGGGGGGAGGAAGAGGGGAAGGCAGTGTCACCATGGTTATGGCACAATCGTGACACTGGACAAGACACTCTTATCGTATGAGTTTCTTGTGTAGTGCACCGTGAGTTTCTTATCGTATGAGTCAAAGAGGGCAAGACAGCAAGATAGCAAGGCTAAGGACGATGTTGGCGACGAGTCGAGCGGCGGCATCGAGGTCAGGGGCACTCGGGTGGGGAGGGGAACGGATGAGAGTAAGGACGCTGGGGAGTGACGAGTTAGGGTGCAAACCCTAGTAGGCTCCTACTAATAAAGAGACTTATCACAGATGGTTCTATTATAGAACCGTCAGTGATACTTATCACAGACGGTTCCATAATAGAACCGTCTGTGATACGGTCTCATATCACAGACGGTTCTATTGTGGAGCCGTCTGTGATATGAGACTGTATCACGGACGGTTCCATAATAGAACAGTCTGTGATATGGTTGCTCTCAAGTTCAATGTTTTGAGCATATTAATTATCATGTATACATTTACATGACATGAAGAAATTACATGTTTATATGTCAATTTTCTCATTTAAATACTACTGAAAATTTGCTTTAACTATGATACATATCACAGACGAAGGGACGCATCGGGGAGCCGAAGCGGCATTGATGCGACGAAGAGACGCATCGGCGACGACAACGACGAAGAAACTCATCGGGCACCGAAGAAACTCAGCGAGAACTGTAGTGATATTATGATAGACGGTTCGTGTTAATAACCGTCTGTGAAGTATCACAGATGGTTGTTTGTTGAAAATCGTCTGTGATATTTCTAAATATCACAGACAGTTATTGTTAAGAACCATCTGTGATACTTCACAGACGGTTTTTATCATGAACAGTCTGTGACATTACCTCTTCACAGACAGTTTTTAGCGCAGCTAGTAACAAAAATGGTCTCTAAACCAAAACCGCCTATGATTACATGTAATACAGACGGTTTTGGTCAACCGTCTGTGATGAGGCGACCAGTATTAGCCTTTTTATAGTAGTGATATGCGCCTTTTTGGAATAGAAATAAATTCGACCTTCGGAAGACTAGTACAGAATGACCCGACCTACTGCGTGGATCAGGGCCATTTTCCCTTCCTTGCGAGCTCAACGTTGAACTCCTCGCCAGCCTCTTTGGCCTTGGCCGCCATTTCCCTCTTTTTCTCGCGTTCCCTCTCGTGAGCCTCGCTCTCTACCCATGCACGCCTCGAGATGAGCTTTTGTCTCCCGATGTATACACTCATTTTGCTCGTCGTTGCGGCGCTCCTCCTCTTGGATCTCGCGGGCCCTTTGGACATCCCACTCCTCGAAGTCGAGAGTCCACTGGTCATGTGGGTGGATCTCTAGGTCGATCCACTTGCGGTAGCCACATAGCAAATTCAGGGACTATGGGTAGACGAGAGAGGTTGTTAGTGCGTACCCAACGGTAGTCGGGATAGTCACTAGAGTAGTTCGCGCAACCCCAGTAATGCATGCCCACGCTGAGCCGCTGCTTGGACTTGAAGAACTTGCATGGGTCTCTGCACCAACAGAGGGGCGGCGTCTCCCCCTCGGGCGGGTGTTGCGGTGAACGCTCGGTTGGAACGTTCAGGATAGGGTTGCTGCTACGGGGGGCGTCATTACGGGGAGGTGACCTCCGGACACACTCCGCTTGTTCATCTCGGGCCGCAGCAGCCCTTGCTGGTTCGTCCCGGGCCGCTTGTTCGGGGGTCTCGTCCCATTGCTTCTTCATCTTGTCCCATTGCTTCTTTTGCATCTTGTCCATCTCGACGTCGTGAAGCAAGCTCTGGTGTAGTATTGGGTTTGGTTGTGTAGTGTACTCTCCCAGATCTCTTCCACCTCCTTTTATAAGCCACAAGGCTGGCATGGTGTGGTTAATTTGATGTGAGTAGCCTGCGAGGTAGAGTGCTGTCTTGTCTTTCTGAAAAGTTGCTGGCAAGGCAGAGTGCTCACGTTTTACTTTGTAGAGTGTTGTCGCGTCTTGCTTTGTAGAGTCCTGTCTTTTTGGTCTGAAAAGCTAAGGAGGTATAGTGTTGTCATGTTGATCTGAAAAGCTAGCGAGGCAGAGTGTTGTCACGTCTTACTTTGTAGGGTGCTATCACGTCATGCTTTGCATAGTCTTGTCTTTTCGGTTTTAAAAGCTAAGGATGTAGAGTGCTATCATGTCGATTTGAAAAGCTAAACCTAAAACCCTAAACTGTAAACCCTAAAACCCTAAACCCTAACTAGAACATCATGTTTGCAGAGAGAAGTCATATCCTGCTTTATAGAGTCCTGTCTTTTTGGTCTAAAAAGTTGAGGAGTTAGAGTGTTGTCATGTCGATTTGAAAAGCTAGCGAGGTAGAGTGTTGTTATGTCTTACTTTGCAGAGAGTGGTCACGTCCTGCTTTGCAGAGTCCTGTCTTTTCGGTCTGAAAAGCTGAGGAGATAGAGTGTGGTCATATCGATCTGAAAAGCTAGCGAGGCAGAGTGTTGTCACGTCTTACTTTGTAGAGAGTGGCGTAATAGTTGCAGTCAGTAAACCCTAAACCTAAGCTTAATCCTAAACCTAAACCCTAAACTATAAAACCTGACACCCTAAACCCTAAACCCTAAAACCCTAAACCTTAACCAACCCCAAAACCTATTACCCTAAACCCCCAAAACCTAAAACCATAAACCCTAAAGCCTTAGACCGTTTGTTGCGGTGGGCAAATCCTGTGTCACACCATTTATCACGGCATAATAGTACTGTTGTGTCACGCCATGAATATTGGCGTGGCTAAACCGTACTACCACGCCAAATTACCTGCCGTTCTAGAGGGGTTGCTATAAAACGTCGATTGTTATGAGGCTAAGTCCTATCACGCCATGTAAACTGGCGTGACAAGACTGCTCTGTCACGCTAGGAGACATGGCTTGGCCAAACTGTACCGCCACGCCAAAAATCTTCCTGTTCTAGAGGGGTTGCGAAAAAAGGTAATGGCTCTGGTGCTAAGTCCCGTCACGCCATTTATACCAGCGTGACAGGACTTCTCTGTAACGCCAATATCCATGGTGTGACAGTAGCTATATAATTATTGCAATCATCCAAATTGACTTCATTCGAACAACATTTTGTGCAATAAGATTTCAGATTTCAGGCAATAAGAATCATTTCATTGATTTCATTCAAACAATTCATGCAATAAGAATCATCCATCTGTCATCTCATTTCATCCAACATTTAGAATCCATCAAGTAAGAAATATCATTTCATTCAAACAAAGTCATTGAAAGTTTCATACAATATGAAATTTACAGACATGCATACACACATTCATTGCGTCACTTGCACTGTCGGTGCGCACCCGACCCTAGTGTGAACCTAGCTACTGGGTGTCGGCCTCGCGTGCCCTCGACGACGTTTACCGAACTAATGTCCACACGATCACGCCGTTTACGGTGTGTAGGCATGGCCTGAGTCAGCTGCGTAGGGGACGGTGCACCAACCAGGTCCCCGAGGACTATCTCGTCGGGAAACCTAGCATGGACGTCCTCCTCGTCCTCGCCGCCGTCCTCGTCTGTGCCACCCTCCTCCTCGTCCTCACCGGCCTTGTCGTCCTCCTTCGGGTCCTTGTTGCGTGCGGCCGAAGCGGATGTCATCGCTCCAGATGTTGTAGCACATGAGGAGCCACTCCGAGCCAGGGCAGGTTGCACGACTTCTCCCGCCACCACCACACAGTTCATCTTTGCGGCCATTCGCTGGCATTGGCGGCAAACCAACTACAAGGTTGACCAACAAAAAGGTAGTGAAGTTTAATACAACAAAATAAATAACAAGGGAGAACATGTTAATTTAACGTAGGGTGTGTTACCTCAACAAAGTCCTTGAAGCTTTGGAAGCTCCCCTCCGAACCCTCTTGTAGCATGAGAACCCTCCCAGCCTCGTTGCTTTTTGCGGACGAGCTGCCTTCCCTGGGAACGGGTCAACATAGTAAATTAGTTTATGCATAATGACATTGCTAATTAATGGTGGGATAGAATGTACTCACATAGTAAGCTTTGATGGGGGCCCTCTCCGGCTGAGTGCCTATCCGTGTGAACTCGTCGTAATTGTCCACGATATCCTCATCGGACGAGTCACCCTCCCTTATATCCGCATGGGTCATCACCGGTCGAAGCTACAAACGCACGATGCCATGTAGCCACTCTAGGTATCTCATGAAGTCATGCCTCTGATGGATCTGGGGCACGTTCCTCGACCGATATGTCCAGTCCACCCACTCCAACACATAGGCACGGTGATAAGTGGACCAGTCGGTGTGCCGGTACCTCTATCTTCGGTTCATCCTGCGACGGGGACAATCTAACTATTAGCACAAAAAGCGCTACCGAAGCTGCACATACACGGCGATAGGTATCCTTACCTATGAAGGTTTATGACTGTCGAGAACACCACTGGTGGACATGCCTGAAACATCTCGAACTGCCTCATCACCTGATGGGGCAAGTGGTACTCCACCGCATGGAAGTAGATCAGTGGCGAGAGGGTCAGCCACGGAGCCTCGTCCCGCTCGCACATCGGGTTTAGCTCAATTTGGAGGACCTCGTCGCGGATGTATGACAGCCACATGACTTACACCAGATGTATATGACAGTAGTGATGGAATCATAGTTCGAACAGGTGAATACAACAAGCAAAGTAACTTATCAAACAGTACCTGGTCCTGCATGATGACGTCGAGCTCGTTTGTATACGCGAGGTACCACGACCTCGGACGCCCAGTAGGTGCCACGATGGAGCTCCAGAGGTAGGCTACCGTCGGTCGCGACGCAATGTCTTCAAGGGGCCATGGCTATGCCTGCATGGAGATATATATATCAGTCACATTTTTTATGGAATGAGATATGTATGATTAATTAAAAAAAATCATACTTGCAAGGTAGCATGAGTGGGTCGACCCACGGGTAAATGCTCCCACATCTAGACCTGCAAGAGGTATGCGCATCCACCCAAGTTGCCGTCCGCACTCCGTGATCGACACGCGTCGCACAAATGCCGGTAGAGACAAGCCAGTGTAGTAGAACCCCAACTGTAGGCCCTTACAGTAGCTAAATCTGCCAAAATCAGAAAGTAAATCCAGGAGACGGTGTTGCTGATACCATCTGGGAACAGGAAGGAGCCAAGAAGATGCCAAATCCATGCCCATGCGAAGCGCCGCACTGCGTCATCATCTGCGCTCGGCGGGCACACGTTGAAGTGTGCACGCAGCCAGGATGCAAGCACCGCGGATGGTCGGTTGTCCCTCGAGTCCGCAGGGGGTCCTCCGGTCGCACTCCAAGCCACTCTCCCACCCGGTCTCGCCAGCCTACGCTGTTGATGTCCCCAGTCACTACAAGGCCGTCTATGGGGAGACCCAGAATCATATCGACGTCCTGAAGTGTGATGGCCATCTCGCTTGACGGTAGGTGGAAAGTGTGGGTCTCCGGGCGCCACCGATCCACCAGTGCGGTAAGCGCAGCACCGTCCATACGGGGGAGCCCGTTGATGACTATCCACGCCAAACCAAGGTGATCAGCTGAGCGGACGTGTGGCACGTACCACTCATCCCAATCTAGAGGGGTGTGGGTCCGAGGACGAAGTGGCTGGAGTACCTGCAAGAGAGATACATAAATAAATAAGTGAAACAATAAGCACATGGGGGATTAGTTGGAAGCATGATGGAATAAAAGATTAGCAAACCTCACCACAGCATCGTTGGCTATGCGGTGGGCGTGGTGGTCGTCATCGTACTCCGAGAGGAGCAACGCATACTACATGTGTTGCAGCATCCTACATTACAGGAAAGGATTTTTGTAAGATCACATGAGGTACAAAACAATATAGAAAATGCAAATGAGTGAACTCTATCAATAAAAAACAATTTTCGCACAACAACAATAGTGGTTACCTCAGGGGGGCTGCACATGAGAGCGGCGCCGCCTTACCCTACGCGACTGGGAATCCCTACTCATGTGCTTTGCCCTGGTGTGTCTGTGCTCATGACACTCCGAGCACCTGTTGCTTATTGTGGCGTCGTCGAAATCCCCAAGACAATACATGTCCTTACCGCCTTGCTATGAGAGGTCCATATCATTACGAAGCCTCTTCCTCTTCCTTCAACTGCGTCGCTTGTTCATCATATCTTTGTCGGGAATGTATTCCCCCCCCCCCCGTACGGTGGCCAATGCGACAGATCAAGGTAGGGCTCAAATCTATTCTCCCAAGTCCTCATAGTGGCTAGCTTTGAGAATTCTTCCGTAATGAACGTGTTAGAAAGGTAACTTATGCCACGCACGCGACAGGCAGTGACGATGTGAGAGCATGGGACATGTAACAATGTCGGGACCTGGGGGGTACATAATACACCGAGAGCGGGGAAATTTAATTTGTGATGCTAGGACCAATTGGAGGGTTAAGCATTACAAGTTAAATCGCTTGGTGGCTCTCACAAGTTTGGTATCAGAGCTGTGCTGACTGTAGGTTAAAACTATAGCAATGGATGTTGTTAAGAGTTTGGTTTGCAAAGAGTATTTTCAAAACTAGCAAAAGATTTAGCAAAAATAAAAGTGATATAATTCCTTTCTTTCTTACCCATCTTAGCATCTAATTCTTACCTCACCATTCATTTGGTTTATGCAAAATAAACTTTCTCCATTACTCATCTCTCTTTTCCGACAATAGAAACGTTAAGTAGTCACTAGTGAAGAGCATCGGTGAATGGACGAGAAGACGATGCCTTGCTGCTATATTAGGATTAAATTATGGTTTATTCTTAGAATATGTACACCCATATGATATTACCTAGCTTGTAGACGCTGGATTTTGTGAATATTTGCTCTCTTTTGTTCCAAATAGTTGCGCATCGCCCACGGGCAGCATGTATAGCAACTATATCGGAAAACTAACTGTGGTTCGTTGTATCTCATTTTTGTAATTTTGGAATGATTAGTACATGCTAGGGTTAAGATGCATACCCGTGGTTCACTTTCTCACCTTATGCTCATTCTTTCCTCACTCCATCCTTTATGCATTAAAATATTTAAGGGGGGTAGAAGATACCTCAAAGTATGTATTAAGTATTTTAATTTTTATAATTTGATCATGCATATAGATTCTAGATTAACTCAAGCATATCATGATACTTGTGTTGTTAACAAGAATCACAACTAAAAATGTTAAGTATAGCTCAAGAAGCATGATTAGTAAATCATCTTGGTAATTAAAGTATGAAAATGGCTAGCATCTAGAAGTATACTTTGAAATTGTCCTTAATTTGTGTCATCTTAAAATTGTTGGCTAAATTGGAATTTAACAACTTGCCATGCTTATTAGATGCCTTTCATGAATCTAAAATTTGGAGGTCATAGGTGTGTAGTTTGATGTGCTAGATTGTTGTAAAATTAAAGAACATGTTTGTCTTCTAAATTGTTAATAAGTGAACTTCTCATAACATAAATTAAGGGTAGCTCATTTTTAATTGTGTACTTTTAAAAGTAATCAAACCAGATTAGGTTGTACTAGTAGAACTATGTTTTTTTGTTAAAATGAAACCCATTCCTTGATTAATGTGCAATTTTTGATTTAGATTGATAGGGATGTACTCAAGTGCCTTAAGGTAATCTTAAAAATCTTGAAAATATTCACATGATAAACTGATAAGAGTGTAGATCACAAATATAATCTTTCAAGAAATTATTGAACTTGTTTTGTCTAGGATTTAACTCGAACAATCTGTAGTTCTGGCTAAGTTTGAATCTAGAATTAATAGGAAGGTTTAAAATGTTAGGGCTCAATTTACTAGTGATAAGTATCACCTAAGTATCATGCCCTAAGCCCTTTTGATTAAGGACCAGGTCATGGTAGTGTAGGTTCTTGTTGTTTATTAAATCTCTTGTTCACCTAACTTCAATAAAAATTGTTAGACTGCATTTTGATAGAATCATGTAAGCATGCATGTGAGCCTTGCACTCCCACAAACCAAATCTAATTTTTCATAAAATTGATTGCATACATGCATCTTTTCGTGCATCCTTTCATGCATTCCTCTCCAAGCTGAATCAATAGGATTAGAGAAACCAGGATTAAGCGAGACCACCTTAAACTCTGTTTTGACTTCTCTTCTTTGCACCGAATCCTGGTGTTGATGCTAGATTACCATCTAACCAGTCTTTTTGATCCATCGATCGATGTCCCTTCAATTGACTAAATGGAGCCAAGTCTTTTGTCCTAATGGAAGATAACGTGAAGCTTGATATGGTTAAAGTGCCTTCGAATCAAGAAAGGAAAGGTTATACAAAACAATGGAAAGAAAAAAGGTGTCTGTAACATCCCAAATGTATAAATAGGTGTGTGTTTCAAATGTAAGAAAATGTGTAGAAATTAAAACTTTTTCTCACATCTTGAAACTCTTGAACTCATCTATAATCCTTGTCCAAGAGTTGGGGAATCCAAAAACACAAAGCTCTTGTTGACTAAAGTCAAAACCTTATTCCACTTTGTCACAAATCTTGTGCCAAACTTGGGAAAACATTTTCCCTTGGTTCTATGGATGATGTGGGATCCCTCTGAAAAATTTCATAAGTTTTAAAACTTGTTTGATAATTTTTGGAGGTAAGTCAAACCCTAGAACAGCCTTGATGAATTTCCTGAGAAAAATGCAGTGCACAAAACCTCTGGAAATTTTATGTAATGTTAATCCTGGAGTGAGGAAGCTCCAGTTAAAATTTTGGAATTTTTGGAGTTAATTTGCTATCTCTAAAAATTTCTCCAACCTCAGCCTTCAATTTAAATTCAAACCAGACACTGTTCCTCGGGTCCGAACCACTCTCCAAGTGGGTCGAACCCAACCCTCTTTCCCAGCTCACCGTGAGTTCCAGCTCTCTCGTGAGGTCGTAGTCGTTGGATTAAGATCCAGTAGCCACGACCTCCGCCACAATCAGCTCAGCCCAGTCCTCCTCCCTCGCGAGGTCTTGCGCTGTTGGATCATAATCCACGGCCATGACCTCCCTTCTTTAGCAAGCACACCAGTCCTCCTCCGCGCGTTGTGTTGTGCGCCGTTGGATTAAAATCCACGGCCACGACCTCCCTTTGGTGTCTTACGCACCAGACCTCCCACCCGCGCGAGGTCGTGCTCCGTTGGATTCAAATCAACGGCCACGACCTCCCCCTCTCATCTCGTCACCGTCAGATCTAGATCTCGCGGCTATGACCTCCCCTCCCCTTTTCTGTGTCGTGCCCAACAGCCCAGACTTCCTGCACCTCAGTTCGTCGCCATTAGATCGAGATCCAATAGCCACGACCTCCCCTATCCTCTCGTCGCCATTGGATCTAGATGCACTGGCCACGACCTCCCTTAGCATCGTGCGCACCAGCGAGACCTCTCACCCTTGTTGTGCGCCGTTCGATCGACATCCAACAGCCACGACCTCCCTTGTGTCATGCGCAACGCTCATGACCTCCCCTCATCGTGGTGTGCCGTTGGATCAACATCCAACCGCCACGACCTCCCTTTGTGTTGTGCGTAACAGCCACGACATCCCATCAATGTTGTGCGCCCTTGGATGAAAATCTAAAGGCCATGACCTCACATCCCCTTGTCTGTGTCGCGCGCATCAGTTAAGTCCTCCCCATTGGTCCCGCGCCTTTGGATTCAGATCCAACGGCCGCGACCTCCTATCCCCTTATCGCGCGCGACCTCCCCCTTTCCTTTCGCAACCGTGCAATGGAGATCCCACGGCCGCGACCTCCCCTTTTCCTTGCGCCACCGTGCGATGCAGATCCGGTGGTCAAGACCTCCCCCGTGCCTTTCCAGATCGCACCGTTGCGGATCTGAGGGTCACGACCTCCCCATGTTCTTATCCAACGACGGAGGTGAGGTCCTGTTCTTCTCCTAGCTCGGGCGCGCGCGTGCGCCATGGCAGAGGAGGAGGTCAGTGACCTGTCACTTCCCCAACAGCTCTTTGCCTGCAAGCATTTATTGCGTGTCAGCTTTCCGCCCCTAGGCCCTGCTCAGACCTACCACCCCGTCACCTCCATGTCCTGGTGGAGCCATGGACCGAGCCATGGGCTAAGCTCACCATGGAGCTATAAGACCTCCCTTGGTTTCCCCCCTTGGCTTCCTTTACACACCTTTGGGCTCCGGCTTGCACCCACTGTGCTTGGCTGAGCTCCCTTCTCCACAGACCTCCCTTCGCCGCCATTGATGCACCTGGGAGATCTCGGTGAAGGCAGTGTTCCAATGGCTCCCTCACTCGACCTCTTGCTCCATTTTGCTCCTCTAACTTCCTGGAAGTTTTAACCCTAACTCCATTTTGGGTTGACCTCTTCAGGAGAGAGCTAATTGGAGTTTGGAGCTTTTCGGCCGTGGAGCACCCTTCTTCACCATCACCGGTCCTCCTCTCCCCCGACCTCCTCAGCACCTCCAGGACCTCCAGGTAACCTCCTGGTAGTCCTCTAGATGCTGGGCACCCGCTTGTATGATTGTTGCGAAGCTTTTCTTCATGTGTTGCTTTCGGCCATTTTGGTCACCGCCGTGCTCCTCCGGCTCGTCGCCATTCTAGGCCGTCGCCGTCGGTGTGAGTAGCACCCTCTGGTGCGCATGGCTATTGTGGACTCGTCGGTGCCCTCAGTGTGCGCCGTCGTGGCCTATCTCGCCGGCGACAAGCCGTGGAACACCCTCGGTTTTTGTCGGTCGCGAGCTGAGCCGTGCCATTGTCGTATTTGGGCACATTTATGCCAAATCCTCGTGTTAATCCGCGCTAATCATGGGTTAGAATCGTTGTTGGAGCGTGCGTACGCTGCGTGCGTGGTCGCGGGCCGTCCATCTCGCGATCAGCGGCCACGACCTCCGCTCCATTCGCACGTGTGAGATCTAAACGCGCCGTGCGCGAGCGCGCAATGCCGCAGGTCGTGAGCCGTTGGATCTAGGATCCACGGCCCACGTTCTCCGAACTCGTGCGGGCGCAAGCGCGCGATGCCGCAGGTCGTGAGCTGTTGGATCCAGGATCCACGGCCCACATTCGTCGATCCTGTGGGCGCTTGCGCGTTTTCCTCGAGGTCTTGGGCCGTCCGATCCAGGATCAACGGCCCAGGTTCTCCTGCGTCGTTATGGTTTTTAGAAATTCCCGATGGATTTATTTGCAAACTGAAAAAGGTAATGAACTTTGAAAATGCATAACTATTACGTTTTAAATCCAAATGAGGTGATTCCAATTTTGTTAGCTCTGGTTTGATCTGGGCTCTAATCTAAAAATGGTTGTGAGCTCAGTTCGGCTCCAGAAAATAGATTTGCAACTTGGTTTAGAAATAGACTTTAAATGTTACATTAAAAATTCATTTAACTTGTAAAATGCATAAGTAATTCTCTATAGATCCTTTTTGAGTGAATCCAACTTTGTTGGCTTCCTCTATTAGTGCACTAAATATTAGAATAGGATTTAGGCATGTCACTATTTTCAAAAGATTTGTGGGTGCATCTTAGTTGTGCTCATTTTCATGTCTTTGAAAAAAAATTATAGAAAGTGCTTAATAGCTCCAAATGAGGTGAACTCAATTGTGTTATTCATCTCATGAGGTGCTGGTATTACCATAAAAATCCCAGGTGCAGCACCTCTTTGGAAAATTGTGCTAAGGAATTTAATTCGGATGAACAGTAACCGATTTGAATTTTCCAGCATTTTTCAAGCTGAGCACATTTGTTTTGGCCATATCTTTTGCATTGAGAATCCAAATCAATTGGTTCTTGTTGCTAAATTCTCTAAAAATCTTGCTCTTGCCGCTGTAAAAATTTCAGAGCAATTGGAGCAATTTTTCTGTTGCGTCTTTTCAGCTTTCGTCGTTCTTATCGGTTCTTTTTCGCTTTTTCGTTAGGTGCCGACGAGTGTGTTGATGCTGTGAGCGATACTCTGCAGCAAACTGAGCAACCCCAGCAAGGCAAGTAGTTTGATTATATTCTATCCCATATTATTTTAAAGTCTAATACTTTGTTTACACTTATATGTATGCATGCTTTTGTGTCAAAGTAATTTTATCGGTTAGAGGTAGCTATTCCTATTGCATTGTTGCCTCTAAATTGTTATCCCCTGCCACAAACCCTAAGTTACTAATCTCACTGGTGAATTAGAGCCCGGTGATTTAATTATGCTCTTTTATTGTCTTTTCGGTGTCATGCTTAGAAATGCTTAGATACTGGTAGAATTGGGCAGTTATCGACTTATGTCGATGACCTTGATCACACAAATCTTACTTATTATTATTCCATTATGTACATCATTTGTGCTTTGATTAATTTGTAAAGTCAAAAACTGAAAATAAAAACTAATTTGGACTTGGGCACAATGGTATGTTGGTGTGATTGTTGGGTGTGATTGGAATGGTGCCTAAGTCAACAAGGACCGAACATCTTGTTACACTAAACCAAGCATTATTGCGTGCTAACCATATGAGAGGCATATGGGACCTCTCTTGACCTAGTACTTTGGAGTGTGTTAGCTTCGAGTCACAGGTGGTTTGGCGTGGTTGTTGAGTGTTGGATGGGCGGGATGGACTCTTTCTAGGGTTCTCTCCCTTGTGGGGCATCAGTAAGTTGTCTCTCTACCGGTGACTCCGTCCTAGCATGTGGGAATGTCTATTCCCATACAAGCGACTCGTAGTTAATACACAATATTGGAAACGTCTTGTAGGACTTAGCCGTGCCGGCATACCTATAGAAGTATGCTTCATAGCTTGGCAAAAAGGCGGTCTGGCATGTGGGTACATTGGTACACCCCTGCAGGGTTAAAACTATTCGAATAGCCTCGTCCTAGGTTATGGACACGCTTGGTTATTTTCCGCAAGAATTAGACTACAACCTTTAATTAAAACTTGACATGGGTGGTATGAATGGGTAATTCATGCTATTGTTGTGGTGGCTATTGGGTTAGTCACTTCCAGGATTGTTGTTGTCATCTACCTATTGTTATTATGTTACTTGTCTCGTTGTTTCTTGCAAATTAAAAATGAATTGCAAAATTGCTTTGAATCTATTTAAATATTACAAATGAAAACTTGCTTTATGCTAAAATGAGCCTAAAGCCTTCCACTTAAATAAAGCTTGCATGTAGCATATGTATAGGTCTATTACCCTTACACGTCAGTCTTGCGAGTACATCTTTGTACTCATTTGCTTTGCTTAATAACTTTGTTGCAGAGGAGGTAGAGCCCCAAGGGTTTTACTTTTGTGAGATGTGCTGCGGTTGGGAAGACTAGCTAGGCGGCCCGGTCGGTTGCCTTGTGGGCTAAAGGCAAACCTTGTGGCCTTCTTTTGTTTATCGCCATCTTATGCCTTTTGCTTCCGCTGTGTTATCTTTCTTGGTTGTTATTTGGCCGGTCGGCCCTTTTGTAATAACTCTCTCTATATTATGTATGTCGTTGTTTTAATCTAGTTCGTGCTTGGTTCTATGTCTTGTATGAACTTGATGCATGATTTTGTAAAGAGGTGTGTATACTGCAATTCTGGGAAGTATACATGTCTCGAAGACACGGGTTATTTCGTTTGTAATGCTAGGGTCAATGGATGACTAAGTATTACAAGCCTAATAAACCGGGGTCCTCACAAAGTTGGTATCAGAGCCATACTGACCATAGAAACCCTAGCTTGG
Organism: Phyllostachys edulis; assembly: GCA_036346405.1. NCBI lineage: Eukaryota > Viridiplantae > Streptophyta > Magnoliopsida > Poales > Poaceae > Phyllostachys > Phyllostachys edulis. Next base: position 18,704,345 of record CM070567.1, read on the forward strand.
TCGTCCTTAGGATATTTTGAAAAACTTAGTTCAAATTATCAAATGGTTTATGAAAACTTAAGTAAAGTTTCTACTTTTACTCCTTACCTATCTTAGCTTTCTTATCTCACCTTATTCTAATGTGAGTTTTAAAAGTTGTTTTCCTCTCCTTCTCTCAAAATATAGTTGTTACCGTTTAATTGGGTTTTGGGAATCAATGAGATTGGCAAATTGAAGTGTTAGCTGCCCTTTTACAAGGTTTTGAAGTTTCTGGAGTCGGTGATTTCGGCTAAGAGCTTGGATGCAAAATCTGGATAGCAAGCATCAAATTTTCGGACAGCAATCTCAAGGTTCTAATTAGGATAGATAATGAGAAGATAATTCAACTAAAACTTATGGGAATAAAAGGGTAAGATGTGATACTAGTTAGCTAAGTATCTAACACATATTTTATTGGTTTTACCTTGTTTTGTAGAAGTGTTAGGACCTCAGTAGTGTGCTGAAATTTTATCTTCTCAACCGATCACTCGTTCATTCAATACGGGTTTGTCGTGTCGATAAGTTGAGCTTTAGTCTTGTGTTTTCTTGCTACTTCTTGAGTCTTTTTGTAAGCTTTTGGAGTTGTGTTCTTGATGTTTAAGCTTGGCTTTCGGTTAGGGTGATTCTTCATTCCCCTAGTCGATAGCTTTTCACTTCTTTAGCTTCTAGTTTTCGGGTTTTGTTGCTAACCCATTTTAGTGGAATCCATGCCCAGAATCACATCCAAACCTGTGCAAACCTTTGACATGGATTGGTTGTCTCAGCACATGGGGCAAATCGATTGCGCCTGGAAGCACGTCTACCTCACCAGTCCCTCCAACGAACATGTAGGACCGGAAAGGCGACTAGAGAGGGGGGGGGGGTGAATAGACGGTTTCTCTAATTTTCACCTCGATCGAACTCAACACTACTTTCTCTCCAATAGCTATAAAAGCTATGAAGATATGTATACAGGCACAGCTGATGACCTGTGTTGAATCTGATCAAACCCCGAAGCAAAAGACCAAAAACATCTCACAACCGCATAGGAAGATGCGCAAGGAATAACTAGCTTGCTGTATATATGAGATGAATAGTAACGCTACTACGTGAAACCCTGCCGCCGCATGCACAGCACGAGCCGCACCAAAACACCAAGAGCCGAAAAGCAATAAACAAATCAACAAGAAGATTCAAGCTGCTAGCACCATCTTTTTCCTGTCTCCCGAACACATTACAAGCATAGCCGCAGCAGCCGGCCCTAACACCCCAACTGCTAGCTCTCAAAACAGAAATCTTAGTCGGATCATTCATGGTAGCCACAGCAAGCGAACAATCCAGGAACAACTTAATGCAGCATCATATCAAACAACGTGCGTGCCTTCTTACACACAAGAGCCAACAGGAACGGCAATAAAATAAACTGCAGCCAAAGCAATGGAAAAGATCTAAAACAGCAAAGGCTATGAGCTACCTCGGCATGCACACAGAGATATAGCAGCTGCTGCCCAGATCAAACACCGAAGAAATCGCTCAAGGCAAAAACAGCAAACTGCCAGCACAAGCAATCAACAGAAACCAAGGACTCAGTCGCTACCTAGATGACAGTCAAATAAAAAACTCCAACATCATATCAATACAGAACTGGACCTCTTACAAGCAATAGGCAAAACACTGCGATCCCTTGGATTTCCTCTCTGCACTCAAGGCTACAGGCTGCCGCCGCGGCTCCTAATTCTCAGGGAGCATGCCGCCGCCAATGGGCTCCTGTTTTTGCAGGCCGCACCAACCATACAGAGCAGACACGAAACAACAACCAAGCAAAAAACTAATAACCAAGATGCAGCCCCTAGTACCGCTGGGGATTAACACAAACTCCTGCTAGTGCCTAACGTCCTAGCACAGCAGCAATACACAGCAGCAAACCACAAGATCTTGGAACGATTCAAAGGAATAACAGAACACTATACTCAAACGCAAGAACTAAAAGGACGGCAAACAATTAGACATTACAATCGGCTGCCCAATCCTTGATAACTCTATCTACCGAAGAAGCTGACAGAAATGGAAATAAACAATTCCAAAAGCAAATCGCCGAATCTGAATTTTCTGTTTACACAAGACTGCAAGTCGCCGCTAAGATCAATCAGTTTTTGCGAGGCGCCGGTTTTTGCGGGAGGGGGCACAGGCCACCGCACGGACTTCAGGTTTCTCGGGCACTACAGGCGCTCCACCCAGCCGCCGCCCAGAGCTCCTGCTTTTCTTTTGGTCTCAAGGGCGCCGCCAAGTGTTGTTTTTTTTTCAAGGGAGAAAACCGGCCGCCGGGTCCTATTTTACCGGGAGGACAAGCCGCTGCCAGATCCTTCAGATTTTGCGGGCGGAGCAGGCAATAATCAAATCCAAGCAGGTTGACGCATGAGAAACGCAGCAAACAAATCAAAACTCAGACTAAAAGGCGATCACTAGAGCTACCTAACCAAAGAAACTGCAATAAATAAACCAACACACGGATTCTTCAGTCTATCGAGAATGCTACAAGGCGCCGCCTAGCGCTCATCTTTTTCTTGGGATTTTGCGGGCTCTCTACAGGCGCACCCCTACAGCCGCCACAAAGGGTTCTACAAGCGCCGCCAGAGAACTCCAATTTTTTCAGGACAACCGGCCGCCGCCACAGTCTCTCATTTTTTCAGGGCAGCGACAACACAGTCGCCACACCCTCCTTTTCTCCAGCGGCAGCAAGATGACCCATCAACTGTTCCTTTTATAGGGCAGCCTCTTACCCTAAAAACCTTCTAGAAGATTTACCCTAATGGGCTTCCGTTAAGGCCCAACATCAACGGAACACACACGCACGCATATTAAAGCGCCGTCTTCACTTCTCTTGACCTAATCCACTTCTTGACGCACCGTCTTGCGCCGCGGGTTGGCATTAGGTCACCAAGGTAGTATTTGGTAAAATTACCAAAATACCCCTTCTCGATCTTTTCCGAAGACCGAGTCCAATCATGTTGAAGCAGTCGCCTGCTTCGCCACGTGTAGGTTGATGAACGGCTCCATGTCCTCAAGTATCTCCCGTCTGGATCCCACCGGCACCACTGAGCACTTGCAACGACTCCCGCACCACTTGATCAACCAGTCGCACCGAACTGCCCGTTCGGTCATCCTTGTCCATTCTGCGCCACGCTTGAGTCCATTGACCTCACTCGGCATCCTTGATCGTTCTGGACCTCAGCTCTCCAAGCTTAGTCCCGATCCTCCTCGCCGTTGACCGTCGTTGACACATGTTTACACCTGCGACAATAGACAAGCAAACACGAATCCGGGAACAAGTTCTTCACAACTTGACCCACGCTAGTGAAAACATGCACCATGCAACACATATGCACTATAGCCTATGAACTCAATCTATCCCAAAGCCAAATTTCCAAAATGACTAAAGATCAACCTTTTAACTTTGCCGAAAACACGTGAAACATGTACAGCAAAGCTAAGGCCAAAATAGCAATAATCTGAGATTAAACGAATCGACAGCATGACAAGGTGCTCAAGATCACAGTTTAACTAAAGGTATCCAAAAATGAGTCAGGCCATGTCTATAAGCAAAGTGGAGCCTAGAAACAGTAAATGAGTCAATTTTGAGCATTATGAGTTCAATTTTGAATCAATTTGTTCAAGCATTTAGAATTTAGCACTTTTAGCACTTTGCTGAAAATGATTGGTTTTATCTTAGTAAAGCAAGTCCTGGACTAGGAGCCATCCACAACTGCCTTCTAAGCTTCAACCAATTGCCAATTTGTTTTCTTAGCATTGTGCTAGATCTCAAGCCTCACTACGACCATCCCAAGCAACAAAAGCTTAAGAGAATAGTCTGGGTCATCCAAAACTCCCCCTGAGTTCATGCCTAGTGCAATGGCAAGCTGTCTCATAAGAGAGAATTGGTGAGATCAGTTTTTTCGCACAGAAAAGCTCATTTTTCATTTGCTTGACTTAAAAATTAGCATAGCTCAAATTTAAGACTCAGAATAAATTCAAGACTCAATTAAGCCTATATGACATGGCATGAATCATAAGAGGATCACTAAAGCAAAACTAGTCACAAGATCCAACAAGTCATATTATGATTCAGTTTGCTCACAGATAATAAAGCTAGCATGGCAAAAGCTAAGCTGTACATAAAGAGCCATAAAAGAAATCTAGCAAACTAGCACAAGACATGGCAGGGTATAAAGTATGAAAGCATGTCATACAAGGATAATAATCAAAGCTCCACAAGATTATATTACAGTGCAAGTTGCTGAATTTTAAAATGCATTATGGTACAATGAATACAGAAACGCAAAAGGATCAAAAGGATCCAAAGAAAATACCACTTGAAGAAGGTATCAGAAAAGATCCACACAAAAGAACCAACTCCCCCTCAAACCAACCCATAGGGATAAATTATCCCTAACTCACTTCTCAAGGTGGCAAACCTTGTTGGGTCTAAAAGATTTGAGAGGAGATTTGCCACAAGTGCCTTGGACTCCACAAAAAACTAGCGCAAGGACTTCAAACTCCACTAGATCTCTAGGGAAAGCAACTCGAAAAGCTAGGGAGCGAAACACCATCACTAAAAAGACCTACAGGCAACTCAAAAACCTACTAAGGACTAGTGACTAGGAGACAAGCTCGACCTAGGCTGTGAGAAGAGTGCATCCTAGAAAACCAAGGAATAAGAAGAGTGCCTAGAAAAGACACGTGCTAGAACAGAGCCTCCTATCTACCCTGAACACAACAAACCCAACACCTGATACGAAACAGATGCTATGCAAGGTAGACTAGGGATACCATACAAAAATGAAAGGTATGGAAGCTCGAACCTGAGTCGCACTGCTTGGCAGTAAGATGTAGTCATGATGGATGAAGATCTATTTCTTGAAGCTTTAGAAGGTAGTTGCACTCACCCATCATCCTCATCTCAAATTCCTTCGTCTCCGAGAAGTGATAGTTATCATTGAAGGCACAAATGAAGAAGAACCAACAGCTTGAGGTGATAACACTTGTTGGACCACATGTTCTTCTTCTCAGCTAAAAGACTACACCAAAGAGACAGAAAAAGTCTATGCCTTGGTACTGGGTTAGCGAAACAATATCTAGGGAAACAGTATCAAGACACATGACTAGCAAGGATAGCAGCAAATGATCCAAAACTCATAAAAGCATATAATCAATAATTTAAGACATGAGCATGGAGATAGACAAGACAATTTCAGCACATGCTATCCAAGATATGATAAAGCTCAAACTATCCTTAATCCACAATAAGGCATAGGAGCAAGCAAACAAGCACATAGCATATCACCCATCATATATACAGTCGAAAGTAAAGCATGCTAGTAAAAGCTATGGCAAGACTCATGCATCCACAATTAACAGTAAGGCACAATAACCATATAAGCATAAAGCGTGTTATAGGACAAGACATGGATAAAGAATGCTAACATGGATATCAAGTGAACATGTGGATACATACAACAAACATCAACATGAGCAAGATAAATCATGTACACAACATTACAAGCTCATGATGACAAAACAGCTCACATAACCATGAAAATAATGAACAACAATATAGTACATGGATATATAAGCAAGAATCAACAGGAGCAAGATAATAAAGGAACAAGATAGTACAAGCTCATGTTGACAAACCAAGCTTATACACCCATGGAAATAATGAATAACAATCTAGCCCATGGATACATAAGCTAGGTAAAGGCATGATAAAGGATATCAAAGAAGTTACATATGCCAAAAAGGTACAAGTGAGCACAAAGATAAGCACAACATGCCAAGATTGAATAATCACGAAAGTAAATGCATGAAGGTATAAGATAGCTCACCAAACATGTGAAAGCACCAATCATGAAAGCACATGCCTCTTGGAGGCCATCGTTGAGGTGGAGAACCATCAAGTGTCCCGATCATGTGATGAAGCAAAAGATCAGAATCTTTAAGTCCATGTTCTCCAACCCGCGTTCTCGGTACCTACACATGAGAAAGGCAAGGTGTCCAAGTCTTGGATCCCGAAGGGTTAGAGAGCAAATGCTTGGGAACCCAAACCTTGGACACACCACCACCAGAGGCAGTCGAACCATTATGTGAGATAGCATGATGCAAATGATGGTCCATGCAAAAAGATCCAATCTCATCCTTGGAGGCACGCCGCGAGTGGACAACTCGAAGAGGAAAGCGAGATCCATCTCTAGGAAAGCGGCGATGTCCTTGCTTGAAAGAACCATGAAGAGAACCAACAGAAACATCAAAAGAACTCACACATCCTCGCCGTGGGTGTATACCTCGATGAACAAAACGAGGTCCACCTCTTGGAAAACGGTGGAAATCCTGCCTCGGGGCAGCTCGTGGGACAAAACCAAGATCATGGAAGCCAAGTCCACGATGCTGTCCAACACCACTAGAAAAGGTGTCAAAGAAGCCATCAACAAAGCGAGTCTTCGTGCTTGGCTCTTTAGTGTGCATGTCATGAGAAAGACTATGCCCACTAGGAGACTTAGAAGCATGAGCTTGATGCAAATGTTTTGCATACCGAAAATAGAAATCTACATGATGTCCATTCTTCCCACAAAATGAGCAATGGTGTAAAGGTCTACTAGTAGACACGGTCCGAGAGGACGAAGCACCATTATGGCTCAAAGAAGAAGTCCTAGAAGAACTAGCATCATGATTCGTCCTCGTATCGACACTAGACCCACACATGCCATGAGAAAGGCTATGTGTGTTCCTAGAAAATCTGACGACGCACTCGGCGCTCATGTTTCAAACGGCGAAAGCAAAACCCAAGAGTGTGTCCATTCTTCTTACAAAATGTGCAATGATACTTCTCTTTTGAAGATTTAGTACCATTTGAGAAAAAAGCACATTTGTCTTTTGAAATCCGTGGGACAACACAAGAAGAGTCCGAAAGAATCGAACTCACCAAAGAAGAGCTATCCAAAGCGATACCACAAAAACCAACGTCAAGTGACTCACATTTAGTATAAGAAGACTTCAACTCCGAATGTAAAGAAACAAGAGAAATCTTAAGAACATCAATTTCGGAGTGAAGGCAAATACAAGAGTCACAAGATTTGGCGCTCATATCATCGCGCAAAGACTCAACCTCGCTCTTCAATGAAATGCAAGATGTGCAAGAAATTAATGATGCTTTCGAATTAAGCATGCAGTTCAAAGCATCAATTTCAGTTTCTAAACGAGCACAATTCTTGCAAGAGACTAAACCATCCTTAAGCAATTTTTCATGTTCTAAGCACATGCTACAAGGCCTAGCTTCAATTTCAATAATCTCAGCACTAGCATTTTCTAATTGCTCAAGATGCATGGAATTAGTCAATTTAAGCTTCTCAATTTTAGTAAGCATGCCTACACAAGAATCACAATCATTTCTACCCATAGATCTAAGATTGCCTATTTCTAACTTAGCATTGTCAAGCTCATGATGTAAGGCAACACAAGAATCACATGGCATAGAAGTATTTAATTTCAACAATTCATTTTCAGATTTTAGGCATGCAAAAGAGTTATTCAAGTTCTCCATGTCTACAAGCAATGAATCATAAGCATTCATGGAGGTTTTCAATTCAGAGAGTTCATGAGACAAATCATTCTTTTCTCTTTTTAGCAATTTTATTTTCTTCCTAAGAGCATGCAATTTATATTCAAATGAAATCAAGCCATCAATGAGTTTTTCTTTGCTCACCTTGTTTAGCTTGAGTAGGGGATCGTCTTCGGAAGAGTCATCATGTTCATCCTCAAAATGCTCTTCATCATTCTCATCCTCAATCGCTGCTGCACATATGCCACTGGGCTTCTTCTCCCCGGGCTATAAAAGTGACTCATCCCTGAAACTAGGACAATCAAAACAAAAAGATTTGCCATAGATATCACAGGAGACTTCCTCCTCCATCGCCATTAGACTTATCATACATTCAAATATCTTGTTACGACCAACACCATTGGTAAAAGAACTACGACAAGATGCAAGGAAGCGCTCACAAGTTCACATATTTGTTGCCATGCTCAAAGATCGGTGAAGATCACAAAAGAGCAAACTTGGCTCTGATACCAATTGTAGGACCGGAAAGGCGATTAGAGGGGGGGGGGGTGAATAGACGCTTTCTCTAATTTTCACCTCAATCGAACTCAACACTACTTTCTCTCCAATAGCTATAAAAGCTATGAAGATCTGTATACAGGCACAGCTGATGACCTGTGTTGAATCTGATCAAACCCCGAAGCAAAAGACCAAAAACATCTCACAACCGCATAGGAAGATGCGCAAGGAATAACTAGCTTGTTGTATATATGAGATGAATAGTAACGCTACTACGTGAAACCCTGCTGCCGCATGCACAGCACGAGCCGCACCAAAACACCAAGAGCCGACAAGCAATAAACAAATCAACAAGAAGATTCAAGCTGCTAGCTCCATCTTTTTCCTGTCTCCCGAACACATTACAAGCACAGCCGCAGCAGCCGGCCCTAACACCCCAACTGCTGGCTCTCAAAACCGAAATCTTAGTCGGAGCGAACTGCCAGCACAAACAATCAACAGAAACCAAGGACTCAGTCGCTACCTAGATGACAGTCAAATAAAAAACTCCAACATCATATCAATACAGAACTGGACCTCTTACAAGCAATAGGCAAAACGCTGCGATCCCTTGGATTTCCTCTCTGCACTCAAGGCTACAGGCTGCCGCCGCGGCTCCTAATTCTCAGGGAGCATGCTGCCGCCAATGGGCTCCTGTTTTTGCAGGCCGCACCAACCATACAGAGCAGACACGAAACAGCAGCCAAGCAAAAAAACTAATCACCAAGATGCAGCCACTAGTACCGCTGGGGATTAACACAAACTCCTGCTAGTGCCTAACGTCCTAGCACAGCCGCAATACACAGCAGCAAACCACAAGATCTTGGAACGATTCAAAGGAATAATAGAACACTATACTCAAACGCAGGAACTAAAAGGACGGCAAACAATTAGACATTACAATCGGCTGCCCAATCCTTGATAACTCGTCTCACCAAGAAGGTAGTAAATAGAAATAAACAATTCCAAAAGCAAATCGCCGAATCTGAATTTTACTTTTACACAAGGCGCAAGCCGCTAAGATCAATCGAGTTTTGAGGCGCGGTTTTTTGGGGGGGCACCTGAGCCACCGCACGAGACTTGAGTTTCTCGGGCACTCTGAGCGCTCCACCCAGCCGCCGCCCAGAGCTCTTGCTTTTCTTGTGGTCTCAAGGGCACCGCCAGGTGTTTTTTTTTTCAAGGGAGAAAACCGGCCGCCAGGTCCTATTTTACCGGGAGGACAAGCCGCTGCCAGATCCTTAGATTTTGCGGGCGGAGCAAGCAATAATCAAATCCAAGCAGGTTGACGCATGAGAAACGCAGCAAACAAATCAAAACTCAGACTAAAAGGCGATCACTAGAGCTACCTAACCAAAGAAACTGCAATAAAGAAACCAACACACGGATTCTTCAGTCTACCGAGAATGCTACAAGGCGCCGCCTAGCGCTCATCTTTTTCTCGGGATTTTGCGGGCTCTCTACAGGCGCACCCCTACAGCCGCCACAAAGGGCTCTACAAGCGCCGCCAGAGAACTCCAATTTTTTCAGGACAACCGGCCGCCGCCACAGTCTCTCATTTTTTCAGGGCAGCAACAACACAGTCGGCACACCCTCCTTTTCTCCAGCGGCAGCAAGATGACCCATCAACTGTTCCTTTTATAGGGCAGCCTCTTACCCTAAAAACCTTCTAGAAGATTTACCCTAATGGGCTTCCGTTAGGGCCCAACATCAACGGAACACACACGCACGCATATTAAAGCGCCGTCTTCACTTCTCTTGACCTAATCCACTTCTTGACGCACCGTCTTGCGCCGCGGGTTGGCATTAGGTCACCAAGGTAGTATTTGGTAAAATTACCAAAATACCCCTTCTCGATCTTTTCCGAAGACCGAGTCCAATCATGTTGAAGTAGTCGCCTGCTTCTTCACGTGTAGGTTGATCAACGGCTCCATGTCCTCAAGTCTCTCCCGTCTAGATCCCACCGGCACCACTGAGCACTTGCAACGACTCCCGCACCACTTGATCAACCAGTCGCACCGAACTGCCCGTTCGGTCATCCTTGTCCATTCTGCGCCACGCTTGAGTCCATTGACCTCACCTGGTATCCTTGATCGTTCTAGACCTCAGCTCTCCAAGCTTAGTTCCGATCCTCCTCGCCGTTGACAGTCGCTGACCTGCAAGCCACCTGCATAGCAATAGACAAGCAAACACGAATCCGGGAACAAGTTCTTCACAACTTGACCCACGTTAGTGAAAACATGCACCATGCAACACATATGCACTATAGCCTATGAACTCAATCTATCCCAAAGCCAAATTTCCAAAATGACTAAAGATCAGCCTTTTAACTTTGCCGAAAACGCATGAAACTTCAAACCAAAAGCAACATTGCCAATTGTTTCATCATCCTAAGATCATGAGCATATCCCCATGATATCCACAGAACAGGTTCGCTTTTCGCCGAAGCTGTGAGGTCTGCATGTCTTCGCGATCGAAGCGAAGCCAGCTCCGGATATTTGTGAAGTCCCAACGGTATGCGACTTCATGGATGTCTTTCCCGAAGATCTTCCAGGGATGCCACCAGTTCGAGATCTCGAGTTCGTCATCGAGTTGGCTCTCGGTACTGCCCCAATTTCAAAGAGGTCGTATCGGATGCCGCCAAATGAGTTGGTGGAGTTGAAGAAGCAACTTGGTGAGCTTCAGGAGAAGGGTTTCATCCGCCCTAGCTCATCTCCGTGGGGTTGTCCAGCCATCTTCGTAAAGAAGAAGGGCGGTACTTTATGCGATAATGTCGTCGATTACCGTTAAGCAATGAAGTGATGAAAGAACAAGTATCCTTTGCCCGCGCCGATGATCTCTTTGATCAATTATCTGGAGCTCGAGTCTTCTCCAAGATTGATTTGAGAGTGGGATATCATCAAGTTCGGATTCGACCTGAGGATATTCCTAAGACGGCTTTCTCTACTCGTTACGGTTTGTACGAGTATACCGTCATGTCTTTCGGCTTAACCAATGCTCCTGCCCTGTTCATGAACCTCATGAATTCGGTGTTTATGGAGTATTTGGATAAGTTCATCGTGGTCTTCATCGATGATATTCTTATCTACTCCAAGAACGATGAGGAACACGCCGAGCATCTGAAGCTTGTTTTGGGCAAGCTGCGTGAGTATCAGCTGTATGCGAAGTTCAGCAAGTGCGCGTTCTGGTTGAAGGAAGTGGCTTTCGTCATGGTCGGCCACCGCCCTCTCGCCGCCGACGTTGAGCACGCCCGAGCCATTCGGCCTTAGTGTTTTGATTCACTGCTATTCATCCAGTTGCTAGCTTTAGATTTCTTTCTCTACACTTTTTGCTCTCCTCTGTGTGTATGGTGTTGGGAGCCTTTGATTAGCATGTCAATTAGCTTGAGTTAGCTTAAGCAAGATGAAGGCTAATGGAAATGGTTAGTAAGAGTAATAGAGAATAAATTGCAAATGCAAGGTTTAGGTTAGAAGCTATACCAAAGTAATATTAGCTGGCTCAACTGAATGCTTCATGATTGTAGATAAATCATTAAGGTTAATTAGAAAATGCTAGAAGTATGTCCATATACATATGTGTAGCCTTGTATGCTAAATGGGTGATTAGTAGCTAGCAAATGAACTTTTGTAAGATAGATGACCAGAGAAATTGATCTGAATACTTGTAATGACATTTGACCAATAACATTTCTAATACAAGTACTAAGAAAGCTTCTGATTCAATTAGTACTTTAACTAAGTGTTGTGTTTAGTTAATCACTCAAATGGTTTAACCAAATGGAAGTTGAGTTTTGAAAGAAGTTAGATTGCAGCACTTCATTTCAACAAAACTATGTTTTGTCTGTCGGTTGAACAGTAAGGATAATTTGATAATAATTAGAATTACTAATAATCTTGCTAATACAAGTAGTTTGAAATGCCCTAGACTTATTTAGCCTTTGAACCTTTATCTAACTAGCAGCACACACTGTACAGTCATAGGAAGAAATTTTGAGCACAGAAGATGTAGATGAAAATCTGTAAAGACTTTACTAAGACAAGTAGTTAGCAATTCTAGTCCATCCTTTGAGTCTTAGATATTAAACTTTCAGCGACAAGCCAACTTGTGCTTTAAACTCTTAGCTGTTAGTTAGGCCACTCTAATGGTCTAACAAAACTGAAGATTGAAATTTAAAGGAAGTAGTTAGTAGCACTAGGTTAATGAGTTAGATAAATATCAATTGGTAAAGCATTTAAAGATAAAAACTCTTTAGCAGGTACTTAGCATAAAATCTTAGGATTATGCTCTCATTAGAAAATCCAAAATAAATTGGTTACAACATGAACTTGGGTAAACTTTGAAAATTCTTAAGAACTCCAATTGAACTAAAAATTTTCACCTAATACATCTAAAATCATAATCATTATCTTTCTTTTGTTTTAATTTCTTAATTTTTGGAGACTTTTTGGAATTCTAGTGTTTATTCGATGTTTTTGCTTTATCAGTCTCATCGTTAGATGACGATGATGTGGGAGTGCAACCATATTAATCATGAGAATGTCCAGAGTTCCAGCAAACAAAGGCAAGCAGTTTTCCATTGATGCACGTTACTCCTATTATATTCAAAAACTATTATCTTGTTTGCAAATTGTATGTATGCATGCTTTATTTGTCAAAATTATGTTTGCGATTAGAGGTAGTTAATCATGTTGCATGAATTCCCTAAAATTGTTCATCCCCTACCACTAGCCTAGGTTAATAATCCTGCTAGTGAATTAGAGCCCAGTAGATGTTATATGGTCTATTTATGTTTATCCATTATCATGCTTAGCAATGCTTAGTTTTCGGTAGATTGGGCGGTTGTCGACTTAGTCAATAACCTTGATCACACAAATCATTTTTATTATATTATAACCAGCACCTTGTGCTATTATATTTGGAAAACTAAAGATGAAAATAAAATGTTTTAGACTTGGGCACATTGGTTGGCTGATGTGCTATTGGGTGTGTGCTTGGTGCCCGAGTCAACAAGGATCGAACATCTTGTTACACTGAGCCAAGCATTATTGCGTGCATCCACGTGAGGGACATATAGGACCCCTCTTGACTTAGTACTTTGGCGTGTGATAGCTCCGAGTCGCAGGAGGTGGCTGTGTGTGTTGTGATGTGTTAAAAAGAGAAATGTATTTATATGTGTTGGGTGTGCAGGGTGGGGTTCCTGTCTAGGTCCTCCAGCCCGAGGGGCATCGACAGTTGCTAAGGCTGGGCCGATGTCCGACACAACGTGTGGGTCCTCCGTGGGAGCCCCGTCTACACACACAAGGGCGGTTCACGGAGGGTTTCACCCATGCGGGCGACTCGTAGTTAATACACAACATTGGAAAACATCTCATAGGACTTAGCTCTACAGGCATACCTTCGAAAGTGTGCTTCATTGCGTGGCAAAAGGAGCGGTCTGACATGCGGGTAAAGTTGTACACCCCTGTAGGGTTCAATCTATTCGAATAGCCAAGTCCTTGGTTATGGACACGCTTAGGGAGGTCTTTTGAGAGTTAGACTCAACATTTTGGAATTTAAACTTAAAACTTGATGGATAGTATTGAGAATGGTTTCTCATGCTATTGTTGTGTGCTGAAGGGGCAGCCACTTGTTGAGGATTAGTTGTTGTCTAATATTAATTACTCGCTGTTATTTCAAGTATTCAAAATGTTTGCTCACTTGCCATTTGAATCTATTACAGTGTATTCAAATTCAAATATTGCTTTGCGCTGAAACTAAACCTTGTGGCCTCTCCATTGAGTAGAGCTTGCATGTAGCTATGTACAGGTTTGTTAATCGTAAGTCTTGCAGAGTACATTCATGTACTCACTGTTTGCTTTTATTTACTACTCTATACAGCAGGTATTGAGAGCTATTCGGGTAAGGAAAGATGCACTGGAAACGTTGACTTGCTAAGGTTTTAACCCTAGTCGGTTGCCCTGCGGGTTATGGCAAGCCATTGGGACTCTATCGATGGTTATTTTAATTTCAGTTTATTTATTGTTTTTCGCTGCGTAATTGATATTTTATCTTGCAATATTATGATTACCCGTGTATGGTTTGATACTGTTTGTGAAGGTGTGTGTACCGCTCTTGGGGGGTACATAATACACCGAGAGTGGAGAAATTTAATTTGTGATGCTAGGACCAATTGGAGGGTTAAGCATTACAAGTTAAATCGCCCGGCGGCTCTCACACCAACGGTGGCCGACGTTGTACACATCCCTTGCACGGGTCCACCGATCCACAAAGTATGAGTTGGTCTTCTGAAATGAATACTCCAAGATAGCCGATACTGGTATAGCATGGATGCCCTTAATAACGTTGTTGAACACTTCCGAGATGTTTGTTTTCATCGTACCATACCGATAGCCACCTTCATCGTATGCCTGTGCCCACTTCATCTTCTGTTGCAAGACCTCGTCCAACCACTTATTACCCCGTTCGTTGGTCAGCCCCCTAAGTTCAGTCAACTTGACCTCAAAGTCCCTCTTCTCCAAACATCTGCACAACAGCTTGAACTTTTTTTTTGTGAGATCTTCCCTACTGCATTGCTTAAAGAAATTAGTAGCTAGGTGATGCATGTACCACCTATACTGCACATCAGGGTGTCCGTCAAGTCTGCTCCTCACAGCGTTCAGAATCTCACAGTGACTGTCCGAGACGATGCAAACAACCCATCCAGGCCCAACGAGGCGTAGACGAACTATATCTATGAACCATTCCCAGCTCGCATTGTTCTCACCCTCTGTCAGTGCGAATGCTAATGGAATCAGTTAGTCCTCCGCATTAATACCAACGGCGAGCATCAAGGTACCATAGTACTTCCCGGTTAGGAACGTGGCGTCAACTGATATGACGGGCCTGCAATGCTTGAAGGCCCCTTTGAATTGCCCAAATGACCAGTATACCTGCCCGAGAACATATTTCATGACCCCTCCGTCATGTTTCGTTCGGTTCTTGTGGAAAGGATAAAACTCCATGCCCGGATTCTTGCCCTGCATAGTGATTAGAATTTGAGGAAGCAACCCGTAAGCCTCCTTCCAATCACCCCACAGTAACTACATCGCTCTCTGCTTGGTTCTCCATGCTTTCCCGTACTTCACGCGGTACTTAATGAACCCAAATATAACCTCAATGAGGGTGACGACGGTCACATCAAGATTGACAGCCATAACCCCGGTAATGCATCTTGTAATGAAATTAGCGATCGCCTAGAGGTGCTCCCGCGATACTCGAGCAATCCCACAAGAGTGAGGCTGCTTCACGTTCGCTATTTTTCATTGCTTGTCTCTAGTTTTGTGCCCCCATACCTTCCATCTGCACCCCCTTTCGCACCTCATGGTGTACCTCTTGTTCGCATCGGAGTGTGTCACTACGAACGGACGATGGTGCTGCACTAAGTATTCTTGCAGCCAAACCTTCATATCATCCATGCTTGGAAACAACATGTTATTACGTATTAGGTCATTATCCAGGTCCGCAATGTCATTCCTGCTCTTCAACCCATTAGCACAAACCGTTTTATCAGCCATTCTGATATCATCGAATGCATGCATCGATAGGACCTCACCCAAAACACTACGAAGAACCTGCCCTTCCTCAGAGGAGAAAAGTGGTGCGGGAACCTCGTTTTCGATCGAGCTCCATCCTTCACCGGACTCTACTTCACGGGTTGTTCTATCTCGAAACACCTCCTCCTTAAGCTCATTATTCATTACAGCGCCATTGAAATCAGTCACGGGGTCACTGACATGTTGCGGGGAAGGAACAGGCACAAGTGACAGATCCACCAACAGGGGGCATCGTTGTTAACACTGACACCAATGAACTCTTTTGAAGGTGGCTCCTCTATTGGGGAGCCTTGCGAAAGATGGAGAGCGAATTCTAGTTTCGTCGTGTTGCCATTCACCACATCCAAATTGTTTGGCAAATTCTCTACAACGATTCTCCTCTCCACCGTCACTTCCAACGATTGGACTACCTGAGATGCGAGCACAAAATCCTTGTACGTGTCCCAATCATCGTCAAACAAGATTGACAACAAATAGATGTGCACCTTACAACCCACACCAGCATCATATCGCCCCTGCAGTTCGACAACGACCCCGGGCTCATCCCATCCAAAGGTCGACTTAATCCTAGTCAGAAGAGTTCGAAAGTCTGGTGATTCGTGAAACAAAAGAACGGTCACTTCCATGCCATCAAAATCGACATCACTACCCGTTTGGCTAATCGGCCCACTGGTAAATACGTGTACAACTTTATCCATCTACATCAAACAAAATATTGCAAAGTCAGTACCGCATGCCATATGTACGAAATATCACAATCAATATTGTACATAACAAAAGCTGCATTTCACTTGACACATGTTAGCAGTTTGAAGATACGAACGTATGGTTAATTACAACTTTATTGTAGTTTTGTGCTATGACAGTACTATGTTGTAGTTACAGTAACGAGCGTGATGGTTTACAGTCAACATGAAACAGTTCGTCTTGTTAAATGAAGTTTTCGGGTTATTCAACAATGATTGAGAAAGAGATACTCCATTGTCAATTTTGAATAGGGGGCAATTGTGATATATAACTCTCATATTTCTCAGGGAGACTAACCCTTTATTGAGGTGTGTTAGGCCATACACAGTGGACAAATAACACCAAGAAACAATGAGATGCAAAATGATCCAAATCCTACACTCTCTGAGTCTCTCGTGCTCAGTCATGCTCGAGATCCCGTTCTCGAGACCGTCCAAACCACGTGTTTGAGACCACTCAGAGCTTGTCTCTGAGTGCGACCTACACTACCCTGGATCCACTTGCCCAGGTACGTTCGAGATCTCGTTCTCGAGACCACCCAAACCACGTGTTTGGGACCGCTTAGGGCTCATTCCTGAGTACGTCTAGGACTTCGCTCTTGGGTACGCCAGAGCTACACGCTCAGAGTGCCACAAACCACTCGTTCAGGAAATCTGATATGCAGAAAGGAGATAAGTCACATTTTTTCGCCTTTAGCCGATATTTGATTTCTTTAATTACACTTGATTACTTTTAGAACACTGATGGGTCATTTTAATTATACAGACCTCAGTTGTAACTAGAACATCATGTTTTAGGCTTCTAGATATAATGTCAAAACTCATTGTGAATTCTACATGCCACCTAACTGGTTCCATTCCCAGCATTGTCCTGATTAAGTTATAACCCATCTAAGCATGACTTTTGGCAAAAACTACTATCAATCTATCATGAGGGTATCCTAAACTTTGATACCATAAGAAATCATTAGAATGAGCAATTAGCAACATGGGTCATGTTAACTAGCATGACAATGAAGAAGAAAGATGAAAACTTGATGTTTGCTACGTATTTGCCACATATTCTATCATGTCCTTGTTCTCACATACAAGAGCTAGACATAAAGTACTAGAGCAAAAAACTGAGAATAAGGACCTACACATGCTACTTATTTTCAGATTGACAATAGGCATGTTTTTGCTAAAGAACTTATGTTAGTTCTTGATAAGAACATGATACTACACATAGGAGAAACTTATCAACTTTTGCTCTGTAGAGGTCCTTTCATTATTTACTTTCGGTAAACTAATTCTGTAGGACATGAGGTGAGAGCTTGAGTAAAATACAGATTACTTCTTTTCAGTGGCCCGTTATATCTTCAATTACTCAAGTAACATTAACATAGGAGATCCTATTTATATAGAATGGAGTTATTGATCGAACGGGGTTATGAATTGTAAAGAACTGTTTGTCCCATTAGATCATGTGGATTGAATCTACATATAGGGGTGGGCGTGGGGCGGATCGGTCCGACCCTGAGGTTGCCCCACATGACCCATTTACATAGAACAGAGCTATGGATCAAATAGGGTTATGAATTTTAAAGAACCATTTGTCCTATTGGATCATGTGGATCGAACCTATATGTACATGCTGTTGTTGCTCGTTGAGCTACACTATACATGCTGCTTACCTACCGCTACTAGTATAGTAAACCCCCACACCAAAAAATAAAGAAGGAAAGGCTATCATTGGAGGTTGATGAACATTTGAACACTATACCATGAACTTTAATTTGACTCCTAACCATAATGACTATTAATCTGGTATAGTATACTAACTAACAAAAAGAAAAGGTTACAAAGTAATATATCCTTTGAATCAAAATGATGTTCTTTGATTACTAGCTATACCATTCAAGCACCGTGGCAATATGTATGTATTAGAGAGCTAAATTATAACCCAACTTTAGTAAACTAAAGACAACACAAGCACGAACCCATTTCATAAAAATGGCACAGAAAATTTTACCTTCACAATGTAGGGAGCAGGGGTCGGTGGACAGGACGCCAGTGTGGGGAAGAGGCTGGTGTGGGGAGAGGACCGCGCAGGGGAGAGGCCGGCGTGGGAGAGGATGCCGGCGTGGGAGAGGACGGCTCGGGGGAGAGGCCGGCGTGGGGGGAGGATGCCGCCGCGGGGAGGAGGACGGTGCGGTGATCACAACAGCACGGGGATGAGGCCAGCAGGAGGCGAGGAGGGCGCGGCGAGGACGGATTTGGAGAGGGGAGAAGTCAGGAGGAAGAAATGAGCTAGGAAAAAACTGAAGAACTGGGCGGGCGGCGGCACCTAAGTAGTCACTGGCACACCACTCTTGTTGGCATGACAATACAACTTTATCACACTATTAGTGGTGGTGTGACAACTCCTACGCAAGCCCTCCACACTGGCACGACACGCGAATGAGGGCTTGTGTGATATGTTTCGTCATGCTGAGATCTGTGGCTTGACAATACGTTTTGGCTACACCACGGATGGTGACGTGACCAAAATTGGAAAACATGATAGTGTAATTGCTGCCATGTCAAAATAGTGTTAATTTAACCAGACAAAATCGGACCGCTATGAATAGACGTAGAACAAATAAGTGCCACATTATAGTACTGTACCAAGGATCGAATAAAAGAAAAATACTACTCGAGAGCTTAGAAACGAATATTCGAGCACAAGTAATATCAAAACAAATTCCATTTAATTAACTAAGTCTTTTTTAAAAGCCGCATACATATCCACGGCAGACTCCAATCTAGCGGTGGCTAATGGTTTTGTATGCGTAGAGAAACCCTGATTTAAGGATTTATGGGCATAATACAGAAGCTTCCTCCGGTGGGTTTAGTCTTTGAACAGCATCTCATTGTACTCAGAAAAAATTAATCTATCAATAAAGAGGTTCCCCGTACTGCGCCTACATCGTTCGTCTCTCTGTGATTGTTCATCTAGTGTGTGGAGATTGGTTGTTGAATTCCTGTGATTACTATGTTCTTCAATACATTATCAGCACGAATCGCTCTACACGGCCAAATCGATATGTCGTCGGAATTTTAACTTTCAATCTATTGTTTTTTGTTATGAATTAATCTAGTAGATTAATAGCCTCAAAATTAATTAGCATTTTAAAACCGAGATTAATAGATTAGCCCCACTGGATTAGATCGGTTACTGGCTAGATACTGTTCATCGCAGATGAATTCTTGTTTATGTCTGAAAAAAAAAAATGTTGCTCGGCGAAAGGCGGCGCCGCCACCTAACGCCGTCTGCTGCGCTAAGCCGCCCGTCTTGAATCGCCACGCTCACTTGTGTGGCGGCCACACCCACGCCGTCGCCTCGCCTCGCCTGCAAGACCTCCACGCTGCAAGACCTGACACCCGTCTTTGTCAGTCTGCCACGCTCTGTGCCCAAAATTTTTGCCTTCTTAGCCTCCTCAGGTGGCGCTAGGAGAAACCCTAGCACCCATGTTGTAGGCGCCCCGATGGGCTTTAGCGAGTCGGGGAAGAAAACGGCCCAAACCAGAAGGAAAGGGAAAAAGGAAATTTGGAAAGAAAAAAAAGGGAAAATCCTAAAAATTTTACAAAAAGGCCCTCGGAATTATGAAAATTACGTGGATTTTTTTGCTAATAAGGAAATTTTGCAAAAAACCTCGTGGAGTTTGGGAAATTTACGGTAGATTTTGGATTTTTATATATTCTTGTAGAATAACCACTCGACGATATGATTTTTGCGACAAATTGTCATATCTCATGGTTATTGTGTATTTTATACCCTCGATTTATTGTTATTTTCTTTAATATTATTTATTTGTATGCAATAACCTTAAATAATCCTAGAAACTTGGTTTTTAGGCATATGAGCTTCCATAATTTTGTGAACTTTAGACTTAGCACACACTGGAAGTTTCATACCATGGGTTTTTATTTCCCTAACTTTATTTACTGAATTCTTTTTCTATCAGATTGACAAATCTGCAAATTATCCATATACCTCATTAATTAGCAGAAATTCATAATAATTGCTAGGAAAATTATGGAAAATTTGTAAAAATATTTGTTGAATATATGTTAAACCAATATTTACTGATTTTTACAATATTCATGCTTTACATTCTTTTTTACTTGTAATAAAACTGAATAATAGCATGAACCTAATGTAGAAGATGTCAGACATTGTAAAGAAAGAATTTGCTGAGCTTGCCCTGAATGGCAACAACTACCTCACCTGGTCGATGGACGGAAAGATCTGCCTGAAGTCTCGATCTCTTGGAGATGCCATCACCGAGCCAGCAGCTGGCGCCCCTACCATCCCTGAGGTCGCTAGGTACGCGGCTCTACACTTCCTAAGGCATCACCTCCATGAAGACCTGAAGTCTGAATATTCAATGAAGGAGGATCCAATAGTGTTGTGAAATTCCCTAAAGGAACACTACAGCCATCGGAGATCTGTCCTTCTCCTAGAAGCACAAAGAGAATGGACTAATATGCGCTTTTAAGATTTCAAGACCGTGGCAGCATATAACTTTGCCAAGCACAAACTTATCTCCAAATTGAGGTTCTATAGCCAGGCAGTTACAGAAGCTGATATGATAGAGAAAACCTTGTGCACCTTCCATCCCAATGTGCGTATACTGTAGCAATAGTGCCGCAATGCGAAGTACTCAAAGTACTCTAAGATGATGTACACTATGCTAGAAGTAAGATATGTCCCACTGGGACGATGGCTGTGCCTGAAGCACACACAAACGCTCAGCAGGTTAGCAAAAGCCAAGACCGCGAAAAAGGTCCAAAACATAATGGGGGAAAATGGAAGAAGGTTGGGTCGCAGAGAAGTAAGGGTAAACCCCATGCTAGAGGAGTAGGTAAATGGAGACCCCAGAAGAAAGAATTAGGCAGCAAGACTGCTAATGCTTTAGATGTGGTTGCACTGGCCATTGGTCGCGCACTTGCCGCACCCCGCAGCATTTGGTCAACCTCTACATGAAGTCCACGGGACGAGTCAAGAAGACTCAGGGGAACAAGGTTGAGGCTCACTTCACTACTCAGCTCGCTCTGACTGGACCGTTTCCTAGCCAAGACGTCGAGAAGAATGATTACATGATTCTTGAAGACACGGCTTAGGGAGGAGACACCTCCATGGAGCAAGATGATCTTCTTGGATTGGCAGCTTGCATGAATTTAACAATACAGTTGATGGATGTAGTGACTGCATATTTATATGGGTCATTGGATACGGATATCTATATGAGAGTCCCCGAAGGAATCAAAACTCCCGATCCTAAAAATACTAATCGCAACATGTATAGAGTCAAACTACAGAGGTCGTTGTACAGATTAAAACAGTCGGGAAGAATGTGGTACAACCGCCTAAGTTACTTTCTCCTGAAGAAGGGTTACTCAAATATTGATGATTGTCCCAGCGTATTTATAAAGAAGTCCCAAAATGGATTTGGTATCATTTCAATTTATGTCAATGATCTAAATATCATCGGAACTGCATAGGACATAAATGACGTAAGTTCTTACCTTGTGACGGAGTTTGAGATGAAAGACTTGGATAAAACTAGGTATTGCTTAGGCCTGCAGCTAGAGCACTTCCCTGAAGGAATCTTATACACACCAGTCTACCTATACCAAGAAGGTATTGGAGGAAACATGGATAAATCTCATCCTTTGAAGACCCCCATGGTAGTGAGATCCCTAGATGTGGGTAAAGACCCTTTCAGACCAAGGATGGAAAACAAGGAAGTTTTAGGACCAGAAGTTCCATACTTAAGTGCATTAGGAGCACTGATGTACCTTGCGAATTGCACCAGGCCTGATATTGCTTTCACAGTCAATTTATTGGCTAGACACAATGCAACTCCAACTAGAAGGCATTGGGCTAGCACTAAGACTCTTATCAGATACCTCCAAGGTACACAAGATCTTAGCTTGTTTTTCCGGAAGAACCAAGACTTGACAATGGTGGGATATATGGATGCTGGCTATATGTCTAATCCCTACAGTGCCAAATCTCAGACTAGGTTTGTATTTCTATGTGGTGGTACAACCATCTCTTGGCAGTTATTTAAGCAGATCTTGGTAGCTACTTCTACCAACTACTCAGAAATAATTGCACTATATGAAGCCTCACGTGAATGTGTTTGGCTCAGATGTGAGATTAGCTATATCTAGAAGTCATGTGGCGTTAACACCATTGATACCCCCTCAGTTATCTATTAAGATAATGTTGCTTGTGTTGCACAAATATAAATGAGTTATGTTAAAAGTAATATCACGAAGCATATTGCTCCCAAATTCTTCTATCCTCATGAACTCTAGAAAAATGATGAGGTGAAGATCCTGCAAACTAGATCTTGTGAAAATATAGCTGATTTATTCACTAAGTCTTTACCTACATCTAGTTTCCAACGATGCGTCCGTGGTGTTTGTCGGACCCAGGAGTAACACCCCCAAATCCTCTGTGTATTCTATACTAGTCCTTGGAACAGTAGCTAGTGTACACAGTAAACAAATATTATAGCATCCATAAATCACACAACTTTATTAATAAATATCAGAGTTTATTACAAGAAAGGATTACAAGACAACAATAAAGAACATAGTGGAAGATGAAGAAAAAGCAGTAGAGTCCAACTGATCTGCCACAGGCAATCGACTGGGGTAGCGGCCTAGTCATCGAGATCCTCAGCAGTTGCGAAGTACTTCTCCTCTGAACAATATTTTATTAAGCAAGGGTGAGCGCAAAAATGTACTCTACAAGTTACACCCATAATAGAGTTAATACATGCATGGATATTATCAAAGGAAGGCTTATAGGGTTGTTTGTGTAAAAACAACATTTGACATTTTAAATATAATACTAAGTTCAAAAGCTCAAATTTTACAATATTTAAGAAATGAGTTTTAACCGAATTAATAAAGCTAGTGTAGGCACCAACCTAACACTAACTTAAACACGGGCACCAACCTGGGGCTTCAACTCACAATTTTTCTCATGGACACCCATCCATGTTATAAACTGTTTTATAAAATATTTTAAAAACAAGGAAGAAATTCATTGTACCCCCTTAAGTATCGACATGCGGACATCTAACCCCCTAAACTAAAAAATCGGCCCTTTGACACCCCGAAGTTGCAAAACCGGACAACCTACCCCCTGAGGCTGTTTCGTGCGGTGGTTTTGCTAATGTGGCGTCCGGATGGCCCAGTTTCGCCAGAGGGGAGCTAATGTGGCGTTTCTCTCCATTTCTTCTCTTCCTCATCTCCTCCCTCTCTCCATTTCTTCATTTTTCTCCCATTGGAGCTTTGCTCCCTAGCTGCATCTCCTCCGGGCGCCGCCGTCGCCTGCGCCTGCATCGCCTCCGGCCCGCTCCTCTCTAGCTTGCTCCCATGCGCTGCATCCCTAGCTTGCGCGTCCCCTGGCTTGCGCTCGCCAACGCATGGCTGCGCCTGTAGCCATGGCGGCTCGGCCACGTCGCCATGGCTCGGCCGCCGAATCCGATGGCGGCTCGGACGAGCTGCAGCGAGCCATGCGAGTGGGAGGGAGGCGGCGAGTGGGGTGAACTAGAGCATCTTTGAGGCGCCGCCCGAGGCGGTGATCTCGCAGAGCAAGTCCATGGAAAGGATGAGGTCGACGCGGCGGCAGAGGCTAAGGACTGAGGAGCACCACGCGCAGGCTCTGGCTCCCCTTCCCCTCCCACACCGGAACACACGCGCCGCCGTCTTTCTCTTTCTTCCCCGCCACCGGCCACGCCGCCTCGTCTTCGTTCTTCCACTCCGGTGACACTCTCACCCCTCTAGCTGTGTCATCCCATGTTCCGGGACCTCCTCTTCTTTCCCCCCCACTTTTCCCAGCCAATTGCTCGCTGTGGTGCTCTCCCGTCGTCGCACCTTTCTTCCCCGCCTTCGGCGCCGTCACCACACCTCCACAGCCACCCCCTTGCCTCCCCGACCCCACCATGAAGTTCCTCTCGCCGAGGCGCACCTGATGCTCGCCTCCCCTTGCGCGCTCCATTGCTTGAGCATCGCCGCCCCGTGTACCCCGCCATCGCCATGCGCCTCCCCTTGCGTCGCCGCCACCTCCGGCTACCATTCGCCGCGCCGTCACCTCTTATCCCCTCCTGTGGCCGCGGAGACCCATTTTGGGCCACCTCGTAGGTCGCCAGACCTCTCTTCACCAGCACCACCTCCATGACCGTGCGCCTGGAGCTCCCTGCACCGCTTCTCCTTCTCCTTTGTTTCTTTATTCTTTGTGACACTTACACTTGGGACCCACTTGGAAGAAGTCCATTCTTTGTCCTAGTCAGCGGCTGACTTGGCGCCATGTACGCAAAACCACCGCACGAAACAGTCTCAGGGGGTAGGTTGTCCGGTTTTGCAACTTCGGGTTGTCAAAGGGCCGATTTTTTAGTTCAGGGGGTTAGGTATCCGCATGTCCATACTTGAGGGGGTAAAATGGAGTTCTTCCTAAAAACAAAAACAAAGTCTAATCCACGAAAAGTTTTGCTTAGCATGTCCATGACCGTGGATACGGCTATTTGAATAGTTTGACACTCTGCAGAGGTTGTACAACTTTACCCACAAGAGATAATGAACTTATAATGTCTGCTTCACATACTTCCATTGGTGATTTACCTAAACCCTGAAGATTAACCCAGAAGGTAAGGAGGTTGCACTCTTTTTCCCCTAGTGAGTTTTTCCTGAAGATTTCTTACATAAATGTTTTTAACGAGGCAACGATGCAATACAGCTTGTGGATGCAATATACTCTTTTCTCCGATCACCCTCTTCTCACTAGGTTTTTGGGAGGGTTTTTAATGAGACATGTGCATAATGCGGTATTCGCCTAAGGGGAAGTGTTGAGAAATCTTGATTTAAAGGTTGATAGGCATAATACCGAAACTACCTCGGTGGGTTTAGTCTTTAAATAGGACCTCGTTGTTCTCAGAAAAGATCAATCTATCAATAAAAAGGTTCCCCATATTGTGTCTACATCGTTTGTCTCTCTGTGATTGTTCATCTGTTATGTAGAGATTGGTTGTTGAATTTTTGCGATTACTACGTTCTTCAACAGTATAGACGGTAAACCAGGATGAACATATCCATGGGTTACTTGCAGCTGTTGGTTTTCTAGCCCAAGGAATGCAACACTTGCATAAATCAAATGAACAATAAGCGAATTAATTGATTTATATATAATGGTTCAGTTATATGAAACAGACAAGTTAACATGGCATGCATGCTGTTGATTATAATAATTCAAGTGGATCATAGTTTATTTTGGAGGGCCTAGCCATAGATTTATTAGCCTATGAATCCATTCTTCTGCATCATCACACACGTCCACAATTTCAGTCTAACTCAAAAGCCTTGTTACGGATTTTTGTACGTCATGTTAAGCTCTATCGTTGTGACCATAAGATGGACATTAGAATCTTACTATAAGACAGTCAGCCAAAAATGCACATAAATCAACCATCGAGAAAATACCTGAGCACTATATTAATTAATGAGAAGAGGTTTCCAAACAATTGTCCAATCGAGAAAGGATCCCAAGTCATCCCAGGGGGCGCTCCGCACCGTCCGTCAGCTGTGCCACTCTTCCCACCGTTGCAACTTGCAACTGTGCAACCCGGTCAACATGGTCGATTCGGTGACATGGTAGACCAGATCCACTCAAAACACCACATCCATACTTATCTAAGGACATCTCCAATAGTTAAAGACAACTTTGTCTCTAATATATACTATATTATATTTAGAGACAACATCTTTAATAAATAGTCTCTAGCACACTCTCTAATATTTATATTTTATAATTTCCTTTTGAAATGGACATACATATCAACTAGAGTAGATTAATGTATCATATCATGTTACGTACACGACAGTTTTTTTAAAATTTTATTGATGACAATAAATATATTATTAGAGGTGCCCTAATACTATTACTACCAGAGTCGTCGCCACCGTCGTTAATCGTCGCTTAATTAACACAGGCCGCACGCCCGCACATATCTTAGTCATCTTCTTCCCACCAAAGTAAAAACCGCGCGGAGCCAAGAAGAGCAGTTAGCGACCTCAGCTAGCTGCAAGCCATGGCGGCGCCAAGAATTAGAAAGCTTACCGCACCCTTCGTCGTGACGCAAGCAGCTCTCGGCTCCGTCGCGCTCCAAGAAGACGACGGCCCCCTCCTCCCGTGGGACGTCATCAGGGCCAAAGTCGCCGAGCTGCTCCGCTTCCTCGCCTCCGCGCTCCCGGCGCTTGCCGCGGGGCTCCGGGAGTGGGCGCGCGCCGCCTTCGCCGTCGCCCTCCCCTCCGCGGCCGTGGTGGCGTTGGTCCTCGTCTGCTGCTGCTGCTGCGGGTACTACGCGGCCGGCGGGCGGCGCCGGCGCAGAGGGCCGGACGGGGAGGAGGCCGGCGGTTGTGACGGGCCGGTGGTGAGGTACGGCGGCGACGGTCGTGGCGGCGGGTACAAAGGAGGGATCTTCAGCATGCACCCCATCAAGCCCATTGTGTGCTAGGCTGCTAGCTTAGCTTAGCTTGCCCTTTGGCAAATATTGCCTATTGGCCATTTGTGATGCACACAAGAATGTTATAATTAAGCTCAACAAAAAAAAACTGAATTTGTGATGTGTATATATAGCTGTTTGAATCATCTAATGTTTTTTATCCTTTACTATATGATTGTGTATTTGTTGGCCGAATTGTTTTAAATGAAATGCTCGAAACATATCCTTGTGTACTACATTTGATTGATCTGCACCGCCGTAATGTAACCGGTTGGAACTATTACTGAACCACCACCGGAACGGGGCCAGCTTCTGAGTAGTAAGTACTGTAGTAACTGTACACCTAAATGCAGAATAGGACTTAAAGTGGATTGCAGACTTGCAGTTCATTTCAGACTGAAAAATGACTATAGATCACTCTAGTCCATAGATACCCACTGCTTTTGTTTTACTTTTGAGTTTCCTAGTGGGAGCATACATGACATCTAACAAAGCCATGCCTTGACTGATTAATTTGTGGTTAGAGTTCACCATTGGACATGCAGGTCATATCTGTGGAGACTTTTTTTTCCTTCAGTTTAATGGTAAACCTGCACACACTTGTCTGAATTCTGAACATCCCTTTCAAATTACAAATTTACAATGCTGTCAAAACAAGGACAAAGAACATGCCAAGACGAAATCAGAGATCAAATCTCGGGCACTTTTTCAGTCACTTAAGCAGCTAAAACGATAATAAATAAAATAATTCCCTGCCAAAAATCTCTTTCTAAATGAGGAGGTCTCTGAGCCAACAATGTTTCTTAATGAACACAATATGCTCTATCAGTAGCACTAATTTAGGACACTGGTACAGTGATACTTAGTGGTAGAAGCTAATAATGGAGGACCAAATCATGAAGATCTCATAGCCTTTTCCAAATCAAACACCAGGGTGCTAAAAGGGACAAGCTGCACAACCTAAATAACTAATTCTTGAACTATAGGCAAGTACCTTTTACTGAATAAATATTGAGCTTTTGATTCAGAAGAACAAAAGTTGACCTTAAGGCTAAATCACATCAAGTAGCTCAAAAATCACACTAAAATGTTTAACTACATTGAAGTTTTGTATTTTTCACATTAAGCTGTAAAAACTAATTTTTTACATGGCAAAAGCAAAACTAATCAATTGTACACCACGTGGTGATAGATGATCCTAGCAGTGGGACAGATGAGTACAGACACAAATGCACAGCACTGACATCATTATTAGCATGTACTGAAAGTCTGAAACTCTAGATATATATATATATATACAAAACTAACATATATAAATGGTATGGTACTTCCGGGAGTACGTACTCCCACTTTGTATATACCATTTAAATCGTATGATGGTGTCTCTTTATCAATTTGAGCATACTCAATAATGATTATAAGATACCCCGAAGAGAGTTCCATGAAAAAATTCATTAAAGTCCACGTTTTATAGCAAAATTTGTGTATATACTTATTTACATATGAAAGGGTACATAGCAAAAATAAAGGGCTTCAATGATTTTTTTTCCAATCAAATCGAGTTAGAGTATCTTATAATTGGTATTTAAGTATACTAAAAATGGTAAAGAAGTGTGTGTGTGTGTGTACAGCACTCGCGCGATGAATAGCTATTCTGCGCGTGGCGCGCCAGCCCACACTCCCTGCGCTAAGTGTGGCGCGCTAGCTCGCGCGCTTCCCGCGTGGGATTGGCAGTAAAACACACGAGCACACGCATTGCAATCAGTGATAAAAGTCTCGGTATCGTCCAATCTGGCAATAAACCCACGCAAATCCTTGCTTTGTAAGTGAATATGTCTTTCTCTTGTTGTAACAAAAGCTTTTGATTGGAAACTTCGATTCACAAACGATCTTCATGGGTAACTTGGTGACGATGAGGGTAATAGAATGATATAAGTCCCGCAAATAAAAACCGCTCTGTACGTTTACTAAAAAAGATTTACTGTATCGCTAAAAGAGATTTACTACGGCCTCCACATGACTTTACTGCCATCTTGCTAACTAGTATAGACAAGTAGACAACCAACTAGCAAAATATCGATTCCTTATTTTGTACACGAATGCTTCTTTTCTTTTTTTTGCAATAACTTTTGATTTGAAGCTCCGATTCACGAAAAATTTCCACTGGTAGCTTGGTGACGACGACGGTAACAGAATGATATAAGTCTTGTAAATAAAAACCTCTCTCTGTGTTTACTAAAAAAAGATTTACTGTATCGCTAAAAGAGATTTACTACCGTCTCCATATGACTTTACTGCTCTGTTACGAAAAAGATTTACTGGACTCCACTTATAATTTACTGCTCTGTTACAAAAATTTTACTACAGCCGCCACATGACTTTACTACTCTATTATAAAAATAATTACTGCAACATCTACATGACTTTATTGCCATCTTAGCCAACTAGTACAGACAAGTAGACAACCAACTAGCAAACAATCGGTTCTTTGTTTTGTACACAAATATTTATTTTATTGTTTTCGCAATAATGTTTGATCGGAAGATTCGATTCACAAACCGTTTTTATTGGTAGCTTGGTGACGACGAGGGTAACAAAATGATACAAGTATCGCAAATAAAAACACCTTTGTGTGTTTACTAAAAAAGATTTACTACAACATCTACATGACTTTACTGCTCTGTTACACAAAGATTTACTGGACTCCACTTGTAGTTTACTGCACATCTAGCCATGTGCGTATGAAACAATCATGAAAAAAAATAAACATGCTGATACGTGCGACAGTAAAATTGCTATCACAATTACTTTCAACCTCGTCATAGCACGCACTGGATGTGTGACGTCACACGTAGGGGATCATGGGTTAGTAAGCCAAAATTGCATGTTCGGCGCTCCGTAGGGGCTCCCCGGTCAGCGCGCGGTGGGCTGACCTAAGCTTAGAATAACCTATTCTACGCCTAGGTGCAGATATCTCTCTCTCTCTCTCTCTCTCTCTCTCTCTCTATATATATATATATGAAAAGAACGGCCATGCACACGTACATTTTCTCCTTTGATCAAAATATGTGCACGCGTGTTATTTCTTCTATAATAATATTCAGAAAGATAGCACAGGAAAAGATGCAACAAGGCTTCCACTGAAGAATCACAAAAGAAAATTGAGCTCTTGTAAAAAAAGGCCTTAAACCACATGTAGGCCAGTACAACCTACTCCATTTCCCTGATCAAAGCTTTGAAGCAATCCAGAGAAAGATTTTTAAGTTCACCAAACCTTTGGTAAATTCATGCCTTGATGCCGAAGTTCGAGCACTTGATGGAGCCCCTTGCAATGTCAATCTCAATCAGGTTGTCCTCCTCGCTGATCTCCGACAAGATGTCCATGAAGTCCCTCTTGTCAAGCACCAAATCCGGCAAGAACTCGGCGAGAAGGTCCTGCTCCTTCCATGCACATTGCTCCCCTTGCCCCACATAGTGCCCATCAACAAGGGAGATCTCAATGAGGCTCTCGTCGTCGTCGTCTTCAGACATCGAGCCTTCCTCGTTGCATTCTTCGCTCACCGGGAAATTTGTAGACTCCGAAAGGCTTCCTGACAAATCCTCCGGTGCATCCTCGGCCACCTCCTCTTGTGGCACAGCGCTCTTCTCTTGATGAACAGCCTCCTCCATGGAAGGGAGAGGCTTAGCTTTGTGGTTGCTGGCTTTGATCAATTGCCTAAGGTTGGAGAAGAGCAAGGAGAGGCAGGTGGAGATAACCAGCACCAGCAATGCAAGAGAGGACGATGTGGAGAAAGAAGAAGAAGAAGAAGAATACATATTGTAAAGGGTACATGAAATGAGTAGGAGTGTGAGTTGTATGGCCATTTGGGAGCTGGGAAGCATCAAGGATTGCTCACAAGGGCAAGAGCTTTAGTGGCCCAAATGATGCAGTGATGCTAAAGAAGAAAAGCCATGATGAGTCAAGCATGAAAGAGGGAATTGCTGCTGCTCCCTCACTTCCTTTACAACAACAAACCTGCACAGGGAAAGCAAAGGTTGTGTGCTTCTCTATCAAATGGATTTGTGAATTGACACGAAGAGGAAAAGGAGAGGAGTAGGGCTCACCATGCCGAATGCATCTGCATAAAAATTTTATCTGAAACTGATGGATGTAAAGGTAATTGTGACAGTTAATGCTTAGAAAACTGAAACTTTTTGGTGAACTGTTTACCAGTGCACAAACTGTCCTTTGTAGCACTTGGCTAAGGTAGCTGTTTTATTTGTATCATGGTCAGAGTTGTTAAGTAGTGCTGCATGGCAGCAATATTTAAGGTGTGGTCCATGGCACTGCCTATAGGGTGACAACATGTAAGGCTGGGTTTTGGGCTCCAATGAGCTTAGAAATAAGAGGATGCCATGTGCATGGAGTAAATTAAAGTTTTAACACATGGGCCTCACCTTGTTATCCATCCATCTCTTTCACTGTCTCTTCCCTTATCAAAAGCAGCATTTTTACTTTGTTCATGAAAGGTGAGACTGTAATGAAATTTCTCCCTTTTTCCAGCCCTCTTTCCCTCTGCAGTCAAAGGTGCCCAAATCTCATGATTTGCTCCATTCCTCCTTGTTTCCTTTAGAAAATAATATCTGAAGATATTATTAATACATTAACTTGCCAATTTCTAACACCTCAATATTTTTGTAGACACTGATTGCTACACAAAATTGGCTGACAGAACTAGATGTTCTCTGATATCGCGGTATTGGTCAAGTGTAGACAAGAACATGTAGGAGTGTAATATACTTCTATTCTCTAACAGTTCAAGTTTTTTGACTAATCACTTCGTGCATAGGATCAAATCTAAATTTGGAATCCTATGATGTCGACAAACGAAAAATCCATTTCTTCTTGAGCTGCATCAAGCAATGGTAACTAGGCCTGTAGATAATAAGGTAAAGAAACAAGATTAGACAACACATCAATGCACCTGAGTCAATAGATCTACTTTGGAATGCTCCTCCTTAATTAGTAATTACCTCAGTCTAATCTTTTATGAGCCCTAGTAGTATTATATCTACAGTGTCAGAGAGCTGGGTTGCAAAGTAGCAGATCAGACAAGTATGTAAGATAAAAAGCACACATTTCTCACCGACAACATAACCTTTGAATTCAAACAATTAGCATCCATTAGCTTCCCCAGGTTACTCCAAAAGCCTATATGTTACCAGGATGGATGTAGAACTAGGAACAATAATATATGCTAATATATCAACTATTATATGTGATTATGTACACATAACAAGGTAGACTGATAGAGTACAGCCTTAACATTGACAGTTTTGCTACTGTTTTCGGAAACATGTTTCTTTTCTGTTAAACAGGAATGCAGAGGTGCAAAAGACTATATATGAAACTTTTAATTTGAAAATACTTTACCAGATAAAGTTTTGAAGTAACGGAGGATGCTAACTGAAATTAAAATATTTCAGATCACCAGATTGCAAATATAGTGTGTGTCTATCAAGTCTGTCTGTCTACCATCAGTTCTCACTACCAGAAAGCGTCAATTTGCTGAGTGCCCAAAACACTCGGGAAAATACCAAAAACACTCGGGATATCTATTTCCGAAGGTTGGCCGTCGGGAAAAAACACTCGGAATCGTTTAGACGGGGTAAAACGGATTTCCCGAGTGTTACACTAGGGAAAAATAACTTTTCCGAGTGTAAATCTGAACACTCGAGAAACATCCAACACTCGGGAAAAATAACTTTCCCGAGTGTAAATATGAACACTCGGAAAACATCCAACACTCAGGAGAATAAGAGCCACAACGAGTTTAGCCACCATAACGGAATACTTTTACCGAGTGTTGACACTCGAGAAACACTCGGGAAAGTAGGAAAACTGACACCCACTGATTACTAGTAGTATAGCACTAAAACACACCATCCTTATACTGAATTTATTATGTGCTACATCTAAAAAAGTGAAGAACAATCCATCTGCAGGTAGTATAGCAATGCAAACTTCGCCGCTTTATCATTAAAAAGAACATATATTTTTACAACGTACGAATGAATTGTTAGTACATACAGGTTGAAACACATATTTTGACGACATATGAAATGAATTGTTAGCACATACAGGTTTACAAAATAGCGATGCTTTCTTTTCATCAACAACCAACAAACAAATGATACAAAATCTACACCTCAGAATGTATGCATCACCTTGTACAAAAAAAAAAAAAGAATGCAGAAGTCCAGTGAACCACCTAGCAGATTCAGCTATTTCCAAGGCATCCGTTGCTCCTCTCTACAGCTGACAAAACCGAAGATCAAAATACTCAAGGTGAAAAAAACATTGAATATAATGTCAACAACTAGTGCTTTCAAGTCTCTATGAGATGGAAATCAAATAAAGTGTAATGGAATTGCGAAAAATGGGACATGAACACAAAATTATGCTCACCTGTACAGTGCATGTTCAGAACATCATATCAAGTCCAAGGGAACCAACTTTAGCAGATCTTCAGAGAGGGATAAAATGATCTACATGAAGTACAAATGTTCTTCAGAAGGGATAAATTTGGGAAACATGTTACAGACAAAAAGAGAGAAAAGTGAAGGTTGGACAGTAGATCCAAATAAGGAGATTCGAAGGAAGATTTCACCTTTGGTGCTCCACTAACTGTTCCAACAGGCCATGTAGCTCGCAGGGCATCCTAGCTTTGGTTATTATCATCCAACTCTCCACTAACCTGCAAAGCATTCAAATAGAATTTACATTATTTTTCAACATACTTCAAAAGGCTAGAATTCCTCACCATACACGCTTATGTCAGTGAGCATTTCATAGTGAGAAACATGTCATATTTTCATAGAGAACTATAGCCTTCATAATACAATTTTGAGAAAAATGTCCTATTACGAAAAACAAAGTGCTTATCAAATGGTCACTGGTCACTGGTCAGTAAACATATATCGTATCAACCTTAGAAATTATAATAGAGATTCCATTTGCGGTGCAAGCTTATTTGACCTACACATTCTTATGTTTGTTGAATAAGACCACATTGGAAAACAAACATAAAAGTGCTGAAATTGCAGGACCAGCAAAGGTTCATAAAACAAGCCAATAAGTTAATTAGAAACAACATGTGCAGGTTCCTTTGATGAACTGAAAAATGTAATTTGGCAGAAAGTTTTCATGTACTGAGCTAAACCTCTATTGTTCCTTAGTAGAATAAGATGTTGGTCTCAATTAACAACTTAGCCCTGAATACTAAAGGAAATAATAGTAATGCAATAAACATGCCTAATTTAAGATCATCGAATGTGATAAGAGAATAGCGAAAGAACCTAAGTTGAAACTGCCACAGTATAAAATAGATGTCATAAGAACCACTGTTCAGACAACAGGAGAAGAGCCTAACCGTTGAGCTGATGTGCATGACATGGGAGTACCGCTCAATGTTCATTAACTTCTCCACCTTCTGAGATCTAGGTTTGGAGACTGTCAAGTAGAAGTACACATAAGAAAATTTGTAATATCTGCAATGAGAGTAAGACTAACATGTTCCCTTTTATAAGTTACGGAGAATGGTCAGAATCAAGCCTAACAAAGTTGTCAAGTTTATGCCATCATGGCTCAATAAAAAGGAAAGGATATTATATTCATGTCAGAATTCGATGTAGTAGATCTGACAGACTTTTAATTATGTGAATCTAGAGCCTAGGCAAAAGGAATACAAACCTTGCCAACATCATTTCTTCCCAAGTCTATGAGCATAATGTGCTCAGCGCACTATTTTTCATCACTTAATAGTTGTTGCTCTCGCATTTCATCTTCCTTCTCTGTCTTGCCTTTTTGAATAGTCCCAGCAAGTGGTCAGTTAATGATTTTACCCTGAAAAAATATGTGTAGATTAGTGAAAGGATAACGTATATTTAGAACTTCAAAGGTGCACATAACAATGTTCAAAGTACATCAAATTGTTTACATATACATCTAAATAAGATGTTCCTACTTCCTATGCAAACAAACATTCATTCCATTCATGTCCAATCAGATACACCTCCTTCAACATGACCCACAAGAATTAAATTCTATGCAATAACAGAATAGGAAAATTTATCTGTGTACTCTCCAGGTTTTTCATAGTCTTGAATGAAATTCGCTCAGACTGAAGCCATTAGCTATTAATGAAATAACAGAACTACAAATTCCAAAATTTGCTTTTTTTTTTTTTATGTGTGGGTGGCAACATTTTTTATCCAGTTATTCATGTACTTTTGACACAGTATATGATTTGGTAACTTTATACTCTTGAAAATTTGAAAGACTTCGCACAAGCTCTTCTGATCTATATGGCACTTTACAACAAGAATGCAAGTGGTTAAATGGTTAACATATAGAGTATCACATTGATGCCATTAGCTGAAAATAATCAAAACTAGGAAGATTTTAGATCAGTCTGGAATAGTCAGGACTTTAACTCTCATTGAAATGAATAATTCACATAAAGGCTAATTGAGACTATGGTGCAAGCTACGCAAAATGCATATTTGATGGCATACAGAAAATAGCACCATGCTAAACCCTGAATTCGACACGTCAAGCGCATTACGCACTTCATGAGGTAGCAAGAACACGTAGTTTAATCTCCTTTCCACATTTGCAGAGCATAGATTTGGAAAAAGAAAAACTACCTTTTAAGAGATAATGCATGATAACTGATGAGAAAGCAAGGAAAAGGTCAAAACAGTCACTTGGGAATACTAGACTGTGCCTGAACTATTTTGAAAAATAAATGATTAAACAGAAGATGCAGAGGTATTAGAATGAGAATGCACCTTAGCATTGATGAATTGCAAACCCTTTGCACCTTAGCATTGATGAATTGCAAACCCTTTAGGTTCCAATACATGATCTTAAAAGATCCACCTAGATGGTCATGAAATGCTAGATATTAGAAAATCAGATCATAACTCACAGGTACCAACCAACCAAACTGGTACCATTCATAAACAAGTGACCATTGTTTAGGAAAGACTAATGGAGTAGAACAAAAGAGAACAGTAGAAAGCACATTTCTTTTAGATACGAAACACATCTTAACTGATGGTACATATTTTCTGCTATGTGAACAGTACAAGAAACTCTGCTTCAAGCACAAACATATGGCATGCTGTGCATGTCCATGATATAATTCCCAAATGGAACAGTTTAGCATTATAGAAATTAAAATAGTACATTGTGTTCGCACTCACCAGTAACACTAAAAATACATAAGAAAAGAAATGCATATTGTAACAATTTTACACAGATATGAAACAGACAAGGCATCATGCTAACCATCACAAACTCCACAAAGGCAATGCGAGTAGAATGGTGGTAGTCACCAAGCAACCTCAGCCGATAGACCTGTAACAGAGATATCGCAATTGCAATTAGCGAATCAACATGTTGTTGCTTGAATTGCATTTCAATTACAGTGGCAACATACATAGTATAATAGGGTAAGAAAAAGAATGACCAACCTCTCCACATATTGACTCAAAGAACAATTTCACATCTACCTGAGAGATATGTACCAAGTGCATCAAATAAAACAGAAACATAAGTGTAAAGAATACATAGATGCAGTCATGCAGAGTATAATGGTATGGTAGCAAACCTTCTTGTCGACATTTGTGTAGTAAATAGTCCTTGCACACATCTCGCCCTAGATCTTCTTGTCGACGTTTGTGCGGATAAACAATGAACAATAGAAGCTAACATAAATATGGAATTGAACAGGCTCCACAAGTTAGGTTTAGAAGCATTACCAAATAAAAAAGGTCACAACAGCCAAGTGAAAAATAAATAAGTACTGAATGTCAGATTAGGCAAATCACAGCCTCAAAGCTTCACAAAGCAAGTCACAACCAAGCAAGGCCACCAACAGAGAGGGGGTAGGGACCAAATCCGGGCGTAAGGGGAACCAAGCTGGGCGGGCCGATGCCACACTGCCCGAGTGAGCGGCAGGGGAGGAGCATAGAGGCGGGCCAAGCCACCGGGGGAGGAGCACACTGGGCCGAGCCGCAGTAGGAGGTGCAGGCCACCAGGGGCGCGGGCAGAGCGTACGCGCGAGAGGAGACCGCAGGGGAGCTGTGCTGAGCTAGCGACGCAGGCACACGCGAGGAAACAGGCGCGAGCCGGGCTTAGGGGAGAGGCGTGAGAGCGCGGGTGCGGCTCGTCAGAGGAGGCGACGCCGAGCCGAGGAAGGGCGAAGCTAGAGGGGGAAGAGACGACGTCAGGTCGAAGGGGAGCTAGGAGGAGCCGAGCCGGGTGAGTAGGGCCGAGGAGACACAGGGGCACGGTCGGGCCTAGAGCAGGCCGGCGGAGGCGGCTGACCGAGCGGGCCAGAGTAGGCCGAGCGGTGCCGGGGCGAGCCACACCGAAGCCGGGAGCGACGCGTGGGGGGAGAGAGGCGAGGGCGCAGGGGGCGAGCGGCAGTAGCGGCGCTAAGGGAGCTGGAACGGCTAGGTGGAAGGGAGAGCCCAGGGAGGATTGGGGAGGGAGGAGGAGAAAGATTGGGGGAGCAAGAGAGTCAGGCGCGTGGGGGGAGGAGGAGGAGGAGGAGGACGGGAGCCACTGCATGGATTTGGGGATTTCGAGTGGGGAGGTAGGGTTAGAAGCAGAAAAAGGCGCGGCGGGGAAAAGAAAAGGCGCGGTGGGAAAAAAAGATCCCGAGTGTTTCCGTTTCGGTGCACTCGGGATTATACTTGATTTCCCGAGTGTTATTGGAAACACTCAGGGAAGTTATTGCTACCGAGTGTTTACTTTCCGTCCCGAGTGTCCTATGAAACACTCGGGCATCCAGAAACTCGGGAAACATATAGGCACTCGGGAACTAAACAGTTTCTGGTAATGTCTCGCTTATAAATAAGGATTGAGGAGCCACAAAGTACGGAATAGTGGACTCTTGGAAGTAATGTCTAATACTATATCTGGCCAGTAGTTAATTGTTTAGCTAATCATAATCTTGACAATTTTTTATATTTGAGCTTCAGTATGCACCACTGAAAATTTGCCTCTTTTGAATCTTTGATATACTTTTGTACACACAGGGCCGTACTTAACATTTTAGGGGTCCTGAGCTAAAAATTGTAGTCAGGTCTAAAGTTAATATCAATATTGCTGATGTTACCATAATTTTAGCTAGCCTATTCAACATTATACTGTCAACATGAACCTCATCAACATTATTACCAAAGTTAATTAACATGGTTGAAAAAATAGAACACCATCTATATGCACAAATACAAGATTAAATTGCAACAATAAATGGAGTAGTATCAAAAAAAATAAGAATGGCGGTAAGGTGCAACCGCAACCAGGCACATATGGCTGAAGGCCCTGACGCGGCACAGATGGCCCATTGTGGCGGCATATCACTAGAGCCCAACGACGGTGATGCACAAAGATCAAGAATACGCGACAACAACACAAGATAGAGAGGAAAATTGTGTGCTTGAGGCCGGACTTGGAGTGGAAGAAGGGTGGAGACTCTCGAATGAGGAAAAGGATCCCTTCGAAAGAATTGAACGATGAGCCGTATGAGGTGAACTCGCAATATTTGACACCAAGGTCGGGATAAGAATTAAGAGGAGAAGAGTTTATTCTGATTAATTATATTTTGATTATGAGAATTAGGAGATATAGTAATAGCTATGTTTGTGAGACAACACAAGGAAATGAAGAGACAGAGGAAGGTGAGAAGACATGCTTGGATCAATTCTGTTCTGCTCAGTTAATCAATTCCTAAGTACTAATGCTGAGATTAACCAATTATAATGAAAGGTTAGGCTAAATATGGCCCCCGAATTAGTGGGGCCTGTGCAGTTGATCACACCCTCACTGTACGGGTCTGTTAATACACGTGTACCGATGGTAATGGGTATCATCCGTTGCCCAATATTTATATTCATTCTTGGATGTGCAAGTTGCAGTTAATTGTTATTGGAACTAATATTATTGTCTTTATCATCGCATAACATGCCTAAAATAGTCTTTCACTAAATGGTCTATTAAAACCTAATACAGTAGTAGTACTCTATGATATCAACTGAATGACCACTCTTGTTTTCAGCATTAGGTGACACTGGCTAGCTGGGGGAATGATGCATCAAAAGCCAACAACCATGAAAGTAAGGTCGCACAAGCTCTCATTATTACTGAACCTTCTGCGGAAAACTAAAAGGCGTTTTCCTCTCACAAATGCTGGACCTTCTGTACAAACAGAAAGCGACATTTCATATAGCCATCAATCATTCGCGGTCCATGCACTCGAGCGAAAGGCGCCAAGCCACAAATCTCGACAAATAATCCAATCATTCTTGCAGTCCATAAGCACAGAAGGCCTAATCCCACTGTCTAG
Organism: Phyllostachys edulis; assembly: GCA_036346405.1. Classification (NCBI taxonomy): domain Eukaryota; kingdom Viridiplantae; phylum Streptophyta; class Magnoliopsida; order Poales; family Poaceae; genus Phyllostachys; species Phyllostachys edulis. The sequence continues at coordinate 18,743,768 of CM070567.1, forward strand.
CTGATCCTATCTTCTTCCATTGTTCTTTCCACCTGTGGACCCTAATTTTTTTTGTTTGAAACAATGTGGGTCCTAAAATTAATAGCCTTTTCAAACACACTCTTGAAGTGGACATCTTAATGTTGTCTAGACTTGATTCATCCTTGTATCTTGCTGGTAGTCTGTCCTTTTGGTGCTCAAATTATGTTGTCTTGACTCAATTCATCCTTCTATTGTAAGTACTATCTTTTAGAGCTAAAATTATGTTGTATAGATTTGATTCATCCTACTATCTTAGGTACTGTCTTTTCGGTGCTCAAATTACATTGTTTATCAGTTCTTCCAAGTCTGATGGGGATTATATGACAATAGAAATCGCAAGCACTTCAGTTCTAATAGCCACATGAGAGAAACAATTTATTCTGAATTTCAGCAGTGTGATGGGGCTAGCTCGTTAAATTGAGCTGTTGTCATTTTGATGCAGAAACGTATTCAAGTGCAAATTCGAAGACAATACCGGGCAAGTTCCCGCATTGTTGCTTTCCTAAAAGCAGAATTGCACAAGTTATAATCATCATTTTTTTCATTTCATTTGCTTTTCTTCTTTTGAAGCTACGCATTATGGTAGCTGTAACTGTAAGAGTAAATAATTCAAGCGCATCTGTACTTCCTTTCCCCTCTCCTTTCAAGATGGAAAAGTTAGCATTGCGCTTCCGCTATTATGAACATCACATGACCTAAAAGAGAGTAATTCAATTCAAACATCCCGTCAAACTAAAGATCCAAAGCACTTAATTTCTTTCAGCAATAGATCATTTTCCTGGAGCTTAGGGCCCCCAAGAAATCATCAGAATTTGTCAAATTTGATGCTGGAGTACTGCTGTACTGTAAGTTCAAAAGAATCGGCGTTGGCCTTAGCACTACCAATTGGGCATTGTTTATGAGGCATTATTTGTAGCATCCGTTCCTTCATAAAACTATCTTTTTTAGTGTCCTGTACTTTTCATTCCACATGCATTTGCAGATTGGGAGTATTAATTAAGCACTGTACAAGAGAACTTCAGATTTCAAAATGCAGTCTCCTTTTCGTTTAAGAATGAGAAACCTTGTTGCCTACTTTTCATATAGCTATGGGCAGAGCAGATAACACAATCTAATTAATAAGTTTATGTTCAGTTTAAAAACTCAGATGTTTCATTACCCTTTTTCAGAGCTGACAAGAACAACCAACAGAAGAAATTGCAAGCTCCAACTGGCATGGAAGTTACAAAAATATCTTTTGGAGTACTCATTTATGTGCTGCACAAGTATGTATTTTCAGTAGTACATCAATCCAGCATTAGTAGTGTGTCTAAATGCATAAACATTTTAGCTGATATGCATAAACGTACAAAATGACTATTTATTAATGAAAATGTGATTGGGTATATTTTCACTGAATAAACCATTTGGATAAACAGACCATCCTAGCAGCGTGTTTGAGAGGGAATAATTAACAAGCTACACTATCCAAGAGGTGACGATAATCTTCCCTTTCCAAGAGCACATGAATAAAACTTGTTGACTACACAAATGGCGATTACAAAACTGAATAATGTAAGACTTTAAGGTACACTATGTCATGTGCAGTTCCCTCTCTCTGTATTTTTTTCTTGTCCGTTACGGTACGCGCAAGCTAGCTAAGCCTAGGACTAGCTGACTAGGCCTACGAAGCTAGGAAGGAATACTCAATTCGGCTCCACCTTAGGTTACCGCGAAACGTATTTATATATAACGGCTGTGGCACTGACACGTGGGTCCAAGCACACTACGGCCCTTCTATCACCGACACGAACATCGCATGTGACCGTCGCATCCATTCCTTCTCCTTGAACTCAAAAGGTGTAGGGGTCTAGGATGAGCTGAGTCTCCAAGGAGTAGCTTTCAAAGGTTCTTGTTCTTGGTGAGCTTGCTATTCAAGGTAGCCAGCAACCAATGCTCAGGTCTATATATCTTACCTCTCGTAGGCACATACTATATGTATGGTCTCAAGAAAGGTAGATACTATATGTGCAAGGGACCAGACAAGGGCAGTAGTATGAGCCTCAAGGAATGTTCTTTAGTGCCATTTGGCCATCAGGATTTTGCTCCCAAGGTGTACTGTTAGGGTTCCCTGTCCCCATTCTAGGAGTCAAGGCTTGTTCTTTTTTTTTAGATCATGATGCATAATCCCAAGTGATTAGCACTAATTCCACTAATTCACTAAACCTAGGTGTTGGAGAAGGGAAGGGCAAGACCTAATTGTATAATTAGGGAGAGCCCAGGCCTTTAAAGAAACAATTGATGAGGATCAGTCAGATTGTTGGGGAACACACACACATATATATAAAGTTTGTTACCTGGATATCAAGGGAAGCAAGCATGCATCTTGATGTGAAAGAGTTGTGACCATGCGTCATTGAATTTAGTACAATGCATTAATCAGTAGAATTTAGTACAATGCATTAATCAGTAGAACAAATTGTAGCAAGTATACCGTATGCTTTGCTGAAAGTGTACCCCAGTGATTGTACTTATCAATTCGCTGAGAACATTGCTACTTGACTAGTTGCGATACTAGTGAACGAACCTATGGAATTCCTACGTTCCAAACTTCGCAAACATTGAGGGTTGACATCCGTCTTTAACCATGTCTATGAGTTCAGCTTAGGCGTAGAATTTTTTGCGCTAGTTGCATGATCATCTACAAACGCAACAACTTATTTCTTGCCCCATGTGCTGCTTGATAATTTAGACAACTTAATTTCTAGATTTGCCGCTACGTATGCTAAGGTACGTGCTTGTGTTTAAGGTTTTAAATCGAAATTATCATGCCGTTGCGGCGAGGCCTGGAGAGGAATAAAAACTATAGCGGCTATCGCAGAAGGTAAACTACGTAGCGGTTTCTTAAAAAAAACATTTAATTAGTTTTTAGTGTTTTCTAAAATTCTTAATCTAAACATAATGCTGGCGAAACATAAAGTCAGAAAATATTGTACTATCGTAAATGTTTCTTGGCTCACAGTTTTCACCATACAACTTAATTTTAGTATTGGAAAAAAAAAATCAAAACCGCGTGTACATGTGACCGCGTGTACTATCTTCACAGTTCAAATGCTACAAGATCATGCTCCATTTTTTGCACACAAAAAAACCCTCTCTCTTCCTCACCCTCAATCGGTCTCCCCCCCCCCCCATCTCTTTCTCTCCACCGGATCTCCCCGCCCTCCTTCCCCAACCACGCCACCACCTCCACGCACCGTGTTAGGACCCGAACATGCAAATCCGGACCCTCCGTGTATTCTAAACTAGTCCTAAGATCAGTAGCTAGCTCACATAGTGACAACATCGATGACAATCATATCCATACAATTCAATAGCTAAGAAATAAGCAAAATATTATTTAATAGTAGCAGTGGACCTTATGGTCAAAGTTTACATAGTTTGCCACGCGGGGCTTAAAAGATAAACAGAACTATTGCAGTGGAATTAAGATAACTAGTAGTAGTCATCCAACATGCCCACTAGGCAATCGTGTGGGGGAGCGCGTCCTAGTTCGCATAGTCTTAGAAGTACTCCTCCTAGTAGAACTCTGGATTTTTAGATTCTTCCTCAACAACTGATCGATAATGGCATAAAGACGTGAGTAAATAATATTCATGCTAGGCTTGAGCAAGGAATAGCTATATGGTTATTTTGCAGAAAGCAGTATTGACGATAAATATAGTAAATAGATTAAAAACATAATTGAAAGATTAAATACATAAGTAAACAAGTGCTTTGAAACAACCAGTGAACTATCCGTTCACTTCCCAACCAAACCACCATCCAAAGTTTATGAAAAACTCCATATCCTATGTGAAATCACCAGGCATTGTCCATAACCAGGGACACGGCTATTCGAACAGTTTTGACACTCTGTAGAGGTTGTACAGCTTGACCCACAAGAGATAATAAACTTATAATGTCGGTCATGACACTCTTCCGTAGGCGTGCAACTAAGTGATTATCACAAGGCTTTTACAGAGCTCTGACTCAACTTAGTTCTGCTCGCTAAGGTTTTACCACCGACTGGTTCCATCCATCACAATCGTTGCCCCCTCTTGCACCAATGTGAATGTCCAACCCAAAGTTCACATTTCCACCCAAGACAGAACTAAAATTAAGACATGGCTAATTAATTAACCAGGTCCATCCCATACTAGACATATGGCTGTACGACAAGGTCTAAATCAATGGTGCACAAGATTAAGTCCTTAGTGATTACTCAGGCGAGACAACCTCATCCAAAATGTGCTGCTCGCACCCATTTACTGCATGATCATTCGCCTGAGTATGAAACCAGTTTTGTTCAACTAGGCCCAATGGCATCCCCTGCAATGGCACAACAATTTTTACAACAGTGGCCTCGCACCACAATTGCATATATCATTAAGTCAAATTTAACATTATTAAACATGTGATCATAAGCCTATCGTAACTAAGCATGGCTAAGCATATTACGCCACAAATGTTGGTATTACTAATATTTCCAACTAATATCAACCCTTCCTATGGTGTCCAAGGATACATGTCATTCACAATTATTCAATGTGGCATAATGTCAAATAGGTAGTTAGCTACTCCCGAAAACTATTGATATAAAATTAGCATGCATGCTGATATAAAACAATATAATTTTGCAATAATGGGTACAATATGATCAAATGTCTATGACTTTCCTTCGTTGAAGGTTGGAGTTGCTTCGGTAGACTGGTCCAGGAAGGCTTCGGAAACGCCAGATTCTATATGCACAAAACGAGACAAATAAATAACGATAAATCCAAATAAAATCCAAAAATTATAAAATTAGTACCAAAAGAGATATATTAAATTTAGATGAATTTATAAAACAAGAATCGACCAAATCAGAGTTAATATGAAGGAGAACGAACAACCAGAAGTTTTTCGGAAAAGGAAATTCCATAAAAAAGCGAATGATGGGAATATTCCAGAGAATATTCTTTTTTAGGATTAAGAGTTTTACTCACGACATTGACAAGTATGTCCCATTTGGAAGTGGCACAAAGAGAGAAATATATAGAAGAAGGAAATAGAGCAGAAGCAGAGGAGGCGGGTGGCGATTATGGGTGGCAGTGCGAGAGGTTCGGTTGGCGGCCAAAATGGGTCACCGGTCCCACGAGGAGGCGATAGGAGGCGGTGGCGCAGGCATAGGTGGTTGGTGGCAGTGTCGGCGAGGGTGGAGGCACACAGGAGGCAGTGGCCGAGCGAGGGCGGCATGAGCACGGGTTGTGCGACGGCCTGGGGAACACGCCAACGAGGTTGGGGTGGCACGGGGGTGGCCGAGGCGGCGGCCGACGGCGGGTTGAAGGTGGTGGTGGCGACGGCATGCTCCAGCGACGAGAAAATCTGAATTGAGGAGGGGGGTAGAAAGAATATGACTGAGAACGTGATGTGACGCAGTTCACTCAGCTCGAAAACCACCAGAGAAGGAGATCGAGGCAAGGCGATGTGGCCGGACTTGAGGAAGAAAGCAAATGGCATCGCACGCTCCGACCAAACAGAGGAGAGTTAGACACTGAGGTTTGGGGCAAATTGAAGAGGGGAGCAAGGGACACATGATGCTTCCTTTATAGGGTAGAGGCGGTAGTCGAATCGACGGGGAACACCTGCAAGAAATGGACGACAGTTTTAATTAACAATGAACATCGACGAGAAATAAAAAAATTGAATGCGAGGGATGATGGTGGCATGCAATTGAAGGTAGCAAGACGTGGGCGACAGTAGTGGGGTCGTGGTGCCACTTGTCGACATTTGGAACTCTCGTTATAGAACAGACAAACAAAATTATAAACAAGAAATGCAGATTGCTATCTATTCGCCAAAGGACTCGAAATGGTGATATATATTGCAAAGGGTATATATGCTCTGATTACAGGAAAAATGACTATGAATTCACGTGGATTAGGGCTTGGATCGAGATCTATTTTACAATGGCACACAGGCCAGGCTTTTATAGTTCTACAAGCATCGGTAGTTGATTACAGTAGCGCCTCTTCATGTCAATGGTTGCATCCCTTTAAGTCAATCATCGCGTAGCTTCATGGTAACTGCTATATCTCCAGATGTAATAGCCAATACTTTCTCCACGTGGGTTGCAATTAACCACATGTGGGCAACCGCCTTTGAGGACCTCCTCTACTGGGGAGAGGTCCTAAGGTGGTCCGAAGAGACCTCTCCAAGAGAAAGGTCCTGAAGTGGTCCAAAGAGACCTCTCCAGGAGAGAGGTCCTGGAGTGATCCAAAGAGAAGGTTTTTGGACCCACCTTCTGACTGTGTATTTAATCCTAGGCCTAGCAAGCTAGTTCGGGCCCAATAGAGGATCCAAATTACTTTCAAATAAAGGTATATCCAAATAATTTGACTAGTCAACAATCTTCGTCAGCTAGCCCCTCAACTTCAAGTGAAAATAACTTACTTGAAAAGAGGATCGTAGAAAATCTTACGACTACGAGGTGGTCGTAGTATGGTGATCGGATGTAAAACTTTCTGACTGGTCTTTCATTTGACCAGGAATAGACTTGGTCAAGAAGATAATTTCACTTGAGTTGTAAAGACATACTCGGTCATCTCGAACAGACCAATTTAAGAATCTCAATCGACTCTCACAAACCTGTCTATTGGAGCAGTTCCTAAAGAGGTGTTGTACTTTTTCCTCGCGATGATTACGGGGTAAAGATAACTTTGTGAAAAGGAAAAAACTTTTCAACTGCTCCTTCTCACACGTCTCTAACACGTGGAACAACTTTCTTGACCAGATATGAGCTGTCATGTCTCCATTGGTTGAGGTGTAGTTGTTACATCCTTGAGGTAGTGGGTTTTAAATGCACTAAAGATATATACACGAATTTTTATCGTTCCTTGGGCACGATTTACCCCTGCCATTTTTACTTTCCCATTCATTGAGAGCCTTTTGTCTTCCACAAAACCTTCGAAAAGAAGAATTCCTCAGTTCACCATTGAACCGAGACAATGGTGGCCGGGATGAAAATCGTCAATGCTGTTTACGGAGGAGCTCAAAGGATTGGAGTAAGACGGGCATCTACTAGAGAAGGTTCTTCTCGAGTGGCGTGTGCCGAGGAAGGAGATTGAGCCATGCCCTCCTGCTGGTTTTACGGTACTCTTCATGCCCTATCTCCGGGCAGGCCTCCGTTTACCCGAGAGTGATTTTTTTGATTGAAATTCTTAATCATTATGGAATAGAACTAGTTCACCTTGTACCGAATTCAATTCTGGTACTTCGCGCCTTTGCCCATATGTTTGAGGCATTTTTAGGAATAGCCCCTAGTTTGTGTATGTTTAGGTTTTATTACCAAATCATTCAAACAAGAAAGGTGCTAGTGCTGTAGGCTCTTTTTACTTTAAATTCCAAGATGCCAACAAGAGGGTGTTTCCCTTTTTGGCTACCAAAGATGTCAGCCAAATATGGAACAAAAGATGGTTTTATTCTGCTATTCCGAAGGAGAGTAGGATTACTTACAGCTAGAATGCGCCACCGGAGTGGTCCTCAAAAAGCCAAGCTGTTGACAAGGAGATCAAGCTCTTTGATGATGAGAAGAGTGTGGTCCAAGTGATCAGCAACTTGGTAAGGGGAGGTCTAACTGGATGAAATGTCATCCATGACTTCCTCAAGAACAAGATCTTTCCTCTCCAAAAGAGAGAAATATTATCTTGTGATTATGACATCCCAGAAAATGGTAATAATCCATTTACCTTTTTACTCGAACTAAATTTTTATAGTTGAAGTAGAGTAATTTTTCATTATATTGCAGCTTTTTCAGATGACGAGGTTCTTGCTAGAGCCTCAGTCCTGTTAAAGGATCGGGTTCTAGACAAGAAACCGATTGATTTGGAAGTGCAGCCTCCAAGCTTAATTGGAGCTGCCTTATCACTCAAAAAAGATCGCAAAGTGGTAAGTATTTACAAGAATTGCAAGACATAAGAAGTGATTTTTTACTTTATGTCTAACTTACGTTTTCTGAATAGGCAACATCAAAGACACGTCCCATATCAGATGTTGGTGCAAGCTCTGCCCCTCCTTCGGCAAAGAATGCAAGGATAAGTTCCAGGCCTCCTGGTACGCTAAAGAAGACAAGGCCTGCACCTGCATTTGCTTCGATGTCAACTCCACAAGAGCCTCCTACCTTAACTCCAACTCCAATTCTTTCAAAACCTCCTACCCGCGAGGTATTTAAAAACCAAAGTTAAAATTTTAGTTTTTCGATATGCTTCTTGCCCTTAGCCAATACCTGCTATATCAATTTTTGTGGTTGAGGTGGTACAAGGCAAAGGATCATCAGATGAGTCTGAAGAGGAAATTCCACTTCAGCGGGCTCCAAGGCCAAGATTACACCAATGGTGGTGGAGGTTATCAAAAATATTGAAGCTAGTGCTCCTATCACTCCTTCAAGTTCTCCTAACTCAAGTGTTCAAAAATGACATTGTAATGATACATATATTTTTTAATTGTATGGGATAATGAAAGGATTTGGTGTATGATAATGGTAATTGCTTGTCGGAAATTAACCTGCTTTTGCAATTTAAAATATTTTTGTAAGTTGAATTCCTTATTTATGTTGCTATTTGTAGCCCCTCGCCTGGAACATACTTTGTCTGACAATGGGAGGAGTGTTTCGGGCGAACAAATGCGTTGGGACCAGGATATCTTTGACAAAATCAATGATCTGAACTAGTGTATATTCAAGAAAATGAAATCAATCTATTGGGTTCTTATGCAATGAGAATTGGCTTATAGAAGAGATTCCCAAACAGTTGTCATTTCCCGAATGTATACCGATAGCCATTTGATAAGTAAAGACTCTATGACCCAGTAGTGAAATTGATCATCCATAAGCACACAAATAAATAATCAGGAAAAAATGGTGAGCATGTATGTGAAATGATACAAAAGAAAAAAATTTATGTCGAAAACATTAACATGATACCGACAATTACAAGATAATTGAATTGTGTATTTATTTAATATAAGAAAAAGATACTTATATATAGAATTTTCGAAGATGTTCAATGTTCCATGTGTTAGATAGAACACGACCATCCTCCCATGGCCAATCTAACTGATCCTGGCCTAGTGACAGAGACTACAGTATATGGACCCTCCCATCTAGAGGACAACTTATTCAAGTTGGTTTGGTTCTGGATTCGCCTCAGGACCAGGTCACCCACATGAAGTGTTCTTAGATGAACTCTTCGATTGTAGTAGTGTCTCAGCCCTTGCAGATAGATAGCCAATTTTGATAGTATTTGATCACATCTTTCTTCCAATATATTGACGTCGTCTTCGCGCAATTCTCCCTGATTTATTTGATCTAGGAGGTCTGTACGCGTTGAACCTAGTTGAATCTCACTAGGTAGCACTGCTTCTACACCATAGACTAGTGCGAATAGTATTTCACCAGTTGCTCTACTTGTAGTAGTGTGTAATGCCTATAGGACAGAGAAGAGCTCCTCCATCCAATTCTTTGAGCATGTCTTAAGGCGATTAAAAACTCTCTTTTTTATACCTTGCATAATCTGACCATTAGCCCTTTCTACTGCCCCATTACTCTGTGGATGTGCCACGGAAGCAAAGCAGATCTTAGTGCCAATTTGATCACAATAATCTTGAAACACGTCACTAATAAATTAGCTCCCATTGTCTATGATAAGATGACTGGGTACTCCAAATCTTGTAACAATGCTTCGCATAAAGAATCTCTTTGTTGCCGCAGCATGAGAATGCCATGTGCTTCCTTTCTATACAATGATCCTTCGACCAGCTTGTACATGCGTGCTCTTCGAATTAACCTATTCTTCTGTTGAGGATCATCGGGCAATGTCCCTGATGCGAGATAAGTGGTTAATGGTGTTATCCACTCCGCATCTTGCTCGATGACTCCGACCTCTAAGGTGGTCAAACCTATTTCTATTGAAGGTTTTGCAAGGTATTCGAGAAAAACACTTGTTGGAACAGGTGTTCATGAGGAACCCAATTTTGATAACTGGTCTGCTAAAGAGTTTTCCTTGTGCGGTATATGTTGGACTTCGAAGTCCCTGAAATGTTTTTCCATCTTCCTCACTTCACCCAGGTATTTAGCCATTATCTCATCAGAGCATCTATATTCCTTTGCTACCTGATTTACGACTAATTGCGATCCTCCCTTCGCTAAAAGCCAACGGACTCTGAGGGATTTGGCTGCTCGAAGCCCGGCTAGAAGTCCTTCATACTATACCATATTGTTAGTGGCAAGAAACAAAAACTGTATGACATACTGAAGTTAATCACCTTGTAGTGTTATCAACAAAATCCCAGCCCCCGATCCTTTAAGCTCGCGGGAGCCATCAAAATACAGTGTCCAATGGCCGTCTGGCCCTAGAATTACTTGAGGTTGATCCTCGGTGTTCGTCCATTCAGCCACAAAGTCAGCCATGACTTGGATTTTTATGGTTGTTCAGGCAGTAAAATGAAGATCAAACTCTCCAAGTTCTACTACTCTTTTGGCTATGCGGCCTGTTACTTCTTGGTTATGAAGTATATTTCTAAGGGAAAAATATGAAGGCACTGTGATCTTATGAGATTGAAAATAATGTCTCAGTTTTCTAGAAGTCATCAGAAGAGCATAAATTAGTTTTTGAACCTCAGGATATCTTTCCTACGGTCTGTGTAAGACCTCACTTACATAGTAGACGGGTCGTTGAGACCCTTCCCTTTCTACAATAAGTACTGCACTGAACACATTTGGTGCTGCTGCTAAGTAGACTAGTAAAGGTTCACCTTCTAAATGAGAAACCAATACTGGAAGATTTGAAAGATAAGCTTTTAAACCTTCAAAGGCTTTGTCAGCTTCTTCGAATCATTGGAACTTTTTTTTACTTTTGCGGATTACCTTAAAGAAAGGTAAACCACGTTCACCTGATCGAGAAATGAAACGACTAAGAGCTGTCATTCGACTAGTTAAGGTTTGGACCTCCTTTACAGTGGAAGGTGGTCGTAGTTGTTCAATGGCATGAATTTTCTCTAGATTAACTTCAATCCCACGAGAACAAACAAGAAAACCAAGCAACTTGCCAGAATTAACCCCCAGAAGTATACTTTTCAGGATTAACTTTTATTCCATGTTTGTTTACATTTTCGAAGGTCTCCGTGAGATCCTTCAAATGGTCATACTTAGTACTACTTTTTACAATGAGGTCGTCTACATAGGCCTCTAAATTACGCCTCAGTTGACTACTAAAGGTTTTCTGCATCAAATGCTGGTATGTGGCTCCAGCATTCTTTAACCCGAATGATATCTTGACATAGCAGTAGACGCTGAAGGGTGTGATGAATGTAGTCTTTTCTTCATCTTGTTTCACCATGCTGATTTGATGGTATCCGAAATAAGCATCAAGAAAACTCATTTGTTCTCAACCCACAGTAGAATCAATTAACTGATCAATGCGAGGCAAAGGGAAGTCATCCTTTGGACAAGTAACATTTAAACTGGTAAAATCGACGCACATGCGCCACTTACCATTAGATTTCTTAACCAGGACCAGATTCGCGAGCCATTCGGGGTGATCCACCTCTCGAATAAAGCCAGCTTCAAGGAGCTTATCGAGCTCTGCTCTAATGGCCTCTTGACGATCCAGGGCGAAGCGTCTCAAACTTTGTTTGACTGGTTCTTTCTCAGGCTAAATAGCTAGCATGCGCTCGATCACCACCCTTGGGACTCTGGGCATATCAGATGGCTTCCACACGAAGACATCTGAGTTGGCATGGAGGAAAGTGAGGAGCTTGTCTTCCTATTTCTCACTTAATCCCATGCCAATCCGAACTGTTTTAGATTGGTCTTCAGGGCTGAGTGGTACTATCTTTACCTACTCATGGGGCTAAGGAGTAGCCTTGACTTTCGCGGACTTTCCTGTTTTATCCTCTAAAGTAAGATCTTTCAGAGGTAACTGATCGACAAGTTCTAGCGACTTACGATCACATGAAAGTGCAACAGCTTGGTCACCTTGCACCATAATTACGCCCTTTGGCCCAGGGATCTTGATCTTCTGGTAGGCGTGGTGTGTAGCTGCCATGAACTTTCTTAGAGATGGTCTTCCTAAAATTGCATTATAGGCATACTCAAAATCAACCACTTCGAAAGTGATCAATTCAGTTCGAAAATTAGTAGCCGTACCGAAGGTTAGTGGTAACACTACTTGCCCTATTAGTGTAATAGATATACCTGGCACTATCCCATAGAAGGGACCTGTCATTGGTTTAATCTTAGAACGAGGAATTTGCATCTCATCTAATGTATTAATAAATAACATGTTTAAGGAACTACCGCTATCTATTAATATTCTCCCTACTCTGTAATTACTTATGGTGGGAGAAACTACTAATGGTAATTTACGAGAAGTAGACATACCTTTAGGGACGTCCTCCTTAGTGAAGGTCAGGGAGGTCCTTGACTACTTGGGGTATTTTGGACGACCAGGTGGGATCTCAATGTTGTTGACGTCCCTCCATGCTGCCTTGTACTGCCGCTTGGAGGTGTAAGCAGTCGAACCCCCGTAAATGACATTGACGTGGTGATCCATCCTTTGAAACGACATCTCTGCGTCTTTGTCGTTGTTTTGGACCACTGGTGGTCTGCTTTCTTCTAGTGGGACAGGCATTGGGCCTTTCCCATCATAATATTCCTCCATTTGCTTTTGCCAGGTACGGTAGTTGCAGAGGTCATGACCAGGAACTTTATGCAATGGGCACCAACGCTCATTGCTCCTAGACGTATTCACAGATTGTGGGGCAGTATGGTCGTTTGAACGACCTCCTTGCCTCCTTTTGGTCCAAGGACCTTTGTTTTTGTCGTAGGGTAGTCGCTGGTTAACGGTTGCGACCTCCCTGGTGGACTGCTTGGAACTCCACTTCTCCTTCGTCTTAGGTTTTCCCTTGCTGCTCGTGGAGCATTTAGACCTCTTGGATTTCCTTTCTTTGACATCCCCGAGGCCTGGTTGAGGAGGGGTGGTCCCCTTGTCCACCATTCGGTTCCACTCCACTACCTCATTGGCATCGGAGTACCAATCGGCCATGTTGAAAAGTTTTGACATAGACCTAGGCGGGTTGGTGTTGTGGTCCTCTGTAAACCTTCGATATCTCACCGCTTGTTTAAAAGCTCGAATCACAGAATCATTAGAAATATTTAGGATAGTATTATGGACTTCTATGAAACGCTTTACAAATTGTCGTAAATTTTCGTCGGGGGTTTGGCAAAGCTGATGCAAATCATCCTCCTTCCCCGGTTTTGCATAAAAACTTTCGAAGTTACTTTGCAATGTATTACAAAGCATCTCCCAGTTACGTATGGATCCCTCAGGCTGGTTGAACAACCAGGTCCTAGCAGAACCCTTTAGAACCGTAGGTAAATAATTATCCATTACCTTATCATTGCCTCTAGCAGCCTGAAAGGCGGTAGTATAGACTTGGAGGAATTCTGACGGGTTTTGTGTTCTGTCAAAATTTTCTATATTTCCTGGCTTGAACTTCTCCGGCTAGGTAACATCTCTTAGTCCGAGAGAGAAAGCCTTGCAACCTACATAAGGTCCAACACATTGTCTTATATTGCGACGATTATTTCGACTAGCAGGAGATCTAGGATGTCTATCACATCCCGAAAAATAGATATCGTGCTCACCTTGGCCTTGAACGCAACAGCCAGAAGCACCATAATTTTGGCTTTGCCTTCGGCGTCCAATCGAGAACCCTTCTAGGTGTGAGTCCATTTGGGAAAGCATAGTGGGCGATCGGGTGAAAATATTCTCCGTCGCATCCTATAGCTCTTATGAAATAGCACACATTACTTGTAATCCTTGCTCTGGAGTTAATCCTTCTAGAGGGCATGCGATGGCGCTTGCTAAGTAGTGAATGCGCTCTGTAGGGGAATCCTCCTGCATGGGGGTTGGTAAGGCATTTGGATCTCTTACCATCGTTGCCCACGGCGGTGGTGTATGCATCGCCTGTGGCGGCGCTCTCGCTGAGGAGCCAAGGGTTTCTTGGTAGTAGTGGTCGCGAACCTGCGAGATATGCGCTTGTGTGGCGGCACGTATCTCGGCTTGTCGAGCATCTTTCTTTCATTGGAGGTGTTCCCGCTCTTTCCGTTCTTAGCATAGCCCTGATGGTTCGAGATTATCGCCGGGATTGGGTTGATTGTCATCGACGACGGCGACCTAACGACCGTCGGAACAGGCGGAAGGGGTGAACATGCCATCGTCCTTTGAGGAAGAGGAAGAGTTTTATTGTAGTGTGAAGTGAAGATTCTCCCCAAATGTTCTCTCTAGGCCTTCAATGTGGAGGCCACCAGCGAGATCATCATGGTACGTTGGGCTCCAGGAACCTTTCGAATCTCCTGCTCTAAGGAAGACAGGCTCAAGATAGTACTCGTCCATAGTAACACTTGTGGATGAAGGCACAGCCAGCTTAGAGCCAGCGGGTGCGGACTCGGTGGGCGACAGTGCCTCAGTAATGGCCCTAGAGGAACCATGGGCGTTGCTGGATACAAGGACGAAGTTTTCCTCCATGTCATCATCGTAGTCGGAAACGTCGAGGATGCTTTCTTCCCTCCACGCAGACAAGTTTTGATTCATGAACAAAGCACGGGACACATTACCAGAACTGAGTCGGCAAAAATGATGACGGCAATCCCCACGGATGGTGCCAGCTGTCGACGTCTAGAACTCTCGTTACAGATCGGACAAAACAAAATTACAAACAGGAAATGGAGATTGCTATCTATTCGCCAAAGGACTCGAAATTGTGATTTATATTGCAAATAGTATGCTCTGATTATAGGGAAAATGACTATAAATCCACGTGAATTCATAATCATTTTCCCTGTAATCAGAGCATACCCTTTGCAATATACATCACCATTTTGAGTCCTTTGGCGAATAGATAGCAATATCTATTTCCTGTTTATAATTTTGTTTGTCTGTTCTGTAGCGAGAGTTCCAGACATCGACACCACTGATGGGAGTGGAAAAGTTGGATCATGCACGATGCACGGGCAGTGGAAATGGCCGACGGTGGCTCTGGGCACGGGCTGGGCGCGTGGTGGTGGCAAGAGGAGCTGAGGGTGGCGCACGAGCCTCGGGTGACTAGGGCGGCGCAAGGGCGATCGGAGCGGGGCGATCTTGGTTGGGGCGAGGCGGGGACGCCAGCAGTCGGGACGAGCAGAGGCCAGGAGAAAGAAGAGCCAAGATAAAGAAAAAGGAAAAATAAAAAAATAAAATTTGAAAACTCCGAAAATAAAATAAATAAAGAGAAAACCCAAGAAAATTCTAGAAAATTCATTGGAACCTAAAGAACTTGAATAATTTTTTTTTGAATTAATTGAAGTTTATTTTAATTATTTAAAATGTTTTCATTTTTGAAATTTCAACTTAATCTTTAATTAATTCAATAAAAATTCAAATGGTTCATTTTAGTTTTAAAGCTTCAAAAGACTCTAAAATTTGGGATGTTACAAACCTACCTGTAACACCCTGGCCCAAAATCCGCTCAATGCCCAGCCCACCGTGGTGCGGATCCGCGCACACATAGCACCCCACTTAGACTTTCGTCCTCGCTTCGTGTAAAATGGTTAACCCGGAAGTGCTAAGTTTGGACCCAACAGGCATTATATACTACTACAACTCACTTTAGATAAGCAATATGGGACTAATCCCAACACATGACTCCACATGGGCCATATGGACCGCACTATGAGTAGGCCGGGGTATTACATTCAGCCCCCCTCAAGGGCTGACGCCCTCGGCAGCACACCGCATACGCGGCAATGCCCAGAACCACCCCTCGGTACACGTCCGTGTGTCCAGTGTTGGCATATATGCCATGCCGTGTGTCCACTCTAGGACCACACACACCATGCGCCATATGCCCACACCCTTGTCCCGCACGCGCCCGTGCAGCGAAGGTTGATGCTCTGATACCATCTGTAACACCCTGGCCCAAAATACGCTCAATGCCCAACCGACCGTGGGGCGGACGCGTGCACACATAGCACCCCACTTACACTTTCGTCCTCGCTTCGTGTAAAATGGTTAACCCGGAGGTGCTAAGTTTGGACCCAACAGGCATTATATACTACTACAACTCACTTTAGATAAGCAATATGGGACTAATCCCACCACATGACTCCACATGGGCCACATGGACTGCACTATGAGTAGGCCGGGGTATTACACTACCCCCCTTAAAGGGAATCCCAACCCTGAGATTCAGGTTGACTAGAGATTAGGTGCGGAAACTTGGCCTTTAGGTCCTCTTTACGCTCCCAGGTGGCTTCCTCTTTGGTGTGATTGCTCCACTAGACTTCATAGAAACGGATGATCTTGCTCCTTATCACACGCTCTGCTACTTCTAAAATCTTGATGGGTTGCACCTTGTAGGTGAGATCTTCCTACAGATCAATTGCTTCCAACTGCATCTGCTCCTCTGTCACTCGCAGACACTTCTTCAATTGTGACACATGGAAGACATCATGCACATATGACAGCTGAGGTGGGAGCTCCAATTTATAACCAACTTCTCCCCTTCTGATTAGAACTGGAAAAGGTCCAATGTATCTTGGTTCAAGTTTTCCGCTCACTCTGAAATGATGCATTCCCTTGAGAGGTGACACCTTTAAGTACACGTGATCTCTAGGTGCAAAAGTTAAATTTATGCGACTGTTATCAACATAACTTTTCTTCCTGGTCTGTGCTGTTCTCATCTTTTCCCGAATAGACTGAACTTGATCTTCAGCCTCCTTAAAGACATATGATCCAAACACTTGTCCTTCTCCCGTTTCAGTCCAATACAAGGGTGTCCTGCATTTTCTTTCGTAAAGAGCTTCAGACGGGGACATCTGTAGGCTTGATTGATAACAGTTATTGTATGAAAACTCTACATAGGGCAAACTTTGATCCCAACTGGTCTTGTTTGCTAGAGCGTAGGCTCTCGACATATCTTCTAGGATTTGATTTACTCTTTCTATTTTTCTATCTGTCTATGGATGGTAAGCTGTACTGAAATTCATATTAGTGCCCAAAATACTATGCAGTTTCTGCCAGAATCTTGAGGTGAACTGGGATACTCGATCCGACACGATCTTCTTTGGTAAACCATGCAGACATACTATTTTTGTAATATACAATTCTGCAAGTCTGTCTCACGAGTAGGTAGTCTTGACTGGGATGAAGTGTGCAACTTTTGTTAGACGATCTACAACAACCCAGATAGAATCATATCACAATCTTGTTCTCGTTAAACCGACAATAAAGTCCATGCCAATTTCCTCTCATTTCCACTTAGATACCTTTAAAGGTTGCAAGAATCCAGCAAGTCTCTAATGTTTGGCTTTAACTCGCTAGCAAACATCACAATGTGCTACGTATTCAGCAATCTCACGCTTCATTCTAGGCCACCAATATAACTCCTTGAAATCTTGATACATCTTAGTGCTTCCAGGGTGAATGGAATTAAGGTTTCATGCGCTTCCTTAAGTATCAATTTTTTAAGCTCTTTCTGATCTGCTATGCAAATACGCTTCTTAAACCAAATAGTTCATTGCTAATCTTCTGAAAATCTTAAGGATTTACCCTTCTTCGTGTTGCCCTTTATCTCCTTGATATCTGCAACTTCAACCTGAGCTTTTCTAATCTAATTTTGCGGAATAGGTTGTACTTCCAAAGCGACTAAGTAACCTTCTTCAACCAATTTAAGCTTGAGCTTTTGAAACTATTCATTCCTTGTTGGCTAACTCTCCTTGATCATCAGAGTATTGTAGTAGATTTTTCTACTTAAAGCATCAACTACTACATTAGCTTTGCCCGAATGATAATGGATTCCAATATCGTAATCTTTAATCAACTTCAACCATCTTCTCTGCCTCATATTAAGATCGGCTTGAGTAAAAATATACTTCAAGCTATTATGGTCAGTTTAAACTTCACAGCGATTACCAATGAGATAATGACGCTATATCTTCAAAGCATGCACTACGACAGCCAATTCTAAGTCATGAGTGGGGTAGCTCACTTCATGAGACCTCAATTGTCGCGAAGCATACGCTACTACCTTCCTTTCTTGCATCAGGACACATCTGAGACCATGTCGTGATGCATCATAAAAAATCTTAAAATCCTTCCGAACGTCGGGCACAATCAACACTGGTGTGGGGGTCAAACGCTTCTTCAATTCTTGAAAACTCTGCTCACATTCTAGCGTCCAAGAAAATTTCTTCTCCTTCTTCAATAACTAAGTGAGGGGTCTTGCTATCCTAAGAATCCTTCTATGAACCAACGATAGTATCCTGCCATACCAAGGAAGCTTCTGATCTGAGGCACTGTCTTGGGCGACTCCCAGTTGAGCACATCCTTGACTTTGCTAGGGTTAACAGCAACTCCTTCTGCAGACATGACGTGTCCCAAGAAGGTGACTTCTTTCATCCAAAACTCACACTTGCTGAATTTGGCATAGAGTTGATTATCTCTAAGCCTCTCTAGGATCAAGCGTAGATGCTCTTCGTGTTCTTCCTCACTCTTGGAATATACTAGAATATCGTCAATGAAGACAATGATGGATTTATCTAAATAATCCATGAATATTTTATTCATCAAGTTCATAAAGTAGGCAGGAGCGTTGGTCAATCCAAAAGACATATCCGTGCACTCATACAGTCCATACCGGGTTGAGAAAGCTATCTTGAGAATATCCTCTTGATGAATTTTTAGCTGATGGTAACCTGACCTCAAATCTATCTTTGAGAACACTCCGGCTCTCTTCAACTGATCAAACAGATCATCAATCCTAGGAAGAGGTTACTTGTTTTTTATGGTGACTTCATTGAGTAAGCGATAATCCACGCACATTCGCTAGGTACCATCCTTCTTCTCAACAAAGATCACCAGAGCTCCCCACGGTGAAGAACTTATTCAGACAAAACCTTTATCCTGTAGCTCCTTGATTGTAACATCCCAAAAATTTGGTCTGTTTTGAAGTTTTAAAAGAAAAGTAACCATTTGAATTTTTCTGCTAAAGTTAAAAGCTTAATTGGAATTTTCAGAGTTCAAAAACAATTTAATATGAATAATCTCAACATAAACTATTATCAAAATTATTTTTATTTGGATTCTATGGGCTTGGATATATTTTCTAGATTTTTCTAGAATTTTTATGAATGCATTTGCTATTTTCTAGTTGTTATTTGCATTTTCAGTATTTTCTAAAAAGAAAAACTATTAAAAATCTCATATATGCTTTTGGGCTCAATTCCTTTAACCCGGCCCAATCTCATTTCTTTGGCCAGCCGCTTCCTGCTCAGCCCAAGCTGCCGCCTGTGATTTTCCTTCGCGCGGGTGCACACGTGAAGTCAACCAAGTCAGCCAGCCCGCTCCTTGCTTTCTTCGCACGCGTGAGCCCAGCCGCTTGCCTTTCTGTTCGCGTGAAACCGAGCCGTGGGCCAGCCTTGTTCGCTCGACCCCGTATGGCTTTTTCTTCCGCGTGAATCAGCTTGGGCTGCATCTTCTTTTCCCATCCGCAAGGCCCGAGCGAGCAGCTGCTCCTTTCCATTTTTCCCGCTGGCCGCCAGGTGGACCCGTTGCACTGCTCATTCGTCTTCAACCTGAACTCGGGAGTCCCTGTCCAACACGCAGCGCCACCGGCTCTTTGGAAACCCTAGCTCCAGTGCTATATAAAGCCTCCCCACCGCGTCATATCCACCGCGCCGCCGTCCTCTCTCCAAACCCTAAAAGTCTGGTCTTGATCTCTTCTTCGTTGCACCGCCATTGCCAAAAGACCGAAGGCCGCCGAAGCTTCATCTTTGGCGAAATTCGCCACCGTTGGTCCACCTCAGCCCGTGCCATCTTCGCCTGCGGGTTCACATCACCGAGGTCTACGCCATGCTCACATTATCTTCGCTCGAGGACCTCTACATCGCCGTCGACCCCGCCATTCCAAATCTGTTCGTGTGGCCACCTTGTTTGATATGCTACTCGGTGAGCTCCCCGCCCCTTTGGAGCGTGTCATCTCGTGTCCCAGATTGATCCCACCTAATCCCCCTCATCCTTCTTGCTCCTTGGCCACCGAATGACGTTCACCGTCCTCACCCGTGAGCATCGCCGCCACCAGAGTCGCCTCCGCCGTCATCTCATCGCTGGGATCACGGAGTCGCCACCTCTCTCAGCATCGTCAGGCCGTTGGAACCCGTTTGCTCTTCAGTAGGACCTCGATCGTCTCTGTTCATCTTCGCCACCGTGGGCATTGCTGCCGGCCATGGCCTGTTTGTCCTCTGCTTTCTCTTTGTTTTCTCTCCCATCCGACGTGGAAGCCACCTTAGCCTTTTGCTCATGTGGCGTAACCGTCAGCATCCATGTGGCACCTCCAAAACCAAACCAGATCCAATCTCCAAGAACTCAATCCACCATACACCATCTCAATGCAATGTGGGACCCCTTGTCATCCATTAATTTCCCCTCTCTCACTTACCAGTGGACCCCACTTATAAGTCTCCAGTTCTGTTTATTTATTTTAATCCGAAGGAATATTCTCTGGATATTCTTTTCTCTCTCAATTTCATCATTTCATGTGAATCTTGCAAAAGTCATATCTTTTGCATCCGAACTCTGATTGAGTCCATTCAAATTCCTAAATTCATCTAAATTCAAGATCTATTTATCTAAGTTTTTTATTTAATTTTTAGAGTTTTTTTTGTCTCTGTTCTTTATTTATTTGGTTTATTTGCCTTGTTTGCGATTAGACGTTGATACTTCGGGAAGCTTTGAGCAAGCAGGAGCATACCAAGATCAAGATCAATCCCAGGATTTATTCCAAGGCAAGCCGTAGTCCTTTGATCATATTGAACCTATGATTTCAAAAGTATATTGTTTTATACCACTGCATACTATCTTTATATAAATTGTTTTTGGATTAGTTACTACCTGTTGTCATTATGCCTCCTTTGATTATTTGAATGCTATGAATCCTTTGTCACCATAGCTTGGATAATTTTAGTTGGACATATTCATATCACCAACATGGGTATCGTATAGATGCTTAGTTTGGCTTAGTTACGATGGGTTCATCATCACATGTGTCATAATGATTAATCTTGACTTAATGAAATATGGAATCGTGGTGGTGAGCCACTCTTGTTAAAATTTATGTACCATGACTGGGTGTGTCATTGGTCTTGGTTAAACAAAATGGTTTTTGCTCAAGTGAGTGGTTGGTGGATAGTGGTGGTGTTTCTACACAATGTGGGTCTATGGTATTTCTCGCCTGAGTAGCTTGTCAAGGAGTTAATATTGTGAGCTATTGAACCGGGCCTTAACAGTACAACCACATGTCCAGTATGGGACGGACCTGGCTAACTAATTAACAATATCTTAAATTCGGTTTTGTCGTGGAAAGTGTGAGTTATGGGAAACGTATTCTCACAGGCACAAGAGGGGGGCCTTGTCTGGTCGGAAAGACATTCAGTGTTGAAATCTTAGCGGGCAGAATTGAGTTAAGAAAGAGCTTTGTAAAAGCCTTGTGATGATCACTTAAGTCGCACACCCAAGGAAGTGTGGTCAGACTCTTTGAGTTGATTAATCTCTTATGGGTCAAGTTGTACAACCTCTGCAGAGTGTAAAACTATTCGAATAGCTGTGTCCGCGGTTATGGACGTGCTCGGGGATTTCACACAAGAGATAGAGTTTATTTAAAATGAGTCGGAGTGTGGATGAGAAGTTCACTTGATGAATATAATGTTTGTTTGGTGAACAGGTCATTCACTTGGTGGTTTGTGTCGATTGGTGAATTGGGGATTCAGTTATCATTGGTTTGGTTGGGAAGTGAATGGGCAGTTCACTAGTTGTTTCAAAGAAATTGTTTAATTATTTATTATCGTTTTCAACTACGCATTTCAATCTATTTATTGTATTTGTCGTAAATGCTGCTTTCTGCAAAAGAACCATATAGCCAACCTTTGTCAGGCCGTGCATGAATACTATTTGCATACATTTCCCTACGGCTTGCTGAGTACATTCAAAAGTACTCATGGCTTGTGCCCTCTGTTTGATCAGCAGCTGAAGAAGACCTCCCTGGGTGCTCCGACCTCTTTGTAGAGGAGGTCTATGAAGGTTTTGCGGATTAGGATGCGTTCTCCACTCGATTTCCTGTAGGCATGTTGATTGACCTTTTCAAGAGTTTCGTTCCGTTGCAAGAGTTTATTTGTTTCTTTAGCCCTGCGTGGCAAGTTAATTAAACGTTGACCATAAGGACCAGTTATTATTATTATTTGTATTCTGAGATCTTTTTAGTTAAATCGAATAAATGGATGGTATTTCATCATTGTTTCCTATGTGAGCTAGCTACTGATCTGGGACTAGTTCAGCATACACAGAGGGTTCCTGAGATGTATTTTCGGGTCCCGACATTGATCTGCTTCTTCATCTAAGCTAGGTCATCGGCAAGCAAATAGTAGGTCTCTTAGAAATAGGTGGAGTTCTAGGAACTAGGTTGATGATGAACTCTATACCCCTGTCTGGTGGCATCCCAAGTAAATCATCGAGAAAGACATTCAGAAAATCTTTGACCACGGGCACATCCTCCAAAGCTACAATCTTGACACTACAAACTAGTGCTCCATCACGCTTTTCTGTGGAGGCTTCAAATTTTACTTTGGTTCCAACCGGATTGACCAAAGTGATGCTTCTACCACCACAATCTAAAATTGCTTGGTGAATAATAAGCCAATACATTCCCAAAATAACATCTAAGGACTTGGTGTCAATGATTATGAGGTTAGCTAGAAATTCTACCCCTTCTATAATCACTTTAACTTTTGGGCAACCTTGGTTTGTACTCAACTCCAAACTAGGTGATTGAACCAATAAAGCAGTTTTAAGAGTTGTAGCCTTTAGTTGATGTTTTACAACAAAACTCTAAGAAACAAACGAATGTGAAGCTCTAGAATAAAAAAAAATAGTAGCAGGTGTTGAATTAACTAGGAACTTACCCAACACCATGCCCAAAGCTATCTAGGCTTCCTTTTCCGTGACATGGTTCACATGGCCTCTCCCAAAATACTATGGAGTCCTTGCAGTTGCATTTGGGGTCTGAGGTACTCCACATCCTACTCCTGGCATGGGGGTTCTGGTCGGAGTAGCTCCCAAATTGAATCTAATAGGTGTTGGAGCTTGCTTCCGCGAACAAGTGTTGGTGTAGTGGCCCGTCTCATGATAGTTAAAACAGGTAATTCCTATGGTAGGATTGTTGTTTCTTAGTGGCTGGTTGTTGTTGTTGCCGAAATTGCGAAATCCTACAGCAGCTGGGTGAGGTGCCATCGTAGGGGGTCCTGAATGCAGCAGGAGGAGTGAAACGGACAGGGTGCTACACATTCATTCTGGCTCTCTGCGGATGATTTTGATGAGCACCCTGCTGCATCATTTTCCTCTTGTAGGATTCCTCAAGCTCACGACGAGACTCCTCTATGAGCATGGCCTTGTCCATCAAATGCTAAAAATCCACAGTCGTTGCCAACGACTTAAACCTTCAAGATAGGGTTGAGTCCCCGCTTGAAATACTTCTGACGTGCATCATCAGTTTCCCTGTTGTAGCTTACAAAACTCATTCTTCTTCATCTCCACCTTTCCATTTGGAAAATGAGAGTGGCAGAAAGCTTCTGAGAACTCAGCCCAATTGATAGCTTGATGATTTTCATGGGTGGCACAGTAATTCTCCCACCATTCTGTGACAGTGCCCTCAAGCTGATGTGCGGCGTATAGAACCTTCTCACGGTCATCACACCGAGCAATGGCAAGCTTCTTCTCTATAGAGTGTAACCAATCATCTATGCCCAAGGGTTCGAAAGAGCTAGAGAATGTAGGTGGATGTGTCCTCATGAACTCTGCCAACTTTGATTGCGAAAAAGCTGGTGGTGGTGGTGGTATGGCTGTTGCTTGGTTGTTCTGGTTCAGCATTGTGACTAGAGCAGCAACAGTCTGGTTCTGTTGATTCATCATCTGATTCATATTCTGCATCATGGTATTCATGAACTGCGTCTGAGCTGCCAAGAACTGACCCAAGCCTTGATCTGCTATTGCGGTCGGTGGAGGTGGTGCATTAGGATCCATGGGTTCACCTTAACTTGCGGTGTTGCAGGTCTGAAACATCTACAGAGCAGACCGATGGTTAAAAGATGAGAGGAAACAAGCAAAAGATAAGTGGTAAAGTCTTCTAGGGGAGTAGGCCACCCAGAAACAGAAAACAAAAGAGAACATAGCCAAGAAGGCTACACAAGAAGCAATAAACACTCGCAACAGAAAAGCCTAAAACACATGAACAAGACGATGCTAACTAGTCTAACTTATGTAGGTGGTCAACTTAGACACAAATGGCAAATCTCGAAACTTCCAGGCCATCCATCGCTTGGATCACCGAAGACTCGACCCCAAATGCTTTGAAAAAACCAGTGAACTATCCGTTCACTTCCCAACCAAACCACCATCCAAGGTTTCTGAAAAACTCTATATCCCATGTGAAATCACCAGGCATTATCCATAACCGGGGACATGGCTATTTGAATAGTTTTGACACTCTGCAGAGGTTGTACAGCTTGACCCACAATAGATAATTAACTTATAATGTCAGCTATGACACGCTTCCGTAGGTGTGCGACTAAGTGATTATCACAAGGCTTTTATAAAGCTCTGACTTAACCTAGTTATGCTTGCTAAGGTTTCACCACCGACTGGTTCCATCCATCACAATCGTTGCCCCCCTCTTGTGCCAATGTGAATGTCCAACCCAAAGTTCACATTTCCACCCAAGACAGAACTAAAATTAAGACATTACTAATTAATTAGTAAGATCTATCCCATACTGGACATGTGGTTGAACGATAAGGCCTAGATCATTGGCGCACAAAATTAAGTCATTGGGGATTACTCAGGCAAGACAACCTCATCTAAAATGTGCTCCTTGCACCCCCTTTACTGCACGTTCATTCGCTTGAGTATGAAAATATTTTTTGTTCAACCAGGCCCAGTGGCATCCCCTGCCATGGCACAATAATTTTTACAATAGTGGCCTCCCTCCACAATTCCATATATCATTGATTCAAATTTAACATTGTTGAACATGTGATCATGAGCTCATCGTAACTAAGCATGACTAAGCATATTATGCCACTAATGTTGGAATTACTAATATTTCCAACTAATATCAACCCTTCCTATGATGTCCAAGGATACATGTCATTCACAATTATTCATGGTGGCATAATGTCAAATAGGTAATTAGCTACTCCCGAAAATAATTGATACAAAATTAGCATGCATGTTGATATAAAACAATATAATTTTGTGTAACATCCAAATTTTTTGAAGTCTTAAAATCTTTTTGAGTAGTTTAGCCTTTGGAAAACTCACCCAAGATTTTATTTGAATTTTAATAAAGCTTAATGTGGACTTTCGATAGCAAAACAATTTAATGTGCCTACTATCAACATCAATTAATGTCAAAACTATTTTATTTGGGTTCTATGTGCTTGGAAATATTTTGCAGATTTTTCTAGAATTTTTTCCAAGTTCATTTGCTATTTGTATTTTCTGTATTTTCTAAAAATGCAAAACTATTAAAAATCTCAAAAATTCCTTTGGGCCAAAACCCACTCCTATTCTATTTCTAGACTAGCATTGTGCAGCCTAGTCGCCGCACCCGCGCCTCGCTTTCCACTAACATGTGGGCCCCGTATGTCAGCGTCTCTCTCTCTCCTGCTCACCCGCGCCGCCTTGGTCCCACCTGCCAGTCTGTTGGGACCCAAAAATGCAATTCAAGAACCCTCTGTGTATTCTAAACTAGTCCCAGATCAGTAGCTAGCTCACACAGAAAACAGTGATGAAATACCATCCATTTATTCGATTTAACTAAAAAGAGCTCAAAGTAACAAATAATAATAATAACTGGACCTTATGGTCTATGTTCGCTTGACTTGCCACACAGGGCTAAAGAAACAAATAAACTCTTGTAACAGAACGAAAATCTTGAAATGGCCAATCAACATGTCCACAAGCAATCGAGTGAAGAACGCATCCTAATCCGCAAAGCCTTCATAGTACTCTTGGGTAGCTTGATATTCTTCAACTGATCAACAATGGCGTAAAGCCGTGAGTACATAAAGCACTCAACAAGTCGTGGGGAAATGTAAGCAAATATTATTCATGTAGGGCTTGAACAAAGGTTAGCTGTATGGTTCTTTTGCATAAAGCAGCATTGACGATAAATACAATAAATAGATTGAAATGCGTAATTGAAAGAATAGTAAATAAGTAAACAATTTCTTTGAAATAACCAGTGAACTACCCATTCACTTCCCAAGACAAACCACCACGTGAATTACCCATTCACCAACGAACATTATATTCATTAAGTGAACTTCCCATTCACACTTCGACATATTTTATAAAGAAACTCTATCTCTTGTGTGAAATCTCCGGACATGTCCATAACCGATGATGCGTGTGACGACCCACCCTGTGATACACACAAAAGGTCCGGGAGGACCATTTTTTTTAGCTGCGGTGCTACCCCACAGAAGCGGTAGCACCGCTCGATGCATCCCGAGGAGGTCTAGTATCAGAGCCCTGGTCGGCTGTAGGACGTGGCCATAGGTAGAAAGGTCGTTTTAGTTTTGATTCAAAATTTATTTTCTAAAGCAAATCAACTTAAAAACTTGTTTAGGGGTTCTCTCCTTGCTCAGGTTCTATGCTGCTCTCAACTTGTCCAAATCATTTCTTATCTTATTCTACTTCAATCTTAACCCCTTCTTTAATTCTGTGATCTTGTCTTTGCTGGAACCCTGATTTAAAGTCTAACTTGACCTCCTTGCCTTTATAACTTCTATAGGGCTGATTTCAAGTAAGGTCAGTGTTAGTGGTCCTTTTAGTTGGAGGTCGATTAGTTTGGTCAGTAGACCTTTGGTGAAGTTTGTTGCCTCTTTTTGGCCTCCTGGCCTTTTGGTTTTCTCTTGGGTTTAACCAAGTCGCCCCTAATAGATGATCTATCTTTCTCCCCTGTTCTAACTCATCTTGGTGCTTTATCCCTCTCACCTGTTATGCTTTCTTTCTTACTTTCTAAACCTGGAGAGTTCGGTGCAGATGGTTCAGACTCGGCAGTCAACAAGTCAGAATGAGCCCCCCAGAACAGTTGCCTCCACCCCCACCTCCTCCAGTGGCAGCATCAGACCCGGGTTTTGGGCAATTTATGGCAGCACAAGCCCAAATGATGAGTTCTATGATGCAGAATATGAACCAAATTATGGCTCAACAAAGCCAGACCACCAATGCTTTACTTGCCATGATGAGCCAGAGTAGTCAAGCTGCAGCGGTGCCTCCACCTCCACCCCTGCCCACCATCAGTCAAGGCTGTCAGAGTTCATGAAGACGCGCCCAGCTACCTTTTCAAGTTCCCCTGAGCTCTTAGATGCAGATGACTGGCTGAGATCAAGAGAGAAAAAGCTGGATATCGCTCGCTGTGAAGACAGGGAAAATGTTTTGTTTGCCTCACATCAATTGGAAGGGGCTGCAGCTGAATGGTGGGACACATTTTGTGCCTCACATGTTGACCCCCAGAGGATCACTTGGGCAGAATTCTCTGCAGCTTTTCGCCATTCTCATGTTCTTGATGGGAAGGTAGAGATGAAGAAAAATGAATTTAGAGACCTCAAGCAAGGCAGCATGTCAGTGAGTGAGTATCTCACTAAGTTCACACAATTGTCACAATATGCCCGTGAGGATGTGGCTACAGATGATGCACGGCAGAAGCGTTTTAAGCGAGGCCTCCATCCCAGTCTCAAGGTTCAAGTCGTTGGAAATGACTACCCCGATTTTCAGCATATGGTGAACAAGGCAATGCTCATTGAAGAGTCCCGAAGGGAGCTTTCTGAGTCCTTCAAGAGAAAGGTGCCACCTTCTAGTGCTCAACAAAGACCTCCCCCGCGTGCCAAGACTTTTGTGCAGTATCAACACAAGCGTCAAGGACCAACTGGACCCTCCAGGACCTCTGCCAAGACCTCCCACCCGGCTACCCCAACCCAACACAGATCATTGGCGGCACCAAGCAACCACTGCCGACCTCCACAAAGAAATGGGATCACACCTTCAAGTGTCACCAAGTGGGGCATTTCGCCAATCAATGCCCACTGAAAACTGAGCAAGCCGCAAGGACCTCCACTTCAAGACCTCCCCCAGCCAAGACCTCTCAAGCAGCAGGACCTCCTCAAGCTAGGACCTCCCAATCTTATGGAAGAGGTCGTGTGAATCATGTTGCAGTGGAAGAAGCTCAGACCTCCTCAGATGTGGTTCTAGGTATGTTCCTAGTAAATTTAGTGCCAGCTGCAGTTTTGTTTGACTCTGGAGCTTCCCATTCGTTTATCTCTCGGAGTTTTGCTGAAAAGCACCGGTTTCAAGTTGTTACTCTTAAGACTACCTTGTTGGTCCAATCCCTCGGTTCGGAGTTAAGCACGAACCAGGGTTGTCCACAAGTTAAATTGGTCATAGAAGGAGTAGGATTCCTAGCCAACCTCATCCTTTTGGACACCAGGTCCCTAGATGTGATCTTGGGCATGGATTGGCTAGCTGACCACCATGCAGTGTTGGATTGTAGTGGCAAGATTATTTCTTTGACCAGCCCTAGTGGTGCCACGGTGAAGTTTGAAGCCTCCTCAGAGAAGCTCAGTGGGGCCTTATCTTGTAGTGCTCAAGTTCATGCTTTGGAAGATGTCCCTGTTGTTAAAGAGTTTGCTGATGTGTTCCCTGATGAGCTCCCAGGAATGCCTCCAGACAGAGACCTTGAGTTTGTTATCAACCTTGTCCCAGGAACCTCCCCCATCTCCAAAAGTCCTTACAGGTTACATGTTGATGACCAAGTAGAGTTGAAGAAGCAAATAGAAGACTTGCAGAGCAAGGGTTTTATTAGACCTAGCTCCTCACCTTGGGGAGCCCCAGTAATCTTTGTGCCCAAAAAGGATAGCACTCAAAGAATGTGTGGGGACTACAGAGCTCTTAATGATGTCACTGTCAAGAACAAGTATCCTTTGCCAAGAATTGATGATTTGTTTGATCAATTGAAGGGAGCTGCTGTGTTTTCAAAGATAGATTTGAGGACAGGATATCACCAACTCAAGATTCGAAAAGTGGACATCCCAAAGACAGCTTTTTCAACTAGGTATGGGTTGTTTGAGTTCACTATCATGTCTTTTGGGCTGACCAATGCCCCTGCCTATTTCATGAATTTGATGAACAGAGTGTTCATGGAGTACTTAGACAAGTTTGTCATTGTCTTCATTGATGACATTCTTGTATATTCCAAGAGTGAAGAGGAGCATGCAAAGCATCTCTTTTCGGTTTTGGAGAAGCTGAGAGCTCATCAGCTCTTTGCTAAGTTTAGTAAGTGTGAGTTTTGGCTAAAAGAGGTGGTCTTTTTAGGGCATGTTTTGTCAAAGGAAGGAGTATCTGTCAACCCTAGTAAGGTTCAAGATGTGCTCAATTGGGAAGCTCCTAGATCAGTGCCTCAAGTCCGAAGTTTTCTTGGTATGGCGGGGTACTCTGAAGGTTTATTGAAGGCTTTTCCCGGTGCAAGACCTCTAACTCAGCTGTTAAAGAAAGAAAAGAAGTTTCTTTGGACCTCTGATTGTGAACAAAGCTTCCAAGAGCTCAAGAAGAAGTTGACCTCTACCCTAGTTTTGGTTCTCCCAGATGTCAGGAAAGACTTTGAAGTCTATTGTGATGCATCAAAGCAAGGACTTGGCTGTGTTCTAATGCAAGAAAAAAGAGTGGTAGCCTATGCCTCAAGACAGTTGAAGCCCCATGAAGCCAACTACCCTACTCACGACCTAGAGTTAGCTGCTGTGGTGCATGCTTTAAAGATTTGGCGCCATTACCTCATTGGTAATAGGTGTGAAATTTATACTGACCACAAAAGCCTAAAGTACATCTTTACTTAGGCAGACTTGAATTTGAGACAAAGGAGGTGGCTAGAGCTAATTAAAGACTACAATGTGGGGATTCATTACCACCCAGGCAAGGCCAATGTGGTGGCAGATGCTTTAAGCAGAAAATTTTATGCCAATACATTGATGATCAAAGAGAGCCAACCTACTTTGCATGAAGAATTCCTGAAGCTTAGGCTTGAGCTAGTTGAAGAAGGGTTTGTAGCAGCTCTGGAAGTGCAACCTACCTTGCAAAAGCAGATCAAGGCAGCTCAAGTTGGAGATGCTGACATCCAAGAAATCAAGGCCAACATAAGAAAAGGGAAGGCTGCAAGGTTTTCTGAAGATGATCAAGGTGCGGTCTGGTTTGATAAGAGGCTCTGTGTGCCTAATAACACAGAGCTCAAGGAAGTAATACTTAAAGAAGCACATGAGGCATTGTATTCTATTCATCCGGGAGCTACAAAAATGTATCAAGACATCAAGGATTTGTATTGGTGGTCAAAAATGAAGAGAGAAATAGCAGATTTTGTGGCCAAATGTGATACTTGCCAAAAAGTTAAGACAGTACACCAAAGACCTGGAGGACTTTTAGTGCCTTTACCCATACCCGAGTGGAAATGGGAAGAGGTCGGGATGGACTTTATAACTGGTCTACCCCGTACCCAAGCTAGTTTTGATTCTATTTGTGTCATTGTGGATAGGTTAACTAAAATGGCTCACTTTATTCTTGTGAAGACTACCTATTCTGGAGACAAGCTGGCAGAAATTTATATGGCAAAGGTTGTATGCTTGCATGGTGTCCCAAAGAAGATAGTCTCAGACAGAGGATCTCAGTTCACCTCCAAATTCTGGCAAAAGCTACATGATGCCTTGGGCACAGACCTCAACTTCAGTACAGCATACCACCCACAAACAGATGGCCAAACTGAAAGGGTTAATCAAGTCCTTGAGGACATGCTGAGAGCTTATGCTCTGGAAAAGCAATCTAGTTGGGACAAGATGTGTTGCCATATGCAGAATTTTCCTACAATAACAGCTACCAAGCCAGCCTCCAAATGTCCCCTTTTGAAGCTATTTATGGGAGAAAGTGTAGAACTCCTTTGTCTTTGAATGAACCGTGAAATCTTGATGAAACCGTGAAGGACAAGTTCTTGGACCCGACCTTTTGAAAGAAGCTGAAGACCAAGTAAGGTCAATAAGGGAGAAGTTGAAGACTGCATAGACCCGACAAAAAAGCTATGCAGACATTAGGTGTAGGGACCTAGCTTTTGTTCCTGGAGATCAAGTCTACCTCAAGGTGTCACCTCTCAAGGGTATGCAGCGGTTTAGAATCAGTGGAAAGCTTGCTCCAAGATTCATCGGACCATTCCCAATTCTTGCCCGAAGGGGTGAAGTGGCCTACAAGTTAGACCTCCCACCTCAGCTTGCTGGAGTTCATGATGTATTCCATGTGTCACAATTGAAGAAGTGCTTGCGAGTGCCAGAGGATCAAATGCCTTTAGAAGCACTGGACCTCCAAGAAGACCTCTCGTACAAAGAGCAACCCATCAAAATCTTGGACGTGTCCGAAAGAGTTACAAGGAACAAGACCACCAAGCTATGTAAAGTGCAATGGAGTAACCACTCTGAAGTCGAAGCAACATGGGAGCGTGAAGAGGACCTCAAGAAGGAGTTCCCCCACCTATTCTCTAGCTAAGTCTGAATCTCGGGGTCGAGATTCTCTTAAGGGGTGAAGGTTTGTAACGTCCCGTTTCTCCTAGGTCCTTGCCCAGTTTTTAAAATAAAAGTAACCATTTGGTTTTGTTGAGAACTCAAAGCTTAACCTGTTATTTTGAAAATTTGGAGAGTTTAACTGGAATTAATCAAACCTTAACTAAGCTCCTTGTGGCGCTCTCTGCTGGTTGTGGCTCTCTGTTGTTCTTCGCTGCCCCTTGGGTTGTTTTCCCTCCGTAGCTTCTCTGTGTGCCTCTGGGTGTATCTCTTCTCTTCTAACTTCCTTTGTTGGTTTGAATCTCTTTGAGATTTAGACCTCCCTCTCTGTTTTATCTCATCCTCTCTTTTAGGACATCCCCTTGCTTTGGGTTTTCCCCGCTGAGGATTCAGCTCGGGTTTGTGTTTCAAAACCCCTTTGATCTCTCAAAGCCAAGTTTGGCTTTGTTTCCTTTGGACCTCCCTGTGGACCTCTCCACGTTCATTTGTAATCCCTGAGTTCTTTTGGGCGTCCCAAGTCCCTCTGGACTTCCCCGTGCCCATATGGACCTCCTTGTATCCATATGGAACTCCTTTGGACCCTCTTTGCGTCCTTTAGGATCTCCCCTTGCTGAGATCTGGCCGTTAGGACCTCCTCTCTAGAGATCTTAACCGCTCAGACCTCCCCCATTTGGTTGCGGATGTGAGTTGGTGCTCACTCCACCTTTTCAAACATCAAATGTATTATGTGCTAGTGTTTTAACTTGCTGCTTTTCAATCTACCTATGCTATTGCTGTCAAAACTTGGCTTTGTGCAATCTAACCATACAGCTCTCATTTGGTAAGCCCTTGTATGAATATCATTGCATAAATGCTCCCTGTGTCTTGCTGAGTACATTCAAAGTACTCATGGCTTTAAGCCCTGTGTCAAAGCAGATTATGAAGATGACCAAGTGCAGGGCAGTGCAGACCTCTTTGAGGAGGATTTCTTCGACGATCCAGCTGCCTAGGACATCCTCCACTCGAAAGCCAGTGGGCTTGTTGGATGGCTTTTGCGTGCTTTTGGGTGTTGGTGCTTTAGAGCTCTCTGTTGCCAGTTGTAAGTCTTTGTCGGTTTTGTAAGCCCCCTGTGGCAGACCTCTTGTTATCAAGCTTGACCATAAGGTCCTGTTTAATATTAAGTTTAATTTGTCTACTTCATCTTTGTTTGACCTCGTGGTTGTGATATTAGCTTGTGTTCTTATGTGAGCTAGCTTCATTGTCCCGGTCTAGCTTCAGGATGCAGAGCGGTGACCTCCAGGAGGTCCTACGGGACTTAGCTTGGGAGGTCCTGTCGGACCTCTCTGTGATATACGCGGAGGTGCTACCGTGGGCTGTTGGCCAAGACCTCCAGGAGGTCTTGAAGACCTCTTGGGAGGTCCTGGTAGACCTCCTCGGGATGCATTGAGCGGTGCTACCGCTTCTGTGGGGTAGCACCGCAGCTCAAAAAAAAATGGTCCTCCCGGACCTTTGCTGTGTATCACAGGGTGGGTCGTCACAATGCGGCTATTCGAATAGATCAACTAACACTCTGCAGTGGTTGTACGCTTTACCCACAAGATATAACCAGTGTAGTGATCACCAATCATAACAAAACCCTTTAGAAATTTTATCTCAACAATTGGCTCACCCGTTGTACATACAGTCACCCCAACCTCACTGTTGGTTGACACACAACGCTGGACAGGGAAGCAGCGAACCGTCCCGCGATGTGACTTTAGAAAGAGTACACACCTCCACCCATATACTACCTGAGCAGTCAATGCCAAAACTCCACAACTTACTAGATTATGCCCGTCCCAGCAGGCATGTGGTTGTACGAAAGGCTCAGTTCAATGGCGCACAAGATTAAGTTCTTGACAAGTTACTCAGGCGAGTCTACCATAAACCCACGACGTGTTAACCCACACCCTCACTGCACAACCGCTCGCTCGAGCGAAAATTATTTTGTTTAACTGTGAGAACCCGGGGTATTTAACTTGTAATACTTAACCATTAAGATGATTTAAGCATTACAAATCGAATATCACGACTCTCAGCGTATATGTACTTCCCAGAATGCAGTACATATACCCCATAAAAATATTAAGCATCAACTCCATTCAATCACATAGAATCCAAAATACGACATAAACGATCCAAAAGACATACAGTATAAAGTTATTACAAACGGGCCGACCGGCCAAATAAAACTAAAGAGTCTAACATAACAGCGGAAGCAAAAAGGCCATAAGATGGCGATAACAAAAGCCGATTAGTGTGCCTTAACACACAAGGCAACCAACCAAGCCACCAACCTAGTCCTCGAAGCCGAAGCACATCTCACAAAAGTGCAACCCTTGGGGTTCCACTTCCTCCTCTACAACAATCTAATTAAAGCATAGCAAATGAGTACAAAAATATACTCGCAAGACTTACGTGTAGAGTAACAGGCCTATATAAATAGCTACATGCAAGCTTATTTAAGTGGAGCAGGCTCAAGACTCAAATTTCAGCATAAAGCAAGTTTTCATTTGCAATAATGTAATAGATTGAAAGCAATTTTACAATCTGAATTTATTTGATAAAAACAACGAGATACTAAACAATAATAGTAACAAAACAACCTGGAAGTGGCTAACCCAATAGCCACCACAACAATAGCATGAATTTCCCATTCATACCACCCACATCAAGTTTTAATTAAATGTTATAGTCTAGTTCTTGCACGACCTTACCAAGCATGTCCATAACCTAGGACGAGGCTATTCGAATAGTTTGAACCCTGCAGGGGTGTACCAATGTACCCACACGCCAGACCGCCTCTTTTGCCACTAGATTTAGCACACTTCCTTTGGTACGAGACGTTTCCAATATTGTGTATTAACTACGAGTCGCCCATATGGGAGGAAGCCCCATATGTTGATGCGGAGTCATCAAAGATGCTCATCTCCTTATAAAGGACGATGCTCCTTGCAGTTGATAACCTTCACCACTACTCACCCAAACACACACAAGTTTCTTTTTCAACACGACGCACACATCCACCATGCGACCCGGAGCTAACACACGCCAAAGTACTAAGTCAAGAGAGGTCCCATATCCCTCTCATGTGGTTAGCACGTAAAAGCGCTTGGCTTAGTGACACAAGTAACTCGGTCCTTGGGGACCTAGGCACCATTACATTCACACCCAACAGATCACACCAACATCCATTGTGCCCAAGTCATGAAACAATTTTATATTCAGTTCTCAGTTTTTGGACTTTACAAAGTAACCAAGCACAAGGTGCTGAGCATAAACATAGTAGTAATTTTGTGTGATCAAGGTTATCGACTAAGTCGATAACCGCCCAATTCTACAGGTAGCTAAGCATTTCTAAGCATGACATCGTAAAGACAATAAAAGAGCATAATTAAATCACCGGGCTCTAATTCACCAGCGATATTAATAACTTATGTTTGTGGCAGGGGATAACAAATTAAGGGCAACCATGCAATAGGAATAGCTACCTCTAATCGGAAAATTACTTTGACACAAAAGCATGCATACATATTATTTGCAAACAAAGTATTAGACTTGAAAATAATAGGACATTTATGATCAAACTGCTTGCCTTGCTGTGGTGGATTATCTTGCTGCAGAGGGTCACTCGCGCAATCAATATTATCGTTAGAACCTAGCGAAAGATGTCCAAATCACAATAAGAACGAATAACATCAAAAAGACGCAAAAATTCAAATTCATCCAAAAATTATGAAAAATTCACAGAAGGTAGAGCATGATTTTAGATGAATTTAGCAACAAGAATCAATTCATTTGGATGTTCTAAGCAAAAGTTATAACAGTTAGAAGATCAGTTTTCTGGAAAATTCAATTATAAATGAAACCGGTTACTGTTCATCTAAATTAATTATTTTGGTGAAAATTTCCAGAACAGTGGGCACTTGAAATTTTTATGGTAGGAAGAGCACCATATGAGATGAACAATGGAATTTGATTCACCTCATTTGGAGCTAAGATGAATTTCCTATGATTTTTCAAAGTTGTGAAAGTAGTACTCATGTTACATGCAAAATAAGATTTTTAGTAATAGCATCATGCTCACAACCTATTTTACAATAAACTACACTAACAGAGGATTCTAACAAAATTGAGTTTACTCTTTTTGGAGTTGCAGAGAAATATTTATGCATTTTTAAAGTTAGAGCAATTTTTAATGCAACAATAATACTAAACATAAAGTAATTTTGACAAATGCAATTTCTGGAACAGTAACATGATTTGATTCATTTTTGTAATAAAGTACATTTAAAAATGAAACTAACAAAATTTGAATCATAAATTTTGGAGCTAAAATGAATTACTTATGCAATTTTGAAGTTTAAACAATTTTCAGTTCACAAATAAAGCAATTCGGAAATTTATAATACATGCAATACTTTTAATACCCAAACAAGCCTAGCCCAAGCCACTGACCAGTGGGGTCCCGAGAACAGTGCCATTTTCTATTTTCCAACCAATTTCCAAATAAACCCGACAGGTGGGGCCCGTCTGTCAATGACACGGTCCACATGCGTAGTGCATGGACCGAGAGCCATGAACCAGGACCACGGGTGTACCGCCGGGTTACTGTGCACTAATGGCCTCGGGCCCACATGTAAGTCATACAAGAAATCAGTTAAAACGACATTTTTCGACAAAGATCCATCATTAAATACTAATCATCACCATTAACCCTTAATGACGCCGCTTCGGAATGCGCCATGCGCGGCCGCGAGCAGCAGCGAGCTTCCTCACCGGCTCGCTGGCGCTACGCGCCATGGCGGCCCGGGTGAGTGGTCAAAACAGTACCCTGGCAGCTAGGCGAAGCTAATGCTACCGGCGGTGAGGACTACGGTGGCTCACAGCGGCGGCGCGACGGCGAAGGGCGGAGGAGAGCTACGGCTACAATGGCATGTCGCGAAAAAAGGAACGCCCGCAGAAAACTATCATGCGCATAAGCTATAGGAGGGTTCAGGGAACTCACCACGACGACCCGGAGGTGGAGAAGTTGCCGGAGCTAGGCCGGCGACGAGATCCCGGGGCGGCGGCGACACCTCACCGAGGAGAGCTCCACCCGAGGACAGAGAGCAGGAATGGATGATGGAGGATGCATCCACGGTGCCTCTAGATGGTGCATAAGCGAGGAATCGAAGAATGGCTTACCGAGCCGGAGATGGGGAAGAAGGTGAGCTTTGCGGCCGAAAATGGGGAAAACTCGAAATCCCCGAGCTCCTGTGAATTGATTGCCAAATCGAAAGAGGGGAAATGCTTAGCAAGCCAAAGCATGCATGGTGACGTGGTTGAGCGAGGATAATAC
The DNA here is from genome assembly GCA_036346405.1 of Phyllostachys edulis. Lineage (NCBI taxonomy): Eukaryota > Viridiplantae > Streptophyta > Magnoliopsida > Poales > Poaceae > Phyllostachys > Phyllostachys edulis. Next base: position 18,780,880 of record CM070567.1, read on the forward strand.
TCACCGAAGCTATAGATGACCCGGTGGTGCCGCCCGGGTGCGCGCCCTGAAAACGCCGAGAGCACTAGATGGAACCAAGAGCTACAATCGAGGAGAGGGGAAAAGCTTAGCAAAAACAGAATCAGCAGCGAAAATAGGATTGAGAGGAACCCCAGGACTGGAGCTCACCCGCAAGATGCACCCGAGCGAGCCTCCCTCTCCTCGGCGGCCAGAGGAGAAGTGAGCGAAAATGGGGAGTGGGGAGGGGTATTATCCCCGGCCAAGGACAGAGGTGGCAACGGCACCAAACTGAGAAGCTGCGGATTGGCCGAGAGGGGCGGTGGATTGACGGCGTTGCCTGCGAGCCGACGGAGTTGGCAGCGCACACAGCGACGTGGCAAGCGTGTTCTGCCCGCTCGCCAACACGAGGTAGGAGACGCGCCTGACAAGCTGGGCCCGCGGCGTAGCATCTCAGCGCGAGTGCGCGATCACATGGAAAAGAATCGAGGCGGGCCGTTGGATCGGGATCCAACGGTCGACAACGCGCGAGACATTTATAACTTGGTGAAGCGGTACGCGATCTCGACCGCAGATGCGCGATCAGACGGTTGCATGCAACGCGCGAGTGAGATGGCTGGGCCGAGCCAAGTTGGCTCGGGTCGGAGCCCGAGTCAGGTTCAAGCTCGACAAACAGTGCTTTGGGGTTTTAATTTAAAAAGGCTGAGAAGTTTGGGAATTTTTGGAGGTAGCTCCGAAGCTCCAAAAATTCTAAAATTTTTATGGAAGCTTGCTGGATCAGAGAACAACCTGGTGTAATTGTTTGAGAAATTTTTGTGTGCTGGATTGCTCTCCAGAAAATTCACAAGCTGCTGCCCTAGAGGTTTGACCAGAATTCAAACTGGTTTGACTTGCTCTTTTGAAATAGCAAACAAAATCTAAAAATTATGAGATTTTGCAGAGAGGTTAGTAGGATGATCAAAATGATAGGAAAAATATTTTCAGAGGATGATCACAATATTTGATCGTGGAGTTTTTAAGGTTGACCATTTCCATCAATAGAACATTGTGCTTATGGAAATAGGAAATACTAGGGAAAAATTCTAGAAGATTTCAAATGATATCATGAGGCATCAAAAGTTTTAATTTATCCTCATTTTATTACATTTGAAACACACACCATTAGTTTGGGATGTTACATTAACCAAGACCAATGACATACCCTGTCATGATACACAAATTTTAACAATAGTGGCTAACCACCACGATTCCATATTTCATTAAGTCAATATTAATCATTATGACACATGTGATAATGAACCCATCATGACTAAGCTGAACTAAGCATCAATACGATACCCATGTTGGTAATACAAATATATCCAACTAAAGCTAACCATTCTAAGGTGACAAATGATTCATGGTATTCAATAATTCAATGGAGGCATAATGACAGCAGGTAATAGCTAACCCCAAAAAAATTTGAATAAAGATAGCATGCAGTTGTATAAAAACAATATACTTTTGAAATCATAGGTTCAAGATGATATAAGGACCACGACTTACCTTGGAATAAATCTTGGGATTGATCTTGATCTTGGTGCACTCATCCTTGCTCAAAATTTCCTGAAGAATCAACGTCTACTTGCAAACAAAGTAAATAAATATAAGACAGAGATAAAACAACCTCAAAAAATTAAATAAAAATCTAAAATAAATAGATCCTAAATTTAGATGAATTTAGAAAATTGAATGGGCTTAATCGGAGTTTGGATGAAGAAGATATGGCTTTTGAAAGATCTAATCTAAAGAAAATACTCAAAAAGGAATTTCGAGTACTATTCATCGAGCACTGTACATTGAGTATTGTTCATCAATCTCGACTGCACGTGGTTGGAAGGAAGTTTTGACTACCTGGTCGAAGGAGGTACGACTACCTGGTCGTAGAAGGCTACGACTACTTGGTCGTAGAAGGACCTACGGGCTTCAGCGACAATGGCGCACGGTGGTGTCTCATCTGCAATGAGTGATACCAACATGTAGAGAACGCTATTGCGAACTCATTGGTGCACTTACGGGTGCTTGAGGACGACGGTTGTGGCTGGCGATGAGGTTTTTGGTGGCGGAGAGGTATAGGCGTTTGTCGGAAAACGCTTCGGCAACACTCTATGAGAGCCCTGAGGATTTAACTTGTAATGATTAACCATCCCAACAGTCCTAGCATCACAAGAGAAATTCCCGGCCCTCGGGGTATTATGTATGTCCCAGGAGCGGTACACATACACCTTCACAAATAGTATCAAACCATACACAGGTTATCACAATACTACAAGATAAAATATCAAGTACACAGCGGAAAACAATAGATAAACTGAAATAAAACCATAAATTATCCATCAATGGAGTCCTAATGGCTTGCCATAACCCGCAGGGCAACCGACTAGGGTTCAAACCTTAGCAAATCGATGTTCCTGCGCAAACTTTCTTACCCGATTCGACCTCAACACCTGTTGTCCAGATTAATAAACAAAACCAAATAGTGAGTACACAAATGTACTCCGCAAGACTTTACCAAGCCTATACATAGCTGCATGCAAGCTCTACTTAATGGAGAAGGCTATAAAGTTTATTTTCAGCGCAAAGCAATATTTCAATTTGAATACAATTTAGCAGATTTAAATTGCAAGTGAGCAAACATTTTTAATACTTCAAATAATAGTGAGTAAATAACATTGGACAACAACTAAACATCAACAAGTGGCTGCCCCTGCAGCACACAACAATAGCATGAGAAACCATTCTTAATACCACCAATCAAGTTTTAAGTTTAAATTCCAAAATGTTGAGTCTAACTCTCGAAAGACTTCATCAAGCGTGTCCATAACCAAGGACATGGCTATTCGAATAGTTTAAACCCTGCAAGGGTGTACAACTTTACCCACATATCAGATCGCTCCTTTTGCCACTGGATAAAGCACACTTCCAAAGGCAGAGCTAAGTCCTACGAGACATTTTCCAATGTTATGTATTAACTACGAGCCATCCGTATGGATAGAAACCCATACGTTGTGTCAGAGTCATTGTAAAGCCTTAGTCAACTACCCGTTGGGGTAAAGCCTCGAACAACTACAATGCCCCTTGGTGTGGAGAACCTAGACAGGATCCCACTCTCGCACACCCAACACAACAACACATCTTTTTTAAAAAACACAACACACAACCACCGCCTGCGACTCGGGGATAACACATGCCAAAGTACTAAGTCAAGAGGGGTTCCCGATACCCTCAGTGGATGCACATAATAATGCTTGGTTCAGTGGGACGAGATGTTCGGTCCTTGTTGACTTAGGCATACAACCACACACCTGATAATCACACCATGCATCATCCATATGCCCAAGTCCAAATCGTTTTACCACGTCATATTCTTATTGTCATTGGTAGCCTGGTCGGGCCACGCGGGATCTGAAGTGGCTGTTGGTTTGTGACGATGTCTACCGTCATAATGTGAGTTAGGCCCATGTAAATTTTCATCATAATTTCTACAAGGCCCATTTTGATTCCATCGTCCGCTGAGTCAATTTGTGGTCGTAGGCCATTTTGTAGGCCCAACTTATTTTAGGTTAGCCCAAATTGTAGGCCCAAATTTTTTTGGGTGTAGCCCATTTTGATTGCCCAGTCAGGGTTCGAGCTTGGCCGTTTTGAAAGGTGCAATATATTGTTGGGCTAAAACCATTTTGGCCCAATTTTATCTGGGCCAAGCCCTTTGACAATTCACAAACCAATTTTCCAATTTCACACCTACATACCAAACCGTTGTGTTTGGCCCAACACATCCATACAGACAAAAACAGTACAACGATACACAATAAGTTCATGTCATGTCATAATAGCAACATCCAGCACATTGTTCCCAAGTTACACGCATCCAGCATCATTGTCCAAGGTACTAGGACTTGGGACACAACAACCAGCATCAAGTTCACATCAGCCATCACAACTCCCAACTCCAACACAATTCACAAAATAACAGTATCCCAGATCGCAATGCCATCAAACCACAAACTACATCAGTTTAGGGAGAAGGGTTCACGACCACGAATACTGATTCAACAAGCAGCGAAGGAGGGCATCGATGTCGAGCTCCATCCGATCGTGGGGCGTAACCTTAGTTAGCATGGTGGTTTTAGTCTGTTTCAAAAGCTATTTTCTAAATCAAACCAACTTGAAAATCTGACTAGTGGTTCTCCTCTTGTCTTGTTCTATTTTGTTCTCACCTCACTCTAGTCTTTTCTTGTCTTATTCTCAGGCTCTTGCATCTTATCCCTTTTGGAACCTTGTTTTCAAACTCAATTGATCTCCTTATCTTAGTAATATCTATAGGACTGAGCCTTGTTCTAGTTGACCCTCCCCTTAAGTTAAAGGTGCTCTAGTAGAGTAGTCCTCCCTGTTGTCGTATCGTTAGCTTGTGCAATAAGACTCCAGTAGGAGGTCATAATGCATCTTTTTGCCTCTTTTGGCCTCTTGGCCACTTGCTCTTTTGGGGGTTAAACCTACTTTTCCCAACTAGGATGTTCCATCTTTCTCCCTTATTCTCACTTATCTATGATGCTTTTCCCTCTCACCTATTGTGCTTCTTTCTCCTCATCTATTAAACCTGAGAAGTTTGTGCATATGGTTCAGACTTGGTATTTAGCAAGTCAAGATGAGCCAGTGGATCCCTCTTTGCCGTCACCACCTCCTCAAGCAACCCATGAGATCGAAATTTGAGTCGGTTTATGGCGCCCAAGCTCGCTTGATGAATGCCATGATGCGTAACATAGACAAATGATGGCTCAATGAAACAGAGCATACTACCCACTGCTCTCAATGATGAACCAGAACAGCCAAGCTGCTGCCTTGCCGCCACCACCACCAGTTTTCCCTCAGTCCAAGTTGGCAGAGTTCATGAGGACCCGACCTCCTACATTCTCCAGTTCCTCTGAGCCTTTGGACGTCGATGACTGGCTGCGCACGACAGAAAGGAAGCATGCCATCATCCACTGTGACGACTGTGAAAGAGTTCTCTATGCATCACACCAACTTAAATGTATAGCAGCAGAATGGTAGGAGAACTATTGTGCAGCCCATGAAGATCCCCAGAGCATCACTTGGACCGAATTCTCTGAAGCCTTCCACCACTACCATATTCCAGATGGGAAGGTGGAAATGAAGAAGAATGAGTTTCACGAGCTAAAGCAAGGAAGTTTGTCAGTGGGTGAATATCTCAACAAGTTCACTTAGCTTGCTCGTTATGCCCCAAAGGATGTTACCACCGATGATGCCAGACAGAAGAGGTTTAAGCGAGGACTCAACCCAAGCTTGAAGATCCAGGTCGTTGGCAATGACTATGCAGATTTTCAGCATCTTGTGAACAAAGCCATGCTGATTGAAGAATCCCGCCGTGAGCTTGCAGAGTCATACAAGAGGAAGATGTCATAGCCCGGTGCTCATCAAGGACACCCTCAGCGAGCCAGGACGTTTGTGTAGCACCAGCAGCAGCACCTCACCCGGCCTCTCAAGGAGCTCGCACCTTGGACAATAGTACCAGCAGCCAACAGCCCAAAAGTGTCAAGTTTGCCGAAGGTATCCACTGCTTCAACTGCCATCATTGGGGGCCATTTCGCCAACAACTGCCCTCAGCGTCACCCGTGGAAGCAAGTCCCTCCCCAAGCCTCAAGTCAAGCTGCCAGACCTCCAGTTCCTTCTGCAAGAGGCCAAGTGAACCAAGTTGCTGTGGAGCAAGCCCAGCCAGCTCAGAACTCCAATCCCGGTAACTGTGTAGTGTCTGTTATGGTTTTGCCTCACTCAAAAGAGGAAGTAGTTGGAAGAGTGAGCAAAACCCGTGTTCCCCCAACCTATTCTATAGTCAGCCCGAATCTCGGGGTCAAGATTCCCTTTAAGGGGAGTAGGTTTGTAACGTCCCGTTTGTCTAGAGTTTTTGAAAAATTTCAAAATAAAAAGAACCATTTGGTTTTGATGAGAGTTTCAAAGCTTAACCTGAGATTTTCAGAAATCGAGGTGTTTAAAATGACTAAGCCAAACTTCAACTAATCAGTTCGGTTTCTTCTGGAGTTTGTTCGAGTTTTCCTTGTCTCTTTTGCTCGGTGTGCCTTTAAGCTTGGCCTCTCCTTTTTAGGACCTCTTCCGTTTCTAGACCTCTCTCAGTCCAGACCTCCCTTGTGTTGGACTTTCCCTTGTCCAGACCTCCTTCCTTTGGTCTAGACGTATCCGTATGCCCAGATCTCCCTCTCACGCCTTGACCTTCCCTTGTTCTCTGGACCTCCCCTGGTTTGGATTTCCTTCCGTTCAGACCCCCCTTTTGTTGGTTTGAAACTCCTTGTGGGTTCATCTTAACCGTCCAGACCTCCTCTTAACCTCTTTGGACCTCCTCTTGTGCCCTTTGCTTGGAATTTCCTTTAGTCCAGACCTCCTTTAGACCTCTTTTGTTGGTTTGAATCTCTTTTCAGGGTTTAGACCTCCTTTTGATCTAAACCACCTTCTCTATTTAGACCTCCTTGTGGTCTAGACCTCTTTCTCCATTTAAATCTTCCCTTGGTTTTGACCTCCCCTTTGGGTCACGACCACCCCCGAGGTGTTCCAAGCTCGAGTGTGTGTTTCAAACATCCTTGAATTTCTAAATTCTAAATTCGGATTGAATTCCCCTTTCTCTCGGACCTCCTCATGTTCAGTTGAACCTCTCTGTGTCCAATTGGACCTTCATTGTGTTCATTTGGACATCCCTGTGTCCTTTTGGACCTCCCTAGGTCCATTAGGACCTCCTTGGCCCTTCCATCTTGGTCGTTAAGACCTCCTCTGTGACTATCTTAACCGTCAGGATCTCCCTTGTGTTTATCCTGACCGTTCAGACCTCCCTTTGATTCATCTTAACCGTCGGGATCTCCCTTGTGTTTATCATGACCGTTAGGACCTCCCCTTTGAAGATCTTAACTGTTCAGACCTCCCCTTTGTTAGATCTGACCATTAGGACCTCCCCTTTGGAGATCTAAACCGTTCAGACCTCCCCTTTGTTAGATCTGACCGTTAGGACCTCCTCTTTGGAGATCTTAACTGTTCAGACCTCCCCTTGTTTAGATCTAACCGTTAGGAGCTCCCCTTTGGAGATTTTAACCGTTCAGACCTCTCCTTTATTAGATCTGACCGTTAGGACCTCCCCTTTGGAGATCTTAACCATTCAGATCTCCCCTTTGTTAGATCTGACCGTTAGGACCTCCCCTGTGGAGATCTTAACTGTTCAGACCTCCCCTTTGTTAGATTTAACCGTTATGACCTCCCCTTTGGAGATCTTAACCGTTCAGACCTTCCCTTTGTTAGATCTGACTGTTAGGACCTCCTCTTTGGAGATCTTAACCGTTCAGACCTCCCCTTTGTTAGATTTGACCATTAGGACCTCCCCTTTGGAGATCTTAACCGTTCAGACCTCCCCTTTGTTAGATCTAACCGTTAGGATCTCCCCTATGGAGATCTTAATCGTTCGAACCTCCTCCTTTGTTGAGATCTTGACCGTTAGGATCTCATTTTGGAGATCTAACCGTCAGGACCTCCCCTTGCTTTAGATCTTGACCATCGAACCTCTTGTGAGTCTGCAAGCAGATCGTTTGGACCTCCTGTCCTCAGGACCTCCTCATGGTTGTTGTCTTTTGGACCTCCTGTCCACAGGACCTCCTCGTTGTTGTGTCTTTTGGTCCTCCTCGAGCACCTCCTCTTTGTGTTTAAGACCTCCCTGTTTGGTCTAGACCCCTGTTGGTTTGGACCTCTCTGTGGGTTCTCTATTTGGCCCAAGACTTCCTTGTTTGTCTTCAGGACCCCCTCAAGACCTCCTCTTTGGACCTCTTCCGTAGACCTCCCCCTTGACTGGTTTGTTCACCTCTTGACTGGCCCCTCTTGTCACGTCAGTGTTGTGGCAAAAGTCTTCGCGCATTAAACGCCATCACCTTTGTAGTATTCCTCTCCTTCTCTTGTCTCCTCCCTCACCTGCCCCAGTCCCCTTCCTCACCTGCTAGCAGTGTACCTTAGCCACACTGCCTTGACTCCTTTCACTCCGACTGGGAGGCATTCTTTTCTACTTCTCCTATAAATAGAGCACCCGGAGCGCCCACTTCCTCTTTGTTCCTCACTCAATCCTCTCCTTCAAACTCTCTCTGTTCTGGTGAGCTCCCCTTGCTCCTCTAGTTCAGACCTCCTTGGACTTGGACCTCCCTATCGCTTGGACCTCCCCCCCCCCTAGTGGACCTCCTTTCCTTCAGTCATGGTTGAGTTCCTTTCGGTTTTTCTTGAAGTTGCTTTATTCATTTGTTTTCATTTCGAACGTGTAGATTCCGGTTTTGCCGAAGAGTTCGTGGATCCTACTACCTTCCCAGAAGCTCAACAACTCGTCGCCAAAGGCAAATCGTGGACCTTTAATCATCTTGAACCCATTTTGCAAAAGTATTTTGCTTTGAATTAAACTTGCATTGCTAGTTGTATAAAACTGGTTTTGGGCATAGTTACTTCCCTACTTGAGTTTATGCCTCCTTGAATATTTGTGCTAGACATGTTGACATGTATCCCTTGGACACCTTAGGATGGGCAAGGTAGTCAGAGTCGAGATCCCGAGTCGGATCGATTTGCCTCCGGTAGGATCGAATCGTAGTATCGAATCGTAGAATCGGCGATTCTCTGGTTTGTAAAAATACACATATTTAACATCTATACTATAAGTTTGTATGATTGTTATATGGTTTACCACTTGCATGTTCCTTAAAAGTAGCTAGACATACTCCAGAATAAAAATAGCTTATCATTATCAAGCTCAAGATTGCTCATGCCATAATATAGATATTTGTACTAGCATTACCACCTCGATACAATATTTTGCATGCTCCTTGTTTATTTATAGTTTCATTCTCAGAAATTAATATCAACAAATTTTGCTCTAAAATAAAATATCGCAAAGCACGGCCTCTAAAAAAATTGCCCTAAGTCTCTACGAGTAGGATCGACAAAGAGATTTGGATCGACAGTTTGTCATGGGTTAAATAGAACCGTAAGACTCTAAGAGTAGGATCGCGATCCTACCTACCTTGAGTAGGATCGGATCGGCAAGAAGACTTGGATCGACAGTCGTCGTGGGTTAAATGAAGTCGTAAGACTTTAAGACTTGGATCGCGATCCTAACTACCTTGAGGATGGGTACTGTTAGTTGGTCTCTTATTGATATTGCCAACATGGGTATCGTTTTATGCTTACATATGCTTTAGTAGACGTTGGTCTCACCAAGTGTCATCATTGTTAGTTTACCCCCAGCGCACTGGTTGTGGCTTGTGGAGTAACGGCCAGTGTAGCTGATTAAAATGAAGTGTGGCCCTGGGCCACGACTTTTGTTGTCGCTTTAACTAAAACTTTGTTGTGCCAAGGACTGGGTGGTGCTCTGGCCAGGTTGAACCCAACAATGATAGTTTTGTTAATGAGCTATGGAACCGTGGCAATGCCACTACTGTTAAAAGATGTGTGCCCAGGACTGGGGTGGTCTTTGGGCTGGTTTGAACACAAAACTGTTTTATGCTCAGGCGGGTTGGCAGGGAATTTGAGTAGTGGGTGCAGCATGCACATCGGGTTGTGGTCAGACTCGCCTGAGCAGCCAACTAAGGACTTAACCTTGTGAGCCATTGATCTGGGCCATGCTGTGCAACCACATGTCTATTATGGGGTGGACCGGGTGTAATAATTAGGGATGCTGGATTCGGTTCTGTTATGGTTGGGAATGGCGCAAGAGGGGGCCGGATTGAGGCGAATCCTTAGCGAGCAGAACCGGGTCGAAGCGGACCTTTGTAAAAGCCTGGTGGTAGTCTCTACTTGATTCACATGTCCAAGGTAACGTGTGAAATATCAAGCGACTACCTCTTGTAGGTAAATATGTACACCTCTGCAAAGTAAATCTATTCGAATAGCCGCGTCCTCGGTTATGGACATGTCCGGAGATTTCGAATGAGGGGTAGACTTTTTCTAAAATTTGTGGGCCACAGTTGGATTGTGGATATCGGTGAGTGCTTTGGGTGGCTACGACGTGCTCGTGATGTCCATGGTGGGCCGTGGAAGTCATTAGAAACTCTAGAGTGGTCCAGGGTGCTCCAGGGTGGGTTCTCTGGAGAGATCTTGGAGCTCTAGGGTGGTCTTGGGCTCGGGAGTGGGTGCTCCAGAGTGGTCTTGGGAGTGAGCTGGTGCTCACGACCTCCTTTGAAAACAAAATGTACTTATGTATTATTGTTTTAACTTGAGCTTTGCAATCTATTATGTTATTTGCTGTCAAATATTGCTTTTTGCAAACTAACCATACAGCTCTCAATTTTCAAGCCGTGCATAAATATTATTTGTATACATTTTCCCCACGGCTTGCTAAGTACATTCAAAGTACTCATGGCTTGTGCCCTCTGTTTTAATCAGCAGAGGAAAGTGATCCAGGAAGTCTTGTGCTCTTTGATGGGGACCTCTTTTGAAGACCTTGCGCATAGGAGACGTCCTCCACTCGGTAGCTTGTGGGCTTGCCGATTGGCCTTCATGTATTTATGTTTCTGCCATAGGTTCTTTCTTGAGTTGTAAGCCCGCGGGGCAACCTTGTAAAAACCTTGACCTTATGGTATGGAATTGATTACACCAATTGTTGAGCCTGTGTGAGCTAACCAATCTGATCCTGGGACTAGCTCATGGTGCACAGGAGCTGGGATCCTCAGGTGGTCTTGGAGGACCTCCCAGACCTCCAGGTGGTCCTATTGGACCCCCTGGGAGGTCCTGGGAGATCCCTCCAGGAACTCCCGAGACAAGTTCTCACACTCTCGGGTGATCGTGGTTGTGTCTTGTGTGATCCTTGTGGTCTGGGTGTGGACTGGACGTCCACGGGTTGCTTTCAAAGAAACTTGTTCATTTATGTATTATCTCTTTCAACTGTGCTTCTCAATCTACTTAATGTATTTCTAGAATTGTTGCTTTGTGCAAACTAACCATTACAGCTCTCCTTTGGCAAGACTTGCATGACATTAATTGCATTCATTTCTCTTTGACTTGTTGAGTACATTCAAAGTACTCATGGCTTGTGCCCTCACAGTTGTCGGAAATGAAGACCTCCCAGGGTGCTCCGAGCACTATGAGGAGGAGTTCATTGAAGATCTGGTGGACTAGGGGATGTCCTCCACTCGATAGCCCGTGGTTCATTGAATGGCTCCACGTTGTATTCTGTGTTTCCGCTGCAAAGACCTCTTTTGTTGTTGCCCTACATGGCATCCCTGTAAACAAGCTTGACTATAAAGTCTTTTGTTTCTATTTGTTAATTTTTCTATTTCATCTTTTGTTTGTTGATATGGATGTGATGACACCAACATTGGGTCTGTGAGAGCTAGCTTGATCTTGGGACTAGCTCGGTGCACAGAGGCCAAGACATCCAGGTGGTCTTTTAAGACCTCCTGGAAGGTCCCGGGGGACCTCCGAGAGGTCTTGAGGATCTCTTGGGTGGTCCAGGAGGAGCCCCATGAGATCCTGTAAGACCTCCTCAGCTGTGGTCCTGATAGCGGTGGTATCAGAGCCATATCGATTGTAGGACGTAACCCTAGTTAGCATGGTCGTGTAGTCAAGAGTCTAAAAATTTATTTTGTAAATCAAACCAACTGATCAACTGGAGTAGATAATTCTTCTCTTATCTTATTCTGTTCTTTTCTGACCTTTCCCCCGATTCTTACTCACCTTACTCTATTCTTCTCGTCTCATTCTCAGGATCTTGCATCTCATCTCTGCTGGAACTTTGTTTTGAACTTAACTTGACCCTCCTTACCTCAGGAGTTTCTATAGGACCAAGCCTAGTTGTAAGTGGTCCACCCATATAAGTTAAATTAGGAGAGCTCAGTAGAGTGCCCCTTTTCGGTCTTGTAATGTTAGCTTGTGCAATGACACTCCCGTAGGAGGTCTGGTTGCACCCTTTTGCCTGTTTTGGCCTCTCGGCCATTTGCTTCTTGGGTTTAACCTACCTTCCCCGATTAGGTGTTCTGTCTTTCTCCCTTGCTCTTGCTCATCCCTGCGCTTTTTCCTTTTGTCTAATGTGCTTTTTCCCTCTCATCTATTAAGCCTGAGGAGCTTCTTGTAGATGGTTCAAACTCGTAGTTTGGCAGGTCAAGATGACCCAGCAGACTCCATGTTGCAACCACCTCCACCTCCTCCAGCAGCCTTGGCAGACCCAAGCATGAGTCAGTTCTTGGCAGCCCAGACCCAACTCATGAATGTTATGATGCAAAATATGAACCAGCTAGTAGCACAAAGAAAATCAGACCACTCTGACTTTGCTCATGACTTTGAATCGCACCCATCAAGCGCGGCGGACTCCCCCACCACCGATCTATGCTCAGACAAGATTGGCCGAGTTCATGAGAACTTGACCACCTACCTTCTCCAGCTCCTCTAAGCCGTTGGATGCAGATGATTAGCTGTGTTCCACCAAAAAGAAGCTTGCCATTACCTGGTGCGACGACCAGGAGAAAGTTCTATATGCCACCCACCAGCTTGAAGGTACAGCAGCCGAATGGTGGGAGAACTATTGTGCTGCCCATGAGAACCACCAGAACATCACTTGGGCAGAGTTTTCGGAAGTCTTCCGCCATTCCAATGTCCCTGATGGGAAGGTGGAGATGAAGAAGAATGAATTTCAGGAACTAAAGAAAGGCAGCATGTTAGTGAGTGAATACCTCAACAAATTCACTCAGCTTTCTAGGTATGATCCTGAGGATGTTGCCTCAGATGATGCTCGACAGAAGAGGTTCAAGAGAGGACTTATTCCAAGTTTGAAGGTTCAAGTCATTGGTAATGACTACGCCAATTTCCAAAAGATGGTGAATAAGACTTTACTTATTGAAGAATCTCGCCGAGAGCTTACAGAGTCTTACAAGAGGAAGATGCCTCAGTCTAGTGCACACCAAGGACATTCTCAGAAAGCCAAGACCAATGTGCAGCACCCTGGCCGATTTGCTCCTCAGGCCACTTTCAAGACTTCTCCAGCAGCGCCTCACCAAGCTACTTCTAGTGTTCGTAGCCCCAGTCCCAGCACCAGTTCGGCCGATCAGTTCTCCAAGAACAGCAACCATGCTGCGGGAATTACTTGTTTTTATTGTCGTCAACTGGGACACTATGCCAGCAATTGGCCTCGGAAGCAAGACCCCTTCGGTCCGAAGTTAACCAAGTGCCACCACAAAGTAAAAGCTCGGCACCATGGCGGCGGTGGAACTCCCGGACCTCCCTGTGGCCGCCAAGACCACCCAACCCCTTGTGAGAGGACGTATGAATCATGTTTCGATTGAGGAGGCCCAGTCAGTCCCAAACGTCGTGCTAGGTAAGTTCCTAGTAAACTCAGCTCAAGCCACTATTTTGTTTGATTCTGGAGCTTCCCATTCATTTGTTTCTCGGATTTTTGCTCTCAAGCATCAGTTGAAGATTTTGCCTCTTAAGACCTCCTTGTTGGTCAAGTCCCCCGGTTCGGAGTTAAGTGCAAACCAGGGCTGTCCACAAGTGAAAGTGATCATAGAAGGGATAGAGTTCTTAGCCAATTTGATCCTCCTTGACACCCAGTCTTTAGATGTGATTTTGGGCATGGATTGGCTGTCTAGTCACCAAGCAGTTTTAGATTGTGGTAGAAGAAGTGTTACCTTGGTCAGTCCAGTGGGAGTTAGAGTGAAATTTGATGCCACCTCTAGAAACCCGAGAAAGCTTTGATCTGCAGTGTCCAAGCCGTGACCTTAGAGGATGTCCCAGTAGTCTGTGAGTTTGCAGACGTCTTCCCAGATGAGCTGTCCAGAATGCCACTAGACAGAGACCTTGAATTTGTCATCAATATAGTCCCAGGGACTGCTCCAATAGCCAAAAGACCTTATCGTCTACCTGTGGACGACCTGGTGGAATTGAAGAAGCAGCTTGAGGAGATGCTTGAGAAAGTTTTCATTAGATCCTCACCTTGGGGAGCTCCAGTGATCTTTGTTGCTAAGAGTGATGGTACTCAGCGAATGTGTGTGGACTACAAAGCACTCAATGAATTTACCATCAAGAACAAATACCCACTGCCAAGGATAGATGACTTGTTTGACCAGCTCAAAGGGGTAGGAGTGTTCTCCAAAATAGACTTGAGATCAGGCTACCACCAATTGAAGATTCGCCAAGAAGACATCCCCAAAACGGCCTTTTCAACCCGTTATGGCCTATTTGAGTGCACCGTCATGTCCTTTGGTTTGACCAATGCCCCAGCTTACTTTATGAACTTGATGAATAAAGTGTTCATAGAGTATTTAGATAAATTTGTCATTGTCTTTATTGATGACATCTTAGTCTACTCAAAGAGTGAAGAAGAGCATGAAGAGCACCTTCGTTTGGCCCTAAGCAAGCTCAGAGATCATCAGCTTTATGCAAAGTTCAAAAAGTGTGAGTTTTGGATGAAGGAAGTCACCTTCTTGGGTCATGTTGTGTCTGAGAAAGGAGTTGCTGTTAACCCCAGTAAAGTCCAAGATGTGCTCAATTGGAAATCCCTCAAGTCAGTACCTCAAGTCAGGAGCTTTCTTGGTATGGCAGGCGACTACCGTTGGTTTATAGAGGAGTTCTCCAAGATAGCAAGACCTCTCACCCAGCTGCTGAAGAAGGAGAAGAAGTTTGCTTGGACACCCGAGTATGAGCAGAGTTTCCAAGAGTTAAAGAAGCGCTTGACCTCTGCCCTTGTGCTGATTTTGCCCGATATCAGGAAAGACTTTGAAGTTTATTGTGATGCATCCCGACAAGGTCTTGGATGTGTTCTAATGCAAGAGAGAAAGGTTGTGGCCTATGCTTCTCGACAGTTAAGATCTCATGAAGTCAACTACCCTACACATGATCTAGAGTTGGCTGCCATAGTGCATGCCTTGAAAATATAGCGTTATTATCTTATTGGTAACCGTTTTGAAGTGTACACTGATCATAAGAGCTTGAAGTATATTTTCACCCAAGCTGATCTCAACATGAGGCAAAGAAGATGGTTGGAACTGATCAAGGATTACAATGTCGGAATCCATTATCACCCAGGCAAGGCTAATGTGGTAGTCGATGCATTGAGTAGGAAGGTCTACTGCAACACTTTGATGATCAAGGAGAGCCAGCCGACACTTCATGAAGAGTTCCAAAAGCTTAAGCTCGAGTTGGTGGAAGAAAAGCTTACTGGCAGCTTTAGAAGTCCAACCCACCCTTCAAGGTCAAATCATGAAGGCTCAAACGGAAGATGTGAACATCCTAGAAATCAAAAGCAACATGAAGAAGGGCAAGTCCCCACGGTTTTCAGAAGATGAATTCGGGACAGTGTGGTATGACAAGCGCATTTGTGTGCCAGATCAGAGAGAGCTCAAGCAACTGATACTTAAAGAGGCTCATGAGACTTTGCACTCCATCCACCCCGGAAGCACAAAGATGTATCAAGACCTCAAAGAATTCTATTGGTGGCCCAACATGAAGCGTGAGATCGCTGAATATGTGGCACAATGTGATGTTTGCCAGCGAGTCAAGGTCGAGCATCAAATACCTCCTAGACTTTTACAACCTTTAAGCATACCAGGCTGGAAATGGGAGGAAATTGGCATGGACTTCATCACTGGTTTACCAAGGACCCAAGCCGGCTATGACTCCATTTGGGTAGTAGTGGATCGTCTAACCAAAGTCGCCCATTTTATTCCAGTCAAGACAACTTATTCGGGAGACAAACTTGCAGGAATTTATATGGCAAGGGTTGTATGTCAGCACGGTGTGCCCAAGAGGATTGTGTCAGATCGAGGATCTCAGTTTACTTCAAGGTTTGGGAAAAGTTGCATAGTGTTTTGGGCACCAACTTGGATTTCAGCACAGCCTATCACCCTCAAGCAGATGGCCAAACTGAGAGAGTTAATCAGATTCTAGAAGACATGTTGAGAGCTTGTGTTCTAGAGAACAAGACCAGTTGGGACCGAATGCTGCCTTATGCTGAGTTTTCTTACAACAATAGTTATCAATCAAGCTTGTAGATGTCTCCTTTTGAAGCCCTCCATGGAAGGAAGTGCAGGACCCCTTTGTACTGGACAGAATCGGAAGAAGGCTAAGTGCTTGGGCCAGAAATTTTGAGGGAAGCCGAAGATCAAGTGAAATCCATTAGAGAGAAGTTGAAGACTTCTTAGTCTAGACAGGAGAGCTACGCGGATAATCGTCGCCAGGATCTAACCTTTGTTCCTGGAGATCATGTGTGCCTTAAGGTGTCACCTCTCAAGGGGCTGTGCCGGTTCAGAGTTAGTGGAAAGCTTGCACCTAGGTTCATTGGGCCATTTCCATTCCTTGCCAGAAAAGGGGAAGTAGCCTACAAGTTGGAGCTCTCACCTCAGTTATCTGGAGTACATGACGTCTTTCATGTGTCCCAATTGAGGAAGTGTTTGCGCGTACCAAAAGAGCAAGTGCCCTTAGAAGCAGTGGACCTCCAGGAAGACCTCTCTTTCAAAAAAACAACCTGTCAAGATTTTAGAAGTGTCAGAACGAGTGACACGAAGCAAAGTCATCCAGTTCTGCAAAGTCCAGTGGAGCAACCATTCTGAGGAAGAAGCCACTTGGGAGCACGAAGAGGACTTGAAGGCCGAGTTCCCGCACCTATTCTCTAGCCAGCCCGAATCTCGGGGTGGAGATTCCCTTTAAGGGGTGTAGGTTTGTAACATCCCGCTTTTCCTAGAGCTCTTAAAAGTTTTCAAAATAAAAAGAACCATTTGGTTTTGATGAGAGTTCAAAGCTTAACTTGAGATTTTAGAAGAACTTTAAGTGACTAAACCAAACTTCAACTAAAATGGTTCGATTCTTCTTTGGAGTTGCTTGTGCTCTGCTATGTCTTCCTCCTTGTGTCCTCCAGGACCTCCCCTTGAGAGATCCAACCGTCAGGACCTCCCCTTGAGAGATTCGACCGTCAGGACCCCCTTGAGAGATCTGATCGTCAGGACCTCCCCCTTGATTTGATCCGACCGTTAGGACCTCCCCTTGATTTGATCCGACCGTCAAGACCTCCCCTTGATTTGATCCGACCGTCAGGACCTCCCCTTGAGAGATCTGACCGTCAGGACCTCCCCCTTGATTTGATCCGACCGTCAGGACCTCCCCTTGAGAGATTCGACCGTCAGGACCTCCCCCTTGATTTGATCCGACCGTCAGGACCTCCCCCTTGATTTGATCCGACCGTCAGGACCTCCTCTTGAGAGATCCGACCGTCAGGACCTCCCCTTGAGAGATCTAATCGTCAGAACCTCCCCTTGAGAGATCTGACCGTCAGGACCTCCCCCTTGATTTGATCTGACCGTTAGGACCTCCCCTTGAGAGATCCGATCGTTAGGACCTCCCCTTGAGAGATCCAACCGTTAGGACCTCCCCTTGAGAGATCTGACCGTCAGGACCTCCCCCTTGATTTGATCCGACCGTTAGGACCTCCCCTTGAGAGATCTGACTGTCAGGACCTCCCCCTTGATTTGATCCGACCGTCAGGACCTCCCCTTGTCTTGATCTGACCATCAGGACCTCCTCATCCTCAGGACCTCCTAGTCTTTTTTGCAAAGACCTCCCTTGCGGGCATGACTACTCCTCTAGTGGGACCACCTTCTCAGGTTCTCTGCTTACTTTCTTTTTCCTCTCATCATGACCCTGTCCCACGAAAGTCTACACGCATTAAATGCTGTTGCATCACATTAAATGCGGTCATCTCTAATGTACTCCTGTGCATCTGTTGTCACCTCTTTTACCAGCTCCTTTTTCCCTTCAACACCTGCTCCCGTCTTGAGCATTGACTATGCCATCCTCTCTCTCAGGACCTCCCCGTGCCTATATAAAGCACCAGAGGAGCCTCCTGTCTCTTTTGTTTCCCTCGTTCCTTGGACCTCCCTTCACAGACTCTCCTCTTCATTGGAAGCTCTGATTCGAGTGGTTCAAGTCCCTATTTTCTCCTTGGCTCCATGTTTATCTTTTGGTTTTAGTCTGGCTCTTTCTCTGGAGTTTTGAAGATTCATTCTATTTACGCGTTCTCGTTCATACGTGTAGGTTTCGGTTGATCTGAAGACCTCCAGGACCTAGTAGCTTTCTTTGAAGAAGCTCGGTTCTACAACAAAGGCAAGTCATAGACCTTGACCATGTTGAACCCATTTTGCAAAATGTATTTTGTTTTGATATGAACATGCATGGATAATTTTATATAAATGGTTTTTGGGCCTAGTTAATTACCCAATTGCCATTATGCCTCCTTGTTAAACTTGCAAATGACATGTATCCTTGAATGACATAAGTCCTTTGTCACCTTAGGAAGGGTTCTCTATTAGTTGGATGTCCTTGTATACCAACATGGGGGCGCCTTATTGCTTAGCCATGCTCTAAGTAGACGTTGGTCTTAGTCTCATGACTCATCAATGTTTAAACTTGACTAATGGATTATGGAACAGTGGAAATGCCACTTTACTAAAATGTGTGGTGCCAGGACTAGGGTGGTCCTCTGGCCGGGTTGAACCCAACAAATGCTAAATTTGTCTAATGAGCTATGGAACCGTGGCAATGCCACTGCTATTAAAAGATGTGTGCTCGGGACTGGGGTGGTCCTTGGGCTGGTTGAACACAAAACTGTTTTATGCTCAGGCAAGAAGTCAGGGGGTGAGTAGTGGGTGCCTTGAGCACACTGAGTTTGAGGTTTGTCTTGCCTAAGCAGCCAACTAAGGACTTAACCTTATACGCCATCGATCTGGGTCACATTCATGCAACCATAAGTCCATTATGGGGTGGTCCTGGCCAATTAATTAGTGAGGTCCTGATGCGGTTCTGTCGTGGTGGTCGAAATGGAGCAAGAGGGGGCCTAAGCATGACGAAACCTTAGCGGGCAGAACCAAGTCACGACTGATCTTTGTAAAGGCCTTGTCACGAGCTCTAGACTGCTTACCAAAGGAAGTGAGTAGGGGCATCGACGGGTGTCCAACCAACTAGAGGACTTCGTGTCTTGTGGGTAAAGTGCATAACCTCTGCAGAGTGTGTAAAAATCTATTCGAATAGCCGCGTCCTCAGAAATGGACACGCCCGGTTCTTTCACGCAAGAGGTAGACTTTTTCTCAAAAGGGGGTTGTGGTTGCTCTCGGGTGATCGTGGTTGTGTCTTGTCTGACCCTTGCAATCTGGGTGTTGATTGGACGTCCACGGGTTGCTTTCAAAGAAACTTGTTCATTTATGTATTATCTCTTTCAACTATGCTTTTCAATCTACTTAATATATTTCTAGAATTGTTGCTTTGTGCAAACTAACCATTACATCTCTCCTTTGGCAAGACTTGCATGACATTAATTGCATTCATTTCCCTATGACTTGTTGAGTACATTCAAAGTACTCATGGCTTGTGCCCGCTGGTTAATCAGCAGCTAAAGACCTCCCAGGGTGCTCCGAGCACTATGAGGAGGAGTTCATTTAAGATCTGGTGGACTAGGGGACGTCTTCCACTCGATAGCCTGTGGCTCATCGAATGGCTCCACGTTGTATTCTGTGTTTCCGCTGCAAAGACCTCTTTTGTTGTTGCCCTGCGTGGCATCCCTGTAAACAAGATTGACTATAAAGTCTTTTGTTTCTATTTGTTAATTTGCATGCTTCATCTTTTGTTTGTTGTTATGGATGTGATGACACCGACGTTGGGTCTGTGCGAGCTAGCTTGATCTTGGGACTAGCTCGGTGCATAGAGGCTAGGACATCCAGGTGGTCTTTTAAGACCTCCTGGGAGGTCCCGGGGGACCTCCGAGAGGTCTTGAGGATCTCTTGGGTGGTTCGGGAGGACCCCCGTGAGATCCTGTAAGACCTCCTCGGCTAGGGTCCCGACACATGTGAAAGACCAGTAATTATATTTTAGAATCCAGTTGTATTGGCATTAGACAAATCTCTATCTCATTGTTATTAGAACTCTACAATCTAATCTTGCCCCCCTTTTAGCTCTTGTTTTCTTTGGGTTAAATACTATTGGCTGATTCAACCAATAAGATTCTGGCTTTGGTTCTCTAGTTCTTATCAATTATTCACCAACTTTTAGCAATTCTACTAGGAAAGATTGGTTTAGCTTAAACAGCAAATTGTTGTTGTCTTCTAAAATCTAAGTAGAAGTCCACTGTCAAAATATGAAATTCTTCATATTACTGTTCATACCTCTTTTAAAGGAAATATGATCTGAGTTGAAGTTTTAATTTAACTGAACCTCTTACTAATTCAACTATCTATTTACCCAAATTTTTGAGTGATCAATTAGTTCATCACAACTCTTAGCTAAAAGTGCTAATGGAATCACTAACTTTCTAAGTACTTGTATTAGAAGGTCACTAGCCTATTGCCTGTTCAGTTTTTCATCTAGCACTTCTCTGTTTATATATGATGCAATAGACAACTTCTTGATCTGAGGGGCTACTGGCTACTTCCTTCAAATATAAAATTTCAAATAGGTTAATTTATTTGAGTGAGCTAACTGACATTCAAAATATTGGTTAGCACTAGATAGTTGGCTTTGCAATTGAGGTCTACTAACACTTCAAGTTTTCATCTAAACTCTTCTCTGATCAAACAACTGTTCATTCAATAGACAAAACAAACTTCTTCTGAACTAAAAGGCCATTGTTTAAAACTTCCACCAAATTTCAATTTTTACTTTTATCAATTCATTAGAGTGTCCCAATTAATAGTTACATCATTTGTTAGTAGTAATTTTGATTGACTTTACAAGGGGTTCCCACCGATCAGTCACAGAGAGGGGCTTCACAGAGACAAAGAGGGGGGGGGGGGCTCGGGCCGGTTTGGAGCGGCAAATCGCCAGTGATTGGAGCGGCATGGAGGCTATGGCAATGACCAAAATGGGTTGCCAGGGTGTCAAGGGAGCTAGGGGTGGTCTCAGGGTGGCCAGATAGGCACTGTGGCAACCGTGCGGTGGTGAGTGGCGGCCGGCCATGGGATGACAAGGTACGGTGGAGCTCGGAGGGAATAGAGGTCAAATTAGTGGAAGCATGAGCATAAGGGAGGGAGGTGAGTGGGTCTTACCAGAATGGTTGTTGGAGGCGAGGGGACGCCGAGGTGAGCTGGTGGTGGAAACCTCCTGCAACACGGCCGGTTCAACGTGGCGGCGATCCTGGGGAGAACGAAAGAGAAATTGAGTGATAGGGGATGTTAGGGAAAGGTCTAAGCTTACTCCAGTTGGAAAGAATTGGAGGAAGGGTCGCTGGAGAAGATGTGGCGGCGGTGGAGGCGGAGTTGGCCAGTCACGGGGATGAAGGGGTGCATGCGGCTCCTCGAGCGATGAAATTCGAAATTGATTAAGGGGTTCGGCTCCTGGGGATGTGGGACACGCCGCGACGCGGTCGGCGGTGGTCGGAGATCACCGGCGCGGCCAGAGAGCTTGGAGACGACACGGCTAAGCTGAAATGGCATTCAGAGCTTGGTTGATTAGAGCTCGGTAGAGAGGAGGAAATGGAGGAGGAGAAGCAAGGAAGTGAGGAAAATGGTTAGAGGCATCCGGTCCTTGGCCTAAATAGGGAGGAGGCGAAGTAAACCAAAAAGAAAGCCCATGGCCACCGTGGCAGCATACTCGGCGCGGCGACAACATGGCATGGACACACGTCCGGGTAGAGCATGGACGAGGGCATGGGCAAGGAGAAGCTGTGGGCGGTCAGGCAAAACCAGGGGCGGAACTGTCTGAGATCGGGTGTGTGTCGAGACCCAAAAATGCAATTCTGGACCATCTGTGTATACTGCACTAGTCCAAGATCACGCTAGTGCACACAGTGGCAACATCAGTGAAATGTCATTTCATATACAAAGATGACTACTAAATAGGCAAATAACAACAAATATCATAGTAACGACCTTAAGGTCAAAGCTTACAATTAATGCCTTAGAAGGCGAATAGCTCAATTAAGCTACAACAGAACGTAACAGCATAACTTCAGTGACGTCCATCCATATGCCCACAGGCAATCGACTAGGGTAGCGCGACCTAGTTCTCCACGATCCTTGAAGTAGACCTTGTTGACTAACGATTCCTTCACTTCTGTTGATTGATTATAGCATGCATGAGTACATAACCGTACTCGCAAGTCATACCACAGAATGCAATTTATAGATGATGGCTTATTCCAAAGGAATGGCTTTTGTGGTTATTTTGCAGAAATGCAACATTTGTAATTGAATATGAATAATATATTGAAAGCATAATTTAAACCAAATATACTATTAATTTATCAGTTGTTTCACAAAGACACATAGCCTAATCAAGTTATTCACACAGCCATATGACTTAAATCACACAGCTGTCCCTTCCCAATTGTTTTATGAAAATCTACCCCTTGTGTGAAATCCCCGAGCATGTCCATGACCGCGGACATTGCTATTCGAATAGATTGATTAACACTCTGCAGAGGTTGTATACTTTACCTACAAGATGCAATCAACTTGTACGGATCTAATCACAACAAAACCTTTCAGAAACTTCATCTCAAGCATTGATATTCCCGATGTGCTTTACCGCCAGACTACCCTACACAGGAAGCAAGTCTGACACACATCGTTGGACAGGGAAGCGGCGAACCGTCCCGCGATATGACTACTTGGTAGAACACACCTCCACCCATGCAACACAGCCTAACCTACTACCTGAGTAATCATGTCAAGAATCCATAACTTACTAAGTTAGGCCCGTCCCATACTAGACATGTGGTCGTACAGTAAGGCTCAGTTTAATAGCGCACAAAATTAAGTCCTTAATTGACCAAGGCAAGACTTCCAATTTATAGCTACAAATCCCTATGCACACAGTTTATTAATCCCATGCACACAGCTCCACCAAAGCACACAGTATCACTTGCCTCCGTCTAAATCCTTTCCCACCCTGTTGGTTAAGTGCAACATATGCCATCAACGAGTAATAGCACACAGTACACACAGTTTTATCACATAGTTTCATAATCACTTAGTCAAGTTTATAATTGCAACTTACATGAAATGATGACTTGTAGCATGGCTAAGCAGTCTAATCGTATCTAACCAACCCACGTTGGTGCTAAAATAGTACCAACTAAATAATGAACCAATTTAGGGTGACAAAAGATTATGACATAACAATAGACAAGGTGGATATAACAAATTGGATAATAACTACACCCAAAAGCATTTAAATAATTACTTAAAGTAAATGCATTAATTTGAATCAAAGTATTTTGAAAACTAGGTTCAATATGATCAAAAGAATAAATTGCCTTGCTATAGCAATGATGATTTTATTTATCTTTGATCTTCTACTTCCTTGATCTTCAGCTCCTTCAGACGATTTCGGAACTTCAACGTCTAACGAGAAAGAAAGCGCGAAAACAAACAAAATTCAAAAAAAAAAAAACAAATCAAATAAACTCCAAATTGAAAATGAATGATACTGGAAGGTAGATAATGAATTCAGATGAATTTAAGAACTTGAATGGGTTCAATCGAAATTCGGATGAAGAAGATATGGCCCTCAGAAGATTGGAATTCAAATGAAATGACGAAAAAGGAAAAGGAAGAGAGAGAAATTGACATGTAGGGTCTACGGAATATTCTCAGAGTATTCTATTCCGAAAATATTAGAAAATGATTGAGTGAATGACATGTGGGACCGACTGGTATTTATAGATTTCTAGAATTAAAATAATTGCAGAAATAAGGTAGAGAGAGCGACATGTGGGACCAATAAGATAAAAAGATTTTTCAAGAATTAAATTAATTCTCGAAAATATGATTTGGGATTGACATGTGGGCCACTGGTCTATGGACCAGGTCCACGGAGATATGTTAGTCCACAGTGGACCAAGCTCATGGACTAGGGTTGACCAAGAGTTGACTGACATGTGGGACCCGCATGTAAGTGAGAGAAATAATTTGGGTTTCTAATTGAGAGGATGACACGTGGGGACCACATGGAAGAGAGATATAGAAAGGAGTTTGTTTTCTTGTATAACACATGGGGTCATACTGTCAGAGAGAAGGAGGGATAGAGAGAAAGCCAGAGATTAAAGCTTGCGCTGGTCAGAGAGGAAAGAACTGAACCGATTTCAACACATCCGAACGAATCAACAGAGCTCCACTCAACAGAACAGGGGGCGCAGGGAGTTGCCGCCGGCCGATCTTGGTGCAAGGTGATGGCAGTTTGGTGGCATGAGATGGGAAAGCAAAGACCTGAGGATGAATTAACAGAGAAAGGAAACTGCAGCGCAAAGAACAAATCCCAGAGACAACACAGCCAAGAACAGGAATAGGGGGCGTCGGCCTGTTCATGCACATGCGGCGTTGGCTTGGCATTGAGTTGGAACTTGCATGCCAAAAAGTGGCAGAGAGAGATTTTGGCCTACATGCAAAGAGATTAGAGAGACTGGGAAGGATCACGTAGTGATCACAGAGGTGAAAAGCTACATTTGGACACAGGCATGAATAGTGCATAGAGGGCATGACCGGTTCTTGCACACCATGTCGGCGGCGGACGAAAGCAACGCGGCGCCAGCGAAGGGGCAAAACGGAAAGGAAACGATGAATTGGACGCGATGGCGCGGTCGAATTTTGGAAAAACTCAGCGAGGAAGCGATGAACACGTTTTGGCTTTATGGCCGACGGTGCTTCGGCGATCTTCAGGCGAAGGGGATGGAACCATGACGTAAAGCATGACGACGTGAATCCAACGCCTCAGACGGTTTGGCCAGGAGACGTCAGATGAAGGCGCAACTCGTTGGAGAAAATCTTCAATTGGAACTCGGTATTTTGCAGATGGTGACTAAAATAGATTAATTCGGAGGAAACCAATTCAGAGGATTCGAAGAGAAAATCAAAACGGGCGTTTGGGCGCAAACGGTTCGCTTTTATATGGGAGCAAACTAGACTCTTGCTGTTCGGTTCGGCTGGCGTTCTGTTGAAGGTACGTGAACAGTACCCGACGTGGTACTGTAGCAGCTGAGATTTTTGGAATTAAAGAAAATCCCAAAAATCAAGGAGGCCAAATAAATAGCAAACAAATCAAGAAAAATCTCAAAAAATACCAGAAAATTCCTTGGAACACAAGGAAGACAAATAACATAGGTTTATTATTTAATTGATGTTTAGATTAGTCAAATTAAATATTTTTAATTTAGGAAAATTCCAATTAAGCTTTATTAATTCAAATAAAATTGGTGAAATTTTTCAGGGACCTAAACTACTCAAAAGATTTTTGAAAAGCTAAATTTTGGGACGTTACAGTGTGGAGCTGGGGGTGCTGGTGTGAGGGAGCAGCCACGTGTTCATGGCGCCCTGGAGCGGCGCTGCGTCGTGGAGGAGAAGGCCTGCGGGTGGGTCCCGCAGGCAGTGGAAGAGGGAGAGGAGGACCACGCTGAGCTGATTCGGTTGCAACAGCGGCTCAACTGGCTCACCCTAAGGAACAGTGAGGTGAGTTATAATTAGTTTTTTTTCCTGATTTTTATAAATAGGCTGACACGTTTAGGTAATTTTTAGACAGAGCAAAATAGCTCCGAAAAACAGTAACTTTTTAGGGGAGGCTGAAAATATAGAGAAGATTATTCTGTAAATTTTCTTGGGGAAGATTATTCTGCAAGTTTTCTAGGGTTTTATTTGAAGTACTTTTTCCTCTAAAATTATTTGAAGTTCATGTTTTTGATGTTTAACTTTCAAATCTCTACTTTGACTAACTGTTTTAAAATAGAAAATTATTTCTAAAAATTATGAAATTTTGAAGGTGGGTTTATAAGGTGTTACAGAACTGAGGAAAAATATTTCCAGGCATTGTTCACAAGATTTTCTTGCATTTTAAATTCAAACTCAATTTGAATATGCAAATCCAATAAGGAACCAAATATCCTCCAAACTTCCAAAAAAATTCAAACAAGCATAACAGAGCCGAGATAGAGAAAGTAAGTTTGAAATTTTGAATTTGAGAATTCTTTTGAAAGTACCTCAAGCATTCTAGGAGCATATGAGGTTTTACTTTTGATAATTTGAATCCCAAAATAAATATTCCCATGTTTGAAACCATTTTAGTTTTACCCTAAGTTCAATGTGAGCTTTTGAATTGGAGGAGTATTGGATTACTAGGTTTCAAATCTAGCCTTCAAAATCAAAGGATTTTCTACATAGGGTTTTATACCGTACTCTGAACTAAGTTTTCAAATTCTTGACAAACTTTTATTTTGTTTTACAAATTTCATTTCTAGGTTTTGGAAAACCAGGTTATAACCTATTTGCTTTGCTACAAAAAGTTTTTAAAAAGGTCCAAAATTTCACAAATGCACAGTAAATGCTTAGCTAATCCAACTTTGGGATTTTGGGCTGTTACACACTCCGACGACGAGGAGAGGTTCAAAAGGTAGCCCAAGCGACAATGAAGATGATGGCGTGGTCGACGATGATGAGGCGGCAACCAAGGTAGTCAGAGTCGAGATCCCGAGTCGGATCGATTTGCCTCCGGTAGGATCGAATCGTAGTATCGAATCGTAGAATCGGCGATTCTACGGATTTGTAAAAATATACATATTTAACATCTATACTATAAGTTTGTATGATTCTTATAAGATTTACCACTTACTTATTACCAAAAAAGGGGTAAAACACTTATCACACAACAGAAAAGCATAATGGTACTGACATGATGGGTGATATAGTTCTGAACTACAGGAGAACAACCAATGGCCTTGACTAATTTACTACAATTAATGAAAAATGTTCACAAGTTTTGTATATCAATATCTAATTGCAACGCTTGCATATTCCTTAAAAGCAGCTAGACATACTACAGGAATAAAAATAGCTTATCATTATCAAGCTCAAGATTGCTCATGTCATAACTCATAATATAGATATTTGTACTAGCATTGCCACCTCGATATAATATTTTGCATGTTCCTTATTTATTTATAGTTTCAATCTCGAAATTAATATCAACAAATTTTGCTCTAAAACAAAATATCAAGAAAACCGGCCTCTAAAAAATTGCAAAAAAAGGAAAAAATTGCAAAAAAACTACGATTCTACCACGATTCTACTCTGCGATTCTACGATTCTACCCTTGGATCGCGACTCTACCACGATTCTACGATTAGATCCACGGTCGATCTGGATCGACATGTCATCGTGGGATCGTAGAATCGTACGACTTTACGAGTAGGATCGCGATTTTAACTACCTTGGCGGCAACGCCGGTGGTGCAATTCGAAAAACAAGAAGCTCGGCCAAACCCCTAAAACCTTGGATTGCGACAGCGCTAGAGCTCTATGGTCGAGGTGGCTTGAGGGTTTGGGATGAGGGCGTTGAGGCGATCCTTAGGGTCCTATTTATAGGGCAGGGGCGTGGCCGAGAGGGCGTATCGGTGGTAGAGCCCTAAAAGAGTCCGACATGAACACGAGTTACATCCGGTGATATAAACCGATACGGGATAAGATTTCAACATATTTGAACGTGAAAGAGATAAGGATTCGGAAATCGTACCACAACGGGACTCTTTCTGTTGGACCAAATTTGTCAGACAGAGCTTCTAGAAGGATCAATGGCGGATGCGTCGCGAGGACGAAGCGGAGGTGGGAGGTGGACCTAACAAGCGGGCCCCACCAGTCAGCGGCGCGAAGAGAGAGAAGAGGCGCAGCTGGGTTGCACGCGAAGCTGGGCTGAGAACGAAGCAAACGGGCCGGATCCAAGGAGATTCGGCCCAACCGAATTTCGGAGAATTTAATTTAGTTTTTCTTTTTAGAAATTACAGGAAATCTAATTGGCAAATAAAAAATAGCAAATGAACTCAGAAAAATTCTAGAAAATTCTAGAAAATATATCCAAGCACAGAGTATCCAAATAAAATAGTTTTGACCATAGTTGATGTTGACATTAATCATATTAAATTGTTTTTTATTCACAAAAATTTAGATTAAGCTTTAACTTCAACAGAAAAATTCAAATGGTTATTTTTATTTTTAAAACTTCAAAAACAGACCAATTTTTTTGGGATGTTACACAGTCTCTGCGGTGTCTTTTGCTACGTGTTTTCGCCTGAGCCACGCTCTCTAACGAGTGGGTCCCACCGGAGCACTGTTCATCGTCTTCAGCCCGAACTCTATCTCTGAGTTTCTCGCGCGCTCCGCCATCGGCGTCGACATAGACTCTCCCATCTCTAAGTCTATTTAAGATCCCGCACCCACATCAAAGTCTTTG
Source organism: Phyllostachys edulis (assembly GCA_036346405.1). Lineage (NCBI taxonomy): Eukaryota > Viridiplantae > Streptophyta > Magnoliopsida > Poales > Poaceae > Phyllostachys > Phyllostachys edulis. The sequence continues at coordinate 18,809,133 of CM070567.1, forward strand.
CCCCAACCTCCATCGCCTTTTCTCCAAAGTCGGAAACCCTAGGTTGTCGCTTTTGCGTCGGATTCGAGAGCTAAACCCAAGCGCTACCAAAGCCTTCTCCGCCACCGTTAGTGAGCTCCTGCCCCCATCGAGTACACCGTCAGCATCGTCGAGCCACGTTCTACATAGTGCTCCCTCGTTCATCTTCGGAGGAGCCCGAATCGCTGTTGCCGCCACACGTCGCGCCGCTCCGCCACCCATCTCGCCACCGCTGTTGAGGTGGTCATCTCCAGTGAGGTTGGACTGCATCATCGTGTTCCCCAAGTCGTGTTTGCCCAGTTGCGCACCTTTACCGTCGCCGGAGAGCCGCCTATCGCCAAAACCTGTGGTTACTGGAGCCTCAGCATCGTTTAGCCAATGTGGCCATCGCGTCACTTGCCACCTCGGCCTTTACGCCCATGTGTCACATACGCATTGCCCTCATGGCATCCCAGTCAGCACACACGAGGCACACCAAAACCCTAAACCCAGATACAATCTCGGTGGATCTAGTTCATCGTGAGCCGAGTCTATGACAAGTGGGTCCCGCTTGTCAGATCTATTGTTCTGTGAGCCCGTAAGCCATAGACCTTAGATTAGATTCTATAAACCCAGTATATAGACCCTAGGCCCCACATGTCAGCCTCTATTCCAATTTTTCTGGATTTTATTTAATTCTGAAACCAAGGCTTGCTTCATGCTGACGTCATTAGTCATAATTTCTAGTAGAAAAATAATTCGGGAAAATCAAGAAATCCAATTTTGTTATTTCTTTAGGTTTAGAACTTCCAAAAGTCCGTTCTTCCCCATACAAACTCTGATTGAGCCCATTCAAATTTATAAAATCATCTAAATTCAAGCTCTATTTTTATGATATTTTTATTTAATTTTTAGAGTTTGTTTTCTATCTGTTTTTTTTTTATTTAGTTTATTTGCTTCGTTTGCGAGTAGACGTTGATACTTTGGGGAATTTCGAGGAAGGAGGAGTTCACCAAGGCCAAGACCAGTACTAGGACTTGTTCTAAGGTAAGTTGTACCTTTGATCATGTTGAACCCAGTTTTCCCAAAGTGATTATGGAACTTTGTGTAAAACTGTGTGTTGTGTGCTATTACTCGTTGATGGCATGTGTTGCACTTAACCAACACGGTGGGAAAAGATTTAGACTAAGGCGAGTGGATGAACTGTGTGATATGGTGGCTTTGTGATTGGGAATTGTGAATTTTTTTGACTTAGTTAGAATTTGGCAGTCTCGTCTTGGTCAATTAAGGACTTAACTTTATGCGCTATTGAACTGAGCCACAACTGTACAACCACATGCCTGGTATGGGATGGATCTAACTTAGTAAGTTACAGAATCTCAACATTGATTACTCAGGGAGTAGGTTAGGAGCTCAATGATGGGTGGAGGTGTGAATTACTATGTAGGTCACATTTATGAGCGGTTCGCCGTCTTCAGGTCCAATGGTGTGTGTCGTGCCAAAGCACTGTGTTTGAGTTGCTACGACAACAAAACACATCAGGAGTGTCTGTTGTTGAGATGAAGTTTCGAAAAAGTTTTGTTATGATTAGTGCTAGCTACACTGATTATATCGTGTGGGTAAAGTGTACTACCTCTGTAGAGTATTAAACAATCTATTCAAATAACCGCGTCCACGGTCATGGACATGATCGGGGATTTCACATGAGGGGTAGATTTTCATAAAACCATTGGGAAAGGACAACTGTGTGGTTAAACTCATATGGCTATGTGAAAAAATTGATTAGGCTTTGTGTCCTTTGGGAAAACAATTGTTAAATTATTATTGTTTATATGTTTTGAATTACGTTTTCAATCTTTTATTGTATTCAATTGCAAATGTTGCTTTTATGCAAAATAGCCACAGAAGTCATTTACTTTGTAATAAGCCATTGTCTATAATTGCATTCTGTGGTGCAACTTGTTGAGTACTCGGAGTACTCATTCTTGCTGTAATCATTCAGCTGAAATGGAGGAATCGTCACCTGCCTTCGAGGAGGAGCTGTACATGGATAGTAATCGTTAGGTCTTGATCCCAGTCGGTTGTCTGTAGCTAGTCAATGGGTATCTGCTAGAGTTGCTTTTGTTCTGCTGCTGCTTATTTAATTATTATCAGCCTTGCATGGCTCAATAATTGTAAACTCAACCATATGGTCAAAATTGCTATTTATTTTTCAAGTTAATTGTTTATTCTATTATTCATCTTGTGTGGATTGATATTCATCCATGTTGACACTGTGTGCACTAACGTGATCCTAGACTAGTGTAGTATACACACAGGGTCCAGAATTGCATTTTTTGTGTCTTGACATTTTGCAATAATGGGTACAATATGATCAAATGTCTACGGCGTTCCTTCATTGAAGGTTGTAGTTGCTCTGACAAACTGGTCCAGGAAGGCTTCGGAAACGCCGGATTCTACGTGCGCAAAATGAGACAAATAAATAATGATAAATCCAAATAAATTACAAAAATTATAAAATTGGTACCAAAATAGATATATATTGAATTTATATGAATTTAGGAACATGAATCGACGAAATCAGAGTTCATACGAAGGAACGAACACCCAGAAGTTTTTCGAAAAAGGAAATTCTAGGAAAAAGAGAAGTAAGGGAATATTCCAAAGAATATTCTTTTTCAGGATTAAGAGTTTTACTCAAGACAATGACAAGTATGTCCCATTTGGAAGTGGCACAAAGAGAGAAATAGAAGAAGGAAACAGAGCAGAAGTATAGGAGGCAGGCAGCGATTATGGGCGGCACCAGCGAGTGGCAGTGTGGGAGGTTCGGCTAGTGGTCAAAATGGGTCACTAGCCCCACAAGGAGGTGGTAGGAGGTGGCGGCGTGGGCATAGGGCGCCGGTGTGGCGTCGGCGCATAGGCGGTAGCGCTCCAGAGGTGGCCGGGCAAGGGCGGCGCGAACACAGGTTGTGCGGTGGCTTGGGGAACACACCGGGGAGGTCAGGGTGGTGCGAGGGTGGCCGAGGCAGCATGGCGGTAGCAGTCGGCGGTGGGTTGAAGGTGTTGGCGCCGACGGCATGCTCCGGCGATAGGAAAATCCGAATTGAAGAGGGGTTAGAAAGAAGATGACTGGGAACGTGATGTGACACGATTCACTCTGCTTGGAACCCACCGGAGAAGGAGATTGAGGCGAAGGTGACGTGTCCTTACTTGAGGAAGAAAGCAAATGGTGTCACGCGTTTCGGCCAAACGAAGGAGAGTTAGACGCTGAGGTTTGGGGCGGATCGAAGAGGGGAGCAAGGACACGCGGTGCTCCCTTTATAGGGCAGAGGCGGTACTCGAATCGATAAGGAATGCCCAAGGGAAATGGGCAACGGTTTCAATTGACAATGAACATCGATGGGAAACGACAAAATTGAATGTAAGGGATGATGGTGGCGTGCAATTGAAGGTAGCAAGATGTGGGCGACGGTAGTGGGTCGTGGTGCCACTAACAAGAGTGGAAAAGACACATCGTGCGTGACGCACGTGCGGCGGAAGCGGTCGGCTGCGTGGGCACACGCTGTGGCTCTAGGAGCGGGCTAGGCGCGTGCTGGTGGCAAGGGGATGTGGGGGTGACGCACGTGCCGAGGGCAGCGAGGTCAGGCCCAGGCAGGGCAGTGCGGTCGGGACAAGTAGAGGCCAGGAGTAAGAAGAGCTAGGAAGAAAGATGAAAAAATAAAGAAAGAAAGGAAAAGGAAAAGGAAAATTCAAAAACTCCAAAAATAAAATAAATAAAGAGAAAAACCAAGAAAATTCCACAAAATTTCTTGGAACCTAAAGAACTTGAATAAAACAATTTTAAATTAATTGAAGTTTATTTTAATCATTTAAAATGTTTTCATTTTTTGAAATTTCAATTTACAGATTCGGTGACCGCGACCCTGGTGACCATGACGCCGCCACTCCTTGCTATCGTCCACACCGAGCTAGGATAAGGCGTCGGTTAACTTAGATCTGGCGGAGCCATGACCGCCCAGCTCGGATCTGGTGCCAGCTTGCTTAGATCCGCCGACGGTAGGAGGGAACGAGAGGGAAGAAAGGGGAAGGGAGAGAAAGGGAAAGGAAGAGAAAGAGATGGGGGTTTGCAAAAGGGGCAATTTGCTATATGCCACTGAATAACTTCCGTCGGACCCCAGGCTTTGAATACACGAAGCTCTCGTGTGTGTACTGTACTAGTCCCATGATCAGTGGCTAGTACACACATCCACAACATTGATAATCACATCCATACATATTATACATACAACTTGAAACAAATATAGGACATTAAACTTAAGCGTTTACATGACAAGTTTATATTACACAGTCGACCAGTCAAATTAATACATAAGTAGCGAGATAAACAACGAAAGCATAGCAAATAAAACCCAAAATGTCCTGTGATGTGCCCATCCATACCCTCAGGCAACCGACAAGGATGAAACCCTAGCAAGACCCGTCACTGTACCCTCCGGTACCGGGTGCGAAGAACGTGTTGTCCAGAATCAGTTCATCATCATACTCTGATCAAGAATATAAGCAAGATTAAGTACATTTTGTACTCAACAAGGCTTATAGTGTATCGCAACATAATATAAATACAAGGCTATCAAAGGATAAGGCTATGCACTACAAGTCATTTTCAGCATTAAGCAAGTTCAATTTGTAATATCGATATGTAATAATTTGCAACGGAAATTTTAAAGAGCAATTGAAAGATAATGAAATAACAAGTATGTAACCTAAAAATAGTAAAATCACAACCCTCCTTGGCTGCGATCATCATTTCATTATCATCCATAGACATGGCACTCACACCAACCATCCATCCCAACATTTTCTAACAAACTGTTTTTGCAAAAAATTAAGACTATACTCGATGTGACCGCACTTAGCACGCATGTTATTGCCAGCATGGATATTTAAATAGATTTACACTCTGTAGAGGTGTACAAATTTACCCATGCGATACGAGGTCTCTAGTTTGTTCAGTATCTGTCGATACCACCACGCACAACATTATAATGTATAGTCTAGAGTTCGTAACGAAGCGTTTACATCACCTAGTCCTAACCTTGCATTAGCCTAGCAAATGGTACACGCTCACATCACCTGGGTTCCTCCTGTTTCAGTGAGGCATTCACCGTTGTATCAGCAAGCTTTGTTCCCAACTCCTCGGTGAAGAGAGCCCCTTCGAACAACCCTTCCTGGATTGCTCGTACTACTATGGCCTACCAACATGCAAGGCTAGTCCTAAATGACTTAATTAGCTAAAGCTATCCCATAATTAGCACATGTGGTTCTATGCTTAGAATTAGATTGGTTGCACCGGCATTCGGTCTTTAATCGACCCGGGCGAGGATCTCTCCCTATCTACAAGCGAGATACACCTGTCACGTTCATCAGTTCATAATATAACTCGCTCAAAGACTAAGTTTTTCATTTTCAATTTTATAAAAATTAATAGAGGTAACCCTCTAGATCAACATTTCAAATTCTCCCAAATCCATACTCAATTTCCATCAATCATTCAAATTTAGCAAAACTAGAGCCCGACTAAGCATCTATTCGATATTCATAATCAAAATACCCAAATTGACATTAGTTACTGCCTAAACCATATCCTAAAGGTTACAACAATATTGAAATCAACTTGACACAGAGGAATCATGCATTCAATAGGAATATATCTACCGTTACCCCCCAAATATAGCAATTTTAGCCAAACATACATGCATGCATAATAGATTTTGCAAAAATGAAGTAAAATGATTGAAATAATGGGATCAACATGGTCGAAGTAGGTGCTTGACTTTCTACAATTTCTCAGAGAATGACGGTGCTTGATCGTCAATAAGCTCATTCGTGTTTCCGACATCTATTCGAAAAGAACTGAAAACAAATCATAAATAGCAAAATAATTTCAACAATAAAAAATTTGAATATTTTTGCATATTCAAGCATATCATGATTTTATATGAATTTAGAAGAAAGAATCATCTAATTTGGAGTTCATATGCGAAAGTTATTAGCGTTTGAATTTGGTTCAGTTTGAAAAATCCTGAAAATTAGAAAAGGGTGACGTCGAAAGCGTATTTTTAAAATTTATGTTTTCCAATAGAGAATGCATATTTCCTTTAAACTGGAAGCGACTTTTCCATTTTTACATTTTCTAAAAATTATTTTCTTACATGTTAGTCTCTCGGTTTTTGCATTTCTGAATTTATCTACGGAAATAGTGGATGGTCCCACATGTCAGTGACTCATTAGATATTAACTAAGTAATTAAACCTAATTTTATTTTAATCCTTAGTTAACCCTCAGGCAAGTGGGGTCCACTGACAGCCTCTCGGTTTTTGAACACATTTTAATACTAAAAACTGTACATGGGTCCCGCATGTCAATGACTCATTAACTAAAACATGTTTAAATTAGATTTTCGATTTGTTTTTCATCCGGTCCCACATGTCATAGACTACTTATACTTAACCACTATGATTTATGTTAATTAAACCTTGACCGTGAGTGGGACCCACTGCCAGAGAGAGAAACAGAGAAGGAGAGCAGTGCACCGCGTCGGCTCGACGAGCTCGCTGGTGGTGAACGGTGCAGTGGCTTGGCTCAGGGATGGGCAAGATGGACTCCTAGCTCAACGGCAATTCTACCGGGTGGTGGCGACGAGGCAAGGGATGGCCGGAGCGTCACCACCGCCGACCTCCAGAGATAATGCAAAACAGGGCTATGACGGTTTTAGTGAATGGGACAAAGGCAAGACGAATGATGGTGCACATGAGCTCTAGAGGGGCTATTGCGATGCTACTAGCGGCAGCACGGGGATCAATGGCCACTGGAGTGGTGGCGCTATGATTGACTACGATGAACTCCATGCTATACTAGCTAATTGTCCAATCTAACATGCATAATAACTCTAAGGGACTACTAGAAGCATACCAAGGGTGTTGGCAGTGTCGGGGGATGGCCGGAGAGCTTGGAACAACGACGGCTTCACGATGAAGATGATCTATGGTGGCGGAGAAGCTACAAGGAGCCACTCATTAGCTCATGGGGGTTCTAGGGATGGTGAAGGAGTAAGGAATTAACCAAGGACTCACCGGGGTGGCAGCAAACAGCAAAGATGGCTGCGATGGCCGGATTTGGGGAAGAAGCACGATTTCGGTGACTAGCTGCGTGTGGGCTAACATCAAGCGAGGGAATATCATCAGTGTGGTATAGAACGTGTTGTGACACAATTGGATGAGGTTCAAGCTCACCAGAGTGTCAGGAACATGGAGGCTTGGATCGAGGTGTGCGCCGAAGGTGGAAAAGACGACGGCGTGTTGGCGTCACAGGGCTCCAAAGGCTACATTAAGCAAGGAGATAGCATGAGTGAGGCACGGGGCACACGATGATGTGGCTGTCGAGGGTAAGGAAGCTTAGCAGAGGCAATGGTGGCCGGGAGTTCACTCACCATCGTCGAGGACGACGCACTCGTTCTCGGCGATCCAAAGAGCAAGAAGCTCAGAGGTTGCGCAAGATGGAACAAGAGGCGAGCTGGAGAGAAGGTAACGCGCATGGAGTCTTAAGTAGTTGTGAGTAGAGCACGAGATAAGTGGTGGGCATGGCAAGAAAACATGCGCGTGCTCTGGCGTCTCCACCTGTTCCAGAAAAGGCGGCGATAGGGGGAGTTGTTTGTCGCTATAGCGCAGGATGGGGCATGGAGAAGTTGGTGGCGCTGTTGGTGATATGCCTTAGAGGCAATCATAGAGATGATTGTATCACGTCTATGTTTACGAGTTATAGAATAAATATTATTATGTTCCTTGAATGAATCATTAGTTATAAAGATTAACAAGTATGCGACTTGTTTGTGATGTTCTTTAACTTATATGATGTCATTCCAGATGTATCTCTGGTCGAATATCACTGGTCAGAACACTAGTGACTCATCGACCAGCACATGTATTGATTGATGACCATGTTTCATCGGTCATGGGTATAAGGATATCGAATCAATAATACGAACACATGTTAGAGAACATGGTGTTGGATTGACCCACCTTGCGATAATATTGAGATTGTTATGATTTTATGTGTCATTAGTTGGTCTCAAGAAATGATGATGTATAATCCTTAGACTTGAGATCAACATAGTTTCCTACATGTGTAATAATATACTTAGCGGTTGCCAAATGCTACTCCATAACTAAGTAGTTATAAAGGTAGCTTTCGGGTATGCTATGAAACATGCGGAGGTATGTGACTGGTCGAATATGGGATTTGCCACTCCTAACATAACAGGAGAGATATCTCTGGGCCCCTCGATGTGGTCGGATAAAGAAAGTGCATGGCCATGCCACTAGTGGTCGAAGAGTCGGCCACATGAAGTTATCTGTCACTTAATCGAGAAAGTATTGAAAAGTCTATGGATGACAAAATATCTCACCTGGAGTTCAACCAGATATTGTGAGGCAAAGGTAGAATAGACAAGCAGGTCATTCAATTCGACCAAATATGGACTGGTCGTATGGAGATACGAGCTGGTCATAGACTGGTCGAACATATTCACTAACTAGTTGTAAACTGGTCGTAAGGAGTTACGAACTGGTCATGACTAAATATGAACTGGTCGTATAGAGATACGAGCTGGTCGTAAGTGAGAAGGACCTAGTCATAGATCATATTGCATTAAGGCTCGTCCGATATAATTTATGTGTATTCGAGAATCGTTATGTCTTGCTAGGAACTGCTAACGATTCGTGGTCGGAAAAGAGTTTCCAAGTTACAACCAATTATGCATGAATCTATAGGGTCACACACTTAACGGGTTGGAACAAACGAGATCAGATACGATCCGTCATATGCTCTTTGTAAAGGGATACATGAGGCTGTTGGGACAGACAACGTGAGTTGCATCACCGAAACCCTAGCCGTCATCTTCTCGAGGGCCCTACCGTGCAAGTTGGTGCTAGCACACTGGCATACGGTGTTCCATCCCTAGACGTGTGGATACCGTAGATGCGCTGCTGTGCTGAATGAGGTTGATCCACGATCTTCACAAGGAACACGATTGGTTGCTAGAAGAGAGGATCGGCATCGAGGATGTGACGATCGACTACAACCACTACATCGATGCGCTCAATGTTAGATCAGGCTACTCCAACTCTTCTTCTACTGCAGTACGCGTCTAGTGGTAACGATCTACAATCTCTTGCTTGAATGTCTTCCTGGTTTACATGGTAGAATTTTTGAATTACCAGCCAGTGTAGATCAGTCACATATACTTGATATGTGGTAGTAGTAGATTGGATCTATTACTGTTTTGTTCTGGTAACCTAGATCGGTTCATATGGATGGAACGGTCTAGGCACTGGTTGATAAGATCAATTAGTTTTCGCCGATATTAGATGGGTTTGCGGGAGGTATGAGTTGAAGGCACCAGATGATTTACTCCACTTGTTCATGATCGCATTGCATGATACTCCTATCGGTCGAAATTCCGCCATCGGGGTATGCTGTAGTGTGTAGTCATATGGAAGCGGTGATCAGATTGGTTTGGAATAGGGTTAATATGATTAATCCGATGAATTTCAATGGCTCAATTATGTGAATGAGATTCATGTCTAGGAAAAATTTCCAAGGGCACTGCCCCTTCGAACCCCACCCTCTAATCAGCTAGCGGGACCGTCGTGCTAGATAATTGTTATCGCGTTGTATAGTATTATGTGTTCATGTCACTTGATAGAATTGGATTCTATGCCTAATACCTTTTGCAGGGATTGATGTGAATAGTATGGCCCATTGTGTATGTGATGCATGTAGACCTGCTCAAATGTTGGTAGGCGGTTTCTGGTTGGGCTTGAAAAGCCCAAATTAAAAATAGCAGTTCGAGCCCACTGGTCCTACTGAAACCGGGATTTTCAGTTAAAAAACATTATTTTAATCATTTTCGGAATAAAAAACTAATATTTAATTGATTTTCAGCATTAAATAAATAGGTTTTTGATTTTTTTTTTTGTTTTTACCAGAATTTCGGGCTGGGCCGGGCTTTTGTCGGGCCGGTTTTCTAGTCCCAAGCCCGGTCCAGACAGTGGCGGGCTCGGGCTGGGCCGACAGGCCGGGCCACCCATGAACAGGTCTAGATGCATGTAAGGATTTTTCATGGCCTACGTGTCATGCTGTGTTATAGCCATCGAGCTATATATTATTGTATAATGGTTAGTGTGCTAACATATGATGCTTGATATTACTATATGTAATTCATTACTAGCTTTTAGGAGTAATTGCTTAGTAGATAAATGTGGTGATTACAAGCATGATGGCTCGGTGGACAGGAAGCATGGTGATGGAGATTGTCATGTTAAGGGTCATACTATTTCACAATTTAATATGATTATCTGTGAATATTTATTTTGTTCATGTTATGCTATTGATCATGTTTTATCATTAGATGTTTTAACATAGTAGAGTGGTATCCCTCAAGAAAAATTAAGTAAATTTGATACCTTTCCAATTGTTGCGCCTATCACGATTTTGATCGTTAATTGGTAGGTTGTCGGGACCCAAAAATACAATTCTGGACCCTCTGTGTATACTGTACTAGTCCAGGATCATGCTAGTGCACACAGTGATAACATCAGTGAAATATCAATTCCATATACAAAGATGATTAATAAATAGGCAAATATAATAAATATCAGAGTAAAGACCTTAAGGTCAAAGCTTACAATTAATGCCTCAGAATGTGAATAGCTCAATGAAGCTGCAGCGGAACGTAACAGAATAACTTCAATAAAGCCCATCCATATGCCCACAGGCAATCGGCTGGGGTACGCGACCTAGTTCTCCACGATCCTTGAAGTAGACCTTGTTGACTGGCGATTTCTTCACTTCTGCTTGATTGATTAAAGCAAGCATGAGTACACAACCGTACTTGCAAGTCATACCACAGAAATGCAATTATACATGTTGGCTTGTTCCAAAGGAATGGCACTCTGTGGTTCTTTTGCAGAAATGCAACATTTGCAATTGAATACGAATAATAGATTGAAAGCATAATTCAAAACGAATAGACAATAATAATTTAATAGTTTGATTTCACAAAGACACACAACCTAAACAAGTTATTCACATAGCCATATGATTTAGATCACACAGCTCCCTTCCTAACTGTTTTATGAAAATCTACCCCTCGTGTGAAATCCCCGAGCATGTCCATGACCACGGACGTGGCTATTCGAATAGATTGTTTTAACACTCTGCAGAGTTTGTACACTTTACCCACACGATACAACTAGTGTAGCTAGCACCAGTTGTAACAAAACTTTTCAGAAACTTCATCTCAAGCATTGACACTCCCAGTGTGCTTACGAACCGTCATACCAAGCCTTACACAGTGATTGGATGACACACACCGTTGGACAAGGAAGCGGCGAACCGTCCCGCGATGCGACTACTTGGTAGCACAGCTCCACCCATCACTGAGCCTAACCTGCTGCCTAAGCAATCAATGTCAAGAATTCATAACCTACTAAGTTAGGCCCGTCCCATACCAGGCATGTGGTTGTACGGAAGGCCCAGTTCAATGGCGCACAAAGTTAAGTCCTTAATTGACCAAAGTAAGACTTCTAATTTCTAATTAAGCCACATAGATTAATATTCCCAAACACATAGCCACCAGTTCACCCAGTATCCACCACTTGCCTCAGTCTAAATCTTTTCTCACCCTGTTGGTTAAGTGCAACATATGCCATCAACGAGTAATAGCACACAGTACACACAACTTTTATCACATAGTTCCATAATCACTTAGTCAAGTTTATATTTGCAACTCACATGAGATGATGACTTGTGGTATGGCTAAGCAATCTACTCGTATCTAACCAACCCACGTTGGTGCTACGATATTACCAACTAAATAAATAACCAGGCTAGGGTGACAAAAGATTATGACATATCAATATAGACAAGGAGGTTATAACAAATTGGATTAATAACTAAACCCAAAAGCATTTAAATAAATACTTAAAGTAAATGCAATAATTTGAATCAATATAACTTTTGAAAATTGGGATTCAATATGATCAAAGGTATGACTTGCCTTGCTAGCAATAATGATCTTATTTAGACTTTAATCTTCTACTTCCTTGATCTTTAGCTCCTTCTTGATCAGCACTTCTCGCAGTATCAACGTCTACTCGCAAACAAGCAAATAAACTAAATAAATAAATAACAGAGAACAAACAAACTCCAAAAAATAAATAATAATCTCAGATAGATAGATCTCGAATTTAGATGAATTTAGGAATTTGAATGAACTCAATCGGAGTTCAGATTGAAAGGATATGACTCTCGGAAGAATCACATGAAATGATGAAATCGAGAGAGAAAAGAATATTCAAAGAATATTCTTTTGGATCAAATAATTAAATAGAATTGGAGACTTACAAGTGGGGTCCACTGGTAAGTGAAAGAGATCAAAGGTAGTGAATGACATGTGGGACCAATTGGATTTCAGAAATTAAATTAATTTCCGAAAAAGGCACAGTAGATGACAGGTGGGACCCACTGGATAAAAGGGTTTTTCTAGAATTAAATTAATTCCAGAAAACAGAATTAGGGGTTGACATGTGGGCCACTAGTCTATGGACCAGGTCCACGGAGATAGGCTAGTCCATAGTGGACCAAGCTCAAGAACTAGGGTTTGACTAGGTGACTGACATGCGGGACCCGCATGTAAGAGAGAGACTAATCTAGGGTTTCTAATTGGGTGGATGATATGTGGATTATTGGTCCATAGACCAAGTCCATAATCTAGGATTTAAGGTGCACAGTGGACAGGGTGTGTGACGACCCACCCCGTGATGTACCGTAAGAGGTCCGGGAGGACCATTTTTTTTTTTGCGCTGCGAAGTCACCACGGAAAGATGTGGTAGCACCGCATGGAGCTTAACCGAGGTCTGCCAGGACCTCCCAGGAGGTCTTGAGGACCTCCTGGAGGTCTTGGTCTGTCACGGACCTCCCAGGAGGTCTTGAGGACCTCCTGGAGGTCGTGGCCGCCACCCGCTCGGTAGCACCTCCAGGCACATCACTAAGAGAGGTCCTGCAGACCTCCCAAAGAAGTCCCGAAGGACCTCCTGGTGGTCCCGCCTTGTGCATCCGAGCTAGTCCCGGGACAATGAGCTAGCCCGCACAAGAACACAAGCCAATACCATAACCACGAGGTCAAACAAAGATGAAGCGCAAATTAAACTTTATATAATAGGACCTTATGGCCAAGCTTGTTAACAAGAGGTCTCGCCATTGAGGGCTTACAAAACCAACGAGGACTTACAAGCGGCAACAAGGAGCTTCTAGGGCTCAAACACTAGAACACGCAAAAGCCATCCAACAAGCACCACAGTCGTCGGGTGGAGGGCGTCCTAAGCGACTTAGTCGTCAAAGAACTCCTCCTCGAAGAGGTCCTTTATACCTGCACTTGATCATCCTCATAATCTGCTTTGACACGGGCTTAAGCCATGAGTACTTGGAATGTACTCAAGAAGTCACAGAGAGCAAAGATGCAATAATATTCATGCAAGGACTTACCAATGGAGAGTGTATGGTTAGTTTATGCAAAGCCAGATTTGAATAATAAAAATAGTAATAGATTGAAAAGCAGCAAGGTAAAACCATACTACATAATACTTTTGAAGTTTAAAAAGGTGGGGTGAGCACCAACTCACGTACCCACAACCAAAATGAAGGAGTTCCTGGTCACACCCGTGACAGGTCCTTACCAAAACCCACTCCAGAGCACCCACTCCAGAGGACCAAACCAACCCTGGACCACTACACCGAGCCAACCTTGACCCTCTCCGAGCCGGCCAAGGTCTCTTGAGGCAAAGCCAAGGCATCTCGTGGAAGTGTCCATGGCACAAGCTTTTGAAACAGCTACCCTTGCACCATTTCACCGAGCATGTCCATGACCAAGGACTTGGCTATTTGAATAGATCTTTACACTCTGCAGAGGTGTACAACTTTACCCACAATCCACGATCTCTCTAGCGGGGCGGGTTCCGGTCACCCTTGCTCACTTCCTAAGGTGAGCGCCTAGAGAGCGTGGCAAGGCCTTTACAAAGCTTTGAACTGACTGGCCGCCCGCTAAGGTTTCGTAATCCTCCTATGGTCTAGAAGTCCGCAGGTTATGGGGTGCCCTCTTGCGCCAACGAATCACACGCTCAACCACAACAGCCCCAAGCCAACCCATTGCTAATTATTCACCCTGACCATTCCCATAAAATGATCTTGTGGTTGCCTTTGCTTGGCCCAGTTCAACAGACACAAAGTGAAGTCCTTAATTGTGCCAAGGCAAGACTTCCACAACCAAGTGTGCAAAGCACCCACTACTCACTCCCGCCTTCTTGCCTCAAAGAAAACAATTTGTATAAGCCCATGCCAAAAGACCACCCAGTCTTGGCACAACAGATTTTAAACAAGTGATCTCACACCACAGTCAACCTGACTTAGGCGCCCCGCCATAGTCGCTCAACAATGGCACCAACCACACATTTTATATTTATTAGTCAAGATTATTAGAGATGAAGCATGATACAATCGAACCACGCTTTCTAAGCAAGGTCAGATAAGACCCACGGCCCCATGTTGGCAAATAACAAAGAACACCAACTAAATTACCCACCCTAAGGCTCACAAGGTGAACATGACAACATGATGGAGACAAGGTATAAAGGAGGCATAACAGCAAGTAGGCAAGTAACTACAGCCCAAACCATTTTCATATAAACATAGCCATGCATGATAAAGTAAAACTGAAATACATTTACTGAAACTTGGTTCAAGATGATCAAAGGGATCTCGTGGCTTGCCTTGGTCAAGCGAAGGAGAGCCTTCTGCAAAGAAGAGCCGGGTCCAAGATCTCCTCGAACTCGTGATCTACACGTTCGCAAGAAAACCAAATAAGCAAAACCACACTAAGCCAGGAACTTCAAAAGAACCAAAAGGAACTCAAACCAACTCAGCCAAAAGGAAACCAAGAGGCTTAACACACCTCAAAGAGCTCTGGGAAAGGTCTTGCACAAGGAAGAATCGAAAGAGATGAGGCAGGAAGGAAGAAATGAGCAACAAAGTTACAAAGGCTGCCCGCCCAAAGCTTTATATAGCCGAGTTGGTAGTGTGCACCACAAGGAAAAACTCAAGTGACGTGTAGGCAATCGGGACAACTAGGGCAGGGCTTGCCCTAAAAGAATTGAATAAAGTACCTCGGATGTGACCGCATTTAATGTGACCCGACACCTATTAAATGCGCACGAGTTCTCGAGGCAAGGGCAATAATTACAAGGTGAAGAGGGGCCGCAAGTGGGGCCATCAAAAGGGTGCACCACAAGTCAAAGAGGTGGCCCCACCGCAAGGGTCATCCCCGCCAAAGACCACTGTGAGGTCTGGGCAAGAGGTCCAAGACACTCGAGGGGAAGGTCTGGGCAGGAGGTCCAAGGACCAAGAGGAGGTTCGGACAAGAGGTCCGTAAAGCTCACCACAAGGAGGTCTGGCGCCGAGACACTGCACAAGGGAGGTCTAAGGGTCAAGATTTCAAGGGAGGACCTCAACGGTCCAGATCGAGGGTGCAGGGAGGTCCCGACCAAAAGGGATATCCCGATTTAAGAGGGTGGTCCTTAAAAGACCAAAGAAGGACCGAGGAGGTGGTCTTTGCAAAACAACCAGAGGAGGTCCCGAAACAAGGAAAATCTGCTGACCAAGCAGAGCTGCTCGATTGAAATCGGGCGGCCCAAAAAGGATAGGAACGTTCGGACCAAACTAACGTGCCCTTAGGATCGGGCCATCCAAACCACATCGGATGGTCCTAAGGTTAAGAAGGCAAGGCCTCAAGCGTCTGACCACGAGAGTCAAAGATGGGTCCAAGCGCTAAGGAGGTCTTGGACCTAAGGAGGTCGGAACCTTTGGATCCAACTAAGGAGGACACAGACGGCTAAGATCTCCCGAGAGGAGGTCCTAATGGCCGATCTAACAAGGGGAGGTCCGAGCGGCTAGATCTCAACAAGGGAGGTCTCGAGCGGCTAGGTCTCAATAAGGGAGGTCTCGAGCGGCTAGATCTCAACAAGGGAGGTCTGAACGGCTAGATCTCAACAAGGGGAGGTCTCGAGCGGCTAGATCTCAACAAGGGGAGGTCTGAGCGGCTAGATCTCAACAAGGGAGGTTTGAACGGCTAGATCTCAACAAGGGAGGTCTCGAACGGCTAGATCTCAACAAGGGAGGTCTGAGCGGCTAGATCTCAACAAGGGGAGGTCTGAGCGGCTAGATCTCAACAAGGGGAGGTCTGAGCGGCTAGATCTCAACAAGGGGAGGTCTTAAAGGGCGCGAAGGAGGTCCGAAGGACACAGAAAAGTCCGCAGGGACGGAGGGAGGTCTATTTGGACACAAGGGAGGTCCAAATAGCCACGAGGAGGTCTAGGAGGGTCCCAAAAAGGGGCACTGGGAGGTCTAGAGAGGCTCAAACAGCAAGGAACACCAACAAAGAACTTAATTAAGGCTTAATTAATTCCAATTGAACTCTCCAGATTTCAAAACGTCAGGTTAAGCTTTGGATTCTCAATAAAGCCAAATGGTTACTTTTATTTTGAAAACCAGGCAAGAAACTTTAAAGAAAACGGGACGTTACAAACCTTCACCCCTTAAGGGAATCTCATCCCCGAGATTCAGGCTGAGCTAGGGAACAAGTGGGGGAACTCCTTCTTGAGGTCCTCTTCACGTTCCCAAGTTGCCTCGGCTTCAGAGTGGTTGCTCGATTGCACCTTGCACAGCTTAGTGGTCTTGTTCCTTGTAACTCTCTCTGACACGTCCAAAATCTTGATGGGGTGCTCTCTGTAAGTGAGGTCTTTTTGGAGGTCCACAGCTTCTAAAGGCATCTGGTCCTCTGGTACTGCAAGCATTTCTTCAAGCGGGAGACATGGAACACATTGTGGACTCCAAATGAAATGAGGAGGGAGGTCCAACTTGTAGGCTACTTCACCCCTTCTGCAAGGATCGAAAGGGACCAATAAACCTTGGAGCAAGTTTCCCACTAACTCGAACATTGATACCCTTGAGAGGTGACACTTTGAGGTAGACTTGGTCTCTGGAACAAAAGCTAAGTCTCGACGTCTAACATCTGCGTAGCTCTTTTGCCGTGTTTGAGCAGCCCTTAGCTTCTCCCTTATTGACCTTACTTGATCTTGACTTCTTTTAGTAGGTCCTGCCAAGAACTTGGCCTTCACCCGATTCTGTCGAAGACAAGGGAGTCCTACATTTCTCCCATAAATAGCTTCAAAAGGACATTTGAAGGCTCGTTTGGTAGTCATTATTGTAGGAAAATTCTCATATGGCAACATCTTGTCCCAACTAGATTGCCTTTCTAGGGCATAAGCTCTCGGCAGATGTCCTCAAGGACTTGATTAACCCTCTCGGTTTGGCCATCTGCTTGTG
This sequence comes from Phyllostachys edulis, assembly GCA_036346405.1. Classification (NCBI taxonomy): domain Eukaryota; kingdom Viridiplantae; phylum Streptophyta; class Magnoliopsida; order Poales; family Poaceae; genus Phyllostachys; species Phyllostachys edulis. Next base: position 18,826,626 of record CM070567.1, read on the forward strand.
GGTGGTACGTTTGATCTTGAAATTAAGGTCTGTGCCCAAGGCATCATGTAGCTTTTGCCAAAATTTGGAGGTGAATTGGGATCCTCTGTCTGAGACTATCTTCTTTGGAACACCATGAAGGCACACAACCTTTGCCATGTAGATCTCGGCCAGTTTGTCTCCAGAATAGGTAGTCTTCACAGGAATAAAGTGAGCCATTTTTGTCAATCTATCCACAATGACCCAAATGGAATCAAAACCAGCTTGGGTACGAGGTAAACCAGTTATGAAGTCCATCCCGACCTCTTCCCATTTCCACTCGGGTATGGGTAAAGGCACTAAAAGTCCTCCAGGTCTTTGGTGCACTGCCTTAACTTTTTGGCAAGTGTCACATTTGGCCACAAAATCTGCTATTTCTCTCTTCATTTTCGGCCACCAGTACAATTCCTTGATATCTTGGTACATTTTTGTAGCTCCTAGGTGTATAGAATACAAAGTCTCATGTGCTTCTTTAAGTATTACCTCTTTGAGCTCTGCGTTATTGGGCACACAGAGCCTCTTATCAAACCAGACCGCACCTAGGTCGTCTATAGAAAACCTTGCAGCCTTCCCTTCTCTTATGTTGGCCTTGATTTCTTGGATGTTAGCATCTCCCTCTTGGGCTGCCTTGATCTGCTTTTTGCAATGTGGGTTGCACTTCAAGTCTTGCTAAGAATCCTCTTCAACTAATTCAAGTCTAAGCTTCAAGAATTCTTCATACAAAGTAGGTCGCTCTCCTTGATCATCAAAGTATTAGCATAAATTTTCTGCTCAAGGCATCCGCCACCACGTTGGTTTTGCCTGGGTGGTAATGAATTCCCACATTGTAGTCCTTAATAAGCTCTAGCCACCTTCTCTACCTCAAATTCAGATCTACTTGAGTAAAGATATACTTTAGGCTTTTGTGGTCAGTATAGATTTCACACCTATTACCTATGAGGTAATGGCGCCAAATCTTTAAGGCATGAACCACAAAGAACTAACTCTAGGTCATGAGTAGGGTAGTTTGCTTCATGGGGCTTCAAGCTGCCTTGAAGCATAAGCTATCACTTTTCTGTCTTGCATAAGAACACAGCCAAGTCCTTGCTTTGATGCATCACAATAGACCTCAAAATCTTTCCTGACATCTGGAAGAACCAAAAGCTGGGCAGAGGTCAACTTCTTCTTGAGCTCTTGGAAGCTTTGTTCACACTCGAGGTCCAGAGGAACTTCTTTTCTTTCTTTAACAATGAGTGAGAGGTCTTGCAATCTGGGAAAAGCCTTCAATAAACCTTCTCAGAGTAGCCACCATGCCAAGAAAACTCCCGACTTGAGGCAATCGTCGTGCAAGAAACTTTAAAGAAAACGGGACGTTACAGGGTGTATGAAATAGGACTGACCTACAGGGTCCATAGGTCATAGACTAGGTTCTTGGTGAACCAGATATATACGATTTTGGTTTAGGGTTTGGATTATGTTGATGCCATGTGGGCGGCTTAGGTGGCAGTCACGGAGGACAAGGTGGTGATGTGACAGTGATGTGGTGCAAGGTGGCAGTGCTGGCATGGCAGGGCAAGGGGACGAAGATGCTGACGTGATGCTCGCATGGCCGCCACAAAGGGTGGGATGACCTTGTGGCCACGTAATGGCATTGACATGGCTGTGACAAGGCACTACCCTGATTTCGATCTAGAGATCACAACCTGATCATCACAGAGACATAAAAGGGAGAGGGAGGTTACTAGGCCCACACGTAAGGGACACAGATGAACGGCGACCATGGTCCTCTCGGGTCATCCACGGTGTCAACGAATAGCGACCGGTTGGGCTCCGGTGAGTGTTGCGAGGACAACCACGGGGCGAGGCCATGCTGTCAAGGGGTGAAAGGAAAGAGATGTGGGCAGGGCCCACATGGAAGGGGCAACCAAAGGAGATGGAGCGAGCCGTGGCATATTCGAGTGATCCCTGTTGGCGACGAGCGGCGATGCAGCGGGCGTCCACGCGACCACGGCAGCGGCGGCATCGCTCGGCACGGTAGCTCCGGCGGGATCGGGTGAAGGTGAGGGCGACGTGTAGGAAAGACTCCGAAGCAGCGGTGCGTCAGGTCAAAGAAGAACGGCGCCTGGCGGCGGCTTGACGACGACGGCCACAGGTCCGAAGTGGTCCAAGGCGGTAAGAGCCGGCGAGGTAGGAGGAGGAGAAGGGAGGGAACGGAGGGGGTCTCACCGGTAAACGAGAAGAAGCTCGGGGCGGCTTCAATGGCGTGCGCGGTGGTTCGGGTCACAAGCGGGACGGCGCCCCGGTGGCGTATCGACGACGGGGAGGGCCGATCCAAGATGAGGGCGACGCAGGGATCTCGCGGGCGGCGCTGGTGAAGACGGAGGGCACCAGATGGCAGGGAACGGCGATGGAGAGCATGGCGCCGGAGCTCGGAGAAGAAGGTCGCGGTGATGACTTGGTGAAGCTTGGCGGCGGTGGGACGAGGGCGTGGCGGACCGAGGGCGGCTCGACGAGGCGGACGCGGCATCGAAGTCGAAGAAGAAGACCACGGCCAGCAAGATGGTATGCGCGAGCCGGCCGTCTTGGGTGGAGGCAAGCTAGGGAGCGCAGACGAGGTTCATCGGGCTATTTATAGCCCGGGTGACGTGCGGCTCGTGGACTCCCAGGCGGCGGCGGCGGCAGACGAAGTCGCACCTAACGCAGGGCGGGCGGCGGTTACCTGTTGTGGTGACCAGTCGTCGCTCGCGAAGCGCTGCCCTCGCTAAGCGGCGGCCTGACTCTGTGATCTTGAACTGGCTTAGCAGCAACCAGGGTCAAGAATCGACCAAGGCTCAGCGGAAGGCATGCCCATTGCTAGGGTTTAGGCAAGGGCAGCTACTGGCCGGTGGCGCAAACGGGCCGGGAGCCAGGTGGGGGTGGGCCAAAGGTGGGAGGGGCGAGGTGGGCCGGTTGGAGAGAAGGTGAAGTGGGCCGAGCCGGATTCGGCCCACAAGGAGATCTGAGATTTAAAATAGCCTTTTCTTTTTAGGAAATAACAGAAAAGACAAATAGCAAATGCACTCGGAAAAATTCTAGAAAAATCTAGAAAATATATCCAAGCACATAAAATCCAAATAAAATAGTTTTGATAATAGTTGATGTTGAGATTAATCATCTTAAATTATTTTTGATTTATGAAAGTCCCAATTAAGCTTTATTAATTCAAATAAAATTTGTGAAATTTTCCAGGGACCTAAACTACTCAAAAGATTTTTGAAAAGCCAAATTTTGGGACGTTACATAGGTCCACCAAAGTAGGGTTCCATTAACAATCTTAATAAGATGGGGTGGGTGTCGGACACCCACATGCATAGTATTGGTTAAACTTGACAAGGCTATCAAAATGGTTTTGGGCCTTGGGGCATAATTTTGGTCACCGAGGCATATCTATGTCACCCAACAGATAAGAGTCATATGAGATATGATTGGCAAAGAGTTGCAAACCTAATTCACTAGGTTTCTAGCAGTGATGCCAAAGCTCACTAGGACTTAATAATATATGGATCTTGAACCCACTATATGAAGTTAGAGGGAAACTTAGTTTAGAACATATAGTGGGAGTATCTTTTATTAAAGTGTTTAATAGAAGATCTTACATAAACATAGTGCTGAATTTTTGCATATACATTTTTTTTTGTAGATCATAGCACCTAATAACTCCTCCACACCTACCTTTAACTTGTGATCTATTCTTGAGAAAGAAAAGTTGAATGGAACAAACTTTATTGACTGGTTTTGTAATCTGATAATTGTTCTCAAACAAGAAAAGAAGGAATATGTTCTATAGGGTCCCTATCTCGAGCAACCAAATGCAGATGCTACATGTGCTGAAAAGAATGCTTACAAGAATCATTGCAATGACGTAGTCGATGTACACTGCCTTATGCTTGCCACTATGAACTCTGAGCTTTAGAAGCAATATGAAACCACTAATGCTTATAATATGATTGTGGGTTTGAAAGGCATGTTTTAGGACCAAGCAAGGGCAGAAAGGTACAATCACTACTACAAAAAGGCTAATACTGGACGCCTCATCACAGAATACGGTTCTGAACAAGAACCGTCTGTGATATTAATTAGTATCACAGACGGTTCTTAACAATAACCATCTGTGATAATATCGCTCAGCGTGAGTTTCTTCATCGCCGGCGCGTTTATTCGCCGCCATCCGCCGGGCTCGATGCTCTTCATCGCATCGATCCGCCGGCTCCCGATCGTCTCTTTCGCCTCACGCCCGAATTTATTCCTTGTTTTATAAAAGGATCATCCGCCATCCAAGATGATCATCCCCACATACTTATAAAAAACAAATGGCTGCCTCTTCCTTGTCGCCGATCGATGGCCTTCTGGACTGCATCGAGCACCTCTCTCGGTGTAAGTTGAACTGTCTTTGCAGAAGAACACCGCTTGATCAACGATGTCTTCACTCCTCTGCCGCAGAAATTTGCGGAGCGGTGGCGGCCACCTTCCGCCGCCTTGACATCCTCCTCCGCTGTCTTCGGGTGATCTCCCACTTTCGGCGAAGTTTACGCGTCATCGACGTAGTCCTCCAAAACGACGGCGTTGCACGTCTCCAGAGGCTTGCCGTCACTTGATCTGTAATCGAGGCGGCGAAGCGGCGAGTCGACTGTGCCGAGACCCTCAAGAAGGAAAGAGAGCCTATGGGCTCAATTCTTCTTGGTTCAACACCGAGGGTCTTGGAGACACTCGAATGAGCGCCAGCAACGGTGGACGATTTCAGCTTCGTCACGATGATCGAGAATCGTCCGGTCTTGGCACACCGCCGCTTATGAAGTATTGCAGATGGAGATAGCAAATTACCTTCGCCACTAGAAAAACCTTGTTTAATTATAGGTTTCGCTTTTTTTAATACAAACATGTAATTTCTTCATGTCATGTACATGTATATACTTGAGAAAAAACCATTTCACAGACAGTTCCATTATGGAACCGTCCGTGATATGGTACATATCACGGACGGTTCTATTATGGAACCGTCTGTGATAATTATCACTGACGGTTCCATAATAGAACCGTCTCTGATAAGTCTCTTTATAAGTAGGAGCTAGCCTAGCTTGCCGCTAGGGTTTGCGCTCTAACTCGTCACTCCCCAGCAGCCTTACTCTCGTCCGCTCCCCTCCCGTCCGCCGACGCCGCCATTCTTCCGTGTTGCCGACGTTGGCAGCATACGGTGACACCGCAAAAGACACTCATACGATAAGAGTGTCTTTTTCAGCGTCACCGTTGTCTCTAACCACGGATGACGCCCAAACTCGTCCTCACTCCCGGCCGCTAGGGTTTGCGCCCTAACTCCATTCCTCCCCACCTCGACGCCGCCGACCTCATCATCGCCGCCGCCCGACCCCTTTGCGCCCGCTAGGGCTCTGGCCGGCTTTGCTTTCCCCATCCTCCTCTATTCTCCTCTAGATCTGTTAGCTTAATGTCTTTTGTTGAGTTTGATTTTTATGCATGAGCCTTAAGTTGTGTCCTCGATGTTTGTGTGATTTATGCAAGGTAAAGGAAATGGATGAGGGTTGTCTTTGGTGGTGGGGTCGCCACCATGGTTGCACTTGCACTAAGGTCCCTCTCTGTCTCTACCCTCCTTGCTCTGTGATGAAAATGGCTAGCTAGTGCTCTGCGATGGATCCCGAGGGCTACTCTCTTGGTGTGGTGGGTTTGGACACCCTTGGTCTTGTTCTCTTGTCGATGAACCGCTTCAATGATGTTAATAGTCCTATGCTGAAATTGAATTGATAATTAGTTCATATTAATAGTCCCTTGCTCGTGATGTAATGATGTAAATAGTCTTATGTGAAATTGAATTGATAATTAGTTCATATTAATAGTCCTCTTGTCAGTGTGATGTAATGATGTCAATAGTCTTATGCTGAAATTGAATTGATAATTAGTTTATATTAATAGTCCCTTGCTCGTGATGTAATGATGTAAATAGTCTTATGCTGAAATTGAATTGATAATTAGTTCATATTAATAGTCCTCTTGTCAGTGTGATGTAATGATGTCAATAGTCTTATGCTGAAATTGAATTGATAATTAGTTCATATTAATAGTCCCCTTGCTCGTGATGTAATGGTGTCAATAGTCTTATGCTGAAATTGAATTGATAATTAGTTCATATTAATAGTCCTCTTATTCATGCCGGTCAAGTTCTCCTACCTCTTGCGTGCAGTCACGCCCTACCATTCCATTCATAATCTCTTCTCTATAAAGTCTCAGCGTTGGTCGCTTGTTCCATTAAAATCGGCATCATATATATATTATTAAGTAGTCCTCGGCCACTTTAGAACAGTCCACAAGCAACTTGTTGCTTGGTGTTCTTGAGCCTGGGTTTAAAGACGTATTACATGCTCAAGAATGGTTGGTTGCTAATACATGATGCCACTTCCCACGGAGTACGGGCAACGCTACTTTCAACATAGCGACGCCCAATCTGTAATTGGATGTCCTAACGCCTTTGCATCCATACTTTTAACTTGCAGGCTCAATGAGGTTGCTTGACCGCCTCATCCTTCTCATGTCAACAAGGACGATCCCCACCAAAGTGGCCGAGAGACTACAAACAATATATATATAATATATATATATATATATATGATGCCGATTTAATGGTACAAGCATATGGACCTTTATAGAGAAAAGTCATCACGACGGTTCCAAAATGCACAAACCGCTCATGATATGTACTTATCACGCATAGTTTGTGGTGAAACCGCTTGTGATATGTGCTTATCACAGACGGTTTGTGGATGAAACCGTCTGTGATATTATTATCGCAGACGGTTTGAACCACAAACCGCTCAGGTGAAAGTATACATCACGAGCGGTTCAAAACCATCTGTGATGACCTCATGTCATCATCGACCCATAAACTCGCATTTACTCACGAAACCGCCTCGTGATGACGCGTTTTGAACCGTCTGTGAAAGCCTTTTCTGTAGTAGTGAATACCTCTAAGGCATTGTTTTCTTGTAGGCTGTCGGAAGGTAGCTCGATGAGTCTTCATGTGATCAAGATGATTGGTCACATTGAGTGCTTAGAAAAGCTTGGTTTTCCCCATAGCCAAGAGTTGGCTACTGATGTTATCCTCCAATTGCTCCCTGCGAGCTTCGAGCCCGTCATATTGAATTTTTATATGAATGGCATGGAGAAGTCAATGACTGAGTTGTACGGCAAGCTTAAAGGTTCCAAGGAGAGTATCAAGAAAATTTATAATCATGTGATGATGGTTCAAAAGACTACTAGCTTCAAGAAGAAGGGTAAGTCTTGGGGAAAGGGAAAGGGCAAAGGAAAGACTTAAGATAAGATCGAGAGTCTCAAGGCTAGGCTTAAGAAGCTCAAGCTAGGTCTAAGCCTGATAGAGAATGCTACCATTGTCATGAGACTGGGGCTTAGAAGATGAATTGTAAGAAGTACTTGGCAAAAATGAAAAAGAACAAAGGAAGTAAGACTTCCAGTTCAGGTATAAATGTTATAGAAATTAATCTTGCCACTTCTTCTACATGTTCTTGGGTACTTGATACCGGATCGATTGCTCATTTTTGCAATTCGATGTAGGGACTGATAGGGAGTAGAAGTTTAGCAAGAGGTGAGGTTGATCTTCACGTGGGCAATGGAGCAAGAGTTGTTGTGTTAGCTATTGGCACTACTGCACAAAAGTTCATCACAGACGGTTTTCGAGCCGTCTGAATTTGTATATCTATGACAACGGTGGTTATCACAGACGGTTTTGAGCTGTCTATGATAGGGCACAACACAGACGGTTCTTGGTGGAAACCGTTTGTGAAGGGGTACTATCACAGACGGTTTCTACAAAGAACTGTCTATGATATGTAGGATATCACAGATGGTTCTATTTACTAACCGTCTGTGATATTCGATATATCACAGACGGTTTGGAAATAGAACCGTCTGTGATATCCTACATATCACAGACGGTTCTTGGTGGAAACCATCTGTGATAGCATCCCTTCATAGACGTTTCCTAGTGGAAACCGTCTGTGATAGAGTCCTTTACAAACAGTTTATACAAAAAATCGTCTGTGATAGTTCATCATACCAAACTAATTTTTTTTTCTGATTTTTGGCTAGCCTTAGGAATTGCTAGCCATGCCCTCTGAAAACAAGCAAGCAGAAAACAGATAGATGACAGATGAATCAATTGTTGACAACTCAAAGTGATCATTTACAACTCAAAATCAATTACAAAAGAATATGTTCAAGTATTGTCGCTAGAGTTACAATTGAATTACAACTACTCAAAGTGAATTACAATTGAATCAATTATTTGAAGGTCGTTCAGTGGTGTCGATGGAGTGAAACTCTCCATTGGCGTTAACAATGTCCATCTTGATGAAGTCGTAGAACGCTCCTCGAACCTCTAAGATCCCGGTCATTGCAAATGAATCTAAATTGAGTATCATGCCCGATCGCTAGCAGCAGTAAAGTAGTAAGCATATATAGTTAAATTTATAATTAGGAAATAATTATTGCGAGATTGACAAACCTTTGGATCATTCGTCTTAGCACTCATGATTTGTTGCATATGACGACAAACGTAGAATGCACATAGGTGATCTTGTTTTTGCTGGTGGCACTACAAAAATAGAATTACATATATAGGTATAGTCAGTTCGAGAGACATTATTACGAAGTGTGATATAGGATTATTGTGTTGTAGCTCGTACCGAAAATCGCTTCCTGTGTTGTAGTTTTGCGCTCGACCCCTTGTATGACCCTCCCTCAGCAACATAGGCACTGAATGACCTACATGATTCTAAAAAGTTATCCTTGGCTATTTCAAATAAAGGAAGACTATAATAGAGTTATGTATGGAGGAAATGAGCATACCTGTCGAGATTCCTTCCACAAGGGTGAAGTCGTGGGTTTTGCTGAGTAAGGAATCAAGGTATATTACCTTGCTCCTCTTTGGTACAATGACTAAAAGTATCCAGTGGTGCCTACTCATGTATGTCACTATAGTCATTAAACCTAAGTTCGTGCTGCGTATAAAGTACAAAAAAAATTTATATGGCAAGTAGTGAAGCACTTACTTCTGGTTGTAGGGCACTAGTATGTAGTCCTTGTCGTCCTAAGCAAGCAATCCCATCATTATGTATTTCACGACGTAGGATGCATCTGCGAGGATGGTTTGCTCAGAGACTACGTGTAGGTCGAGGAAACCCACTGGTTCTTGCCATCCCCGTGCATTTTTCATCATGTATCTATACATAAGCAATGAGTTCTGATATTTATCGGTATTACATGAATGTAGAACTTGATTGTACACATTTACAGTGTCTAGCATCGTAGAAGGGAGGCGTCGAGGTTGAATAGGTCGAATAAGTCATTGAAGCCCACGACGAATTGGCTGTCATTGTGGAAGAAATGCTCCTTCGTGTATCTGACGATGATTCCAGTATCGCACCCCTTCTCTTTGGTCTTCCGCATATACCATGCATGCAAAGCTTGATAACCTATTTTAGCGCGGGCTAATACTATGTCAGGGCACAACGGACTTCCGAGGGAGTATTTCCCGGGCTTGGGAGGCGCCTTAATGTTCTTCGATTTCGATTTGGCCTTAACGACTTGCTCGCTACACGTCTTCCTGTGAGACGACTCGGGAACCAATACGGCGGTACGCTTTTCTTGTTCCTTCGGCGCCTTCTCCACGGGAACCGATGAGGTAGCCTTCTGAAGCAAAGGTTGAGGTGGAGTCATCGAGGGTCCTGTTGGAGAGGAATGGTCGTGTCGAGATTGCGGCACTGCAGGGTCCAGGGCAATGTCCTTCTTAGGCCACTGGATAAAAGTATGTATGGCATCCCCTAGTGTTCTGATGTCTTCGTACGGGCGAATCTCCAGCGGGACGGTCATGAAATTGTCATGTACCATGTCCACCTGGACCCTGGCGTAACTCTGTGCCAGCTGGGCACCGTGCTGCACTGTCCCTTCTTGGCATGGATACGCCATTCCCCGCCCAGCCTCAATAGAAATAGACCCAACCATCCTCACTTGGAGCTTACAGGGCGTCAGCTCCTACAAAACGATACGCAATTAGCTAAGGCATCCTATAGGTCTATCTTTGGAGTATTCTAGAGATGTACATTACCTTGATGTCGTCAATAGGTAATTGGATGTCATCATGTTCAGAATTATGTGTAAACGCGACGCTACTCCAATGTTGAGGAGGACTAGCTCCCAAAATAACGGGGGCGGCTTGCGACTGGTTGAGGAGTTGATTTATTTGATCCTACAATCTTGTTATCTGTCCTTAAAATTTTATAGTAAGCATCTGTACCAACCGGTCCTCGTGCTCAGCCTTGGATCTCTTCCTACTCCTATATGTGTTAGAGTCGCCTCGGAATCCATCCCTCCAAGGTACGTAAACCCCAAGGCCTCGCGTGCAATCTGGGTGCTCCTTGTTTCTCAGGGCCGTAGATAGTATATCCTTCTCCCTGTCAGCTTGGAAGGAGCCTTGGGAAGATTCAGTAGTCAATGCATGCTACAAGAGGTCATCATGTTATTGTAGACACTATGAAGTTATGGACTTATTAACAACTAGGTAGTTCGACATATTTACCAAACGTTGGGACACTACCTCATCTGCTAGATTTGTGAAAGAGACGCCTGAAGGCGTGACTTTTGCCCTCGCGAGTAACCAGGTTCGAGCGCGCTCGCTTGTGATCTCAGCAAATGGTCGAGTTGCATTCTCATCCTCCGCCGCCCATTCCGTGGATTTACCCGCGTAACCAGCGGTGCCGAGTTTGTAGGGGTGAGTGTTTTGTGCCTGGAGAGCTTTGTGCGCCGCACTTTGCTCCTAAAATTCGGTCGTCGTCTTCATCCGCACAAAGTTGTCCCATATATCCCACGACAAGAATTAACACTTCGCGAAGGGCGTCCGACCCATGTTCACGTACTTCGTGACAAGCGTGCTTTTGAAGGTCCTCCACGTGTGTCCCATCACGAGCAATGCATGCCATTCCACGCATGCCTGGTCTGCTTCTAGGATAGTGAACGAGCCTAAAATTTCAGTCCACAGCTAGCCTCTCTCTACGTCCGTCAGAGATTTCCAGCTTGCTGTGGTGATGGGGACCCGTTCCGTTCCAAGTATCCCGCAGATGGTCCAGAATCTCACCGCTGCTTTCTTGGGACTCAGAGGGACCCCAGCGGCACTGACCTCTATGATGGTAAGTCGGCCCGTATGCACTTTTGATATTCCTCTGCCATCTCACTTATGTATCACTTCCGTCGAAGATCCAGACGCATTCGGCGACGTCGATACCAGCGGCGAAGACGGTGCAAACGCCATCTCGCTTGCTTGCTATCTATATAAGTTACATACACAATGAACTAAAATTTCAGAATTCAAATCACCGAGAGTTTAAATAAAATGGATTGCAAGTTGATATCCACTAGGTATTTTCGAAGATAATTTCCCTTGGAAACATATTTTATACAGAAAAAATAGAAGTTACCCAACCAATTAACTATATAAACAAATAGTATCAAACGATACATTCACATCAATAGACAATATATTCATAACAAATGAAAGCATATATAGTACGTACTACTCAAGGAAGCCTCCAATATATCCAACACATATGTATCAACTATGTACTACTCAACCATGTCATTTGCACCAACACAGTTTTATATCCATACAGTTTTATATAGCAGCTACCTCCATCCATCCCGCTGTTGTAAAATATGCAGTTTTAGCAAATAATCATAATTAAGCCTAGCATTCACTATCAGCAATAAAGCATAATACCAGCATGTAATAAATGACCATAATAACATGTATCCATGAAATTCTTTCAAGTCATCTAAAGACAATATTATGCTCAACATTAACATCAGGAACACATCAATAAACAGCATAAAGCACAGATGATTGATGAAAGTGTGTGCTCGCAGAAGAAGAGTTGCAAAAGAATAGGCCTTTGCCATCTCAATCCTATTGTCTATACTCTTCATTAAATGATTATGACAAAAGTTTCTAATCTTGAGCTCTAACCAAACTTTACAGAACTGTCAATATAACCAGACTAAAATAGTATATCACAGGATAACTGAAAGATCTCTAGATGACTAACAGTAAAAGATCACTCTCTAATACAACTAATCAAAATACACATGATGATAATCAATTTCAGTATATGACTAACCTCATCACAGAGCATTAACAGATCACTCTCTAATACAACTGATCAAAATACACAGGATGATAATCAATTTCAGTATATGACTAACTTCATCATAGAGCACTAACTTCATCAGCGACCAAAGGGCCGAGCCAGGACCGGGTGTGGCCGAGCCCGACGAAGGCGCTAAGAGGGTGCGGCGCCCGAGGGAGAAAGAGAGAGAGGGAGAGAACAAACCGAGCTGGGGAGGAGGAGCCTGTGGATATCATGGGGATATGTGCATGATTTTAGGATGATGATACAATTGGCAATGGCTATGTTGGTTCGTCGAATCACGCGTTTTCGGCAAAGTCAAAAGGCTGATCTTCGGCCATTTTGGGAATTTGGCTTTGGGATAGGTTGAGTTCATAGGCTATAGTGCATATGTGTTGCATGATGCATGTTTTCACTAACGTGGGTCAAATTGTCAAGAACTTGTTCCCGGAGACGATTTCTTTGTCTATTGCTGTGCAGGTGGCTTGCAGGTCAACGACTGTCAACGGCGAGGAGGATCGGGACTAAGCTTGGAGAGCTGAGGTCCAGAACGATCATGTATGCCGAGTGAGGTCAAGTGACTCAAGCATGGCGCAGAATGGACGAGGTTGACGAACGGGCAGTTCGATGCAGCTGGTTGGATCAAGCGACGCGGGGGTCGGTGCAAGTGCCTTGGTGGTTCCGATGGGATTCGGACGGGAGAGACTTGCCGACATGATGAGAGCCGTTGATCAACCTACACGTGGCGGAACAGGCGATTGCTTCGACAAGATTGGACTTGGTCCATGGAGAAGGATCGAGAAGGGGTACTTTGGTAATTTTACCAAATACCGCCTTTGTGACCTTTTGGCTAAACCACGGCGCGGGACGGCACAAGGGAAGCAGTTTAGGTCAAGAGAAGTGAAGAAGGCGCTTTAAAATGCGTGCGTGTATGACCCGTTGTTGTTGGGCCTTAACGGGAGCCCATTATGGTTAACTGTCTAGAAGGTCTAAGCCTCCATATAAATAGGGGTGGCTGCGGTTACGCAGCCCCCAATGCACTCCATTTGCAAACCCTAGTTTGGTTTTAGGGTTTAGAGAAGAAAAGAGAGGCTTAGGCTCTAGAGAGATGGATTGTGTGTGTGTTCATGGATTGAGCTCTTGTCCTCCTTGAGGGAGTGGCTATAACCACAAATTATCAATAATCAATCAATCCTTGCAAGTTCTTGAGATGAGCTCTCTTCGTTCTTTTTCTTGTTCTTGCACCTTACTTTGATGATTTTGAGTGCTTCCTTGATCCTGTGTTTTTGGTTGATCTCTTGCCCTCTTTTACCTTTCTGTGATATGTAGGAACATATCTAAGATCATCTAGATCATCAATCTCCCACGAGCAAGTGTTGGATCAAGTTTTCATATTTTGCTCGGTTTTGAACCCCACTTCATTCAAACTGAAAAAGATAGGAACTTTGGGAAGGATCTCTGCGATCTTTGATTGTAATAGGTTCCTGACATCTTAGAGAAGGTGCATACCAAATTTCAAGTCATTTGGAGCTTTGGTTTGAGAGTTAGCTCAATTTTTGGTTTTGACCGGGTTTTGGTTCAGCAGCGCTTCACGAACCAACAAATCCAAATTCTCTTAAGTTCTTTCAGTTTTTTCTGTTGGGATAGGTTCCTAAGATCATGATCTAGCCTTGGTTCAAGTTTCAAGTCGTTTGGATCTACGAATCAAAAGTTACATGTATTTTCGGATTTGAAACAGTGCCGTTTTTACTGTTCATACCCCGAAATTACTGTAGCAATTTGAATTTTTGATTTTGATCTTCACTGCTTCTCATAGCTATTGGAGTAAAGAGTAGGTGAATACTTGGGGGAAAATTTGAAGGCACCATTCACCCCCCCCCCTCTGTTGCCATACCGGTCCTACAGAGCCGGAGGCGGTGGTAGGCCGGGCCAAGGGGCAGCGTTGAAGGTGAGTTTCTCTCGAAGAGCAGTAGGGGCGTCGACGACAGGGAGAAGGGGAATCGGGGCAGCCAGAGCTAGCGATGAAGTAGGGGTGGCCGGAGCTAGCGGGGAGGAGGCTTCGGGCAGCAACGGCGTCGAGGTCTAGTGCGCTCGGTTAGGGAGGCGAACGGGTGACTGAGTAAGGCGCTGGGGTGGGAAGTGACGAGTAAGGCCGTAAACCCTAGCAGTACCATTCTAATAAAGGGATATCACAGACGGTTCTATTACAGAACCGTCTGTGATACTAAATCACAGACGGTTCCATAATAAAACCGTCTGTGTATGCTCCATATCACATACAGCTCTATTATGGAACTGTCTGTGATATGCCACTATAGAGCACATGAACCTGATTCTATCATATGAACCTGGTTCCATAATTCGTTTGATTTCAAATATGCTACTATGTGATAGAGCACATGAACCTAGTTCCACAATTCATTTGACTTCAAAAATTCATATCTAATTCAACTCAACTCCAAATCAAGTGAAACCAATTTTGATATTCCACATTACATCAAAATAAGATATTACAAGTCCATAACACATGATAATTCCATATTGACATCAAAATAAGAGATTACAAGTCCATAACACATGGCTAGTCCACATTGACATGTCTCATGTTATGGAATAAATTGCAATAGAATAAATTCTTAATTAAAATATAGACCTTCATGATGATTGACGCGCATATAGCTAGCTTCCTCACAGGGTTCTTCCTCGAGCCTGATGCCGTCTCCGAAAGGAGGCAACTCGTCAAACTGATTGTACTCTACCTCATCCACGACATTCTCAACTCCGACAATCCTTCTTTTTCCATGAAGAACTACGTGGCGGTTCTTATTTGCCGGGTCCGTTACATAAAAAACTTGGACAACTTGCTTAGTGAGTACGAATGGTTCATCCTTATATCCGACACGTTTGAGGTCCATAGAAGTGACGTCGTACTTGTCGACCTTCACACCTTGCGAAAGTTTAACCCAATGGCATCAAAACAGGGGGATCTTGAAAAGTACATAGTCGAGCTCCCAAATCTCCTCTACGAACCCATAGTAGGAGTTCAACCCACGTGGCTCGGTGGTATTGAACTGCTCGTGAAACGCATCTATGCGGACACCGTTATTCTGGATTGTGCTCTTCCTATCCTAATTAAGCTGTCGTATAAAATGTGTACTCATTTATGTCATATCATTGCCATGTCATAATTGTAAATTTTGGCCCTTTTGCCAACCATAGCAGTGTATCATCACTTGATGATCTCCTAGTGAATCGCACCTTTAACCATTCGTTGAACCGACGGTTGTGCTCTCTCGTGATCCAAACCTCCGACCGATCTGGATTCTGTTGGCATACCATGTCTTTGTGCTCGTCGATGTACGAGGACACCGTCGGACCCAAATTACAATTCAGACCCTCAGTTTATCTTGCACTAGCCGAGATCATGCTAGTGCACACAGGTTAACAAAACCGAAATCGATCCATACAAGCGAAATATAACATAAGCGAATAACTTTGAATATTAAATAATGGTTTTGACCTTAAGGTCGAGTTTACATTTATTGAGCCACGCAGGCTAACAGAGAAAATAAACGGCAATGAAGCGAACGGTAGTGGCATCCCATCGATTCACCACAGCAACCGATCGATCAAGACCTCGCGATTAGGCACCTTCGATGAACTCGTCCTCGTAAGTGGTGAAGACTCCTCCTCTGCTTGATTCGTCAAAACAAGCGTGAGTACACACCGTACTATAAAGCCACACCACAGAATGCAAAGTATACATGCGGGCTTATTACAAGAGAAAGGCATTCTGCGGTTCTTTTGCGTAAATGCAACTTTTGCAATTTAATACAATTAAATAGATTGAAAGTTTGGTAAAACAAATAGACAATAATAATTTTAACAAGTTATTTCACAAAGACACACCACAGCCCTAAACAGTTCTTCACATAGCTAGATGATTTAATCACATAGCTCCCTTCCCACACAGCTTTTATGAAATTCTACCCCTAGTGTTAAATCCTTTAGCATTGTCCATGATCATGACGCGCTATTCAATAGATTAAGTTACACTCTGCGAGTTTTGTACACTTTACCCACAAGATACAACCAGTGTAGCTAGCACTGATCATAACAGAGCATTTCAGATACCTTATCTTACTATGCTAGGCCCGTCTCAAAACAGGCATGTGGTCGTACAGGAAGCTCAGTTCTTTAGCGCACATGGTGAGGTCCTTAATCCACCAAGGCAAGACTTCCACTAACCCAACCACATAGACACACGATTAATATTATCCACACAGTCCACATAGACCACCAATTCACACAAGATCCACCCCTTGCCTCGGTCCAAATCCTTTTTACCACCCGTTGGTTTAAGTGCAACACATGCCATAAAGACACGTAGTACACACAGATTATCAATATTGCATATTCACTTAGTCAAATTAATCATTTGTACTTCACATGAATAAATGAGTCGTGGCATGACTAAGCAATCTAATCGTTCTAACCAACCCACGTTGGTGCTACAATATTAACCAACTAGATATCAACTAGGGTGACAAAGAACTTAGACATAGCAATTAACAAGGATGGCATAACAATTAGGAATTTACATCTACTCCCAAAATCATTTAAATAATTACTTGAATTAATAATGCGAGAATTTAAAATAAAATAATTTAGCAAACTGGGAATCAAGATGGTCAAGGTATAGCTTGCCTTGAAAAGGATCTAGGAATTGATCTTGATCTTGGAAAGGTCCTTCTTCGTCAACTCTTTCAGCAACGTCGAAGTCTACTCGCAAACAAGGCAAACAAACAAACTAAATAAATAACAGAGGCAAATAACTCCAATAAAATAATTAAAAATCTCCAATAGATAGATCTGGATTTTAGATGAATTTAGAAATTTGAATGGATGGATTTGGAGTTAGGATGCAAAAGATATGGAGTTTCAAAGTTTAAATCTAAAGAAAACCCTAAAAATAGGATTTACTGGAATTCCGAATTATTTTTCAACAGAAAAATCGGAATATTGCGCCAGCATGACATCAGCATGGCGTCACCACAGGATTTTGGAAAAGAAATAAATAAAAAAAACGACATGTGGGACCCACATGTCGAGGCACCTGACCACGTGGACCAAGCCCACCGAGCCATTGGACCGAGAGGGGCCGAGGTGGCGAACCAGCAGTGGCGTGGACGCCAGCGCCACCCGGATGACACGCAGCCGAGGTGAGGTGTACGTGACTGGCGTCCCACGTCGGCGAGGATGTCGGCGGCGGCGGTGGCGGCACGGGACCCAATGGTCACCGGCGCTACGGTGGTCGCCATGCGGGTGGGTGCTATGGGCGTGTTCTTTGAGGCTATTGCTGCTCCTTGCGACTCCCGGTGGTTGGGGGTGGCTGTGGTGGCGGTGGCGAGGTCGGAGCGGAGAGACCTTCGGTTTTGTCGGACGGGCGTCCGTGAGGTTTAAGCGGCAGCGATCGTCCCGGAGGTAGAGGAGGTGACGGCGAACTTGATGGTGGGCTCCACGACGAGCGGGCTGCGGTGGCGGCACAATTCGGCAACGACGACACACGGCGGAAACCCTAGATGGGAAATCTTGCGCTACAGAGCTCGGAAGGAAAATTGGGTGAGGATTGTGGAAAGGAGGCGAGGCGGCTCGGGTCCTTTTATAGGGCCTAAGCGGCCGGGGTGGCTTAACTGGCGGGGTCAAAAACAACCCAAACGAATTAGCGACGAAATAGGAGATCTGAGCGATTTCAATTTCAAAATCGTTTGAAAAGGGCGCGAGGAGATAGGGCTTCTAGAAGAGATCATCCGCGCACAAAATCGGGCCGTTTGCGATATTGTCGGACGGAGCTCATGAAGAAACCATGGCGACCACGAGCGGATTCATGGAGAAGAACGCGGGCGAAGACGACGACCTCGGCGGCCCCACCGGGAGAGAGAGAGAGGGAAACGGGCGAAGATCTGAACGCCCAAATGACGATCCAATGTGGAGGATGGATGGGCCGAGCTTCTTGTGCAGGAAAAGGAGTTGGGCCGAGAGATTCGCCCAAACACTATTTGGAGATTTATATAGCTTTTTCTTTTTAAGAAATTACCGAAATTCAAATAAGCAATAGAAATTAGCAAATGCATTTGGAAAAATTCTAGAAAATTCTAGAAAATATATCCAAGCACATAGAATCCAAATAAAATAGTTTTGACTATTGTTTATGTTGACTTTAGTCATACTAAATTGTTTTGTTGCACAAAGTCCAATATTAAGCTTTTTAATTTAAATTCAAATAAATCCAAATGATGAATTTTCTCATTACACTATTTAAAAGGTTTTTAAAGCTCTGAAAATTGGGATGTTACAAACCTCCCCCCCTTAAAGGAATCTCGTCCCCGAGATTCAGGCTAGCTGGAGAAAAGGCTAGGGAACTCGGCTTTCAACTCTTCTTCACGTTCCCACGTTGCTTCACCTTCTGAGTGGTGGCTCCACTGCACCTTGCAAAAACGAACCGTCTTGCTCCTGGTCCGACGTTCTGCGACATCCAGAATCTTGATAGGCTGCTCTTTGTATGTGAGGTCTTCCCTTAGTTCAATTGACTCTAACGGTGCTTGTTCTTAGGCATATACGAAGACACTTCTTCAAGCGAGAGACATGAAAGACATCGTGTACTCACGCTAACGATGCGGTAGCTCGGTGATAGGCTACTTCTCCTGGCGTTCTAAGATCTTGAGCGGACCAACATACCGAGGGGCAAGCTTCCCTTTGGCATGGAACCTTTTCACACCTCTGAGGGGCGTAACTCGGAGGTACACAAAATCTTCTGGCTCGAAACTGAGATCACGACGACGGTTGTCGGCATAACTCTTCTGCCTCGACTGAGCTATCCTCAGTCTCTCCCTGATCATAGCCACTTGTTCTTCTGCTTCTTGAATAATATCTGGACCGAAGACTGTACGTTCAGCTGTTTCTGTCCAATTCAACGGGGTTCTGCAAGCACGACCATACAAAGCTTCAAAAGGTGACATTTGCAGACTGGCTTGATAGCTGTTGTTGTACGAGAACTCTGCATATGGCAAACTCTTATCCCAACGAGTAGCATTTGCTAGGGCACAGGCTCTCAACATATCTTCCAATATCGATTAACCCTTCAGTCTGTCCATCTCTCTGGGGATGATACGCACAATACTGAAATTCAGGTGAGTCCCTAAGGCTTCATGTAAACTCTGCCAAAATCGGAGGTGAACCGAGATCCTCGATCTGACACTATCTTCTTGGGCACACCATGCAAACTGACAATCTTTGCCATATATAGCTCTGCTAGACGATCTCCTGAGTACGTGGTTTTGGCTGGCAAGAAATGAGCAACTTTAGTCAAACGATCCACTATTACCCAAATCGAATCGTAACTCGATTGAGTCTTGGGTAAACCGGTGATGAAATCCATTCGATTTCTTCCCACTTCCACTCTGGAATCTTCAAGGGTTGCAATAGACCTGCGGGCCTCACGTGTGTTCGCTTTGACTTTCGACACACGTCGCACAAGGCAACGAACTCTGCGACGTCTCGTTTCAAATTCGCCACCAAAACTTATTCTTAACATCCCGATACATCTTAGTACTACCAGGTGAATCGAATACTTTGAGTCATGGGCCTCCTTCAAGATTAGCTGCCTCAATCCATCAACATCTGAACGCAGATCGTCCATTGATCCACAAGATATCCCGATCATCCACCGTGAAGTCCTTGAACTTTCATTCATCATCTTCTTCTTAATGTCGGAGAACTCGAGTCTTTCTACCGAGCCATGAATCTGCTTCTCCAAAGTAGATCAGATTCCAAATTCGCCACGAATCCTTGGATACTACCTCTAGCTTCAACTTCTGGAATTCCTCTTGAAGTTCTGAACAAGGCTCTTTTACTTCCACGGCATTGCAGTGGCTCTTACGGCTCAAAGCATCTGCAACGACATTGGCTTTACCAGGATGGTAATGTATTCCAAGATTATAATCCTTTATCAATTCTAGCCATCTTCTCTGTCTCATATTTAGATCTGACTGAGTAAAAATGTATTTCAAGCTTTTATGATCGGTATATATCTCGCAGCGATTACCGATGAGGTAATGACGCCAAATCTTCAAGGCATGCACTACTGCGGCTAATTCCAAGTCATGGGTAGGGTAATTCTCTTCATGGGGCCTTAACTGCCTTGATGCATAAGCGACAGCTCTTCCTTCTTGCATCAGGACACACCCTAATCCTTGACGCGAAGCATCACAATAGATATCAAAATCCTTACGAATATCCCAAAAAATCAAGATTTGAAATTTGAAGTCAAACGCTTCTTCAATTCTTGAAAACTTTCCTCACAAGCCGAGTCCAAGTAAACTTTTTCTCCTTCTTCAACAATTGCGTAAGAGGTTTAGCAATTGATGAGAATCCTTCGATGAAACGACGGTAGTATCCCGCCAATCCCAAGAAACTACGAATCTGGTGACCGTCTTGGGTTGCTCCCGCTTCTTTCTTGCTTTAACTTTCTTTGGGGTCAATGCTACTCCTGCAATTGTCATCACATGACCAAGGAAATCCACTTCCTTTTCCGTAAATCACACTTGCTAAACTTAGCATACAACCGATGCTCTCTGAGCTTCCTAGGATTAATCTCAAATGTTCAAGATGTTCTTCTTGACTTGGAGTAAACCAAAATATCGCCGATGAATACAACTACAAATTTATCCAAATATTCCATGAATACCTTATTCATCATGTTCATGAAATAGGCGGGGGCATTAGTCGGACCAAAGGACATGACTAAGAACTCATAATGTCCGTCTGCGTGTTGAAAGCGGTCTTAGGTACATCCTTAGGACAAATCTTCAATCGATGGTAACTTTGATCGCAGATCGATCTTGAGAACACTCGGCTCCTTTCATCCGGTCAAACAGATCATCTATCCGGGCAATGGGTACTTGTTCTTGATAGTGACTTCATTGAGAGCCCTAGAGTCGATGCACATCCTCATGCTTCCATCCTTCTTCTTGACAAACAAAACCGGTGCTCCCCATGGCGATTTAACTAGGCCTCACAAAACCTTTCTCCAAAAGTTCTTCTATCTGCTTTCTTCATCTCTACCAACTCATCTGGCATCCGATAAGGTCTCTTCGAGATAGGGGCTGTTCACGGCACTAGATCGATGACAAACTTCGATGTCACGATCCGTGGCATCCTCGTAATTCTTAAGGGAACACATCTGGATACTCTTTGACGACCGCACATCTTCCAACTCAACGGTCTTGGTGTTGACTATCAAATACCCATTACGCCCGAGGTAGCTAGGAACTCCACTTTGTTTCCTCTAGTATCCTCGATTATAACGCTCTTCGCCACAATCTAGCACGGCTTTGTGCTTGGTTAACCAATCCATGCCAAGGATGACATCTATGGTTTGGGTGTCTAGAATAATTAGGTTAGCTAGAAACTCAGCTCCAGCTATGAGTAACTTAGCCCCTAAACAGCCCACATTAGAACTTAGCTCTGCTCCAGGCGACTGGACTAACAGAGTACGCTTAAGTTGCATAACTTCCAATTTATTCTTAGTTGCAAAAACTCCAGAAACAAACGAATGCGAAGCCCCAGAATCAAACAGAACGGAAGCAGGTACTGAATTTACTAGGAACTTACCCAGTACGACATCTGGTGCTTCCTGGGCTCCTTCTAGAGTGACGTGATTAACACGACCTCTGACAACTGACTGAGGCGCTCCTCCTGGTTGACTGGTTCCCTGAGAAACTCCTTGATTGTTCTGCACCGGGGTCTTGGCAGGTGTTGCTCCAAGGTTGAAGCGGACTGGAGTGATAGTTCCCTTCTGAGGACACTGATTAGCAAAATGTCTGGTGGCGACAATTGTAACACACTCTCGGTTCATTCTCGGTTGTTGTTTCTGGGGTGGGGTTGGTGGTGTAGGGTTGCGAGAGCTCAATAAGAGGACGAGGTCTTTGAAGGCGGTGCGAGTGTCTGAAAGAACTCGTGGTGAAGCGATTAAACTGTTGTGCACTACTCTTGCCCTCTGTTGTTGTGGTGATGGCTTCCTTCTTTGAATCATCCTCGCTTGCGGTGGTCCTCCGATTCTTTGCGTTTGTCCTCCATGACCAACGCCTTGTTAACCAACTCTGAAAATCCGGAAGGTATGGGCAAGTAGGTGACTTGCGATCTGAGTTCGCACCCTTCAAGCGGCTCTGGCGAGACACATCATTAGCGACATCTTCCTGAGCATAGCGAGCTAGCCGAAAAACTTATTCAGTAGTCGATCATCGACATACCCCTTGCTTGAGAGCGGAACTCATCCTTCTTGAGATCCATAATACCTTGGTACATGATATTGGCGAAAATTTGCGAAAAATTCTTCCCATGTGATGTTCTGCGGTGCCTCATCTTATTCTTGCAAAATTTTCCCACCATTCTGCAGCTATGCCCTCCATCGATGAGTGGCATACAAAACCTTCTCATGATCGCTGCATTGGGTGATCGCAGCTTCCTCTCAATCACGCTGGCCAATCATCGACCTCTCTTGGCGTGACATGTCGAGAAAGTTGGCGGACGGGTCCTCATGAATTCACCAACTTGGATGGTCCTCGATGACCATGAGCGATCGGGCTCCTCCACGACGATTGTTGTTGATGTTGTTGTTGTTCATGGCCTCAGATCTGGTTCATCATCGTATACATCATCCGAGTTTGTCTTTGCCATGAAAGCTCAAGTTACGCAAGTCAATAGGTGGTGCTTGGGGTGGCACTACTCTGTGAGGGTTTGCTCATTGCCTTGATCCTTGGGCTCCGGATCCTTTGGCGGCGGCATGGCGAGTCTGAACCATCTGTGAAGCTCCATAGGTTAGATAAGGTAGAGAGCACAAGGTGAGTTAAGATCTAGACAGGGGATAGATTAAACCCAACAAACCAGCTCAAGAAACTTGAATGAAATAATCTTTATTAATATTTTAATAGCATGGCTGCAACAAATGCCTAAGGGCCTTTGCGGCTCATGCTTACCTGAGAAAATAAATCGGACCTAAGCACACAAGCTACGCCTAAAGGCGACTCGAAAAGGGAAATTGGCTAAGCGACTAAACTGGAACTCAAGCGAACTACTCGAGAAAGCCTCCAAAGCCACGGTGGCGCTCACACTGGTGTAGACTCAAGTGGTGGCATCCTCATGGCGGATTACGATGCCCGGGCTGAATGCGTGCGGGAGGAGCAGTGTCTTTGGAGTACCGTCTGGTAGCTCTTCTGGTGTCTTGAGCTCGGCCGATCTCTGGAATCTCCTCTGGATCTTCTTCGACTTCTTTGGATCTTCCTCTTGATCATTTTCGAGCTCATCTTGACCATAGAGGCGTGCTCTAGTCTGACGATCCTTTCCTCGGCTTCTTCCCAGTTCGATAGGCGCACCTCGGCTCGGTGGCGGCCATCTCCAGCTGACTCCTCTGGCAACTGTGAACCGTGCAAGATGCACTCTTGTGGCATTGCCTTCCCGTTTGTAGACGGAAGCGCGAATATCTCCCCGGCGGCTGGGGTGATAGCGATAAGCAGTGTGTTGTAGCTCTTGGCGTAGATGTGGCGGACTCGAGTATGGCGGGACGCGATGACTCTGGATTCCTTGCATGAAGGTGATCCTCTGACCGAGATATCCAAAGGTGGCTACCTCTAGTGTTCCTCTGGCGTGACCGTCGGTGCAGACTATACCACGATCCGTCCATTGACCATGTACTCACCGCCTCGGTACATCAGGCGATCGAAGCCTCAAGCGTCTGCAAAGAACTTCCACACTCTGCGGCAAGTCCTCCGTTGCAATCTCCGAAAGTCGAAGGTAAGGCATCCATCACGACGCACAAGGTGTAAGAACCACGTTAAAACAGCGGGGAGAGGAAAGATTTTAGCAATAGATGAGTCGAGAGAGATATGAGAGGAGTTAAGCAATTCATTTAATCTTGCAAGTTAAATTTTTCTTTAGAAAATAATTTGGACACTCGAGCGGCCAATCTACTAAGGTCTAGACCTACGATCGGTATGGCTCGATACCACTTTTGTCGGGACCAAATTACAATTCAGGACCCTCAGGTTTTCTTGCACTAGCCGAGGATCATGCTAGTGCACACAGGTTAACAAAACCGAAATCGATCCATACAAGCGAAATATAACATAAGCGAATAACTTTGAATATTAAATAATGGTTTTGACCTTAAGGTCGAGTTTACATTTATTGAGCCACGCAGGCTAACAGAGAAAATAAGCGGCAATGAAGCGAAGCGGTAGTGGCATCCCATCGATTCACCACGAGCAACCGATCGGATCAAGACCTCGCGATTAGGCACCTTCGATGAACTCGTCCTCGTAAGTGGTGAAGACTCCTCCTCCGCTTGATTCGTCAAAACAAGCATGAGTACACACCGCACTCATAAGCCACACCACAGAATGCAAAGTATACATGCGGGCTTATTACAAGAGAAAGGCATTCTGCGGTTCTTTTGCGTAAATGCAACTTTTGCAATTTAATACAATTAAATAGATTGAAAGTGGTAAAACAAATAGACAATAATAATTTTAACAAGTTATTTCACAAAGACACACACAACCTAAACAGGTTCTTCACATAGCTAGATGATTTAATCACATAGCTCCCTTCCCACACGCTTTATGAAATTCTACCCCTAGTGTTAAATCCTGAGCATTGTCCATGATCATGACGCTTGCTATTGAATAGATTAAGTTACACTCTGCAGAGTTTTGTACACTTTACCCACAAGATACAACCAAAGTGTAGCTAGCATCGATCATAACAGAGCATTTGAGATACCTTATCTTACTATGCTAGGCTGTCTCAAAACAGGCATGTGGTCGTGCAGAAGCTCAGTTCTTTAGCGCACATGGTGAGGTCCTTAATCGACCAAGGCAAGACTTCCACTAACCCAACCACATAGACACACAGTTAATATTATCCACAAATTCACATAGACCACCAATTCACACAAGATCCACCCCTTGCCTCGGTCCAAATCCTTTTTACCACCCGTTGGTTTAAGTGCAACACATGCCATAAAGACACGTAGTACACACAGATTATCCAATATTGCATATTCACTTAGTCAAATTAATCATTTGTACTTCACATGAATAAATGAGTCGTGGCATGACTAAGCAATCTAATCGTTCTAACCAACCCACGTTGGTGCTACAATATTAACCAACTAGATATCAACTAGGGTGACAAAGAACTTAGACATAGCAATTAACAAGGATGGCATAACAATTAGGAATTTACATCTACTCCCAAAATCATTTAAATAATTACTTGAATTAATAATGCAAGAATTTAAAATAAAATAATTTAGCAAACTGGGAATCAAGATGGTCAAGGTATAGCTTGCCTTGAAAAGGATCTAGGAATTGATCTTGATCTTGGAAAGGTCCTTCTTCGTCAACTCTTTCAAAGAAATCGAAGTCTACTTTCAAACAAGGCAAACAAACAAACTAAATAAATAACAGAGGCAAATAACTCCAATAAAATAATTAAAAATCTCCAATAGATAGATCTGGATTTTAGATGAATTTAGAAATTTGAATGGATGGATTTGGAGTTAGGATGCAAAAGATATGGAGTTTCAAAGTTTAAATCTAAAGAAAACCCTAAAAATAGGATTTACTGGAATTCCGAATTATTTTTCAACAGAAAAATCGGAATATTGCGCCAGCATGACATCAACATGGCGTCGACCAGGATTTTGGAAAAGAAATAAATAAAGAAAACGACATGTGGGACCCACATGTCGAGGCACTACCACGCGGACCAAGCCCACCGAGCCACCGACCAGAGAGGGGCCGAGGTGGCGAACCAGCGCTGGCGCGCCGACGCCATGACCACCCGGATGACACGCAGTACGAGGTGAGGTGGCACGTGACTGGCGTCCACGTCGGCGAGATGTCGGCGGCGGCGGTGGCGACACGGGACCCAATGGTCACCGGCTCTGGTGGTCGCCGCGCGGGTGGGTGCTATGGGCGTGTTCTTTGAGCTATTGCGCACCTTCCAGTGCAGCTCCGTGGTTGGGTGGGTGTGGTGGCCGGGCGAGGTCGAGCGGAGAGACCTTCGGTTTTGTCGGACGGGCGTCCGTGAGGTTTAAGCGACAGCGATCGGTCCGGAGGTAGAGGAGGTGACGGCGAACTTGATGGTGGGCTCCACGACGACGCGGCGGCTGCGGTGGCGGCGCAATTCGACGACGACGACACACGGCCGGAAACCCTAGATGGGAAATGCGGCGGCGCAGGAGCTCGGAAGGGGAAAATTGGGTGAGGGATTGTGGAAAGGAGGCGAGGGCGAAGCTCGGGGTCCCTTTTATAGGGCCTAGGCGGCCCCGGGGTGGCTTAACTGGCCAAGGGTCAAAAACAACCCAAACAATTAGCGATTTAAATAGGAGATCTGAGCGATTTAATTTCAAAATCGTTTGAAAAGGGTGCGGAGGAGATAGGGCTTCTAGAAGAGATCATCCGCGCACAAAATCGGGGCCGTTTGCGATATTGTCGGACGGAGCTCGCGAAGAAACCATGGCGGCCACGAGCGGGATTCCGCGGAGAAGAACGCGGCGAAGACGACGACCTCGGCGGCCCCACCTGGCAGAGAGAGAGAGGAAACGGGCGCGCGGCGAAGATCTGAACGTCCAGCGACGATCCAGCGGTGGAGGATGGATGGGCGGCGAAAGTGGCTTGTGCAGGAAAAGGAGTTGGGCCGAGAGATTCGCCCAAACACTATTTGGAGATTTATATAGCTTTTTCTTTTAAGAAATTACCGAAATTCAAATAAGCAATAGAAATTAGCAAATGCATTTGGAAAAATTCTAGAAAATTCTAGAAAATATATCCAAGCACATAGAATCCAAATAAAATAGTTTTGACTATTGTTTATGTTGACTTTAGTCATACTAAATTGTTTTGTTGCACAAAGTCCAATATTAAGCTTTTTAATTTAAATTCAAATAAATCCAAATGATGAATTTTCTCATTACACTATTTAAAAGGTTTTTAAAGCTCTGAAAATTGGGATGTTACAGACACTTGGGTCATGTGTTGTAAGACCGTGAAATAGGCTTGAGCGTACGTATCCAGATCAGGAGTGATTGATTTCCTTCTGATGGTCCCGATACCCTCCAGTCTCCCCTCATGACGAGATAGAGGCACACCTATCGGTTCCCCCTGAGCCATGTAGTCGACATAGAACTCAATGATCTCTTCAATTGCATAACCTTCAATGATGCTGCCCTCTGGTCGAGATCAATTCCGTACGTAGGACTTGAGAATTCACATGTTCCTCTCAAACGGGTACATATGACGTAGGAACACAGGGCCGCATATCTTTATCTCTTTCACAAGATGAACAATGAGATGAACCATGATATCGAAAAATGACGAAGGGAAATACATCTCAAGATGACATAGAGTCGTCACTACCTCGGCCTGTAGAGCATCTAGTCCTTAGGGATCGATGATTTTCTGAGCAATTGAGTTAAAGAAATAACATAGCCTCAAGATTTCCACTCGGACCTTGTTCGGTAAGATACTCCTAATTACAACAGGAAGGATTTGCGTCATCAACACATGACAATCATGAGATTTCATACCAATTAATTTCAAATCTTCCATAGAAACAAGTTCTGGCATAGTTCATTTCTCTCGGCCTTGGACAGAGTGTAGCAAGCTGGGGGAAGATACGTTCGTCCTTTATCGGTCTCTTTCGGTGCTAAATCGGTCCTTATGTTCATATCAACCAAGCCACGCTGTGCGTTAACACCATCCTTTGTTTTGCCACTAATGTTCAGTAAGAGACCAATAAAACTATCACATACATTCTTCCCCACGTGCATGACGTTGATGCAGTGGCAAACTTCTAAGTGCTCCCAATAAGGCAAGTCCCGAAAAATTGACCGTTTCTTCCAGTTGTTCTTCTAACGAGTTCTTAATTTATGGCTATTCCCAAGCACAACATAGATATCCTTCATATCATAGACCTCTTTCCCTCTAAAAGCCCTTGGAGCTGAACCGTCCTCCTTATTTTCGTCGAATTGTTTCTTCATCTTGCGGTATGGGTGAATCCTGGGAAGGAACCTATGGTGACACATATACACAGTTTTGCACGAGTTGTTCAGCCATACACTCTCTGTACCATCTAAGCAGTGCAGACAGGATTTGGCTCCTTTTGTACTGAATCCCGACATGTTACCAAGGGCAGAAAAATCATTGATGGTGTAGAACAACATAGCGTGTAAAGTGAAATTCTCTTGTTTGTACACATCCCATACTTGTACCCCTTCGTTCCATAGTGTCACAAGATCTTCCAGCAATGGTGCTAGGTACACATCAATATCATTCCCAGGTTGTTTCAGCCCTTGGATAAGTAGTGACATCAAAATATACTTCCGCTTCATACACAGCCAAGGAGGAAGGTTGTACATACATAGATTCACGAGCTAGGTGCTATGTCAGATGCTCATGTTACCGAAAGGATTCATTCCATCTGTACTCAACCCTAACCTTATGTTCCTCGGTTCCACACCGAACTCTTTGGAGCTCCGATCGAAGTTTCTCCACTGGGTAAAATCAGTAGGGTGTCTTAGCTTTCTATCTTTCTTACGCTCCTCCGAGATCTTGTCTCCTTTGGGTTCGCAAATAAACGCTTCAAACGTGGGATCACAGGCAGATACCACAACATCTTAGCAGGAGGTCCTTGCTTCACCTTAACAGTATTCTTACGCTTATATCGGGATGCTTTGCACACGGGATATACATGCATGTCTGCATACTCTTTACAGTAGAGGATACAATCATTCGAACATGCATGTATTATTCTTTCTACTTCCATTCCCAATGGACAAAGAACCTTCTTTGCTTGGTAGGTGGTGCTGGG
This sequence comes from Phyllostachys edulis, assembly GCA_036346405.1. Classification (NCBI taxonomy): domain Eukaryota; kingdom Viridiplantae; phylum Streptophyta; class Magnoliopsida; order Poales; family Poaceae; genus Phyllostachys; species Phyllostachys edulis. The sequence continues at coordinate 18,855,791 of CM070567.1, forward strand.
CAACACGTTTCCCTCCGGAAGGATGTCCGCTAGGAGACCAAACAACGCCGTGAAACTCTTGTCGGACCAACCATTGCTTGCCTTCAATTTCAGTAGTTCAAGCACAGTTGACAACCTTGTGTATTCCAGCTTGCAGCTAAGGAACAAAGGTCTCACCAAGTCCTCCATTAAGCCCTAGAATTTACAAAACTCTCTCTCACTGTAGTTCTCTTCTACATCGCGTAGTATCTGATCCAGATTGTCATCGTGTGACCTATCCTCATCAAAAGCACAGTCCACATCTGGCATATCGTTGACTTCCTCGGCGATGTTCTCATTATTAACTTCCTGTATAATCTGCTTTACACCATGACTAGTCCAACATGTATACCCTTTTTTGAAACCCCTTCGAATCAAGTGCGCTTCGATCTGCGCCAGGTTGTTAAACATCTTTATATTACCACAATCAATGCATGGACAGTACATAAATTTTATCCCCTTCTTCAACATATCTTGCTTGGCGGCTCTTCTAAAAGAAACCACGCCATTAATATATACTTGACTCACACAGTTCTCATCGTACATCCAGTTTCGGTCCATCTACGCTACGCATGTAACAAATAAGTGTCAAATTAGATTAATAAACCGCAAGTACGTACTCTTCCTATTGACCAAACATACTTACATTTATTAGTGATTAACCTAGAGCAAATATAAAGGGTTACAGATTGTTACCATCGGAGCTCACGACGAAAATACTAAATATCCCGCGATATTCCTCTCCTTCTCCTTCTCCTCCCTTCCTCCTCTCTTTAGCTTCCTGCTTTCCTTCTCCTCTCTCAGGTGGCGCAATGGGGGAGGAGGCAGCAGGGTGGAGGTGGCGCAATGGGGGAGGAGGCAGTAGGGTGGAGGAGGCACTAGGGGCAAGGGGCAGGGGTCCTGACCTTCTCCTCTCTAAGGTGGCGCAATAGGGGAGGAGCAGCAAGGTGGAGGCGCTAGGGGCAGGGGGTCTGTCGGGACCGTGTATTTATAACGCCAGAATATCACAGACGGTTCTTATTAAGAACCGTCTGGGATAATCCCTCATCACAGATGGTTCTGAACTAGAACCTTCTATGATAATTCACAGACAGTACTTATTAAGAACCGTTTGTGATGAGGGAGATTATCACAGACGGTTCTTAAGAACCGTTTGTGAATTATCACAGATGGTTCTAGTTATAAACTGTTTGTGATAGTTACGTATCACAGACGGTTCCAAAGGAATCGTCTATGATGATGCGTCTTGTATAACCTGTTTTGTAGTAGTGTGGCACTTTACCATTAGTTTTACTCTCAGGATTAATTATGGAATTAAATAATTGTTATTATGTTCCTGCCTTAAGCAAAAACATTATTTATGCTTCATGTTTAGGAGCAGAAGGATATGAGTTCAGAATAAAGAACAATTGTTGTTCAATTTATTTTGAAGATATGCTTTATGGCCATGCTCCATTAGTGAATGGATTATATATTTTGAATCTTAAGGATGTACCTATCAATAGCATTAATGCTAAAAGACTTCGACTCAACGATTTGAATCCTACTTTTATTTAGTATTGTCATCTTGGTCATATAAATGAGAAGCGCATGATGAAGCTCCATAAAGATGGTCTTCTAAACTCATTTGATTTTGAATCATTTGAAACATGTGAATCTTGTTTAATTGGCAATATGATAAATGTGCCTTTCACAGGTATAGGTGAGACAAGTGACTTATTGGCCCATGTACATACGGATGTATGCAGACCAATAAGCACTTCGGCCAGATGTGGTTTTCAGTACTTCATAACTTTTACTGATGACTTTAGTAGATATGGTTACATCTACTTAATGAGGCTTAAGTCTAAATCCTTTGAAAAATTCAAGGAATTTTAGAATGAGGTACATAATCAACTTGGCAAGACAATTAAATATCTACGATCAGATCGTGGAGGTGAATATTTGAGCCATGAGTTTGGTGATCATCTAAAGCAATGTGGAATTGTTCCACAACTTACTCCGTCGGGAATGCCTCAATGGAATAGGGTGTCTGAACGACGGAATCGAATATTGTTAGACATAGTTCGGTCAATGATGAGCCAATCTGATTTACATTGTATTTATGGGGATACACTCCAGAAACAGCGTCTTTCACTTCAAATAGGGTTTCATAAAAAAATAGTAGAAACGACACCATATGAGATATGGACCGAGTAGTGTCCTGGATCGTCTTTTCTTAGGATATGGGGTTGTGAGGTATATGTAAAACGGTTGATGTTTGAAAAACTCACACCTAAGTCGGATAAGTGCTTATTTGTGGGGTAACCTAAGGAAACTAAAAGATATTACTTTTATAAGCGGGGTGATGACAAAGTGTTTGTTACCCGAAATGACGTCTTCTTGGAGAAAGAGTTTCTTTGCAAAGGAGTCAGTAATATCAAGGTGCAACTTGAAGAAATTCGAAAAACATCTAAAAATGTCGCTATAGTTACAATTGGATTATGTAGGACCGGAAAGGCGCCTAGAGGGGGGTGAATAGGAGCTTTCCTAATTTTTACCTCATTCAGATCCCACACAATATCACTCCAATAGCTATGAAAGCTATGAAAATCAACAGTTAAGTATAGCAGAAGACTTATGTTGGATCTAAACCAAAATCCCCAAGACAAATAACCAATTGGACTCAAACCCTGATGGGCGGTCAGATCAAGCAAAGCGCAGTCGATCAAAAAGTCCGACTCGGCCGGCTAGGAAAGGGTCTTGACCGCCCCGCCCGTATAATCATAATGACCAAATCAAAATGAAAAACGATCAAACTTTTGATCTACACGACCAAACTTAACCAAACTTGGAACACACCTTCCTGGGGATATCCAGTACCTATTCCAAGTGGTGATTGAGTAGATCCACGTCAAAGTTTTGATTTTTTTCTGTTTTACCGAAGAAGGGCATAAAACCGAGCAAAACGAAAAACTTGATCCATAACTTGCTCGTGGAAGATTGATGATCTAGATGATCCTAGATGTATTTCCACACATCACAGCAAGGTAAAAGAGGGCAAGAGATCAACCAAAAACCACAGGACTAAGGAAGCACTCAAAATCATCAAAGTAAAGTGCAAGAACAAGAAGGAGAACAAAGAGAGCTCATCTCAGAGAACTTACAAGGATTGATTGATGATTCGTGGTTACAGCCACTCCCTCAAGAAGGACAAGAGCTCAATCCATGAGCACAACTCAACTCATCTCTCTAGGGCCTAAGCCTCTCCTCTCCTCTCTAATCCCTAAGACAAACTAGGGTTTCTCCAAATGAAGTGCTTGGGTTCTGTTTTTCAGCAGCAACCCCTATTTATATGGAGGCCAAAGCTTCTAGAAGAGTTAACCTAATGGGCTCCCGTTAAGGCCCAAACAAACGGGACACACACGCACGCATTTTAAAGCATCATTTTCATCTTCTCTTGACCTAAACCACTTCACCATGCGTCGACTCGCGCCGCGGTTTAGTCAAAAGTCACAAAGGCGGTATTTGGTGAAATTACCAAAATACCCCTTCTCGATCCTTCTCCGAAGACCAAGTCCAATCCTGTTGAAGCAATCGCCTGCTTCACCACGTGTAGGTTGATCAACAGCTCTCATCATGTCAGCAAGTCTCTCCCGTCCGGATCCCACCGGAACCACCTTGGCACTTACACCGACCCCCGCGCCGCTTGATCCAACCAGCTGCATCGAACTGCCCGTTCAATCAACCTCGTCCATTCTACACCATGCTTGAGTCACTTGACCTCACCCGGCATCCATGATCGTTCTGGACCTCAGCTCTCCAAGTTTCGTCCCGATCCTCCTCACCATTGACCGTCGTTGACCTGCAAGCTACCTACACAGCAATAGACAAAGAAATCGTCTCTGGGAACAAGTTCTTCACAACTTGACCCACGTTAGCTCAAATCATGCAATATGCAACACATATACAGAGATAAACATGGATATGACTTACCCCAAAATCAAATTGCCAATAAAATCAATATTCAAGATAAAACCGGTCGACCACGGTTCATCGGGCGGCCAGATCAAGACCAAAGTCGTAGATGATCGGTCATTGACCACGGCTCGACCACTTATACCGACAAAGACTTTTAAACTCGCCGAAAATGCTTGAAACTTCAAACCATCAAAGCCATTGCCAATTGTTTCATCATCCTAAGATCATGAGCATATCCCCATGATATCCACAGATTACAATTGAATCAATTGTTTACAAGTGGTTGAGAGGTGTCAACGGGGTGAAACTTTGCGTCGGCGACGGAGTGAAAGTCTCCTTTGGGGTTAATGATGTCTGTCTTGATGAAGGCATAGAGCTTCCCTTGAAACTCTGTGATCTCTTTCGCAACGAGTGCATCTAAATCTATGATCAAGTCCTATCGCTAGCAAGAGTAAAATGGTAAGCATATATATTTAAATTTATAATTAGGAAATAATTATTTTGAGATTGACAAACCTCGGGATCCTTCTTCTTAGCACTAATGATTTGCTCCATATGATGGCAAACGTAGAATGCACATAGCTGATCACTTTTTTGCTGGCGGCACTATAAAAATAGAATTACATATATAGGTATAGTCAGTTCGAGACACATTATTACAAAGTATGATATAGGATTACTGTGTTGTAGCGCGTACCGAAAATCGCGTCCTGTGTGTTAGTGTGGCGTTCAATCCATTGTATATTCCTTCGTTGGCAACATAGGCGATGAACGACCTACATGATTCCAAAAAGTTATCCTCGGCCATTTCAAATGAAGGAAGACTACAATAGAGTTATATATGGAGGAAATGAGCATACCTATCGAGTATTCCTTTCAGAATGCTGAAGTCGTGCTTTTTACTAATTAGGGAATCAAGGTATATCACCTTGTTCCTCTTTGGTACAATGACTACAAGGATCCAATGGAACCTACTCATGTGTGTCGCTATAGTCATTAAACCTAAGTTCGTGCTGCGTATAAAGTACAAATGAAATTTATATAGCAAGTAGTGAAGCACTTACCCTTGGTTGAAAGGCACCACTATGTAGTCCTTGTTGTTCGGATGAAGCAATGCCGCCGTTATGTATTTCTCGACGAAGGATGCGTCTGCTTCGATGGTTTGCATAGAGACCACGTGTGGGTCGAGGAAACCCACTGGTTCGAAATATTCCTCGGCTTTTTTCATCATGTATCTATACATAAGCAATGAGTTGTGATATTTATCGGTATTACGTGAATGTAGAACTTGATTTACACACTTACAGTGTCCAACATCGTAGAAGCGACGCGTCGAGGGCAGTGAGGTTGAATAGGTCATATAAGTCGTTGAAGCCCATGACGAAGTGGCCCAGCCCGTTGAAGAAATGCCCATCCTTGTATCTGACGATGATTCCAGTATCGCACCCCTTCTGTTTGGTCTTCCGCATGTACTAGAGATGCAAAGCCTGACAACTTACTCCAGCGCTGGCTAATACTGTGTCGGTGACCAACGGACTTCTGATGGAGTATTTTTAGGGCATGGGAGGCGCCTTAATGTTCATTGATTTCGATTTGGCCTTAACGATTGGCCCGCTACACGTCTTCCTGCGAGACGACTCGGGAACTGATACGACGGCACGCTTTTCTTGTTCCTTCGGCGTCTTCTCCACGGGAACCAACGAGGTGGCCTTCTGAGGCAAAGGATGAGGCGGAGTCATCGAGGGTCCCGTTGGAGAGGAATGGCCGTGTCCAGATCGCGGCACTGCTAGGTCCAGGGTGATGTCCTTCTTGGGCCACTGGATAAAAGTGTACATGGCATCCCCTAGTGTTCTGATGTCTTCGTTCGGGCGAATCTCCAGCAAGACTGCCATGAAATTGTCATGTACCATGTCCACCTGGACCCTAGCGTAACCCTGTGCCAACTAGGCATCGTGCTGCACTGTCCCTTCCTGGTATGGATACACCATCCCCCGCCTAGCCTCAATATAAATGGACCCAACCATCCTCACTTGGAACTTGCAGGGCGTCGACTCCTACAAAGCGATACACAATTAGCTAAGGCGTCCTATAGGTCTATCTTTGGTGTATTCCAGAGATGTACATTACCGTGATGTCGTCGATAGGTAATTGGACGCCATCATGTTCAGAATTATGCGTGGACGCGACGCTACTCCGATGTCGAGGAGGACTGGCTCCCAAAATAACGTGGGCGGCTTGCGACTAGTTCAAGAGTTGATTCATTTGATCCTGCAATTTTGTTATCTATCCTTGAAATTTTGCAGTAAGCATCTGTAACAACCGGTCCTCGTGCTCGGCCTTGGATCTCTTCCTACTCCTATACGTGTCTTAGTCGCCTCGAAATCCATAACTCCAAGTTACGTAAACCCCAAGGCCTCGCGTGTGACCAGGGTGCTCCTTGTTTCCCAGGGCTGTAGATAGTATATCCTTCTCCCTGTCTGCTTGGAAGGAGCCTTGGGAAGTTTCGGCAGTCAATTCATGCTGCAAGAGGTCATCATGTTATTATAGACACTATGAAGTGATGGACTTATTAACAACTAGGTAGTTCAACATATTTACCAGACGTTGGGACACTTCTTGGTCTGTTGGGTTTGTGAAAGAGATATTGTCCGAAGACGTGACTTTTGCCCTCGCTCTTAACCAGCTTAGGGCACGCTCGTCTGTGATCTCAGTAAATGGCCTGGTTGTGTTCTCGCCCTCCGCCGCCCATTCCATGGATTTACCTACGTACCCAGTGGTGCCGGGTCTGTGGGGGTGAGTGTTCCGTGCCTGGAGAGCTTTATGCGCCGCACTTTGCTCATGAAATTCGACCATCGTCTTCATCCGCACGAACTCGTCCCATATATCCCGCGACAAGAATGGAAACTTCGTGAAGGGCGTCCAACCTGTGTTCACGTACTTCGTGACAAACATACTCTTAAAGGTCCTCCACGCGTGACACATCGCGAGCAATGCTTGCCGTTCCATGCATGCCTGGTCTGCTTCTGGGATAGTGAATGAGGCTGAAAGTTCTGTCCACATCGCGCCTCTCTGTACGTCCGTCAGAGACTTCCAGCTTGGTGTGGTGATGGGGACCCGTTCCCTTGCAAGTATCCCGTAGATGGTCCGGAATCTCGCCGCTGATCTCTAGGGACTCAGAGGGATCCCAACATCACTGACCTCCGTGATGATCAGTCGGCCCGCAGGCAATTTTGATTTTACTCTACCATCTCGCTTACGTATCACTATCGTCGGACATCCAGATGCATTCGGCGACGTCGGTGACGGTGGCGAAGACGGTGCCTCTACCATCTATATAAGTTTCATACGCAATAAAATGGATTGCAAGATTTGACATTCATCACAGCAGAAATAATTATGCAACAAGCATAATACCAGCAAGTAGTAAATCATCAATAAGCAGCATAAAGCACATAAGATTGATGATAGTTTGTTCTCTTAGAAGGAGAGTTGCAAAAGAACAAATCTTTGCCATCTCAACCAGTCTATACTCTTCACTAATTGACTTTGACAAAACAATATAAGCCTTGAGCTCTAGAAACTTCTTCTAATCTGTCAAATATCCAAAAAACAGTAACAACAAGAACAATGTTCACTGTTAACATAACACCAATTCAGCAATTAAAAAGGCAAACAACCTTGATTTAACAATATTGATTGAAATGCTAAACATATACCATATGTATATGAATGAAATTAGCACAGAGCACAAAAATTTGAAATTAATGTGAGCTCTTATATGGCGAGTTGCACAAGAAACAAACATGGTCATCTCAGCACTAAGGTCTATTCTCTTCATAAATTGGATAAGAACACTAAAATTTAGATTTTGAACTCTATCCAAAGCTTAACTAGACTAACATAACAATCACATGTATAAGAAGTTCAAAATGATACTATCTGTCAACCATAGATCATCAAGAACCATCAATATCCACTACTGAAGTCCACAGAAGACTGGCCTTTAATGAAGACATAGAAACAAAACAGAATCAAATAAAACTTTCTTCTATTAAAAGGACAGGACAGCGGATTAAGTGATCAGGTAAAGCACTACAGAAGTGCTGGAACTTCTAAATACAATTTGACAGCAGCAGGAAACTGGTGATTACTATGACAACAGCAAGCAATCTTGTAGAGCTCAAAATTGAACTAGTAATTCTACCAATTTCATAATTAGACCATTCCAATCACAAAGCAATATTAAGCTCACAAAATTCACTTTGATATATCTCACAGAGCATGAATCAAAAACAGATCCTTCTAACCATGTCTAGGGACCAAACCCTAACCATGCATCTAACTCACCTAGCACAATATCATGAATCAAATGTAGAGGGAGCAGAGGATAGGTTCTCCCCATTCATCTCATATCACACATTAATCTCAAATACATCATTCACAGTCGAGGATTAACCTTCATAGTGCAAGGAGGAGGCCGGTGTAGGGGAGGAGGCCGGTGCAGAGAAGGAGGCCGACGCAGGGGAGGAGGCCGACACGGGGAGGAGGACGGCACGGGGAGGAGGACGGCGCGGGGAGGAGGCTGGTGCAGGGGAGGGGGCCGCAGGGAGGAGGCCGGTGTAGGGGAGGAGGCCGACACAGGGAGGAGGACGGCGCGAGGAGGAGGCCAACAGAGGGAGCACGTCGACACAGGGAGGAGGTCGCGTGTCGAGGCGGCGACAGCGTCGTCGATGTCGTGGGCAGCAGCGTCGAGGTCTGAGGCGGCGGTGTCGGAGATTAAGGGGAGGTGAACAGGCGAGACCTATAGGAGGTGAACGAGAGAGAGCTTAAGGGGCTAAGGGCACTGGGGAGGTGAACGAGCGAGCCCTAGGGGTCCTTATAAAGGCATATCACAGATGGTTCTATTATGGAATCGTCTGTGATTACTTATCACAGACGGTTCCATAATAGAACCGTCTGTGATATGGAACGTATCACAGCGATTTAGTGCGCTCGGTCTGATCAGACTCGGGGGCGTTAAGAACCACACGATTGAAAAATGGACGGTCGGGATTGCGCGGGATGTTCGGACTGGTCCAATCGGATGCCGCGTTTGAGCCCTTCGATCAGAATTGGACGGTCGCGCGCAAGGGTGAGGTTTGGACAAGCCAGGTGTGGGTTGGACCAAGTCGAGTCAAGAGGTTGGGTTTGAGTTGAAGCAACAGTGCTTGAATCCGAAGTTTAAAATCAGTTTGACCAACTAGCAGAAAGTTCGACCGAGGCTCTAAAAATAGAATTAAAATTCTATAAATTCTGAAATAATTCAGAGGGTTTCCTAGGACATCCTAGTTCTCAAATAAAATTTGAAAACCCACTATTCATGACTTATTTGCTTAATTTAATTTCAAGCCCAACTTAGGTTATTGATTTGAATTTGAATTTTCTGTGGGTTGAAATAGGTTCCAAAAAATTGGGAAAAATATATTAATTCTTGATAAATATTATAGTATTTAAGTAAATTATTTCCAGATGATGGTCATAAGATTTTGTTTTTCCTGTTTTCTTTTGGAACTTAATTTTGAAGTGTATGTTTTAACTTTGATTAAGATTTTCTAAGTGCAATAAATGATGCAAATGATTCAAAAACAACATGCATGTTAATAAGATGCATACTAATTATCATTAATCAACTTGGGGATGTTACACCGTTCCTGAACTCTCCGCCGGCGATCCCGACCACATCACAGACGGTTCTTATTAAGAATCGTCTATGATTCCTTATCACAGACGGTTCCATAATAGAACCGTCTGTGATATGCCACTACCATTCTATTTATCCACATGAACCTGGTGACAAGTCTATAACACAACTCCAAATAATTTGACAGAAAATTAATTTATCCACTGACAATTCAGTTGACTTCAAATTTTCATATCTAATTCAACTCAACTCCAAATCAAGTGAAACCAATTTTGATACTCCACATTACAATGAAGTCCACATTGACATCAATATCAAAGATGACAAGTCCATAACACATTAACACATGACAATTCCACGTTGACATCAAAATATATGAGAAATTACAAGTCCATATATAACACATGGTAAGTCCACATTGATATGTCTGATGTCATGGAATAAAATTCTTAATTAAAATGTAGCCATTCATGATGATCGACGCGCATATAGCTAGCTTCCTCACAGGGTTCTTCCTCGAGCTTGATGCCGTCTCCGAAAGGAGGCAACTCATCAAATTGATTGTACTCTTCCTCATCCATGACATTCTCAACTCTGAGAATCCTTCTTTTTCCATGAAGAACTACGTGGCAGTTCTTATTTACCGGGTCTGTTACATAAAAAACTTGAACAACTTGCATAGCGAGTACGAATGGTTCATCCTTGTATCCGACACATTTGAGGTCCATAGTGGTGACGCCGTGCTTGTCGACCTTCACACCTTACGGAAGTTTAACCTAATGGCATCGAAACAGGGGGATCTTAAAAAGTACATAGTCGAGCTCCCAAATCTCCTCTACGAACCCATAGTAGGAGTTCAACCCACAGTGCCCGCCGTATTGAACTTCTCGTGAAACACATCTATGCGACACCGTTGTTCTCGATCAGGCTCTTCCTATCCCGAGTGCAGATAAAATGTGTACCCATTTATGTCGATATCCTTGCCATGTCACAATTGTAAATTGTGGCCCTTTTGCCAACCATAACAACAGATCATCACTTGATGACCTCCCAAAGGATTCGCACCTTTAACCATTCGCTGAACCGAGCGGTTGTGCTTCTCGTGATCCAAACCTCCGACCGTCGGATTCTCATTGGCATACCATGTCTTTGTGCTCGCCGATGTACGGAGACACTTGGGTCATGTGTTGTAAGACCGTGAAATGGGCTTGAGCGTATATATCCAGATCGGGAGTGATTGATTTCCTTCCGATGGTCCCGATACCATCCAGTCTCCCCTCATGACGAGATAGAGGCACACATATCGGTTCCACCTAAGCCATGTAGTCGACGCAAAACTCAATGACCTCTTCGGTTGCATAACCTTCGATGATGCTGCCCTCCGGTCGAGATCGATTCCGTACGTAGGACTTGAGAATTCCCATGTACCTCTCGAACGGGTATATATGACGTAGGAACATAGGGCTGCATATCTTTATCTCTTTCATAAGGTGAACAATGAGATGGACCATGATATCGAAAAATGACGGAGGGAAATACATCTCAAGTTGACAACCTTGTGTATTCCGGCTTGAAGCCAGGGAACAAAGGTCTCACCGAGTCCTCCATTAAACCCTCGAATTTACAAAACTCTCTCCCACTATAGTTCTCTTCTGCATCGTGTAGCATCTGATCCAGATTGTCATCATGCAACCTATTCTCATCAAAAGTACAGTCCACATCTGGCGTATCGTTGACTTCCTCGGCGATGTCGTCATTATTAACTTCCTGTATAATCTGCTCTTCACCGTGACTGGTCCAACATGTATACCCTTTTTTGAAACCCCTCCGAATCAAGTGCGCTTCGATCTACGCCGAGTTGTTAAACATCTTTATATTACCGCAACCAATGCATGGACAGTACATAAATTTTATCCCCTTCTTCAACATATCTTGCTCGGCGGCTCTTCTAAAAGCAAGCACACCATTAATATACTCTTGACTCACACGACTCTCACTGTACATCCAGTTTCGGTCCATCTATACGCATGTAACAAATCAGTGTCAAATTACATTAATAAACCGCAAGTACAAACTCTTCTTAATTATTGACCAAACATACTTAAATTGCTTAGCGATTAACCTAGAGCAATAAAGGGTTAAAGATCGTTACCCTCGGAGCTCACGATGAAAATACCAAATATCCAGCGAGATTCCTCTCCTTCTCCTTCTCCTCCTTTCCTCCTCTCTTTAGCTTCCTCCTTTCCTTCTCCTCTCTAAGATGGCGCAATGGGGGTGGAGGCAAGAAGGCATGTGTGGCACAATGGGGAGGAGGCACTGGGAGGAGGCGCTAGGGGCAGGGGTCCCGACCTTCTCCTCTCTAAACTGGCGCAATGGGGGAGGAGCAGCAGGGTAGAGGAGCTAAGGCAGGGAAGTGGCACATAGGGGAGGAGCAGCAGAGTAGAGCCGGCGGAGTGGAGGAGCAGCAAAGTGGCGCATGAGGGAAGAGCGGTAGGGGTTGTGTCGGTTGCATTTATAATGCCAGAATATTACAGATGGTTCTTAATAAAAATCGTCTGTGATAAGTCCTCATCACAGACGGTTCTTAGTTGAATTATCACAGACGGTTCTTATTTAGAACCGTCTGTGATTAGCTAGATTATCACAGACGATTCTTAATAAGAACCGTTTGTGAATTATCACAGACGGTTCTAGTTATAAACCATCTATGATAGGTAGTATCACAAACAAGGAACCGTCTGTGATGAGGCGTCTTCTATAGCATGTTTTGTAGTAGTGGGTGGAACTCTACTAACCTGTTGCTTAAGAGTTTTTTACCATACAATAGCATTTTTTTGTTTTTATTTAAATGCACTATCATAGCGCTAACAGTAGTATACGATTGACTGCACAACATTGGTTCATTGCTCAGAAGATACTACAGTTTTTAGAAATTTTTTATGAGACTACTATTGCTTTGTCCGCTGTGCACTATCCAACATCTCCTATCATTGTGCATAGTATTTTACATATTGCTACTCAATTGAAAATGTATGAGAATAACTTAGTTTTATGCGATGCTATTGTTTCCATGAAATCTAAATACCTTAAATATTAGAGAGAAATTCCTTACCTATATGCATTTGCATTTCTTTTATATCCTAGGGGTAAAATTGATGCATTTGATAGTGTACTTGATCTTCTTAGTGATGTTACAGGGCTAGACTATACTAACTATTTTGTAGAAGTTTGTTCTATGTTATATGAGGTTTACCAAAGGTATGAAAATAAGTTCCGGGGAGTCCTCTCGCAACGACCTCCAGTAGCCCCTGCCTCAAGTAACAAGACAAATATGTGGGGGCAAGATCTTCGGTGGCTCTTCCTCTAGGTCCAGGTCATCTTCTTCTACACTGCCTCCTGCTCAGCCAAGACCCACAAGGAGTGGAGAACTATCCACCTATCTGGACAGCGATACGGTGGATTTCAACTCAGAAGGCTTCGAAATTTTGCAATGGTGGCAAGCCCATAAGTTAACATATCTTGTGCTATCCATACTTACACGTAATGTGTTAACTGTTCTTGTCTCGGCAGTTTCCTCCGAGTCTGTTTTCAGTCTTTATGAAAAAATATTAGAGGAGAGAAGAACAAGTCTCACAAGTGAGATAGTCACTACTTCAAATGTGCTTATCTATGACGATTACCTTGTGACGTTTAGGAATTTCGTCATGAAACTTGAACTTTCAATGACGCAATTTGTATCTTCGTCATAGGTGATGTGTGACGGAGCCCAGGCACTAAAAATAATGATGAAAAGCAAAGAAGGCCACAAAACAACAAAACAAATTAAATCACAGATATAATGCACCTTCACGACACACCCACGCCCCACATGCACCACGTGGGTCCCACCTACACATGGCTCGATGGGTCCCACATTCGTCCCACCAACCCCGTGGTCCCTCCACCACGTGGCGCAGCGTGGCCCACACCCCACCGGTCCCACGACACATGGCAACTCCAGCTCCCGTCCCCGTCCAGTTAATTGGCCAAAAATAGCGCCTACCGATTCGAACTGCAGACAGGTGCAACACAAGGTGAAGCCTTACCACCGCACTGCAGGAGCTTTTGTGACTTAGGTGTCTAATTTTCCCTACTTGTCATATCTTTGAACATGATAATTGAATGGCTACCGTTATTGATTGAATCTGAGCCAGGACCCTCGACACCATAATCAAAACCATAATCCAAATCGAACCCAAGCGGCGGCAACCCCATGGCGGAGGCGATTCGGCGGAGGCAACCCCCGCCATGGAGGCAACCAAGCACAAGACCGGTGGCATGGGACCCGCGCTTTGGACCATGCACAAGACCGGCGGACCACCCCGGCGTACGAGGGCGGTGGTGGACTTCGGTGGTGGACCCATGGCATGAGGCGGCTTGGCGCCGGTGGAGGTTCGCTCCATCTATTTATGGGTTAGCGCACCACTTGCCCACCATGTGTTCGCTGAGTGCCTCATAGAGATAGACAATTTACTTTCCATGATTCTCGCTGCTCCTTTCGTAAATATTATAGAGAAATTGTACCAATGATCCACCTATTTGTAGAAATTTGCGAGGCTAGTCGTCGTTTCTCAATTTGAAGTTTTGATAGTTATAAAAGCAATCACAAGAATACCATGAAGGATATGTCATTGTATCAGTACTACTTAGCCTTATAGAACGATGACTAATTACATGCCTTGGGATTATATTTGCATGCAGAGATTTAGCATTGTTGCATCCGTGCATGCCGATAGGAATGCTCCTTGTTAGCTTTGTCAAAATAAATATGTTGATCCTTATGTCGATTAATTTCAAATTAATCGGCAACTTTGATTAAAATGTAATGATGGATCTTCAATAAAAGTAAAAATATGGCAACCGAATTGATTCATTGCCTATCCGATGTAATAATTTAGTCCTATTATTTTACATGAGAGTTGATAATGTACTTCGTCATGCCGTAACATATATGTAAGTTTGGCTTTATCCTTCTCTGATGTACTGTAGTACTAGAGATGTGCCGCAAAGAAATCAAAATGACCAATTGCTGGCGAGCATAATTTGTCCTTAACCATTTTTTTAAAAAATGTTGTATACCTCACAAAATTATGCGAGGGAGTGATGCTTGGTTTTGTCTTTGGATTAGTAGTCTATTAGCGATTTCATGTTCTGCTTGATATATAGCTTTGGTTTCGCTCACAGATCCTCCGTGAGGGAGACCAACCTTGTCTTCGAGAGTTTGAGAAGGGCGGAGTGATACTAAGACATTGTTACGCCCAAGAGATGGAAATCGGACTCACATATTGTATCGTAACACCTTTTGGGAAATTTGTTCAAACAGATGGATAGAAGTTGGATTCATGGGAGACAGTTCACACTGCATATATCATCGAGTTCAACAATTCATGCAATTTGTTAGTGAAAGATACCCCAAGATGACCATATACTTTGTCCGTGCATAAATGTCTTAATCAAACTTTACGGCCTCAAAGAAGAGGTGGATGACCACATACACATTTATGGAATGTCACCAGATACACGGTGGATTCATCATGGAGAGTCGGCAGATGATGAAGTAGTTGAGTATTTAGAGCAGAGGTGGATGGATTTGATCATGATGAAGGGATACATGTGGATGTGGCGGATGATGATTATGATGAGGATAACAGAGTACCGTAGATGATAGGAGATCTCAGATGCAAATGGCAGAGGCAGATGGAGAACGACCAAGGTTTGCAAGAGTCCTTGAAGATGCTGGCGGTCACTTGGCCCGGATCTAGCCATTCAAAATTCTCTTTTACGGTGAGGTTATCAGATATCAAGTCTCGTTATCGAATCAAGAATACAAAGATTTACCGTAATGATGAAGTTGTTGTCCTCAAGATTCCTCGGTGTGAATTTCCAAGATCATATGATGATGCCAAGAAATATCTTCGCGAATTGGGCCTTGGATACGATAACATCCATGTGTGCAAGAACAATTGTGTGTTGTTTCGGAAGGATTATGCCAAGGTGGATGTGTGCCCAGTATGCAAGGAATCTAGATGGCAAGATGTTAATGGGAGCAAGCGGGTTCCACATAAGGTTTTGAGGCATTTTCCACTTATACCAAGGTTGAAGAGGATTTTTGCTTCAAAACGAACATCTGAGGAAACACAATGGCACAAGAAAGTGAGGACGCCAGTCGACAATGTAATGAGCCATCCAGCTGATGGGGAGGCATGGAAGGACTTTGACAGCAGGTATCCAAATTTTGCAGCTGATCCGAGGAACTTGAGGCTTGCCTTAGCTACAGATGGATTCAATCCATTTGGCAACATGAGTACCCAATATAGCATGTGGCCTGTGCTCCTGACACCTGTAAAGGAAAGGCGGTCTATCGTGTGGGTACAGTGGTACACTCCTGCAGGGATAAAACTATTCGAATAGCCTCGTCCTAGGTTATGGACACGCTTGGTTAGGCTTTTCAGAGTTAGACTATAACCTTTTAAAACCTAAAACTTGACACGGGTGGTATGAACGGGAGTTCATGCTATTGTTGTGGTGACTAGGTTAGTCACTTCGGAGATCGTTGTTGTTGTCTATCTATTGTTAATACTGTTGTCACCGTCCTTAATTGCAAAATAGAAATGAATTGCCAACTTGCTTTTGAAAGTATTATCTTATTGCAAATAAATGTTGCTTTATGCGAGATGTGCTCGGGAGCCTCGACGCCTAGCTTGCGGTCGGTCCCGATTGCCACTGTGGGTTGTGGGTACACCGAGTCGGCTTTTGTCTTAGCCATCTTATGGCGCTTTTGCTTCATTGTCTTCTTCTTAGTTATCTTTATGTCGTTTGGCCAATCGGCCTCTCTTTGTAATAACTCGCTTATTATTAATTAACTTCGGTTTGTTGCTTGTTTCGGTTCTATGTGAATGTATGAATTGATGCATACTTTGTAGCGGGGTGTATATCTTGCATTTACGAAAGTATACATATCTCGAGGCTTGGTTTATTTAATTTGTGATACTAGGGTCAATGGATGACTAAGTATTACAAGTTTAATAAACCGGGTCCTCACAATGATGGTGCAGGGCGCACGAGAGTGTGGTTTGTGGTAGAACCCCCAGTCACTTGCCTGTGGTATTGGTTCTACTTTTGTTGATATTTCCGCTGCAGGGCCATATAATATAAAATTTAAATTGGACATTTTGAAAAAAATCCGGAAAGTGATTTCAATTGTACAAACTCCCTAATTAAAAATCTAAAAATTGCCCTCGCCCCTAATTATTCAAGGGTGCCAAAAAAATTTCGAGGGCGCCATTTTCCCGAGCGCGGTCTACATTCGGCGAAAAAAATTCCAACCCATTTATCCACCTCTCCTCTCTCGCCGCCTCCACCTCTCTCGTGGCCCCATCCACCTCTCTCGCCTCACCAGAACCCTAGCCGCCGCCGGCACCACCACCGCCAGAGAGCTCTTCTCGACGACATTCGCCGCCACCCCCTCTCTCGCCGCCTGCCCTCTCTCTCCCCCATGAAACCCTAGTCGCCACGGATTCGGGTCTCGCCGACGTCTGCCACAGATCGAGTCTATTTCCCACCGCCGGCGCCGTCATGACGGATCTGGTTCCCTTCGACGCTGTTCACCGCACCGCCTGCTTCCCTTCCACGACCACCGACTCGACCACGGTTCTACTTCCCCATCTACGACCACCGCCACGATTTAGTATCAAGTAACAGAGCCACAACCGCGATGGTGGCAACAAAGGGACAAGGTAGGAAACGATCTGACAACCGCCATCACAAGGTAAGCAAAACTCTTCTCTATTTTCTCTGTGCATGTAGTATGTTGTTTGTTCAAGTAGTAGTTATGCAGGTAAATGCTTTTGTTGTTGCGGAAAAAATCGAAGAAACAAGAAATCAAATTCAAGATTCTCGACTATCGAGTATCTCCTTGAAGATGATGTTCAAGGAGATAGTGATGATGATGACACTGAATCGATGAGCGACCACAACCCTCGCAATCGAGGTGCTTCTTCTATCTTGTGTGGGAGGAGGATATTTGCATTGCATTTTTATGTTGTTTCTGCATATCTTTTCTTTAATATATGCACTTGCTTATAGATCAAACTCACTAACAAGTAGTTTTTTATCGGTTTCCTCAACTAACATATGTGAAAACCCTCTCTACTAAGGGAAGAAGAACAATCCCAACATGGCGCCAGAGTCGCAACCAAAGAGAGTGAGGGCAAGACAACGAAAGCAGAGGAGATAACTCCAGGGTCTCAACAAGAGCATACAAAAGGCAACTAACTTCACAGAGACATGTGCAAGATGAAGAGTTGCCTCAAGATGGTGATGCCGGTGTTGAAGACAATGATGCTAGTGGTGAAGACAATGTAGTCTGCTGGTGAAGACAATGTAGTCACTGGTGAAGACAATGTAGTCTGCTGGTGAAGACCAGATCGATCAAACCCAATCCATCAAGGCAAGTTATAGTTTCTTTGACATTCAAATATGACATCACTTTTGTTGTTTTGCATGAAACTTAACCATCTAAATAAAAATTATATTCAGAGCTCCATGACAATGACCCCCAAGGAGACCCAGCCACCAACCAAGGGAGTATCACTGAAAGGATGACAAGATCTATGGGAAGGAGAATGCCCATAGTCATTCTTTGAAGGCAAAAAGGCCACAAGAACCTGCTCAAGCCGCCAAGTTCGTGATCGAGGTCGGTGTCATCATTCGAGATAAGGTTCTGTCCTAACTCATTGGAAAGAGTACAAGAAAGACAAACAATATTACAAAGACTTTGTGGGAAAGCTATCTGTAAGTGCATTACTCTTTCTATGCTACACTATGATATCACATGACTGAATTGACTCACTAACGATGCAAATTTCATATCACTAGGGCGATTGGCCATTAACACAAAACACAAGCCAACAGAGGAAGCATGCACCGATGTATTGCGGTCGAGGGTGCGACAAATGCGTTATCGGTGAAGGTAAATACTTCAATGGTGTACCGCAAATGAGATTAGGACTACTTCTCCTGTTGCTAGTATGGTGATGAATGATGGAGGCACTTGTTGCAAAGTGGTCTCGATCCAAATAACATGGTATGGGTATCTTATCATAGATTCTTCTTTCATATTCAGTTTGCGAGAGGCTCTTCTCATTGTAAACATATGATCTTATCTAACAAGTTCCTTCTCTTGTAGCAATCATGTGAAAAGAACAAGCGTAATCGCGATAATGTCAAGTATCATCAAGCTACGGGTTCTCGCAGTTTATGTCGCACACTTACATGCATATGTAAGTAAAGATTACCTTGTACTATTACCTATTTATTTCATCCAAAATATTCTTTTGTATTTGTCGTGATGTAACTTTGTAAATGATTACCTACCTAATGTAAGGAGAAGAGGAACAATGCGTAACCCAAAGACACAACAAATTGAAGAACTTGATGCGGTGGAGGCCTTCAAGACCGCCATACCAGCTCCAAACATGGTCTCGAGTGAATCTGGCAAGAGAAGCAGTTGTAAGTCCCTACATCTGTGTTCAAAATATCCCAGACAGCACATAGTGGACTTGGCTCATTTTTTAGATAATGTCATTCAGCTCATTTGGTCTAAATTTCTGATTATACCTGATGCGACTTGGCTAAAGTCTGCTTACTAACCGTAGCTAACATAGTGGACTTAGTGATGCTAAAAGTTGTGCTCATTTTTTGTGCAAATTATGAAATTGAGTTATATATGGATTTCAAGATCTCAATATTATGAACTTCTTAGACTAACAAAATGGGTTGAAGAGTTATCAAACGTAACATAAAGGTGAGGCCGATACACTACTACTCGATTAAGATTTATTCATTATCAACCTAAGAAGTGCTCGAACTTGGTGACAAACATATCTGACTCACCGTAAACAAACCGTAATGGCTACTTAAAAGTTATAACTGTTTATGAACACAAAGTATTTAAAAATGAAAGAAATGCAAGTGAATATAGATATATTTTCAAGAAATATAAAGGGTAGCATGTAATAACATGTTATGGTTCATAGACTGGCACCGATTATAACACAATGCCACCGAACGAAAAACATGAAATCATGGGTGCCATCAATTCGGTGGACCCATCCCAAATAATGCCAATAGGTCATCAATGACCACGATTTTCTCTTATGTTTTTTGTGTGTGTGGTTTACATCGATAGTTGGGATCTTGGTTTTGCAATAATCTCTTCGGATTTAATTTAAAATGGATCATTGCTCATTTGTAAGAGAAAAAATTAAGAAAGAAGTTCGCTAAAACACAGCTTGTCCTCTTGAAATTGGCTCATCACATGTATGTTCTAGACGCAAGTTACCTACTTGTGCATGGCACCATTATGCATAAGCAAAGATGCATTTATATAACTAACGGACTTGATGGTGCTTCCAACTAATGATTGTTCCCGGACATTTTCATCCGATATGGAAGCTTTGAGGCGTAACTCGCTGCTTGAAGGTGAGACACCGATTACCGATTACAGGTGGTCTCCAAGGTGCTCTCCCAAAGAACAACAACACTTTCTTGAAGAATGTTGGAATCAAAACGGCCCCCTCAAAATCATCTTCATCGAATGAAAGCGAAGCCAGAAGAACTAGCAATGAAAAACAAGCTTCTACCGCTTCTACAAGGAGAACTCGAGGACCTCAAGAAGAAAAGCGAAGAAGTCGATTTAAAAGTGGCGAGGACCCAAAAGGAGTTGGAGGAGTACAAGAAGCTAACAGAGAAAAATAACCGTGCAATGGAGGAGAACAATGCGCTCCTTCGCCAGATCTTGGCCTTGAACAATGGTAACTCTTCTTAGGCATGTGAGCCGGTGGTGGTTCTTTGGTCCTTCCGGTGGTTGTTTTGTGGTCAATAACTTAAGTTTATTCTCAGGCCGTGAATTTGTTATGTGAACCGAGTTGGTTCAAGTCTGTGAACCGAGATAGTGAATCGAGTTGTTTCGTGAACTAGTTGGAATGTGATGATGACCGAGTTGAGTATTGTTCATTGAGTTGTATGGTCACCGAATATCGGATCTATTTAGTTATGGAATTGTGGGTCATTTGAATATTTGAAAATTGTGATGTCTCGTGATGAAATAACCATATGGGCCTCTGATGAAATTGATGGGCTTTTTGTGACGAATTTGCAAGTGCTTTAGTGACAAATTTGCAAGTGACGAACTTAAGCCACGTGGTCCAATAAAAGGAGGCTCGTGGGCGAACCAAATCGCGCCACGCGGTGCAATAAAATCGCGCCACGTGGTCCAAACACGTCACCGCCACGTAATGACCACGTTAGCTACCACGTGGACCCGACCCGTCGCCACGACCACGTCCGTCGCCACGCCACCGCCACGCCATCCGCCACGTGGACAAGCCACGCCGGTATACACGGACCAAGAACGCGTCCGCCACGCCGGTACCGCCACGCCGCCTACAAGAGTCTTGCCGCTTATGACAAACAACAACGACCTATCCATGACAAAAGCGATCGTCATAAAACAGTGTGTTTTATGACGGGACCCTTTCGTCATTGAACAAAGAAGTTCTATGACGAAAAATATAATTTCGCTCGCAGACGCGACACATGTGACGCGCGTTCCATGACGAAATGAATTTCGTCACAAATTCGTCACAAATTATAATCTATGACGAATGTGGCATCTTCAGTGACGACACTAGGCCGTCATTACTGTTCACATCCCTAGTAGTGAGTGGAGATACTTCTAACTGTGAAGGACTGAGAACAAGTTGATTCACGAACACAACACTCTGTGGAAAATCCAGAGTTGTTGGAGGTGTTCGAAAATCTATACTTAGACAATGACACGTAGAATAATGATGTATGTAGAGTTATAGGCTATACTCTTTTTTTTTGCCAAGATTATCTCATTTTGAGTTTTTACTTGGCGAAGGGTTTTAATAAGGCAGCCAGTTAAACATTAATAAAGCTCTTTATTATGTTTTCAATATGATTGTCTCGTTTTTATCAATTTTCATATCTATTTCTGAATTCTACACATTTTTTTGATTTGTTTGGCTTTTTTTGAATCTAAACGGGCTAAATGGACCGGCCTTAGCCCACTAGGCCAAACGGGCTCGTGCCGACTCGACACGACACGACACGAACGGCCAACGAGCCACGCCTAGACCGTCTCCCCGACACCTGAGCCGGAATGACACGCCCATCTAATAGCCAGGTGCTAGGATAGGACATGCCTAGATGGGCCAGCTCGTGCCTGTGCCCGTACCGGACCACCCATTTGGCTGGCTCTAATTGCGACACATGTACTGTTAGTACCTGTCTTGGATTCGCTGTGTCTCAGTAGAGTGAGAATTTACTTTTACCCTCCTTAACTTGTATCACGGAGCAAAAGCATGTCTTGGAGCTGAAGTGGCGTGCGCAAAGCTGCAAAGCAATGGATAGCACTATGCCACTATGGTCTATGGCCACCGAAAAGAAAAATGTAGAAAGCAAAGCACGTCCTGAGCCTGACCTCTGCCAAAGTACCCTCGACCGCTGCCCTCGCCCGTCGGCTCGCTCCCCCGCGGCTTCCAGTGCTGTCCAAGGCGCCTCCACTGCCTGCCGCGCTTCCGCCGCCACCTCCCGCGGCCAGCGGGGACTCCCGGTGAACCCTAATGCTAACCTTCATCGGCCGCCCGCCGTCGCCGCAGAAGAAGCACACCGCCGTCGCCGCAGAAGAAACACGCCGCCGCGCGGAGGTGGGCACTAGTTAAGACCAAATCGAGAGGGCGCACTTTTTAAATTTTTGCCTTTTTGTTTCTATTTTCTTTTTGGACTCGGAGAAGTGCTGTAATTGAGCTGTGCGTCGAGAAAGGAAAGGTTCCGACCGGCGTACGCGCGAGCCCATATAACCGAAGCCCAGACCGCGCCGACCAGCCCAGCCAGCCCAGACCGCCTTCCGCCTCCGCCGCTTCCTCCTCTCCAGTCTCCGCGAGCCGGCGAGTTCGACTTCGACTGACCAGCCCCCGGCCCCGACACCTCGAGATCCCGCGCCCATGGCGGTCGGCATCGCGCTCCTCCTCGACCTCGCTGCACGCGCGCCCCGTGCTGCCGCCTCCGTCCACTCCCACGCCGCCTTCTCCGCCGCCGCCGCGGCCTCTGCGGCCGCCGCCCTGTCGGCCTCCGGCGTCCCCCTCTCCGCGCGCCAACTCTTCGGGTTCGTCCCCCTCTTCCCCTCCTCCCCTCCCCTCCCGTCTTTATCTCTTACTAGGGCTTTTGTCTCGTCCTGTGGTTTCCCGTGTCGCGATCGGGGTGTTCGGCGCATTGCGCAGGAGGATTTTGGTAGGGTTTGGCTGCGGCTCCGCGGCTTAGCGCGCTGCGTTTCGGTGGTGCGGGATTGGTCGGTGCGCGTTAGGGCGCTCCACGGATCCGCGGGAGGAAACAGGAAGCTACTGTAGTGTGGGTTGCTTCGATCCTTGATGTGCGGGAGAGGTCCGTGTAGACATGCGAATTGTTTGCTCTTGTGATTGTTGATCTAGGTGGTTTTGAGGCGCGGTGCAGTATGCTTGTCTGTGCTGCGCTTGTGCCTTGTAGGTTTTACATCCGTTTGCAAATGCACTTGTGAGAAAGGTGTTTGATGGAATGTTGCGTAGGAGTTGTTGATGTGTTGCGTAGGAGCAAGTTGAATGGCTGAAGCTAGTAATGTATGTGCTTGCGGCATTGGATGGACTAGAAGGTTTTTAAGTCTTGCTCCTCACTGCATGGGTTTTAATCTACCGCTGGTAGTTGTGAGTCGTGAGGTCATGTCCGGGTTTTTCGCATTTAGTTTGGTTGAGGTATTTGGTGCGTTGTGTTACTTATGTATAACTGAAACTGTGAAGTTGTTGTTTCTATTAATGTATTGGTTTGTGTTACGTGATAGAACTTTGCGATATTTGTACCTTTTAGCATTGTTTTGTGAATTAGATATAACAGCCACTGCATTTGTTACAGCTTCGTGTTCAGAGTTTGAGATTGTTTTTGGACAGCTAGTTGCAAGTGTTTACTTTGTTAGCATTGGAACAATGTTTACCGCATTGCATAATTTTTTTTATCAAGTGAGGAAAGGTAGGCCTTGCAGATGAATTCATTTGTTACACTCTGAAGCTTGATATTATGGTCTATCCATAAATATTGAGGTGTACATGGATTATATCATAGTCTCCTCTTTTGACACACTGTCAATGATCATTGATCCATTAATGTAACATATTGGATTCGGTTAGAGAGACATTTAGGAATATCCTTTGGAGCTGAAGCCTGAAACAAGCATATTTATGCAGTAATGGAAATGTGGATTTCCACTATCCTCATCCATCTAATGATGCTAAAAGAATTGTGATGGTGTTACATATTTATGCAAATGTTGATCAAGTTTTTTTTTTTTTTGCATTGCTCACTAACTAGTACAAGTAATGCACTTACACAAACAAAAGAATGATAATAAGATTTCTTCACTACCATATATAACTGCACATTTACCCATTACTATGGATGCTGTTTGCTGACGTTGACAAGCTTCATGTGGTTTTTCATTTGCTTACTGGATTTTAATTCTATTGACCTAATAGGCTAATGCTGGTAAATTTTGCTTTCTTGCTTCAGTTTTCCAGGGTTTCCTATTGCCTATTGTGATGCTGGTGATGCAACTGCTGGATTGAATGATGCTCCTGATCTTGTTAATGATCTTAATAACAAGATACATGACTCGATCCAATACCCAATAAAGGAATACCCTTTGGAGCTGAAGCCACTTTTTTCTGCCTTTGGGTATAAGAATTTTGGTTTGACAACCCTGAGGTCCTTTTTATTATACTATTTGCCGCTTTTGGAACCTCATCCGCACACTGATGATGACGACGACGACGATCTGTTTCAAGATGCTCCAGAGAAGAAGCCTGTCGATCTGGTTACTCCCTTCCACAATTCAGTGAAGCAAATCATCCGTGAGGTACTTATTTACTTCCTGATACTTTTAGTAAAGTAGTGTGATCAGTTCTAGCACTCTTTTCGTGAAGCAAATCATCCGTGAGGTACTTATTTACTTACTGATACTTTTAGTAAAGTAGTGTGATCAGTTCTAGCACTCTTTTCATAAACTGGCTATTATGTTTCCAATAGCAAGTAGTATTGTTTAGATGTTTAAAACTACCACTTTTCACAAAGATTCTATAGTACGAGTGAGTGATCAGACACATGCTTGGTTAGAGTGATTGATCGGATACAATTAGTTCTTAGCTTGATATTGGATACTCCCATTTGTTCACCTTAACTGACATCCATGGTTGCTTTGCTTTTTCCCTTTCACTGAACGTATTTTGATCCGTGCAGATTTTATAATTGCTGAATTTTTCAATCATTATTGTCTTGATCTTAGCTTTCCAGCTGGACTACTTTTGAAATAAACATAAATTTGTTCTCTGTATATGTGAACTAAAAGTTTGTTCCAAGTATCCATGTTGTTAGGGGCCTGGAAGCCAATGCTAGGCAAAACAGGTGGGGGCTTCCTGGGCTTATCCTGTAAGCTTAAGTCCACTTTGTACTAGTAGCTCCAAATAAGCTGAAGCCATTAGGAGGGGGTTTATGGCGCTTAGAAGCTGAAACCTAACCTGTATTATGGCCTTATTATAGAAGCTTTAGATTGGCCTAAAAGGCCCTTACTATTTTGCCTACGCAAAGTACAAAGTCACTTGCATGCAATTGTTCTTGTACATTTCAGACTTCTGTTGTAACAACCAGACGAGTATTGGAAAGGAATGTGGTTCGCCATGTTTCAAAAAGAACAGCATGGAAGCTTCTTAAAGGTATAATGTTTCTATTTTTCTCAGATCTTCTAGCAACATGTTTGAAAGGGTTGTGGCATCCAAGGAGGCCTCTTGATACTCCTATGTGATGCCTCTGGTTATTGTTCTTATATGGGCCCACCTGTTGGTGACATAACCATCATGTAGGAACTTTAACGTGTTGCTCCCCTTAGTCCATAACCATAAATCCGGAAAATGGAATATATACTTCATTATGTACATCTTTTTTTCCAGTTGACTACTTTGGTGCAGTCCATAGTTTTACCATTGTTTCCCTTCAAATTGATTTCCAAATGGCCTTAAACATGATTTTTCATTTTTGTTCCGATGGTAAGGTGCTACAGCTATACAGATGGCCTAGAGACGTGCCTTTTGTCTCTTTAAATGCATAACGCTAAGTGAACTAAACCTATTGGACATGTGAGCTTTTCAGCCCAATTTGGTACTAGAAAGCATTGTGTGCAAGCAATAATGTAGATATTTAGAGATGCTAATATTTTCAACTTCAAATATTCACTCAATTCTCAGCTAACCAATTTGCCATGTAAAACAAGGAATATCTTAGTCCAAACTAAAACAGGAGACATGTATGATCAATTATAAACTCTGAATGTGATTGTTATTCCAATTGAATAATTCTGTAAAGATCATATAATTATTTTGCATAGAAAACATCAAAACAAGTAATCATAGCCATACTATCATATTTTCCATGCCTTAAAATTTTCTCTATACCTTGACACCTTGCTCAGCACACCATTGACATGTCTCGTACTGCTGTTGCTCTCAATAAAAACTACTGGATGCTCAGCTGACCTTGCAAATTGCTTGTAGGTTTAACGTGTGTTTTGAACTTGTAGGCAACAAAAGCACATTTGGACTGCAGAAATTCTTACTGTTATGTTTTTACAATCTTCTTTCTCATGCATGTTTAATGGACTAGTTTGTTTATAATTTGACAATATTTGGAGTAGCGCTTGCGTGATAATAAGTATAAGATAGCACTATAAGTTTCGGTTGTGCTTGGACTGTTGGTCAAACTTGCATAACTCCTTAGCTTGGCTCAAAGTGCCAGAAAAGTGAAGCCTGACGTAGTTTAGCTAGGTTCAATAGAGTTTGTCTTTTTGCAGGCTCACATTTGCCTCCAATTTTTTTGCAGGCTCACATTTGCCTCCAAATTTATTAGCTTAGATATGCTAGCTACATTTTCTGTCATGATCACATGATAAGCTTATCTCTAAGTTCTATCGTGTTTATTCTAATGCTTCTATGAACCCGCACATTAATCTTACAGTTATTTTGTTTTAATTTCTTGTGGACTGTGTCATGACTATCACTTTATCAGCTATCACAATTTGGCGCCTTATCTTGTATTTCTTTTTTTCTATAGATGCTTCAAAATCATCAAAGAGGAAAGCTGCAAGGGGGATGTCAATTCCAGAGTACACATACTGTGTTGCTAGAACAACATTCCGAGGTAAGATTTGCCTGCAATGTCATTTTTCTTTTTGTAGGTTATTGCTCATTTTTCTTCTTCTTCAAACAGCACATGCATTGGGAGTAGCTGCTGCTTGGGCTGTCCAATCTATAATTGAGGTTTACAAATGTTTCATCCGTAAGCCTAGCAATGATGAGGAAT
Source organism: Phyllostachys edulis (assembly GCA_036346405.1). Classification (NCBI taxonomy): domain Eukaryota; kingdom Viridiplantae; phylum Streptophyta; class Magnoliopsida; order Poales; family Poaceae; genus Phyllostachys; species Phyllostachys edulis. The sequence goes on from CM070567.1 coordinate 18,882,945, forward strand.
TGTTTGATGACATGGAGAAGTTCAGATTGTTTGGGAGAAGGATCCATGGCATAACCATTAAATGTGGTTTCTCTTTGGTTTTTGCCTCAATTGGAGCAGGCCTTGGTGCCCACGTGCATGCAGTACATGGACAGTGGCTTGGTGAGTTATCACTTCCTGCCTTCCTTCAGTGCAAGTACTAGATGATGCAACATTGGCCAAAGTAGCACATCTTGTTTCTTGATCTAATAATGTTTATCTAAGACTTTCAAGTTTACTGGTGTTGGCAATAAACAGAATTATTAGTTCCTCAAAATTCACTATAAATTACTTTTCTTTATTGTGCATATGTTCTGTTTGCTTTTGGGCTTTTTGGTAAGTTGGCAGCTTTTTCTGTTGCAAAAAGTAAAGTAAAAAATGTGTCCTCTACATTATTATTGTGGAGTGATTTAATGCATCAACGTTACTTTTTTTCGATCTGAATCTGTTTCAAGAAGCGTCCCCCGCCTTGTTGCCGTCGCTCGTTCAAGCGTGGGAAGCAATGAGCGACGGATTGGGGAGGAGCCGGGAGGAGGAGGAGGAGGAGCGCCGCTGGGCCCCCGCCTTGTTGCCGCTGCCGCCTGTTCAGCGGCGTCAGAAGCAATGAGCGAGGGATGGGAGGAGCCCGGGAGGGGAGGGAGGAGGGGGAGGAGGCGCCACCAAGGGGGGAGAAGGGAGGGGGAGGCGTGAAGTGAGGTGAGCGATGGGGATTAGGGTATAGGTAGGAAATCTGGGCTGCTTGGGCTGGCCCAACGCCATGCCTGCCCCATCTTTTTTCTTTTCTTTAATGTTATAGAGCTAGGATCTTCTATGGCAGCTTCTATGGTTATGCTGTAAGACCATGAATCCATGCTAGTTCGTGAACCTAAAAGGTATACCCTTTAACGCCTTAGGATACGTAAGGCGTCGCCTCGCCTTACGCCTTACCGCTTAAAAGGTGTGAGGGGGGTAGGTCGCCTCGCCTCGCCTTACCGCTTTAATAACCATGGTTTCCAGTGTTGAAATTGGCACCATAAGAAATCCACTAAGATGCTATGCTACGGTTTTATAGTTTTGTCTTTTTATTGCTTTGAAGGAATTTAGCACAAAACTGTAAAGAACTTTCAGATCCAGCATGTTAGCATTGGTTCAACTCAGAACTAAGTTGACACTGTATTTTCCCTATGGCTTGCAGGTTGCACCTTTGGAGATTTCGCAGGACCAATTGTTGCTATTGTTGTTTTTGAGAAGTTCCAGCTACCGCTATAAGGTAAAACACCCGGTCCTTCGACCATGCATCCAATCTGCCTGGTTTTTGCTCCCTTTGAAGAACATGAAATCTCGTTGCTTGTACACAAGCAGCACTGCTCTGCCTTCAGTCTGCCCTGTTGGACATCTCCGTTGATCTAACTTGAAGCTCGCAGTTGATGAATTACTAGCTATCACATCTATGCACACAATGCTTTCTAGTACCAAATTGGGCACGATGTCTTACAAGCGTCGTGAGATGTTGATATTAGCCGTATGCAAAATTTGCTGCTGTTTCTCAGATTTTGAAGCTCAGCTGAATATTTTTCTTGTTCATTGATTTGCTAAACTTTGGCAATAAGTACATCGATTTTCTTGTCATCACGAGCTGAATCTGGTACATTTCGAGTCGCAACGGTACGCCACATTTCCTCCCAAATTCCATATTGAATCCGTACCGCGAATTGGCTCAGGATGGAGGAAGATAATTGGTCTTGCTTTCACGTGTGGCTCTGTATACCTCATTGGGATGATTTTTGCTCTTTTCGCTCCTTAGCTAGCAAACTGGAAATGCGACACTTCTCTTCGCGAGCTGTTTGGCCTGAAGATGGTGAAATTAGTTCAAAGTGCAGTGCATTTTTGAGTTTCTCGACAGTATCAGCCAATATCGATGTAGGTGATCATGTCTACTACTGTATCACTTATGCAAAACTAGGGTGTTTGGCTGTTTGCCAAGTTATGCCAAAAATCACTTATGCATAACAAGTTTTATGGCTAGCAAATTGTTAGCCACAGGTGTGGCAAGATTTGGCACAAAAAAAAAGTCTTTCTTAACATGTGGAGTATAGTGATAAAAAAGTGGATTTTTTTTTTTGCCGAATTGACACTATTTAGAACCGAATTAGCAGAAATAGTATCACCGCGACTGCAAATGCGAATTTAGCACGCAAATCCGTAGTGGGGAGGTGCGGATGCCCACCGTGCCAACACTGGCACACCTTAGCCTGGTCTGCGCCATGGGTGTTTGGACAACCCTCGTTTTTACCACCTTGAGCACTGTTGATGTGTAGTTCACAGCTTTCTAGTGCGGACAGGCACTGTTCACCTATCGTCTGCACCTCTCTAGTACAAACAAACAGGCACTGTTTGTCGCGTTGTCCGCACCTCCCTAGTGCGGACTGGGACGGTTCCTTGATGGCCTAACTCGTCCCATTAGGGTGGTGTGGATGAGGGATGTTCGAACGCCTGTGGCGCAGAGGAGGTTGAGGTGTCGGCACGGTGGGCGCCTGCACCTCCTTTTTGAGCGCTAAATTCGTATTTGCGGTCGTGACGAACTCATTTTTGCTAATTCGGTTCTAAATAGTACCGATTCGGCAAAAAAAATAAAAAAAAGTGTGGAGCGCCACAAGTTAGCCAGGACCAAACGTTAGCCTAATAAAGTCAAATATGGCTAACTCGAGTGGCAAATCTCTCTATGAGGTAGCATGTCACTGTAGATGACTCTAGTACTCAGTAGTCTTCTCCATGGACCAGATTACACTATTCCAGCCGGTCACCGGAGGGCAGCTGGTAACAATCCTACGATCTTAGGTTTTAGGGACAGGTTGAGCGACATACGATGGGGCGGCTTCACATACACCGCATCATAGCATGCCCATGATGCGGATCTTGAAAGGTTAAAAAAAGGAAAGAAACTCGATCCTTCTCGAAGTCAAAACAGTGCAAAAGCTCGCTTTACTCCACGAAAGCACGAAATACAAGTGTAAAATAAACGCCACGTAATGTGTAATTCATTTGAGACAATGCCTTGAGGCGTAGATAGGGTTGCGCACTACACTGAACTTTGACTGTGTTCAGAAGCCAAAAGACATTTAACATTGTGAAAACATCTTGACATATCCAGATCGGCTTCACATAAGAGACGAATTTATACAAACAAATAAGAAATATACATGCCATAGTAGCAAACTTGACATATCATTGATAAACATTGGCAAATTATCCACCCAGATGCCTCAAGTGAGATGGGGATATCGATCATGGACACTGCAGATGGTTTCATGAACGCTCCTGATGTAGCAGTACTTCTACGTGCTAACCATCCCGCAACAACTGAAAAAAAAAAAAGCGACAACCATTTAGCACCCCAAAATCAGAAAAGGTGTGTTCAAATCAAACAGAATGCGCAAAGACACCATCACCAGATAGAAGAGATTATTTTTGCTAGAATATGAACAACATAATAACTTAAAGTAACACCATCAGAAATTAGAAGGATAAAAAAAGCTTTCCTTAATTTTGAAGGAAACATTGGTCCAAATAATTTCATATTGTTTTAAACCTTGCTGCCTAGCCACTGCCTGCCTCCTATCAGCACCTTCTTTGCAGCCATCGCTGCTTTTGCGCCACATTGCGGTCTTTGTCGATCCCAAGTTTTCAGAGATCAACAGAAAAAAAATCGTTTCGGGAAATCTGTGGAGGCGGCTGGAGAAGAAAAGAACAAGCACTAGGGTTCCTACAAGACTAGCTACCATAGAGACGAATATGCTATTCTTTCTTAGCTTTTCCTTTCCAACTCATTGGGCTATAAGCCGGAATACCGATTCGGTTTACAACAAGTGAAAGTAAAAGAGTAAAGTTCGTTTTGAGTTAAAAGACAACAAGTGATGCTAAACAAGAATAAACTGATGCTCATTGGCCGTTGGATCTTCGGCTGTCCATCTCGGCCTTTGCTTTTGGTTATGATGAAATCGACGAACCGGTATACTCGCTGCCGACTTCCTCCTAGCGCGTCCTCAACAGCACAGACTGCCTCTTCTTGTCATTTGAGTTTTCTCCGGTTCTGACATTGCCCTCCTCCTTGAGCTCCACCTTGTCCTCAAGGTGTGAAGTTCGGAAAAGTACTTTGTATGAAGGTGGCGTCTTCCCAGGTTGCATCTTCCGGTCCCAGGTTCAACCACTGAATTAGCCATTGTGCAATTGGTTCATTGTGGCGAGGTATGATTCTTCTGTCCAGAATGGCTGCTGGTTCAGTCTTAATCTTCCCATTCTCTCCCACTAGTGGTAGTCCAGGGATTGGTACAGCATGCGAACCAAGGTGCTTCTTCAATTGACTTACATGGAAGACCGGATGGATTGCAAGACCTTCGGCAAATTGTAAGTGGTATGCTCTTGGACCGACCCTCTTCAAAGACTTTTCGGAATGGACCATAATACTTGATCTCGGTTTGAGAGCCCCGATCCCAAAAGTCGTTTGCCTATACTGGTTGCATTTTGAGGTACACCATATCTCCAACTTGAGCCGCCTTTGGACCTCAATTTGTTAGCAAAATACTTCATTCTCTCTTGTGCCTGCTGTAAGTTCACCTTCAATTGCTCCATCATATGTTCCTTCTGTTCCACGGTAACCCGAGCCTCATCAGAAATGTTACATGGGATAGTTAATTCACCAATTTGAGGAGGGGGATAACCATACAAAGCTTGAAAAGGAGAGATTTTTAGCAATGTGTGATAAGAAGTGTTGTACCACCATTCTGCAAGAGTCAACCAAGTCATCCACTCCCTAGGTTCTTGAAAAGTCATGCTCCTCAAATATGACTCCAAACATTGATTTACTCGCTCAGTTTGCCCATCCGTTTGAGGATGATAAGCACTGCTTAGCCTCAAAGATACTTTTAAAGTTCTGAAAATCTCTTGAAAGAGGTGGCTAGTAAAAATTCTATCTCTATCAGTCACAATAGCAATGGGAAGTCCATGTAATTTGAAAATATTATCCATAAATAGTTCTACCACTTGTTGCACCGAATAAGGGTGAGCTAGTGATAAGAAATGTGCATATTTGGTGAATCTATCAACCACCACTAGTATCACCTCTTTACCTCTGGATTTGGGTAGCCCTTCTATGAAATCCATGCTAATATGAGTCCATGCCATATCTGGTATCTCCAAAGGATTAAGTAATCCAGGAATGTGTACATGTTCAGATTTGGTAATCTGACACACTGGGCATTCAGAAATCAGCATTTCTACATTTCTTTTTAACCTTGGCCAATAAAATAACATCTTGATTCTGTGATAAGTCACTCTCATACCTGAATGCCCTCCAATAGCAGAAGAGTGGAAGGATTCCAAGATTTTTGATCTGATATCATTACCTGTTCCAACATATATCCTTCCCTTGTACCTCACCAACCCAGATTCTATTGTGTAGCTGCTGTCTGTCCCACCATTAAGCTGATTGTTGCTTACCAATTTCTCATACTGAGGATCACCGGTATAACTGCCCTTAACATCTTCCACCCAATCTGGCATGATAGTGACAATGGCATTACACCCCTCATTCTCCTCATTGTGAGGATGGTCCCTTCTGGATAAGGCATCGGCAGCAATATTCTCCTTTCCCTTTTTATATTCCACCACATAATCAAATTCCAACAACTTAAGAAGTAACTTATGTTGTATCCCTTCTACTAACCTCTGTGTGGTGATGTATTTTAAACTCTTCTGATCAGTTTTTATCACTAATCGATTTCCCAACAAGTAATGTCTCCATTTCTTAAGTGCTTCCAAAATAGCCATGGCCTCTTTATCATATATGGATTGTGCCGCAGCTCTTACCCCTAGGGCCTTGCTATAATATGCAATGGGCCTATTCTCTTGCATCAATACTGCACCCAATCCAGTTCCACAAGCATCTGTTTCCAATGTGAATGGTTTTGAAAAATCAGGTAAAGCTAATACTGGACAAGTAGTCATTACCTTCTTTAATTCCTCAAAAGCTAGTGACTGAGCTTCCCCCCATACAAATGATTCCTTCTTTAAGCAGTCAAACAAAGGTTTGCATATCTTCCCATAGCCCTTCACAAATCTCCTATAATATCCTGTCAGACCAAGAAATCCCCTCAATTGGGTTACATTGGTGGGAACCGGCCACTTCATCACATTAGCTACCTTCCTCGGGTCGGTGGATACTCCTGATCCACTGATGATGTGTCCCAAGTAACCAATCTCAGCCATAGCAAAATAACATTTGCTCCTCTTTGCTGACAACTGGTTCTGTTGCAATATATGTAAGACTGTGTGTAAATGCTTGATGTGATCCTCACGGGTTTTGCTATAAATAAGGATGTCATCAAAAAAGACTAAAATGAACTTCCTCAGATATTGCCCAAAAATATTGTTCATTAGTGACTGGAATGTGGCCGGTGCATTGGTTAACCCAAATGGCATTACCAGGTATTCATAATGGCCTAAATGAGTTCTGAAGGCCGTCTTGGGAATGTCTTCTTCAACCATCCTAATCTGATGATATCCTGATCTGAGGTCTAACTTTGAGAAAATAGTTGCTCCATGTAGTTCATCTAGCAAATCTTCTATGATAGGCATGGGAAATTTATTCTTGATTGTCATGGAATTAAGTTGCCTATAATCCACACACATCCTCCAAGAACCATCCTTCTTCCTTACCATTACAGCTGGAGAAGAATATGGGCTTATACTCACTCTGATCTGTTCAGAATCCAATAGCTGTTTGATAATACCTTCCATAGCATCTTTCTGATGGTGAGGAATTCTATATGGCCTGATGTTTGGAGGTTCTGTGTTAATTTTCAATGGAATAGAGTGATCACATTCTCTCCTCGGAGGAAGTCCCTTGGGCTCTTGAAACACCACTTCATACTGCTGAAGTACACTTTGTATCTCTCTTGGTACATCTTCAGATGTTGTGAATTCTTCATCCTGGATCAGATTCACTTGAATCATATATCCCAACACTTCCTTCCTCATGATCTTCTCTAGTTTACTAGCATCCGTAATACAATGCTTATCCGGGTAAGTGTAATCCTTGAAAGTGACTGTTCTGCCCTCCTTGATAATGGTTAGCTCCCGGGTTTTAAGATCCAGGCCAATAGGGCTATGGGTGTATATCCAGTCGGCTCCCAAAATAATGTCATAGCTTTTGATTTTTAACAGTTGGAAGGAGTTGGTGAAAGAACATCCTTGTACTGTATACTGAATATTTTCGGTCATAGCCTCAGTGCACAACTCTCCTCCCCTCCATCTTGCTACCTTCTTAGTCGGTCGATATTTTATCTGTGATCGCAATACTTCGATAGCAAACTCCATATCCATGAAAGAGTTGGTGCTCCCGCTGTCAACCAACATTACTGCTTTCTTTCCTCCTATGATGGTCATCAACGCAAAGGTAGTAGGTCCAATACTTCCCTCTACCGCATGGCTTGATATTGTCATCAGCTGCTCAGTCCCAGACGCGTCTCCCACATCCACTGGACTTCCAGGAGCAGTTGCATAGCCTTGCTCTTCGGCTAATTCGGCCTCTTCAACCTTACCTTCGGTGTCCTCCTCTCCTTGCATCAATATGACATGTAATGCTTTCCTCACCTTACACTTTAAGTTATGTCCAGGGGTCCACGGTTCCTTACAATGCCAACAAGTCCTCTTATTTAACTCTTGTGCATTTGTTCTTCCTCTGTCCGTTTCTCCTGGCAGAATTCCTTTAACCGGAGTCACTCGATTACTAGCAGCACTGGTTTTGCTCCTGTTTACTCCCCCTGCCTGACTTGGTCTTCTAGCAGTAGCTGCCTTCTCCTCCAGTTTAGCATACCAGTACGCTTCCAGTAACCCTTTTGGCTGATGGCTACTAACATTGTATTTGATTTCCTCTTTCAACCCCCCAATAAAACAACTCAATAGGAATGCCTCTTGAAGGTAAGAGTGATCCCTCCTTACCAGTTCAACACACCTCTCAAAGTAATCAATGTACTTACTAACAGTCCCAATGTGTTTCATAGTCTGCAATTTCTCCACCGCCTCATGCGCACTTGCTTCCGAGAAACGATCAGTTAACAGTGAGCAAAGCTGCTGCCAATTCAGTACTTGCCACGCGATCCCAATTCCTTTAAACCACGTATTAGCCCTTCCGGCAAAGTGTCCGGTTGCAATGTTCACCCATTGTTCCCTAGGAGTACCGGCCATTTCAAAAAATTCTCACACTGCTCTAACCAACCAATTGGTTCATCACCAGAGAATAAAGGTAGTTCCAATTTGGGCCCTCGAATGATGGCATCTGCATATTGGTGCCCATTGCTGCAGATACTCCACCCCATGTTTCCAGTCGGTATTTGACTCCCTGTCGACCCTCCTAGATTCCAGATTGCAGCCTGACCAGTGTTGGTGTTTAGGCTGGGGTGGAGATACATCCGAGTTCTTGTATCCGGTTTGTGAGTTGCCAATTCCATGGGGTATTGGGTTTATACCTCCTCAAGTGGCCAAATCCTGCTTGTGAATTGGGTGAATCGGGGTTGAATATTGATGTCGGTGATTTCTCTCTGATCGCACCCCTCATCAACTTTGGCGATGGTTACGATTCTTTGGTGAAAACACAGGAGGAAAACTTGGGTTTACTGTGTTTGGTTCTACAAAAAAAAGAATCTGAATTGCCCACTCCCTATCTTTGTTCGAGTTACAATCTGCTTTCACGAGAATCAGTCTTGACCGAAAGTTCTCTGAAGCATCGAATCGTAAGACAAATCTCTGAGACTTGTCTTTGTGAATCTGAAATCACACCTGCTTCAATCACCGTCGACCAATCCTTGCTGATTTCTGAAGTGCCCGCCTCTGAGTTCGGAACTGCTGTTGGAGCAAACTTGGCAAACAGCAACACTTTAATAGCTGCCACATCTGATTTCAAAGAGTCCAGCTCAGCTAATTTCTCCTGGATCTTGACAATCTCAACCCTGTTCTCCATTTCGAGGTCTTCCTCTTCAACTGATCCGTGGGAACGTGTCCGCACCACCATCTACCCCAGATCCACAAGAACGACTTGAGGGATTTTACCAGCAGCTGAGTAGCTACCAACCTCTCCTCTTCCTTGACTGGATCTTACCGCCGACCTTCCAGTGTTACAGATCTGACCGAACTTAGGGATTTTACGGTAGCAAACCTTCCGATTGCTCCAACCCTTGCTCGTGCAGACCTCCGCTCCAAGGATGGTGTTGTGCTCTGATACCTAACTGTCAGATCCCAAGTTTTCAGAGATCAACAGAAAAAAAATCGTTTCGGGAAATCTGTGGAGGCAGCTGGAGAAGAAAAGAACAAGCACTAGGGTTCCTACGAGACTAGCTACCATAGAGACGAATTGTAACGACCCAACTCTAGGGCACCCGAGAGGTCCTCCAAGACCTCTGGAAAGTCCATTAGGACCTCCCAGGAGGTCCACAAAGGACCTCTCGGACAGTTCCCCAAGACCTCCCAGGAGGTCCAGCAGGACCTCCGGGATGTCCGGGAGAACATGGCCCGAGAGAGTCTTGGAGCCAAGGAGGTCCCACGGACCTGCCACGACCACAACCAGAGGGAAAACGAGGAGGTCTGAGAGCTCCTCCAGATCACCCGCGATCCTCCAGAGGAGGTCGGGGAGGTCCGAGACTTCCTCAGAACCTCACTCGTTCACCCCATGGTGAGGACATGTAGGTCCGAGCTTGCTCCAGGGTTCCCTGTGAATCCCGAGCTAGTCTCAAGGATCATGGCTAGCTCTTCACAGAAATAATACAATGGTGGTGACATCCGAGCGCATCTTTATTAAAGTAAAATATTCTGAGTTGTTACACAGTGGCCTTGGGCCCAACATGAACACAAAAGAGCAAAAGAATAACAGTTCCAGCAGCACACCATAGGCAACTGACTGGAAGGCACAACCTATTCGCTTTGATCTTCTTCACTGCCAAGGTCTTCTCCTGGCAAAGATTGTAATGAGCAAGAGTAAGCACAACAACCGTGCTCGCAAGTTACACCCGTGGATTAGCAGAATGACATGCATATATGGATAATCAAAAGATGGCATATTATGGTTAATTTGCACAAAGCCAATTTTCTTTCAACTACCATTACTAAGTTCCAAAGTAGGTCTTTAAATAGATAAAATTCATTTTATCAAAGCAATTTTTCAGTTGGATAACATTCATCAACAAGTTGGTGATGGATACCCTCCTGACAACAGGCTCCCTGCCCAAACCCATGGAATAAAATCCCAAAAACAGATTTGATAAACATTTCGAAAACCCAAAACCAACATCTAACTCGAGTAGCATTTGCGGCATGTCCATGACCGTGGACACGGCTATTGAATAGATTTAACTCTGCGAGAGGTTGTGCACTTTACCCACATGACATGCTTTCTCTAGTTTATCCCAAGCATCCGTCAATGCCGCCTCTCACTACCAAAGGTAAGAGGTCTAGAGCTCATGACAAGGCCTTTACAATGCATTGCTCCACCACACCTTTCCTTGCTAAGGTTTCACCGCCCCTATGGACAACAATCCAAATGAAGCCCCTCTTGCACCAGTGGGAACATTAGGTCATAAGGACCATCGGTCTTACAAGACCTCCCACACCTCCAATGGAGCGACATATGGTGAAGTTTTGCAAATTACTCGGCCAGTCCCACGCCCCGTGCTCGAGACATGTGGTTGCACGATTGTGGCATAGCCCATTATAGGCTTGGCATTGGTCGCTCAAAGACCGGTCCTCACATGACTAGGCGACTTTCACAAACCCTGGACCTCCACCTTTACGGGATAGAGTCAGGTGCACAAACATTGCACCACCAATCTAACCAATTCGCCCCAGTCCCAATCCATTTTCATTTTCCTTGCTTCCCCATCAACATTTTCATCCTTCCATGACAACCCAATGTCATGGTAAAAACATTTTAAGCAATATTTGGTTATGTTGGTAAAGATTTTCCCAAATCAATACTTTTGGTCTAAGCCTGACTAAGCACAAGTTTTTCAAATGGTTGAGCTCACACTAATGCATGACCCAAGTTTGATCTAAAGGTGACAATGAGTTTAGTCCAAAGTCAACGATGGCCATACAAAGGAAGTAGGCATAACTATGGATTTAAAATGTAGTGAACTAACTTGGTAGAAATAGGCATGCATTAAACTTTGAAACTGAACATAAATAAATTGAGTTATTGGGTGCAATATGATCAAGAGTGCAACTTGCCTTGCTCACTATCCTGAGATTCTTCCTCTTCAGAACCCTCAGACTCCCTGGAGTCTTCGCAATCTACACGTGTAAAAGAGCAATTCAAAGAAGACTCAAATAAAGATCCAACTGAGATCAACAAGAAAACCGAGGGGACCCCAAAGGGAGTCCAAAACTTAATCAATAGGAAATGTCTATATTTTTAGAATGGTTCTTTTAGAAAAGGTTCAAGCTTACCAGGAGGAGGTGGTCTTTGGCCAAAAGATCCCAAAGGAGTGATTCAAGCAATAGAACAGAGATCCTAAGAAATGGTTCTTGCGCAAAGTCCAGAGGAGGTCCTCACACAAAAGCCCTAGAAACCCAAAAAGAAGTCCACCCGAGGAGGTCCTAAAATGGACACAACCAGCTCAGTATAGTGGCAAAACAAGAGCGGAGGAGATCGCCAAGGGACTTACCAGGGATAGAAGAAGCAATGGATGGAGGGGAGGTCGGGAGCAGCAAAGTTTTCCCTGGGAGCCACCGATTGAGAGCCAAGATAACAGAGGGTGGAGAAAGGGAGGAAGGTGATGTGGTAGAATTCCTTGGTCTAATTGTAATCAAAATGGTGAAGAAAACTAGAAATATACGTGTCAAGGATAAGTATAGAAATGGGTCAAAGGTAGGTAGTGGCAGGGCAGGAATCACTACCATTCTGGGAAAAAGGTACGAGGAAGGACAATGTACGTTGCTATGGGAAGGAACAAAGAAAAATGTCAGGGTACGGTTAAGTGACCAAATTCAAAGTAAACTTCCACGTATATGGATACATTTAATGTGACAAGACATGCATTAAATGCCCAAAATTTTAACGTGGCGAAGGAAATGAGAATGATTAAGACTGGCAGGTGGGGCGGTCGACTTAAAACGATCGGGTCAAGAGGAGGTCTTGCCCATGAGAGGTCCTCGAGGAGGTCCGGGCTAAGAGGTCTGATATACACAAAGGAGGTCCGAACATGGGGAGGTCCAAATACACATGGAGGAGGTCCACGTGACTAAGGTTAGGACAACGAGACTTCATCAAAGGAGGTCCTGCGGCTCAAGGAGGTCTAAGGTTGAGGAGGTCCGGACATACTGGGAGGTCTGCGGACATGGGAGGTCTGACGGTCGGGATCAACAAAGGAGATCTTGGCGGTTAGGATCTCATCAAGGAGGTCTGGCGAGAAAGTCCAAGGCCAAGTTAAAGGCCACGGAGAGGTCTTGGACATGAGGTCGAAGAACTACAAAGAGATCCGTGGTTGGGATTAAAAGCGGAGTTGAGGTCAGGCGGTTGGATCTCAGGAGGAGGTCAACGGCCAAGATCAAACGTCTTGAGGGAGGTCTGGGCCTTTGGATCGGAAGTGAGGAGAGGTCCAAACCGTTAGATTCAAAACAAAGGGAGGTCCACAAAGGGACATAACGCATGCGGGGAGGTGCGGACCTTTGGATTGGAGATAGGAAGAGTGCGGACCACGGATCAAATGAAAGAGAGGTCAAGGAAGATATCCACAACAGTGGTCCAACAGGAGTTCGCAAGGATCAAGGCAACCCTAGGAGGTCCTTGACCAAGAAGAAATGCCAAGGGATTCAAATGAACTCGGGAGAATCGAAGGCTCACAAGAGGTCCACTGGAATACATGGAGGTCCGAATGAAAAGAGGTCAGGCATTGGGAAGTGCCAGAACAACGAGGTCTGATTTAAGAAAGTCTGAACAGAAAAGAGGTCTGAACCCAAAGAGATTCAAACCAACAAAGAGGTCTAAAGTGACCAAACTCAAAAGGAAAGGCCCGAACGTAAGAATACGTCCAAGTGAGAAAAGGTCCAAGCCTCAAGGGAGGTCTAACTTCATGTACCACTGGGGAGGTCTAGGCCACAGAGAGGGCCTAAACCTACACAACCCAAAAGAGATAGGTTAAAGGAGGATTGCCGAGCTTAACAGCAAGGAGGTATAAACAACTCAAACCCTTCCAACAGAACCAAACTTTGAATTCTCATCAAAACAAAATATTTTTGATTTATTTTACACATTTAAAAAGGATTTAGAAAATCAGAATGTTACACGAATATGCTGTTCTTTCTTAGCTTTTCCTTTCCAACTCCGCCGGGCTATAAGCCAGGAATACCAGTTCGGGTTTACAGCAAGTGAAAGTAAAAGAGTAAAGTTCAGTTTTCAGAGTTAAAAGACAACAAGTGATGCGAAACAGTAAATAAACTGATGCTCATTGGCCGTTGGATCTTCGGCTGTCCATCTCGGCCTTTGCTTTTGGTTATGATGAAATCAACGAACCGGTATACTCGCTGCCGACTTCCTCCTAGCGCGTCCTCAACAGCACAGACTGCCTCTTCTTGTCATTTGAGTTTTCTCCGGTTCTGACACGTGCGCCAGTAGTAGCTACCGCACTTTTGCCGCATCGGTGCTACTAGTGCTGGTGTTGTCATTGCAGAGGGGAAGCAAGAGAAGGCAACAAAGGAGGAGACGAAAGAAATAGAAGAAGATGAAGAGGAGGGAAGACCAGGGTTTCGTGATTGAATCCCGATCGTCGTCAGATTTTGAGGGGTAATGATATGGAAATCCTAGGCACGTTATTAGATTGTTGTTTATTTGAAGATTAGGATAGATCGATAGCGGGAATTGGTAATTTGGTAATGTCTTGTTTCGATTAATTGTGCTGTTGAGCCTTGCAAGGAAGTTTTGGGGTACCTACGTCCTGTTTCATATCTTTGCGATGTTACGAAAGTTGTAGGTTATTCTTAATGTAGATCGATAGAGTGCAAGATCTATGAATTTGGTTAAGTGGTGTAAAAGTTATGGCTTCTGGAGCGTTACTCTCCAGAATTCCATCGTTGTTAACAGCAATTATAGTTTTTGTACAGTAGATGGTCAAATTAAATTATGGTCGTAACTACGATTAGTTAGATAATTTTCAATAGTTTTCAGAAGTAGTAGGGTTAGCTATTTCTAATGTGGTAGAATAATATATTTATATAATTGTTAGGCTGATGTTCAGTATTGTTCCAGATTGACCTTCAGGGTTAAAAATGGGGATTTAGATGGCGTAATCAGAGAATTTGTATAACTAGAAAAGTGTAGAGAATTTTGTGTAGATTCAAGAAAACATAGAGTTTTTTATGTTTGGATTCTAGGAGTAAAAGTTATGGATGTTTCGTCACCGGGATAGTGGGTGGATTGTCCGGTGAAGAGGGGTTAATTGTGTCGGATTTGTGCATATGAGCGATGTCGAGTTGTTTTATGTTCATGTACTGTTGTTGCATATTTTTAGGTGAATTATTGGCTATTTATATTAGCAAGGATTTCCATATCTTTACCCTCAGCAGGCGTGAGGCGAGGCGGGGAAGAAGAAAGGGGCGGGTAGGCGGTGGGCACGAGAAAGAGCTCGTGGGCCATGTCTGGCACGCACGGCTCGACAAGAATCCGGCCATTGGGCTTTTTGCCCCCTTTTTTTTATCGTTTTTGACCGTTTGGCTCTTTAAAAATAGCAAAAAAAACCCCAATTTTTTTTCTATAAATAGTCACCGTACCCCTTCCCCCATTCAGCACCCCTCTATTCCCCAATCTCTCTTTGAAATTTTATTGTGCAAATTCAAATTTGTAGTGAGATAATTTTGCAAAATTCAAAAAAAAACTTTGACAAATTTTGAAAAATTTAATTTTCGTCAGCAAGTCAGCAAAAGAGGTACAATTCTATTTTTTTCATACTTTTATTGTTAGTACTTGTTATGCTAAGATGAAAGTAATAATAGTGTTAGTCTCGATTTTGCAGTTTTGGTTATGGACAGTTATAACAGCTTTGCTCTTGGAGATTACGGACTTTCACTAGAGGAAATTGCATCCATGGAGGCGGCTGTGGCTACCTCAAGCCAACCGGAAGGGCATGGTGGAGTTCCATCATCAGGCACCATGGTAGCATCAAGCTGTATGCCAACTGGAGCAAAGAGGTCAAAGTCGTCTACATCGGGAGTGTGAAAGAATTTCGACAGGATAACCAAGCAAGACGCACAGGGAAATGAGGTACCATATGCTATTTACAAAATTTGTCGTAATGAATTGTCTACAAGATCTACAGGTGGAACAGGGCACTTTCTTAGACATGCTACAAGATGTAATGCCAAGCAAGGATTGGTGATGAGGCAGACGCAGCTGCAGTACAACCCCCGACGGTACGGTACGTAGCTGGGACTACGATTCTAAGGTAGCCCGTCAATCTCTCTATCGTTTAATTGCTTTTGAAGATTTACCGTTAGGTTTTGGGGAGTCGGCTGCTTTCCAAAATTACATTAGGACTGCGTATAATCTTAGATTTTCTTCTGTTTCTAAACAGACATAGCTCTGACCTCACACATATGCAGTGGTCGGGCTAGGGAGGATTATCTTAGTGTAGTTGCTCATTATGTTAATGACGACTGGGTAATAGAGAAAAGAATTATAGGTTTGAAATTAATTGATGTATCACACACGGGTGAGAATGTTGCGGATTGTATTATCAAAGTCATGGAAGACTTTGGTCTTACAAACAAAATATTCTCAATTACTTTAAACAACATCGCTTCGAACTCTAGGGCTATGAATATTCTTACTCCAGTGTTGAGTACATACGCTGATTCCTTCTTGGTACATCAACGATGCACTTATCATATTATTAACCTTATAGTCAAATGTGGTTTGAAGAGGTTTAAGTCCATATATTAAAGGTTTTCGTGATGCGATTTCTTTCTTGAATAACTCTAACATAAGAATAACACAATATAAGAACTTCTGTAGAACGATGGGTGTACGTCTAAGAAAGTTTGGTTTTTACATACCGGTAAGAGATAGAATTCTACTTACCTGATGCTTAAGAGTCTTTTACCATATAAGAGCATTTTTTCTATTTTTTTTCAAATGCACTATCAGAGCACTGACAGTGGTATACTATTGACTAAGCAACATTGGTTCGTTGCTGAGAAGATACTATAGTTTTTAGAAAAAATTTATGAGGCCACTGTTGCTTTGTCCACTATCTACTATCCAACATCTCCTATCATTGTGCATAGTATTTTACAGATTGCTACTCAATTGAAAATGTATGAAAATGACTTAGTTTTACGCGATGCTATTGTTGCTATGAAAACTAAATACCTTAAATATTTGAGAGAAATCCCTTACATATATGCATTTGCATTTGTTTTAGGTCCTAGAGCTAAAATTGATGCATTTGGTAGTGTACTTGATCTTCTTAGTGATGTTACAGGGCTAAACTATACTAACTATTTTGCAGAAGATCGTTCTCGATTACACAAGGTTTACCAAAGGTATTAAAATAAGTTCGAAGTCATAGCGACCTCTAGTAGCCCCCCCCCCCCTCAAGTAACAAGACAAATATGTGAGGCAAGATCTTTAGTGGCTCTTCCTCTAAGTCCAGGTCTTCTTCTTCTACAGCGCCGCCTGCTCAGCCAAAAACCCCAAGGAGTGGGGAACTATCCACCTATCTGGACAGCGATACGGTGGATTTCAACTCAGAAGACTTTGAAATTTTGCAATGGTGGCAATCCCATAAGTTAACATATCCCGTGCTATCCATACTTACACGTGATGTTTTAACTGTTCCTGTCTCGACGATTTCCTCCGAATCTGCTTTCAGTCTTTCTGGAAGAATATTGAAGGAGAGAAAAACAAGTCTCACAAGTGAGATGGTGGAGATACTTCTAACTGTGAAGAACTAGAAACAAGCTGATTCACGAACACAGCACTTTGTGAAAAATCCATAGTTGTCGGAGGTGTTTGAAAATCTGTACCTAGACAACGACACGTAGAACAAGGATGTATGTAGAGCTATATGTTGTACTCTTTTTTTCCTTTGCCAAGGTTTTCTCATGTTGAGTTTTTACTTGGCAAAGCTTTTAACAAGGCAGCTATTTAAACACTAATAAAGATCTTTATTACATTTTCAATATGCTTGTCTCATGTTTTTTACAATTTTCATATCTATTTTTGAATTATATACATTTTCCTGATTTTTTTTTGGATTTTTTCTGATTTTTTTGGATTTTTTCGGGCCTAACAGGCTAAGTGGGCCGAAACGGCCTATCGGGCTAAATGGGCTCGGGCCGTGCCTGGGCCGCCTCCCCAACATGTGGGCTAGCATGACACGGCCCACCTATTAGCCGGGCCACGATGGGTCATGCCGAGACGGGTGGCCAAATGGGCGGTCCAACCCGGCATGGCACAAGCCTGTTTTAGGCATGACCCGACTGGCCTAGCTAGCTAAACGGGCCATGTCGTGCTAGCCCGTGGGCTCGGTCACCGACCCAGGCATGGCACACTGAGCTCACGGGCCATGCCATGCTGGCCTGGGCATGATTAGCCCGATGGGCTAAGGTAGGCCCGTGTAGCCCATATAGAAAAAGGCCTCCGTCAAGCACCGCTACCACCTCCTCCGTGCTAGTCGGGCCATGCCATGGCTGGGCCAGGGTCGCAACCCAAGCATGGTAGAGCACGTCGGGCCATGTCGGCTCGAACCGGCCCGTTTAGCTGTTGGGTCGTGCCATGCCTGGGCGGAGCCAACAATATTGTACCTCGGGCCGAGCCAGCAGGCACGGGCCATTTGGCCACCTCTAAGCCTAGGCTTACACCATTCTCTTTCGGTATAAGAATGTTATTATAATTATTAAATTAATATTAATTAATATAATATATATATATATATATATGCTAAATTTGCTACTGTTTCTCATATCTTCAAACTGAGATGAACATTTCTATATTCATTGATATGCTAATCTTTCTAAGCCTAGGCTTGCACCATTATCTTCCGGTGTAAGAATGCTATTATAATTTGGAAGAAGTCCATTCTACCCCCCTCAAGTATCGACATGCGGACACCTAACCCCCTGAACTAAAAAATCGGCCCTTTGACACCCCTAAGTTGCAAAACCGGACAACCTACCCCCTCTGGCTGTTTTGTGCGGTGGTATTGCTGATGTGGCATTCGGTTTCGCCAGGTCAGCTAGGTGAGCTGGCTTCTTCTTCCTTTCTCTCTTTTCCCCCATTGCTTCTCTCTCACATCTCTTTTCCTTTATCCATTCACTCGGCCGACAGCTCCCTCATAGCGCCTCCTCCCTCCGGACTGCTCTCCATCCCACCTAACGCCGCCTCCCCATCCCATCCTGCCCAGGCACCACCTGCCCATCTTCAAGCTGCAGTTAATCTTGCCGTGCGCATGATGGAGTCAATGTCTTTGGTCGTCGGCGGGCGATGGCGTCGGACCCGACTTCAGCGCGCTCGTCTGCATCTCCTGCGGCCCGTCCACGATGCCAACACCGCGAGTTAAATCCACGAGCCTCCTTCATCGAAGAGGCGGCCGACTTTCCGCGTCTCCTCGCCGTCCACGGCGCTATCCGTGGGCGAATCTCGTAGAGGAAGCCATCGAGCAAGACGCCATCCCTGTCCTCCTGATGCCAGATCTGGTCCCGATGGCCATTGAGGATGCCATCTCTATCCTTCCTACGGCTGGATCTGGTCCCGACGACTGTTAGATGTCATCCATGTCCTTCGCATGGCTGGATCCGGTCCCAATGACCGTCCCCCTCCTCCCGCAGCTGGTTTCGGCCATGGTAGCCATCGAGACACCATTCATGTCCTCCTACGGTCGAATTTGGTGTTGTCCCTACAGCCAGATCCATTCCTGGCGAATGTCGAGGATGTCGTCCGCTTCATCCCTGCGACCAGATCCATTCCCGGCGACTGTCGACACGCCATCCTTGTCGTCCCCAAGTGTGGTGGCATGAGCAATCAGAAGGGGGTGGGAGCGAGGAGTTGGCGGTTGCAGCATCTCCGGAGCCGTCGGTGCGGCTCAGCCTTGTGTCGAGCCTTGGACTCCGGTGGCCTTCCGACGGAGGTGAGTGGGGTCTTGTGTGTTTAGTTGCTCTTGCTTTCAATGTGAAATGGTGTCGTGACTGTGCCATTCTTGTTTCTAGGCAGGGCGTTCGAAGGCATCGGCACGCGAGTTCGTCGTGAACCGGGCGCCGTCGGTGGCGGCGGGCGTGGCGGGAATAGAGGAATAGGAGGAGGATGGGTAGGGTGACCGACCGCGGCGGCCTTGTCGTCGTCATGCGATAGCACGGCTCCTTTCCGTTGGAGCTCTCGCACACGGCTGGACTGAAGTCTTCTTTGCGAGACGCGCCTGGAGGAGAACCGCCGGCCGCACAAGGAGCTTCGGCCGGTGTCTTGGCGCTCAAGACGGCGCACCCCTTCTACATGCACCTCCCCGCCACCACCCTCTTCATGTGCCCCTCCTGTGAGCGCGTTGCCTCCAACCCCGCCTTGGCCTCCCTCCACCTCGGCCCACACGCCACGCTGGCCGCAGCTAGCAACGCTGCCATCGCCACGACCGAGCACCAGCCGTCGTCCTTTGCCGCACTTTTGTCAGTTCTTTGGTTGGATGGTTACGTGGACAGCTAGGATGTTCAGGATCTTGCGCCAAAGAATAAATAAAAAACGATTGCCAGCTCACCTAGCCCACACATTGGCCTACGTGGTGAAACCGGGCCACCCAGATGACACATCAGCAATACCACCGCACGAAACAGTCAGAGAGGGTAGGTTGTCCGGTTTTGTAACTTAGGGGTGTCAAAGGGCCGTTTTTTTAGTTCAGGGGGTTAGGTGTTCGCATGTCGATACTTGAGGGGGTACAATGGACTTCTTCCTTATAGGTATTAAATTAATAATAATTAATTAATATAAATATATATGCTAAATTTTCTACTGTTTCTCAGATCTTCAAACTCAGATGAACTTTTCTTTGTTCATTGATATGCTAATCTTTTACATTAATAAGAGCATCACTGTTCTTGCCATGAACGGTTGCCGCTGGTCACAGTTTCCCTTCCCAGAGAGTAGCTGGTAAAAATCCTAAGAGGCGAGTTAGGTTTCAGTGACAGGTGACCCGAAGAAGAAGACAAGGAACACGGAGATTTTAAGTCAGTTAACATGTATTGTGTTGTGTCATGCCAATCTTGAAAGAAAGAAAAAAAAAGAAAACAAATCCAAATCCATCACGAAACAGTGCACAAACTCACTCCACGAAAGTATGAAAAACAATAAATATAAAAAAAATCATATAATACTGCAACCATCTTGTGCAGCGCCGGCGCCGTATTGTCATGACCCATCATCATGAATATCGATCAACACCAAATCCGAATGCTATATTGCCAAATCAACACACGATACAAGTGTTTGGGAATACAATAGAGAGAAATTGGAAGCAAGAATGGGAGTAGCAGTTCAGACGAGAAAGTAGAAGCATGAGGTGGGAAACATCAGAGAGGAATTGGGGGAAGGAGACGGCACTGGGGAAGAAGGAGCTGTTCTGTTTTTCCCGATACCTCCGCTCTGCTGTCACTCGCTTCTTATGTAGCGATGCTCTTTCCAGTTGATTGGGCCATCGAGCCAGCCCACCATCTTGACCAGCCTGGCAACCCCGCTCCTACGGCCCACGTTCGTGACATTCTTCTCCTGTTGAAATGCGGCTTGTCCCAAGCCGAGCTTGTCCAGCCACCGGGGTCCCACGGTAGTGGCAGCAATCTCCTTGTAGTTTTCTTTGTATTGCAAGGCCTAGAAGCAAAGATCCATCTTTTTATCTGTAGTTCCCTCTCCCTGACAGTCCTTAGTTGGAGCTATTGAAGCCTTCGTTGGGGTAGGTCTTTCATTCAGCAAACATGGAATCATGCCTCCATGATCATTCAGTAGGTTTGGAGGTTGACCGCAGCCATATTCTCCATTGGCCTTTTCTACCATGGGCTCGCATCTTTCTGACTCAGTCTGGTTCTTGAGGACTCTGCTGAACAGCACCCATCACTTGCATTTCTAAGGAAGAGTGACTGGAGCTAACGTCAGAGCTCACTTGCTGAGAGGAACTTGGAGAATCATGACGCTTCACTTCTCTTATATCGACATCATGTTGAATTAAATGTAAATTCTTTAGTGCAGTGTCACTAGATCCCATGTCAGTATGATTTGATAGAGAAACTAAGCTTCGAGCCGCTTGACCAGAACATGCAGCATCATTTTGCTCCACAGAGGTATCTTCAGCAATTGGAAACTTCTCGCATGAACAACAAGAATTTAGGACCTTCAAATCCCTTTTCAGTTCCATAATCTGGATGTCCTTATCTCTAAGCAATTCTCTCATGCTTTCAGCAGCATTCTCAGACTCCGAAAGCTTTTGTTTATACTGCTTTAAAACAGTCTATAAAGCTTCACTTTTGGACACTTCGCAACTCTGAATTGAGAAATTTGTACTGCGCCTCATCTCCGTTCATGGACCTCTTCACACCAAACTTCCGAGCCTCGTATCTCACGGCAATCAAATCATCGCCTTTCCAATCGTTGTACTGCACCACGGTGGTCGGTTGTCCCCTGAGCGCCGGGTTCCTCCGCTGGTTCCTCCGCTGCTCAAAGCTGAGAAAATGTAAAGTACCCCTGCTGCATTCTACACACATTTCACACTGTCTTATTGTGAAACTCCCTCCCTTGGCCCTAGATTTCATAATGGCAAAACACCTAGAATCCATATTGTTAAGGTTGGCATTACCTCGATCCCAGGGCATCTGCAACTCCCTGGCGCGCAGAAACACCATGAGTGTGGACATGATTCCTTCGACATTATCAGCATGGAAGCCTGAGAACTTAACAGCGCGAAGATCTCTAGTGGCTGCTACTGACTTGATCAACACCTTTTTCAGGGTTCATAAGCATGCCACGGCGGCTGAGATCAACTCCACTGAACTGTGCTATGGGGTTGAACTTGCACCCCAAAATGCTGCACAATTTAGCACTGCTAAATTTCATAAACCCCTTTTTAACTAGCTTGTCATCAATCTTGAGCAGTTGCTCATCCTGACCAATTGGTTGTTCCTTGCAATCCATGACAGAACCCAGTCCCATGAGTTAGATGTGCCACTATCTCCACCACGCTTCAGCTATTTTTTGGTTCTGCAGCAGATGAACAACGACCATGGTGTTGGTCGCAGCTCAACAACTTGGCTCACGATCTCCACTGACACAGATGGCGGCCACTGTTGCTTCCGCTGTCCACCATCTCGACATCGGAGGAACGCCGGCCATGGTATTGGCCGTAGCTTTGCCCTTTCACGGACAATCTCCACTTGCACTGGCGGCGGCCATGGCTGTCACTCGACCCACACCATTGGTGGTGGCCACACCACAACGCTCAGTGTGGAGATGGGGTTGCTTGAGTGAGTGCTGACTCGGGACGTGGCCAGCTGTGTGACCCAGACCAGATGGATGTTGGCGTCGGGCACCATGGTGAGGGGTGGTGCGGGGTCCCAATATGACCCGGTAGGAGCGAAGACGAGCGTCGGCCTGGCGCTCAGCTATGGCCAAGCCTCGGAGTCATCGTCGGTGTACGGGGGCATTTTTCAGCGATTGGTGCCAGTCTGATCGAGAATCACCACGTCGCGAAATCGCACCGTCTGAGCGGTGGAGTTAGCGTCATCGATGTTGGGGAAGGGCTCGACATTGAGCACTTGGTGGCGTCAAGATGGCAAGGGTGGAGTCGTGCATGGGTAGCTTCCGCCAGGCGTGGTCGCCCTCAGCGTGGTGACATTTCGCCGAACGGTTGGTGCGGTGGCGATGCAGTCTTGCACACACACGAGCATGCCGATGGATGGGCGCGGGCTGGTGATGGCGGCGTCGGCGGTGGTGGTCGAGGAGAACTTGGGGTTGAGTCGTGGCGGTCTTGAAACAGCCGAGAGGTGGTCATGACTAGGGATGAGACTATGTCATCGACTTCCGCCCTTGTGTGTCCATCTGGCAAGGATCTACTGTAGCATCTATTGCACCCTCGCGTTGTGCATCTCTGTGGTCGCCATGGCCTCTTGAGCACCAGCAGAGAGTGGGGCGGGAGGCTCTGATACCATATTATCATGACCCATCATCATGAATATCAATCAACACCAAATCTGAATGCTATATTGCCAAATCAACACACGATACAAGTGTTTGGGGATACAATAGGGAGAAATTGGAAGCAAGGATGGGAGTAGCAGTTCAGACGAGAAAGTAGAAGCATGAGGTGGGAAACATCAGAGAGGAATTGGGGGAAGGAGACGACATTGGGGAAGAAGGAGCTGTTCTGTTTTTTCCCGATACCTCCGCTCTGCTGCCACTTGCTTCTTATGTAGCGATGCTCTTTCCAGTTGATTGGGCCGTCGAGCCAGCCCACCATCTTGACCAGCCTGGCAACCCCGCTCCTACGGCCCACATTCATGACACGCCGGCACCGCCCTATCCGTACCAACCACGATCGCCCCATCCATCTTGACCATACCCAAGACTAGGGAAGAAAAAATCGGCGATGGCAAGGAACGGAAAAATCGGTGGTTTTTAGGGTTTTAAATTCAAATTCGATTTTGAATTTAATTTGGTTTTAAGCCAATTCAAGTAAAATTTGTCCAGATTTTTTTCAGGAAATCCAGTAACCGACCAGTTTTTTTTCCCAGTCTGCGACCGGAATTTAGTCCGGTACCGACTTTTGGATCCTTGCCCAAGACCACCATCATCATGTCCAAACCCAGCATACGCATGATGACAGACGCAGCATGTACACTATCCAACGCAGTAATCGAGGCATCTCGCGCCGCAGTGGCTACACTCGGGCCGCGCCCGTTCCGCCGGCCTGGTCGGACGGGCACCGGCGTTGTACCCTCTAGACGGCACCTTGGTCGGTTTCCCCTCCTTGGCAGCGCCGAAAATGGATACAATTGCCGGTGTTGGATAATCAGACTAGATATGGCGGGTACGGGTGACAGGCCTAAATCACATGGCGGGCAACCGAAGAGAGATGTATGCTTCAATTTGAATGGCATGCATGTACGAAGGTAACAATATCATATCATAAACCTCTAGTACTTATAAACGGTTCTTTGCCTCGTGCAATACGGCTAAGCAAAAGTTCCCTTCAAGGGTACGAAGGTAACAATATCATATCAGGCTATCCTGTGTCGTGATGCTTTTTTTAATCTCGTTTCAGAGGCCGAGATATACCCATCAATCTAAACCTGCATTTTCTCGCCGCAGGCATGTATATGGTATCTCTTAATTATAATTATACAATTTTCGGTCGCAATAAGGCCACTGCGAGGATGGGTGTACACTCGTAATTCATAGAATGTCGGTGACAGAGTAATCTTCTAAGATTAAATACATGGATTCTGTTCTTGTCAGTGACAAGAGTTCATTCTAACAAAACAACAGCCCAAGCATATTCTGTGCTGAATATTTGCAGGGAACAAGATACACCAGCTGCACAGGAAACGCATCACCACCGAGGAGAATTTTCTGACCCAACTAGTTCAGTCCATCCGCTCAGGGATAGATAAGTACTCTGGCAGGCTATCCATTGCGGCGTTGCTCCCTTAGATTTTTGGACGATGCAATTGACATGCCTGTTCAGCCAGCTGCTCTTATGTGAACGGGTAGAAGTTGGTGAAGAGCAAACTACCTAGAAGAATATAAGCAATGAAATAAACGCAGATCAAGTAGCCCCATCTTCTAGAAGAGTGGCTGGGAGAAGTCAAAATGTGCGAAGCGGCCCAGTAAATCGGTGGACTGGCGGACAAAAATCTTGTTGACACCTGCACCAAAGAAACAAAAAGATAAAGACTTAAGCAATGGAATCTGCACTGCAGCGCGTCCAAATAAACCATGTTTTATATAGGAAAGCATAATACTGACCTGGACGTGCATCACAAAGAAAGCTGTGAATGTCATGAACGCCAGATGTAAAATGAAAGGGAGAACTAATATGGGGCACTCATTATCTTTGAGAATTCGGCCAGTTGACCTATTGTTATGTAAAGATGGTGAAGAAGCCCCTGTTGCAACTGATTTTCTCTTCTTAACCTCAGTGTGTCCTGTTCAAATATAGCAGGATCAGGTTCATCTAAAAGCTTTATGTATAACTATTCTTAGTAGCCTATATCACTTGGTTGATTCAAATTCTCTGTTTTTCAGGTCAATTCAAATTTTCTTATTTCCTAGGCAACTTCGGAGTATTCTGACTTCATTGATAGAATTTATATATTAGCAAGTTGGAGGTAATATCATGTTGAAGAAAATTGAAGAATATAATTTTGATTGCGAGTCTAATAATCTTTTGAAATAACGAAAATGTTGATAGCTGAGATTGTAATAGTACCTTGTGCTTTGTTAGTTAGTCCAGTAGAAAATTCACTCTTCAGCACTGTAGCAACATCTGAGCTTTTATATGCTACAACCGATCTTCCCTCAACAGTGGCAATAATCTGCTCATGAATGCTAGTTGACTGGAAGAGTTGGCGAAGCATTTTTGTGTAATGAACAATAGAATAAACTGCAAGAGACAGTACTGGTGAAGCCAAAAGAAAGTTGGGCAGCTGCTTCACTTGAAAGTATCTCAAGAAACCAACTCCCCTAAAAGGAAATAAAAATAATAATGTAAAGATAGCGGATAATCAGACCCAAAAGTGGTCAAAAGATAATTATTCAACAAGTAAGCTTACTAGAGAGTCTATGTAAATTTGTAAGGGAAAATGCAGATACATGAAAAAATTTGAACAATGGTTCAGAACAGCACAAATACTTAAATAAAATTCTGGCGAACGTAGATGATAATGGGTTTTGCCTGTTTCCTACACATGGGGCACACATGCTACTACATGATCCAGCCCAAGCAGGGTCATACACCACCAAGCATGTCATCCTAACAGCATTTATAATCGGTGCAAGAGAACAAAAGGATGAAGGAACAGGTAAATCATATTCCTGAATCATTATACTCACAGAACTCTTGTTAATATAAATAAAGATGCTTATATGTGAGCCGTGACACAAAATATAACACTATCCTACTATAGTCAAATCTACAATACAGGGGCAAAACAATGGCCAGATTTGACAAATTATGAGGCTAACACTGGTAAAGCTAAGATAGAAACAAATAACAATTACCAGTAGTGGCTTTGAATAAAACTATACAAAAGAGGCACTTTTGCTTTGCACCATGGCCGCAGCTCCTCCGAGTTCCCGTGTAGGCATATGTTCAAATATCCATATGCTTGGAAAGCAAAGAATGGTAGAAATATAAAAATGGAGCGCAAAAATCCAGTGATAAGGGCCAGCACTGCCAACTTGGACCAAAGAAAAAGGAAGTGGGGTTAGATAGACATGTCTTTGCAAATCATACCTTATGTAACCAAACAAAAGTTTTGCATACATCAAAGTAACATGTGAGATCATGTAGCCTCTTCATGTCAGCTAGTTATAATAATCACCGTGCAAAAGGGTAAGAAAAATTCATCAAAGACAAAAAAATAAAACTTACTATGGGTCTTTTCTTCTGGATAGCAGCATCATATGCTTGTAGCAAAGCTAGAAAACAGAAATAACCAGCATTAAGTGCTCCATTTGACCTAGCTGAACCAGAGAGAGCAAGCATTATCATTGCAATGGTATTAGCACCGGAAAAGAGGTAGAACAGTCCTCCAAGCGAAAACAGCGCATAAAGAGTTTCTGAATATCTGCCAAAAAAAATATTATGTTGCTGTTAATAGATGCCAAGCACAAGATTTCTCTCTCTCTATTTTTGGTGCAAAGGGAAAGAAAATTACAGTGATGAGTAGAACATGGAAGCAGGATTGAAGCAAAAAAGAAAAGACGCACGGTAAGCTGCTCTTGAGTCCTTCAAGATCAGAACAGACAATCTGCAGCAACCAGAATTGATAGTCATTTTAGTAATATAGGAAATGCTAGGCAAGAGTGGATCTAATTTTTGAGCTTGAAATAAAAAACAAATCATCAGTGGTGGTGCAAAAATGCAAAACTTAGAAACTAAAAATGGATCGTTCTACTATTTGAATGAGTGCACTACAACTAAAAATTGTGCACATAATTTGCATTACAGTTACTCGAACAACATGAGTGACTAAAAACATGTACTCTTGAACAACCAATGGATTCCAATGGTCCCAAACACCAAGCATCTCAATCCACTATTCCACTGAATGACTAAATACACCGACATTAGTAGACCGTTTTGCGCACTGACCAAAAACAACCTGTTCTCTCCAACAGCCTAAAAATATTCTGAACAGGCATAGTTCCAAACTTCCAATAAAATGCTGCAAACACAGTGTAAACTCTTTCATACATCCTTAGCACCAAACTGTACTCCTATTCCTCAAACACAGTCGAAATGTTCCAAGAACCTAAAGCGGCACTAAAACAATAAATCAATTTCAACACCCAAACTATACTAAAATTCAGCAACCGCATAAAATGAAGCACAGAGATCAGACAATTACACTAAAGAAGGAATCTAACCAAACGTGCATTGCTCGAGAACGCCAATCACCTGTAGAAGTAGGCCGCGGCGGCGACGAAGGCGACATTGTTGAGAACGTACCCGGAGATGACGAGCACGGCCCTGAGCCCCAGCACCGGCACCAGCGGCGCGAACACTGCACATCACCAGCACAGAACCACAACCCAACAACAGATGAGATCAAGCAAACACACCTGAACAATGACGAGGCGAGGTGGAAGGGTGACTTACGGGATCGGGAGAGGAGGGCGAGGGAGGCGGGGAGGAGGGGGAGGAAGGCGAAGGACTGCTCGTACTCATAGCCGCACTCGGCGGCGTGGGCGAAGTAGACGCCGTCCCACACGGCCAGGGACGAGACGGCGGCGGAGGAGGAGTAGGACGAGGGGGAGGAGAGGCAGGGCAGGTGGAGCGACGCGGAGGTGTCGTAGGGGCGGAAGAGGAGGCGGGAGAGCAGAGAGAGGGCCAGAACCAGGGCGCGGGAGGCGGCGGCGAGCCGGACGACGGCGGCGAGCGGCGGCTGCGCCTCCATGGGTCGGAGCACGGCAGAGAGATGCCGGCGAGGTGTGCCTCTGGGTTGGTCTGGTCCGTTTGGTTCAGCCAACCGGCTCAACTAATCTAGTTTTGCTTGTAACCAAACCGTGGTCCATGGACATGGGCATGGCTTAACGCCAAAATACATGTACAATATTTGTTTTCAAAAAATTTCATATTGATTTAGTACCCAAAACAATAACGGTTCTTCTTTACGTTCGTGCTATTGTATAACTATTCCAAATTGCACCACATTTTTATAACGAAATATAACCATTTTACTCGTGATCATTGTTTTACAAGTTAGTTTGATTTAAACATACCCCCACCGGTTCACAAAACAAGTTGATTTGGAATACGGTCAATCAAACTTTGAAAACTTTGGTTATTTATATTTTTTAAAAAATATTTAGATTAGATACATAAAAATTATATGAGTAGATTCATATCAAAAAAATACTTTCATGATATTATAATTTTATTAGAGTTTGCAAATATTTCATAATAGTAATTAGTGGTGAAGTTGTATTTTAAAGACCGTATCGATGATCGAAACGATTTGTTTTTATGAACTAGAGTGAGCAGTATGTAAGTTTCATTTAGCGGGAGGCTATCAGTGTGTCCACCGGTTAAGTTTGGAACATAGAAATTTCAAACGAAATAGTTTAATTTCATGAAAATCTAAAATAACTCTGAAACAAAAAAACCGGTAAAAGAAGGGAAAATAAAAATGAAACAAAAAGCCCAGAAACATTTATTTTCATCCCCACTTCCCTTATCTCCCGCGCTCCTCTCCCTCCACTCCCCATGGCTGCCGTTGGCGTCACCTCCCCGCCAGCGCCGGCCACCGTGGCCGCCGCGATATCCTCCTCCTCGTCCTCCCCCCGCTGCCGCGTCCGCCTCCTCCCCGCACGATTCGTCGCTGCAGCGTCGTTCCGCGCGCGGTGCGCCGCCGCCGCGGCAGACGGCGGGGCCGGGGCCGCGGCCGCGGAGGACGCGGCGGTGGTGTCGGAGGGGGACCCCGAAGCGAGCACCGACGTCGCAGGAGGCGCCGCCACCTCCACGCGGCCGCCCTACTCGCTCATCTCCGAGGCCAACGTGCAGAAGGCGTTGCGCGGCCTCGGTACGCGTTTCTTGTTTTCTTTACCACGTCCTGTTAATTCCGTTGTTTCTTGCTAATCTCTTGCTTTTTAAAAAAAAATTTGCGTGAAGTGGAGCAGCTTAGCAAGCTGTTAATTTGGGACTTTTTCATGCCTTAATCTTTGAGATTTTGGCATAGTTGCAATGTGATGCCACAAAGTAAATTGGTGAAACAGTTGCAGATAATAACTGTATAATGTTAGCTAAAATTTATGTTGATTTAGCATATCAGAGTACTGGAGTAGTGTTGCTACTTTTGGGATATTCTAGCTGCACTCATGTAATTTGTACTTCATTAGCTCTAGTTGTAACCTAATGCAGTGGATTTCGGGATTATTGGACATGTATAGCTTTGTGTTCTCTCTTATTTTTAGGTCTTCGGAGCAGCTATGTCCTAACAATAAACATGAATAACATCAAAATGTAGTTAAAGTTTCCAATGAGCAAGAAATGTTTGTTCAACATATGCACAATATTACAGGAACTCCTTCTAAAGTATGTTACTGTCCTTTTACATGAATAATTGAGCATTGTACAGTATAGCTTGTCTGTTGAAAAACTCTTTTTATTGAAGGGTATTTTCCCATATTTGCAGCAATTACAGATGCTGATCACTATGGAAGGCTCGGAATCACCAGATTAGCTTCTACCGATGAGGTACATGGAGTTTTCAAAAAAAAAGAAGGAAGAAGTCCACTTTACCCCTTGAATTTATGACCCAAATCCGAAAAACTTCGTCAATTACAAAACCGTTCACTTTACACCCCCAGTTATTGAAACCGGAGAATATCACCCCCCCCCCGCCCTAAACCACCCCGGTTTTGGGTGATGTGGCGTCTACATGTACAGGTTTCGCTGATGTGGCATACTCATGCCCTTCTTTTTTGGTCGGAGGAGGTGGCTACTCGGTGGCAGAATGGTGACAACGGCGACATCTTGGCATGTTCCTTGAGATGGCAAAGCAGATGGAGGAGTTCTACAGTGCGGAAGTGGATGGAGGTAGCTGGAACGAGGCGGCGATGGGGTCACCGGGTGCGGAGAAGATGAATAGGGTGTTAGCGGATTCCGGTGAGAAACATAGGCGAGAGCGTGCACATAGCACATTCCAGACACGGGGAAGCGATCTATGGCGTTCTTGTTGGCGAAATCTTGAGACACCGATGACGGCGGTCATGGGGGTGTGGTGGAGTTCGGTGGTGGCGGTCCTTGATGGCAGTCCCGGTTGGGTGTGTGGAGGGGAAAGGGAGGTGGAGGAGAGGGAGGTAGAGAGGAAGGAGGTGGCGGTGGCGACACTGCAGACGACGAGGATGGCAGAGATGATGACTGAGGATGGCAGCGGGTGGGTTAGATCTGGAGGTGGGGCCTCCTCTTCCCTCTCGCCTCCGTCGTCGAGAACCATCCATCCTGCCGCTCTAGATCACCAACCGTCGTGCCGCGGTCTCGTTTCCTAGGCTTGCAAGCCACCTCTATTCCTCCACTCAGGGGCAGAGAGATATATGGATGGTGGAGAGACTAGAGAGAGAATGAGGGAGAGAGGAAGGATAGAGAGGGACTAGAGATGGAGGCATAAGGAGTGGCGGCACTAGGGTGGCAGGGCAAGTGGTAACCGACGGTGGTACTTGGTGGCCAGGTCTCTCCTGAATCGGGCACAACAGAGAAGAAAGAGAATGGGAGAGAAGGAATAGGAATGAAGAAAGAGATGGGGCTGACATGTGGGACTTTGTATAAATTCACTTCTTTTATTTGCTCAAGCTGATTCAGATGTCACGTAAGCCAAAACTGTGACGTGATTGCCAACATGACTAAAACCACCAATGAAACCAACCTAGGGTGTAACTTGCTCTGGTTTTGATAATTTAAGGATGTAAAGTGGATGGTTTTGTAGAACTTTTTTAAATAATATATTTTTATAAAAGGATTACAAAAATAAATGCCTGTTTAATAAATTTACAAAAATTGGTTTATGTCATCATTCCAAATGGCGAAATGACTGTGTCTCTATTTGGATTGGCGATAGAGCCCTGTCGCCATGTAAACAATGTGAAATGTCTTTGCCACCATTTGGATTGGCAGCAGAGACTTAAGTCGCCATTTGAATTAGCGACAAGGTCCTATCGCCAATTCAAATGGCGGTAGGACCTGTAAAAAAATCCAAAAAAAATGAAAGTAACGGTAAACAGTAGACAAAAAAATTTGGTGCTTACATTGTTCATAATAAGAAATATAAACAGAAAGTAATAAGAAACAATATTAGCGGTAGTACATAGGGTATACATAATAATTTGATGCACAACATAACATCAATACATCGGACAATACAACTACATAGGACATACGTCATCACGTAGTTGTTTGACAAATCATAATGTAGTAAGCAAAACATTCATCACAACATATTTCAACAAGATAAATCTTCCCCATGGTCGCCACCTTCACGTCCGCCATGTCGACCTCCACGGTGGCCGTCTCGAGTGGAGCGGTCTGATGAGGTCCCCACAACGTTGTCCGGACCGCCGACCTCTCCTTCATGTTGTTCATTTGCCGCATGGCAATACTTGAAGGTATGCCTGGACTCCCTACAAATAGA
Organism: Phyllostachys edulis; assembly: GCA_036346405.1. Classification (NCBI taxonomy): domain Eukaryota; kingdom Viridiplantae; phylum Streptophyta; class Magnoliopsida; order Poales; family Poaceae; genus Phyllostachys; species Phyllostachys edulis. The sequence continues at coordinate 18,914,853 of CM070567.1, forward strand.
GCATTTCTTCATACGACGTCAGGCTTCTACTTCGTCCATGTTATTCCTTATACGTCGTCTCTGCCATTGGCCAACCGTTCCCTTCAGCCTATCAATGTCGACGGCCCAAATCTACTCCTCTCAGGTAGGATGGCCGGTGAAATGGCCAACCACGCCGTAACCATACAGCTCTTCACTCCAGGTTAGCATCACCTCTTCCTTGGTGAAATATACAGAAAGGTATTAGCCGGGATGCTACGCCAATGTCGAACATGCAACCATTACATGTGAGCATGACCTATGCAGAAGAAGTGGCTTATTGCAAGTGCATATGTAATGAGCGCGGTCTAGTGTACACTCGTGGATGATCCTCTCACGGTTCGTCCTACAGCGTCCTTTCTCCCTGCAAAGTACCTCGAAGCGAAGTTCCCTAGTTTTCATCTTGAATGTCCTGTGCATCTCACCCTTCTTGCTCTTCTCTTCTATGTACTTGGTGATCATGGTGGAGTACAATACTCTGTCATTTGGCATGGAGAGCGATGCGATGTTGCTTCGGTCAACAAAGTTTTTTGTGGTACTGCACAGAATTGCCACCAAAGTGAGGCACCTCGCGCCACAGATGACCCAATTGTACACCTCAGCTAGATTCGCTGCATGACACCATACCGAGCACCATCTTTGTCATGTAGCAATGACCGCTTCGCCTTAGGCTCGTGCTCGGTCCAACCCTAGAAGCATTTCACTTGTCTGCTGGCCTTCCTCAAAAAAACCATACATCTCTTTAGTCATTACAATGATGTAAGCAATTACAGATGCTGATCACTACAGTAGATGCAAAGGTCTTTCCAACCTTTTCTATCCACAAAGTCTACACGATACCGAATAAGAATAAACCTGGTTGACTCCATTATGGCCAACTGACATACTTGCATCCTGCAACCATGCTAAAGTTGGATATTGGCTTAGCCACTCCATGGTGTAATATTCTCAATGACTATTTGGAAAGCAGTCACGTCACGTAGTGGAGCATACTAGTCCCAATAATGGAGAATGGGTGCTAGAGAATTTGTTTGTTATGTTATGGTGTCATGTGCTAGGATTAGATGGCTCTAAACCCAAGCAGCGCGACCATGCCGATGAGCGGCGGCTGCACCACAAGGGCAGGGATAGAGGAGATACTAGAACTCTTGATATATTTCTTAGTTGATTCAAGAAGATACAATGATATCCCTTATGTAGGGATGGCTTGACTTGACACTTAAGAAACTAATTCCTAAATGAAAGGAAACAATTCGATCTAATCTAATGTCTATCTTAAAGAAGAAAGTAATCCCTAAGAATCTAATTTATTCTTTATTTGCCAAGTGCCTGATTTCCAACCCCTATTGGGGATGCCCATGACAGGTTATTTGGAGTTTTCAACCTGTCAAATTCATGATGACGTCAATATTGATATCGAGTGCCATCAAGCAAACAGACTTACTATAAGAATAACAGTTAAGATGTATTCAAGTTCCAAAGGAGACCAAAAATAATGCTAGGAACTTAGTTTTGTAGCCTATTATATAGCCTCATATTGAGTGGTCGGAACATCATTTATATAAGCTCCATCAGAGAGACCAGAAAGTCCAGAATCTAATATCAGGAGCTTAGTTTTCAGTTAGTCTCATATATTTGGGTATTGTCAGAAATTTCTGAAGCTTACTTTTACTCTGTAATTTGCTTTCAAATTCAGTATTTACTATTTTATTGACCTCCTTATTTGCTGACTACCTGGTAATATGCTTTCAAGTTTCAAGTGAATTTTGCAAATTATCCACCTAGAATCACTGATTTTTAACCTTGAAATCAGGTTAAAGCCGCCTACGAGAAAAAGTGTGAAGAACTAAATAGCAGAGGATTGGAAGAAGGGGAAATCAATAAGGAGCACGACCTTCTAAAGGTTCCAATCCAAAATCAAGAGCCAACATGTCTCCATCCACTTCCATTTCCAGTACTTCTTGATAATGTCTTCACCATTGCAGGAATCTTTTACCATACTATCGACCGAGGAAGAGAGAAGATTATACGATTGGAGCTTGGCAAGAACTGGTCAGCCCGAGCGATATGTATGGCCTTTCCAAGTCGATCCCATGGAGCTAGCTCCAGATCCTCCAAAGGTCTGCACCAATTCCTATTTGAAGTGCTATTTTCTCTACATACTGATGAATGATTATTATTACTAAAAATTGCGCAACACTTGTCGATGGCGAGCTTGTCAGGTCTTCTCCGATCAGCTCATTACCAAGTCCTGCAAAATTTTACAAAAAAATGGCTCATAGTTCAATGATAGTAATAGAAACGGGGTTAATAGTCTTACAGGTAGTAGATCTTAGGACCTTATTTGGGTTTGTTTCTCTGTGCTGTGGAAATAGGTAAGATACGGAGAATCTCTTAGGAACAGCTGCCTAAGAAACCACTTGCTGAATTAAACAGACATCTTAGACAGTTTCTATAAGATTTTTTTTTCTTTCAGCAACTGATTGTAAGTTAAATGCATTTGAGTGTCAATCTATGAAAAACTAATCAAAGGTATGTTTGACTGATGGAGCAGGAACCAGAAGATGAGTTCCCAACGAAGCTTGTCGGCTACTTTTTCTTGGCATGGTTCATACTCTCTGTTGCCTTATCGGTAACTCTCAACAAATGATGAGGAATTGTAAATTGTCATTGTAATCCAGTACTCTTTCGCCTCACCATGGACGCTATACATGACATGTGTACTGATTATAGTTAGTAATGTTGCATGAATGCTGAATGCATGTGTACAGATCTTATATCTGAATATTTGGAGTATTTGCTGGGTCATTTGATATGATGCAAACGAGTATGTTGTATTATGACTGTAAGTGCATGTATTATGTCATTAGGTGTTGTTAAAACTTGGTAGAATATTTCAATTTGCAGAAGTAACATGGATGCAATGCAGGAGCTATCAGCATGTGAAAGGTGCCATGTTTGCAGAATAGGAGCAAATTTATCCATGCGCCGACAAGTTTAACCATTGCAATGGATTAAGAGCGTTGCTATGTGTATAAATGACATCATTTATACCGTGGCGGATCTAGAATTTTCAGGATAAGTATTCGGAGTTACAAAAAATTTGATCTAGGATTTCCAGAATGAGTGTTCGGAGTAAAAAAAAAAATCTTGTTCAACGTAAAACATAAAAGTTCACAATAGCAAAAAAAAAAAAAAGAACAAAGAACAAATTGTTCTTACTACTAGAGACAATATCTCAAATAATTAAGAAAAATTATAAAATAATTAAGAAAATTACAATCTAACTCGATGTTCTTTCATGGCTTAGAAGCGAGATATGATGACATCATCCTTAACTTGCACAAAAAAATTCTCGCTTAAGAAATATAACCAAGTAATCATTCAAGTATTGCTCCCCTATCCTATTTCTTAGCTTATTCTTTACATAATTCATCGAAGAAAAATACTCTCTCAACACTAGCAATTGCTACCGGAAGAATCAACACCAATTTGAGAAGCTTGTAAACAATTTTATAACTGAGGTTGTTCTTTGTTTGAACAAGCAAAATAGAAAGCTCGGCAAGATTTCCATTTCTCCCTACGCATATCAGCAATGAAGTGTGTAAGTTGAAAGAAAAGATGCATCAATTCTATGCTTGAGAAATCCTTAGGATAAAACTGATGTAACACTCCGGCCCAACACTGAGCCCGGAATACCACTAAACTACACTACCTATCAATTTTAACATCAATTAACAGTAAATTAAATCAAGTATATCAACAATAAAACCCGTCCACAGGTCACACTAGCACAAACATAACGATATGGCAATCATAGATGATTAATTCCTATGAAGCATGGCAAGATAATAAACCAAGATCAAACTAAAACCAATTAAATCAAGTCTATTGAATGAATAATCAACTTCAACCTATCAACTAAGGTTAAGCGTCCTAATTATAAATCATCATGCTAATAAAGTGCCTCATGGCTAATGTTTCAAGTATTTGAATATATGACGTGGTTCCAAATGTGCTAGCCCTTCCCATGTGCAATGTCATCAACAATCACCTAAAAGCTACAATAGAGCGAGAGTGAGTCAACGACTCAACAAGCATAATAAATAAACAATGAACAATGATTAATCAACTGTAAACGATACCATGATCAACATCAACCGTTTTCTTTTGTTTATTCTCATACTCAATCATCATATTCTCTTTTCCTTAAATGCAAGGTATCCCTACACTATATGTCCATATGCAACTCTTTTCGCATGTACTAGTATAGCGTGAGTGAACACTCGCGATAATATTCACTCTCAAGCACATCCTCCAAAAGGATCGTGGTCCTCCTCCACTCCCATGGAGTCTCTACCAACAAGGTAGATACGCGATCACCATGATCACCTTCTCTTCATACAATGATACTTATGAATTCTCAATTTAACATAAGTTCATTAATAATACCGTCATCCAACCTTCTTGAATTCATCAACACAATTAATATCATGACCACTCATATTGTTTGAAATTAAATCAGATGAAAGCAAAAAATAATATAATGGTAATGAGTAGTAAAGAATACAACGATCCACTATCGGTCACTATCTACTATGCACTTGCCTCTTTATCCCCTTAGAGCTGGATAGTGAAGTGGCGGCAAGGCACTAGAGACCACACTCCCTAGACAAACATTGCAAGATACAACTCAAAATTACAACATCACAGCACTCACACTTTACACTTATCGTCATCGCATGTCTACGCCAAACCAATCCAATTAACCCAAAACTATCGGACGCACTACCCGGTGTCCCAGTAGTAAAACGGCTCTAACTTACACATATGAACTCCAAATCTCGACATCCACTACTTCCTGGAATCCTCAGGAAAACTCCTACAACTTCCTAGTTATGATGAACTTCTGATTCTACCGTTCTCTGCCCTATTTCCTTCCCCAAAGACCATACCAAAATCTGTCAGGACAGTCCACTTCATAATTTTATATCTTTAATTCTAAAACTTGAAAATATATGAACGATACCAGTTCTAGAAACTAAACAAAATTTCCTAACTTATTCCGGTTATCACCACAATTTAATTTTAGATGAAACTGACCCATCATTTTAGCATCTACTAGATGAAACTGACCTATCTTCACAACATCTGCCAGCTACATCCAAATTCTGGACAGTGACCTTCCCGAGGCTGTAACTTTTCGCTCGCTACTCCGATTCTATTGATATAGACCTTCTTGGAAAGCTAATGAGATTATGTAACTTTTCTCTAGTTGGATAACCTTTGAATCCGAGTCTAAGTACCCTGAATAACCCCCCGCAAGGTTCTACATCTAACCTCGACAAACTAGGGCTTGCTGAAAAACAATATTACCCTAAGCAAAATGATTTACAACCTTAAAAATGACTAAACCATGGCAAATCCTAGGGATTAACAGGGTTTGCCCTTGACGAACATGACGAATCACAAAAACCCCGCAATTTTCCTCCCTTCCTCTTCTTTTTCTTCTTCTTCTCCTTATTTCCCTCCTCCTTGCTCCTTCCCTCCTTGCTCACCTTCCTCTTCCCCTTGGCAGTAGCCACCTAGGCAGCAGGGCGGCATGGCACGGCAGGGGCAGTGATAGGGGGTGGTAGCCAGAGGAAAAGGAGCACAGGGAGCACCCCTGGGGTCCTATTTAAAGGCCAAGGAATGGAGGGTCGTGGCTTGGATGTGGTAGGATTGGAAACAACCGGGATTGAATTTGTTTGCAGTACACTTTGAATTCGAGTTAGTTTTCCGCTTTCCTTCTGTGCAGCGAACCTTTTGGAGATCATAACTTCCTCTCTCCGAACTATGAATTGAGTTATTCTTTTTTTTTCCATTTAGCTAACTCATAGCACTTTAACTCTTTATTTGTGGAGATTTTCTGAAAATGTCGTCTTTATTGCGAAATTGCTTTAGAAGTTGACCAAGTAGCGGACCCTAATTCTTTGCGTAGCCTACCTTGTAGACCCCATATCTCACACATTGGGACTTCAAATTAGGTCAATGAGGACTTTAAATTAGACTATGGAAAGATATCTACAACTTTGTAGTTGTGAGGTTTTCCATTCGAAGTCGTTCCAGTCTCGAAAATCATGTTGCAAGATGATTACAGATTATGTCCCGTTTCTTGGCGAGGCAAATAAAGAATATCTCGATCTCCTTATATTCTCTTTAAATAAACAGGATATTACAACTAAGCAAGCCTAACCAAGTTGTTCTTGTTATAAGCAGCGAATGAATGAACATGATTGAATGAAGACATGCAAAGAAGCAAATATGTGTTTACCTCATCAAATCTATCATTAAGCTCTTGAAGTTGTCTATCAATTACACTTAAAAACATGTCAACATGGAAGCGATGGAGATTCTTGACTTTTTTGAAGAACCTTTTGAATCTTGCAACCAGCTTTTAGAAACCATCCATTTTAGCAACTTTGATGATATGCTTCACATACAAGAAAGTGACATATTTAATAAATGTTTTCCATCCTTAATAACTGTTTTCCATCCATCATCCTCCCACAATAATTGCAATTGAGTCTATCCTTGCGCCTGCACCAATGGCTGCTTGGCGCTCGCCTTACTCCACTTTCCTTTCGGCTGCTTGTAGGTGGTCGCTTTCGACACTCGCCATCGCTGCTGCTCCCTTTCGGCTGCTTGGCCATTGTGGTCATGCTCTGCTTTGTCTGCGTCACGTCATGCGCCACCGCCACAGAGAGACCAAGAGAGTTAGGGTGTGGCTAGTGTGTCAGGTGTGGGCGTGGGTGTGTCACCTATTCTTGGGCTGTTGGTTGTTTCCAATTGGGCTACGCGGGGATAGAGCAAGATTGGGAGAGGGAGTGGGTGGGATGGGCAGAAATGGACCGGAGGTTGAAATACGTATTTTTGAACCATTTATTAGTATATCGACCTAAAATACTTGTTATATACTGGTTTTTTTTTTGTCAAAAGTTTTGGGTGTACAAATGTACACTTATGTCCCTATACTAGATCCGCCCTTGTATTTATATATCGTCCATCACACTTGTAGGCGTCGGTGCCATGGATGTCAACCTAAGCAAAACATATATTGTAGCTCATTGTTGTGCCAAAAGCTGCAAATTTGACTCTTAGGAAAAACCAATATTTTAGATAAAAGTTTAGAATCTATTTAGAACGCATGGATTTCACATGAAACAATTTAATTATTGAAGGAATTGGGAAAATTTCAGCATTTCAAATGTTTTTTTGGTAGGAAATGAATTGTTTCATGTGAAATTCGAAGGGAAAAAAAAAGGGAAAATTGATGTGCTTATAGGTTGTAAGCTAATCAAAGTTGTCAATACCATTCAATGCAAACCATATCGTAGGTATACCTTTGTCTCGTCGCCTAAAGCGATGCGTAAAAGCTCAACGCATGCAGACCGCGAAAATCTTACCAATACGGTCAATACGGGTTATACTGGCTTAATACCATCTTGATACCGGTCAATACCGGCCATACCGGTGGAATTGATAATACCGTCTATTGAACTATATGTTATATTTGATAGTACTAATATATATTTGGAATAATACTACAAGTGATATTTGATGTGCATATAATTAAACAAATATATACTTATAAATATATGTACTCGTATTATTATATTAAATCCGAAGTAGTACATGAGTCTTGACCAGCGGGCCCCACTGTCAGGCCACCCTGTGCTGTGGTCCCAGGTGTCGGTTACAACGAAGAGACTGGACTGAATGACTTGTGAACGATACAGTGAAGCGAGCAGAAAGGAGAAGGGCTAAAAGGCAAAAACCCTAGCTGCTCCAGCGCACCCATGGCGATGGCGATAGCGATCTCCGGTCACGTCGGCGGCGAGGCCAGCGCGGTCCTTGCACCCTCCGCGTCCTCCCTCCGCCCACCGCTCAGGCGCGCTGCCGCCAGCTCCAAGGTCCTCTCCCCCAATCCCTCATCTCCATTTCCCCAAAACCCTAGGATAAAGGAACCAGATTTCCCTGTGGTGAGCTGGCATCTCGGGTATTGTAGTCAATGCACTTTGTTTCACCATGAACAATCAATTAGCTTTTCTTTCTTGGTTGGGGGAAAAACATAATCAATTAGCTGCCCCCTTGTTCTGTGGTATGGGGAAAGAAGGCAATCTTGTTTCACGGTGGATGCGTGCTCCGCGTTCTCTTGGATCTAGTACTACGGTGTTCCAGTTCCACTCGTCACTTGTTTTTAAGAGGGAATTTGTCACTTCTATATAACGTGAATCAAAGTTGGGCATTTGGTGTGCTTCCTAGTTGTTTGTTCCGAGTGCAATGTGTTCTGTGGTGATCCTTGAAACTGTTGCAATTTGAATAACGTGCACTATGAAATTTCGGCCGCACGTGTCCTCAAGCTAGTAGGGGTTATTTTTTCGATAATATATATTTTTCTCGGATACGTAGGAGGGGCTGCACATATTTGTTTCTTAAGGAGTACTGGGATTTGAACCTATGACGTGTTATCTCTTGTACCACCACCAAGTGTAATACAGAAATATACTTGGATGTACATCGACACCTGGTAGTAGGTTTGGGAGAGGGTGAAAACCTAGCCTGATCGGGTAGTGGTAGTAGACTATAAATAAGGAACTTCATTATTTAGGATTTGGTGTGTGCCAGCCTTTTGTTCTAGCAGATCTCAGCCTCAAGTTGCCTTTGTTGTGTCTCTACTGAAATCAGACAGGGGTATGGCAGTAGGTCATATCACATAGCTTGTTCTTGTCTGCAAGAGTTTCAGGGAAAGCTCCTGAGGATTTGTTGTGTTCTTAATAGGAATGGTGTTCACTTAATTGTGGGTTATCTCTACCCCGCTCTTGCGTTGTTCTTGCTCTGTTACATTGGATATTTGCTTCTTTGAGATGCACACTTTTTGAAGCTACCTATGTTGTGGAAGGCGAAGTCTGCATACTTGACTAATTATTTAATCATATATTCATATATGTGATGCACTGTATATTAACTAATGCACCATTCTGGCACAGTTACTGACCTTTATGTGCTCACATATACGCTGATCGTCATGTTTGTTTGTCAAAATTCTCTACTTAGTATACGAGAATTAATACGGCTAATGGATTATGCCAGGTTTGACACTAGGGGCGTGTCACTCTTGGAATTTTGACAGTGAAAGTACATGAATTTACTAATACGCTGTTTTTAATATGCCAGCTATGCTTGCAGAGATCTGAGGTTGTTTGTTCACCCATGTGTACCGTTTTGCTCAGCCATTAATAATAACCAGAACAGAATAATCTTGTTCTCCATTTTGCTCACCATTGTGTACCGTTTCTTCCCCTACTACAACCCCTTTGGGCTTCCATGTTGAAAGCCCATCGAAACTGTTAAGAAGATATGTGATGATTGAGTCAATATTGCCGGTTTGTTTTGAGTGTATTGCAAGGTTTCTCATCTTTGGTTTACACTCCCATTTAAATGCTACTATTGCATTCATAATGTATTTTTTATGCTATAACATAGTATTTGATATTGCTTAAAGTCTAAAAATCATGGTGGATATAATCTAACAGCTTATTCTATGAATTTGCAGGCGCACTTTTGTGCTTTCCCTCGTGGAGGATCTAGCAACCTCATGCTTACACCTAGGCGGCTATGCATTGAGCGACAAAGCTGCTCACAGAGCTCCACTCAAACTTTTGCTCTTTCAAGGAAGGACTTTTCTCCTATAACTCAAGATGTGGAAGGCTTCCTTCACAATGTCGCCAACATAGGATTTCTTGAGCGTCTGAAATTAGCATGGAGGATTATCTTCCCCGCACCAACCATAAAGGAGAACTCAAATGCCAATATTGCAAAGCAGAGGCTTAAGATGGTACTGTTCTCTGACAGGTGTGAAGTCAGTGATGAAGCAAAGAAAAAGATCGTTGAAAACATTGTCAAGGCATTGTCAGAGTTTGTTGAGATAGAATCACGGGATAATGTCCAGGTGGATATCTCAACTGATGCTGGCCTCGGCACCGTGTATTCTGTGACAGTTCCTGTACGCCGTGTGAAGCCAGAGTACCAGGAATCTGAAGAGCAGTACAGAGGGAAAATCGTTGGTGTCGACTTCAAAGACACTGGAGAGACGTCAGGTAGCGTCGATGTCACCTTCGGTTTCTTCGTGCCCAACGAGAACTACTGATCCCTTGTATTCGTACCATAGTGTCCTCCGCTATGTTTCCTTCATTGCGTCCCGGAACTCCTTGGGTAGAATCAAGGGTCATCTAACCGGTCCCGGGATGGATCCCGGCCAGCCGCCGGTACCGGTAACCGGCCGGTTACCGGTCAAACCGTTTTTCTCCCGGATGAAATTCGTTCAAATTTGATTAAAAATCATTTGAATTTGAATTTAAATTTGAATAGCCCGGGATTACCGGCCGGGATCCCGTATCCCGGCCCCCCTCCGGTAAGCGGTAACCGGCCGGTAACCGGCGGTTACCGGCCGGGATTTCAATCCCTGGGTAGAATGTTAGAATGTTCTCTAGTCTGATGTAAATATCTAGGCCTTTGTTTTGTTCTGCGTTTCACTCTCATGTAATTTGTTTCTGGAATTTTGTTCTGGAGCTGGCAGACATCTGTGTTGCCAGGTTCTTCCAAGTTTTTTTATTCTGTTTTGTTTATGAGGAAATAACATCGTTCCACACTTCAGCTGTTTTGCCAACTATATCATGTACCATCTTCCAATATTACGTGTTTTGATGAAGCATCGTCGTCATAATGCAGATAGCATGGTGTTCACAACTTCACATACGAGGTGTAGTGAACCTTTCGTACAGCTCTACACTAGGTTATTTTAGGCGTTTATTCGAGTAAGTTATCAAACATTGTGTTTGAAGTTTGATGAAAACAAAATTGAGGCAATTTCATAATTTGGAGATAAAAATAACGCTACAATCAAGACAGGTTAGCAGGCGAGATTGAATAGTCAGACTAATTCTGACTTTGTTACAGGCAGGAACTAATTCTGACTTAGTTACAGGCAGGAACCAACACCACCAGAAATTCGGCCTGACCATACCAGGTTCTTATGCCATTCAAAGAACACGCATCATTTCACTGCTATATTTGAGAACAACACAGCTCAGTATTTCAGATGGTTCCCGCCAAAAGCTTTGAGGCTGGGACTTGGGTGGACATGGTAGATGACATGACATTACACAGGATATTTACAGGGAAGCTACACTTTCTCATAACTGCCCAGGGAATTACATTCTATTGCCAAAATACAGAACTTGGTAGCCCCAAGCAGGGGATGATACAGAATGCAATAAAGCTAATCCAATCTTCTAGTTAAATCAAAAGGGTGACATATATATACATATAACTTACTAACTAGACCACACATGCACCAGCCCGTGCCTGTTGCCAGTATAGATCTCGTTCCTGTCCTCGTCATAGAACAGTGCTGTGACGTCCTCCAGAGCTTCTGGAATGGTGCTCCAGATTGAGGACCTCTCAGGGCTAACATTCTTGTGAGGAGCAATGTTGAGGGTCGGATCGTTGGCAGCAATCTTGGCGATGCATTTGCCGGTCATAATGTCGCTCATGTTGATGGATCCAATTGGTGAAGCTGCACATATGACAGTTATTTCAAGATAATTTTCCACTAGTCATATGAAACCAAAAGAGAAATTTTATCACATTTATGATTTCTGGTAAAGGTGGTCAACATTGACAAAACCAGCCTATACCATATTTAACTTCTGGTATGAGCAATGGACAGCAAATAACGTACCAGTACAACCAGCTGGCCAGTATGGAAAATCCTACTTTTGAAGGATGGAAGCAATTCCACACTATATAAATGATAGGAACTAAGTATTAAAGAAGCAATCAGGGTTTGAGTACTGCACCTGTACCATCATCAGCCACTGCCCCAGATTTGCAGTACGATATAATCAGATCCTGGTTGCTAGTAATATAAATATTGTTGGTGATACAATCTTGATGCCAAAGCAAATGATCTTCAAACGAGGTCACAAGTTCGCCTCGAAAATTCCATACAGCAACCGTTCTGTTTCGGAATGTCAAGAAGAGATTGTTCTCGTACAGAAAAATAAAAGCTGATGGTGTCATGAACTTGGTAACACTCACTTCAATCAGTTCAGAACTCTGTACCTTCACAAAGACAAGGAAATTATTAGGTTTGCAAGCAGCAAAGATTAATATTATAGAAGAAAACACTATAGCTCATGAACTGTCATACATCGAGTATTTGAAGGTTCTCATCTTCTTGCTTGACAAGGAGCTTCTCATTGAACTGCTCGATAAAATCAATTTTCTTGTTGCGGTGCAATAAGTGCTTGAAGGATTTCAGTGGCTTTCCATCTTCAATAGATAATATCTTCAACGGAACATAACTCGGTGTTCTATCATATATCAACAGCATGATTCCTGGGCTGAAAACAGAAATAAGAATTCATAATTTGTCATGGCGGAAATATGAGAAAGAAAAGTATAATTTAGGGAAACAATTGCAAACCTAATCTTTATCTCCTGCACATCGGTATCCGGTATTGAATATAGAAAGGAGTAGTTCTTCAAGTCAAAGATCTTATAGATACTGCAAATAGAAGTATGACCGTTAGATCAATAATGTTGCGAAGAACACCATGTAGTGCAATGAACTATTTAAATGTATACCCATCCTGTGCCGAGTAAGTGAGTACTTTTCCATTTACATCATCAAACTCCACAAAACCAGGCCATTTCAGAGATTCTGTTTCGAAAAGAGGAAACCCAGCATCTAACTGATTCCTCCTTATATACCTGAAAGAACATGTTAATATGACAACTATATTAGTTGAGACCAAGAACCTTGGTAAGTTGCAGTATTCAATGAAAATAACAATGTTATCCTCAAAACCAATTAAAAATGCACTTGCATAACTCATACAAAGGACTAATCACAGATAACAGCTAACTATAAATAGAAAACGCTAAGCAGTAATAAGAGTACTTCTTGACAAGTCACAAACAAAGCATTATGCAGAATTTAAGGAAAATTATCATGGCGTATGTTCTTACTCGATTGGGGTTGTTCTGCACTTCAATGTGCTAAAATGGTCTGAGGCATAAACTGACACAGTAATAAGTGAATCATTGTTCTTGTTGTAGAACAAGCTCCGAATCACTTCATCTGGGCTTAAATTCAAGAAGGATATGCGTTTGTTTGTTACTGCAGACACAAAAACATAATGCCATAGGTCAGAGAGCATACATGGTTTTCATCACTTATCATCAAATGCAGATCACATCTTGTAGAATGCGGAATACCTACCTCGACTAAAAGCAGCGCAAAGCCCAGAGTGAGCAAGAGCGAATATGATATCTTTTGCTGCAACAATCTCAATAATTTTGGATCTTTTTTTAAGAAACTGTAGCTTCACAAATAGGTGAGCATTGTGATCATATGTGTCAAACTCTTCCTGCATCGAACAAAGAAATATAATGTCAACACTAAACATACCAAAATGGTTCATACCAAAAGGAACAACTAATCCAACTTTTTTATATAACCCAGAACACCGTACAAGTCAAGGTATTGTACATACTGGAATAGCTTGTAGTTCGTACCAAATCATCGTATAGACCCTCATTCTACACCGACAAAACCTAATTGAAATTCCAATAGCTACATCCGCAACAACACGCCCATTTTGACTCTTCTACTGCAAGCACCACAGTTGAGGAAAAATACAACCAGTAACCCAACAAACAAGGAATCAGTACCCAGCATTGTGTTATCATGACTAATCAGTACCCAGCACTGTGTTATCATGACTATCACACATAGGAAATGCCACACAGTGTAAACTTAACTTACAAATCAAAAGAACCACATGAATCATCTCAAATAATTCATAATTCAAACCCAACCTTTCGCAAGTGCCAAACAGTTGGATCTAGCTCAAAGACATTATGGCTCCAACAATTTAACTATGCCAAATGGCACGCCCTAATCCAAGAAACAGAGGCCTCTACACCATCCTACATGCCAAAACCAACAATTTCGAGCCTAGCTACGTAATAAAGAACCACAAGAGCCATCTCATTTGCCTCAAAGTCCGACCTTTTCGCAAGAATTCAGCACTCACAGACCCCTCCAAAACCAAAGGTTTTCGCCATAGCACAACCAAATGCCGCAAGAAAGACAGACAACCCCAAGAAAAATTCCCCATTAATTCCAACAAATTGTGCCTCGCGAGCCACCCACCAACGCCCGAAAACCCTAGCTTCACCGCCTCTCAATCACACGTGACAAGAACGGACGGCACCCACCGAGACCAAACCCTACCCGCTCCACACCCCACCCCGTAGACTAGCCCCGCGAGACGGGCCGCAGATGCTTTACCTGGAGCTGCATGTTCCGGAACCGTTCGGGCACGGCGGCCGCGGCGCCCCGCCGCGTGCGGCGAGCTGGCGGCCCCGATCTCGCGGCGCTGCAGCTTGGCCGCGGAGTTGACGAGCGGGGCCTCCAGCCGCCGCTTCCGCCCCCGCCCGCGCCGCCCCCGGCCCCGTCCGCGCCGTCCCCGCCCGCCGCCGCGCCGTCACGCGGAGCCGTACCCGCAGCTGCGACCTCTTGGGCCCGTCCATCTCCCCCGCCACCCGCGCTCGCGCGAGGGTTTCGAGGAGAAGCCGACGCGGTGCGTGATCGAGTTAGGGTTTGGTTTGGTGAGTCGAGTCAGGTGGGGTGGTGAGGTGAAAGGAAAAAAAGGGAAGGAGCTGCGGTGGTGTGGAGAGGAACGGTGGGGAGGGGTCGCGCGTGCGGTGGTCGGGTGTTACGCTGGTTGGTGGGCCCCGCGGTGCAGTGAGGCAGTGATTTTAATGGCTCGCGTCAGGATCCGTCGTGTGATGTCCTCTGCCTTGTCCGGTTTGGTAACGGTGGTCTCTGTATCAATATCTTTTTTTGAGCTTGAGGTTTGAATCCTAATTCAAATTCAAAACGATTTCTTGTCCAAATGGTAACTGGGATGTATGGTTTCTACTCTCTAGCTACCTATATTCACAAGGGAGGGAGTGCCGCTAATTAGCTATCACTCAACTGATTTATTTCCCTGAAAAATTAGTCAAATTTCTGAACTCTTTCGTCCAGATCAAACCATCAAAACAATCTCCCTACCCTAAATAAACTCTCACCCCTGCCCCTCCCCCTCACCACTACATCCCCACCTAATCCTAGAGTATCCGATGTCATATTTGAGGCTTAACAACACTCCATTGTCTCTTCTATGTCCAGCCCTTTATGTCTCCTAGCCTCCTCTCACGGCTCAGTCGTGTCTCCTTGCCTCTTCCTGTTGCCACCGGAGATAACCAAAAAGACTTATATTAAGTAAACATGTTGCGGCGCGTGACGGAGCTCGCCGAAGTCAAAAGGAAGAGGAGTTGCGGCACGTGAATCTTAAAAGCACACTCAACCGTGAGAAAGTCGAATAATTTACCACTGTTATTTTTGGAAAAAATAAATAGGAGGGAATAGTTTGGGATGTTAGGAGCAAAAGTCGTAGTTTTGTTAGCAGATTTTCTCTAGTGATTTTATATACCATCGGCTTAATTTGGTCGAGCTACGGTCTAAGGTAACCATGCACCTTTTTTTTTAAGGAAGGTGGCTGTGCACTTGTTATACCCATGGATGTATCACACATTTTTTTGGATAAAAAACTGACACATGAGACATTGAAATATTGAGCATCCAACCCCTCTAAAAAAGCCTACACATAAAATCTTGAAACGGCATTGAGCCTAAACAAATAAGACAGAGGAACAAGATCAGAGCAAAAAAGAAGAATATCGAAGAAGAAAAAAGATTCGAAAAAAGAAAAAAATTGTGAAGCGAAGGGGCATTCCGAGAATTGAACTCGGGACCTCTCGCACCCTAAGCGAGAATCATACCACTAGACCAAATGCCCTTGTTTGCTAGTTCGACGAAACCAAGCAATATGTATCGTATTTAGGTGTTACAAAGTTGACGTGCACCTAAACAATTGTCTGCACGAAAAGAATTTTACATTCTGAAAGGAAACGAGACGCTCAATTATGTCCTTTCGAAAAAATAAGCTCGAATTTGTGGCACTATATTTGTTTTTTTTTCCGCAGAAATCCACGCATATGAATGCTAGCTAGCTGTGATCGCTTGCCTTCACATTGGACCATTCATCAGCCGTTGCATTAGCAAAGAGAGAGGAGCACAGTAGCCTTGCCTTTCCATATCGTCAGTCGTTGGATCCAACACGAACGGGCACGATTTGTTGCTACAGTGGCATACATGAAACTGAATGGCATCTCGTCAATTGCAACATTTTGAAGTAACATATATTAAATTTTGCCTTATATAGAGGCTTGAACAAGTTAGCTTGTTTTGGGGCCTATATCAGGTGTAGTATTCCCAATTTAGAGAGAAATTAGAGCCAAAAACTGGAGAAGAGGGAATTGTTTGGGTCAAAGTTTGGTTAGGAGATGTTTCTCCTAGAGGAAATTTGTATCTCGACTAGGATAGGAGTATATATAACCTCTTCCATATATTCTCTTTCCAATAGGTGGAGGAATCGGCGCCTCCTTGGAGCGACCATGTCGGTTTTTTTGTGAAAGAAACCCTCGCACTTTTCGGAATCACACCGAGGTCCTCGTTTCGACGACTGATAGCCGCCGGATCACGATCATATGGCTGAATCGACCGGGTGCACAGCCATGGAATCGCAAATTTAGAACAGACGACCCAGATCCGTCCGCCCCGTCCCCGCCTCCGCCGCCTAGGGTTAGCCCTCCGATCCCCTAGCCTCCGCTGCAGTCCCGCGTTCTCTTCCTCGTGCACCGCTCGTCCCCTTCGCCCGCGTCGTCCCTTGTTGCCTCCTCCCTTTGGTCGCTCCTCTGCTACTCCCGAGCCTCGCCGCCTCCTCCTCCTTCACCTCCTCATGCCTCCTCCTGTTCCCGTGGCGCCCTGCGACCCAGACCTCGGCCTCCGCTTCTGAGCGTATCTTGGCCGACATATTAAGTTGATTATCTCGCGTGGGTAAAGCTGTATAAACTCCGCAGAGTGTTAAAAACTGTTCGAACAACCGTGTCCCCGGTTATAGACAATGCCTGAGGATTTCACACGAGATATAGAGTTTCAATAAAAATGCTTGGATGGTGGAATGGGTGGAAAGTGAACAGGTAGTTCACTGGTTGTTGGCTAGGAAGTGAACGAGTAGTTCACTGGTTGTTTCAAAGCAATTTGTTACTTTATTTATTTAATCTTTCCAATTATGTTTTATTTACTATCAATATTGCTTTTTGCAAAATAACTATACAACTATTTCTTTGTTTAAGCCTTGTATGAATATTAATTACATACTATTCCATACGACTTTCTAAGTACTTTATGTACTCACTACTTTATACCTTGTTGATGAGTTGTTAAGGAAGAATCCGGAAATCCAGAGTTCTACGAGGAGTACTTTGAAGACTATGCGAACTAGGATGCACTCCCCACTCGATTGCCTCTAGGCATATCGGATGACTACCACAAGTTATATTATTTCCACTGCAATAGTTCTATTTGTCTTTTAAACCCTGCGTGGCAAACTATGTAAACTTTGACCATAAGATCTGTTGCTTCTATTTAATAATAATTTGCTTCTTTCTTAGCTATTTTCGTTATATGGATATGATTTTCATCGATGTTATCACTATGTGAGCTAGCTACTGATCATGAGACTAGTTCAGAATACATAAAGTGTTCGGATTTGCAAGTTTGGGTCCCAACACATCGTGTGGTACATATTGAATGGTCCATGCTTCTTATTTACTTCGCATATTTTCGGTTTCCAACTTGTTAATTCTGTGTACAGAACAATCTACAATGGGAAATGCACGTGTTGTCAACCTTCGTGCGTTGTCTAACGCTTGAGGAGCACTTCAGCATAACGGAAGATATTTTCTACAAGAAAAAGTTCAGAAAATGCAAATGCAAGCTCCTCTGTTTTATTGCCTTCACATGCTGTTCATCGATGGAAGATATTGCATAGTAGTGGAACAAAATTAAAGATATTAAAGATACTAGCTAGTATCTGTTTTATTGCCTTCACATGAGACAAAGTTTTCACAGCAACGTTAAGTTGTCTTGTAGTTTTCGAAAATAAGCCCAACACAATTCCAATATACGCGTACCAAGCATGGTTGCCACGCAGTCCACGCGGGTCCCAACAGACCATACACATATGAGTCCCGTTTTGCCTTTTTATGATTGGACCCGAAATTCTTAAGATGCATGTGGGCTGATCTTGATGTTGGGACACCGTAGCGTAGCTGGCCACGGTCACGTCTCGGATCCGTCTAGTTGATTTCAGGTTCAAATTATTTTTTTTCTAATTTTTTTAAAAAAAATTAATATGGCCTTTTTAATCCTAGGTCTCGGGCTATTGCCCTGCAGCCTGAGGCCCAGCTTTGCCTCTGTTGGGATATTTAGGAAAAAAATGTTTCAAAGATACATGACTGCAGTGTAGCAACATAGTTTTCTGGCGAAATTATTCGGAGATGTTAGTGTTTATTTTTCTAAAAATACATAGAACAAATAAACATACTACTGGAACAACAATCAAATATACTACTAGATCCTACGCACTAGCAGTTTCTTTTTTTCAAAAATACTTGGAAGAAATCAAAGATATTATTGGAACAAATCGAACGTACTACTGGAGCAAAACAAAGAAACTACACCCAAACAAGTCAAGCATACTATCAGAACAACACAATACTACCCAAATAAATCAAAGATAATACCGGAACAAAATCCAAACATACAACCTAAAAAATCACCGAAACAATTGAAAAAGACTATGAATATATGCAAAATATCGATCTTATTTTCGTTGTTCATGTACTGCTGTATACTACTTTTTATGCAACAACAAAATGCAGTGATGCCCTTAAAAACACAAAATACAGTAATGGAAAATAAAACAAAAACCTTACACAACAAACAAAAAAGTTTACTACAACAATCGAAAATAAACCACTACCGATTCAAGTCAAAACATATGCAACATATTGCCCTATTTGTTTATCTCGTCACAAGGAACAAGATGGTTCAAACGGGTTTGAAACCAAACTCCCTACTTAACAGATAGACTTATGAATGTTATAAAATTTATTTTACTGGACATCTGTACTTTCTTTTGTTCTTCTGCTGAACCAGGCAACCACGTACTTCTTTTTTAATTTTACCTCGCGTGAGCCAGGTAGAAAATGCTCAATTGTCTAGTGCTTAGTGTTGCTCTCTCACTAACTCACTCAATTTTCTGGTGCTTAGTGTTGCTCTCTCACTAACTAACCAATTATACCTCTCATCTCAGTACTGTCTATTGAGTGAGCGCACTTTCAAAAAAATTTGTAGATATTTGCTAAAAATATATTTTTATTTTTGAAAGCCACATTTCCAAAAAAATGGACATAAATTTATAATTGGGACAAAATTAAAGACACTAGCTAAACAAGTCAAGCATACTAGATTAAGAAAACAAACATAAAAAAAATCCTTTCGCATTCTATCTCCCTCTCAAGATGATAGTTGCAAAAAGAATTTAAAAAATCACTGTGGCCCCGATTAATAGAATTGATACCAACGGCTGAGATGGTTTCACACTTCCACACTCTACGCCTTTCTTTCTTCCTCGGTCCGTCTCTCTCCTTTCGTGGACCTCCTCTCTCTCCCATGGAGCCCGACACCGCCAAAAACCCTAACCCCGATCCCCCCATCTCCGCCTACTACCAGGCGCGCGCCGAGCACCACGCCGTCGTCTCCAGCGAATGGCTAGCCCACGCCGCCGCCGCCGCCGCGTCCCTCCCCTCCTCCACTGCCGATGCCGCCGCCGCCCCTCTCCCCTCCCCCAGGAGCAACGGCGGCGGCGTGATCGAGGAGTTCAACTTCTGGCGCCGCAAGCCCGAGGCCGCGGAGGCGGTGGCCGCCATCATGGCGCTCGCCGCCGTCATCCGCTCCAGCAGGGCCACCACCATGATGGAGCTCGAGATAGAGCTCAAGAAGGCCTCCGACAAGCTCAAGGTCCCTAACCCTGTCATTCCCCCTGTTCCGTGCTGCTCATGTTTTTGATCCAATTGCTACACTAGGATATATATTGCGATGGACATCAGGACATGATTTCTCGGGCAGTTCTTGCCTTCTTGGTGCTATTAGCTTAGTATTACTTTGAACACTCGACTTGAGGAACTTAGTTCAGACCTTCAGCTGTCTAGATGGGTTAAAACTGTTACGCTGGAAAGAAAAGGTTAAAGATCTGTCACTTTTTGCAAAATAGAGTTCAAAGTTTTGCTGGGGAGCTTATGGAAATTTGATTTCTAGCGTTTCTTAATGTAGCTACCATGCTCTAAATGATCCCACTGACGTTGCGTACAGCTGAATATTTGGTCTTGAAAACCTAATTATTTTATTTGCAATCATTTACAAATATGAAAAGGCGGTAATGTTGCGTCTACTTCGTCTTATGTAATATCTTCTATGTACTCATGGTTACCTGAACCTCAGAGTGGGTAAATGTAATTTCGTCGAATGTTCGAGTTGCGTGCATATACATGCCTTCACCATGGTGTTACCTCCTATTTTTCAAGGTCTTGCTTTGTTAGTTCCTTCCTTCTAGCAACATATTTTCTCAAGTCATATTGGCTTTAGGTTTTGATTGATCCTGTGTGGATGCGGTGTCATGATTAATTGGTTATGCTGCTTCTGTCCGTTATACATTTGTTTATGGCAGACCACATGTGGTTTTTGACGAAGCGAATTAACACTAAAAAACATGTCCATGTTTCAGTCCTGGGATGCTACTTCAATTTCTCTGTCTGCTGCTTGTGATTTGTTCATGCGGTTTGTAACGAGAACCTCACATTTGGAGCATGAGAAGTTTGATGCAGCAAAATCACGCCTAATCGAGCGAGGAGAAAAATTTGGAGAGATATCCTTAAAGGTTATCCAGAACTCACTATCTAGTTTTTTTTTCTAAAAAAATGAGAATATGTGCCTTTAACTAATTTCGTGGAACAATGTTTATGTAGGCCCGTAAGACAATTGCAATGCTCAGCCAGGATTTCATCTCAGATGGATGTACTATGCTGGTTCATGGTTATTCCAGAGTGGTATTGGAAGTTCTAAAGCTAGCTGCATCAAATCGCAAACTCTTCCGGGTACTATGCACAGGTAAAGTGATCTATTCGCACTTGCAGTACATCTGTATTTTCAATTATGATGAAAGATGTAATAACCTTTTTGTACACAAAAAGTTTGGCGGTGGTGAACAATATATTCATTGCATGAAAGTGCATTGTAATGTGTTCAAACTCAATATTCTGTTGCATACCAATTCCCAGTAGTCTTTTAGTCATGGCGATGATGGACAGTATATTCATTGCATGAAAGTGCATTATAATGTGTTCAAACTCAAGATTCTTTTGTATTCCAGTAGTCTTATTGTGATTGTTGGGTGTTATGTAGTTCTTTGTTGCATGAAATACACACATCATGTTGGAGATATGCTCTAGCAATTTGCAGTTCTATTGCAAATTGCAATAGTTCTGGTTTTGCTGTTTGCCTCCTTCATGGCCAGTTATCACAATCACACTAGGAGGATGCCCGCGTGTTGCTGCAGGACTTTCTATGTGTCCCATGCTACGTGAATAAGGAGTGGAAAACTATTATGTTGAACTGAATTCATACGGGAGGAGAGAGGAAGAGTCCTTTATAGTTGCAGGCTTGCAGCTATTAAACAAAACTTGCATCTATGATTCCTTCATAATCAGGTTGAATTGCTATGATTGTTTCGATGATGTGTCCTTATGGCATTGTCCATCTATTACTCTACTGGTACTTGCAAGGCACACGTTATTAACTCTTGCAATTTGTAATTTATTGTTTTATTCATTTGCAGAGGGCAGACCAGACGGAACTGGTTTACGAATGTCAAATGAACTTGCAGCATTAGGCATCCCTGTTAAGGTGCTAATTGATTCAGCTGTTGCTTATTCCATGGATGAAGTTGACGTGGTATTTGTTGGTGCTGATGGGGTTGTTGAAAGTGGAGGAATAATTAATATGATGGGCACTTATCAGATAGCTCTTGTGGCTCATAGTATGAACAAACCTGTTTACGTGGCAGCCGAAAGTTACAAGGTACTGTGTGCTATGATACTGTACTTCAACACTATTGATTTGCACATGTTGTTGATCTGCAAGCTCTTCTTTGGTTACTTTTGGAAATAGAAATAAATAAAATTGTACTTAGACAGTCTCTGAGAAATCAAATGTGTTAAATAATATTTAAGATCAGCAATACATTGAAAGCATGTTTTATGCTGTGTGCTACTTGATATTTGCCATGAATCCTTAAATTGGCCAGTCATGCACCCAGGAGAAAATTAAGAGAAATAACTTTGGATATGAATGACATGTCAAACTCAATGTTGTTCACCCATTCACCATACCTTGCGACCAACTAGTTGCACTAGTCATTCATCACAGTTCTCACATTATAACATTGATTGGTCATTATATCGTAGCAGGGGGTATTTTATAGCAGCAGCTATAAATTCTGCTTGTTAGCCTGTTGCATATTGTGTTGATATTGAAACATTCTAATAGATGACTACATAAACGATTAGTTCGTGATGTACGGACAAGTTTATATATATATACCATGATGTATTTTGATTGGCATCCTAACATGAATTTAGGCCATGCTGTCCGCTCCTTTATATGTATATTTTTTGTCTGCTTACTTTTTTGCGTGCAATCAAGTCTTTGATGGCGATGCATATGGTGCCGATGTTTTACTTCTGCAGTATGTATATGTATTTAGGCCATGATGCCGACGTTTTACTTTTGCAGTTTGCTCGTCAATATCCCTTGGATCAGAAGGACATGACACCAGCACACCGACCAATAGATTTTGGAGTCACGATACCGGCTGGTGTGGAAGTCGAGACATCGGCAAGAGACTACACTCCTCCTCAGTACCTCACACTTCTTCTGACCGATCTTGGAGTTCTGACACCATCTGTTGTGAGCGATGAGCTCATCCAATTGTATCTATGATCACTGCCACGGAGTATGGTGTTCAGATGAGATGTAATGTACTGCAGTTGAATCAAAGGTTTTACCTGTCATTTTTCACTGTTGTATTGCCTTTTACGCTACTGATGCAATGTTTGGATGGATTCTCAAAAGGTTATGCGAGAGAAGATAATCCAGTTTTGTGTGAGCATCTTTCTGAAGTATAGGAAAGGTGTGTCAGTGTTTTGTCATGGATTTGAGTTAGTTTAAACTGGCTTACGTGTTTTCGATTTCTCAAGTGACTCTTACATTGTAGTACTGTACATCTGCTTATATGCGGTACTGTAAACATCACTTCATGTTGAAAAAATATCCTTTTTGCCGGTCAATACAATGTGACGTTGGAATACGCAATTAATCTGCATGTGTAAAAATATAATTACATACGCTGAGAAAACAACGATCAGCAAAACTGGAATAGCTATAGATAGGATCAACCATGTGTTAGTACGCATCCTACCGGTTAAATGGTGGGAGGATTGGGGTGCACCCAGCTAGGCCACGTTGTCCGAATTTTTTGGCGCGTCGGATTCCGCGCGTCATTGCGTCTCAGCCGTCCGATGCTTTCTCCGTTTTCCTTGCCTTCGATTCCTTCGCGTTCTTAGCCAGCGTCCGACTAGATCCTCTACTCCCCTTCGCCTTCACACCCCTCCTCCAGCCGACGCCCCGTGCTCGCGCCGCCCCTCACTTCACCCCACGCCATTGAGCTTCCCGTCTCGGCGTCGACGCAGCGACTCGCCCGGTCTTTGTCGCCGCCACAAGACCACCGCCGCCGTGGCCTTTCGCCCGTCTCGGTAGCAAGCCGCACGCGCAGCGACTCGGCCGGTCTTCTTCTTGCCACAGCGCCAAGACCACCGCCATGGCTTCCGCCTGCCTCTAGCTCTTCGTTCTCACATCAACTTGGTGCTCGTTCCTTCGTTTCTTCTTCTTTCTCCATTCTCCATTGCTCTCGTTCACCCCATTCTCTCTCCCCGCAAAAGCTTCGTACGAGCTTCCTCTTGGCGCCATGGGGTCCCTCCGCCTGCCTCGCTACCACGCCAGGTGGGTCGGCTGCACTGCTTGCCGTCTTGCCTGCTCGCCCCATGCTCGCCGCCGCCTTGCCACCCCGGCCCGCCTGCTTATGCCCTTCTCGGCTCGGCTTGGCCCGCCCCATGGCGGCTCTCCCGGCCTTCAGCCGCTCGCCTCTCCTGCTTCTTCCTCCCTGGGATTCAACCCTCCCTTTTCTTTTTTCTCTGTTGATTTTGGTTTTTAATGTTTGCACTGATTTCATTTTCTGATTTTAGTTATTTAAAGCTCAACGGCAGCTGCAAACAAAGATAAAAGTATTCTCTGTTTTTTCCCTGATAGATTTGCCACCTGATAAGGAACCGCTTGACTGGAACACACGGATGAAGATAGCTGCAGGTGCAGCTAAGGGCTTAGAATACCTTCATGACAAGGCAAGCCCTCCTGTTATTTACCGGGATTTCAAGTCATCAAACATTCTTCTTACTGAAGGATTTAACCCAAAGCTATCTGACTTTGGCCTTGCAAAACTTGGTCCGGTTGGTGATAAAACTCATGTTTCAACACGCGTGATGGGAACTTATGGCTACTGTGCCCCAGAATATGCAATGACTGGGCAGCTCACAGTGAAATCTGATGTCTATAGTTTTGGTGTTGTGTTCCTTGAACTGATTACAGGGCGCAAAGCAATTGACAACACCAAGCCCCAGGGGGAGCAAAACCTAGTGGCATGGGTACGCTTTTGTACTATACTTATTTCAGTTGACATAATTAATTTTATGGCAGTGAGTAACTTTTTTTTTAAAAAAAAAAATGCATGTGCCTCCTTGTTTTATTTCAGTATTCTTAGTGAAATGCCATCGTGCTAATCAAGCTAAGCCTGCAAGCTTGTTCTTTCATAACTAAACAGCAAACAGTAGTTGAGTTTATGTTAGCTCATGGACAATTTGATCATGAAGCGTGGTCTTATCACTAATCAAATGTGGCTCATCCTTCCTCTTGGCCATGAAAAGTTGTTCTTTAAAGGACATTCTTTGTCACCACATTGGTAATTTTACCGATTGTTGCAAACATTTCATGCAAATGTAAAAAATCTAGGATGTTTTAGCTCGGCTATCCCATTCTGCTTACAAATGAAAATTTTCTTTTGTATTACTATCTCCTAAAATTGCTATCTGGAACCATTTTCTACTGCAATGGTAATGGAAACAGAACTTTGCGGACGTTATAATTTTGGATAATCAATACAGCCCATCTAATCTGCAGGTTCGTCCACTGTTCAAGGACCGCAGGAAATTTCCCAAAATGGCTGGTCCAATGCTTCAAGGTCGCTTCCCTATGAGGGGTCTGTATCAGGCTTTAGCTGTTGCTGCCATGTGTTTGCAAGAGCAATCTGCCACTCGCCCTCATATAGGAGATGTTGTCACTGCCCTCTCATATCTAGCTTCTCAGACATATGATCCAAATGCCCCAGTTCAGCATAGTCGGAGCAATTCATCAACCCCTAGGGCCAGAAATCTTGGTGCGTGGAATGATGATCAACACAGTGTGCGCTGTCACGATCCCGGCTTGGAGCCAAGGAATCAGTGCAATTTGCAAGGGATTTGAGGAAGAAGAATAGAACTGGGAAGAACAGGAAGAACGGGAGAGACAGAGGATTGGGGATTGTTCATAGTATTTTTCTCGATAGTCTGCTCAATGCGACCAAATCCTATTACATACTCACTGGCCAAAGCCTGTAGCTAAAACGACAACGTTTAGAGGTTGAAACCCGGCCCAATTACAATGCCGGCCCAATAACTCTTGAGGCTAAACTTCACCTGTCTTCTTTATCTGAATTACTCCAGAACTGCTTCAGTTTGCCGTCACTGCTTCATGTGTTGTGACATTCCCCTCCACTTGAGTACCAGCTTGCCCCAAGCTGGTGCCTCCGGAAAGCGTTGGCGGATATCTTGAAGATTCTCCCAGGTTGTCCAGTGGGAAGGCAGATGCGACCACTGAACCAGTCCTTGCGATACGGTTTTATGCCCAATGTGGTGAAGTCTTGTAGTAACTATGGCAACAGGGTATATCAACTGATTAGAGTAAATGAGGTTGAGTGACTGATCAGCACTTACAGTCTCGGTTGATTTGATCGCCTTCTTCAATTGAGATACGTGAATCACTGGATGAATCATGCTTGTTGCAGGTAAGTCCAGTTTGTATGCCATTTTGCCCACCCTTTGAATTATCTTGTAAGGACCAAAATACTTGAAGGACAATTTCTGATTTGATCTGCGTGCTATAGACAATTGAACATACGGCTGTAGCTTGAGATAAACCCAGTCTCCTACTTGAAATTCCCTCACAGACCTTTTCTTATCAGCTTGATGTTTCATTTTCTGTTGAGCCCGAAGCAGATGTTGCCTAATCAAGTCTGACATTACTGCTCTGTTCTGCAGCCATTTTTCCAATTCCGGCACCACACTGTGATCGCCACTGGTGATGCCAAAATGTCGCGGTGGGTGACCATATAGCACTTCAAAAGGTGTAGTACCTAATGCCGAATGGTGTGTAGTGTTGTACCAGAATTCAGCCTGAGCTAACCATTGCGACCATTTGGTTGGACATGCTTGCACCATACACCTCAGATAGGTCTCTAAGCATTGATTCAATCTCTCTGTCTGGCCGTCCGTCTGTGGATGATAGGCCGAACTCATGTTCAATTTTGTATCAGTGAGTTTGAATAGTTCTTGCCATAATATACTAGTAAACACTTTATCTCTATCTGAAATAATTACTTGTGGTAAACCATGTAATTTGTATATATGTGTAAGAAACAATTTGGCCACTGTGAATGCAGTAAATGGATGAGATAAGGCAATGAAGTGACCATATTTGGAGAACTTGTCCACCACCACTAGGATGGTGTCAAAATTTTTGGACTTTGGTAGACCTTCAATGAAATCTAAACTGATGATGTTCCAAGCCTGTGTAGGCATTGGTAAGGGATGCAATAACCCCGGTGATTTAGTATGTTCTGCTTTGGCTTGTTGGCAAATTGTGCAAGCTGACACAAACTGATGAATGTCCTTTTTCATACCTGGCCAAGCAAATAAAGCTTTGATTTTTTTGGTAGGTAGCAGTGATACCGCTATGTCCTCCTACTCCACTGTCATGCAATGCTAACATTACAGCTTGATGTGCCTCTGTGTGCCGGCCCAAATAAATCTTTCCATTCAACTTGATAATGCCATCTTGAAGAGTAAATCCCTCTTCATTGGATCCTGTAAGGGCTAATTCGGTCAAGAGTGTTTTGGTTGCATCGTCCTGTTGATAACCCTCTACCACAATTTCCAACCATCTTGGTTTGCTAGAGGAGACTGCCAACAGCTCATCGTTTTCTTGTGTCATCCTTGATAAATCATCTGCGGCTTTGTTGTCAAGACCCTTTTTATACACAATCTTGTATTGCAGCCCAAGCAATTTGAGGAAAGCTTTGTGTTGCATTCCTTGGGTGAGTCTTTGATCTCCCAAATGTAATAGACTCTTGTGATCAGTTGCTATAGTAAATGCACTATGTTGCAAATATGATTTCCATTTATCCACAGCCATTAGGATTGCTAAACATTCCTTTTCATAAGTGGACAACCCTTTGGTTTTGGGTCCTAAAGCTTTGCTTAAATAAGCAATAGGGTGACCCTGTTGCATGAGCACAGCTCCAATGCCCATATCGCTTGCATCAGTCTCCAATATGAACTCCTTAGTGAAATCTGGCAACGCCAACACTGGAGCTTGAATGAGTGCTTGTTTGATGGTCTCAAATGCTTCTTGTTCTAGCACTGTCCAATGATAAACAGTGTGTTTTTTCAACAGTCCAGTCAAAGTTTTGCTGATAATGCCATAATTTTTAATGAACTTTCTGTAATAGCCGGCCAGACCCAAAAACCCTCTAAGCTGTTTAACATTACGTGGAGGAGGCCAATTTTTCACTGCTTGTATCTTGGATGGATCAATAGCCACTCCTTGAGCACTGATGATGTGACCTAGGTATTCAAGTTGAGTCTGGGCAAAGGAACATTTAGACTGTTTGATTAATAATTGATTCTCAGAGAGAATCTAGAATACCTTGTGCAGATGTTGTAAGTGATCCTCTAGAGACTTGTTGTACACCAGAATGTCGTCGACAAAAACCAACACAAACTGCCTGAGCCACTGAGAAAATAATGTGTTCATCACGGCCTGAAAGGTAGCAGGTGCGTTGGTGAGCCCAAAGGGCATGACTCTAAATTCCCAATGCCCATTGTGGGTCTTAAAGGCTGTTTTATATTCATCTTCCTCCATTAACCGTATTTGGTGGTATCCGGCTCTTAAGTCCAACTTGGTGAACCATTGCGCTCCATGCAATTCATCTAATAGTTCATCAATAACTGGCAGTGGGTACTTGTTCTTAATTGTAGCTGCATTGAGTTGTCGGTAATTGACACAAAAGCGCCAAGTCCCATCCTTTTTCTTTACAAGTAATACGGGAGAAGCAAATGGACTCGAGCTGGTTTTAATGACACCTTGTTGAAGCATTTCCTTGACTTGCTTTTCAATTTCATCTTTTTGTTTAGGAGCATATCTATAAGGTCTGGGATTGATTGGTTTAGCTCCCGGTAGCAATGGAATTGAGTGATCGAATTGTCTGTGGGGAGGTAATCCTTTCGGCTCTCTGAACAGGTGAGCATGCTTCTGCAATAACACTTGCACTACTGCTGGAATAATCTCAGTTTGATTGCTGTCTTCCATTGCTATCAGATGTACCATATGAGCCAGACCACCAATTTTGACTATGCCTTGCAGTTTTCGGGCAGAAATTTCATTACAGTTGGCTGTTACATCTTGGACACCCTGAAGTGAAATTGTCATGCCATTGTGGCCAAACCTGAGCTGTTTTTTTTGCGCCAATGAATCCACATGGGTCCTTGTTCCTCTAGCCATTCCATGCCCAAGACCATGTCATAACAACCCAATTTGAGCAGTCTAACATCGGTCACAAAAGTATATCCTTGAGTCCACCAATTGAGTCCTTGAATTAGCTGATCACTGCATAGTTTCCCTCCATCAGCCAGAGTTACTAGTACTCGGTCTGTTGTTTGTGTTGGATATTGCAGTTTGTGCACTAGTGCTTCACTAATAAAATTGCCAGAACTACCCGAATCAATGAGTATCAATACCTCCTGGTTTCCTACAGATCCTTGCAATTTAATGGTTCTTTTTCCTTGCAATCCCATGGCCGCCCAAGGAGATATACTCATCAACACTTCTTCTTCACTACTTTTGCTGTCTCCATCACCATTATCCTTGTTGACCTCTTCCAATTGCAGTATTTCCAGCAGTTCTTCCAGCACATGCAGTGGCACATTCTTTGGACATCTATGCCCAGCTCCCCATTTCTCTCCACACTTCACGCATAAGCCTTGAGCTCGGCGGAGAGACTTCAAACCTTCATACTTGTCCTCCACTTTGGATTTGTTATCAGATTTCATTTCAATTGGAGGTGCCCCCAGAATTCCTTTCCCAGCATATGCATGGGTTTTGTGACTAAACTTGTTATAGTCTTTATGTTCCTGCTGCCCTTGATATTTTCTTGAAGACACTGCTAATTCCTCTTCTTGCAAAAGTGCCAAGGAATAGGCTGCATCCACTGTTCTCGGTTTATGTAACACTAGTGCCGTTCTGATTTCACTTTTCAAACCATCCACAAACTTGTTAACAAAAAATACTTCATCATAATTCCTGTTATGTGCTAGCACTTTATGAGCTGCATTTTGAAATTGCTCATAATACTCTTGCACTCCTCCCAATTGTTTAGTACTCAACAATGTCTTCATGTAATTGTGATATAAATCCTTGCCGAACTTGGCATCTACAGCCACACACAGCTCCACCCAGTCATCAACTGCGTGTTGCGCTTCAAAGGTTTGCAACCACAGCGCTGCGTTGCCATTAAAATGCAAAGTTGCATACTGAGCCCAATACTGAATCGGCACATGAAACATATGGAAGTATTTCTCACACTTGCTCTTCCATAATCTGGGGTGCTCACCATCAAACCTGGGAAATTCAGTCTTAGGCATAGGAAAATCTCTCGGTTGATAGTTATAGTTTCTCGGTGTGACGCTCAGTCCTTTACCAATATTTCCTCCCAACT
This sequence comes from Phyllostachys edulis, assembly GCA_036346405.1. Lineage (NCBI taxonomy): Eukaryota > Viridiplantae > Streptophyta > Magnoliopsida > Poales > Poaceae > Phyllostachys > Phyllostachys edulis. The sequence continues at coordinate 18,945,191 of CM070567.1, forward strand.
CGTAGGCTGGTCCAGATGTAGTGAATCCTCCATGCACTTCATTCTGGTGATAAATATCCTCCCTAGCTCCTTCGGCTCTAGGCGTCGCCGCACGAGTAAAGCTAGATGGCAACCCTTCCAGACTGGAAACCCTGATCTTGAGGTCCTCTATAACTTGCCTCAATCCCGTCAGGTTGTAGTCGACTGTTGGCCTCCATGCCTCTGCTTGTCTCATTCGGTCATCAATTCCAGTCACCATGGCTAGAATAGTCTTTACATCATCATCTAGCGAGGATACTCTTCCTTCCGCCGCCTCCATCCTTACGGTCAGCGTGGGCTGTGTTCCTTTCTTCTTCGCCACAGCTGCTCTAGATCGGTTGCTCTGATACCATATGTCACGATCCCGGCTTGGAGCCAAGGAATCAGTGCAATTTGCAAGGGATTTGAGGAAGAAGAATAGAACTGGGAAGAACACGAAGAACGGGAGAGACAGAGGATTGGGGATTGTTCATAGTATTTTTCTCGATAGTCTGCTCAATGCAACCAAATCCTATTACATACTCATCGCCAAAGCTCGTAGCTAAACGACAACGTTTAGAGGTTGAAACCCGCCCAATTACAATGCCGCCCAATAACTCTTGAGGCTAAACTTCACTGTCTTCTTTATCTGAATTACTCGAATCGCTTCATTCTTGCCTTCGCTTCATGTGTTGTGACATGCGCTTGTCAAATCACCATTCTGCAGACTTAAGGAGGGAAGTCGCTAGGTCATCAAAGTATGGAGCAGAGGTTAGCGAACTAATTCTCTCGCCGATTCGGTGGAGATCGTGATTGGATGACATGGACATAACAGCTCGAGAGTGGTTAGTCCAAATCAAACAGAAGAAAAGAGAATCATCCAGATACCGACAGCAACGTGCTATTGCAGAGGCCAAAATGGGGGATTCCAAAGAGCGAAAGCAACCAAATGGTCATGGTAGCTTTGATAGTACAAATGAGTAAGCGGCGCTTTTCTTTTCGATCATCACTGCTATAGCGAATGGATGAGTTTGCTCATCGGCACCAAACGGGTCGGATCTAGGAACATGGCATTGGCTCCACCTCGCCTCGCTTGTGCGTGAATAAGAGTTTTCCTCTTCTTCTCGCCATCAGTGCCCTCATGGTTTATCTCAGATGTCATTGCCATTGACATGCCTTCTCTGGCGCCCATTCCTTGAGAATGTGATTGTGTTATGTTTCTTTAGAGCTCAGGAGCTTATAAGATTCACCTAGAAATGGAGAAAGCGAAGAGCGGAGCATACCACATCGATGAGTGCTTTTCTTTACGTGGTTACACGATGAGTATGGTCACCGCACTGTGTTCTCAATGTATAAGCTGTTTCACGTTTGGCTACAGGAGCTCGTGAAGCTTCTTCCGATGAGATTTCGTGTTTGGAGATAGGACATTACTGTGTTTCATACAACTACTTTTTTTGTGTGTGTTGATGTTATGTGGGAATACCCTACAGTCATGGAGCGCAAGACGTCGGCCAACAAGATGGCGACGCAAGATGTTGCCATGTGCGGCAATTCAAGTCAGGAGAGTTCGAGTGTGTTTAAGAGATTGAGTTATACGGATTAGTTCCTAATTTAGATATGCTTGTTAGGTGATGTCTCTATTTAAAGAGAAACAGACGCATTATTTCAATCAATCAAGAAAGAAACTCTCAATTTCCCTGTCTCCCTTCTCTACTTACCGAAGACCTAATTCTACCCAATTAGATCTGTTGTGCTGTAGTGTTTAGTTACTTGTCGATTTTCAGACTCGTGGACGTTGTGCAGATCATCATTTGCTTATTTGTTACAAGGCCGTTGTGCACTAATGGTAAAAACCCAATGAGGTTGTTTTTAATGTGGGTGTCTCTTTTGCTTTTGTTTTTTTTTCTTCCATTGATGTGATTTGTGTTTGAATATATCCTCTAGTATATTCCAATGGGCCAAAGGCCAATATATAGCATGTACAAGGTGGGAACAAATGCAAATCACACCCTACACAATATATATATCTAACACCCCCCTTAAACTCATGGTGGATCAACAACACTGAGTTTGGAGAGGTAGATGTTATACTGAGCTCGAGTCTGTGCCTTGGTGAAGAAATCGCTAATCAAGCTCAAAGCACATATCAAGAGCAATAACTTGGTCTTGCACCTGCGATCGCATGTACGAAGCATCCACTCCAATGTGCTTGGTAAGCTCATGCTTCGCAGGATCGCGAGCAATGCTGATCACACCAGTACTATCTGATAAAAGCGGAGTCGGTGCAGAAACAGAAACGCCAAAATCCGCAAGGAGCCAACGGCTGTGTGATCTCAACCGGCCAGCAGGTTATAGCTTTCAACTCACCTCGCCATTAACGAGAAACCGCATCGCTTCTTAGTCTTTCAGGCAATCAAGGAGGAACCAAGGAAAACACAATAGGCAGAAAGAGACCGGCGATCAGAATGTTCACTAGCCCAGATCGCATCATCGTCGCCTGTCAGAAAGAATGGAACGAGGAAAGAAAAGGCGTCGAGTGAGGGTTCCACGAAGATATCGAAGAACACGAAGAAGGTGACTGTAGTGGTGTAACAGCCCAAAATTTCAATTTTGGTTAAAGTTTAAAACTTATTTGAGTTTGTGAATTTTCTGAAATTTTAAAAGCTTTGTCCTAAATGTTTTAAACCTAAAATAATTTAATTACAAAATTTATTATCAAGTTTAAGTTGGGAATAATTTTATTAAGTCTAAAATGTCTCTAAGGATTTATGAGATTTTTTGTAGAATTTTTGGACTCTGTTTGCTATTTTCTAAGTCTAAAAGGAATTAACCAGATTATTTAAAATAGAAAACTAAAAGAAAACCCTCAGCAGTGCATGGGCCAAACCCTCACTCGACCCATTTTCCCTCACCTGCCTCGGCCCAAGTCGGCTGCTTCCAGCCCGACCACACCCAGACTCCCTCTCTCTCTCCACCATCGGATGCCCATCCGACGGCCACTGATCGCTTCCACGCCTCCTCTCTCACTGCCGTCGGATGAGAACTGACGGCCTGCGTCATCTTCTCCTCAGTCTTCTCCTCATGGTCAAGCCGCCTCCGCCATTTTCGCTCACGGCGAAGCCAGAGGCCGGCCGCTCCAACCTCCCGCCCTCAAGACACGCAGGCACGACTCGGCGCCTCAACCGCCTCGCCCCACCTTCTCCCCCTCTCTCATGGCCGGATTCCCCCGCCGCCGCAAGCAACCGCCGCCACGATCTCCACCTCAAGGCCGCCACCTCGGACCTCCTCGCCCCTATAAAAGGCACTCCGGTAGCCCTCCTCTCACCGCCTCCCGACGCCGCCACTCGCTCTCTCTCGCTGTGCTCGCGGGAATTGGGAATTCTCGCCGGTCCCGGCTTGAAGCTTCGATTCACGCCGCCACGAGCCGCTCCGCCACCGCCGACCACACCATCGTCTTCTCCGCGTCGCCGCGAACCCAGAGCACACCTCCTCGCCGGAGCGCCACCGAACGCTCTCATCGCTGCCGAGCCCGCTCTGCGCTGCTTCTTTTCACCTCGTCGCCGGCTATCACCGCCACCTCAGTGACCAATCAGGTGCATTGTGATCCTCGCAATCCCTCTTCCTCCTCGTGCCCTCGCCGGAGCTCAACTCGCCGCCGTCACGGCCCTAGGGTCCCGTCGCGCCGCTTCGTCGTCGACCGACGTGGCCATGCCACGCAGCGCCAACGCGGCGCCACCTCACCAGTGGACCAACGTGGCGCTCACGTGGCGACCACGCCACACACACGCGCCACCTCACTCGTGAGCCAAGCCCGTGGACCAAGTCCATATGGACCTAGTCATCGACACAAGGGCCCCACGCCGTAATTATTATTTTTAAATCAGAGGATTCCGTATGCGACGCCACTTTATGCATTAATAGATTTTCTTTTAGAAAAATAATTCGGGAAATTGATTAAAAAGGCGATTTAGGATTTAAATTGTAAAATTCATAACTTATTCATCCTAGTTCCAAATTAGATGATTCAAATTGCTAAATTCTTAGAAAATTATTATCTAACTAAATAAAATATAATTATTCATTTTGGAGTTCATTTTAGTTCTGTTTTAGAATTTTAAAATCCAAATTTAGATTTAAATTTGTAAAATTCATATCATCTCGATTTCCAACTCCAAATTTTGTGAATTTAGTTTCTGAAATTTTATAAAAGATTATCTAGCTTAATAAATTAAAATTTGTTTATATGGAATTAGTTTAAATTGTCTTTTTAAGTTAAACTATTTAAATTGCAAATTTAGGATTTTAAACTTGCAAAATTCATAGCTTTTATTTCCTGTTTCCAAATTGAGTGTTTCAAATTTATAAAATCTTATAAAATTATTATCTAGCCAAATAAAATATAAGTATTTTATTTGGAGTTAGTTAAACTGTCATCTTGTATTTATTTGAATTTCAATTGATTGTCGTATTTTCACGCTTAGATTACTTATTTATTCCGGGAATTTGATTCTTCCAAGCTTTAGAATTTCAAGACTTCAGCGAAGGCAAGTTATACTTTGATCATCTTGCACCTACTATTTTAAAGTTATTTAAATTCAGTTTTCAAATTATTAAGTGCATGCATACTTTTATTCAAGTATTTTAAATTCCTGTTTAAATGATTAGATATTCCAACTGTCCTTGTATGGCCAATATTGAATATTGAAATGTCATCCCTTGTCCCCATAGATAAATTGTTTGGAAATGCTTAGCAAATGCTTAGACCATGATTTTGATTTTGGGAGGATTTAGCCAAATCTTTACAAACTTGTTTTAACTTGAACCTATGGTATTGTCTTACCATAGAGTTGTTGTAAAGGTGGTTTTACTAAATAAAATAAAGATGGTTTGGACTTGGGCGTAACGGATGAAAGGTGGGTGTAGGTTTATGCACGGTTTAATCTGTTAGGATTAAAGCTCGTGGTTTAATTTGAAAGACGCCTAAGTCAATTAAGGACCGCCTTTGAGCTGCCTTTGCTATGCCAAATCGCATCACCACATGTCCTGTATGGGAAGGACTGGCTTAATAATTTGGGATACCTCATCGATATTCGTGCCATGTTGTATGAGTGGGTGTTGGTTAGACAAGAGTCCCACATGGCGCAAGAGGGGCTCCTGAGGATGGTTAGTCCAATGGAAGCGAAACCTTAGCGGGCATGAGTATTGTGAGGTAGATCATTGTAACGGCCTTGTGATATTTGCTCTGTCACACGCCTTAGGAAGCGTGGATTGGCCGACACAAAGGGTATAATATCTCGTGTGGGTAAAGCTGTACAAACTCTGCAGAGTAGAAAACTATTCGAATAGCCGCGTCCGCGGTCATGGACATGCTAGCAAAGCCACTTTGAGTTAGACTTGCTTTTGGTTTTAAAATGGTTTCAACAGATGTTTTCAGGATGGTTAGTCCTGGTGGGAAATTTGGGCGGTTAGCCATTGTGATTGGAGGATATCCATCACCTTTCTTGGAGGTTATCCACATTATTCCATTGTCATTTAAAATATGATTTTAATTACTGTATGAAAATGGCCTTGCAATCTATTATGATTATTTAAATTAAAACTGCTGCTTTACGCAAGATAACCCTGCCAATGTCCTTTGTTTACCTTATGCATGCATTACAATTCCATATTGGGTGTAACTTGCGAGCACGGTAGTTGTGCTCATGCTTGCTTTATGCAACAAAATTTCAGGAGAAGACTACTATCAGGACGGTGAGGACACCGACGCCTAGGCTACGCCCCTAGACGCATTCATTGCCTGTGGCGGATCGTTCTGGCCTACTACTATCTTTTTATTTCCTCTGTGTTATTTACTTCTTTATTTGGCTTTATGCCCAATTGTATCGAACTCGATTTACTATTAATGAAATGAGAGATTTGGTTATGTTATCATTTTTGTAACTCGTACACCGGAAATCTCGGATGGTGTATGAACACAGAGGGTTCGGATCTTTCGCTCCCGTGTCCGGCAAAAGTGGTATCAGAGCCATGTCGACTGTAGGTCGTGGCCTTAGAATTGTCTTAAGGACTTATTTTCAAAAACTAAAACTATTTTGAGTCTATCCCAAGTCCTTCTCAACCCCTTTCTTTAAAATATTTACTAACTCATCTCCTTCTCAAAATTTTAGATGGCTGAAAGACCGGATGCTACTTCCCACGGAGCCTTTCTATCGATATCGGGCCGAGATACTTTGGGAAATGATGCAAGACTGGTTACCTAAGAGGCCAACTTTCCAAGGATTCAAGTACTGTGGAAGAACAACGGTGTGGAGAGTAGAGGTGCTCATCTACTCCAACCTTGCACCGACACCGCCTTCCACGTCTTTGACGCCCGATCCGCCATGACACCTTTGATGAGGGCATGCAGATGCGGCAAGGAGGCGATTCGCCACCTTCGCTACACCTACGATCATCGCCTTGTGGCACCGGTTTCATTACTACCCGATGCACATTCCGACTCGGCTCGACAGTACTTTCAACTCCGCCAGAGACGAAGATTCTCCCGAGCTGACGCACCAGGTAGATCTGGCTAAGGCGTTGGACTACGCCTATGGGAACACCTTGAATGACTTGCTCACCGCTCAGAACAGGCTACAGGAGGCAGAGGAGAAGCTGAAGACCGTAACTGCAGAGCTAGCTAGCTACAAGGCCGGCCAGGCTAGCTCTAGTGAGCCGGATTATACCCCCAGTACCCCATAGTGGTTATCTTCCCTTTAGCTCGATCTTTAGTTGCGAAGTATGAGCTACTATCTTATTTGTGGTAGCCATAATCTTTGAATAAAATGAATTAATAAAGGAACTTTTTGGAAAAATCTGCTCTTTGTCTTGTGTGCTCTTTGTGTTCTTGGGTCATAGAATTTACCCCTTTAGAACTTCCTATCATCTCATCTCTCCTAAATCTTTGGAGTTCTAGCAGATGGTGACCACCGCACTGCAGCGGGGCGTGTCCGAGGTCGGGCAACGAAGACGCAGACACAGAGGATCCTGCAAAGAACCACCACCGCCACCACCGAAGGACCAGATTACGTCGATGATGGAAAACCGTAATCATCTCGATTAACCTCCTAGCTCGACCCTCGGCCAGCAGAATGTGCGCAGTAACAAATGGATCGCACCACTACCTCCACCTCGCAGAGATTGACCATGGCGGATTTTATGCGATGCGCCCACCGACCTTCTCCAAAGAAAGACAGAGCCGATGGATGCCGATGATCGATCCGCAAAATCGAAGAAGCCGGATGTCACTCGATGTCTCGATCGTGAGAGAGTCCTGTTTGCCTCTCACCACTCACCGGTCCCGCATCGTAATGGTGGGATAACTACAACATTTCCCATCCGATGCGCAGACTATCACTTGAAGGAGTTTGTGCGGGCTTTCCGCCATGCACATATCCCCGCGGATAATGACCTCAAGAAGAAAGAGTTCCACGCGCCAAACAAGGCAACCGCACAAGGTGAATACTGCACAAGTTCAACCAAATTTTGCTCGCTATGCCCCAAAGCAGACGTGGCTAGTGATGAAGAAAGGCAGAAAGGTTCATGGATGGTTTGAACGATGAGATCTCAGTCCAGCTGGTCTCCAACGACTACACTGACTTCCAGCAGTTAGTGAATAAAGCTTTTCGCCAGGAGGCCAAACATCTGCAGATGGAGAACCGCAAGCGGAGGATGGCCGCTCAGAAGTTCAACTCTGGAGGGCAACCCAAGCCTCGCTTTGCTCAGCCTCAGCCACCTCAGAGTGGAAGGTTCCAGTCTTTTGCACCCAGAGCTCCAAGACGCAAGACAAATAGCCCAACTCTTTCGGCTCATAGAATAAAGCATCTGCAGCGAGCCAAAGAAAAGAACCCAACTTCATCAGCAGCAGGAGTGACATGCTTCCATTGCAACGAGACTGGACACTATGCCAACAAGTGCCCGAAGAAGCAGCAGTCTGCAACACCAATCAGGCCAGCATCAGGAGTACCAGCCACCGGCGGCACCCCAAAGCCGGCGGGCCAGTTCACGAAGGGACGTGTGAATCACGTCACAGCAGAGGAAGCTCAGCAAAGACCGGACGTCGCCCTTGGTACGCTTTTTGTTAATTCGATACCAAAGATCGCCTGCTTGATTCCGAGCTTCAGATTCTTTTGTATCCGATAAGTTTGTGGGCAAAATGGGTTACCTATTTCTCCATTAAGTAATCCTATGATAATCCATTCCCGGCTCGTAAATGAGAACCAGCTTCTATGCCCTAATCTTACCCTCGAGATATCCGGAGTTTCCTTCATGGCGATTTGATAGTCTTGCATTCTCAAGGTCCGGATGTAATACTTGGAATGGATCGCTAGCCAAGAATCAAGGACGGATAGATTGTGCCAATAAGTCTATTACTCTCACTAATGAGGAAGGAGTCACAGCTTGAATTCAAGCCCAATACTTGCATCTGAGGAAGTTCCATTCGACTAGCTTGAAGGAGTTAAAGCTTGAAGATATACCAATGGTGCAAGAATTTCCTGACGCTCTTTCCCGATGATTTATCTTAAGATGCCACCAGACAGGACATAATGTTCCTAATTGACTTAGTCCTGTGGACCGCCCAATCTCAAGAGACCCTATAGAATGCCTAGCTAATGAATTGGCAGAGATGAAGAAACAAATTGAAGAGTTGCGGAGCAAAGGATATATTCGCCAAGTTCATCACCTTGGGGCACCATCGCTTTGTCAAGAAGAAGGACAACAAGATGAGGATGTGTGTGGATTACGGATCGCTCAATGAGGTGACAATCAAGAATAAGTATCCGCTATCGAGGATTGACGACTGCTCGATCAATTGAAAGGAGCAAGTGTCTTCTCAAAGATTGATTTGAGATCCGGTTATCACCAATCAAGATCGCACGTAAGATATTCAAGACAAACCTTCACCACCGATATGGATCGACGAGTTTACATAATGTCTTTCGGTTTGACGAACGCCTCGCATTTATGAATATGATGAACAAAGTGTTCATGGAATTCTTGGATAAGTTTGTGGTTGTTTTCATCGATGACATCCTCGCCTCATTCAAGAGTGAAGAAGAACACGGGACCACCTCAGATTGATTTTGGGAAAGCTCGTGGAGAACCAACTTTTATGCCAAATTCAAAGAAGTGCGAATTTTGGCTAAGTCAAGTGGCATTCCTTGGACATATTGTGTCGGCAGGGGAGTTGCAGAGATCCACCAAAGTCGAAGCGGTAATGGATTGGAAACAACCCAAGTCCGGCTCACAGAGGTGAGAAGTTTCCTTGGATTGGTGGGTATTACCGCAGATTCATTGAAGGTTTCTCCAAATTAGCAAGACCAATGACTCAACTTCAAAAAGGAGAAGAAATTTGAATGGACAGATGCTTGCGAGGAGAGTTTCCAAGAGTCAAGACGAGACTAGTTTCAAAGACTGTATTGGTCCTACCAGATATTCATAAAGATTTTGTGATTTTCATGACGCCTCTCCAAGGACTCGGTTGCGTATTGATGCAGGAGGGCAAGGTCAGATCTTACGATCTCGTCGCTTGAGGCCACATGAAGGAATTATCCAACTCATGACCTTGAGCTAGCAAATGCGATTGTGCATGCATTGAAGATCTCAAGGCCATTACCTCATCCAGAATCACCGTGAAGTTTTCACGGATCATAAGAGTCTTAAGTACATATTCACTCGGTCCGACCTTAATCTCCGACAGAGAAGATGGCTAGGATTGATAAAGGATTATGACCTTGAGATCCATTACCATCCCGCAAGGCAAATGTAGTTGCGATGCCCCGAAAGCAGAAGGCGACAGCAATACCATCTTGGTTTAGGAGAATCACCAGAGTTGTATGAAGAATTGAAGCATCCGAACTTGGAGATTGTTGAGCAAGGATGTGTGAATGCTTTGGAAGTTCAACCAACACTTCGTGAGTCGATCAAAGAAAAGCAATTAGTAGATGAAGACATCAAGGAGATCAAGAAGAATATGAGAAGAGGCAAAGCTTGAGATTCACCAAGATGAGGAAGGAACAAGTGGTTCGGGAACCGTGATCTGCGTCATCGGATCGCGAGGATTTAAAGCAATGATTCAAGGAAGCCCATGAGTCGCCTTATTCCATTCACCTCGGCAAGACCAAGATGTACCAGATCTTAAGGAAAGATATTGGTGGGTCAAGATGAAGCGGAAATTGCCGAGTTCAGAGTCTGCTGTGATGTTTGTCACGAGTCAAGGCAGAACATCAAAGACCCGCTGGTTTGTTACAACCGTTACCGATCCCCGAGTGGAAATGGGAAGAAGTTGGTATGGATTTCATCACCGGACTTCCTAGGACTCAGTCAGATGTGATTCCATCTGGGTGATAATTGATCGGTAACTAAAGTAGCTCACTTCCTTCCACCAAGACCACCTACCCGAGCAAAGAAGTTGGCGTAATTGTATATGGCCAAGATAGTCTGTCTGCATGGAGTACCCAAGAAGATCGTGTCCGATAGAGGATCACAGTTTACGTCAAGATTTTGGCAGAGTCTGCATGAAGCTTTGGGAACCAGACTCAATTTCAGCACCGCATATCATCCGCAGACGGATGGCCAGACCGAACGAGTCAACCAGATTCTTGAAGACATGCTTCGAGCTCGCGCTTTGGATTACGAAAAAGTTGGGACAAGAATTTGCCCTATGCAAATTTTCAGATAACAATAGCTACCAAGCCGCCTTCAAATGTCCTCGCTTGAGGCTTTGTATGGCAGAAATGCGTAACTCCGCTTCTATGGGATGAAGTAGGAGAGCATCAGCTTTGGGCGAGTTGATCAAAGAAGCCGAAAGTAAGGTTAAGGCAATAAGAGAGCATCCGAAAGTAGCTCAAACCCGATGAAGAGTTATGCCGATAATCGCTTACGAGAGTTGACCTTGTCAAGGAGATTTTGTCTATCTCCGAGTTACTCCACCCGAGGAGTAAGAAGGTTCGAACCAAATGAAAACTCGCACCCAGATTTGTGGGACCTTACAAGATTTTGGCAAGAAGAGGTGAAGTTGCATATCGCCTTGAGCTACCAAAGATCTTTGTCCACTCAGACACAATGTCTTCCATGTTTCACACCTAAAGAAATGCCTTCGAGTGCTCAAGATCGACCCTTCCGAAAGCATTGATCTTCAAGAGGACCTCACCTATGTGGAGCAACCGATCAAGATTCTCGGACGCCGCAGAGCGTGTCACACGGAACAAGATCATCCGCTCATACAAAGTTCAAGTGGAGCCACCACCTCGAAAGTGAAGCCACTTGGGAGCGGAAGAAGACATTAAAGCCGGGTATCCCCACCTTCTCCACCAATCCTCAATCTCGGGGTCAAGATTCCTTAAGGGGGAGGTTTGTAACAACCCAAAATTTCAATTTTGGTTAAAGTTTAAAACTTATTTGAGTTTGTGAATTTTCTGAAATTTTAAAAGCTTTGTCCTAAATGTTTTAAACCTAAAATAATTTAATTACAAAATTTATTATCAAGTTTAAGTTGGGAATAATTTTATTAAGTCTAAAATGTCTCTAAGGATTTATGAGATTTTTGCAGAATTTTTGGACTCTGCTTTGCTATTTTCTAAGTCTAAAAGGAATTAACCAGATTATTTAAAATAGAAAACTAAAAGAAAACCCTCAGCGGCATGGGCCAAACCCTCACTGACCCATTTTCCCTCAAGGCAGGCCGTCCAAGCTGCCCAAATTTCACCAAGCACCCGCCTCCTCTCTTCCACCATCGGATGCCCATCCGACGGCCAAGACGCTTCCACGCCTCCTCTCTCAAGACCGCTCGGATGAGAACCGACGCCCTGCGTCATCTTCTCCCCAGCAGTCTTCTCAAGACGGTCAAGCCGCCTCGCCATTTTCGCTCACGGCGAAGCCAGAGCTGGTCGCTCCAACCTCCTGCCCTCAAGACACGCAGCGCCGACGACTCGGCGCCCAACCGCCTCGCCCCTTCCTTCTCCTCTCTCGCGGATTCCCCGCCGCCGCCAAGAATCGCCGCCACGATCTCCACTCTCGCCGCCTCGGACCTCCTCGCCTCTATAAAAGGCAATCCGGGTAGCCTCCTCTCACCGCCTCCCGACGCCGCCACTCACCCTCTCTCTCGCTCAGGCTCACCGGAATTGGGAATTTCGCCACGGTCCCGGCTTGAAGCTTGATTACGCCGCCACGAGCCGCCCGCCACCGCCGACCACACCATCGTCTTCTCCGCCGCCTGCGAACCCAGAGCACACCTCTCCTCGCCGAGCGCCACCGGAACGCCTCATCGCTGCCGAGCCCGCTCGCACCGCCGCTTTCACCTCGCCGCCGGCTATCACCGCCACCTCAGTGACCAATCTGTGCATTGTGATCCTCGCAATCCCTCTTCCTCCTCGTGCCCTCGCCGGAGCCCAACTCGCCGCCGTGCTCACGGCCTTAGGGTCCCGCGGCGCCGCTTCGTCCGGCACCGACGTGGCCATGCCACACAGCGCCAACGCGGCGCCACCTCACCAGGACCAACGTGGCGGCCTACGTGGCAACCACGCCACACACACGCCACCTCACTGTGAGCCAAGCCCGTGGACCAAGTCCATATGGACCTAGTCAATCGACACAAGGGCCCCACGCCGTAATTATTTTTTTAAAATCGAGGATTCCGTATACCGACGCCACTTTTATGCATTAATAGATTTTCTTTTAGAAAAATAATTCGGGAAATTGATTAAAAGGCGATTTAGGATTTAAATTGTAAAATTCATAACTTATTCATCCTAGTTCCAAATTAGATGATTCAAATTGCTAAATTCTTAGAAAATTATTATCTAACTAAATAAAATATAATTATTCAATTTGGAGTTCATTTTAGTTCTGTTTTTAGGTGAATGTAATACCTCGGCCTACTCGTATGCGGCCCATGTGGCCCATGAGGAGTTGTGTGGTGGGATTAGTCCCACATTGCTTGTCTAAAGTGAGTTGTACTAGTATATAATGCCTGTTGGGTCCAAACATAGCACCTCCGGGTTAACCCTTTTACACGAAGCGAGGACAAAAGTGTAAGTGGGGTGCTATGTGTGCGCGGGTCCGCCCCTACGGTGGGCTGGGCATTGAGCGGATTTTGGGCTAAGGTGTTACAAGTGGAGCTGAGTGGGAGCAGAGGCAAACTGACTCAGGATGTGAACTGGGTGAGAAATGTTAGGTCGAGTAATCCTAAGGTAGACGAGGCTCCCGACAATATGGCGATAGCGAGTGGGATCCTCAAGAGGCTCGCCATCAGTAGGCCGAAGGTGAACACCTAACTCCATAGGAGTATCCACTACGCGCTGATCAGTGAGACAAGCACAAGTAAAGATATCCTGAATGTACTTCTCCTGGGAGAGATAGTAGCCCTCAATCGTAGAAGTGATCTCAATCCCAAGGAAGTAACGAAGAGGACCCAAATCAGACATCAAGAACTGCTTACTGAGATGCTCCTTCACAAAGGCAATGTACTGAGAGTCATCTCCAATAATGATAATGTCATCCACATATAGAAGGAGGAGCGTCCGACTCTGTGGAGAGGTGTGAACAAAGAGAGCAGGGTTGTGATCACTGGCAGAGAAGCCGGCAGCAGTGACAACAGAGAAGAAGCAGTCAAACTAAGCACGCGAGGCTTGTTTAAGCCTATAGAGAGAACGACGAAGGCGATAAACCATACCATCGAGATGAATACCTGTAGTAGGGCCGATGCGCACCTCCTCACGCAACTCGCCATTGAGAAAGGCATTCTTAACATCCAACTGAGAGATGGATCACTGGCGAACAGAGGCCACAACAAGGAGAGTACAAACAGTGGTCATGTGAGCGACAGGGGCAAAAGTCTCATCGTAGTCGCGACCATGCTCCTGCTGAAAACCACGTGCTACAAGACGAGCCTTGTAGCGCTCAAGGGAACCATCCGAACAGGTCTTGATCTTGTACACCCATTTACACGTGATAGGAGTAACACGCACAGGCAAGGGCATAAGATCCCAAGTGCTAGTGCGCTCCAAAGCAGCAATCTCCTCAGACATCGCGAGCTGCCACTCAGGGTGAGCAGCGGCCTCACGGTAGGTCGTAGGCTCAGAAAGAGTAGCGGCTGCTGGTCAGAGGCTGCAGCGGCCTGATGGTGTGATGATCACGAAGAGCATATCTGGGAGGAGAAGGCGGAGCTGGACCCAGCAATGATGGAGAGGGAGGACTGGGAATAGGGCCTAGCAGAGAAGGAGGCTCAAGAGAGGAAGTAGGAGGCTGAGGACGGCGAGAGTAGTGCAAGGGTAAAGATGGAGCCTCAACAAAAGAGCGGGAAGGAAAATCCGGTGGAGGCGGAACAAATGGAGCCGGAGGAGGAGTAGATGAAGGATGAGGCGAAACAGTGGTGGAAAGCTAAGAGTCGGGAAAAATCAGAAAGGAGATCGACTCAGCAAGAGAATCCGGGCTGACAATGGGGGAATGAGGGTAGTAAGGGCGGGACTCGTCAAAAGTGACATCCCGAGAAATCCTCATCCTACGAGCAACAGGGTCATAGTAACGATAACCCTTATGCTCAAGACTGTAGCTAAGAAAAACACACTCAATCGATCGAAAGCAATACTTTGTGCGCCACGAGGTGGAAGAAGGATTAAAATGACACAAATTAAATCGCGAAGATGACTATACTTTGGAGCTCGACTAAAGAGACGCCAACAGAGTAGAACCTCAAGAGCAAGAGAAGGTCAGAGGTTGATGAGAAAAGCAACAGTAGAAACAGCCTCAGCCTAGAAGTGAGGGGGAACAGAGGAGGCAAGCATGAGAGCGTGAGCGGTCTCAAGCAAGTGACGATATTTACGCTCAGAGACACCATTCTGAGCGTGAGCACCAGGACAAGAGTACTGAGGAAGAGTGCCATGCTCAGCGAGAAAGCGACGCAAAGTAGCAGTGAGATACTCACCAGCAGAGTCAGCACGAAAAACACGAATGACTGAATCAAACCGAAAAGTAACCATGGTGGCGAACATCCGATAAATAGAAAGAACTTGGTCAGGTTTCTGACGTGAAGTAGATCCAAGTATAACGAGAATAATCATCAATAAAGATCACATAATAGCGATGACCCCCTTTTGAAACGAAGGGAGTCGGACCCCAAACATCAGAGTGAACAAGATCAAAAGGACAAGTAGAAATAGAATCACTAGTGGGACAGGGAAGCTGCAGCTGCTTGCCAAGCTTGCAACCCATACAATGTAAAGAGGTGTCCCTGAAATGCACTCCAAGAACACCACGACCGACTAAAGACGATAGACGCGAGCCACAGAGATGACCGAGACGATGGTGCCATCGAGCAAAAGATGTAGTGGAGGACGCAAAGAAGAGCAGAGGTAGTGGTAGTGGTCGATCGGGTCGGTGGAGACAGCGGAAGGAAGATGAAGCCAGTCGAGCTCCCAAAGACGCTGCGAATCATAGCGCCGAGGGCCAGTACCAAGCAGAGTCCCCGTGCGACGGTCCTAAACACAACAAGAGTCAGACTCAAGAACAACACGACAGTCGTGATCAGTGATCTGACCAGCCGACATAAGCTGCATAGTAAGCTGAGGAACATGAGAGACTGCAGGAACATGAAAAGAAGAAGTGAAAAGGGTGCCTCAGCCGGTAACAGGAAGGGAGGTACCATCTGCAGTTTGAACAGTGGAAGAAAATCCTGTGGACCGCACAGAAGTAAGGTGGGTAGAATATGGTGTCATGTGAAAAGAAGCACCAGAGTCCAAGATCCACGGAGACAAGATACCTGACAAGGGAGGAGGCGGAGGCGGAGGCGGAGGTGGAGGCGAGGAAGACTGCTGAGAAGCAAGAGCCAGACGAGCAGAACCCGAGGAGTATGAGGACGAGCCGACACCGAGGCGCTGAAGCAGTGAGAGGAGCTGCTGTGTGGCGTCACCAGAGGAGCCCTGGCGAGAGAGGCCATCTCTTGAGGGAGAGGAACCTCCAGAGCCCTTCGGGGGACGTCCACCCCGACGACTCTGGTCCCTCCTCTGCTTGTAACAATCCTGACACTGTGGCCGGGCACGACGACAAGAGGTGCAGTAGACCAGCAGAGAAGCAAAGAACCACAGGAGGAGCTGGGGGAGGGATCACGGTCGGTGCTAAAGGAGCAGTAGCAACCACCGGAGGAGCAGGAGCTGAAGCAGACAAGACAGATCAGATCCGAGCCACGCCACGGTGATTTAGTCTCTCAAGACGCGACAACAGGAGGGCCTCCACCAAGCTCTCAAGGCGTGGTGGTGAGTCAGAGCCGAGCGCCAAGCATAGCCTCGAACTTAGGCCGAGACGCTTAGGAAGTCGAGAGATGGTGAGTCTCCGGTGAGCGCGAGCCAAGACACAAGCAGGACAGTCCGGCGCATATTCGCCCCAGAGAGTCAAGCCGACGCCACACCTCGGCAACCTTCCGTAGAAGTCATCAACGGGGGCATCGAGCTGCTGAAGAGAGTGTGCTTGATGCACAACTGAGAGATACATAGCATCGCTCGTCGGCTGATAGTGAGCTCGGAGGCGCTCCCACATAAGCTGTGTCGTAGGCAGCTCCGCTACATCCATGGAGATGGTCACGGGCATGATACCCACCAGGATGGCAGTAGCACGAGCCTCGGCCTCCTGCCAGCGCTCGTAGGTGTTCAGCTCATACTGGTAGAGCTTTAGCGCCTCCTCCAGTGCACCATTGTCGACCTCCTGAGCCACCTTATCCGCACCAGCAGAGGGAGCGGGCAGTGCGGGCGGTGTAGGACGAGGCGGACATGGCTGCTCACCAGTGAGATGACCCCAGAGACACTGGCTGTTGAGGTGGATCCTCAGGTGAACGGCCCACTCCCGGAAGTTCGTCCCATCAAACCGAACTGGGGGGAGCGAGATGGCAAAGGAGCCTCCGGTAGAAGCCATCTTCAACCTTTTTCTTTCTTTCTTTCTTTTTTTTCTTTTTTTCTTTCTTTTTCTTTCTTCTTTTTTCTTCTTTTTTCTTTTCTTTTTCTTTGCCTTCTTCTTTTTCGGTTGGGCGGCTCACCAAGAGACGGCTCGCAAGGAGCACGACGGAGGGGGAGGGAACTTTAGGTTCCCTCCGAGTGGCGACGGCGGCGGCAGAATCGCGACGGCCGAGCGGCGGCGCGTGAGCGGTGACGCTGGCGGCGCAAGGAGTCGGCGGCGGGTAAGCACCGGCGGCGGGGCGAGCCCGAGCGGCGACGGCAAAGCGCGGCGGGCGAAAGACGGCAAAGCGGCAGCGGCGGCCGGCAAGCACGAGCAGTGTCGGCAAGCGGCGGCGAGGGCGAGAGGATCACCAGATCCGGGGCCGGAGGTCGGTGAGGCGGCAACAAGGGCATGTGCGGCGGCGGCGGGGGAAAGGGGAGGAAGGCGTGGAGCCGGCGCTAGAGATGACTAGATCCGGCTCTGGAGGCCGGCGTGGAGGCGGCGGCGGCGGCTACAGTGGCGGCGGTGGCGGCTGGTGGCTAAGAGGTAGGGTTTCAAAACCCTAGCTCTGATACCATGTTTGAATATATCCTCTAGTATATTCCAATGGGCCAAAGGCCAATATATAGGATGTACAAGGTGGGAACAAATGCAAATAACACCCTACACAATATATATATCTAACAATTTAAAGTTATCGGTAGTACTGAAATATAGTTTTGGGTTACTACCAGATGGTGAAGGAACACCTTCTACAACCAGATGCTCAGGAAAAAAGTTGGCTTTTGGATGGGTACCCAACAAGCTATTTGGAGGCACTGGAAACTCTTGTAATCCGGCCTAACATTTTCGTTCTATTGGATGTAAGTACCCAATTAGATCAAATTATTGACATGTAATACAAATTCCAAAACATATTTGATCTTTAGACTACAGAATTTGTCACCATTATGCCATAGTACTTGTAGTACTGATTATATTTCTTTGAAGTTTGAACACTCCTTGCAGTTTTTTTTATTTAGAGATAAATATAGTTTCTTTCTTTAGCAAGTTACATAATAAAATTTAGATGTTCACCCTTTTCAGAATAAATAAGATTCACAATTTTTATTCCAGCCTTTTACAGTCATTACTTGTGCTAAGTGCTAACACTGGAATATTATTATGCATTGAATATTTTTCATTCTTTATCTATCGCATTGAAATGAACTGCAATTTAGTCATTAGATTTCAGAAATGGAGAATGTACAAATATTAGCTCATTTTTTTGCCAATGTAGGTTCCAGATGAAATTATTGTTGAAAGGGTGGTTGAGAGACAACTTGATCCTGTAACAGGGAAAATATACGATCTAAAGTATTCTCCAGCAGAGAATGAAGACATTGCTTCAAGGCTTACACAAAGATTTGATGATACAGAAGAGAAGGTACATGCTTCTTCAAATTATCAGTACAGAGAAATGGCAAACATAGTTGTGCATTTATCATTAGACAGGGTGGAGGTGCTCATTTGTTATTAGACATGCTGAACATAGTGTTACTACAACATGTTTTTTTTTGTCTCTTACTAATTGAAACTAGCTTGACGTACATTATCATGTGCTCGTGGACCATACATTCATGTGAGTGTGTGTATATATTCACATCCACTGGGTACGCTGGACATTGATGGTATGAAAGTTGTACATTGGTAGTGTGCAAGACCTTGCAATGATCAAGGTTATTAAGTCATAAAGTCGAGTCGAGTTGCAAGAGGGGCGACTTGTCGACCGACTAGTCGCAACTAGCCACGACTAGTCCACAGACTACAGAGTATTTAAACAGGGCATGTAATATACTAAGTTGTATAACAATTAAACACATATACATATTGTAAATCATGAAATAAAGAGAACAACAACATAATCACAATGATGAGTTGATGACTTAATCGTTTTGATCATAGCAAATCTTTCTTGATAAATGACTTTCTTTGAAATTGAAGTCGGGCAGCTAGCAAATCTTGATTAGTCGCGACTAGTCGGCAAGTCGGGCGATTAGCCCTCCTAGTCGAGTCGATGACTCTAGTCGGAGGTTGTGTACCGACTTGTCGACTAATCGTCGACTAGTCACGACTAGTCGTGCGACTTAATAACAGTGGCAATGATGTAGTGATGTCAAAGAGTTACTTTGAGCTGATGGTGTGCTGTGATTCTTGTGATCGTGGAGGATAATTGTGAATTTAGGTGGTAGAGTTACTGATGTAGTATGCCAGTTCTTGAACTGCACATTATGATGATGGAACTTTGCATAGAGTGTCCATTCAGTTTTATTCTTCTTTTTCCATTAGATATTTCTCATCAATTACTTATCTGTTTATGTACAAGACGGTGTTATCAGAATCTAATTTACACATGTGGGCTTCCTTTCTTTTATAGATTAGGTTGAGGTTGCAGACTCATTATCAAAATGTCGAGTCCTTTA
Source organism: Phyllostachys edulis (assembly GCA_036346405.1). NCBI lineage: Eukaryota > Viridiplantae > Streptophyta > Magnoliopsida > Poales > Poaceae > Phyllostachys > Phyllostachys edulis. The sequence continues at coordinate 18,964,609 of CM070567.1, forward strand.
TATCAATATATGAAGATGTTATAGTCAAAGTAGGCAATTTATTTCTTTTGAATTGAGAACTCTCTGCCTGATTGGTTAGCTCAAGGTTGATATGCTATCCTGCTTTTTGTTGTCTATATTTCGTGGAGTTATCCAATCACAGATTAATATGATGTCCCGAACTGCTATGCATAGCTTTTTGTTATGCTACTTAGATAGAGTAACCCTTATCATTGTTAATTTCCTTGTTCCTCGTGGCATTCTTATGATTCTATTTCTCTGTACAGTTTTAGCTTTTGTTGATGTTATGCTCTGCTGTATCTTCAACTTTAGCTACACATTCTTTTTTTTCTATTATTTGATATGTTGTTATTGGTATGGTATTCACTACTTCTACTCATGTAGGATAAAGAGTAACATACAAAAATCATTGATTAAATGATGCTAAATCATACTGTACACATGTTCATAGATGGTGGTGGTATCAGAGAATGCTGATTATTTGTTTGCGTCTATTTGGGCATGATGTTGTTTCTTTCAAAAGTCCCCCACTACTGTGTAGTTTTCAATACTTTAGGTTGTCGCGATGTACAACACTGCTAACAATACAACTTTAGGATTTGTACTTTTTCACTTTTTTGGAGAGCATAGAAGCACAGCTTGGCTCGATATCGTCTTGTTTTCTTTAGGCATGTTTGTACCATCCAAACAAGCATGATATCAAATTATACTAGCTATGTCAACACTCACCAGGGAAAATGCTATAGGTATAACGTAAACTATATCCAAGTCTAATTTTCTATTTTTGACAAATAAGCAAGATGGGCAATACCTCTGGCCATCTGATCCAAGCTGTGAGCAAGTATTTGATTCACTTGCCATGGTTGCTAGGCACACAACTTTGCCTCTTTTGGAAGCTCTTCTTCGGTGAAGAGAAAGGTATGCTGATTGACCCTGAGTCCTGAGAACTCCACCCTGGTAGTCTTAGATTTCCATTATGTCGCATTGAGCTTTCAGATTTATTGCTTACTGCTTCCTAAGAAATGTTGTTGAACAACTCTAGAAATTCTCTACAGTCTTTTACCTTTTACCGAAGTATTGTTCTGCACTATTCCGTAGTGAATCACCAAAAGGTGCCCATGATGCCTCGACATACCAAAAGAAGGTTTGTTACTAATCGACCATGTCCTTATCCTTAAAAGGAACCACTTTGTTTTGCACCAAAATTAGGTATCAATACAGCACAAACATTGTATTACTCTTTCATACCTTCATAGTACTCCTGCATACTGCCAATTGGCTCAGCAAATTTTTTCGTTGTACTATTGCCCCGGTGCGCAAATGCACGCAATGGGATACTAGTATGATTTATGACTCGGAACAACACAATGAAATCGATCGATTGCTTGCTGCAAGTGTTACACTACATTGGTAATGAAGAACAAGTTGAGAAAACAAGCCATATTGTGGCTGATTGGATGTACAACATTTTCCCCTAACAACACTATGGCAAGACAATGGCAGTCAAGATACCATAGATAAGCATTTCCATCTAGGGGAACCCCATGGTGCCGTTGCAGGTGGTTGCTGTACAGATGGGCCTGCATCAATCCAAGCATTTGGCACTGAGGATGCAGACAGCAGACTGGAGATAAATATCGGAGAATTGGCCTTTGTATCCCGCAACAAGTGAAGAGAGCGCTTTCAGTCCTTAACAAGCACGAACTCTTCAGTTTGTTGTCGTATCCGTGTTGGACAGCGTGTCCGACACTGACACACCGCGGACACATGTCGGCCAATTAAACGGTTAAGAAATCATGGATTAGGGGTAGATTGGCATAATACCGAAAGTACCCCAGTGGGTTTTAGTCTTTAAATAGGATCTTTTTGTACTTAGAAAGAGTTCGATCAATTAAAAAAGAGGTTCCCCATGATAACATCCCAAATTTTGAGTTCATTTCAAACCTTTAAAAATAAAAATAACCATTTGAATTTTCCTTGGTTAAGTCAAAGCATAAATTGAATTTTCATAAATCAGAATAATTTAATGTGATTAATCTAAACTTCAATTAAATTAAAAGCTGTTTTATTTGGGTTCCTTGAGTTCTAGAGTACTTTTTTGGAATTTTCTAGGATTTTTTGGAGTTTATTTGTTATTTCTTTGAGCTCGGTTTGCTTTAATCCTTTTTCTGAAATTTGGAAATCTTTTTTTTTTCCAGATTTCCCTTTTGGGCTGATTTCTTTTTCCCTGACCCAACTTCCTTCACCACATTTCTTTTTTCCTCTCGCCAAGCGCAAGCAATTACTGACCCCACCGCCTCCTCCTCCTCTCTATATTCCGAGTGGGGCCACCTGCTTCCTTCCTCCTTTCCTTCTTCCTCCCGCCAGCTCCACCCGTGTCTAACTCCGACACACCGTGTCACTGGCCTACATGCAAACTCTCCCATCCCAGCCTATTTAGGTGCGCCTTCTGCGTCCTTTTGTTTGCCCTGAGGACCTCTTCCATTTGCCTTAGCCACCGGCCTCATGGTCATCTTCGTCTCGCCGGAATCTGCCGAAGAAGCCGCCGCTGCCGCAAGTACTCCATCGTCTATTCCACCGCCATCCGTCGTCCTCTATCCGTGCCTCAACCACTGTTGAGTTTGCCCCTCCACATTCTACATCGTGCTCCCATCGCCGTCCCCAGAGGATCATGTTGGACCAAAGAGGCGACTAGAGGGGGGAGGGGTGAATAGGAGCACGATCTCTTTTTCTCCTTGATCGAATTCAACACTCTTTTCACTCCGATAGCTTTGAAGATCAATATACAAGCATAGCAGAAGACTTGTATTGAATCCAATCAAAACCCTGAAGCAAATAGACCAAAATTACAAAAAACTCAGAGTTGGGCGGTCAGATCTCTCACCAGGGGTAGTCTAACCGCTCACCATGGGCGGTCTGACCTCTAGCTACATGGCGGTCTGACCTCTAGGCCAATGAATAGTAAAATCAACATGAACTCAAAATCACAAATTGGTCTAACTTTTTATCCACAACTCCAAACTTCACAAAACTTGAAACATACCTTTTTTAGGATGCCAGGAACCTATTCCAATCAACGATCATGAAGATCATTGCTAAAGTTCCGACCTTTTTCCGTTTGAGTGAAGGTTGCTTCAAAACCGATCAAAATACTTTGGTAAAAGGTAAAAGACTGTAGAGAATTCCCGGGCAGAAGTTCTTCACAACTTGACCCATGTTAGCCAAAACATGTATCATGCAACATCTATGCAATGAAACCCATGAACTTGACCTAACCAACAGACATCGCTGCCAAGCTGGCCGATGAACAAGTCAAAACTGGTCAGACCGCCCTCTGGCCGATCTGACCGCCCAGCAGGGACTTAGCTAAAATTTCCTCCCTGAAAATCTGAAACTCTCTGGAAATTTGCAAATGAATAGATCTTTTGACTCGAAGCTCCAAAAATTATGAGACCAAGTGTAGAAAAATCCCCTTTCTTGCCTACACCCTCTATTTTTGGCCCAGCTCCAAACTCAAAAGTCCCTTGTGGCCGATCAGACCGCCGCCTCTTGGTCGGTCAGACCGCCAGCCACCTGGCCAAAGCTAGGGCCAGTCTGATCGCCAGAGGTGGCTGGTCAGATCGCCACATAGGCCGGTCTGACCGCTGCCTCTTAGCTGATCTGACCACCTACAGCCTGACAACACCAGGACTTTACCGAAAATGAGGGTTTTTCCAAACACCTTGATGCTATTGCCAATTGTTCAACACATTAAGATTAGGATCATATCCACATGATCTCCACAGATCGTCACTTCGCTGTTGCCTCTTCTTCCCCAAAACCGTCCGCGCTGCCCACCACCCGATCTAGCCGCTGGTGAGCTTCCTAGTCCTTTCGTGTGCGTCGTCACGTATTCCCGGGTCTCCTCTTTTGATCCCCTCCCTTCTTGTCCTCTCTCCGTCGCCGAGGTGCCCTGTCGCCACCACATTTTCTACCTCGCCGCTGGTCTCCGTCGCGCCGCCCCTCTCGTCCTTCTCTGGCCGCCCCGCTTGTCCCATCGTGATCTCCGTACCACTGTTGTCCTCATGCTCACCTTGGTTTCCCTAGGGAGTCGCCGAGTCGTTGTTTCCGTCACCACCAGAAGCTTCTTCTCCCCCGCTGCCGACGAGTCGCCGCTGCCCTTGCCACACCACCGCCACCCAAAGGACACTCTCCTCGCCGAGGTTCCGTTTTGCCCTTCGCCGCCACCTACCTCGCTACCGTTTGTTGTCGCCACCAACGCCATCGCCGTTGGACATGCCTCCTCTATTCTTCCTCTCTCTGTAGCTAACTCTCTCTCTTACATGTGGGCCACCCATGTCAGCTTCCTCTCTCAGTGTTTCTTTTTCTCTCTACCACCTCGGTCCCACATGTCAATATCTTTCTTCCTCTTTCTTTCACTGACAAGTGGACCCCACTTGTCAGTGTCTTTTTTCCATTTCCATTTCTTTTTTCTTTATCTTTTCAGCCGAAGGAATATTATCTAGAATATTCTTTTCTCTCTCTTTTTTCCTTTCTAGCAAATCTTCTGAGAGTCTGTTCTCCTTCATCCGAACTCCGATTCAGTCCGTTCAAGCTCCTAAATTCATTTAAAATTGAGCTCTTTCTTCTAGAGTTGGTTTCGCTATTTTTGGATTTTTAAATTTTCTTTTGGATTTATTTGTGCTTCGCGTGTTGTCTTCTCTCTCGTTAGACGATTTGTTTCAAGGAACATAAGCAGAAGCAAGCTTTGAAGATCTAAGTATGGTAACTGAGCAAAGCTAAGGCAAGTCATAGTCCCTTGATCATGTTGAACCTATGATTTCAAAATTATATTGTTTTATATCAAATTGCATGCTATCTTTATATCAACTGTTTTGGGAGTAATTAATGACCTATTTGTCATTATGCCACCTTTGATTATTTGAATACCATGAATCATTTGTCACCATAGGATGGTCATTATTAGTTGGACATATTTATATCACCAACATGGGTTGTCGCAGAGAAGCTTAATCATGCTTAGTTGTATGATGCGTTCATGTCACTTGTTCAATAATGTTAAATTTGACTTAATGAGATATGTAATTGTGGCGGGTAGCCACTGTTGTTAAAATTTATGTGCCATGACAGGGTATGTCATTGGTCTTGGTTGAACAAAATGATTTCCGCTCAGACGAGTGATCGTGCAGTAAAGGGGGTACGGTTAGCACATTGTTGGGTTGTGGTAAACTCGCCTGAGTAATTGTCAAGGACTTAATCTTGGACGTATACTCAGAGTGGCGCAAGAGGGGGCCCTGTCTAGTCGTGATGACATTCAGTGTTGAAACCTTAGCTGGCAGAACTGGGTTGGCAAGGAGCTTTGTAGAGGCCTTGTGATAATCACTTAGTTGCGCACCTACGGAAGTGTGTGAATGGATATTATAAGTTGATTTATCATTTGTGGATAAAGCTGTACAATCTCTGTAGAGTTAAAACTGTTTAAACAGTCGTGTCCTCGGTAATAGATAATGCTTGGTGATTTCACATGAAAGGTAGAGTTTCTTTATAAAAATGAGTCGAAGTGTGAATGAGAAGTTCACTTGGTGAATATAATGTTCTCTCGGTGGATGAGAGGTTCACTTGGTGGTTTGGTTGCGAAGCGAAAGGGAGGTTCATTGGTTGTCTCAAAGCAATTGTTTATTTATTTATTATTCCTTTCAATTACGCATTGCAATCTATTTACTGTAATTACCATCAATACTACTTTCTGTAAAAGAACCATGCAACTAGTCCTTTATTTAAGCCTTACATGAATATTAATTGCATATTGTTTCTCTACGATTTGTTGAGTACTTTATGTACTTGCAGCTTTAAACTTTGTTGTTCAGTTGAAGAGTATCAAGCTGCTCAAGAGTTCTACAAAGATGAGTCCTTTGAAGGTTTTGCGAAGTAGGATGCGTTGTCCACTTGATTGCCTGTGGGCATGTTGATTGGCCTTTTCAAGTTTCCTATTCCGTTGCAAGAGTTTATTTGCTTCGTTAGCCCTACATGACACGTTAAGTAAACGTTGACCATAAAGTCCAGTTATTATTACTATTTGTTATTTTCAGATCTTTTTAGTTAAATCGATAAATGGATGGTATTTCATCGATGTTTCCTGTGTAAGCTAGTTACTGATCTGGGACTAGTTCAAAATACATAGAGGGTTTCAAATGTGTAAATCCGGGTGCCGATACCCATATTGTCGCTCCATCTATTTGTCTCTCTGTTGATTGTCTATTATTTGGTGATTAGTTGATTGGTTCCTGCGACTACTATATTCTTCGACACGTTATCAGCACGAATCGCTCTACATGTCCGAATCGGTATGTTGTCGGGATTCCATCTTTCAATCTCTAATTTCGCTATGAATTAATCCGGTAGATTAATTTTGCTTGAATCTGTTTAGATCTATTAACTGCTAATTAGCCATTAGATTAATTAGCGTTCTAAATCGAGATTAGAGTCTTGTAGATGGATTATCGCTCATCGGCATCGCTCGCATAAAAAATCGATATGTTGACCTGCCGGAGTCGAATCGTCGGCGCTAACGCCGCCGCAGCAGTTAAACGCCGATTCATCCGTGTCGCCGTCGGCAATCGCGTCGCCCAAGGCCGACCCCGCACTCCCTGAGGCCGTACCTCCATGCCTGTGCACGCTATGTGTTTGCGGGTCTCCGCCAGATTCCACGGCAGGCGCACAGACTCGCCGCACTGCTCGTGCCCGCCGCGTGTGTCCGTATCGTTGCGCTTGCTGCACGCCGCCATGCGTGCACCCGTCGAGCCATCGCGGTCGAGCTACCCCCATGGCCCCTCACGCCCGCCGCGCGCCATGCCGGTCGTGCTCCCACGACGCTTGCATACGCAGCGTTAATCGCTTTCAAGACTGTGCATGACGCGCCAATCGCTGCCGCCATTGAGGACATGGGCAAGGGAAACCCTAAAAAAACCCCACCCCTTTGCGAGCAAGTTGGGTAACCTTATGGGCTGGGGTGGCCCATGAAATTCCGGGAAGAAAAAAGGGAAAGCCTGGAAAATTTGCAAAATGGCCCTTGAAAATTTTGACAATTACGAGGAAATTTTTGCGACCCCCCTGCCCACCGGAGTTTTGGGAAATTACGATGATTTTTGGTTTTTTTATATATTCTTGCAGAATAACCCCTCGGGAATCGATTTTGTGATAGATTAGTATGATTCATGGTTATTGTATATTTTAGACCCTTAGTTTATGGTTATTTGCTTTAATATTATTTATTTTTATGCAATAAACTTAAATAATCCTAAAAACATGGTTTTTAGGCAAATGAGCTTCCATAAGTTGTGAAACTTTAGACTTAGCGCACCCTGGAAGTTTCATAACAATGGGTTTTATTTTCCCTATCTTTACTTCCTGAATTTTTTTTCTGTCATATTGATAATTCTGAAAATTATCCATATGCCTCATTAATTAGCAGAAAATCATAATAATTGCTAGGAAAATTCTGGAAAATTCATTAAAAAAATCTCAGGATAGATGTTAAACCAATCTTTCCTGATTTCACAATATTCATGCTTTAGATTCTATTTTACCTGTAGTAAAAATGAACATTGTATGAACCTAATGTAGGAGATGTCAGACATTGCAAAGAAAGAATTCGCTGAGCTTGCCCTGAATGGCAACAACTACCTCACCAGGTTGATGGACGTAAAGATCAGCCTGAAGTCTCGATCTCTTGGAGCCACCATCACCGAGCCAGAAGCTGGCGCCCCTACCATCCTTGAGGCCGCCAAGTATGCGACCCTACACTTCCTGAGGCACCATTTCCATACATATCTGAAGTCTGAATATTTAATGAAGGAGGATCCACTGGCATTGTGGAATTCCCTGAAGGAACACTACAACCAGCAGAGATCTATCTTACTCCTAGAAGCACAATGAGAATGGACTAACTTGCATTTTCAGGATTTTAAGATCGTGGCAGCATATAACTCTGCCATGCACAAACTCATCTCCAAATTGAGGTTCTGTAACTAGAGAGTTACAGAAGTCGATATGATAGAGAAGACTTTGTGCATCTTCTACCCCAATATGTGTGTACTGTAGCAACAGTACCGCAATGCGAAGTACTTGAAATACTCTGAGCTAATGTACACTCTGCTGGTAGCAGAGAAACATGTAGAACTTCTGATGGAAAAACCATTAGATACGTCCTACTAGGACGATGGCTGTGCTTGAAGCACATGCTAATGCTTAGTAGGCTAGCAGAAGTTAGGACCGCAAAAAAGGTCCAAAATAGAATGAAGGTAAATGGAAGAAGGTCGGGCTGCAGAGAGGTAGGGGCAAAACCCATGGTAGACAATCAGGCAAAAGGAGGCCCTAGAAGTAAGAATCAAGTAGCAAGACTGCCCATCCCCCCCATACATGTTTTAGATCTAATTACACTGGCCATTGGTCACACACTTGCCACACCCCGCAACATTTGGTGAATCTCTACATGCAATCCACGGGTAGAGTCAAGAAGACTCAGGGGAACAAAGTTGAGGCTCACTTCGCCGCTCAGCCTGCTCTGACTGGACCGTCTCCTAGCTAAGACGTTGAGAAGACTGATTACACGATTCTTGATGATGCAGCTCAGGGAGAAGGCACCTCCATGGATTACAACGATCTTCTTGGGTTGGAGCTCCTGGACCGCCATAAGGACAGCCAGGATCTAAATGGAGAGCTGAAGCAATCTCTTTAGATGATTTTTTGTACACCAGTTTAGTTTTAGTTCCCGATGAAAATTGGTTTATTCATGCTCATGTTGAGCATTTATCTTTTATTATTTGCTTAGGCTGAACTCTTGGCATTGTTATCTTTCCATATTATTCAATTCATTATTTTTATTGGTCTATGCTTGTTCTACATTTCGAACTATATTTCCTGTTGAATAATTGTTTGATTATAAATCATGTTTTAAATATAGAACAACTCAGTGCAATCCAATGGCGGAAGAGGAAATCTGTCTTGTAGACAGTTGCACCACTAATTCAATTTTTTAGGGAAACTAAATATTTCCAGACATTACCTAAGAAAACTGGGAATATTACCACCATCACCAGTAGTGATGCTCTTATTGTCGGCACTAGAAGGGCCATTATAGTTCTCCCTATGGGTACTTGTATAACGGTTGAGGATGCTCTTCTGTATCCCGAATCTAAATGTACCCTTCTCAGTTTTAAAGACATTCGTCTAAACGGATTTCATGTAGAAACCGATAATGAGAATGGTACATAATACCTACTCATGACTAAGTCTAATACTTTAATGGATGCTAGAAGCAAGTGGTTTAAAAACTCCCTTCTTTCTCATCAGGATTGTACTATACTTATATAAAATCTGAAGTTTATGTTGTGATGAAAACAATTCTTAAGCACCCAGAAATTTTTAAGATCTACCATGATCATCTGGGTCATCGTGGTTTGGGTATGATGCGAAAAGTTATTAATAATTCTGTTGGCTATAACATAAAAACTACAGACTTTCGTAGACCTGAAGATTTCATGTGCCCTGCTTGTGCCAAAGGGAAGTTAATTACTAGAACCTCTTATCTGAAACTAAGAGATGAATCACCAAGTTTTCTGGAGAGAATTCAAGGTGATATTTGTGAACCCATCCAACCCCTGTTGGGCCCCTTTAGATATTTTATGGCCCTTTTAGATGCCTCTACTAGATGGTCCCATGTTTGCTTGCTGTCTATATGAAACCATGCTTTTGCAAAGTTAATTGTCCAAATAATCAGATTAAGAACCAACTTTCTAGATGAACAGATTAAGTCTATTCGAATGGACAATGCTGGCAAGTTTACCTCAAAGGCATTTAATAATTATTGTATGGCTCTAGGCATTAAAGTAGAGCACTCAGTACCACATGTCCACACTCAAAATGACCTCGCAGAGTCATTAATTAAAAGAATAAAAATTATTTCTATGCCACTCTTACAAAATTGTAGGCTGCCCACTAGTTGTTGGGGCCACGCAGTGCTACATGCTGCTACATTAATCCAACTCAGATCATCTGCATATCACTCAATTCCCCCCTTACAATTAGTGCGTAGAAAAGAACCAAGTATTTCTCATCTGTGAAAATTCGGCTATGCTGTATATGTGCCAATTTCACCACCACAACGTACAACCATGGGCCCTCACCGGAAGTTGGAGATCTATGTAGGTTTTGAATCTCCGTCAATTATTAAATATCTAGAGCCTATGACAGGGGATCTGCACACAGCTCGGTACACTGATTGTATTTTTGATGTGGACAATTTCCCAGCATTAGGGGGAGGAAGGTACCACTCTAAAGAATGCCAAGAAATATATTGGAATGTCACTGGCATTCAGTCCTTAGACCCACACACCAAAGACTCGGAACTGAAAGTTCGGAGAATAATAGATTTACAACAAATAGCTAATAATCTACCAGATGCCTTCACTAATCTTAAGGGAGTGACAAAATCACAAATACCTACAGTAAATGCACCAGAGAGAGTGGAAGTACCCCAGATGGAAACTGAATCCACTCATACCCCTCATGCAAAGAAGAGGGAGAGACCTTCGGGCGCACATGACTTAATTCCGTAGAGACGTCTGTAGAAACAAAGAACCGAACAAGATGAATCACTCCATAAGATAGTTGAAGAAACTCAACCTAATGTTGATAAAATCTCTAAAGTGACCCATCCTAAGGATGGTAACCCCATCAAAAATTTGCAAGCACAATCTGACGCTGGGAGATCGGAACACTCAGACTCCATCATTGTGGGAAATCACGAGGAGCTGGAAGAAATAAATGAATAATTTTTCACAAATTATGTTGACTCAGGAGAGTCATATAAAATAAAGACTACAGTTGTCGACATATATTTTGCTTCTAAAATTGCTAAAACTTTTGAACTAGATCCAGAACCTAAGTCCATGGCGGAGTGCTAGAAGCGCTCAGATTGGGTCAAATGAAAAGAAGCAATTAAGGAAGAATTACATTCGCTAAATAAATGAAAAGTATTCGGTCATGTTGCCCGAACACCTCCTAAAGTGTTCCCTGTAGGATCAAAATGGGTTTTCATCCAGAAGAGAAATGAGAACAATCAGGTGGTAAGATATAAAGCCAGGCTTGTAGCACAAGGGTTCACGCAGAGACCCGCCATCGATTACGATGAAACCTACTCACCTGTGATGAGTGGAACCACGTTCTGATACTTAATATCAATGGCAACTTGCATGAATTTAACAATGTAGTTGATCGATGTAGTGACTGTATATTTATATGGGAGTCCCCGAAGGAGTCAAAACTCCAAATCCTAATAAAACTAATCGCAACATGTATAGCGTCAAACTGCAGAGGTCGCTGTACGGATTGAAGCAGCTGAGAATAATGTGGTACAACCGACTAAGTGACTTTCTCCTGAAGAAGGGTTACTCAAATAACGATGATTGTCCCTGCGTGCTTATAAAGAAGTCCCAGAGTGGATTTTGTATCATCTCAATTTATGTCGATGATCTGAATATAATCGGAACCGCAGAGGACATAAAGGAAGCAAGTTGTTACCTTGTGACGGAGTTTGAGATGAAAGACTTGAGTAAAACCAAGTATTGCTTAGGCTTGCAAGTCTTTGCCTATTGGAATGAAGCGGTTTGGAGTGTTGTAGAGATTAGGAGGAGAATCCCCTGAATCATGATCTACTTAAGGTCCTGAAGTTTTACCTTAATCCTGAAGATTAACACAGAAGGTAGAGAGGCTGCACTCTTTTTCCCTTAATGAATTTTTGTTGAAGATTTCTCACATAAAGGCTTTTAATGAGACAAAGATGCAATATAACTTGCAGATGCAATGTACTCTTTTATCTGATTTCTTTTTTCCCACTGGGTTTTTGGGAGGAGTTTTTAATAAGACATATGCATGACACAATATTCGGCTAAGGGGGAGTGTTAAGAAACCTTGGATTAGAGGTTGACGAGCATAATATCGAAACTACCTCCGATAGGTTTTACTCTTTAAATAGGACCTCCTTGTACTCAGAAAGAGATCGATCAATTAAAAAAAGAGGTTCTCCCATATTATGTCTCTATTTATTTGTCTCTTTGTTGATTGTCTATTATTTAGTGATTGGTAGATTGGTTCATGCGACTACTACGTTCTTCAACATAAACAACAATTTTTAATTTTTAAAATTTCCAACACTTGTCAGATATAGCTTGGACACATATTTGACACGACCAAGCCGACCCACCTCAACTCATAATCCTAGCTCCTCTCAATCCCAATCCCCCCGACCCCGTACCCTGTTCCCCACACGCTGCCTTAGTCCCCTGACGCGCCCTCTCACCCTCGCTGCGTCGTCGACTCACCACACCTCTTCCCTCTCCGGCGACCAGCAGGCAACAACACGCCGCCTCTCGCTGACTCCTAGGTTAATGGAATTATGAATTTCTGGTAATTGTATTAATATGAACAATTGCACATATCATGAACTGACTGAAAGAAGAATAAAAAGGCAAAGGTTATTTTTGAGAGGTACATGTTCCTAGTTTATTTTACACTGTACATTATTTCAGTTTGACAAGCATGTAGAAAACTAAAAAATAATACACATGTGTATATTATTCTTATTATTTAAATATATATAGTCGTGTCGCTTTCTGAGAAAATGACGAATCTCCGTGTCCATGCATCATAGCTGAAACCTTGCTTCAGCTTCAGCCAGACAGGGAGAGCTTTGCTACTTTACAGATTCGCTCCTCCCCTCTTCCCTTGCTAAGGAAAAGCCTGATATGCAACATCAACACATTGAAGACAATGAGGAATTGAACAGAAACAGTGGCCGAGAGATGTCAGGTTACTCGATAAAGCACCTATTTGTGGAAGCATGAACCATGATGTTCCCACCAATGGGTTTGATCTGTGGCCCAGCAAACATTGCAGCACCATTCATTTGGGCCACCACTTGCTTAGTGATTACCACTGCCACTCCAAACTAGAGCGAGCAAACAAAATCAAATGAGTAATTGAGTTTACCAAATATGCATGAGACCAATATCTTGCTACTACAAGCCTGCACTTAGTCAGGTAATAAAGAATCATGCAGCGGAATAAAGTAGCAGCACCACTAGATTCTTCTGTAATTTGGTTATAATCATGTTTGTACGATCAAATGTAAGAAATACTAAACAATAATGATTTCATGATTCATCAGGGCAAAAAAACTGCCTCATCCGCTAACATCTAAAGGCTCCTGAGAAACTTAGCCAGATGCATTTGCCTTGCGGATAGCTCCCCTCTACCAGAGAAATCAGTTCTGTATAGGGCTGTGGCACTATCTACAACCATAAGAGCAAACCTTCAGAAATAGAGCTCAGTTCAGCAACACTGGGGAACATACATTATAGTCCAATAATTTTAACGTTAAGATTGAGAAATAACCACAAGGTGTAAGCAAAATCAGGATCTAAGTGGCTTTATAACAGCAGGTAGCACAATAAATTTCAGCTTATAACTATGGTACCAAATATGTCTAGGCATCGTCAATTGCTACAATATCATTATCATACAAAAAAATAGTTCCACCTTGGACCACTACTCCTCTATGTTCTTCTATCTAAAGCAAATGTAATAGAGTAACTCTGAAAGATATGTTCTGTCATACTGCATGGTGATGAAAATTTAAAGGCTTTAGTAAGGAAAATAACATTTGGTACCCTAATAAAATTAGCAGTAAAGCACAGACAACAAGTCGATGCAATGCATGTGACGATAACATGAACTCCAATATCCCAAGTCCAGATAATGAGATGGTTCGCGACTAATATCCCTTCGTAGTGCCTAACTGGAAATCTGGAACCATCATTGTTATTTCTTTATTTTCCTTCTTAGTGTTGATACCTGCTTACTAATTGACTGTAAACTAAGCAACTAGTAAGTAGTAACCATTCCAGCCATCATGCCCACCTTATTCTTACCACACCTCCCAATCTCCAAGCCAATCCATTGGAGGTAAGTGAGAAAAGATACTTCATTAAAAAACAGGTAGTATGTTTTTAGCAATTCTCAGTTTCTCACTATTAAATCAATATTTCAGAGAATAGAGGCTAAATTATGAAAGGATGAACTCACCTTGTCTCCACCATCATGGAAGCTGCTTCCAGCAAAAGTCTTGATTGATGATCAGTATTATACGCTCTGGCATAAGCTACATTCTCCAGTACATCAGCACCATTCAAGCCAAACCTAAAGTACAGAATTATCTTGTTTAGCAGTTCAATCGCACTCCATATAGTAGCACAACAAATAATAATTTTAACTGCCATATCACCTGTCTGCTATCTGGAGGAGTCTTTGAGGCCTGAATGTGCCCTCTGCATCAATATACAGAGCCTTTCCTTCACCACCTTGGTCCAATGGGAGCGGCATAAATCACTACCATATTTGTCAAGCTTGAAAAGAATTAGATAACAAATGAAAGAAGGGGGAAAATGAAGATATTTTTCATACAGTCAACACCCAACAGTACATAAATTGGTGATTAAGAAGAAAAAAAATGTAGGCATTCTTTCAATATGGAAAAGATGAGATTATTTGAGTGTATCATACTATAAATTATGCTAGCATTAAGGTAGTAGTATCAACAGTATACCTGACATGTGACACACAGTGTGTGGCACAACTGAGTCTTCCCGGAGCGAAATTCACCATAAATCTCTGTGATAGACCCTGTTTCTATTCCCCCTGTTAAAAATTGAAAACGTAATGGCACTGTTTGTTATTATTCAAATGATATCACAACTATGACTTGGAGGCAGATAGAAAAGAATGAAAGACAGAAAAAACATTACCCTCCAAGATTTTATCCTGTGATATCACAACTATACCCGTCATGCCTTCTTGTCCCGTGGTATCCTGTGATGTGATTTATAACATGAACTGACATAAATCAATTTCTCAAAGACTTACACTTAGAGTTGTACAATTTGTCAATTTGTATGACAACTAATGTGTAAAACCCTTTACATCAGTTCTCAGCTTCAAAAAAATATTATGTGCCTGTTGTTCTAGATTGCTTGTGTACATGTTATATGGTTTTGCACTATGTCCAATTGAATTGTGTCAAAATTAGAATTCCTAATTTTGCTTTTCATAAAGAAACCTAGCAGTGTGGAGAAAATTATGGAAATTGATGAGCATGTAGGCTGTGCCATGAGTGGTCTTATTGCTGATGCAAGAACATTGGTTGAGCACGCACGAGTGGAGACCCAAGTACTTTTCTTGTGTGATGTGCTTCCTTTACTTTGTTAATTACTTTATCTATTTATCTTACAGTGTTTTATAATCGTCACAATTAGAATCATAGATTCTCGTATGGGGAACCAGTGACAGTTGAGTCCACCGCACAAGCTATCTGTGATCTAGCTCTTCGCTTTGGAGAAGGTGATGAAGAGTCAATGGTGAGCATCATTTACTCTACTATCATAGCATATTACTACCTCTGGCCCAAATCACTTGTTTTAGCTCTTGGAACAGAAACCAAAGCAACGATCAATGAACTTCTATACTGCATGGTTTATCCTCTTAATTAAACGGCCATCTCTCCAATGAGGTAGCTGTGAGAGGGGATATATCTAGCTGCCAATACTTCATAAGGGGATTTTAGGAAGAAGTCACCTAGAAAGTGTAAAACAACTAGCATTTGCACATCTAATCTTGTTGGTGTGACACATCACACTTGTCTTAGGTAAGGTATATATGGTGGCCATCCAGGCAGCTATTTAGCCATTCCGGGTCCTTGCTGTGTTTGGTTTGCTGGCCATCTATGATCTTGTCTTACTGAGGGTGAAAATGGAAAGGTTCTAATCTACTTGTTTGCTTCTGCAGTCACGTCCTTTTGGAGTTTCTCTCCTAATTGCTGGTCATGATGAAATTGGACCCAGCTTGTAAGTATCATGACTTATAAGTTATAACTGGCCGAAATGCTCCATATTAACTCTCAATTTGGGAGGCATACCTTGCACAATTGCACTGAAGATGCTTTCAGTTTTGCTTGTACATAATTAGACAAAGCAAGACGGGGATTTCTCTGGACAGGAACAGATGTAGCAACAGGAGGCAAATGCTTGGTTCGGTGGGATAGAGTTTGCAGACCAATTCAATATGGTGGACTGGGTATTTCTAACATGAATTTCCAAGGAATTGCACTGAGAACTCGATGGCTATGGCATCAGTGGAATTCGAACAAAGCATGGCGTGATCTACCTATACTGATTGATAAGCCAGCGCGGCAATTATTCGAAGCCTCCACGACAGTTCACTTGGGAAATGACGAGAATGTGAAATTCTGGTCAGACAGATGGTTAAACGGGAAAACCCTGAAGGATACTGCCCCGGCAGTATTCCAACTCAGCAAAAGGAAAAGAAGAACAACATGCAATGCCTTGGCTAATAGTGCGTGGGTGGCTGATATTGGCCAAATCAATGATGAGGTTACTCTGATGCAGTTTGTCAACTTGTGGATACAACTGCAGGATGTTCAGTTATCAAGCGTTGAACCGGACAGACTAATTTGGAAATGGACAACTTCAGGCCAATATTCATCACGTTCAGCTTATGGACTACTCTTCGAAGGATCCACAGTTTCTGCTGGAATGCAGCTTATTTGGAAATCATGGGGACCTCTACGGTGCAAATTTTTCTGTTGGGTCGCCATTCAAAACAAATGTTTAACAGCAGATAACCTAGCTAAACGAGGATGGCCTCACAACCCGATCTGTCCTTTGTGCTGCGTTCACCCGGAAACAATAAGTCACTTATTGATACACTGCTCATATACAAAAGGAATATTCATAGAAGTCATGAATTGGCTACACATTCCTCCTTCGCAAGTGCATTTCACGCTTATTGAACTGGAAGGTTGGTGGCTTCAGTCCAATTCTCAGTTCCATGGAAGAAGAAAAGAAGGCTAGAACACTTTAGTGATGCTTATATGGTGGCTGGTCTGGAAAGAACGCAATGCTAGAATTTTCAAGAGAACAGGAACAAATGGAAGATCCCTGAGTTTCAAGGTGCGAGAAGAATTCAAACTATGGGTCGAAGCAGGTGCGCAAGCCTTGCAAAGTTTTGACACAGGCTAGTTATCTTTTTCCCTAGCTTGCTGGTGTGTGTGGGTGTGTTTCCTCTTGTTTTGTGTTCTTTTAGGGGCTTGTTTGCTTGACATCCCTTTTGTAAATGTTTTTTACATTCTTCACTGATATATGAAAGGCACGCTAGTGCCATTTCGTAAAAAAAAAAAAATTAGAGTTGAATTCTTGTTGCGTTCTCTGATTTTGTACTCGTCATATCCCTGTGAATGTGATAGCCAAGACAAAGAATTATGTTTGTGGCAAACTTTTCTCGAACTCTTATTTGATACTTAAGGACCTAGCACCTATTGTTGATGCTGTCAAAGTTTTCCGTCATACTGTTTGTCTTGTTCTGGGCATGTACAAGCCCAATTTTGTATCTTTCTTTTATCCTTAATCCCTCACGTTTTGAGCCTCATGACCGATTGGTAATAGCTGCTGCAGTGACTATTCCTCTTGGAGAAAATCATTCATTATCTTTTATATGAATCTTTTTCTAATTGTTAAGATCAGTTGGAGAATGACTAACGTCATCATATTTTACTATCAAGAAAGATTGTCTGTTCTGTAAAAAAAATCCCGTATAAGAAGAAATATTATCTGTCTGAATCACACTGTTGGGGTTTGCTGATAATGCTTCGCAGTGAAAAATATGAATTGCTTTTCATCGTGCAATTACATGATATATGCTTCTTCCATATTAGAGGACATGTATTGTCAGAAAAATAAAGCCTGTTAAGTATCGGCTATCTCCTTAACATAGTCAAACATCTTGTAATGAACTTGAAAGTTCAAACTACTCAATTGTTAAGTTTTGTCATCCTCACATACATGCCATCCCATTCTCTTTGTATGGTGCGTGTGTGTCAAAACACTCAAACTTTACATGCCACTCTTTTATTCTTCTCAGTTTACAAAGCCCAATTAAGCATTGGTGTAAATGTATGTTTGACATAACCACTACAAAGCCTTAATCTGGCAATCCCAAGCCCCTCCAAAGGGGAAATTTTTTGCTTGGTTAGCAATTCAAAACAAGCTTTGGACCTCTGACAGGCTCGAAGTTAGGGGGTGGCCAAACCATCGCTTTTGTCCCCTCTGCAGACACACCCCGGAATCAATCTTGCACCTCATCGCACTGTGTCATTACTCCGGCCGCATTTGGAAGCTTATGGCAGACTGGACAGGTACTGAAAGCCTCCAACCCTCCACCTAGCCCCGTTACACGAACATTCTAGATTGGTGGGCAAACGTGGCAAAGGCGTCCGGCCCCTTTCGGAAGACCAGGACGACGATCACGATCTTAATCTCTTGGGAGCTTTGGAAGAAGCGAAACGCAAGAATCTTCAACAACAGAGCTTCAGCGCCCCTCGATCTCCTAGCCAAGATTAAGGAGGAGGGAAGAGTTTGGTTCCTTGCGGGGCTAAATTTTTGGAGTGTTTCTTTTCTCTGTAATTAGGCCTTGTTTCTTTTAAACTCTGACCCCTTGCGGTTACGCTCCTTCTATTTTAATATAACGGGCAATCTTCCTGCCGGTTTCAAAAAAAAAAAAGACATAACCTCACATATTTATAATTAGATGAGTTTGTGATTATTTTTGAAATTACTAAAAAGAATGCAGAAAATAAGAGAAAAAACTCTAGAATTTGGTTTCATATTCATTGTTTGCATCTTGTGTCCTGCAGGTACTACACTGATCCATCTGGAACCTTTTGGCAGTGCAATGCCAAGGCAATTGGATCGGGCTCGGAAGGTGCTGACAGCTCCTTACAGGAGCAGTATAACAAGGTACTATGATGTTTAACATGATGCTATGTCAGCCGTAATGCTACCCTGATAGCATCAAAAGTAGCATCTTTCTAATATGTCATGAAAAAAAACCATATTTCCAGTTTTCCACCACCGGTGCTCCTGTTATATATGAATACTTCATTGCTTGTAGCTTTGTGCAAGCTCATGGTTGAGTTTTTTTTCTTCTTCAGGAGTTGACCCTTCAGGAGGCTGAAACCATCGCTCTATCAATCTTGAAGCAGGTTATGGAAGAAAAGGTGAAGCATCTCAACCCTAGTATCATGTTTGTGATTGCAGCTAGTAAAAACCCTTGCCAAGTGTCTGGAGTTAAAATGATACTTGGAACAGGTGACTCCGAATAATGTCGACATCGCCAAGGTCGCGCCCAGCTACCACCTCTACACCCCTGCAGAGGTCGAGGCTGTCATTGCACGATTGTGAAGCACCAGACCGTCTTTTATCTGTTTATGTCAACCCGGATACAAACCTTCCTGCTGCTGTATGAAGATCTTGATGGAGGTCCACGCCTTTTAATTAGCATAAGCACGGTTGCTGTATGAACATCTTGACACAACTCTGTACCATTTTCTTATGGTTTTGATGTGGTGTTAACAAGAAGTCAAGAAATAGGCTGCTAGTGTTTGTGACCCCTATATATCACATGCCGGCAAAGAGATTGAACAGTCTTCTGTTTGATACCCATGACTTGTAGCAACAGCGATGCAGTATTTTGACGTAACGACTCTTGTCCTCCACTTATTTGCAGTTTGCAATGCATGGATTTGATATATACTTTATGAGGATTTCTTGCTTATTGATCTGTTAACAAGAGTGAATCATGTTAGGAAACCGACCCTTTTGAGTGGTTCGGCCGGCCCCTTGCCCGCCGGTTTCTTTTCCAACAAGAACATGCGGGCGTATTACCGAATTCCCTGCTAATTGTTGTGATTGATGTTGTTCTAGTTGTATTGATTGACTATTGGATTGCTTGACGACACTATTTTCTCAACATATTATCAACACCGACTGCTCTACGGGCTATGGTATGTCGTCAGATTCGATTGTCATCCCCTCCTAACAGAGAGAATCAATCTAGTAGATTGTTTCTAGTTGCTTGTTTTGTTCACACGAATCGATGTTTTTTTTTGTGCGAAAGACGTTCTCTTGTGAAAGGTCCTATCCTAGGGTTTATCCTTGGTTGATGTAGTCGTTGAGTTAGTGGCTCACCTCTCTATGCGCAACATGTGTACAGAGATTGGCACGATTGCAAGAACGTTCGTCGAACGTGCGAACCCTATCAATGCCACCACTCATGCCACTCTCGTTGCCGCCAGCGATGCTTCATCGGCAAGGTACGATGTCCTTCGCTGCGACATTAGTACCTTAACCATGGAAGAAGAAGGCTACCATTGTTTCGTTGGGCACGTCATCAGGCGGCGCCATGCCATCAGCGGTGCGGAGCACAACGGCTTCCGTGTGGGGGTCAGCGATGTCGTCGCGCCACTGCCACCGTCGTTGCGCTTTGCGGTAGGAAAGGTATCGCTGCTGCCCAACGCCAATTGCCCATGCCGTTGGTGTCTCTCGTGACGTCAAGCCATGCCAAGGGGTCACCAAGGTCTTGGTTCGTGGCCATCACCTGACGGTCGTCCTCTGTCTCGCCGCGAGAGCAAGCCAAACCAGCCAGTACACACAACAATAAGGCAACATCATCTGCGCCAAATCAGCAGTAGCTGCTCCAAATCAAGAATAACCACCTTTTTTTTTTTTTTGGATTTGATTAGTACCCTTATCTCTGAGATTTGATATGAGTTGGTTGCTTTCCTTGTCTCTTCGGATTTGATTGTTAGGCTCTTCTATAAAAGAGGACATTATTGTGTCTCTCAGGGCAAGCAAGAAATAGAGAATAGTCTTCGACTATCTAGTCCTTTCCCTTGTGGTGCGACCGCTAGTCACCGGTGTGAATTTCACCACTACCATTCCCTCTAAATTAGAGCCCTACAACTAGTTATCCTACAATAGGTATATTAAGAAAACATAAATAAAGATAAACATTCGCATATAGCTTAGGACTACACGCCTATCAAATAAAATATTACCATAAAAGTATCTCTTACTCATCATGGGAAAAGTTCAATTTACAATCTTCAACTATGGTCGGAGTCTGAATTTCAACCCGCAACATTAAAACCGTTTGCTTTTCACCTTTGAACTCACAAAACTGGTGCAAAACACTCCCTCAGCCCAAACCCACCGTGGTTTTGGCTGACATGGCTGTTGTTTACACTAAAGTGCATTCCAATTTGGTGGTACACGCTGACATTACATCCTAATAATCTTTAAAAGGTTAAGTTCGCACATAAAAAAGAAGAAGAAAGAACAAAGTCCATTTTACACCCCTCAACTATTGCAAGAGTCCGATTTTCACCCCTCAACTACAAAACCGTCCAACTTGCACCCTTTAACTATCAAAACCAGTTCAAATAACCACTTCATCCAATACCAAAGTGGTTTTAGGATGACAAGGCATCTACATGGAGTAATTTTTTTTAAAAAATATTAATTTAAAGGAAAAAGTCCGGTTTACTCCTTTGAACTATCAGAAAAGTCTGGTTTACCCCTTGAACTACAAAACCGATTATTTAACCCTCTGAATTTGTCAAATCCGGTCAAATAACCCCCCGTAGCGGTTTGGAGCGGTGGTTTTGGTGACGTGGCAGTGGTTTTGGTGACAGAGAGAGAGAGAGAGAGGCTGACTGGGAGAGAGAGACGTGAAAACCACATCTTCTTCCTCCCCTCTGACTACTCTGCTGCCTCCGCCGCCGTCTGCAAGTCGCAAGCCCGAGTACATGCACGCCAAGTGGCTCTCCCCCCCGTCCGCTGCTCCAACAAGCGGCTGCCGCCGCCCTCGCGCTGCCGTCCACGCCTCGTCCGAAAATCGCCGCTGCCTTCGCCCACCGCTTTGTTCGCTTCAAGTTTCGAATCGGCGCCAAACGCAAGAAATCACACGCTCTGCTCGCTCGCCGTAGCGCCATATCCGGCGGCATCGGCCCGACGTCTTGGGCGACATCACGCTTCGCCCTCGCTGCCGCCCGCCACACACCGACGCCGACCTCGTCCACCTGCACCCGCACCACCACTACTACCTCTTCTCCATCAGCGACTCAACACGCTGGCGCGGCGGTCGTGCTTCGCCTTCTCCACCACTGCCGCTCTCCGACATCGCCTTCACCGTCCTCATGCTCCCCTACCTCCTCCTCCTCTCGCCCTCGCCTTCCGTAGAGGCAGCAAGCCCAACCCCGCGCGCCGTCTTCCTCGGCCCAGCGCCTCCTCCTCAAGACACCGCGATGGGCTTCCTCGTCGGGCCATGCTCCGGTGCTCTACATCCTCGATGGCCTCGCGCCAGGACACCGCCGGGGTGGCTGCTGCGTCCGACGCTGCGTTCCTCCTCGCCGCGCATGTCTTCATCGAGCGTCGCGGCCAGCGTGGCATTGGCGGTTCTCATTGCCGTCGGTCACCGCCGTCTGTGATGATGTCTGGCAGATGTTCACGGCAAGGCGGTGGTCATGGCGGAGATGGAGAAGCGCGACGAGGTCGGCGGCGCGACTGCTGCATGCGGGCGCAGTAGTGGCCGATAGGGTGCTCGCGGTGGCGAACCTGGCGAACCAGCCGAGAGGGATTGGGGATAGAAAGAAGGAAGGAGGAGCGGTGGAGAAATAGAGAGAGATGGAGCGTTCACACTAGTCAACACATATGCTGACAAGAAGCAAAGGCGGGGCCCACGAGTTAGAGATAGGGGTACACCGGTTTTCACGTCTCTCTCTCTCCCAGTCAGCCTCTCTCTCTCCCAGTCACCAAAATTACCGCCACGTCACCAAAACCACCGCTCCAAACCGCTACGGGGGGTTATTTGACCGGA
Organism: Phyllostachys edulis; assembly: GCA_036346405.1. Classification (NCBI taxonomy): domain Eukaryota; kingdom Viridiplantae; phylum Streptophyta; class Magnoliopsida; order Poales; family Poaceae; genus Phyllostachys; species Phyllostachys edulis. The sequence goes on from CM070567.1 coordinate 18,987,451, forward strand.
TTTGACAAATTCAGGGGGTTAAATAACCGGTTTTGTAGTTCAGGGGGTAAACCAGACTTTTCTGATAGTTCGAGGGAGTAAACCGGACTTTTTCCTAATTTAAAAGATAATTACAAAAATAAATAGTCAAGGAGTGGCGACAGGCTCCTGTTACCATTCCAATTGGCGACAGGAACCTATTAACTGCTTGTCGTCGGTCCAACTGCTAGTCGCCAGTTGAACTGGCGACAGAATGTCTGTCGGCAGTGGCTATATAAACCCCCAAAATTGGGGGGGGGGGAAAGTCATTTTAATTCAAAAAAAGAGAGAGAAGAGAGCGAAGGAGAGGGTAGAAGAGACCTAGCGAAGCCTTGCCGGTTCGTAGCGGAGCAGATAGAGCAGCAGATCTGATCACCCATTTAGCAAGTAAATGTTTTTACAACTTTGTACATAAATTTGAAACCTTGTAGGTTAGAAAATAATAATACCGACATAGAATTCTATGTATTAGATAATTTTAGCTGTATTGCTGTTTGATGTAGTACGTCATTTTAGCTGTGTACAGTATGTCGTTAGATAATTTTGCTAATGCTGAAATGATACCTATTAAAAATCTGTAAAAATTGCAGAGTAGCTAAATATGGTATGTTAATCCCAACTTAATTTTTGTTTCTATTTGTGTACGGTAAATATTCTATTAATGTCGAAAATAATTTTAGAACTAGGAAAATAGCAAGACACCTCTGAAAATTCTCTAAGAAATCCGGAGTAGGTACATAGGGTATGTAGAGCTGAATTAAAATATTGTGAACTTATTTTTTGTTTCCATTTGTACATGGTAAATATTTTGTAAATGCTGGAGACATTTTCCAAACAAGGAAGGTAGCAGGATAGCCATAAAAAATCTATAAAAATTGCAGAGTAGATAAATAGGGTATGTAGAGCAGAGCTTAATCAAAATAATCCCAACTTAATTTTGTTTTTCATTTGTGCACATAAAATATTCTGTTAATGCCGGAAGAACTTTTTAAACTAGGAAAGTAGCTAGACACCTTAAAAAATCCTCTAAGAAATCCAGAGATGGTAGATAGGGTATGTAGATGTGAATTAAAATATTGTGAACTTATTTATTGTTTCTATTTGTACACGATAAATATTTCGTAAATACTGGAGACACTTTTTAAACAATGAACATAGCAAGTTACCTATTTAAATTGAATTAATTAGGTATGCCACTTTTTATTACTTTTTGTATATGTTTCATAGTTTTTGCAATGTATGCACTGAATTTTCAGGTATGGCAGACCTAGGATACGTTGCGCAGTGGCCCTACGAGTTGCTAGACCTAGTCATTGATGCGCATCATCGTAGCCACCTCAGTGTCATCCTCCCACAGGAGGGCGAGATGGCGATTGAGCTTGGCATGCTGCGGCTGCGCACGCCCATGTGGGCGTGGAGGGTGGACCCATGTTGGGTTCTGAGGTACGTGCAGTTACGACCTTCATATACTCAATTGTAGCCTGACTACATTGGGTGGATTAACATCAGGGAGTTCAGCTGCACCCACGGGCCGACGATGTAGTGGATCTACCAGTTCTATGTAAGTATTCGTAACTCTTGTCCTCCCGCATCGATTGGTTTGTGCAACTTGCTGATGTGTATCTGTCTTCTTGCAACCCGAGCGTATGGCAAAGGACACACCCAAGTAAAGGTGAGGAGGCACTTCGCGGTCTACTTGCTGTGGCTATTCGGGTAGGTGTTGTTCCTCGAGTCCCACGACGACAACGTCGACAAGCACTACATCCAGTATGCATGCCAGCTAGTGGACTGGGAGGTGGAGGACATCAAGCCCTACGGTTGGGGCCCTTTAGTGCTATGCGCGACGTACCGCGGACTGTGCGATGCGTGCCACCGGGTTCGGGACACCGAATGTCCGCTGCTTCTTCAGTTGTGGTCATTCAAGCGTTTCCAGATCGGACGACCACAGCTGAACCTGGGCGCCTACGCAGTCGCCATGTACGCCGAGGATGACAACGCGGACCGGCCGACTTTGGGTACGGTGTGGTGTCGCCGACGAGTAAGTTTTATGAACATTTCTTATTTTTCGTAATGTAATTCGATTTCTTGTGCTAAGTTTCCGTTGTTCCATTGGACAGATCACCTTCACTCCGATCACTACCCACGCGTCCTACCCAGACTACGTTGTGATGCTTGATCAGTTAACGGATGACCGCATCATCTGGACACTGTACACTCATGACAGGGTGTATGAGCGCGCACCCCGAGGCCTGACGAGCCTTTGCACGTGAGACCACGCGTACTGGTACACGCGGAGGTTCTTAGTTCACGATGTTTTCATGGAGTACCACGTGCACTGGGTGATGCGCCAATTCGGTGTGCGACAGGAGGTCCTAGCCCCCTAGGGACAGTGGGTTGTGCCGAACATCTATGGGTAAGTTGACATTTTCCTTCTGTTGTACCATTTGCTTTACATACATACCAAACAATCGTTTTGCCTTTCACAGGTTCACTAGGAAGGGAGTCCTTATTACAACTTCCTGGACGGATAGGATGTTCCCTTGGGCTGAGCGGTGGCTCCATGGCTTGGAAGACATCGTCTATGATAATGCTCCCTATGACCCCGGGACGTACGACGATGTAACGACCCAACTCTAAGGCACCCGAGAGGTCCTCCAAGACCTCTGGAAAGTCCATTAGGACCTTCCAGGAGGTCCACAAAGGACCTCTCGGGCAGTTCCCCAAGACCTCCCAGGAGGTCCAGCAGGACCTCCGGGATGTCCGGGAGAACATGGCCCGAGAGAGTCTTGGAGCCAAGGAGCACCCACGGCCTGTCACGACCACAGTCAGGGAAAAACGAGGAGGTCTGAGGACACCCCAAGACCACCCACGACCCTCCAGAGGAGGTCGTGGAGGTCCGAGACCCCCTCAGAGCCTCACACGTTCATCCCATTGTGAGGACATGAAGGTCTGTGCTTGCTCCAGGGTTCCCTTTGAATCCCGAGCTAGTCCCAAGGATCATGGCTAGCTCTTCACAGAAATAATACAATGGTGGTGACATCCAGAATGTATTTTTATTTAAGCAAAATATTTACAAAGTTGTTACACAGCGGCCTTGGGCCCAACACATATACAAAAGAGCAAAAGAACAAAAGGTCACAGGGTCCATCAGCACACCACAGGCAGCTGACTGGAAGGCACAACCTATTCGCTTTGATCTTCTTCACTGCCAAGGTCTTCTCCTGGCAAAGATTGTAATGAGCAAGAGTGAGCACAACAACCGTGCTCGCAAGTTACACCCGTGGATTAGCAGAATGACATGCATATATGGATAACCAAATGATGGCATATTATGGTTAATTTGCACAAAGCCAATTTTTCTTTCAACTACCATTACTAAGTTCCAAAGCAGGTCTTTAAATAGATAAAATTCATTTTATCAAAGCAATTTTCAGTTGGATAACATTCCTCAACAAGTTGGTGAAGGATACCCTCGACAACAAAGCTCCTGCCCAAACCCATGGGATAGCAATCCCAAAACAGATTTGAAAACATTTCGAAATTCCCAAAATCAACATCTAACTCGAGTAGCCTTTGCCAAGACGTCCATGACTGTGGACACGGCTATTCAATAGATTTAACTCTGCAGAGGTTGTGCACTTTACCCACATGACATGATTTCTCTAGTTTATCCCAATCCGTCAACACCACCTCTCACTACCAAAGGTAAGAGGTCTAGAGCTCATGACAAGGCCTTTACAATGCATTGCTCCACCATAGCCTTTCCTTGCTAAGGTTTCACCCCCCCTATGGACAGCAATCCAGCGGGAAGCCCCCTCTTGCACCAGTGGGAACATTAGGTCATAAAGGACCATCAGTCTTACAAGACCTCCCACACCTCCAATGGAGCAATGATATGATGGAGTTTTGCAAATTACTCGGCCAGGTCCCACGCCCCATTCTGGAGACATGTGGTTGCACGATTGTGGCATAGCCCATTATAGGCTTGGCATTGGTCGCTCAAAGACCGGTCCTCACATGACTAGGGCGACTTCCACAAACCCAAGGGCATCGATCTACCATAAAGGCACGATCCCGTGCATAAACTTGCACCAACCAAGCCAACCAATTCGCCCCAGTCCCAATCCATTTTCATTTTCCTTGCTTCCCCAGCAACATTTTCATCCTTCCATGACAACCCAATGTCATGGTAAAAACATTTTAAGCAATATTTGGTTATGTTGGTAAAGATTTCCCCAAATCAATACTTTTGGTCTAAACTTGACTAAGCACCAGTTTTTCAAATGGTTTTGGTTCACACTATTGCATGACCCAAGTTTGATCTAAAGGTGACAATGAGTTCTGTCCAAAGTCAACAGTGGCCATACCAAGGAAGTAGGTATAACTATGAATTTAAAACAGGTATTGAAATAACTGGGTAAAGATAAGCATGTATTAAACTTTGAAATTGAACATAAATAGATTGAATTATTGGGTGCAATATGATCAAGAGTGCAACTTGCCTTGCTCACTGTCCCCGAGAATCTTCCTCTTAGGCACTCGGACTCCTCGAGTCTTCGCAATCTACGGGTAAAGGAGCAAATTCAAGGGAAACTCAAATAAAGAACCAATTGAGAACAACAAGAAAACCAAAAGAATCCCAGAGGGAGTCCAAAACATAATCAACAGAAGAGGTCTATATCTTTAGAACGGTTCTTTTGGAGGAGGTCCAAGCTTACCAGGAGGTGGTGGTCTTTTAGCAAAAGACCCCAAAGGAGTGATTCAAGCAGTAGAACAGAGAAGTCCTGAGAAATGATTCTTGCGTAAAGCCCAGAGATGAGGTCCTCACACAAAAGCCATAGAAACCCAAAAAGGAGTCCACCAGAGGAGGTCCTGAGATGGACACGACCAGCTCAGTGCAGTAGTAAAAACGAGAGCGGAGGAGATCGCCCAGGGATTTACCAGGGACAAGAAGAAACCGTGGATGGAGGGGAGGTCGTGAGCAGCAAGGTCTTCCCTGGAGAGCCACTGAACGAGAGCCAAGATAACAGAGTGTGGAGAAAGGTGATGTGGTAGAATTTCTTGGTCTAATTGTAGTCAAGGTGGTGAAGAAAACTAGAAATATACGTGTCTAGGATAAGTATAGAAATGGGTCAAAGGTAGGTAGTGGCAGGGCAGGTGTCACTACCATTCTGGGCAAAAGGTACGAGGAAGGACAATGTATGTTGCTATGGGAAGGAACAAAGAAAAATGTCAGGGTACGGCTAAGTGACCCAATTCAAAGTAAAACACCACGTATATGGATGCATTTAATGTGACAAGACACGCATTAAATGCTCAATATAATAACGTATGAGGAAATGAGAACGATTAAGACCGGCAGGGGCGATCAATTTAGAAACAATCGGGTCAAAGGGAGGTCTTGCCCCGCAGAGAGGTCCTCGAGGAGGTCCGGGCTAAGAGGTCTGATATACACAAAGGAGGTCCGAACATGGAGAGGTCCAAATACACATGGAGGAGGTCCACGTGACTAAGGTTCGGACAACCAGGACTTCATCAAAAGAGGTCCTCCGGCTCAAGGAGGTCTGAAGGTTGAGGAGGTCCGACATCTGAGGAGGTCTCGGACATGGGGAGGTCCCGACGGTCAGATCAACAAAGGAGATCCCGACGGTTAGGATCTCATCAAGGGAGGTCTGGCGAGAAAGTCCAGGGCCAAGTTAAAAGGCCACGGAGAGGTCTTGGACATGAGGTCCAGAGAACTACAAAGAGATCCCGTGGTTGGGATTAAAGGCAGGTTGAGGTCCGGGCAGTTGGATCTCCGAGAGGGAGGTCCAACAGCCAAGATCAAACGTGCAGGGGAGGTCTAGGCCTTTGGATCGGAAGTGAGGAGAGGTCCAAACCGTTAGATTCAAAACAAAGGGGAGGTCCACAGAGGGACATAACGCACGGGGAGGTCTGGACCTTTGGATTGGAGATAGGAAGAGGTCTGGACCACCAGATCAAATGAAAGAGAGGTCCAAGGGAAGATATCCACAACAGGTGGTCCAACAGGAGTTCGTGAGTCAAGGCAACTCAAAGGAGATTCCAACCTCTTGGGTGAGATCAAAACCGTGGTGGTTAGAATGGACCCTAAGGAGGTCCATTCGGCCAAGAAGAAACGCCAAGGGTTCAAATGAACTCTTGAGAGTCGAAGGCACACATAAGAGGTCCACTGGAATGCATGGAGGTCCGAATGAAAAGAGGTCTGGGCATTGGGAAGTGCCCAGCAACAGTGGTCTGACTTAAGAGAAGTCTCAATGCAAAAGAGGTCTAAACCCAAAGAGATTCAAACCAACAAAGAGGTCTAAAGTGACCAAACTCAAAGGAAAGGCCCGGACGTAAGAATACATCCAGGTGAGAAAAGGTCCAAGCCTCAAGGGAGGTCTAACCTTAAGAACCCCTGGGAAGGTCTAGGCCACAGAGAGGTCTAAACCTACATAGCCCGAAAAAGATAAACTGAAGGGAGGATCTGCCAAGCATACTAGGAAGAGATACCAACAACTCAAACCTCTCCAATGTAACCAAACTTGAATTCTCATTAAAGTAAATAGTTTTAATTTATTTTACACATTTTAAAAAGGATTTAGAAAATCGAATGTTAAAACCTACCCCTTGAAAGAATCTCACCCCGAGATTCAAACAAATCAAAGAGGTAGGGATAGTTAGTCTTGAGGTCTTCTTCTTTTCCCATGTAGCTTCACTTTACGGATGATGACTCCACTTGCACCTTGTATGACTTGATAATTTCGCTCTCCCGTAACTCGCTCGCAACATCCGTGATTTTAATTGGTTGCTCCACATATGTGAGGTCTTCCTGTAAGTCTATGTCCTCAAGTAATGTGTGATCTTCAGGAAACCGCAGGCACTTCCTTAATTGTGATACATGAAAAATGTTGTGCACTGCCGACAAGGATTCTGGAAGTTCCAGTTTATAAGCTACTTCACCTTGTCTTGCTAAAATCTTGTATGGTCCTACATATCTTGGTGCTAATTTCCCTCTCATCCGAAATCTTCTAACTCCCCGGATTGGTGTTACTCTGAGGTAGACAAAGTCTCGAACCTCAAAAGATAAATCTCTACGCCTGGTGTCAGCATAGCTCTTTTGTCGGGACTGAGCCACTCTCAGCCGCTCCTTTATTAATTTCACCTTGTTCTCTGCATCTTTGATCAGGTCCGGCCCATAAAGTTGATGCTCTCCAACTTCATCCCAGAGGAGAGGTGTTCTACAAGGCCTACCATACAAAGCCTCAAATGGGAACATTTGTAAGCTAGCTTGATAGCTATTATTGTAAGAGAATTCGGCATAGGGTAAGTTCTTGTCCCAGCTTCTCCCAAAATCCAGGGCACATGCCCTGAGCATATCTTCCAAGATTTGGTTCACTCTTTCTGTTTGCCCATCCGTTTGAGGATGATAAGTCGTACTAAAGTTGAGTTTAGTACCTAAGGCTTCATGCAAACTTTGCCAAAACCTTGAGGTAAATTGAGATCCTCTATCTGACACTATTCTTTTGGGCACTCCATGCAAGCAAACAATTCTTGCCATGTACAAGTCTGCCAAAACATTACTAGTATAGGTGGTCTTAACTGGTATAAAATGTGCTACTTTAGTTAGCCTATCAACCACCACCCATATAGAATCATACCCAGATTGGGTCCTGGGCAATCCAGTTATAAAATCCATGCCCACATGCTCCCATTTCCATTCGGGTATTGGCAAGGGTTGTAGCAAACCGGCTGGTTTTTGGTGTAGGGCCTTAACTCTCATACACACATCACATTGGGCTACATACTTAGCAACATCTTGCTTCATACTAGTCCACCAGTATCTCTCTTTAAGGTCTTGATACATTTTGGTGTTTGCCGGGTGAATAGAGTAAGGTGACCCATGTGCTTCCACCAAAATGAGTGCTTAATCTCACAGTTATTTGGCACACAAACTCGGCCGCCAAACCATACTACTCCTTGTTCATCCTCGAGAGAAACCCGGGCTTTACCCTTCTCATATTTTTCTTAATTTCTTAGATGTCCTCATCTCTTTCTTGTTGTGCTTTAATCGATCCGAGCAGAGGATGTACCTCCAAGGTGTTCACACATCCTTGCTCTACTATCTCCAAGTTGAGGTACTTCAATTCTTCATATAGTTTTGGTTGTTGTTCTTGAACCAACAAAGTATTACTGATGACCTTTTTCGGCTCAAGGCATCTGCCACCACATTGGCTTTGCACGGGTGATAATGAATTCTAAGGTCATAGTCTTTAATTAATTCTAACCATCTCCTTTGTCTCAAATTGAGCTCTGGTTGTGTGAAGATGTATTTCAGACTTTTGTGGTCTGTGTATATCTCACAGCGGTTGCCAATAAGGTAGTGTCGCCAAATTTTCAAAGCATGTACAATGGCTGCCAGTTCAAGATCATGTGTTGGGTAGTTCTCTTCATGAGGTCTCAACTATCTAGATGCATATACCACTACCTTTCCATCTTGCATTAGCACACATCCAAGACCTTGATGGGATGCATCACAAAATACCTCAAAGTCTTTTTGGATATCTGGCAGGACTAGGACTGGAGCTGTGACAAGCTTTTCCTTTAATTCCTGAAAACTTTGCTCACAGGTTTCAGTCCATTCAAATTTCTTCTCCTTTTTCAAGAGTTGGGTGAGAGGTTTAGCAATCTTAGAAAAACCTTCAATAAACCTTCTATAATAGCCAGCTAGACCAAGAAAGCTTCTTACCTCAGTCACTGTCTTTGGAGGTCTCCACTCTAGGACAGCTTCAACCTTTGAGGGGTCTACAGCTACTCCTTTAGCCAAAATAATGTGTCCAAGAAAGGCTACTTGACTTAACCAAAACTCACATTTATTAAACTTGGCATAGAGCTGCTGCTCTCTAAGCCTTCCCAACACAATTCTAAGGTGGTCTTCATGTTCTGCTTCACTTTTAGAATAGATGAGAATATCATCGATAAACACCACCACAAATTTGTCAAGGAAGTCCATGAATACTTTGTTCATCATGCTCATGAAATAGGCCGGGCATTTGTCAATCCAAATGACATCACAAAGAATTCATATAGTCCATACCTTGTGGTAAAAGCGGTTTTGGGGATGTCCTCAGGTCTTATTTTTAATTGATGGTAACCAGACCTGAGGTCTATTTTGGAGAACACACTTGCCCCCTTTAGTTGGTCAAAGAGGTCATCTATCCTTGGCAACAAGGTAGTTAGGATCGCGATCCAAGTCTTAAAGTCTTACGACTCTACGAACCCACGACAGCCTGTCGATCCAAGTCTTACTGCCGATCCGATCCTACTCAAGGTAGGTAGGATCGCGATCCTACTCTTAGAGTCTTACGGTTCTACGAACCCACGACAGCCTATCGATCCAAATCTCACTGTCGATCCTACTCGTAGAGACTTAGGGCAATTTTCTTTAGGGGCCAGGCTTTGCTGATATTTTGTTTTAGAGCAAAATTTGTTGATATTAATTTCTGAGAATGAAACTATAAATAAACAAGGAGCATGCAAAATATTGTATCAGTGTGGTAATGCTAGTACAAATATCTATATTATGACATGAGCAATCTTGAGCTTGATAATGATAAGCTATTTTTATTCCTAGAGTATGTCTAGCTACTTTTAAGGAACATGCAAGTGGTAAACCATATAACAATCATACAAACTTATAGTATAGATGTTAAATATGTGTATTTTACAAATCCGTAGAATCGCCGATTCTACGATTCGACATCTGATTGATCCTACCGAGGCAAATCGATCCGACTCGGGATCTCGACTCGACTACCTTGCTTGGCAATGGATATTTGTTCTTAATGGTGACCTCATTAAGTGATCTATAGTCTACACGTAACCTCGAGCTCTTGTCTTTCTTTTTGACAAATAGCAGTGTGCTCCCCATGGTGAAGAGCTTGGTCTAATAAATCCTTTATCCTTTTAGTTCTTGGATCTTCTTTAACTCCACCAATTCGTTACTGAGCATCCCAGTAAGGTCTCTTTGATATAGGTGCAGTCCTAGGGACCAAATCAATTAGAAATGACACGTCCCTATCAGGTGGCATACCAGGGAGTTCCTCAGGGAACACGTCTAAGTAATCCTTGACTACTGGGAGGTCTTCCAGCTTCACCACTTCCTTTACATGGGTTAGACAAGATCCTGTCTTAAGGGAGGTCTTCGGCTTGAACCCCACTCGTTTTCCTTGTTCATTTGTAAGTGTTATAGACTTAGTAGCACAATCGATCTGCCCTTTATTCTTAGCCAACCAGTTCATTCCAAGGATCACATCCAACCCTTGAGTTGGCAAAACTATCAGGTCTGCATGAAATAGAACTCTAGAGATTTCTAAGGTGAGATTTGGGCAGAGGGTATTAGTCCTCATATCTATGCCCGGGACATGTATTAGCATAGGGTTAACCAAAGGGATTATAGCTAACCCACACTTCCCCACAAATTTGTTTGAAACAAAAGAATGGGAAGCCCCGAGTCAAATAAAAGCTGCTGATGCAGAATTCACAGAAACGCGTCGAGGACTACATCGGGTGCATCATGTGCCTCTTTGCCGTGACATGTGTGACACGGCCCTTGATAACTTTAGTTCTCGGCTTCACACTTGAGGCTTGCCTTGTCTTGACACTCCTTGATCGAGCCAATCGAGCAGAAATTTGTTGCTTCTTTGGGCACCTACTAGCATAGTGCCCAATCTCATTACAAAAGAAACAAGTCACTCCAGCCGAGGAGGTCATGGAGGGTTTCTTTTGAAACTGAGTCCCAGAAGAGGTCTTATGATAGCTTGACTTGCTTGTGCGTTGCTCTGACCCAGATGCCCTTGAGGAGGAGGTCCGTGAGGTCCTGCGTTGGGAGGTCTGAGACTGGGAGGTCCTAGACTTAGAAAATCCTCCAGGGTTAAACCTCTGCGCAGCCTTCCTCCTTTTTCGGCCCTCCATCTTTTGGAGCTTATCTTCCTGACGAATGGCCTTGCTTACAAGTTCTTTGGAAGTCGGTATGCTCTGAAAACAAGATGAACGAGATTTCATCATTCAAATTTCTTCAAAAAGTGTTCTTGCTTGCTTTCATCGAAGCAACATCTCTGGAGCATATCTTGCTAGTTGGTTGAACTTATGCATATATTCATTAACAAACGATTTCCTTGCTTCAAGGTACGAAATTCATCCTCTTTAATGACATCATGCGGGTGGGAGATGAGCACGATGAAAGGCTCGCTTGAACTCATCCCATGTGATGGCACGAGGATCAAGATGAGATTGACTAAATTGTCCCACCACTCGGAGGCCGCCCACCGAGTTGGTGAAAAGCAAAGAGCACTCTTTCATGGTCTCATACCTTTGCACCATGTCTAATTTTCGACCACCGCCCTTAACCACCATCGGCTTCCATAGGTTCAAGATCGCTTGAAAATGTTGGAGGGCGTAGCCTCATAAATTCTGCAATGCTAGACTTTGGTGGAGGTGGAACTTGGGCTTGAGGTTGAGCTGCAGTAGTGGCTTGCAAAGACTGAGTGTTGGCCATGGACTGTGAAAGCAAGTTTATCAAGTGAGCTTGATTGGCCATTATTTGAGTCCAAGTAGGACCTTCAACTGGAGGTGGGGGTGGCTGTGAAGTTGGTTGCCCATGCTCACCCTCAACTCCTCTATTCTGATTAGTCCACACGGCTGGATTCTCGGCCTCTTCCTCAGCTTGACGGTTGTGGTGACTTGAACTGCCACTGCCATTTCTAGAAGTGGCCATACTGTCCAAGAACCAAGGCTGAGAAAAGAGAAGAGAAAGGCTAAGGGAAACTAGCCAAACTAACCACTTGGCATAGAAAATTCGATGCAAAGAAAACAGCAGTGACAAACCTTTTCAAAGTCTATAATAACCAACATCGTTCTACTCGTGTCTTACCTTTTTGGGGGAAGTCTTAAGCACCAGCCTACCCTAAAAGATTTCTAACAGAATGTTGCTAGGGTAAGGAGGTCCACTTAATGTTGTAAACAGGTGCATAGGAAGAAACAAGATAAGGTGGGGTTAAGTTAAGGAAAAGCACCAGAAGAAAGGTAAGAGTGAAAAGATGACCCAGGTAAGAAAGAACACTTTATTCTTCTTTTATTATAAAAATAAAATTTGAAATTCTACAACCATTCTACTAGGTTGCGACTTACAGTCAGGATGCTCTGATACCACTCTTGTAACGACCCAACTCTAGAGCACCCGAGAGGTCCTCCAAGACCTCTGGAAAGTCCATCAGGACCTCCCAGGAGGTCCACAAAGGACCTCTCGGGCGGTTCCCAAGACCTCCCGGAGGTCAGCGGGACCTCCGGGATGTCCGGAGAACATGGCCCGAGAGAGTCTTGGAGCCAAGGAGCACCCACGGCTGTCACGACCACGGTCGGGGAAAACGAGGAGGTCTCGAGGACACCCCAAGACCACCCACGACCCTCCGTGAGGAGGTCGTGGAGGTCCGAGACCCCTCGAGCCTCACGTTCATCCCATTGTGAGGACATGAAGGTCCGTGCTTGCTCCAGGGTTCCCTGTGAATCCCGAGCTAGTCCTAAGGATCATGGCTAGCTCTTCACAGAAATAATACAATGGTGGTGACATCCAGAACGTATTTTTATTTAAGCAAAATATTTACTGAGTTGTTACACATTGGCCTTGGGCCCAACACATACACAAAAGAGCAAAAGAACAAAAGGTCACAGGTCCATCAAGACACCACAGGCGGTGACCGAAGGCACAACCTATTCGCTTTGATCTTCTTCACTGCCAAGGTCTTCTCCTGGCAAAGATTGTAATGAGCAAGAGTGAGCACAACAACCGTGCTCGCAAGTTACACCCGTGGATTAGCAGAATGACATGCATATATGGATAACCAAAGGATGGCATATTATGGTTAATTTGCACAAAGCCAATTTTTCTTTCAACTACCATTACTAAGTTCCAAAGCAGGTCTTTAAATAGATAAAATTCATTTTATCAAAGCAATTTTTCAGTTGGATAACATTCCTCAACAAGTTGGTGAAGGATACCCTCCTGACAACAGGCTCCCTGCCCAAACCCATGGGATAGCAATCCCAAAACAGATTTGAAAACATTTCTGGAAATTCCCAAAATCAACATCTAAATCTGAGTAGCCTTTGCCAGCACGTCCATGACCGTGGACACGGCTATTCGAATAGATTTAACTCTGCAGAGGTTGTGCACTTTACCCACATGACATGATTTCTCTAGTTTATCCGGCATCCGTCAACGCCACCTCTCACTACCAAAGGTAAGAGGTCTAGAGCTCATGACAAGGCCTTTACAATGCATTGCTCCACCATAGCCTTTCCTTGCTAAGGTTTCACCCCCCTATGGACAAAGAATCCAAATGAAGCCCCTCTTGCACCAAGGGAACATTAGGTCATAAAGGACCATCGGTCTTACAAGACCTCCCACACCTCCAATGGAGCGAAGATATGATGGAGTTTTGCAAATTACTCGGCCAGTCCCACGCCCCATGCTCGAGACATGTGGTTGCACGATTGTGGCATAGCCCATTATAGGCTTGGCATTGGTCGCTCAAAGACCGGTCCTCACATGACTAGGGCGACTTCCACAAACCCAAGGGCATCGATCTACCATAAAGGCACGATCCCGTGCATAAACTTGCACCAACCAAGCCAACCAATTAGCCCCATCCCAATCCATTTTCATTTTCCTTGCTTCCCCAAAGAACATTTTCATCCTTCCATGACAACCCAATGTCATGGTAAAAATATTTTAAGCAATATTTGGTTATGTTGGTAAAGATTTCCCCAAATCAATACTTTTGGTCTAAGCTTGACTAAGCACCGGTTTTTCAAATGGTTTTGGTTCACACTATTGCATGACCCAAGTTTGATCTAAAGGTGACAATGAGTTCAGTCCAAAGTCAACGAAGGCCATACCAAGGAAGTAGGTATAACTATGAATTTAAAGCAGTATTGAAATAACTGGGTAAAGATAGGCATGCATTAAACTTTGAAATTGAACATAAATAGATTGAATTATTGGGTGCAATATGATCAAGAGTGCAACTTGCCTTGCTCACTCGTCCCGAGAATCTTCCTCTTACGGCACTCGGACTCTCGAGTCTTCGCAATCTACGGGTAAAGGAGCAAATTCAAGGAAACTCAAATAAAGAACCAATTGAGAACAACAAGAAAACCAAAAGAATCCCAGAGGAGTCCAAAACATAATCAACGAAGAGGTCTATATCTTTAGAACGGTTCTTTTGGAGGAGGTCCAAGCTTACAGAGGTGGTGGTCTTTTAGCAAAAGACCCCAAAGGAGTGATTCAAGCGAGAGAAACGAGAGAAGTCTGAGAAATGATTCTTGCGTAAAGCCCAGAGATGAGGTCCTCACACAAAAGCCATAGAAACCCAAAAAGGAGTCCACGAGAGGAGGTCCCGAGATGGACACGACCATTTCGGTCAAGATAAAAAAGCGAGGCGGAGGAGATCGCCCGAGGATTTACCAGGACAAGAAGAAACCGTGGATGGAGGGAGGTCGTGAGCAAGAAGGTCTTCCTGGAGAGCCACCGAGCGAGAGCCAAGATAACGAGAATGTGGAGAAAGGTGATGTGGTAGAATTTCTTGGTCTAATTGTAGTCAAGGTGGTGAAGAAAACTAGAAATATCGTGTCGGGATAAGTATAGAAATGGGTCAAAGGTAGGTAGTGGCGGGCAGGTGTCACTACCATTCTGGGCAAAAGGTACGAGGAAGGACAATGTATGTTGCTATGGGAAGGAACAAAGAAAAATGTCAGGGTACGGCTAAGTGACCCAATTCAAAGTAAAACACCACGTATATGGATGCATTTAATGTGACAAGACACGCATTAAATGCTCAATATAATAACGTGGCGGAGGAAATGAGAATGATTAAGACTGGCAGGTGGGGCGACCAATTTAAAACAATCGGGTCAAGGGAGGTCTTGCCCAGAGAGAGGTCCTCGAGGAGGTCCGGCTAAGAGGTCTGATATACACAAAGGAGGTCCGAACATGGAGAGGTCCAAATACACATGGAGGAGGTCCACGTGACTAAGGTTCTGACAACGGGACTTCATCAAAAGAGGTCCTCCGGCTCAAGGAGGTCTCGAAGGTTGAGGAGGTCGGACATCTGAGGGAGGTGCGGACATGGGAGGTCTGACGGTCGGGATCAACAAAGGAGATCTGACGGTTAGGATCTCATCAAGGAGGTCTCAGTGAAAGTCCAGGCCAAGTTAAAAGGCCACGGAGAGGTCTTGGACATGAGGTCGAGAGAACTACAAAGAGATCCCGTGGTTGGGATTAAAGGCGGAGTTGAGGTCCCGGTTGGATCTCCGAGAGGAGGTCCAACGGCCAAGATCAAACGTCTTGAGGAGGTCTGGGCTTTTGGATCGGAAGTGAGGAGAGGTCCAAACCGTTAGATTCAAAACAAAGGGAGGTCCACAGAGGACATAACGCACGGGAGGTCTGGACCTTTGGATTGGAGATAGGAAGAGGTCCGGACCACCAGATCAAATGAAAGAGAGGTCAAGGAAGATATCCACAACAGGTGGTCCAACAGGAGTTCGTGAGTCAAGGCAACTCAAAGGAGATTCCAACCTCTTGGGTGAGATCAAAACCGTGGTGGTTAGAATGGACCCTAAGGAGGTCCATTCGGCCAAGAAGAAACGCCAAGGGTTCAAATGAACTCTTGAGAGTCGAAGGCACACATAAGAGGTCCACTGGAATGCATGGAGGTCCGAATGAAAAGAGGTCTGGGCATTGGGAAGTGCCCAGGCAACCAGGGTCCTGACTTAAGAGAAGTCTGAACAGAAAAGAGGTCTAAACCCAAAGAGATTCAAACCAACAAAGAGGTCTAAAGTGACCAAACTCAAAAGGAAAAGCCCGGACGTAAGAATCGTCCGGTGAAAAAGGTCCAAGCCTCAAGGAGGTCTAAACTTAAGAACCCTGGAAAGGTCTAGGCCACGAGAGGGTCTAAACCTACATAGCCCAAAAAGATAAATCAAGGAGGATCGCCAAGCATACCAGGAAGAGATACCAACAACTCAAACCTCTCCAACAGAACCAAACTTGAATTCTCATTAAAGTAAATAGTTTTAATTTATTTTACACATTTTAAAAAGGATTTAGAAAATCAGAATGTTACAGACGAGTACATCGAGTGATACTCCAGTCGGATAAGGGTTCGCTACGTCAGGGTTGTGGATGACCCATCACAACACGAGGCCGCGACGTCCAACACGTACCCCACCTAGCCGGATTATGTATTCCATCGCATGGTACGTATTGAACGGTCCGTACATATTATTTTCTTCGCAAGTTTTCGGTTCCTAACTTGTTAATTATGTGTACAGGTCGATCTAGAGTGGGAGATTGTGAGGACCTCTCTCGGGAGCTCCTGAAGGTAACTCCCAGGACCTGTCGGACCTCCTGGAGGTCTGGGAGGTCCTCCAAGACCACCCGAGGAGGTCTCCAGGACCTCCCCAGGAGGACTTGAGGGTCCACCCAGAGGTCCTCTGAGACCACCCGAAGGTCCTGATCCCCGTGCACACCGAGCTAGTCCTAGGATCAGATTGGCTAGCTCGCACAGACTCCACATCAATGTAATCAAATCCATATAACAGAAACAAAGATGAAGCAGACAAATTAACACATATATTAACAAGGGACCTTAAGGTCAAGGTTTGTACAGGGGTGCCTCTCAAGGCTAACAGCAAAAGAGAACAACAACACAGCGGAAAACAAAACAATTATAGGGTCCATTCGGCTAGCCCACAGGCTACCAAGTGGAGGACGTCCTAGTGCGCAGGGTCTTCAAAGAGCTCCCCTCCTGAGAGCACAAGACCTCCTGGATCTCCCACCTCTGCTGATAAAAACAGAGGGCACAAGCCAATGAGTACTTTGAATGTACTCAGCAAGCCGTGGGGACAATGTATGCAAATAATATTCATGCACGGCTTGACAAGGTGAGCTGTATGGTTAGTTTGCAAAAAGCAAGGTTGACAGTAAATAGCATGTATAGATTGCAAAGCTCAAGTTAAAACAATAATACATAAGTACATTTGATTTTTTCAAAGGAGACAGTGAGCACCCACTCACTCCTAAGGCACCAATCCGGACCTCTCTGGAGCACCCACTCCAGAGCACCACAAGACCAGCCCCTGGACCACTTCGCGAGCCAGCCATGACCCCTCTGGAGCCAGCCAAGGTCTCTTCGAGGTAAAAGCCATGACCTCTCGCCGAAGTGCCCAGGAACACAATTTTTATAAAAAGAATTCTACCCCTCATTCGAAATCTCCGGGCATATCCATAACCGAGGACACGGCTGTTCGAATAGATTTACTCTGCAGAGGTGTACAACTTTACCCACAAGAGGTAGTCGCTTGATATTACACACGTTACCTTAGACATGTGAATCAAGTAGAGACCACCACCGGGTTTTTACAAAGGTCTGTCCCGACTCAGTTTTGCTCGCTGAGGTTTCGCTTCTGGTTGGGATGCAACCTCCACCGGATTCGTGCCCCCTCTTGCGCCAGCGCGCCAACGCTCCACCACAAAAGAACCAAATCAGAACATCTCTAGTTATTGCACCCGGTCCACCCCATAATGGACATGTGGTTGCACGGCATGGCCCAGATAAATGGCTCCCAAGGTTCAATCCTTAATTGGCTGCTCAGGCAAGGCTATCCTCAACCCAATGTGACCCCATAGCATCAACTCTGGGGCACCCGGATGACTCCATAACAACAACTCATGAAGCACCCAAGTGACTCCATAGCAACAACTCATGGAGCATCCACTACTCGCACCTTGCCAACTTGCCCGAGCATAAAACAGTTTTGGGGTTTCACTGCCAAGGACCACCTGGTCCGACGCGCAAATTATAACAAAGGTGGCTTCGACCACAAGCAACACAACTGGGCTCCAACCACAGTTGCACAGCAGTGGCACCAACCACAGTTCCATAATTTAATTAGTCAAGTTTAGCAATATTGATTCATGAGGAGACCAGCGTCTACTAGAGCATGGCTAAGCAAGCACGATACCTATGTTGGCAATAGCAATATGAAACCAACTAACAGTACCCATCCTAAGGTGTTCAAGGAAACATGTCAACATGTGGATTGCCAAAGAAACAACGAGACATAAAACAGGTGGGTATTTAACTAGAGCCCAAACCATTTTATACAAATAGCCATGCAGGTTTATAACAAATCAAAGTACTTTTTGTAAAGGTGGGTTCAAAATGATCAAGGACCACGACATGCCTTTGGTGGCAAGCTGCTGAGCTTCTACAAGGGCTGTTGGATCTTCGAGCTCCTCAGCACCAACGGAATCTATATGATCACAAAGAAAAGAAACAAATAAATAAAGCAACTCTAAAAATAAACCGAAAAGAACTCAGCAAGAACCGAAGGAAAAGATCCACAGAGAGGGAGGTCCAACCCCATGGAGGGTGGACTTCTTGACGAAGAGGTGGCGCTGGAGCAGCTACGAAGAGCTCCTGGAGAGGTCTCACACACAGAGAAGGCTTGGGTGAGAGCAAAGAAGTTAGGAATGAGGAAAAAAGGTGGCAAAGGGAGGCACCCACTGGCCACTTATAGCCAAAGGTGGCGGAGAGACAGAGAGAGGCTTGGGCACACGTGTCAACGATCGGGAAGGTTAGGACAATGACACGACAAGGCATGCCCTCAAAAGGACAAACAAAGTACCTTGGATGGGACCGCATTTAATGTGATACAACAAGCATTAAATGCGCAAGAGACTTCTGAGGCGGCGGAATAGAGAAAGGGAAGTTATACTGACAAGAGGGGCCAGTCAAGAGGTGAAAAGACCAGCCAAAGGGGATGGTCCAAGAAGGAGATCCAAAGAGGAGGTCCTGAAGACAAAGAAGTCTAGAGGAGGTCCTGAAGAC
This sequence comes from Phyllostachys edulis, assembly GCA_036346405.1. Classification (NCBI taxonomy): domain Eukaryota; kingdom Viridiplantae; phylum Streptophyta; class Magnoliopsida; order Poales; family Poaceae; genus Phyllostachys; species Phyllostachys edulis. The sequence continues at coordinate 19,006,419 of CM070567.1, forward strand.
AAGCAAGGCGGTCTTGGGCCAAACAGAGAACCCACAGAGAGGTCCAAACCAACAGGGGTCTAGACCCAAAGGGGAAGTCTAGACCAAACAGGGAGGTCTTAAACACAAAGAGGAGGTTTAGACCACACAGGTCTAAACACAAGGAGGAGGTGCTCGAGGAGGTCCTAAGGACAAAGAGGTCCAAAAAGACACAGCAACGAGGAGGTCCTGTGGACAGGAGGTCCAAAAGACAACAACCATGAGGAGGTCCTGAGGGTCAGATCCACAAAGGGGAGGTCCTGACAGTCAGATCCACAAAGGGGAGGTCTGAACGGTTAAGATCTCCAAAGGGGAGGTCCTAACGGTCAGATCTAACAAAGGGGAGGTTTGAACGGTTAAGATCTCCAAAGGGGAGGTCCTAACGGCAGATCTAACAAAGGGGAGGTCTGAACGGTTAAGATCTCCAAAGGGGAGGTCCTAACGGCCAGATCTAACAAGGAGGAGGTCTGAGCGGTTAAGAACTCCAAAGGGGAGGTGCTAACGGCCAGATCTAACAAGGGGAAGGTCTATTGGGGCCCGAGAAGGTTCAAACAAACTAGAGGGCATTCAAAAGAACACGAGAGGGCCCCAAATGAACTCGAGGAGGTTCAAATGGGTAGGGGGAGGTCCTGGCTGAACACCGGGAGGTCCGATTGGACATGGGGAGTTCAAAAGGAGCTCCATATGGACACATGGAGGTCCATATGGGTACGGGGAGGTCCAAAAGAACTCTGGGATGCCCAAATGTACTCAGGGAGTTCAAATGAACGTTGAGAGGTCCACGGGGAGGTCCACACAGAGAAAGAGGTCTAGATCAAAAGAGATCCAAACAGAGATGAAAGTTTAGACCAGAGAGAAGGTCTAAACATAGAGAGATTCAAACCAACAAAAAGGAGGTCTGGACTAAAGGAAGTCCAAACAAAAGATACAAGGAAAGGTCCAGAGATCAAAAAGGTTTGAAACACAAACCCGAGCTGGTCTAAACTCAAAAGGGAGGTCTTAGACCAACAAAGGGGTCTGAGCAAGGGGAGGTCCAACACAAGGGAGGTCTGGACCGAGAGAGAGAGGTCCAGACACGGAAGAGGTCCTGGAAAGGAGAAGCCAAGCTTAAAGGCTCACAGAGCAAAAAGAGAAAAGGAAAACTCCAACAAACTCCAGAAGAAACCAAACTGATTTAGTTGAAGTTTGGTTTAGTCAATTAAAGCTCTTTTAAAATCTCAAGTTAAGCTTTGAACTCTCAACAAAATCAAATGGTTCTTTTTATTTTGAAAACTTCAGGAACTATGGACAAACGGGACGTTACAGAGATGCACGCGTTGGCGACCTCCGTGCATCGTATGACACTCGTGGAGCGCTTCAACACGATGGAGTAGGAGATCAGAGGTGTCATGGACCAGTTCGTCAAGAAGACGAGATGAGGAATCGAGCTGGTGTCCTACCGTAGGCCGAGGGAGGTGATGGACCCACCTGTGCATGGACAGGGGGTGAGCCACGGTGCATTACGCCCCACGACTCCTCACCTGGATGTGGCAGGCATATCCTCGTGGCACTGTTCTAGGAGTACCCCAGCACAGTTTGTAGGTCAGCATGATATACTCACGTCTGGTTGTTTATTTCGAACTCCACTAGTTACTAATGGTAATTTTCTCTGGCAAGTCCTAAGTGTAAGAACCCGAAAACTTAAACTAATTTAAAGAACGATAATCGGTGTTTAGCAGTAAGTAAAAAAATTCTTTTAAACAAAGAGCACAACATAATCTCAGCTTGATATCGAACACATCGCCAAACAATTTCCTGCAAGATTATATTATCAAGAGATCATCAACAGAAGTTACAACCTAAATTTGACCGCAAGAATAAATCATCATTTTAACCTCAGAGTCATTTACAAGAATGCGTTACAAGCATAAATAAAACAAAATACAATCTCTGTGATAAATCACCATATGAATCCACCACCTTGGTATGAGGTAGTCTCGCCTGAGCAACCAGTAAGGACTTAACCTTCTAAGCCATTATGGGGTGGACCTGGCCGACTAATTAGCAGAAGTTTTGATTTGGTTCTGTCATGGTGGCGTGATCTCTAAGTTACCGGATGGAATCACACGGCGCAAGAGGGGGCTCAGAATGGCGAAACCTTAGCAGTTAGATTAGAGTCAAAATGGAGCTTTGTAAAGGCCTTTTCACATGCTCTAGACTGCTTACCAAAGGTAGTGAGCAGTGGTATCGACGGATGCCAAACAAACTAGAGAATTCGTGTCTCGTGGGTAAAGTTGTACAACCTCTGCAGAGTGTAAAACTATTCGAATAGCCGTGTCCACGGTCAAGGACATGCTTGGTGATTTCACGCAAGGGGTAGACTTTTCTCAAGAAGTGGTCGTGGTTGGTTCCGAGTGGTCTGGGTCGTGAACTGGGTGTTCACGAGTGGTCTGGGAAGTGGCCGGGGTCCTGACAATAGGGCCCTAGTGAACGAAGAGCAAACAACGGCAGTGGGTCGGGAACAAATGATGGTGGTTAGATCTGACGGGGTGGGTCTTGGAGATGAGGTGGTGGCCAGATCTCGCAGCAGTGAGGGTAGATACAAGCTGGTTTCGACGGTAGTGGGGAGAGGTAGAGGTGGGCGCTTGGTGCGGCAGCGATAGGGGATCTGAGAGGAGGCGACATGTGCTGGGGACGGCGGGGTGTTTGGGGAATGCCGTGGTAGGTAGGCTGGGGGAGGCAGCGGCGGAGGGGCCTTGTGAGGCGGCGGTAGAAGGGTTGAGCGAGGTGGCAGCCGACACTGGGGTAGGTGGTAATGGAGGGGCTGGGCGAGGTGGCACAGGATCGATTTGAGATGGGTTAGGACTTGGTGGGGAGGTCGGTCAATTAGCCTAATGAGCAACTCACGAGTTGGCTCGGGCTCGGCTCGTTAAGCAAACGAGTAGAAATGACTGCTTAGCTCGGCTTGTTTATGGCACGAGTTCAAGCCAAGACTAGCTGAGCCCTTAATGAGCCTAGCTATCTCACGAGCTTTGAGTTTTTTTTCACCCCTACATGTGCTACTCACATCCCATGCATGTCGTTATCAACGGTCACCTAAAAAGAACAACAAAAGCAAGGGTGAGTTCAAGACTCAGTAAGTATATAATAAAATAGTAAACACTACATAACATAACATTTTTCATTTGTATTTTCATCATATCTTTCTTTCAACATTGCAATGCTTGTCTACACTTACAGGCTCATAATGCACATCTCATAGCTTATACCGGTATAGCTGAGTGAACATCCATCGATGTATCACCCTCTCAATCCCTCCATCCCGTGGAACTGCCTACTAAAGTAGGTCTTTCATTTCCACCGAAGTGGATCATCTCCTTCATGACATGAATATGCACATAATGAAATGCAAGGATTCCAACATTCATCATCATTTGACCATCATCATCATTTAATCACCATCATGTGATCATCATAATAAGCATAAAATGGGAAGGTAAATATCTCATAAGTATCAAGTATTAAAGACAATCAACATCTATCGTTCTACCATGCACTTGTCGTTTAACCACGGGACACAGAACGATGAGAAGACCCAAAGCAACACCTCCTGGACAAAGATAATACCTACCTCAAAACATGCGACAACATTACATAAAGCATAAAATAAATTGACATTGCTTCTACGCGCAACCCAACCTAATCAACCCCTCCTCACCGGACAATCCACCTGCTACCCAAGAGATCAAACTGCCATAACTTTCAAATCGCTCACCCAAATTTAGAGTTCTAGCACTCTACGGAAAACTTAAACAATTATCTGCATTAGTCATAATATGGCAAAGTTGTGAAGCAAGATGTAAATACCTCAAAAACCCCTAACAAGGCTTAGCAATGATCTTTATCGAACCCTAGCAATAATCAAACCACTTCTTTCGCTACCCATGGACCCTAAAACTTTAGAGAAAATCCATTCTATGCCATCGAATAACTCTCACTTCTACAATTCGCCACTGAATAAGTCCTTATCCATTCCATGCCATCGGGTTCCAAAATTTTTCTACCATATGTCATCACCGTCACATGTCTGTCACATTCCCTCCGTTAAGCCCTAAGAATAGACCATTTTGCCCTTGGATGCATGTCACATTTCCCGCCCTGACATTGTTCTATTATTTGCCATCCTAGCTTTTGTTGGTTCTTGCCTTTTTTGGACACTGCCACGCACCCTCCCGTTGCATGCACGCTGTCGCCTTCTTCCTCCCATTTGACCACCCCTCACTCCCTCTCCTCCATAGCCACTTGGATCCGAAGCCGCTGCGACGGTCATCGTCTCTCTACCGCCCAAGCCAAAATTCGTTGCCATCCTCCCACCATCCTCAAATTCCTTTTGCAGCTAGCTAGAATACCTCCCGGCAGTGGCGGAGCCAGGATTTCAATAAGCCTCGGGCCCAAAACTAAGGAGTTATAAGTCTATAACTAACGTCAAATACTATCAACACTGAGGTATAACAAAAATACAACACAAATGCACAATCGAAATAAAATTTGAATTCCATGTTTAACGATACGAAAAAAATAGATAAAACATAGCAAAAAAAATAACAATGCAACATATCATTAGCACGAGGTAATTTTTGCTTAATTAACAAAGATTTGATTCATTTGAACCTATCATATCTTCATCAACAATAGTCATAACTAATCTGAACATATTGTAGAATATATTATACACACTGTCTGATCCTAAAAATCTAAATATGGTGAAAACTGCATTTCAGAAAAAACATATGAGTTAGATTGACATCAAGTCTTTGCCTTCTAACCATGAATAGACAGGCAATAACATTAGCAATTGAGCCTAAGCTTCTATAGAATTGGCAAAGAATATGATCTGCAACTTGTTCTACCTGTTTTGACCATATTTCCTATGCAAATCATGCTCCACTTGGCAAAACAGCAAATATTTTCCGTGAATTTTCCGTGATGCTTCCTATTTCCTCCTAATCTATTCCTATATCTTAGACTGCATATCTCATATGGTTATCATAACAAAGATCACATTCTTGATTCAAAGCAGCAAGCACTTACTCTCAACTGTCATTAAACTAATCTTGCTTACAATTCCGACAGAGTAACATGCCAAGTGTAAGTGTTCATACTGTCGATCAATTCTCCCATCCAATGAACTCTGATTTGGCGGTGCCCGTGCTTCTTCAGTGATGCATACATGACATACTGTCATACAGTGAGTCATACTCATAACATCATAATTCACAAATCATAAGTGATGACAGAGGAGAGGAGCTCACCTCACCGGGAGCCAAAGACCGTGGTTGAGGGCGGTGATGACCGAGGAGAGGAGGCTGAGGAGGGCGCCGCTGGCTGGGGTGGAGCCGGCAATGGCCGTGAGCGGCGCGGGGAGGCGCTGGGATGGGGCGCGCTTGACGCCGGGATAGCCACTTGGCGAGCGAGGCGAGGTGACGGCGAGCCGAGCAGGCAAGCCAAGGTGGCGCCGACCATCGAGCGCGCGTGAGCTTCGGCGCAGCGAGACCTCCACGAACCTGATCGGCGTGTAGGAGAAGGCAGGCGGCGGCGGCAAGCCAAGGGGGCAGCGGTGGCGGTGCAAGCGATGGCGGAACAGCAATGCAGCGAGGAGGATCCACCGGGAGTTCGCCGAGGAGGCGATGGGCGGGCGAAGCGGCGTCATGGCGAGAGAGGACCGGGTGGCGTCATGGCGGAGGAGACGGCGAGTCGCGGGCGGGAGGACAGCATGAGCGGGCGGCAGCAAGGGGCGAGAGGGCCGGGCGGCCGGGCGACAGCGAGCAAAGGCGGAGAGAGGGTCGGAGCGGAGGAGGCGATGGGGGGCCGGGGCGGCGTCGCGGTTTGGGGAGAGTGGGGAGGGGAAGATAGCGTAGGCGAGGCAGGCGGCTAGGGCAGGCGCCAGGTTGGGGCAGCGGGACACCTTTCATGGCCGGGCCGGTTATAGCCTCGGCCGGCCAAGCAAGGGTCGAACTGTCCCACCGCAGAATTATTTTTTTTTATATGTGTACTCAAATTTTCTACTCCTATTTTCTCTGAGCCTCGAGCCGTTGCCCGACTAGCCCGAGGCCCATCTCCGCCCCTGCCTCCCAGCGAAGCCCCAAGACACCCCTCCCTGTCAGTTTTGCAGCTAGCCGCCGCCACCGCTAGGGCGCACCCGTACGCCGCCGAGGACATCTAGCCGCTCCGCCTCGTTCCTGGCCGCACCACCCACGTCACCACCTCCGCCTAAACCTCCTGAGTCTATCTCAAGTGTGGCCTCATCGATTGGTCATTGGTAGTTTGCCATCGCCAAGCAGCCTCGCCGCACCACCGACCTCACCATCGCTAGCCCAACCCCGGCCGTCTTTGCCCTAGACGAGGCCACCGCCGGTATCCTCGTGGCCAGGCTCAGTTCATGCGCATGTTGACCTAGCCATCCCATCGCTGGAGCTCGCGCCGCCTTCTGAAACGGGCCACCTGCCAGGTGTTCGACGCCTGTCCCGCTGCCGTCTGGTCTCGTCCCCAGCAACCAATGTGTCAATGGCATGTTCCTGGACACCATAGTCCCGCCCATTTGGTTGTGCCGCCATGGCTGGATCGAGGCAAGGATGGCTAGGATAGATGCGGGCTGCCACTGCCATGTGGGCCACGGTTGGCAGTGTCTCCATAAGTGCATGGGCAATTTGGGCATTTCTAAAAAATCTTACTTGCTTAACGGAGGGAGTGTGACGGACATGTCACGACGATGGCATATTGTAGAAGAAATTTGGAACCCGATGATATGGAATGGATAAAAACTTATTAGGTGACGAATCATAGAAGAGAGAGCTATTCGATAACATACGACGGATTTTCTCAAAACTTTACTACATGGTTGATCTAAACTCGCAGGCAGGGTTTTAGGTCGAAACCTTCGATGCCGACCCTTCCTTCTTCTTCTCTTCTATTTCCTTCCCCTTCCCTTCTTCCTTCTTCTTTTCTTCTGTGCTGTTCCCTTAATTTCTTCCTGCTCCTTCCTTCAAAATCTTCCTTGCTCCTTACTCCCTGCCGTGCCTCCACTTCCCTTGCTCGGTTGCAGAAGCACCGCAAAGCAGCAAGCGGCAGCAGCAGAGCGACGACGCTGCCAGCAGCGGCGCGGCCTGGAGTAACAGCGACGGCAGGCGAGCGGCAGCCAGGCTGCAGCGCACGGCAAGAGCAGTGGCAGCCTGCTCCCTCCTGGCGGCGTGTGGCAACGAGCAGCAGCAGGAGCGGCGCGTGAAGCCCTAGGCGGCGACGGCACGAAAAACAGCAGTAGCGCTCGGCTTTGGGGCAAAACGATACATCCAACCGTAGCCCTCCTTTTATGAACGCGGAGCCCGAGCATCGCACGGCACTGGCCCGCACGTCGAGGCCGCGACGGACTCGGCCTCGCCCCAGCCCCAGCCCGATCGCTCCTCTCTTTTTTTCGTTTTTCTTACTTCTTCCTCTCTATTTCTTTTCTAGTCCTTCTAGCAATAGAAAACAAGATATTACATCAGGCCATCAGTGCCATCTAATCCCCCCTATGCAACCGTGCTCGTAACAACTGCTCCTTTTGTTTTCCAGATAATATGCTACATATATATGTTCCATCTTCTTTCTTTTATAATCCCATGGTTCTTTTTGTTTTAGTTTTTGATATGTATAGGGTCATCTAAGTAGTTAGAATGCCCAGGCCAGCAACTTCTTTTCAGATATATCTAGATCAGCATAGTGTTGCATCTGCATCTTCCTTTTAACTGTCCTTTAGATGATTTGTTTAAGAAAGAAGTAATGAATATATTTGTGCTACTGTCCCGAAGTTTCATTTAAGCTGAAGCAAGTTTCAGCTCTTACTAAGCAAGGTTATTGCATAAAATTTGTGCTCTACTAGTTGGCCACTTATTATCTTTTTTAATCACGTAAGTTTAAGCAAAGATGTTTTATGCAAGCCACTCTTTATATTAAGTTTGCAACTATTCTGTTGTTTTATAGCTCAATATGAAAATTTTCGTATCTAGAGTTTAGTTTTTTATGGTTCCATTCCCACTTAACTTACAGTGGCTAAGTCAGTTGTCAATTAGCAATTTAGCATTCCCCAATTTATGAGATTGTTTCAGCAGATATTGCTCGCTTTGGTATAAATCTTGTACACGTCTTTTGCGTGCATCGCTGCATGACACTGACTTAAATAGTAAATGTCAGACGAGTTCGTCAAACGACCACATTCAGTAAGCATAGGTGGTCCCTCCAACTCCAAGAGGTCAAAAGATCATCACAATTTAGTGTTGAAGACGCTGCGAGTCATATCGTTACCAAATGTTAACCTTACCAAGATTTGTAACATGCGCTTTAATACAATTTGAAGTGAAAACCTTTTCTTATTTGCTAATCCAATAGCTAACACCTGAAGAGGAATTTAATGGTAGACTCTAGCTACGAAGATGAGCGATGACAAACGATACGCCGATGTTGAATTTAGCATTCGTTCTGCGTTCTTTCATACCTGTACAATAAAGGATACAAAGGGGGTGTGTAAGTGTAACATCACCGAATCGAGCACAATACTAGGTAAGTGCCAAGATTGATCAAATTCCTTAGTATAAAACTTAAATTTAATGTTGCCTTCATATATGTAGATCGTGGTCATGTCTATTATCGGGAGCCTCAAAGGGATGATACTCAGTCATAGTTGTGAGGTACCATAAACTTTTTTTTTCGTGTTCTAACTTCTAAGTTCTAACTCTTGGACCTCGTCCCTTTTCTCGATTATGCATTTGTCATGTGAAAATCAATTTTTTTTCCAGAGTTCCTGCACTCTCCCGTGGAATAATCCATACCCTACCTTACGGCTTCTTCCCCCTTTTTTTCCCAGTCACTTAGGCCATGATAGCAGTGATGTCTCCCCGTAGTGCTTCAAAGGTCTGATTTTTTTCCCAGTCAAATTTGTGAAAAATTGCTTTCTCATTCCCAATTTTTTGGTCACTCAAATTTTGCCTGGGAATTGTGAAGAAAAAAATTGGCTTTACCAAATTTTCTTTGGTAGTACCAAAATTTGACAACAAACCAAATTCTAGCCAAATTTCATAGGCATTACTAATATTTGGCGTTGCCAAATTTTTCAAGGGCACGCCAAGTATAGGAACCAAAACAAACAGTGACCAAATTTTCTAGGCATTATCAAATTTTGGTATGGCTAGTTAGGGTAAAGAACCAAACATGCCCTAGATTTCCACACCATCTAGTTCACAAATAAAACAACACATCACAGAATAACTAATACATCACCAATTAGAGACTCATATCTTCCTAGCTAACTATGAGTAATGTATGCAACCCCACTCCCCCAAACCCAAAGGTTGTAACTTTGCTTCTCAAGTTGTGGACCATCCCACAGTAGAGGACCAATTAGCAAGAAATCAAGACAGGTTAGAAGGATCTCTGCACTGACACTAATTTCATCACCCATTTAACCTCTTTCAAAGCATTTAAATAGGGATAAAGAGAGGAAAAAAATTGCAATAATTACGCTCTAGATTCTATCAATGAACAAATACATTGAAACGGACACTCTTAAAGGCATAGATAAATATAGCGAAAGAGAGGAAGTATATCCTAACAAAAAAATATCACCTAAAACATCTTCTGCTTAAATAACTATTATCGTACCTTCGTATCATAGCCCTTGCGATCTTTAGATTACTCTAGAACCATCAAGAAGTAGAGTATGGCCTACCACTGTTTGCTTAGCATTGATTGCTGACTGGACAATCAAATTGGCTGAGACAGGCAAGTATAAGCACAGTATGTCTTTCTTTTAAGGATAAGCACAGTATCCGGCGAAACAGAGGCGAGACCGGCAACAACTTCTTAGGGCTTTGGGAGAGAACGACGATGCGAAGAAAAGGATGCATGTGGCCACCTTTATATAGGGCCAGAGAGGGAGACTTTGCAAGGAGTACGGCGGCGAGGCGTGTGCGAGGTGGACTCGGAGCCGGCGACGGGTTGGAGACGAAGACACACACGTAGCGGCGTGGCGCTGACAAGGCGGAGCCACCGGTTGGAGAGAGGGAGAAGGGAAAGGAGGAGGTTGGCGGGCTGGCGCGGGAGGAAAAGTGGGAGTGGGCCAAAGCGGCTGGGCTGGAGGTAAAAGGAAAAGGCCCGAGAAAGAAAAGGAATTCGGCCCTAAGGAAAATCCGGAAAAAGAAAGATTTTCGAATTTCAGAAATTGAATTAAAGCAAACTGAGCTCAAAGAAATAGCAAATAAATTCCAAACATTCCTAGAAAATTCTAGAAAATTCTCTGGTACTCAAGGAACCCAAATAAAACAACTTTTAATTTAATTGAAGTTTAGATTATTCACATTAAATTGTTTTGATTTCTGAACTTAACAAAGAAAAATTAAATGGTTTTTTTATTTTTAAAAGCTTCGAAAACATTTCAAAATTTGGGATGTTACACTACGACAGAGAGCAGAGGGGGCCAGAGGGGAGCTGGAGTAGAGGCGAGGGCAGCACGGGATTGGGGGTGTGGCGAGGCGAGAAGAAAGAAAGGCAAAAGCAAAGTGGCAGGCCGGGGGCGAGGTGGCGAGGGAGCTGGAGCATAGGACTTCGGCAAAGTCGCGGTGGCAAGGCTCCGCCAACCTCCTAGGTGGCGCCTAGAGGCAATTTCTTGAACCTTGGTTAAAATAGGGCCAAAGTTTGTACCAAGCATCATGAGACTATGGATTAGACCAAGGTCCTGATTGCATCACTATTATAGTTATCGGATTCGCTATAAAACCCCGCGAATCGTGAACCGGATTCGTCGAACCCGAACCGATTTAGGGTACGGGGTTCGTGTTCGCATTGGAAATTGGAAGAAAAAGTGGCAAACTACGAACCCGAATCCTGTACCGCGACTCGGACAAACCGCATTTCTGGAAACTATGATCACTATACTAGCTAGCATCAGTTTCATGTTTGATTAAATTTCTATTGTCACAAATTCAAGATGATACCGTCACTACTAGAAAGCTTAGAAAACCTAACGGTCACCAATTTTACTGACGGGCCCGCACCAGCCGTCAAGGATTACTATTTTGGTGACAGGAATAGTACCCCCTTAGCAAAATTAAAATTTTACTGACGGTTTTTATACAACTCTAAATAAAAAGTATTTTGCTGACGGCTAGAACCGTCAAGTTAATTGGTTTGGTCTGGCGCGTGGGAAAAATTCTTAGCGGGAAAAAAAATCAGCGTCGCGCGCTCGCCACCACGTGAAAAAATTCGCCGCACATCTTTCCCTGTACCATCTTTCCTCTCCTCTCCTAAATCCCTAGCTCCCCCGGCCCCCATTTCGCCGCCGCCTCCCCCCCATTTCGCCTTTCGCCTCCAAACCCCCAGCCGCCTCTCCACCCCATCTCGTCGCCGCCTCCACGCCCCCTGCTGCCTCTCCATTTCGCCGCCGCCTCCACGCCCCCCGCCGCCTCTCCATTTCGTCGCCGCCTCCACGCCTTCGCCGCCTCTCCACCCCATTTCGCCGCCACCTCCACGCCATCTTCGGGCCCCCGCCGCCTCCACCATCTCCCCCGCCGCCTCTACGCCCTCTCCTCCCCTTCGCTCGGCTCTGGCGCTGCATCAGATAAGACGGCCTCACTGCCCTCACCGGCCGCCTCCTTCCCTTTGCCTGTGCCGCCCTCTCCCCCGCCCTCTCCTCCCCTTCGCCCGGCTTCGGCGCTGCATCAGATAAGATGCTCCTCCGAAGCGTACCAGGCCCTCACGGTTCGGCCCCTAATCAGATCCGCTTTCCATCTGCTCGGCCCCTCCTCTCGCTTCGGCCTCCTCGCTGACCGCCTCCTTCCCTTCGCCCGTGCCGCCCCCTCTCACGCCCTCTCCTCCCCTTCGTCCGGCTCCGGCGCTGCATCAGAGAAGACGCTCCTCTGAAGCGTACCGGGGCCTCCCGGTTCGGCCCCTTCCTTGTGGTGTGCATGTTCATTTTCACGGGTCGCATGACCAATTGCGTTGATTCTTTGTCGAGTTCGAGTTCTTGTACCGCTAATTCCCGATTGCATGTGCAGCTCGATGGTTTTTGGTTAATTCTACCGACTACTGATTAACATCATGGTGCACGTTTTGAGCTCGTGTACCGTATACCTTTGTTCAATCTTTACACTTACGGATGCATTTATCTGGATGGTTCTAAGTCACTTACTGGATGCATTTATCTTGATGGTTCTAAGTTAAGTAGTTGGTATATGACGATATTAAAAAACATGAGTCTTGGACAAAGCGCGTTTAGTTTGATTTATATTCATAATCAATGTTGTCTATTAGGTAATCAAGATCGGCAATTTTGTTTTTCGGATGGAGTGAAACAGAGGTGAGGATCTGGAATAATTTAGGAGGAAGGGGTATGTGGTGGATTTTAAGCTTTGTACTTGATGCTTTACGGGGACTACCGAATCGGCTTGTTTACGCTTAAGTCGTGGAGTTGGCGCTTGCGAGTGTGGCGGCCGGAACATGAGGTGGGGTTGTCTCCAATGATCTCTACGTGGTCCCTATGGTTATTTTGATGAGGATTCAGCCCCCGTTATACTGGGCTCGAGGTATTTTATCCCTGCTCTTTACCTTTCTGAAACCGCACTAATTAACGTCTTTGTTTGTAAACGTTCCGCTTGTCCCTGTTATCGTACTCAGATTGTCCTTCTATCGCACTAGGGATTAGATGGTTACCGCTGATTGTTGAATTCTCCATCTGCTTCCTTTTGCTAGTAGCCAGTCGCCCTTCTTTCATGCATAGTTAGTTGTAGTATATCCAGAATAATGTTCGTGTCTAGATATGTCTGAATACTTTGAGTGTCTTTGCTCACCAGTCATCACAAATTTGTATTGTTCTCAATATTTGGTAATGCCATGGATTTATTCGTCATGTTTCTTGATGTTGCGACCAATCGGTAGAAGCACAGTGAGCTCTTGGCGTTTATTATCTTTGCGATTGCAAAAGGACATGACTATATATATACACCCTCCAAGAACTGAAACCTTATAGACCTCTTGCAGGTGAGTGCAGCCTGAGGTACGTCTACTGAAGCCTCACAGATGCAAAACTCTGTTCTAACTTCTAAGAAGTTAGGACCATCATCGTGGTATAATGCAGTCAGTGATTGAGGTTGTTACTGAGCTATTATTTTGTAGACAAAAGAATATCCCAGTGATGAGCCTTACAATGCTGGTAATGATTATAACAGTGACACTAATGAGGATTCAGAATATGACGAGGAGTAAAAGTCTTATGTTAGATAAATGGAGGACATATCTGCATTTTGTTATTGTTACATAGAATAGCATCTTGGACAACCGCAGTCAACAAAAAACAAAGTTGCGGACACAGTTATTGGAGCCTCCAAGGTATTTATGAGCTACGGCGCTACATAAGAATCTTTCGAATTTTAATTAAAATATCTTTTTCGGTCTAATTTTGGTAACAAATTAGATCATCATGCGAGGCTATTGTGCTATTGTTTCTTGTTCAATTTTAACTGAATTCTTTCATAGATTCACCTTCAGAGATTTTTAAGTGACATGCTTTGAAAAAAAAAACAAATAGTCTAAACATAAAAGTTACTTGAATTTCTATTGTTAAATCTGCCATCTCATTGGTCATATAGGGTTCTAGTGGATGAGGAGATGGTTTGAAGTCACAGAGTTTGGATTTCCCAGGTATCCCTCTTATGCCACAAAATTGGGTGCTACATTTTTGGGTTTGAAGCCTTTTGGTTTGTAGCGTGTATATACAATTCTTTACTCTGTTATAATCAATTGGAGAACCTTGTGTGTTCCAGATACATCATCTGCTTCCTTGTATTCTTGACACATGCTTGTCATGTCCTTTTTGCTATGGTTACTAACTTGAGCTAAAATTTCCTTTCTTGTTTGTATTACAAAACATAGAAGCCTCAATGTAGTTGTTCGCTCCAATTTATTACATCAATATGATTCATGTTTATGACAATTCAGATTGCAGTGTTGGAAATTCACCTCTTTTAGTTATGTAAACTGTGGCACGCGGGAAAACAATCGTTGTCGCGCCAAATCTCTCCATCGCGCGCTCACCACACAAATAAATCCCCTCCAAGTCTTATCCCCTTCTTCTCTCTCTTCTACCTCCCTCCATCTCTCCTGGCCGAATCCCCCATGGTGCTCCTCCTCAGGTTGACCTCAAGACCTAGCGCCTTGCTTCTACTCTCTACTCTGCTGCCATCGCCCGCGTTCCCCTCGGTCTCCCGGCCCACCGCGCCCCACGCTCTGGTCCGCGCTCGGTGCCACTCCCGGCCTTAGGTGCCGCCGGCCCATGGCGCGGGGCTCACTTGCGCCTCCCTCTCTCTCTGGCCCTGGGCCTCCCCACGGCACTGCGTCGGTGCCGCCTCCCCGGCTCGTCCTCCTCTCGGCTCGCCCCGGTCCAGCTCCTCTGGTCTAGTCTCCAGCGCCGCCGACTCTCACCGCCTCGAGTCTCCATGAATCCCTGCTTAAGAACAAATTGATGTCTTTTGTTAGTCCCTATACGTGAACCAGGCAAGAGATTGGCAGCCTCATACGTGAACTTCTACATAGCCAAGAATATTAATGCCAAAAATTATCTTCAAATTGACTGCTTGGACTACTCTTAATATGTTTGTGGTGAATATACAAAACAGCATCCACAAGCCTATCTATGTGTTGGCTATTCGATGACCTTATGTGGTTTATATGACTAAAGGCCATCCTTTAGATGACAAAGCTAGAGTTTTAATTGGGATTATTTTATCCAACTTGTGAAAGTTCAGAGTATACCATTATCTTGTTAGTTTTGAGCCTCATAATTGATATGCGTGCAAATTCTGCAAATTTTCACATTAGCTACTGTAATAGATTGTCTTCACACCCAATCGAGCGCAAGTTTTCAAGTAATAGTTCAACTTCTTGGACGAACAAATTGTGTATGAAATGTTCAGGAAAAGATTGGTCTTTTGAGACATTGGTGGATAGAAGAGCATTTGCTTCTGTAGTTCACTGCCTTAGTTAGTGAGATCCTGCTAGTTCATTCTAATTCTTGCACATCCTACTAGTTGATGGAGTTTAACTTTCAAGATCCTAATTTTAGGTGATGAGCTCCTTTCTATCACTGGCCATCTTCTCATTTCCAGCATGCAGAGTGAGTAAATCATCTGAATAAATGATATCCATCTCATAAACTCGAAAATACTATTTTGTGCAAAACAATTTTTATTCTTAGTGAATAGGCTCTGCGGCATTTGGAAATTGCAGCTCATAAATTATCGAGATTAGTTGTAGAAGAGGTACCAGGAACTCTATCTTCACTAAAGCTATCCCTCTTGGAGATCAATGATTTAACTAGCCAACTAAACAACCTCAGGTAATACATTTCATTAGCTGCCCAAAAACTAATTGAAGAAAAACTATATATATTTTTGTTTCCTACGATACTATGTAGGCAAAGGCTCACAATAAATAGATTTGGGAATAAGACTAGTCTTTGAAGCAAAATCTCGGTGGATGGCCAAAACAGGAGATGTATGAATTATTTAATCTGTAAGTGATATGTCAATTCTTAGTGTATTACTTTCGTGAAAATTCTTGATCAAGTGATACATGATTGTCACGATGAGTCCCGACATTTGCGAAACTTAAACATGATAAGCTTGTCACAATACCCTAGTAGTCAGTAGCTTGGCAAATGTAATATGGTGCAAGTACCAAATTGCACCTTTAACTCAAAACTCTCCCATAAAAGATGGTGTTATTGATAAGGAGGTTTTTTTTCATCTTCGCACTTGTATGTAACTTACATAGTTTGATTACTTGGATGTTTTAGGCTCTATGATCTGCATGTTTTGTTCTTCTACTCCTAAGCTACTTTGGTTCTTTTTAAGCGACTAGCCATTCGTGGCTTTTGGATTAGTTTCTTTGGCTAATCTCGACAATGCTAGCTAGCTTGTGCACTTGTTTTCTTCTATTTTCAAGGAAATCATTGAACTTTATATATGGGGTGTAGCACACTAGGATTGTAATACATTGTGGTCTGACCAATGATCACTAGAACCAAAACATTATTCAGGCATGCATATATCTGCTTCCTTTTACAATTGTGTGCATTTGATTGCTTCTGTCGTTCATATGATATTCATTATGAAATGGTTAGCAAATAATTAAAAGGCCTAATTAAAATCACATATTTTGTGGATTGAGAGCTGGATTATATATGTTGTATCAATGGTGTAATCAGTACTGAGGATTACCTAATTACAAGTTGAACTGTGCTTTCAATATACTTGTCCTTCTCTAGCTAGCTTCCTCCCACTTTAGCGTGATCGATCGTTCTGCATTTAAAGCCTTGATACATTGTTTTTACATACATTACATAAATGTTACTAAATAGACATCACATGCATGGTACCTATACATACAAAATGAGCTTTCAAGCATTCAGAGTATATTAAAAAAAGGTAAATCTAAGTAACCACATATAAGTGATAAAACAAAACAACTAGATAAGTTAAGAAATTACCTATGTTATGTTCCAGACCGTGAGTTTGTGTGATCACTACTTTCACAAGCTAAAGGCTGGTCTCCCATATAAATGCTTGACGGAGTAATGCTTGTAGCCTGGTTGCAGTTATAGTTATTAACCATAGCACTAGGGGATAGGAAGTCTCCTTGAGCATCACCTTGGAGTTGTAAAGCTACACTTGAATTGACATGGTTAGGCTAGTCAGCTGGTTAGCCATACCTGTCACCTCCATTTGGTTTATTCTGTTCATATCAGGATTTACATTGCTTCAAATCTCTAGTGGATTATCAATTCCTTGTGTCACTTCAACCTCATACTCAGGAACAGGAGAATGGTTAGTAGGTTTTTTTCGCTTTTGTGAAAGAGCATCTGATGTAATTCTTCTTGCGAATCCGGTTAGTTGTTTGTCTAGTTGTTGCTCAGCAGTTCAAGTTTTAGTGTGAAGTTAACATAGTCTTAATGAATTCTATGGCACGCATCTTAATGATGTTATATTTCAGTAGTATCTCATATAAGTTGAGCCAAGTTACTCAGCATAACAAATGCTTCAGAAGTAGCTAATTGTTGTTATTGACTATGGATGGCTTCCATACAATATTACTTAGGAAATGCCTCACATACTAAAACTGTTTGTATGTTGAAAGTCGATCTCCACCCTTAGTACTTCACAATTCACCTATCTATGATCACCCAACTTCCTTGGATATTCACTGTCTAATTATAAAGTTTGTATGCATATAGCACACAAATGTTTTTATGTGTACATCTATAGCTTGGCTCTTATCAATTTGACTACTAGTTTTTGCTATGTTATATATGTTTCTCTTTTGAAACTTTTAATGGATTAGTGGTGCAGGCTGAAAAGAAAGTACTATGCCTGTACTATATACATGTGTGGGGAGAAACAGTATTGAATTGGATCAGTGTAGGGCGCGTAAGTGCATCTTGATATATGACATTACCAATTTTTCACAGGTTTCCTACAACATTCTACAATCTGGAAATATGAAATAGTAGTCAATAAAAAAACTAAATTAATAGCCGAGAGCAACAAAAATTTTAAGTTTGTAAACAGTGACTCAAATTTCCTATGGTTTTTTATTTTTTAATTCTACAAAGAGTACTACTGCACGGTATATATATTCAATAAAAATAAAGCAGAGTTGCATTAAATACGTCTAGTTCTATTCACATTCAGCATATGTGGCGTATATACATAATACACAAGCAAATGTGTTAGAAAAAGGACGATATGAACTTAATTATAAA
Source organism: Phyllostachys edulis (assembly GCA_036346405.1). Classification (NCBI taxonomy): domain Eukaryota; kingdom Viridiplantae; phylum Streptophyta; class Magnoliopsida; order Poales; family Poaceae; genus Phyllostachys; species Phyllostachys edulis. Next base: position 19,024,255 of record CM070567.1, read on the forward strand.
TATTGCTCAGAATGGGAATGAATATAGTTAGCACATCAACAGTATTTAAAAACTTGACACTAACCCTATCCTCTCTTTGCCATGACTATATTATATGATTGTAAAACATTGTGACCGTATCAAAATTTCAATGAGCATTTATAGTTCAGATTGTGCCAAAACTTGCTATACTTTTCTCCAAAAACACGAACTAAACCTTTCTTAATACAATCAATGAACTTTAGGAAACTAACTAGATTTGGCATACGAGATGAAACACGTCGGAAACATTCTAATCTTTGCCAGATGTTAATCAAGATCAATATTTATTTTGGACAATGCTGCGATTGTGGCTTGATGCTTGACTCCCAGACTTGACAGGTTCACCCTTTTAAGGAGAACATATATTAATGATGTTATTATTGTGACAAATAATTTCCATGAGCACGATGCCCGTGCTACCTTTTTTATTGATTGCTGTCTTCTCGACAATGTAATTCGTTAACAAATTGAACTTCTGCTGTGAGGAATGGCCAAAATGGCGGGTTTAGTTGCCAAACAAGTGCCCTGTGTGCAATTATCGATTCTAAATATATGTGTGTACTACAGAAATTGCTATGTCTTATCTTGCGACACGTTCATCTTGCCTATGGAAAACTACACCTTTGTTTGGCGAATGGAACTACTTGAAAGACTTTTGATGGAATGGGAGCGATCACTTTGCATTAAACTTGCAGAGAATAGTGCAAGTTCAATGTTGGCTGGGAAATAATTTCCAATGTGGAATAGTCTGTTCCTTCTAATTCTCGTATCGGACTACTGGCTATTGCCCTATTTATATTAGTCTACTAGCGTCCTACCAATAGATAGGTTAGTATGTTCTTAGGAGATTGTAGATCTTTTTAGTGTATTTTTGAACTTTTGATTTCAGAGTATTCTATCATATGTTCATATGACCATCAAAAGTTATGTGAATAATCATTGTAGTGCATATTCACTTTCATAACCATTGTGGTGCATATTCACTTTCTTTGATATTATTTTTCATTGAATCTTTGGTCAGATCTAATAGTCAATATGCCTAGTTCAAAAAGCATGTGGTATGAGCTTAAGTTACATCTAAACAAACTTTTCTTTCAACCTAACACTTTCTCCTTGCACTTGCGAAATGTGAAAATGTTCACAATACAACCAGAATCGGATGGATCTTCCCATGTGGGCTCGGCCTTGGATGACAATGCCATTGATGGCAACGATGCTAACACTGATGGCGACAACTGCAATGTTGACATTAATGGCGGCAACAACCATGATACCAACAACATCAACCGCGACGGATGCAACTAATTGTCTACATTAACTTTGATGGTGTTTTGCTAGCTCTTTTGAATAGTTGAACATGGTATTGTTGCACTTTTAGATGTACTTACATGGCTTGTATGTGATATTAGTCTTTAGGTGTATTGTGGTAGACTTTTAGATGTCTTTTGTGCGGATTGCTTTCTACAAGTGAACCTTATGGATGGTATTGGGCTTGAAATGATAAGCTTGAATTTCTTATTTGTGTATGGAGTAATGCATGGATGTGTATTGTGAATTATATGATGTATGGATGTGTATTGTGAATTATATGATGCGCGAATGTGTATGAATGTGAATTGACAATTTCTGCTAGTGGGCTGCCAGAATCATAATTTTGTTGATAGGAACTGAGTCATTTTGGCGTTGGTTTTGACACCGCAAAAACCAATTTCCTGACGGGCCAAAACCGTCACGAAAATGCTTTTTGTTGACGGTAATGGAAAAAACCGTCAGGTTTAATATACTTGATTTGAGCAGTTGCCTTCTGTCATGTAAACTAGATACCTGACGGGCCAAAACCATCACGAAAATGCTTTTTGTTGACGGTAATGGAAAAAACCATCAGGTTTTATATACTTGACGGTAACGGTTGCCCCGTCATGTAACCTAGATACTTGACGGGCCGAAACCGTCACGAAAATGATTTTTGTTGATAGTTATTGTAGAACCGTCAGGTTAATATTTCTTGACGGTTTTCACCCATCAGCAAATATTTTCTTGACGGTTAACCGTCAAACAAATTAGATTTTCCCGACCACCCAGACCTGAGGGGATTTTCCTGACGGTTAACCGTCAGGAAAATAAAACCTGACGGTTTTTCCTATTTTCCTGACGGTTTTCGACCGTAGGGAAAAAAAAAACCCCTTTTCTAGTAGTGCGTAATTACCTAACAAGAATAATGTTATCAACTTGAGGTACTGTTTTCCTAATTACTAAGTAACATGTAGTCACGGTTTTCTAGTGACATGTATTAATGTGGATTGTAATGACACATTATGGTCTACAAGGTTTTACACTTTTACTATGTTATACGGTGTGAACATGTATCAGCTTACAACCCCTAACACATCCAGGTGGGTTCCCACATGACAAAATTATGTAGTGTTCAGTGTGATAGCACTTTTTAATAGGCGAAGTAACAAAGCATGTACTGAAATATCATGCATATTTTGAAGAACTAACAAGATGCTGTCATTGTTGGCACTATATCTACGTTTTCAGCCAATATATCCCCTTTGCGAGATTTCCATCTCTCATGTCTCCTGTTCCTCAGAAGGATATTGGCAATGGTAGCATAGTAGCATCCAATGTTGTGATGGGAGTGCATTTTGTTTTTATAAAAGTATGTCTGCCATTATTTATGCATTCAGTTTATGTATTGTTTTACCTATAAAACAAAATTATCAGCATTTTATACATCTCTGAATATCCAGTTTGTAATGGCTGAGAGTGGTATTAAAATTTAATGAACTGTATATCAAATCATGTACATTTAATATTTCCATAACCGGTTAGGCAGTTACTCTCATGTGTTACATTGTGATAATAAATCAAGATCACCCTTCACAAGTTGTGAGAAATGAGAATAAAATTCAAGTCATAACAGCATCCCAACTGCAATAGCTTAATATACTAGTTTTATGCAGCAGATGATTATTTTCCTCGCAAGCGTCAATTAAAAAAACAACAAATGCAATCATGTCAGCAAAATGGCTATATATGCCATCTGCAGTACGTAACATCCAAAACTGTCTACATATGCATTTGGCCATTTCAAATTCATGTAAATAATTTTTGTGATATGCTCACTTTCTGACATACAGTACATTATTCCAAAGTCCGAACTAACTAGACTTTACTCACTTCTTTCTTTCTTGGACTTCACATTGTAATCATGTCAGCTTTCGCCCCTAGCACTGCCAAGTACCATATTGCTGTCAGCACACCCATGTGCAATCTTTAATTGCCATGCCTGTCTTTGCCCATGCATCATCCTAAGAATGACGGTGGAAGCGATTAGGCTGATAAATCCTAAGAAAATATGAATTAGCCTCTTAGGTTGCGAAATGCATGTATACTACCAGTGAACGGATAGAGGATCCCCTGTGCCCTTTAACGATCAGTGGCCACGATCTTCGCTGAATGATGATGATTAGTTGTTACATTTACCTTTGCGTTTTCAGTCTGTAGAACAAACACAAATTGTTGTAATCTTTCCTGTGTTAAGCTTTCCACTACGCATTGTTGTAGGCTTGTAGCCATTTTATATGGAACAATTTGTCCCAGTTGCTTGTTCTTCATGATGGCTGTTTGTCAGCCAGTCGGTAGTCTAAAAGCTTGAAAAGGTGGCTCCAAAATCAGATGCTTCTCCCATCAGATGCTTCTCTCCTTCATTGGTTGCTGCTTGATATTAAGTACAATTTTCTTATTATGCCAGTTATGAATATAATTATGATACAGATTTTGATTCCTGTGAATTGAAAAAGGATCCAGGTTCTTGTAGCACAGTGACATTATTTCTCAATATTGAAGCTTCATACGAAAATTTTGATCTCGATTTAATGGTTGAGTAAAATGGAGCAGACTGGGTGGTTGAACCCTCTTCATAGATCTGTGAAAGACATGCAAAGGCATGTGTCAAGCGAATCAAATCATATAGATAGCAGAATTTGGCCGCGTTTGGCTGTTAAATTCGTGGGATATAAATAGAGAGTTTTGGGACTTTTCAGACACCTAACTGGTAGTTGCTATCATCCATTGGATGTTGCAGTAGTAGTAGAGAGAAGCATTGTTTCCATGGGTTCATTGCTAGTTACTAGAGTGTCTACCCAGACGACAGAGGAACAGAGGAAGAGGTTTGTGCATATGAATGTTGGCTTGGGGGGTACGAGGAATAGACACATAATCAGAAATACACGGTATTGAAAACTTTCTAAACCGATAATTGATATGATCTTGGGTTTTTGCACATTTAGTTCACCGATGTCTGAATAAATAGCCACGTAAAGCTGATAAATCTGCAATATGGGGCTAAAAATTGATAATCAAATGCCTTGCCAGTTTAGTGGTTTTCGTATCTTTTTTAGGAGGGTGGTTTTCGTATTTTGGGTAGGTTTAAATGTACTGCATCACCTCATTGATGCGAGGTACAAACTTTGGCCCATTTTAAACGAAGGATTTTCTAAATAAAACACCAAATGTATGTTATTTTTGAAGCAGGCCTGCACGTAAGCAAAGAGCCAAGTGAGTGACGCAAAGCATATGTAAACAGGATAGCTCACCGTCATATAGTCCAACAGTCAGTCCAATGAATAGGACAGCAACAGGTCCATGTATGCTTGCTGTTTGAATCCCTATTGCATCAAATTGACCTGCATAGGGGCCCAGAGTGTAACAACAACTGTTTCTCTATTTTTCGTAATAAAATATGCCATTTAGAGTGGCGATCAGACAAAGTAGGGAAATCTATGTAAAGAAATACAAAAGGAAGCAAACTGATATAATGTGTAGCTCTGTATGGATACATTATTGTGGATGCGTATTGTGGCATAAAACTGTAGCATGTGAAAATTTGTACCTTCCATCACTAATAGTGATATTGCGTACAGTCTTTTCAATGCTTTTTGGGTATACTGCTTTAACATGGGCTATGGCTGTCACCACACCGATGGTGTCTATTATGCAAACAATGAAATAAAAATGCGAGCATAAAAAGCAGACTGGCTACATAGCCTAATTTTTTTCTTTCCCTGTTTGTTGTCATGCTTGTGAGGGGAAAAAATGTGCTGGAACCTTTGTTGAAGTCCATATATGTATTAGGAGGTGGCCGGGCGCTGTAGCCTATGATTTGTTAAGTACGGCATGAATGAAGAATTTTTTTTTCAAAATAATATTTTTTAAAAAGATAATTACAAAAATATATAGTCGTTCCAAAAAATTACAAAAATGTGTATTGGCGACAGAAACCTACCGCCAGTTGAGCGACGATAGGGACCTCTCTGTCGGACCCGGATTCGAGAATCCAAATCCTCTGTGAATCATCGTGCTATTCCCTGGATCGAGAGCTAGCACTTCACAAGACACATTCTTGATTCATTCATACAAGGCGTGGACTAAAACAAATATATTACAAAGACATGGTAACATAGACCTCATCGGGTCGAGTTTACAAAAGGGCCGCACAAGGCCAAATATATTACATTACAAAAGAACGACCAAGTCTCTGGCGGAAGCAAAAGGGAAGGTAGGGCTCATCTCACACGAACAAGCGGTCGGGTGTCTCATGTCTGACAGATATTAACCAAGGGTCGGATAATATCGGTTGTACTGTGAGTACCAACGAGTCTACTTAGACTGGGCGAGATCTAAACTACAGAACTATCCTACTCCTCGTCATATCCTTGTCCATCGTCTTCTGGTCCATCGTAGTAGGCATAGTCTCCTTCATCTTCATTATCTGAAGGGTGGGGGAGAGAAGCGAGGATGAGCACTACTACCGTGCTCGCGAGCCAACACACAAATGCAATTATATATATGCAAGGCTTAACAAGGATGGCTCGGGTTCTTTTATTTGCGAAAGCAAGTTTTGCAATACTATAATTACAAAACCTATGACTTAGCATTTTTAACAAATTGTAATTTTTATAAAGAGAGTAAAGTGCAATAATTATTTCAGCAGAGGTTACCTCCACCTTCATGCTTAATTTTTGATTATGGTTACATCCACCAATATTATCACCACTGGGGTACATCCACCCAGGATAAACAAATTCAGGGCTAGGTGAGCCCGCCACAATTTTTATACCACCCACAAGGTTTTGAAATAGAACTAACTCAAGTTAAGTTCCCATGTCCGCCTTTGACCGTAGGCACGGCTGTTTAAACAGTTTAATACTCTGCAGAGATAGCACACTTTACCCACAAGAGACAATTAACTCATTGCCCTACACAATTCCTTAGATGTGTAGTCGAGAGGTTGTCACAATAACGTTTCGACTTATCTTGCCCCTTCTGTCATTTCGCACATATAGGGTTACGCCCATAGTGTTGAGCGGGATGTTTTACCTCAGCGACTGGTATAGCGGTGCTATACCTCAGCGACTGGCAAAACGTCACCCTCCTCTCGGTGTCCCATTCAAGCGGAATAAATCCCCTTGGCTCCCCATTTATCCGCCCAGCGAAATGGCATCCAAGGTTCAATAAACCTACTAAGCTAAGTCGCAAGTTTTTCTGCAACTTGTGGTTGTACTTGTTTAACACGGGAGGTCGTGACCCGATTAAGTCCTTAGGGTTATCTGGGCGGTGCATTCCACAATCCAACCATTCTCGTGCTCCCGGAGCACCAATCCGCCTCACCATCCGCCCAGATAGAGCTAGCATTTTTAGGGTTTTTGAGAAGTAAACCAAACTAGTTTCTCGCTTTAGTCATTGGACCACCAATGACTACCCAAAACAGTTTATTTTTGAAGACATGATGACTAGGGTATTTTAATACCTGGTACTTGGGCAAAACTAGCATGTCGCCTAAGCATTTACCTATAACTAGTATTACCATAGTATTACTAGGGTGACAAAGGATATTGGATTCAAGTTGACATGGATGGCATATTAATTATTTAAACAACAAGTAGGTAATTAACTACCTTAAGCTTTAACATATCTTTGATAAAAAACTAAAGCATGCAATTTATTAATTTAAAAGAAACTAATTTACATAAAATGTAGGAGCAACATGGTCAAAGCATTGACTCGCCTTGGTTAGAGGCAAGATGATCGTGATATTCTTGGTCTTGATCGACTTGAGGATCTCCGGCGTCTTCGAATCCTAAGCAGGCGATTCTACCTAAAAAGCACAACGCAAAGAGAGCAAGTAAATACAAATGAATACACAAATAAACTCCAAATTAATCAAGGCCTATGCCATTAGCAAGGTCTCGACTTAACGAGTTTTTAGAAATTTAGTTTGCAATTTTGGAGCTATAACGAGGAGATACTTAATTCTAAGCTTAAACGGAAAGAAAAAGGAGGAGAAAAGGGTCATGGTCCACAGGCAGTGCACGACTCGGTCCACGCCTGGGCGGGGTGGGGTGTGGCTCGGGTGCACGCCACATGGCCATGGAGCCCATCAAGCGATCCACAGAGGAGGTGGCCATGTCTCATATGGTCTTGCGGGGCCCACATGGCGATTAAACAGGGAAGACCCTATGACAGGTGGGGCCACGCCAAAAATAAAAAAAAAAAACCAAAATCCCTGATTTCCTTCTCTGCTTTCTTTGAGAAAGAAAGGGAGGGCAGGCGCATGAGCGCATGGCGCATGGTCGGCAAGGGGAGGGCGGCGGGAGGCCGGAGGTGGCGGCGGCTGGTCGCCAGAGGAGGCGGCCTGGGGAGGTGGCGGGGGCCGGGAGAGGTGGCGCAAGGAGAGGAAGAAAGAGGCGGCGGCTTTCTCGAGCTCGTCGGCTCGGCGATCTTGTGGCCAGAGGAGGCGCGACGCACGCCAGCCATGAGGCGAGGTGTGGGAGGAGGCGGTCCGGGAGGAATGGGGAGACCGTGACGGCTCGGCGGCGCGCCGGGAGCGGAGAAGAAGGGGCGTGGGTGGAGGTCTCTGGCGGCAGGCGGAGACAGGAGGTGGGGGCGGGCTCCTCGGGCCATGGAGCTCATGATGACGCGATTGTCATGGCGAGGAGCTCACCGAGCGACCACTGCAGGCGGCAGCGCGCCGAGCGAGCGCGGCGATTTGAGGTATGTTTACTTACCCTTTTGCAATTGGGGCGTGGGGAGAAGCTCCAGGGAGAAGGGGCTTAAAGGGGGAAGCCAACGGGAGGAGCTTGGGTCAAGGGAAGGACGGCGGTAGCTGCGTCCCGAGGCGGAGGCATGGCGCGCGAGGTGGTTGAGCGTAAGCGAGGACAGCGATGATGGGGTGGTGACGAGGGCGCCGCTTCGGCCGCGAGGAGGACGATAGCGCCTGGTGACGACGGTCCCGCACGAGGGGCTTCGGTCAAGGCGACGGACGCGAGCGGTGAAGATCGTGAAAGACGAGGGCGCTGCTGCTGCTGCTTGACGAGGAAGCGGCGCAGCGATCGGGCAAAGATGGGGAGCTGCCGCCATCTTGACGAGAGAGGATGTTCTCCACTTCTTCTGCTGAGGAGGGAGGCGGCGAGGTTAGCGGCAGAAGCGAGAGGAGTGGCGGGTTGGTGGCGCAGAGCAGAGGGATGGGCAAGCTGCCGCCTGCTTCTTCTTCTTTCTCGATTGACCGAGAGGGAGAGAAGAACGGGGGGGGGGAAAGGACCTCCACGGCTTGGGCTAGAGAGAAGGGCCGGGCTGGGCTGGCTCGAAAGAGGGAGACTCACTCAAGTCGGCCCGGAGACAAAACGGAGGAGCAAACCCCGTATCGCGAAGTTCGAATTTCAAATGCTACAACCAACGCATTTGAAACTCAAACCGAGGAAGAACGGGGGTTTTTGAAAATAGGATTTAGTTGAATTACGGCGAAGAACGAAACGAATTTTAATTACTATTCGTCCGTCCGAAAACGGACGTTACAAATCCTACCCACCTTAAACAGAATCTCGACCCCGAGATTCGAGCTGATCTGAGAACAGGAACGGGTAGTCTTGCTTCAGTTGATCTTCGCGTTCCCAGGTGGCTTCCTTGGCGGTGTGGTGACTCCACTGGACTTTGCAAAGGCGGATGACTTGACGTCTTGTTCGCTTCTCGATGACGTCGAGGATCTTGATTGGATGCTCGGGATAAGTCAGATCTTGCTGAAGGGCGATGGCTTCGACGGGCGTCTGCTCTTCAGGTACTCTGAGACACTTCTTGAGCTGGGAGACGTGAAACACATTGTGAACTTCTGACAAATTCTCCGGTAGCTCTAACTGGTAGGCAACTTCTCCACGCTTGGCGGTGATGGGGAATGGGCCTATATATCTTGGGGCAAGCTTGCCTTTAACCTTGAATCTTCGAGTTCCACGAAGCGGTGACACCTTAAGGTACACGGCATCTCCAACTTCAAAGGTTAACTTTCTTCGACGGTTGTCGGCATAACTCTTTTGTCTCGACTGAGCCGCTTGGAGGCGATCTCGGATCAGTCGAACTTTCTCTTCAGCTTGCTTGAGAGTATCTGGTCCGAAGATATATCCTTCACCGGATTCTGACCAATGTAGAGGGTTCTCAGATTTTCTTCCATAAAGTGCTTCAAGCGGTGACATTTTCGACTTAATGGTAGCTATTATTGTATGCAAACTCGGCATACGGTAGACACTTTTCCCAATCTACGGTAAACTCCAAAGCACAAGCTCGAAGCATGTCTTCGAGAATTTGGTTTGTCCTTTCTGTCTGACCATCAGTCTGCGGATGGTAAGTCAGGCTAAAATCGAGGTGTGTTCCAAGGGCATCATGCAAACTAGCCCAAATGCGAGGTGAATTGGGGTCCTCGATCGGAGACTATCCTCTTGGGTACTCGTGTAAACACACAATCTGAGCCATATATAACTCAGCTAGCTTGTCTCCCTTATAAGTTGTCTTCACTGGGATGAAATGGGCTACTTTGGTCACTCTATCAACTATAACCCATATTGAGTCACAACCGGACTTGGTTCGGGGTAGACCGGTAATGAAATCCATTCCAATCTCTTCCCATTTCCACTGAGGGACTTGCAGGGGTTGAAGCAATCCTGGCAGCTTCGATGTTCACTTTGATTCACGACATACATCACAACAGCGACATACTCGGCGATATCTCTCTTCATGCGTGGCCACCAATACAAAATTTTCATGTCTTGATACATCTTGGTGCTACAGGGTGCGAGGTATCTGTTGAAATGTGGGCTTCTTTCGAATTAAGTCCTTGAGTTCCTTCCGGTGGGGAACAAAGAGCGTTTCCCATACCATAGGATTCCTTGCGATCTTCAATCATCTTGGGGGCTTTTCCTTTTGCCATGAGATGTTTGAACCTCTGACTCAGAGTGTCCTTGTTGAGCGGTCTTGATCTCGCTCTTCTAACGTTGGATGTGCTTCCATAGCATCTGCGATGCCTTGTTCTATCAAATATAGGTTGAGAGCTTCAAATTCCTTATAAAGCTCGGGTTGATGCTCTTGAATCATAACATTATCAAGAAGATGACTTACGGCTTAATGCATCAAGAACTACATTAGCCTTTCCGGATGATAATGGACATCCAAATTGTAATCCTTTATTAACTCTAACCATCTTCTTTGTCGGAGGTTGAGATCGATTGAGTGAATATGTATTTGAGACTCTTGTGGTCCGTATACATATCACAATGATTTCAATCAAATAATGTCGCCAAATTTTGAGGCGTGCACTCTGCTTGCTAATTCGAGGTCATGAGTTGGATAGTTGTCTTCATGAGGACGGAGCTGTCTGGATGCATAGGCTACAACTTTTCCTCCTTGCATAAGCACGCAACCAAGACCTTGGCGCGATGCATCACAGTAGACTTCAAAGTCTTGATGAATGTCTGGCAGGGTCAACACTGGTGCAGAAGTTAACTTCTTCTTCAATTCTTTAAAACTCTTCTCACAAGCATCTGTCCATTCATACTTCTTTTCTTTCTTAAGCAAGTGGGTCATCGGCTTGGAAAGCTTGGAGAATCCTTCTATGAAGCGTCTGTAGTATCCGGCTAAACCGAGAAAGCTACGGACTTCTGTCACTGATGTAGGTTGTTTCCAATCCATCACAGCTTCTACCTTGGCTGGATCAACCGCTATTCCTCCTGCGGATACAATATGTCCGAGGAAACTGATTTCTTTAAGCCAAAATTCACATTTACTGTACTTGGCATAGAGCTCATGCTCTTTTAGCTTTTCCAGGACCATTTGCAGATGTTCAGCATGCTCTTCATTGGTCTTGGAATAGATCAAGATGTCGTCTATGAACACGACCACAAACTTGTCCAGATATTCCATAAATACCTTGTTCATCAGATTCATGAAGTAGGCTGGGGCATTGGTCAAGCCAAACGACATGACTGTGAACTCATACAAGCCATACCGAGTGGTGAAGGCTGTCTTAGGAATGTCCTCGTTCCGGATCTTGAGTTGATGGTATCCAGATCTTAAATCTATTTTGGAGAAAACTGAAGCTCCTGTCAACTGATCAAATAGATCATCAATGCGGGGCAAGGGATACTTGTTCTTGATTGTCACCTCGTTGAGTGATCTGTAATCCACGCACAATCTGGCGGAACCATCTTTCTTCCTTACAAAAAGAACTGGCGAACCCCAGGGAAAAGAACTAGGTCTAATGAATCCTTTCTCGTGTAAGTCTTCAAGTTGGGTCTTCAACTCTTCAAGTTAAATCGTGACCGCCATTCAGATGGTCTCTTAGCAATTGGGGCATTCACGGCTTCAAATTGATCACAAACTCGATATCTCTGTCGGTGGCATGCCCAGCAATTCTTCCGGAAGACGTCGGGGTAAGCTTGAACTACAGCGCGTTGTCTCTAGGACAACTCTCCAAGGTGGTGGATTGTTCGATCCAAAGGAGAGCGATCCACACTAATCCTTATTGTGGTTTCGTGATCCTTGGCAAGTACCACTTTTACATTGGCGCAATCTATTAATCCATGATATCGGCCAACCAATCCATCCCGAGGATGATATCCGGTGTTTGGGATTCGGCACAAGAAGAGTAGCTAAGAATCCGAATCCTCCAAAGCAATTTCTACTTTGGGACTAATCAAGTAGCATATAGGGTTCCCGGGTGATCTAAGTACCACGGGTTTCTTTAGCTTATAAGTCGGCAACTTAAGCCTTTCAACAAACTTTCTTGAAACAAAGGAGTGTGAAGCTCCGAATCAAACAATACTTGTCTTGGTCTTGAATTAACAGAGAACGTCCCATCAAGACTCTGCGGCATCTTGTGCCTCCTCTGCGGTGACATGATTCACATTGCCACGGCTTTGTGTCGGGGTAGACCTTGAAGCTTGGGAAGTCTGGTGACTCTTGCTCGGAGCTGAGGTCCGACCTTGAACTGGGCGGCTCCTGGGTTATTCTTTGGAGCGGGGTTGTTGCGATGAGGGCACCGGTTAGCAAAGTGACCTTTTTCTCCACAGCTGAAGCAATGGAGGTGTCTTCTTGGGGTTGACGGTTCTTTGGTCGTCCGTGAGCGAAGAGTGCGAAACCACTTCCTTGAGAATGGGAGGCGGAGTGAGCTTTTTCGAGGTGGCTGCAGATGATCTGAAAGATGAACCGCCTCGAAAGTTGACTTCGGGATAGTTTCCTTGGGGCTTCTGGAAAGGCATCTTCCTCTTGCGGCTAGTTTCTGCTAACTTATTCTCATTTTCTAGTAGTAGAGCCTTGTTGATCAACCGGTGGAAGTTGGCATAGTCATGGAGGATAAGCTTTCCACGCATGTCACCACGCATACCTTCCACAAAGCGGTCTATCTTTTCTTCTTCATCGCTCGCCATTGGGGGCGAGCGAGCAAGTCGGTAAACTTAGTGACATACTCGTTGACCGTCATATGTCCTTGTTTGAGTTCAACTCATTCTTCTTCAATCTCATTGTACCTACCGGCACGGTTGGTGCGAAGGTCGCTTTGAATTCGTCCCAGTGAATTGGTCGCAAAAGTCGTTCATCCTCATCAAACGTATACGCAACTTCTTCTACAATGCCATGCAATTTCTTGGCGTTGTGGAGGTCTTTGGTTCTCCATCGTAGATGCTACGACTTCGCTTCTTCTTCTTCTTCTTCTTCTTCTTCTTGGGACTCTGGACTTTCCTTACCTCTGGCGGCAAGGTAATTCTCCCACCATGCTTGGTGCAAAGACCTTTTAGTTGGTGGGTGGCAAAGTCCACCATGTCTTTGTTGGAGCAACGAGCGAGTCGAAGCTTCTTTTCAAGGTCCCCGAGCCGCCTTCTGCTTCAAGAGGTTCGTCCATTGCGCAAAGAAAGGTGAGGGCCTTGTCCTTAAGAAGTCAACGAGCTTGAATTGCGGTCGGCAGTCTGTCTCACGATTGTTGAGCAAAGCTTGGAGAATTTGGGTCTGCTGGAACATCACTTGGGCCATTGTCGGATCTTTGGTGGTGGAGGGGGTGTCTTGTCCTTGTCCACGACCACGGCCACGCCCACGCCTCTTCCTCGGCCAAGGGCAAAGGCTCCACTGACAGGCGGCGGCTCTTCTTGGCGGCATCTCAAGAAAAGATGAGACTTAGAACTAGGGAGAACCAAGGAAAAAGGGTATATGAGGGTTTACTAGCCCTCTAAGGCACACACAAAAGAACCAAACAGAAGATCGAACAGATACAATACAAAGCCTAGAATGGCTGCATTATATTAAGGGGTTAAGTGTTACATGACTTCCATACAAAGCTTATACGCTAAGCTAAGTCATGACACAGATACACATCGTCTACAAAAGGGAGAAACAAAAGTGCTTGCAACCCAAAAGATCGCTTAGCAAGCATCGCTAGCTATCCTAGCCTATCTCGACTACTCCATCGAGGAACGGAGGCGGAGCGGCTCGATCAAGCTCGTGAACGAGAGTGACCCGAGCTGTCTGCGGCGAGGTGAACGGAACGGCGGGGCTGTCCCACGCCGACACCGGAAGGTCGTCGAAGGCGGCGGATCGGGCGTCGCCGCGCTTCTTGCAATCAACTTTGGTCGCGGAGTCCTCGGGGCGAGGAGGAGCTGGAGCTGAAGTCAGAGCTGAAGTGGCGAAAGTGCCAGGCTGCCGTGTGAGACGTGCTACCTCTGCAAGGCGGCGTCTCTCTCCATCTTGATGATGCCTCATCCTGACCGATCTTGTCTCTCTCCCACATGGCATCATGGTGGGCTTCATCGCTTCGATCATGTTGGTGCGAAGGGTGTTGGAGTGGGCCTCATTGTCGGTGAGAAGCATCCGCCGCTTGATCTCGATGGTGTGGGAGTGGATGTTGTGAATCATCGCTGGGTCACCGCACTGTTGGGTCGGGGGGCTCATCGTCGATGGCGACGAAGGATTCAGGGAGCTCTCTCCATTGTAGAGACACGGAAGAAGCGAGACGGCGACTCTTGCAGAGGACCTCGTGTATCGACACAAGCGGTGACAATGACACGGCCGCATCTGGATAGCGCCGAGCCGCTGAGGCGGGTGCCTCGACAAAGAACTCAGGTCGTGAACTCGCCGGTCCCGGCATAGAGGAAAACCTCCATGTCCCAAGACTCGTGAGCCATAACCATCGCCTTCCGCCCTCGGAAGAGCGGAGGCGGGGAAGCTAAGGAACTGCATCAGCTCGCGAAGGAGATCGACGAAACCGCCTTCATTAATCCCATGAGAGCTATGGTCCCATGGGCCTGCGGCTGGAGGAGAAGCCATCTACAAATTTTGAAACAGGGGAAAAGATTAGTAACACTTAATGAGATTAGAGATAAGTATAGAACTAGGAATGGTGAGTAGAAGCAATAAATACTCTATATTTTTGGCGAACTTTTCTTAATTTTAAAAATAAGATCCAAGTCCTTAAGGCAACGACCAATCTAACTAAGACTCTACAACAGATGCTCGATACCACTCTGCTTTGGACCCGGATTACGAGAATCCAAATCCTCTGTGAATCATCGTGCTATTCCCTGGATCAAGAGCTAGCACTTCACAAGACACATTGTCGATTCATTCATACAAGGCGTGGACTAAAACAAATATATTACAAAGACATGGTAACATAGACCTCATCGGTCGAAGTTTACAAAAGGGCCGCACAAGGCCAAATATATTACATTACAAAAGAACGACCAAGTCTACAAATGAAGCAAAAGGGAAGGTAGGGCTCATCTCACACGAACAAGCGATCGGGTGTCTCAGGTACGACAGATATTAACCAAGGGTCGGATAATATCGGTTGTACGCGGTACCAACGAAGTCTACTTAGATCGGGCGAGATCTAAACTACTGTAACTATCCTACTCCTCGTCATATCCTTGTCCATCGCCTTACGGTCCATCGTAGTAGGCATAGTCTCCTTCATCTTCATTATCTGAAGGGTGGGGAGAGAAGCGAGGATGAGCACTACTACGTGCTTTCATGAGCCAACACACAAATGCAATTATATATATGCAAGGCTTAACAAGGATGGCTCGGGTTCTTTTATTTGCGAAAGCAAGTTTTGCAATACTATAATTACAAAACCTATGACTTAGCATTTTTAACAAATTGTAATTTTATAAAGAGAGTAAAGTGCAATAATTATTTCAAAGAGAGGTTACCTCCACCTTCATGCTTAATTTTTGATTATGGTTACATCCACCAATATTATCACCACTGGGTACATCCACCCAGGATAAACAAATTCAGGGCTAGGTGAGCCCGCCACAATTTTTATACCACCCACAAGGTTTTGAAATAGAACTAACTCAAGTTAAGTTCTTATGTCCGCCTTTGACCGTAGGCACTACTGCTTAAAAGCAGTTTAATACTCTGCAGAGATAGCACACTTTACCCACAAGAGACAATTAACTCATTGCCCTACACAATTCCTTAGATGTGTAGTCGAGAGGTTGTCACAATAACGTTTCGACTTATCTTGCCCCTTCTGTCATTTCGCACATATAGGGTTACGCCCATAGTGTTGAGCGGATGTTTTACTCGGCGGCCGGTATAGCGGTGCTATACCTCGGCCGACCGCAAAACGTCACCCTCCTCTCTGTCCCATTCAAGCGGAATAAATCCCCTTGGCTCCCCATTTATCCGCCCAGCGAAATGGCATCCAAGGTTCAATAAACCTACTAAGCTAAGTCGCAAGTTTTTCTGCAACTTGTGGTTGTACTTGTTTAACACGGGAGGTCGTGACCCGATTAAGTCCTTAGGGTTATCTGGGCGGTGCATTCCACAATCCAACCATTCTCGTGCTCCCGGAGCACCAATCCGCCTCACCATCCGCCCAGATAGAGCTAGCATTTTTAGGGTTTTTGAGAAGTAAACCAAACTAGTTTCTCGCTTTAGTCATTGGACCACCAATGACTACCCAAAACATTTATTTTTGAAGACATGATGACTAGGGTATTTTAATACCCCAAGATTTGCAAGGCTAGCATGTCGCCTAAGCACGACCTATAACTAGTATTACCATAGTATTACTAGGGTGACAAAGGATATTGGATTCAAGTTGACATGGATGGCATATTAATTATTTAAACAACAAGTAGGTAATTAACTACCTTAAGCTTTAACATATCTTTGATAAAAAACTAAAGCATGCAATTTATTAATTTAAAAGAAATTAATTTACATAAAATGTAGGAGCAACATGGTCAAAGTATTGACTCGCCTTGGTTAGAGGCAAGATGATCGTGATATTCTTGGTCTTGATCGACTTGAGGATCTCCGGCGTCTTCGAATCCTAAACGGGCGATTTACCTGAAAAAGCACAACGGCAAAGAGAGCAAGTAAATACAAATGAATACACAAATAAACTCCAAATTAATCAAGGCCTATGCCATTAGCAAGGTCTCGACTTAACGAGTTTTTAGAAATTTAGTTTGCAATTTTTGGAGCTATAACGGAGGAGATACTGAATTCTGAAGCTTAAACGGAAAGAAAAAGGAGGAGAAAAGGGTCAGGTCCACTAAGTGCACGACTCGATCCACGCACAAGGGGCGGCTGGGGTGTGGCTCGGGTGCACGCCATGTGGCGCTGGCCCATCAAGCGATCCACAGAGGAGGTGGCAGGCTATCACTGATGGTCTGGGCCCACATGGCAGTTAAACAGGGGGGAGAAGACCCTATGACAGGTGGGGCCCACGCCAAAAATAAAAAGAAAAAAAAAAACAAAATCCCCAACTGATTTCCTTCTCTGCTTTCTTTGAGAAAGAAAAGGGAGGGCAATGGAGGCCATGAGCGCATGGCGCGGGGCGCGGCGGGAGAGGGCGGGGGGCCGGCAGGGTGGCGGCTGGTCGCCAGAGGAGGCGGCCTGGGGAGGTGGCGGCGGGCCGGGAGAGGCGGGCGCGGAGAGGAAGAAAGAGGCGGCGGCTTTTCTCGAGCTCGTCTGGCTCCGCGAGGCATGGGGCCAGTGAGGAGGCGGCGACGCATCAAAGAAGGCAGAGGGCGAGGGGTGGGGAGGAGCGGTCCGGAGGAATGGGGAGACTGCAGACGGCGGCGACGGCGGCCGGGAGCGAGAGAAGAAGGGCGCGGGGTGGAGGTCTCTGGCGACGGGCGGAGACGGAGGTGGGGACAGGCTCCTCGGGCCATGGAGCTCATGATGACGCGATTGCCGCGGGCGGGAGCTCACCGAGGCGACCACACGGTGGCGAGGCGCGGCGGCCAGAAGCGAGAGCGCGGCGATTTGAGGTATGTTTACTTACCCTTTTGCAATTGGGGCGTGGGGGAGGAAGCTCCAGGGGAGAAGGGGCTTAAAGGGGGGGAAAGCCAACGGGAGGGAGCTTCGGGGTCAAGGGGGAAGGACGAGCAGGCGCTGCGTCCCGAGGCGGAGGCATGGGCGCGCGCGAGGTGGTTGAGCGCAGCGCGAGGACGAGCGATGATGGGGTGGTGACGAGGGCGCTGCTCAGCCCGCGAGGAGGACGATGACGCCCTGGTGACGACGGTCCCGCACGGAGGGGCTTCGGGTCAAGGCGACGGGACGCGAGCGGGTGAAGACCGTTGACGAGGGCGCCTGCTGCTGCTGCTGCTTGACGAGGAGAGCAAAGCGGCGGGCAAAGTGGATGGGGAGCTTGCCGCCATCACGACGAGGGGAGAGAGATGTTCTCCACTTGTCGCCGCTGATGAGGGAGGCGGCGAGGGTTAGCGTACCGAAGCGGCAGAGGAGTCAAGGGTTGGTGGCGCAGGAGCAGAGGGGATGGGCAAGCTGCCCTACTGCTTCTTCCTTCTGATTGACCGAGAGGAGAGAAGAACGTGGGAAAGGACCTCCACGGCTTGGGCTAGAGAGAAGGGCGGGTCGGGCAAGGCTCGAAGAGGAGACTCACTCAAGTCGGCCCGAGACAAAGCGAGGAGCAAACCTCAGATCATGAAGTTCAATTTCAAATGCTACAACCAACGATTTGAAACTCAAACCGAGGAAGAACGGGGTTTTTGAAAATAGGATTTAGTTGAATTACGGCGAAGAGCGAAACGAATTTTAATTACTATTCGTCCGTCCGAAAACGGACGTTACACTCTCGCACTCCTATCGCCGATCCAGGTACCTGTCGACAGGTACCTCAAACCCCACATATTGTTTGAAATGTTCCAGCATTTCTACAGTTCGAAATTTATGCCATTGGGTATATTTTTTTTTCTATAAAAAGATAAGCAACTGTATCCGGTCTTAAGATGCAGCGAGCAAGTTGTGTCTAGGTGAATAGGTAAATATGAAATGTATCTAGCATGAAACTGAGTAGCATATAGTTAGAAATTAGTGTACCTGATAGAAACCTTTTTTTGTCCAATGCGTCCTCTTAAGACCTGAAAGGAAGTAGGCGTGTATGCATATAGAGGAAAACACCACAAATCGACGCAGTTCAAGGCCCCCCTATAAATCTTGCGGCATAGACTGCTGTGGAAAGGGGAAAAGATAAGGCACAGGGAGGGAGCGTGCGAAATGTAGGGATTGAGTCAGAAACTAAGCGAACACGCACAAAAGAAAAAGTAGAGAACAGAGCTCTCAGGCCAAACACCACAAATCGACGCCGAACACTAAGCAATCGGGGGGAAAGTAGATATGAACGGCTAGCACATGTGTATAACAAGTAGACACGAAATGGCAGAACCTTTTTTACCGCAAGAACGACTAAATGCGACTAATGAAGCAAACATAGCGACAGGAACCAAACAAAGTATGCAAGAAACAATAACTTTTTAAAAACCCGAATAAATCACAATCACCCTGGAAAAAAAATCAAAACAGAGTAGAGATGAATGGCTAGCACATGCCTAACGCAGGCAGACAAGAATGGTTAGTACATTTCTATCACAAGAATGTCAAGGAGTCTTTGGCCACAGGAAGATCACAATACAGAACATTCGCCTGAGGCATGGTCTGATGTGGAGAGGGCATGGAACATAGGCAAACGAAAAAGCAGAGAAAAGATCTCTCAGGAAAGCGCACAAAACAGCGGGGAAAAAAGCACTAAAGAGAACAAGTGAATCCTGAGAACCATGCGACCGGGAAAAACACGTGAAATGAAACAACTGAAACCTCATGCAAATCCAAGCAGAGAATAGATCTCTAAGGAAAGCGCACAAAACATTTGGCAAAACACGACGAACGGGTAGAAATATTCTGTCGCAAAAAAGAACACA
The DNA here is from genome assembly GCA_036346405.1 of Phyllostachys edulis. Classification (NCBI taxonomy): domain Eukaryota; kingdom Viridiplantae; phylum Streptophyta; class Magnoliopsida; order Poales; family Poaceae; genus Phyllostachys; species Phyllostachys edulis. The sequence continues at coordinate 19,043,826 of CM070567.1, forward strand.
AGAGGGAAAAGCGAATCCTGAGCACCATGCGACCAAAAACACCACACGAAGCGAAACAAAACCTGAAGACAACACGTCATCCCGCAGCCACAATGGAGCGCGCCGCGGGCGCAGGTGGCGAACGCGCACGGCGGTGATACCGATAGGACGCAGCCTCGGAGGAAACAGCGAGAGAGACTGGAGCGAGATGCAGATGGGACGGACGAACCAAGAAGTTGATAGGCAAGCAGAAGCGGAGCGAGCTACAGAGGCGACGGAAGAACCAAGAAACTGATAGGCAAAAGAACTGAAGAACAAGAAGCCGATGGAGGCGAGGCGAAGCGGCGACGTCAAATCAAGACAGGGAGTGGGCAACCACCAGCCAGCACGCGTGGCGCACATACGCTCCCCACCGTCACCTCCCCCCGTCCTCTCCCTCCCCGCCGCTCTCTCCCCCACATACGCTGGCCGCCTCCTCTCCCTTACTGCCGCGATATTATCTGAGCTCGTCACCGCCGAAGCATCTGGATCCGGCCAGATCCTACCCATCGGAGCCCGGATCCATCTCGCCGGCGCCGTTTTGGTGGTCGGATCTGCCTCGCTGCGGTCGACGGCCGGGAGATCGGCGTCATCGTGGTCAGTGTCATCGCCGGGCGTGGAGGTCATCGTCGTCCCATTCTCAGCCAGCACGAGCATCTGGTTGTCCCCTACTTGACATTCATTTATTTGTACATAGCAATGTGCAGCATGTCAATTCTTCTCCTAAGAGATCCTCACAATGGACATGCAGGGCCCTAAAGACGATGTGGACTTGTAATATAATTGATAGAGATAGTGGATTAGAAAAATTGACTCTAGTGTTGTCTATAGGTGACGTATAGATAACGTCAAGAAATCAGAGACAACACTGTTATACATGGCACTAAGCCAAATTTTTATTATTAATTAACTCTTTTTTAAATATTATTTTAAAGTTAACCTCTGACGAACTTTATTTCCAATTCTGACCTCTTTGGTCACGTCACCACCCGTAACGTGACAAAACAACACTGTCACGCCACAGATGGTGGCGTGACCAAAAGTGCTATTTTGAGGACTTACCATATGACGTGACAATGTTGTTTTGTTATGTCACGAATGGTGACGTGACCAAAGAGGTCAGAATTAGAAATAAAGTTCACCGAGGGTTAATTTTAAAATAAAAATTAAAAAAGGATTAATTAATAAAAAAAGTTCCACTAAGCCATTTGCGCATGTGAGTGCAGCTTCGTATTTTTGAAAGCAATAAAGTGATTGTCCAAAGTTTACCCCTTTTCCTTTAACACACCGAGTTCTTTCAGTGTGAATCAACTTTTTTAAAGTAGTACTAAAGTGCTTGTCCAAAGACCACCCACACAACACAACCACAGCCGCCTGCACAGAGAGAGAGAGAGAGAGAGAGAGAGATGGAGCTCACGACGGGGGCGATAAGCCCCCTCCTCCGCAAGCTCGGTGAGCTACTCATGGATGAATACAACCTGAAGAAGCATGTGAGGGAAGGCGTCAAGTCTCTCCAGAAGGAGCTGACCATGATGTACGGCGCCCTCCTCAAGGTGGCCGAGGTGCCGCGAGGCCAGCTCGACCCGGAGGTGAGGATCTGGGCAGACATGGTGAGGGAGCTCTCCTACGACATGGAGGACGCCGTCGACGCCTTCATGGTGCGCGTGGAGGACGAGGAGGACCGTGCCCGTGCTGGTGATCCGACGCCGACCAACCTGAAGAACAGAGTTAAGAAGTTCCTTAAGAAGACCACTAACAAGACCACCAGATTGTTCAAGAAGGGCAAGGATCTCCATCAGATCGCCGGTGCCATCGAAGAAGCCCAGGACCTCGCCAAGCAGTTGGCCGAGCTGCGTCAAAGGTATGGCGGGCTCGAGCTGCACGACAGCAGCGCTGGTGCTACGATTGACCCTCGCCTGACGGTTCTGTTCAAAGATGCGAAAGAGCTTGTTGGCATCGACGAGACAAGCGATGAGTTGATCAAGATGTTGTCAGTGTCTGTTCAGTCGAAGCAGCAACCGAAGACGGTATCCATTGTTGGCTTTGGCGGGTTGGGCAAGACAACTCTTGCCAGAGCTGTGTATGACAAGATCGCCGAAGCGCACTTTCACTGTGGGGCTTTTGTTTCGGTCGGTAAGTAATCCAGAGCCTCTGCCTCTGCACACATCAACACTAGTCTATGCATCAGTAGTTAGTGCATATAATAACATCAATGAATATCAAACACATATCTTGTAATAAACAAAGCTATTATATAATATTAAACAATACATCTAATTCAAATTAAACAAAGCTATCACATAATATTAAACAATACAACTTGAGAAGAAAAGGGGGACGGGTTGGTCTAGAGGTGAGTCTAGGAGGGGAAAAGGAAGTAGGCCGGCCTAAGGGAAAACGAAATAAGAAAAAGAGAAAGGGGAAAAAAAAGAAAAGAGGAGATGGGCTGGGCAGATCTCGGATTGGGCCCAACTGTTTTAGTGTTTATATTTTAATTTTTCCTTTCAAGTTTCTAATTCAAATTCCCATTGAATTTTTGGGCCAGCAGTTTGAATTCATATTTCATTTTAATTTTTATTTATAATTCATCGTTTTAAATTAAGTTTGTATTTAATTAATTGTTTTCTTGAAATTCAAAACTCGACAAATTTTCAAATAAAATCCAGGAAATTCAAATATCATCTAAATGCATCAAAACATTTTTTTTTTAATTTCATATTTTCAATTATTTGAAATCCATCCAAATTTTGGGATGTTACAGGTCGAGATCCTGACCTGAAGAAAGTTTTCAAAGACTTGCTCTATGAACTTGACAAGCAGAAGTATAAGAACATTCATAACACAACAAGGGATGAAAAGCTGCTCATTGATGATCTCAAAGAAGTCCTTAAGAACAAGAGGTACGCATCACCGAACCCTGCTCCTTAGACAATGGCTTACGCCAAGTGTCTTACATGTCGTTTAGAGATGGTTTCTTACTTTTCTTTTTTAAGTAGATACTGACATTATTTTTGTGTTTCTGCTGGCATCCTCTGAGCACTCAACTCTTAAAGACTGCACTGCTCCATTTTCGCCTACATGCCTCTTGATTTAATAATGGCTTCTGTGTCAGAAAAAAAAAGTTGAAACCTCAGTTATAGGTTCACAGATTTACCAAGTAACGCTCTCACATATTGATACAGGTACTTCATCGTAATTGACGATATATGGGATGGAAAATTGTGGAAATATATCAAGTGTGCATTCCCAGAGGACAATCTCGGTAGTCGACTAATCACGACAACCCGCAATGTCAGTGTCTCTGAAGCATGTTGCCCTTCTCATGATGATATAATTTATAAAATGAAACCTCTTCCTGGTGTTTACTCCCGAAGGCTCTTCTATAAAAGAATATTTCCTCACGGGAATAGATGTCCTCGTGAATTGGAAGAAGTGTCCGAAGATATCTTGAAGAAATGTGGTGGGGTACCATTAGCCATCATTACTATAGCTAGTCTTTTGGCTAATGAGCAGGTACGAACAAAGGATCAATGGCAAATTGTGCTCAATTCTATTGGTCGTGGACTGACAGAAGGTAGTGATGTGGAGGACATGCAAATGATATTATCATTTAGCTATTACGATCTACCTTCTCATTTGAAGACTTGTTTATTATATCTAAGCATATTTCCAGAAGATTATAAGATTGGAAGAGATCGATTGATATGGAGATGGATAGCTGAAGGTTTTGTCCAACCTAAAAAAGAGGGGGATAACTTATTTGAACTCGGAGGGAGTTACTTCAACGAGCTCATAAATAGAAGCATGATCCAGCCAGTGTATGACCATTGTCTAGGCAGTGTATACGCTTGCACTGTGCATGATATGGTGCTTGATCTCATCTATTCCTTGTCAAGAGAAGAAAACTTTGCTACTATATCGGACAAAATCAACACATGTTCGCAAAGCAACGTTCGCAGGTTATCCCTCCAAAATATCAGGGTAGAGCACACAGCACCTCATCAGGCTAGCAGGAGCATGCCAAAAGTGAGGTCCGTTACTCTGTTTCGTCCTGCTATTAATCTGATGCCGTCCCTTTCATGCTTTAAAGTTTTACGTGTGTTGGATCTAGAAGGTTGTGATCTTGGGCAAAGTTGCCATCTTAATTTTAGTCATCTTGGGAATTTATTTCATCTGAGGTACCTAGGACTTAGAAATACATTTCTCGGTGAGCTTCGAAGGGAAATAGAAAAGCTGCAGTTTTTGCTGACACTGGACCTGCGTGGAGCTAAGATAAAACAATTGCCATCAACTGTTGTTCGGATGAAGCAGTTAATGTGCCTACTTGTTGACCGTGGTGTAATGGTGCCAGATGGGATGGGGAACCTGACAAGCCTGGAAGTGCTAGGGACCATCTCTATCCGAAAGTCTCCAAACATTGTGGAAGCCCTGCGCAGTCTGACAAGATTGAGGGAGCTGCGTATTCAGTTTGATGGAAGGGACGAGAGCTCGGAGAAAGCTTTGATGGATTCTCTGAGCACCCTACAGGAAATCCAAACTCTAGTTATTCATGCTCAATTCTCATCCCTGGATCTCATGGGGGCAGCAGGCTGGGTGTCCCCTCCACATCTCCGCAGATTGGAAGCATATTCCCGGCTCTCTAGACTGCCTGCTTGGGTAGAGAGTCTCTCGCATCTCTCTAGCTTGCGGTTTCGAATCAAGAAACTGCCTCAGGAGGATCTACAAATACTTGCGAGGTTACCGGCTCTTCGTTTTTTCTTTATATGCGTCCGCACAAGCATAAGGTTACTCGTCGGCGTAGGGTTCCCTTGCCTGAGAGCGTTCGTTTTATTGAACAAAGGGCAAATCATGTTTCAAGGAGGAGCTATGCCGAGGGTTGAAAGAGTCCAGTTCTGCATCGGAGTGCGGGAGAGAAAAGATGATGGCAGCGGTGATTTTGGATTGGGCTTGGGGAACCTGCTCTCCCTTGAGGAAGCCAAAATTACACTTAAATGTACAAATGCCATCATGGTTGACGAGGTGAAGGAAGCGCAGGATGCGCTGAGGCACGCGGCCGACATCCATCCCAACCGTCCCACCCTTCGGATATGGAGAGAAAATTAATTAACAGGTGCGTACTACGTACACTTGTCCACCTAATGCAAGCTATATATACTCTCTCATGGGCACCCAAATCAATCCCCATTGATATTCCTTTCTTTTATCATTTCCCTACCACCTTGTTTCTTACTCCTCTTTTCTTTCTTTATCAATTCCAGCCCGATGATGATCCATGCACCGGAGATTGATCTATCTATATGTATGTGTACTAATTACGCACTCCAAAGAAAAGATCTAGCCGTCCATCTAGCAGACCCAAGTTATAATGGTTTAGGGTCTGTTTGGTATGGCTCTAACTCTAGTTTTACTTTTGGATCAACTTCTATGAGAAGTTAGAGCAGTCTAAGGAGATGTTTGGTTACAAACTTGGTTATAGCTCTAGGAATAAGAAGGATCTTTGTAAAAATATTGCATTACTCTTGTTTTGTAACTTGTAATATTTTTTTCGTATTGTTTAACTTATAACAGTTTAATAAGTTGATTTAAGTCACGCTGTGCTTTTATTTTTATATATATTTTTGGCCATGTGCCATGCTGTGCCATCTTTTTCGCCTATATTCGAAATTTTTCCTCGAAAAATTAAATAAAACATACATAAACATATGAAGTGCATAACAAAGGTTCTAATTTAATGAGGATCATAACTAAACTCCATAACAAAGATAAACATATGTCTTAGATAGAAAAGCAGTGAGAGGTCACATTATCATTGGTAACTCACTTTCATACTACCTCAAGTCACCAAGAATTAGCAATGCCAGTAGCAAGCTCGTCCCGAAATGTATCCACATACTGATCATTCGATTGTGACATTGGCCCATCCAAAGTATCTTGATAAATTGCATATCTTCGGTATCTAGAAGGAATGGTACGGATAGTTAGGATCTTCACTACTACAGAAAAGGCCTTTGCCGACAGTTCAAAAACGTCATCACAGACGGTTTCCTAAGCCGTCTGAGTTTATGGGTCAGTGATGACATGAGGTCATCACAGACGGTTTTCAAACCGTCTGTGATGCATACTATCACAGACGGTTTCAGCCACAAACCGTCTATGATGACTTATATATCACAAACGATTTCAGTCATAAACTGTCTGTGATGTCTGATATATCACAGACGGTTTGTGGCTGAAATCGTCTGTGATGACTTTTTCTATAAAGCCATCAAGCAGTGACTGCTTGTGCCTTTAAAACCGACGTCATATATATTTTATATTTCTATTGTTCCTAGTCCCTCAGCCACTTTCAGGGGGTCGTCCACGCAGCATGAGAAGGAAGAGACAGCAACCACAGGCAACCTCATTGAGCCCCTACAAATTTAAAATGCGGTGCTGAAGCGTTAGGACATCATTATCCGTTCGATACATGATGCCACTTCCCGATCGGAGTACCGTGGCCCACGACACTTTCTTAACGCCAGTATTCGATCGAAGTGGCATCACGATTAGCAACCAAGTAATTGATGTCCCGACGCTTCCAAGCAAACAGGTTTTAAACTTGCAGGGCTCAATGAAGTTGCTCGTGGTTGCCGCTCTTCCTCCTCATGCTGCATGGATGACCTCCTGAAAGTGGCTGAAGGACTAAGAACAATACATATAATATATATATATAATGCCGGTTTTAAAGGCACAAGCACCAACGCTGGAGACTTTATAGAGAAGAGATTAGGAATGGAATGGTAGGATGTACCTAGGACGCAAGGTAGGAGAATTTGACCAGCATGAACACAAGCATACGCATAAATATGAAATGAATGGCGAGAAGCAATAGATGACATCTTGACAAAATGACAAATCAACAAATAAGTCATAACATACATATTAAACATTTTATACATCTATTTTTGCAAATCATCAATCATACATATCAACAGCCCATGGTTCACCAAGCAAGTTTTCACTATCAATAACAGATAACACTTGACACTTCAATAAGTCATAACTCATAACAATATAACATATCAACAAATTTCATACATATCAACAACCCAATAAGTCATAACATATCAACAACCCATACATATCAATAGAAGAGACAACACTTGACACTTCAAATACTTCAATAGCGAGATAACACTTACACTTCAATTCACTCATTCAGCAATCATCAATCAGCACAAGTGCACAATCATTGCATTCATTTATAGAGAAGAGATTATGAAATGAATGGTAGGACGAACCTTTACAAATCTGAAAAGTTAATTGCAGCCAAGCCCCATCCGAACCCATAGCATGAACTAAGCAAGATGCATAGAATGCACATACACCAATAGCCCTCGCTTTATATCGCAGAGCAAGGGGACTATTAATATGAACTAATTATCAATTCAATTTCAAAGATAAGACTATTAACATCATTGAGCGCTTCAACAAAGAAGACAAAGAAGACCAAGGGTGTCCAAACCCACCACACCAAAGAGTAGCCTCTCAGAGGACTAGAAAGGCGACTAGAGGGGGTGAATAGACGCTTTCTATTTTTCACTTTGATCGAACTCAACACTACTTTCACTCCAATAGCTATAAAAGCTATGAAGATCAGATCTGAGCACAAATGGATGACCTGTGTTGAATCCGATCAAACCCCGATGCAAAAGATCAAAAACATCTCACAACCGCATAGGAAGATGCACAAGGGAAAAACTAGCTTGCTGGCCATCAAATCCAAGTCATCTCTCGCATCAATGATAGCAGCTCGCATGTGTCGACCACACAAAGGCCGAGCCGACAAGCATGAACAAGGGACATAGCAGCCAAAAACAAAGAAACTAACTAAAATAAAGAAACGACAAAGACTTAAAACCAACAAGCAGTAAATAAGAAAAGATTTAATGCAAACTGCAATAGTTTTGACATCCACACAGAGGACAAGCACAAAGAAGAACAGAATCGCTATCACAGAGAAATCGCCTGTGTTATAAAGCAAAAAAAGAATCTCTGCAGCTCCGATTTTTCTAGCTACCAAATGATTCTACAAGCCACCAACTACTGCCTCAAACAAACAAACAGGGAACCGGCAGTATGCAAGATCCAAAAGAAATGGAAATAGACCAATCCAAACTGGGTGACCGCGATGGGACTTAACAACACCATCTCACCCGCACCAATCCTGCCGAGGGACAGCCGCACGCACAGATCATGTCCTCACAGTGACGAGGCAAAAACGCTACTAGCCAGCTCGCTTTTCGCGATTCAATAAACAGAACCGTCACAAAGAAGAATTTATAACCCAGATTCATACGAATCAAAGAAGACAGCACAAGCAGTAAAAAACTCAACGCAAATAGGACCGAAGCCTCCATTTGCCGGCCCTTGATAATTGTGTCTACAGACCACAGCCACAAGCCGCAGCAATCTTCAAAAAACTGAACCGACAAGATAACACAGAGATTCAATCAAAATCAGCAAACAACTGCTGATACAAAGTCAAATCGGACCACACAGCAACAGCCGCACCAAAACCTGGTTTTCTGATTCTTTTTCAACCAAGAGTGGCCGCCACAGTCTCCTATTCTCCAAGCACTGCCACAGGTTTTGGTTTTTACGGGAGTCTCAACCAGCGCCTAATTTCTACCGATACAGGGAGCTACCAAATAAACAAATCTGAAAACTGAGCACACTACAAGAAAAAACGGCGATCACTGCAGCCGCCAGAGCCTCCTGTTCTCAAGCGGCCGCAAGTACCAGACCAGCAAAACGCACAGACAACGATCGCAACAATTGAAGGCAGTGCACCACATCAAAAACACACAGGCCACCGCACACTCCAGTTTTTGCGGAAGGACCCGGCGCTGCCAGAGCTCTGCTTATCTGCCTAGGGCCCGGCGATCAAACTCATCAAGATGGCAACCAAAAAACAAGGAACTTATATCTTGCTACAGCAAACAACCAGAAGCACTTTAATGGAACATCAAATCAAACAGGGAAGATTTCTCTTACAAAGCGCCACCACCATGGGTCTGGATTCTACAGGCTACACTAGCACTCAACCCTAGATGACCTTATCTCCCAATTTTTCCGGGCGCAGCTCTGATTTTCCTACAGGCGCGCCGCCCTTTTTTCCGGGAGAGGCCGCCGCCACACAGGGCTTAAAAGCGCTCTCTTTTCCAGCGGCCCTATTCACCAGCGGCAGCAAATGACCCATCTAGAGTTTCTTTTATAGGGCAACAACAAACCCTAAAAACCTTCTAGATGATTTACCCTAATGGGCCTCCGTTAGGGCCCAACATCAACGGAACACACACGCACGCATCTCAAAGCGCCGTCTTCATCGTCGATTGATCTAAACCGCTTCACCATGCGCCGACCCACGCCGCGGCTTAGTCAAAAGGTCACCAAAATGGTATTTGGTAAAATTACCAAAATACCCTTCTCGATCTTTTCCAAAAGTCGAGTCCACGATCGTGAAGCAATCGCCGCTTCGCCACGTGTAGGTTGATCAACGGCCCATGTCGCCAAGTCTCTCCGTCCGGATCCCACCGCACCATCGAGCACTTGCAATGACTCTCGCCGCTTGATCCAACCAACAGACCGAACCGCCTGCTTCGGTCATCCTTGTCCATTCTCGCCACGCTTGAGTCACTTGACCTCACCCGCATCCATGATCGTTCGGACCTCGGCTCTCCAAGCTTAGTCCCGATCCACTCGCCGTTGACCGTCATTGACCTGCAAGCCACCTGCACAACAATAGACAAGCAAACACGAATCCGGGAACAAGTTCTTCACAACTTGGCTCACGTTAGCCAAAACATGCAATATGCAACACATATGCATTAACAAATATGGATATGACCTATCCAAAAATCAAATCACCACTTATATCAACATTCAGCACAAAAGCCGGTCAGACCGCCGCTGACCTGACAGATCTGAAACTTTGTCGAAAACACTTGAAACTTCAAACCAAAAGCCACATTGCCAATTGTTTCATCATCCTAAGATCATGGGCATATCCCCATGATATCCACAGCCTCGGCATCATCGCAGAGCACTAGCCATTTTCATCACAGAGCAAGGGGGTAGAGACAGAAAGGGAGTAAGGTAGGGTGATACCTTAGTACAAATAAGAACCACCAAGTGGCGACCCACCACCAAAGACAACCCATATCCATCTCCTTCACCTTACATAAATCACACAAACATCGAGACACAACTTAAGGCTCAAGCATAAAAATCAAACTCAACAAAATACATTAAGCTAACAGATCTAGAGGAGAATAGAGGGAGGATGGGGAAAGCAAAGCCTGGCCAGGGCCCGAGCGCAGGAGGCCAAGAAGGAGAACCAAGCAATGGCGGAAGCAGTCAGATATGGGGTCAAGCCCAAGGGCTTGGTGGCGGCATCATCAGAAGTTGTGGCACGACCCTAAATCGCACAAGACACTACTATCGTACGAGTGTCTTGTGCAGTTCAGAGTGGTGTCACAACCGACGGCGACGGCGACGGGGTCGGGCGGCGGCGTCAACGTAGAGTAAATGCACTGGGTAGTGATGAGAGTTAGGGCGGGCGCAAACCCTAGCGGCACTGGGGAGTGACGAGAGATAGGGCGAGCACAAACCCTAGCGGCCGGGCTGCTACTAATAATGAGACTTATCACAAACGGTTCTATGATGGAACCGTCAGTGATAATTATCACAGACGGTTCCATAATGGAACCGGCCGTGATATGGGACATATCATAGAAGGTTCCATTATGGAACCGTCTGTGAAATGGTTTTTTCTCAAGTATATATATTTATCTTGTATATGAACTTACATGACATGAAGAAATCACATGTTTATATGTCAATTTTGTCATTTAAATATCAATGAAAATTTGCTTTAACTATATATATATATATATATATATATATATATATATATATATATATATAGAGTAATAATTCAACATATAATTAATATAGTAACTTCACCTCCAAACTATTTTTTTCATTTTGGAATTTTCATTTATATGTCCAAACAAATAAGGCTACCGCTACAAAAAGATTATAAAAAAGTAGAAACCTATAAATAAAGAAAGTTTTTCTAGTGGCGAGGTAGGTCGCTATCTCCGCCTTCAATACTTCAGAGGCGACGGCGTCGAGGCGGACGGTTCGTGATCGAACGGCTCGAATGCGCCCACTCACGACGCTACTATTCAAGTGTCTCCGAAGACCTCGACTATTGAACTAAGAAGAATTGAGCCCATAGGCTCTCTTCCCTTGCTTGAGGGTCTCGGCCGTCGACTGATGGCCGCCACCGCCTCGACACGCAGCCCATGTGACGGCAAGCCTCCCAGACGCGTGCAACGCTCATTTTGGAGGACGACGCCGATGACGCGTAAACTCGCCGAAGTGGAGATCACCCGTAAGACACGGCGGAGGAGGATGTCAAGACGGCGAAGGTGGCCACCACCGCTCTAGCAAATTCTCGATCGACAGAGGAGTGAAGACACTATTGAAACAAGAGTTCTTTCACAAAGACAGCCAACGTTCAACGTGCGGCAGAGGTGCTCAGACAAAGGCACCAGAAGGCCATCAATGCCGCGACAAGGAAGCGGCAATTGCTTCGCTTATTTATAAGTATGTGGGGATGATCATCTTCGATGGCGGATGATCCTTTTATAAAACAAGGAATAAATTCGAGCGTGAGATTTAAGAGACGATCGGGAGCCGGGCGATTGATATGACGAAGAGACGATCGGGAGCCGGCGGCACCATTGATGCGACGAAGAGACGCAGAGCCGAGGCGGCATTGATGCGACGAAGAACGCATCGGCGACGAAGAAACTCATAAGGAGCTATAGCGATTATCACAGACGGTTATAACAAAAAAAAAACCATCTGTGATATGTAGCAATATCATAGACGGTTATTGTTAAGAACCGTCTGTGAGGTTTCACAGACGGTTTTTTTAGAACCGCTCGTGATATGTAGAATTATCACGACGGTTAGAAAACGAACCGCTCGTGATACTTCACAAACGGTTTTAGTTATGAACCGCTCGTGATATTACCTCTTCACGCATGCTTTTAGCATTGATCGAATACGCATACTTCTAAACCGTAACCGCTCAGGATTGCATGTAATACAAACGGTTTTGGTGAACCGTCTGTGATGAGGCGTCCAGTATTAGCTTTTTTGTAGTAGTGCTTGATCACACCTACGAAAATGACAATCCTCGCTACCATGCTCACGTATGAAGTTGTTGAGCACCATAGTAGCCGCGACAATCATCTTTTGCTTGGTCATTGTATAGCTCGGCATCTTGAGTGAATTGAGCACTTCATATTCCATACACCAAATGTTCGTTCAACTATCTTGACTAGAAGTGTACCCTGTTGAGCTTCTCTTTGGCAGTAGTTGGTTCCACACCTCTGTAAAACTTAGGAACATGATAGCTTTCGCCCTTGTATGGGGTAGATACCCTCTAGCCGATTAGGATAGCTGGCATCAACAAGGTAATACTTGCCTGAATCAAAAGGAAGATAAAGTTAATGATACTACATGTTTCAAGAAAAGGTAATTTATCCAAGAGCAAAGAGAGTTAGTTACCCAATGGAGGATGTGGGAAGACATTTCGGTCTACTCTCAATGCATGATATAACACACTAGTGTCATGCATAACCCTTAGCTGACCAATGGATGCACAAACAGAGCTTACCAAGAAAAAATGTAAACGAGCACAAGCTAATTAATTATGAAGAAAAAATAAAAATAAAAATCAATTATTTCTTGATTTACTGACTATGTAGAGCTTATCACAGCAAATTGCATTCATGAGTTGGAATGAAGCAACAACATAGGAATATATATTTTTTTGAACAACAAGGAATATTGTAGCAGAGTAAAATGTTTTCTTGTTATTTTTATAAGAGTAAATAGCATTGCGGATCACCGACTTGGCAAGTTGGGTCGTTTAAGTAGGTCACCGTTCTCCTAAAATGCATATTTGGATCACCAAACGCTTTTTGGTGGGTTACCGTTTGTTACCACCAAAGCCACATGAGATTTGCGTTTGATGGCCACACGAGATTTTGCAGAAAGCTCCTTTACTTCTTTTATATCTGTATGTATGTAGACCTGTGTAACGTCCGTTTTCGGACGAGTGAATAGTAATTATAATTCAGTTCCGTTCTTCGCTGTAATTCAACTATCAAATATTTGCGAAAACTTTCCTTCCTCCTCGGTTTGTGTTTCAAATGTAATGTCCGTAACATTTGAAATTCAAATTCACGGTTAGGAGTTTTTCTCCTCTCCTTTGAATCATTGGGAAAATTTTTGTGTTGGATCTCCCTTTCTTTCTCGGGCTCAGCTCATTCCTCCTCTCGGGCCAAGCCCATTGCTTCTCGGCACCACCATTTTTTTTCCCCTTCCTTTTTCGGCCCGGCCCAAGCCACCCGGCCCTTTCCTTTTTTTTTTCTTTCCCTCCTCCTCCTTCTTCTACCCCAAGTCACCCGACCGCTGGGTCATCTTCTCCTCCCCTGCTTCTCCCCAGGTCAAACCAAGAAGAATACGGCCACTGCTCCCTGCTCCCGCAGCAGCATGCAAACTACTCCTTCTGCTCCTCTGCGCTACCTACTCCCGTGACGACCGCAGCTGCTGCGCCACCGACTACTTTGCTTCTGCAATGACCAAACCACCTTTTGAGCAGCCACGACGCCGTCTGAAGCTCATGGACGGGCGCCACGCCTTCGCGACCCGAGGACGCGCCGGTCACTTCGCTCGCGTCCTCTCGCTTTGACCCCGAGCCTCCGTGCGAATCCAAGGCGCCACCGCCTGTCACCACTGTCCTCGCTTGACCGAAGCAGCACAGCAAGCAAGACGCTACAAGCCTTGCTGTCTACTGAAGGCCGCAGCCACTCGCTCGCCTCGCTCTGTCCTCTCCGCGCGTAGGCACCCATGCCGCCGCCTCAGGACGCAGCGCTCCCGCTCGTCCTCGCCCTTGACTCCGAGCTCCCTCCTGTTGCTCTCTCTCTCTCTCTCTCACCTTGGCCGCCTATAAGAAGGACCCCTGACGCCTCCCTTTGCCACCTCACATCGATCGCCTCACCGTGGGCTTTCCATTTTGTTGTTCCTCATTGTCGCGCCCTTTTACACGGCCGGCAGCCAAGGCCCACCGCGCCCGTGCTCCTCTGCTATTCGGGACGCTTGACCAGCCTTGAACCACCCGGCCTTCTTTTCATCGCCCGAAGGCCTCGGCGCCATCAGGAACTAACCGTGAGCTAGCCGCCCAGTCACGTCTTTGTGGACCTATACTATGTCAGGACCTCTCTCTCTCTCTCTTATTTCAATTCATTTAATCTTCGCTAATTCGTATCTCCTCCGTTATAACTCCAAAAATTATGAAATAAATTTTTAAAAATTCGTTAAATCAAGATCTTGCTAATGGCATAGGACTTGATCAATTTGGAGTTCATTTGAGTTTTCTTGTGTATTTACTTGCTCTCTTTGCCGCTATGCCTTTTTCCAGTAATTCGCCCGTTTAGAATTTCAAGACGCCGGAGATCCTCAAGTTGATCAAGACCAAGAGTACCACCATCACCTTGCCTCTAACCAAGGCGAGTCAATACTTTGATCGTATTGCTCCTACATTTTATGTAAATTATATTCTTTTAAATTAGCAAATTGCATGCTTTAATTTCTTAATCAAATGTATGTTAAACCTTAAGGTAGTTAAATACCCACTTGTTGATTAATTAATTAATATTGCCATCCTTGATAACTTGAATCCATTAATCCTTGTCACCCTAGTAATTATATGGTAATACTAGTTATAGGGTTGTACTTAAGCGACATGCTAGCCTTGCTTAAGTACCGAGGTATTAAATACCCCAATCATCATTTCTTCAAACATAAAATGTTTTGGATAGTCATTGGTGGTCCATTGACTAAAAGGTGTGAAAATAATTTGGTTTACTCCTCAAAACCCTAATTGCTAGTTCTATCTGGGCGGATGGTGAGGTGGTGGGTGCTCGGGGAGCACAAGGTTGGTTGGGTTGTGGAATGAACCGCCCAGATAACCCTAAGGACTTAATCTTGTCACGACCTCCCATGTTAAACAAGTACAACCACAAGTCTGCAAAGTGCAACTTGGCTTAGTAAAGTTATCGAACCCTGAAAGTCATCTCATTGGAGGGGGTCGAAGATGTACAAGTGGCGGAGATACTCCGGCTTGGAAGGGACACCAAAAGGTGAAGTTACTACCACGCTAGTCATTGTGGTTGGGCACCAAGGCTTAGTCGTTGTGGTGAACATCCCGCACAACATATGGGCGTAACCCCGTATGGGTGAAATGACAGAAGGGGCAAGATATCTAGAAAGGTTACTGTGACGGTCGCCCAACTACATGACTACGAAATCATGTGGGGTGACGGGTATGACTATCTCTTGTGGGTAAAGTGTACAACCTCTGCAGAGTCTAAACTGTTTAAATAGCCGTGCCTTCGGTCAAAGGCGGACATGGGGATCATAACTTGAGTTAGTTCTATTTCAAAAACTTTGTGGGTGGTATGGAAATGGTGGAAGGGCTCACCTAGCCCTGTTTTAGATTTTTGCCTGAGTCATCAAGCTCAGTGGGTGTGGTCATTGGAGGCAGCTCCAATTAAAGGATGCATTGGTAGAGTTTCCGCCGGATGGAACCTCTACTAAAATAATTATTGCACATTACTCTCTTTATCAAAATTGCAAATTTGTTAAAATGCTAAGTCATAGGATTTGTAATTATAATATTGAAAAACTTGCTTTCGCAAATAAAAGAACCGAGCCATCCTTGTTAAACCTTGCATGTATACTATTGCATTATGTGTTGGCTCATGAAAGCACTAGAGTAGTGCTCATTCTCGCTTCCCCCAATCCTCCAGATAATGAAGATGAAGGAGACTACGCCTACTACGAAGGACCAAAAGATGATGGACAAGGATATGACGAGGAGTAGAGTAGTTCTGTAGCTTAGGTCTCGCCCAGTCTAAGTAGACTCATCGGTACGCTGCAGACAACCGATATTATCCAGTCCTTGGTTAATATCCGTCAGACATGTGTCACCCCATCGCTTGTTCGTGTGAGATGTGCCCTACTTCCCCTTTTGCTTCCGCTGTAGATATTGTCGTCCTTTTGTAATGTATTCAGTTAGGCCTTGTGCGGCCCTTTTGTAAAACTCGACCCAATGAGGTCTATGTTACCCTATGTTGTAATATATTTGTGTTAATTCGCGACTTGTATGGTTGATTCAGCAATGTACCTGTGAGTGCTATCTACTGATCCAGGGAATAGCACAGTGTTTTCACAGAGGATTCGGATTCTGAGAATCCGGGTCCGACAGAGCTGGTATCAGAGCATACGACTGTAGGTGCCTTAGCTAGACTGGTCGAGCCTTAAGGACTTGAGTCCTATTTTCAAAAAGTAAGAAAAGATGTGTTAAAATATAGCGTATTTATTGCTCCTTCTTATCACTCTTAGCTCTTTACTTACCTTGACTTCACTTGAGTTTTTACTCAGCCCTAACCTTTCCTCCTATTTCAAAAACTGTAGATGGCCAGTGCTCCATCCGATGCCCCATGGGACTTTTCCTCTCATGGAGAAGACATCGGAGAGCTCGTGGAAATCCTCTGCCAGCTCATGTCGTACCTGGGCTACCATCGCCAGCCTATCTTCAAAGGCCGGAAGCCCTACGTTCTAGATCGAGAGTCTCGTTCCTTGGAGGATGAGTTCATCGCTCTCACCTTCCGAACCGAGCATCCTAGGAGCCGGCATTCTGATGCCGTCAGAACATAGCGTGCTTCTCCTCGACTCACTTGTGCCAGATGCACGAGGATCTCTTGTTGAGGTCGTCATTCTATTCCTTCCCGTGAAGGAAGAACGTTACTCGAAACTCTTCAACATCAGAAGAAGAACGTCGCCACGATGCACGCTCCAGCACCAGGATCAACTATTATCTCCCGCAACCCGGCGTTGGATCGACCACCCCGACCCCGCATCAGGATGACTATGCACAAGAGCGTGCGACGCCCCAGTCCGCCACCCTTTGACGACCTTCCTGTCTGGCGTGACGCACTGCTCCCATTCCGTTCACGACATCACCGAGTCGCGCTCTCGTTCGAAGTTTCACCAGAGCCGCTCCCGCTCTCGTTCCTCGATGGAGTAGTCAGGATAGTGTAGGTTAGCTAGCAGTGCTTGCTAGGCAGTCTTTTGGGTTGCAAGCACTTTTGTTTCTCCCTTTTGTAGACGATGTGTTTGTATCCTGTGTCATGACTTAGCTTAGCATATAAGCTTTGTTCGAGAGTCATGTAACACCTAACCCCTTAATATAATGCAGCCACTCTTGGCTTTGTATTGTATTGTTCTTCCTCGCTGGTTTGAAGTTGTTCTGTGTGTTCTATAGAGGGCTTGTAAACCCTCATATAACTCCTCTCGTTCTAAACCGAGTTGCTCCCTCAGATGGCACCAAAGAGAGCAGCAGCCCAAGAAGGTGGTGCCAGTTGCGAAAAGTTGGCAGCGCAAAGACCACAAAGCAGTTATCCTCAGCAGTCAGCTTTTCTCGATAGCTCATCATTCAATCAGTTAGCCCAACCACCAAGAGCTCCAACTCCGCGCTCCAGTAGAAATCGTCTCCGCACTCTCTGTTCCGCCAGACGATCTGCAGCAATCAATCCCGCAGCTAACTTCCACTGTTTCCGCTATGGGGAGAAAGGGCACTGCACCATTGGATACCCCCAGAAGAAGCAAGGCGATGAACTCAAATGTTTCTACTGCGGCAACTTAGGACACCGTGTGAAAAGATGTCCCCGGTGGAATCTTGAAAGAAAAAAAACCAGCAAGGAAAGTCATCAACCTCAGCTTTGGCAACGAGGAACTCATCAAGGGCCCTAGCAAGAGGCAAGCCATACCTGCTGAGGTTCTATCATACCCAGAAACTCCGCCAAATGCTTGCCTTGAATGTGACAAGACAGGACACGTCGCCCAATCATGTCCTCCAATACGACATAATACAAGAGGAGCATGCTTCACGTGCGGGCAATACGGACACTATTGCTACATGTGCCCAGTTCCCTACTGCCCCTGCTGCAAGGAATATCACCATTCAGAAGATTGTCCTATGAACCTAGTAGCTTGCACACGTTGTGGAGAAAAAGGACATCATGTGGACCAATGCCCTGTAAACTGCCCCAACTGCGAAAAGGACCACCAGCCAGGTGAATGCCCAATGCTTAAAGTTACGGGCCTCCTCTGTGAAGGACAAGATCACCGCCCCAAGGATTGCTCCGTACACCTGTTACTGACCAAAGCAGCCGAGTTGCAGCGGATGAGTTTTCAAGTTGCGATGAGAATCGTCATGAACGAAGACGGCAAGACAACCCGCCAGTAGGATGCTTCTGTCTTCCTCTTTTGTTCTCTCCCGCCTAGTGTGCTTTTCCCCTCTCGCCTATCGTACTTCCTTCGTCCCATTTTGTAACATGTGAATGATGGTTGGAGATTGCTCAAGTGAGTAAAATCGCATGGAAGCAAATCTTGTTGAGATTAACTGGTGTGTTTGGATAAAGCAAGATGGTTTTTGGAGATCATTAACGGGACTGATATTGAGAATTTTAAGCTTTGTTAATATATTAAATTCTTGCGAATACTAGAATGCGATGGTGAATAAACCTTGTTTATGAAAGGTTTAAAGAATAGCAAATCGGTGGGTTATATAGATTACGGAGAAAGAAAATGATCATAAAGGAAAATTTTGATCAACCATGAAGGATATAGGAATCTGAAGAACTGATTTGATTACTAGGAGAAATTGGATCTTCCTCTAATCTTAAGTTGATTATGATGTTGGTTGACAACCTGGAATGGAGATATGGGTGCATTAAAGGCAGTGATTAGAAGAAAAAAAATTGGATTTTCATATGATTCATGATATTAATTTTGGGGAGAGTTAGTTGAATCATGATTGGATTATAGAACTATAATTGTTGGATGTTAGATTATAGAAATGTATTATGGTTGGATTTTGATCAAAGAATTACATGATTGTTGAAGATTAGATTATAGGATTACCAATTCATGATGTTGATCTTGGTAAAATGGATTGGATCAGGAAATATGGAATTAATTGGTTATGTTGGTAACATTAGATTCAATTGATCATGATTGAACAAAGAAGTTGGGATTTATCAGAAATTTTTGGTTGGGTTATAGAGGTATGCCTTGATCGGTTTATGGAAGGGTATAATTGCTAGATATTGGATTATACAAACATTTGATTGTGGGATATTGGAATATGTGATTGAACGATACCTTACCGATATGGGAGTTAGTCCAAATAATTGTTGTATTGATAAATATCTTACTGATACTGGAGATGGACTATATAACTGTTGAATAGATGGTGATAAAATAATTCAGCGGATTAAATTTGAAATTATGGATTGCAAGCAGTCTTTTGGGAGGTAACTTAATGAAGATATTGGGATTACATAAAGACATTATGGAGGACTGTAATTGATAAAAATGCTTGAGGAAGTAAGTGATTAATGTCGTGGTTTTAGTCAAGAAGGTTGGAGAAAACAACCTACATCAGTAACAGAAGTTCGTAGTTTTCTCGGTTTGGCCGGATACTACAGACGCTTCATAGAAGGATTCTCCAAGCTTTCCAAACCGATGACCCATCTGCTTGAGAAAGAAAAGAAGTATGAATGGACAGAGGCTTGTGAGAAGAGTTTTAAAGAGTTGAAGAAGAAGTTAACCTCTGCACCAGTATTGACCCTGCCAGACATTCATCGAGACTTTGAAGTCTACTGTGATGCATCGCGCCAAGGTCTTGGTTGCATGCTTATGCAAGGAGGAAAGGTTGTAGCCTATGCATCCAGACAACTCCGTCCTCATGAAGACAACTATCCAACTCATTACTTGGAGTTAGCAGCAATAGTGCACGCCCTCAAAATTTGGCGGCATTACTTGATTAGAAATCATTGTGATATCTACACAGACCACAAGAGTCTCAAATGCATTTTCACTCAATCCGATCTCAACCTCCGACAAAGAAGATGGTTAGAGTTGATAAAGGATTACAAATTGGATGTTCATTATCATCCCGGAAAAGCTAATGTAGTTGCCGACGCATTAAGCCGCAAGTCTTACTGCAATAATGTTATGATTCAAGAGTATCAGCCTGAGCTCTATAAGGAATTTGAAGCTCTCAACCTGTGTTTGATAGAACAAGGCACTGTAGATGCTATGGAAGCACATCTAACTTTAGTAGAGCAGATCAAGACCGCTCAACAAGGACACTCTGGAGTCCAGAGATTCAAACATCTCATGGCAAAAGGAAAAGCCCCAAGATGATCGAAGATCAGCAAGGAATCCTATGGTATGGGAAATGTCTCTTTGTTCCCCACCAGAAGGAACTCAAGGATTTGATTCCGAAAGAAGCCCACAGCTCAGCGTATACCCTGCACCCAGGTAGCACCAAGATGTTTCAAGACATGAAGGTTTTGTATTGGTGGCCACGCATGAAAAGAGATATCGCCGAGTATGTAGTCTGCTGGATGTATGTCAGCGAATCAAAGCCGAACATCAGAAGCCAGCAGGATTGCTTCAACCCCTGCAAATCCCTCAGTGGAAATGGGAAGAGATTGGAATGGATTTCATTACCGGTCTACCCCGAACCAAGTCTGGATGTGACTCAGTATGGGTTATAGTTGATAGATTGGCCAAAGTAGCCCATTTCATCCCAATAAAGGCAACTTACAAGGGAGACAAGTTAGCCGAGTTATATATGGCTCGTATTGTGTGTTTACACGGAGTACCCAAGAGGATAGTCTCCGATCGAGGATCTCAATTCACCTCGCATTTCTGGGCTAGTTTGCATGATGCCCTTGGAACACACCTTGATTTCAGCACTACTTACCATCCGCAGACTGATGGTCAAACTGAAAGGACAAATCAAATTCTAGAAGACATGCTTCGAGCTTGTGCTTTGGAATTTACAATAGACTGGGAAAAGTGTCTACCATATGCCGAGTTTGCATACAATAATAGCTATCAGTCAAGTCTAAAAATGTCACCGTTCGAAGCACTTTATGGAAGAAAATGCAGAACCCCTCTGCAGTGATCAGAATCAGGTGAAGGATATATCTTTGGACCAGATACTCTCAAGCAAGCTGAAGAGAAGGTTTGACTGATCAGAGATCGTCTCCAAGCAGCTCAGTTGAGACAAAAGAGTTATGCCGACAACCGTCGAAGAAAGTTAACTTTTGAAATTGGAGATGCTGTATACCTCAAGGTATCACCACTTCGCTGAACTCGAAGATTCAAAGTGAAAGGCAAGCTCGCCCCAAGATGCATAGGCTCATTACCGATCACCGCCAAGCATGGAGAGGTTGCCTACCAGCTAGAGCTCCCGGAAAACTTGTCAGAAGTTCACAACGTGTTTCACGTCTCCCAGCTGAAGAAGTGTCTCAGAGTACCTGAAGAGCAGACGCCCGTTGAAGCCATTGCCCTTCAGCAAGATCTGACTCATCTAGAACATCCGGTCAGAATCCTTGATGTCATCAAGAAGCGAACCAGACGCCAAGTCTTTCGCCTTTGCAAGGTCTAGTGGAGTCACCACTCTGCAAAAGAAGCCACTTGGGAACGTGAAGATCAACTGAAGCAAGACTACCCGTCCCTGTTCTCTAAGCAGCCCGAATCTCGGGGTCGAGATTCCGTTTAAGGTGGGTAGGATTTGTAACGTCCGTTTTCGGATGAGTGAATAGTAATTATAATTCGGTTCCGTTCTTCGCCATAATTCAACTATCAAATATTTGCGAAAACTTTCCTTCCTCCTCGGTTTGTGTTTCAAATGTAATGTCCGTAACATTTGAAATTCAAATTCGCGGTTTGGAGTTTTTCTCCTGTCCTTTGAATCCTCGGGCCAATTTTTGTGTTGGACCTCCCTTTCTTTCTCTCAGCTCAAATTTATTCCTCCTCTGGGCCAAGCCCATTGCTTCTCGGCCCACCAAATTTTTCTTCCCTTCCTTTTTGGTCAGACCGGCCCAAGCCAATTGACCTTTCCTTTTTTCTTTCTTTCCCCCCTCCTTCCTTCTCGGCCCAGGCCACGCCAGCCCGTGCGGGTCATCTTCTCCTCACCGCTTCTCCTGGTCAAACAAAGAAGAAGTCACCACTGCTCCCTGCCTCCCGGAGCGTACCGCCCCGCCTCTCCTCGCTCCTCGCTTCGCTTTGCTCCGTGGCCTTGCAGCAAGCGCCACCGACTCGCCTCCTCTCTGCAATGACCAAACCACCCGGTTTGAGCCGCGCCGACGCTCGCCGTCCTAGAAGCTCATGGACGGTGCAGCTGCTTCGAAGACCCGAGGACGCGAGGCAGCGCCACAGTCACCGCTCCGCGTCCTTCGCCTTGACCCGGAGCCTCCGGCGAATCCAGCGGCCACCGCCTGTCACCACCTCCTCGCCTTGATCGAGCCAAGACGCAAGAAGCGCGACGCGGCGCCCACGCCGCCTTGAGCGCCAGCAGCCCCGCTTCGCTTCGTCCTCACTCTGTCATCTCCGCGCGTAGGCACCCACGCCGCCACCTCGGGACGCAGTGCTCCCGCTCGTCCTCGCCCTTGACTCCGAGCTCCCTCCCGTTGCTCTCTCTCTCACCTTGGCCGCCTATAAGAAGGACCCCTGATGCCTCCCTTTGCCTCCCCTCCCTACCCCCCTTGCTAATTCGGTTTTTGCACCGTAGGAGCGCCCAAATTTGACTATCTTCCTCCCCTCCGGCCGAATCCCCTTTTTCGGCGCCGTTCGAGCTCCTCCGCGCCTCGGTCCAATCATCAGCACCTAGAGCACCGCATCGGCATCCCAAAGACATCCTCACCTCTCGGTTGTCATCTCCTCTCCGGCGAGCCTCCACGCCGCCTACCCGGCCGCCAGACGGGTCGCTGCTTAGCAGCCGCCTGAGCCTCCCCATCCCTCGTCGTCGCTTCCAGTGAGCTCCACGGACTTCCAGGATGCTCACGCCCCTCTTTCCCTGCTCAAAACGCCACCGGGCCGCCAGCGCCACCATGGCCGTGCCTCCGCTGCCGCTTACCTCCACCGTGCCGCCAAGACCGACCATCTCCCGCGCCACCTCACATCGATCGCCTCACAAATGGGCTTTCCATTTTTGTTGTTCTCATGTTGCGCAAGCTTTTTACGGCCGGCGAGCCAAGGCCCACCGCGCCCATGCTCCTCTGCTTGGTCGGGACGTCGGACCAGTGCTTGAACCACCCGGCTCCCCTTCTCTTTTACTGCCCAGTGGGCCCCTCGGCGCCACTATGCCATGAGCTAGCCGCCCCCTGTGCGCGTAAACCCAGTCTATATTGTGCTGTGGACCGCAGCTCTCTCTCTCTCTCTTATTTCAATTCATTTAATCTTCGCTAATTCGTATCTCCTCCGTTATAACTCCAAAAATTATGAAATAAATTTCTAAAAATTCGTTAAATCAAGATCTTGCTAATGGCATAGGACTTGATCAATTTGGAGTTCATTTAAGTTTTCTTGTGTATTTACTTGCTCTCTTTGCCATTGTGCCTTTTTCCGGTAATTCGCCCGTTTAGAATTTGAAGACGCCGGAGATCCTCAAGTTAATCAAGACCAAGAGTACCACGATCACCTTGCCTCTAACCATGGCGAGTCAATACTTGATCATATTGCTCCTACATTTTATGCAAATTATATTCTTTTAAATTAGAAAATTGCATACTTTAATTTCTTAATCAAATGTATGTTAAACCTTAAGGTAGTTAAATACCCACTTGTTGATTAATTAATTAATATTGTCATCCTTGATAACTTGAATCCATTAATCCTTGTCACCCTAGTAATTATATGGTAATACTAGTTATAGGGTTGTACTTAAGCGACATGCTAGCCTTGCTTAAATACCAGGGTATTAAATACCCCAATCATCATTTCTTCAAACATAAAATATTTTGGATAGTCATTGGTGGTCCATTGACTAAAAGGTGTGAAAATAATTTGGTTTACTCCTCAAAACCCTAATTGCTTGTTCTATCTGGGCGGATGGTGAGGCGGTGGGTGCTCGGGGAGCACAAGGTTGGTTGGGTTGTGGAATGAACCGCCCAGATAACCCTAAGGACTTAATCTTGTCACGACCTCCCGTGTTAAACAAGTACAACCACAAGTCTGCAAAGTGCAACTTGGCTTACTAAAGTTATCGAACCCTGAAAGTCATCTCATTGGAGGGGGTCGAAGATGTACAAGCGGCGGAGATACTCCGGCTTGGAAGGGACACCAAAAAGGTGAAGTTACAATGCTAGTCGTTGTGGTTGGGCAACAAGGCTTAGTCGTTGTGGTGAACATCCCGCACAACATATGGGCGAACTCCGTATGGGTGAAATGACGTATGCAAGATATCTAGAAAGGTTATCGTGATTTGCCGCCCAACTACATGACTACGAAATCATGTTGGGTAACGGGTATGACTATCTCTTGTGGGTAAAGTGTACAACCTCTGTAGAGTCTAAATTGTTTAAACAGCCGTGCCTTCGGTCAAAGGCGGACATGGGGATCATAACTTGAGTTAGTTCTATTTTAAAAACTTTGTGGGTGGTATGGAAATGGTGGAAGGGCTCACCTAGCCCTTTTTTGGATTTTTGCCTGAGTCGTCGAGCTCAGTGGGTGTGGTCATTGGAGGCAACTCCAATTAAAGGATGCATTGGTAGAGTTTCCGTCGGATGGAACCTCTACTAAAATAATTATTGCACATTACTCTCTTTATCAAAATTGCAAATTTGTTAAAAATGTAAGTCATAGGATTTGTAATTATAATATTGAAAAACTTGCTTTCGCAAATAAAAGAACCGAGCCATCCTTGTTAAACCTTGCATGTATACTATTGCATTGTGTGTTGGCTCGCGAGCATGGTAGTAGTACTCATTCTCGCTTCTCCCCCCAACCCTCCAGATAATGAAGATGAAGGAGACTACGCCTACTACGAAGGACCAGAAGATGATGGACAAGGATATGACGAGAAGTAGAGTAGTTCTGTAGCTTAGGTCTCGCCCAGTCTAAGTAGACTCATCTGCACGCCAGCATAAACCGATATTATCCATCCTTAGTTAATATCCGTCAGACACGTGTCACCCCATCGCTTGCCTGTGTGAGATGAGCCCTACCTCCCCTTTTGCTTCCGCTGTAGATATTGTCGTCCTTTTGTAATGTATTCAGTTAGGCCTTGTGCGGCCCTTTTGTAAAACTCGACCCGATGAGGTCTATGTTACCCTGTGTTGTAATATATTTGTGTTAATTCGCGACTTGTATGGTTGATTCAGCAATGTACCTGTGAGTGCTATCTACTGATCTAGGGAATAGCACAGTGTTTTCACAGAGGATTCGGATTCTCAGAATCCGGGTCCGACAACCTGTGTATATCTCTGTTGTCTTGTGAACTCTTGTAGATTGGTTTCCTATAAATAGAAATGGGGTACAAACCTATTATCAAAAAAAGAAAAAAAAAAGAAAAAAGGTGATCCCCATCCTTGACCTAATTCATCATCAGTAGGCAACCTCGTTTGCATACGGCGGCGCCCACGGCGAGCGGCAATTTCTTTTTTTCTTGAACCAGATTAGTTTAGAGGCTATAGAGACTTATTAATAATATGAAATGGTTAAGTTATGCCATGATGCAATGTATGCATGCTGAGTAATGGTTCCTGATTTCAATATTTACATTTTTGGTTGCCTGATACTATGACAAGTAGGCCATCTATGGAGGGAAAATAACCTTTGATTCGGAAGAGGAATGGTTTGCTTGTTGCAATCAGTGTATCTCACTAGCTCCAACAATGACCCCAGCTTGGGTTGAAGCACACAAAGAACAGTGCAATGCCTTCCTCCCCCAAATTGTGGCCTGTAAGAACAATGGAAAAGGAAATGGAAAATTAAGATTTGATTCCAGAAGTTTCCTTGTTTGAGTTCTTGATGAACTGAAGAAATATGGTTTTTCTAGTTTCGTACCTAACCACAAAGACACGAAGAATGCACACAACGTCGGAGTGATTTGTGGTCAATCAAGAATTGATTAGTAATAAATATAGTAATACTAGTTATATGCCCGTGCGTTACTACGGAATATCTAACAGAGAAACATATTGTACTAAGAATCAGAATAATATAGCGAGATGCTAAATGATTGATTTGCAATTGCTAATGTTTTGAATGCCACAAGATGCACTGCACCTTTGGACCCCCAATGTGTGGAGAAGAATCCGAAAGGTCTCACTGGCTGTTGCTGGTGTGATTTTTAGTGTCCAGTCATCCTTTGTAGACTAGTTTAAGCACATGAACTCCATGACGATCTTTCAGCCTCTAGGGGGATGCAATCATTGCCAGCTTCACTTGATCGAGCGGACAATAATCCTTTGAGCGGCAAGACGTCTACATTCGCAAGTATGGGTGGAAAAACTGACTACATGAAGTACATGTCACAAAACACAATTTCTGAGACTTTTGGCCTTCATGGCATTTTAACTTGCCTTCATTTCTAGTTCCATTCGATTGTTCAGGGCTGATTTATTTCAGTTTCAAAACCAAAGTTCCCAGCTCTATCCTATGTGAGTTCTTCCTGAGAATTGGCTGTGGATAATCTGGAAGACAAATGACTAGTAACATGCTGCAAATTGCAAACTTCTTCTTTGACTTCTTTTTAAGTATAAAGCAGAGATGAGACCCTCGTATCTTTGAAGCACGGGAAGCCTTTTATATACTTCTATTTACCATTTAACAATTAATCGCGGATTGAAGTTGAGCGGAGCCAGTAGTTGAACTCTCTTCACACTTTGATGGAGTGCTCGCAGAAGCCATGACTTAAGTGACACTGAAATGGTTTTGGAAGGCCTTCATGTCGGTAGGATTCAGCCTACAAATAGGTGGAGTATAAAGACTGAGGCAAATTAGACCGGTGCTTGCTGCAATCCTATAGGGGAGAGAAAAAGAGAGGGGCCATGCATCCATTGCACGCCTACTTGGAAAGCCATGTGGTGTATGCTTCTAATACGCAACTCGGTTTTGGAGGTATCAGGAACGCACAGATATCTACCAATCATCACGTAAGTAGCATGGCTCGTCATGCTCTTTTAGCACGAAACATTTGGTAAAACTGATATAGTTCCTCGATTTTGATTAAAATCTTCTCCCTCAGCTCTGTGCTGTTTCTCTGATGATGACCATCAAGATACGTACCTGCTTAATTTATCTCTTGGTGCACTGTGGAGCATCATATCACGTGGTACAAACATAACTATCTTTTTAAGGATTTATTGAATTATTACTTATGCAAGACTAGCAGAACTGCTTGTCTGTATGCTTTGTATGGTTTAAAGACAAGACATACATATTTTCCCAACTGGTCCAACTGATACAATTGCTACTGTCTCGTTTGTTACAGGTCGCAGTGAGCATTTGTACACACGCACACTGTACTTTGGTGGACAAAAGCAGTGATCCCTCCAGCGGTTGCTGCTGTTATGTTTGTGCTGATGTTGAAATCGCTAACCGCAATGATCCCACCGGCAGTTGCTGCTTTTTCTGTTGAATATAAATATCGAGTGCCAAGGCATCCTAGTCTCATGCGTGCTACTTGTTGTCATGTGTGATTCTTTTAGCTGGGCATAAGGAAGAAGATGGACAAAGGTCATGTGTGATTCTGATTTATTTTTTTTGGTGGTTAGTGTTGTAGCACTCGAAGCAAGGAGAGGCCTCCATTGAAACATTATTGCTATACTTATCTGCCTGAAAAGCTATGCAAGGCCGTTAGGGCGATGCTAGAGGCCTGAAAAGCAGGAATATGTATCAAGGAAGCTAGCTATACTCACCATGGTTATCCAAAACTTTGAGAACGTGGGCTAAGAAGCCTTGTACTTTTAGAGAATTGTAGTTCGCCATGTACACTTTATTTAGATTTTTTTATGTTTTACTTTACCACCCCGAAGTTCCCAATTTGTCTGTTTTTATTCATATGTGATGCGTTCAAGTAAACAAATAGGGAGACCTTGCTCTTCCGTCTCCTGAGCCGCTCCCTAGTGATTCAGGAGGCGACCCTCAGGCCGCCGCGCCTAGCCTTTCTCCACTGAGTCCACCCCCGCCACCATCGTCGATGTGGCGGCGGGGCCTCACGAAGACGTCGCCCTATTCCCTAGCTAGTTTTCGGGGTTCCCTTCGCTCTCAGCTATGTCGCGCAGGCTCATCTCTGTTTTCCTCGCTGCACTTCCGCCACGCTTGCTAGCCGCACCCGCTTCCCTCGCAGCTCTCCGGCATGTGGCGTCGTCCTTGTTTCTCCTCCTAGATCTGTCTCCCTCTCTCCCAGATCTGGATCGGACCGGGTGTTGTCGGTGCGTCTGGGGCGCGAAGGTGGCCGGCGGTGCGAGCGGTGAGGCGGCACGGTGCTGTGATGCGCACAGCCACAGTGGTGCGTTGGCGGTGCGACCCCGGCGCCAGACCGTGTCGTCTTCTGCAGATCCGGCCAGTCCGATGTCGGTGCGGGTCTGGCGCGGTCCCTGTCACCATTGTCGTCGTGGCGGCTCGGTGGTCAGCGAAGGTGTTGCAATGCGAGTTCATCGGCGACGCGGTCCTGGCACCCCCATATCTGGCCGGGCCGCACTTCTTCGCTGGATCTGCCCTGCAAATCAGGCTGGACTGATGGCTGGTAGAGTCGGCGTGGTCCGGTGCGGAGGCGGCGTGTCACTCGAAAATTATTCCCCACTAGTGTTAACTGTCAACCTGTTTCTCTTTCCCAGTGTCAACACATTTTTTTTAAAAAAAAAACAAGAGCACCAAGGGATAACTTGAAAGTTGAAACACAAATGATAGTAACATGATGCAAATGGCGAATTGTTTGTTTTGCTTCTCGTTTGGCATCTTTCAACTACAATCATAATCGAAGTGTAACACTAAAACCTTTCGAACAAAAGCATCAGTGGTATGTGCATTCACCTATCAGGGTTCCAGAAATCATTACTTTCTCCCATGGTACGTAGTTGTTTTTTTGTGAAAATCACTGTCTTATTTGTTCAAAAATTAAAAACTGACTTTTTCATGATTTGATATTTAAATCATGTCTACGAAGCAAGGAATCTTGGACTTACACTCAAACTTTAAGTGTTGCTTGCATTAAAGAAGAAATAGAGCACAGAAGAGATTCTGTTCAAGAAACCATTTTCAGATCACACCATTCCAGTTCACGTCATTTTATTTAACTAGCCGAGTGTTCATACGTTGCAACAGATATATATATATGAAAATGGTATGATACTCCTGGGAGTACATACTCCCACCTCTCATATATCATTTAAATCGTATGATGATACCTCTTTATCTATTTATGCATACTCCAATAATGATTATAAGATACCCCAAAGTGAGTTCTACGAAAAATTTCATTAAATTCCACTTTTTATAGCACAATTTGTGTATATACTTTTTTATATGTGAAAAAGGCTATATAGCAAAAACAAAGGGCTCCAATGAATTTTTTTCAATCAAATCGAATTGGAGTATCTTATAATTGGTATTTAAGTATACTAAAAATGATAAAGAAGTATAATATGTGCATTTAAGTGGTATATTGAAAGTGGAAATATATACTCCTAGAGTATGAAACGGTGTCCTATATATATATATATATATATATATATACACACACACACACACACACACACACCAATAAGAGGTTTGCTCTGAGTAGGTTATGAAAATACTATTCAAATAAAATTAAAGATATGCGATAATAAATAGAAATTCAAATAAAAGATAAAATATCAAATAAAATTAAAATTAAAATATTAAATAAACAGAGTAATATATAAGCGGAAATAAAAAGACAATATAATATGGTTATTCAATGATATGTATTCACGAATATATGAGATATTTGCTCGAGATATGAACTCGAGCTTCAGAATATATTCACAATTAATATGTTATTCAGAGAACCTTCAAAATATATTCAAGATCAATATATATTCAGAGAACCTTCAGAATATATTCGAGAATATATATTTTGCACCAAGATTGTCTTTGATATTCAAGTGCTATGATATTATGTTGAATATTCTGCTTCTGAATATAATATTATGGATGTATTATTCAATGAATATAATATTCTTGAGTTTACTATTCGAATGATATAATATTCGAGTTACTATTCGAACAAGATTCAGAGAATATTCAACAGTATTGTGAATAGTATTCATGAATAGTATTCGAAATTTGAATAGTAATTTTTATCAGGATCTTGCAGGTTGGCGAAACCAAACTTGCAGCTGGTTGTGCAACAATAGTTGTAAAGTCCTACTCAGTACTCACCATATTTCTCACTAATTTGCTTCAGAAGTAGCTAAACTTTCCCCTAGACAACCTTAGTTATGATCATATAAGGCAATTTTTCAAACGTCGCTCCAAGCAGTTCCACCCAAGGGGAACACTTCTCTCAGCTTTCCCACCACCCTAAACTGGCCACATGCCAAAACACGGGAGGAATTTACAGAAAACTGCAGAGGTTTCTCCTATAGAATCCATAGTATAAAACCTTGCCCCAAATGAACACACTAAGAACTGACCGAGGGATTTTCAAAGAGAAACTACTTTATTTCCACAAACTAATTTACATATGGCTTTTCCTTTCGGGAACCCCGACTACTAACACAAAGAAAGAAACTTAATCTGATGAACTACTAGATGGCTATTTTACAGTGGATAATCTCCCAAATCTAAAGAGGAACTATACTATTAAGAGGCTCTGGAGTGCTAGTGCTTGTGCTCCGTGTCTCTCTTCTATGCTTCTATTGTTCTTCTGATGCCTTTTCTCTCTGATGCTTGATCAACTGGATCGACTCTCCTTTTATAGGCGAAGGAGTCTGAGTGAAGTCTTCGGGATTCTTCTGTTTTCTGAAATAATCGATGCATGAGTCCAAGGAGTACCATGTAGCATCATGCCACGTTGTCTTTTGCATGGCATATCTTGTCTTCATGTTGGATTGTCTTCATGTTGGAAGCCAGGAGAAAACTTCAAGGCTACGCAAATGGACACTTTCTTCATGCTCATCTTGATGGTGTAGAAAAGGCATTTGGATGAAGGCATGTGTCAGTTATGCACGTATCCAGCTATGCCTTACTGCTTTCTTCTACTTCAGGATAGAGGTATGCCCAACTTTCAAAAAAGTTAAGCCACGTTGCCATCTTCTGGAGTCTTCTGATATATATCCTCATATGCTTACATAGATATTTCATTGAGAAATATATGAGCTTGATATATTTATTTTTATAATTGATGCTACCTTTTTAAATATTAATATACCTTTATATAGGTATTCTCAGATATTCACATGAATACTCTCAGATATTTATCATTATTTGGCCTTCTTTTCTTCTCTCTCTCTCTCTCTCTCTCTCTCTCTCTCTCTCTTTTGTAGGCTCTAATTTCGATATATTCTTTAGTATATAGTGAATAATTGTTGTTATTCACTATCTTCATCTGATATAAAGGTAGTGCCTTCATCTGCATCTGGTATAAGTATATTATACCAACCTAGCATCTGCCGATATTCTTGCCTGATTAAGGTGTCTTCGCCGTAATCTGGTTTTATCAGGCGCCCAACACCTCTGCATAAGAAGTCATTACTTCCACCACACCAGATATTCATTATCTTGTTCTGAAAGATCATCTGGTAATCAGAGTCTAGATAAATGCTTTCTTCTATTTCCATAGCTTCTTTGAACCATCGCCACTTTTCATGATTAGTCTTCTGAAGAAAGAGCTCCTTTTGTTGTGGTGTCAGAATTCCAGCCATGATTATAGGGAATTTGGTATTATTTTTGAGAATATAGATGTCATGCATTCCTAGTCTTATTGGAGGAGTAAACCTTGGAGGAGTAGAATAGAAAATAATTTTGTATATTCCCTTGCAAGAGTTCAATCTATTGCATGCTTCTTTGATTGTGAATCCAAGGTTTGATAGGAGAATTTGATTTAATGTGCCATAGATAATATGGACTAAACCTTGGTCTATGATTCCTTGAAGAGAAATATAATTGTGGTTTAGGGTATGCAATCTTTGGAAGAATTTGAGATCTATTTCAGCTCTAAATATTATGAATTGGTGATGCGGCCGGAAAAGTGCTTGCTCATCAAAGTGGAGGAGTGGAAAAATAGTAGGATTGATTTTGATACTAGGATTGTATATTTTTCCCTCATATAGGTTAATGAAGCAATCTTGGATGTCATAGAATATTTTCATTTGTCTCTCTTGGTATTTTTTCCAAATCAACTCTTGGATATCTGGCCCTAGGTAGGATAGTGTTTGTTTGGTTTTGAAGCTCAATCTAGAAATAAGTATTTCATGGGCTGCATTGCTAAAGGATTCATTTATATTTACCTTTGGTGAATATCCTGAATGCTTTATATTCTTTGTCCTTTCATATTTTTGAATATAATTTTTGGCAGCTAATTCCATATGATAATTTGCTCCCAATATTATTCTAGCTTGAATTAATGCTTTGTTGATATTTGAATATTTCTTCCAGGTCATACCTTCTGTTGAATTTGTCATTTGAGCCAATATTTCTTCAAATGATATATATATATATTCCTGGTAATTTACCTTCAAATACGACATATATAGGTTTTAATTCTATAAATTCAGGGGTTTCTTCAATAGGTGTTACCTTTACCCCATTTGACATATGAAAATATTCAGCAAGGCTATTTAATGTGGAAAGCATATAGCCTTTATCTTCATGCTTATTATTATATTGGTACCAAAAATTATCTAATATGCATTCTTGTACCTCATTAATAATTATATGATCCTTTGGCTTGTATTTATATGAATTCGGTGGAAATATTTTGAGCTTATTATTATCACCAAAGCTGAAATATTCATTCCCATAATAGTTCTTTGATTTCTTCATTCCTGCAAAATAGATGATCGAGAAAATAAGTCAGGCAATTTATTATCCTTTCCTTTTATATGCTCAAATATAACTTTATAACCATTTCCTGTAATAATGTCTTCAAATAAAACCCATCTTCTAGTACAACTTTTCTTACTATTAATTTGATTATGATACCTACATATGGCTTCACAATCTGTTCTTACCGTAAATTCTTTAAAACCTAAATATAGTCTAAAAGAATTTATTGCATTGATTACTGCTAAGATTGTTCTATCAGTATTATTAACAGTTTTTAGCTTATAGCTTCCATAAGCATATCTGCATATCTTTTCTTCTGACTTTACTGAGTATTTATTAGGCTTTTGCTTTAATATAGCTCCCCATCCTAATTGAGAAGCATCTGTCTCAATGATAAAATAGTTGTTGTCCAATGGTAATTCTAAATGTTGTAATTTTGAGACCTTATCCTT
Source organism: Phyllostachys edulis (assembly GCA_036346405.1). Taxonomy (NCBI): domain Eukaryota; kingdom Viridiplantae; phylum Streptophyta; class Magnoliopsida; order Poales; family Poaceae; genus Phyllostachys; species Phyllostachys edulis. The sequence goes on from CM070567.1 coordinate 19,077,302, forward strand.
TATTAATCTTACTAATTTAATATCTTCAGAGTTAAAGTATTTCTGCCCATTTTTTCTTAACTTTGCATATAATGGCCCAGCTAATTTTGCTAAATTTTCTATGTAATTTCTAGCATAATTTACTATTCCTAAAAATTGTTGCAACACTTTTGTATCATTCATAGTATCAGCAAACTATAAAATCTTTTTAGCAATATGCTCTTGCAGATATATTTTGCCTTCTCCTATTTCATGACCGAGGAAATTAATTTTTTCTTTACAAATTTCCATCTTCTTTTTAAATAATATTAGCCCATTTTGTTCTACCTTTCTAAAAAATATCTCAAGATGAGCAATGTGTTCTTTATAAGATTTTGAAAATATTAACACATCATCTATATATACTAATATAAAATCTTGGTTTTCATTAAATATTTTTTGCATTTTTCTTTGGAATAAAGCAGGTGCATTTTTTAATCCAAGAGGCATAACAAGCCATTCAAAATGTCCTTGTGGACAAGTAAATGCGGTCCATTCTATAGATTCTTGTGCCATTTTTACTTGCCAAAAACCCAAAACCAGCTTTTAGATCAAATTTGGAAAAATATTTGCTTCCTTGTATTTTATTAATCAATTCTTGTTTATTTGGAATATTATAAGCATCTTCTATAGTATTATCATTTAACCTTTTATAATTAATAACCACTCTTGACTTTCCTCTGACTATTTCAGGATGATTTCTAACAATAAAAGCAGTTGACCTATGCGGACTTCTGCTTTCTCTTATTGCTTTTAACTTTAATAATTCATCTATATGCATTTTAAATTCTTCTATATCTTTTGGAGTAGCTTCTATTGGAAATGTCTTGATTGTATATTCTGGATTTATTATGTTTATTTTACATAAAATGGAATTTCTATCCCAATGTTTCATGGGTATTTCTCCAATTATTTGGATATCTTCTAATTTTTGAACAATCTTTTATATATCCTTTTTAGACTTTATATCTCTATACCAATTAGGTGCAAATGATTGTAACCCAATACAATCTATGCAATAATTTGCTATATAATAATCTTCTATATTTGCACTAAGCTCATCATTTGTTTCAGGAGGAATATTGTTTTGGGGATCAACATTAATAATTTCTGAACATTGCTGAATCCGAGGTGTTTCACCTTGCTTTCTTACTTCTGAAATATAAGGAATATTATCTTGATATGGAATGAATGTAATTTCTTGCTCATGTATAATTGTGGTCTGTAATGAGTATTGTAAAAATCTAAGACCAATTATCATATCATTATTTATCATAGACAAATCTCTTATCGTGATTTCATCTATTATATATTTTGTATTGTTTATATATATTTCTATATTATATGCTAATTGATTATGAATCTTTTTATTCCCGACATATCTGTGGATATTTCGCTTTATTATCATCTATAGTCCTAACTATTTCAGGGCATTTTATAAAATATTTATCATGGATAATATTTTTGTACATCTTGTGTCTACTAATGCTAATAATTTATAAGTAATATTTGGTTTTAGCTTTACCTTTACTGGGATTCTTATTCCTAAAACTTCTTTAAAAGGTAACTTGACTATATATTTATTTCCAAAATTAGCTATAGCATCTTTTAACTTAATTATTTTATTCCTTTGTTATCTTTTAAAACTATTGTTTGTTCTTTAAATTCAGTATTTTTTGTAATTTTATCTTCTTGTAATTTTTTGGAGTTTGTAGAATTCTTTAAATTTCTCGATGTCACTTCTACGACTTCCAATGCATTATCGGAATCTATAACATTAATATATTGATCCGAGACGTTTGTAATTTCTTCATCAATAGACATTTCTTTTATTATATTATTTTCTTCTTCATAGCTTTCTAAAAATAATTTTTATTTATTTCCCTTGCTCTTCTTTGCTTATAACTTGTTTAATTTTAGTATCATCAATTTTTACTTCTTCTTTATTACTAGGTTTCATTATCTTATCATATTGTAATTCTAAATGGTCTAAGGCTAAATTCTTGTCCTTTTTATCTTTATTAACCTATCTAATTCTCTGATAAAATAAAGTTCTCTAACTCTTATCTTTGGCCAATCACTTGTCCAAGTATTATTATATTCTTCTTTTACAAGTTTTAATTTATTTTCCCAATATTTTATTTCACCGTCTAAATCTAATGTTTCTATAGATTCAGATATACTATACATTCTATTGTCTTTTATATCTTTACCTTTTATTTTATCTGGTAAGCTTTGAGGATTCTCGTTTTTATTAATTAAGTATAATATGCTATCTTTTCTACCGAAGCCTTTAAATATATCCATCTTTCTGAATTTATAGCTCTAGTGGAAGTAACTATTCCAGATGAAGCTAAAAGAATTTCTTGATTTCTTTCTTTACTATCGATTTTATTCAAGATTTGGACTAATAACTGAAGAATAGTATTATTTTGTCTTATTGTTACTTTAGAATCTTCTTTAGGTGATTCGTAGTTTGAAAACCCAATAGGACGCTCAAGATACCTTTTCTGTTTCTTGTAAAGCCTTATTATATTCTGACATATAATTATGAGAGGACTAAAGTTTTAATTTCTTCTAATAAACTCTTGATTTTAAGATTTTCTTGATCTAACTCCTTCAGATCTTCTAAGGGTCTTAAAACTTCCTTTCTAGTAGAACTAGACTCTAATTTCTTGTGTATTAAAGCAACTTCTTCTTTAATATAATCACTATTTTGAACACCTTTATTTTGCTGAACCTTATTCTCTTCTAATATTTGTAAAACTAAATTAATATTCTTATTTATGAGAGAATATTGATCTGTTAACGATTATATTCTTTATGAAAATTTTCTAACTTAAAATCTAGATCTTCCTGTCTTTTGCTCCAAGTTATAAAGAAATTATAAAATAAATCAACAAGTAAATTCAATTGGCTATTCGAAGTATGCCAACTATGTTCTTCAGAGGGGTTTATTCTGCACTTTATATTGATATTATCCTTAGTACTGATAATTTTACCTTCAGAATTTTCTGGAATTGAATATTTTAATTTGATGATACCTCTTTATCTATTTATGCATACTCCAATAATGATTATAAGATACCCCAAAGTGAGTTCTACGAAAAATTTCATTAAATTCCATTTTTTATAGCACAATTTGTGTATATACTTTTTTATATGTGAAAAAGGCTATATAGCAAAAACAAAGGGCTCCAATGAAAATTTTTCAATCAAATCGCATTGGAGTATCTTATAATTGGTATTTAAGTATACTAAAAATGATAAAGAAGTATAATATGTGCATTTAAGTGGTATATTGGAAGTGGGAGTATATACTCCTAGGAGTATGAAACGGGTGTATATATATATATATATATGCATGAGGCAGTTATCCTTGTATCTAAAAGTTGCATACAAAATTGCATCCGATCAACAAGCCACAAAGAGTTTTATCATAAATCAAATGTCCATATGATCTAACTGTCCACAGAATATCCTTATAGTAATATATACATGTATTTAAATATATATTCACAAAAGATCCGACCAACTCATAAGGTGGAAGGTAGATAATAGACTCACCACCACCACCAAATCCTTCTTTTATAATAATAAATATTTATACAACTCCGTTAAGCTCATGCATAAAAGCAAGACATCTGCTGTCCTGTGCCAACGAAAATTGTCTTAAATGTTACTTGGGCCTTGTTAGGGCCGGGAATTTAGGCTTCTCAAACAAGGCCTTAAGGAGATAATTTGTATGGGATCTTAAGTTATACATCCTTCAAAGAAACAACTTATTACTTCAAAAATTATATAAGAAGAATGAAGAAAAAAACCATTAAGGTGCAGCTGTTCTTTAAAAAAAACAAAGAATGACAGTAGATAAGTGAACTAGAGACCGTGAGTTCAAGGGATTATCTATTTGTGTGACTGCCTGAGATGAGGTCACAAGAATATGAGAGCAGGGAAGCTGGTGGTTGAGGGGCACATTGAAATGGAAGAGAGAGAACAATCCCCTCATGTGAGGGAAAATGATTTGTACAAATATCAAGACAAAAAAGTTTGTGTATAGCAGTGTTGTTACTTTATTTTTGATACTTTACAGCACAACTTCTCAATTTGTGCCTTTTTTAGGCGTAACTTTTTTTTGAAATTTGGTGAGGAGCTTTGGCATTCATTTAAGAAAGAAGGTAGACACTTGGGTTCGAGCTTGGGTAGGTGGGGGTAAGTGGGGCATTCAACGACACCCTCCTAGGCGTAGCTAGTAAATGGCGTAATTGTGGCATTACAATCGCAATTGGATTTGACTAGCGAGGAGAGGTTCACTGCTATGAAGTGGGGAAATAGGTTACTGGGGAAGTCATTAGTCCGTTAATTAGCCTTGAAAAGTCAACTTGTTTTCCATAGGAATAACGGTATACTGGTGTTGAAAGTAGAAGATGAACCCTGAGGAGATCGAAGCAACCAGAAAGGCTGACAAAGAAGTTACGCGAAAAGTTGCAGAGAAGAGTATTGTGACCATGGATGGGAAAGTGGAGAATCCTCTTTGGTCACAAAAGGTGAGATGATAGATATTGTCGACGATAGAGTCGCCGATCTTACGAAATAAAAAGAGGAAAATAACGTGAAGTATCCTGGGAGAGAATAGGGGTCACTCTTTATTGATATGAACTGGATTTACAAGACCTGACTAGGGACTATCCTTAATTACACCGAATGTATCGAATGTTAGGCAAAGTAATCAGGCTTGGAATATGAATCTAAGACTGATTATGAATCTAAAACTGATTTCCTTGCTACTGCTTTGGCTTCTGTGCCTGTTGTCTCAAGTTTCGTGTCGTGTCCTCCTCGTCTTCTGCGTTCCACCATTAAATAACTTCCGAAGAGGTGGTAGTTACTCCTAGAGAAGGCGTCCCTGGTGAAACGTTACGACTGGTCGTAGCATTAAGGCAGTTAACAACGTGTCAACTACGTTGCGGTTAAGTGTCTGTGAAACGCTTAACCGTAGGGTGGTTTATTGTCAGTGTCTTATATATTATCGCATGGTACGGAATATACAACACGTGTTCCATTCATCATACGGTAAAAGGTGCCAGTCCATAGCTTTTCCGAGCAGCTATCCAGTTGAAGCTTAGGCACAAGGCCTTGTCCGACCAGGGTACCCATTGTGTAACTTCTGGAATCCTTACGACCAGTGAAGTCGTTAGCCTTAGGGGTTACAACCATGAAGACGTATGGTCTTTTATTATGTATTAAAATAATACATAGAGGTTTTAATCCTCGTCAGCTAGCCCCCGAACTTTAAATGAACAGGTCGTGTGAACACCCTCTTCCGATGAAGTTGTATCGGGCAGACCCCCATTTAATGCCGTGACATTCGAGGTGGTCTGTGTTCACTTTAAAGTTGAGAACTTGCCTTGGGAACCGAAGAGTTTTTCTATCCGTTGGGCGAAAAAGAAGCTTTTGCCTGTTGGACTTTTGTGGGTAACTTCCGATCGTAATTAAAGATCTGAGACTATAAAATCCCCATCGCTAGGCCTTTAGAATTTTTACGCTTCCAGATCCCCTTTTGATCCCCTTCAGCTTCTTGCCAAGAAAAATCCTTTAGACCTCTTTCTTGTTCTCCCGACCACAAAGCCTCCCACGACCACTACTCATCCTTGATGATTTTCATCATGTCGGAGCAAATCACGAAGTGGTTGCCTTCGGAATTGAGCAGGAAAAAGCTTGAGGCGTTAGAGAAGATTGGGATGCTCCCAGACAAGAATCTGATCAGAAGGAGATCGGCGATCGGAGAGCACTTTCCGAGCCACGAAGATGGGGAAATCCCCGTTTCCCTCACCTACATCGAATGTGGGCTGAGGTTGCCGGTACACAAATTCCTTCTCCGAGTTCTTGAGTATTAAGGGGGTGGAATTGGTGAATTTGGCTCCGAATTCCATCGCCAACATCAGTATTTTCACCTATTTGTGTGAGGCATACCTGGGAGTGCCACCGAATTTGAGGCTCTTCAGGTATTTCTACTGGATGGTGATGGGGAGAACCACGGCGACTCCCAGAGAATGTACACTGCGTCTTCACAACGGGACGGCCGATGAGTACATCCATATGTACTCGAAATCCTCGTGGTCATCATGAAAGAAGAACTGGTTCTACATGACGATTACGAGAGACGATGGCCTCTACTTCGCCGGAATGAGAGCAAATGAAAATCCCAAGTGGAAGAAGACTGTGGAGAAGGCAGGGGTGGTCGGAAGATGGGTGGATGCCATCTACGACCTGCGAGTCAAGGGCTTGACCTCCTAGCTTGTGGTGAGGGATTTCACCAAGCGTCAGATTAGCCCTCTGAAGCTCCGGACTCATTCCCTGCTTTGGTCCATTGGTCGTGATGAAGCTATCTCAGGAGGTGGTAAGTCTTTGAGAGAAGCTCCGACCAGTATGTTTTTTTTATTTGATTATCGTAATGCCTTAAAATCTGCCATTATTTCCTTTTTCTTTTAAAGCCCTTTCTCCTGAGGAAATCAGAGAGTGAATTAGGCTGATCTGCGCCGGGGAGCCTGGTGAGAAGGCTGGATTCCCCGAGATCTTGGCCATAGTTCCTGCTGAAGAGAAACTGGCAAGGCTTAAGGTAGATAATCAAAAAATTTCTTTTATCATGTATACATATTCTCCGATCAGATTTTTGATCAGGTTCTATTTCCGTAGTTGGTCGGATTGCGAATCACACAATCTGGTGAGGGTCAACATCCCACCGTGGTTCCGACCAATTCATGCCCTGATGCACTGGAAGAAGATGAATCTCCCGAGGTAATAGAACATTTCAAATGGATATATACGTACTTTAGATAAAAGATTTCATTACCTAACCAAATTCTTTTTTTGATTTAGGTGGAGAAGATCAAGGTCGCATGGCGTAATCGCGGAGGTCAGAGACCCTGCATCGGTCGATCACGACTGCATAGCTTGTTATTCTTGAAACAACTGGTCTGGAGGTTGGTGAAACCACTCCCTCCGACCCGATGGTCGGGGATGCAATCCTTGACGAACAGGTCGAGGGAATTGCTTCCGACATCTTGTTGGAGGATGTGAAGGGTTCCACCAACCCTGTCGGTTCGGAACCGGCGAAATCGGAGGAAAAGAAAAGGAAGGGCGACGGCACATAGTTTACTCTTCCGCGTTTCAAAGTCAAATCTCGGAAACTAACTAGGTATGTACAAATGAAAGTGGTCGTATAAGCGCATACCTCTAATAATTTCTCGATGATTTGATGTTTTGAACTTCCCTTCTTCGCTTTGCATAGGTCTTCTGGTTTCTGGTTGTTTCTGACCAGATTCCTCCTGAGGACCAGGCACTCGTGGAGGTCCACGACTAGAACACTTCCCAGGACAGAGTTCCTGAGGATAAAGTGTAATATCCTGAAATTAACCCTTGATGGCCTATGCGTAATTAGATAAAAGGGGATACGTGAAAACATGGTATTTTGGAGTTTTAGGGGGAGTTAGCTCGGGTTGGTATAAAAGGATCGTGAGGGGAGAGGAGTTCTAGAAACCCTAGCGTTCCTTTTCTTTTTTCCTCCGTGCGCCGCCTCTCCCGATCGCCAGCCGCCTTTTATCTCGCCAGCGATTGCCGTCGCTGTCTTCGCCGGTGCGTGGAGACCAGCGCTGGATTTGCCGTGCCGCCATCTACCTGGTGCGCGCTCGAACATCACTTGCCTCGCCAGACGCCATCTTCTGGCGTTGCGTGTGCGTTCGTCGGACCATTTCGGCGCTGCTGCGGCGCGCGCGTCATTGCGTGAAACATTCCCAATCTCTGAACAAGTGCAAGGTTTGCGCGTGTCCTCGTTTCTTGGTTTCGCATTAGTTGATTAGTTTAGTCTTGTGTCCTTTTCTTGCATGCAGGCTTGATTAGAAAAAAAGGGGACATTTGACTGTGCTGCATGTAAGATTCGGTGGAATGGGTATTAGATTTAATTAATGGTGTACTTTCTTGAGTATTTAATTGCTAGCTACTGTGTGGTATATGATATGCATGCGTGTGTTCCATTGATTGTAGTAGGGAGAGAGAGATTAATTAGTAGTTGGATAATAGGTGCACTGGTTAGGGATAGGTGAATTAAAAATTAGTAGTTGGCTGCATGCGCAATTGGAGAAATAAGGGAGAGAGAGAATTAAATGGTGCTAATTATTAATTAGCAAGCTTTGTCCCGTAGCAATGCGTGTATGTGTTTATTTAATTAGAGAAGTTGAGGAGAGTGATTAAATTGTTAATGATGCACGAGTAGTTAATTAATTTGATCCATTCTGTTACTTGTTTTCCTCGCTGCTACGAATATTGGAGATGCATGCATTGGCTGGTTATTTAATTGGGATAGTAAAGAAGATAGATGAATTAGATAGTGCTAATTAGTAATTACTAACTTGGCCACCTATGCTTTGCATGCATGCATGTTTAAATAGTAAAAATGAGATAATAGTTAGTTAGTGCTGCATGCTTCGTATTTATGTGTTTCTCTGGAATATTAAAGGAGAGAGAGCTAGCATGTTTTGTTGGAACAGCAAGGGGTGACGGTTCGGTATTGGGGAAGCGTTGCGGATGTGGGGAACGTGTAGGAGCGATGTCAATTAACTGTTGTTTCTTGTGATATTGTAGCTTGTATTGAATTCGGGTGTTTATTGTAGGAGAGACGTCGTGCTTGTTGCCATCTTCTAGCTGCACTGCGGCCACAACTAGTAAAGGCAAGTGCATGGTAGACAAATGATCAATGATTGATCATCAGATTTCTTTATCGCTCATTACCATTATTGTTGTGCTTTTATTTTTATTTAATTGCAAGCATTGGAATGGTATGACTATATCTTGTTGATGAACATGAGGAGAATTGGATATGATGAATATGATGGAATTATGCATCTTTGCATTTATAAACATCTTTGCATATGAGAAGGTGATCATGATTGATCACAACTCCACGGGATTGGAGGAGGTCCCCGATCCTTGAGGAGGAACGGGCTTGAGAGTGAACGTTGTCGCGAAGCGCTCACTCATGCTATACCCAGATACGCGAAAAGAAGTGCATGTGGACATGTAGAGTAGTGTTGCATTGAGATATGAGATGAATGTGTGTGAAAACAAAGAGAAGATGGCATGAGAATATTAATAGAAGGACATGTGATGATAATGAAGTTATTGAATACTATCGTTTTATCATTGTTTGTTGTTTATTGATGTATTTGCTGAGTCGTGGACTCACCCTTGCTCTTTTGTTGTTTTTAGGTGATATTTGAGGGCGCCATGCTTGAGAGGGACTAGAGCACATGGAATAATTTTATACTTCAATCACATGACTAGTTGCCATGAGAACTATTTGATTCACTATTGCTGGGATACTTTTTAGAACATGTTAGAATTTGGAATAAGCTTAGATGAATGTTTGGACTAGTCTATTTGGTTCCACGGTTTTGGATTTACTGGTTGGTGTTGTTTTAGACTTAATATCTTGCTATGTTTCCCTCGCGTATTTATTCATGCTTGATCAGTATTTATTCATGTTCTATTGTGACCCGTGGTTGGATTTTATTAATGCTTTGGTTGCTGAAATTTTATAGTGTGTTGATGAATATTGTTTAAAAAAGAGAGTTTAGTAGCATTTCAGGCCCAGTGCTAGGCTGGGGTGTTACATAAAGTGGTCGAAGAAGCCCCCGAGCAGGTGTCAAAGCCAGTAGTTGAGCTGGACCCAGTGGTGGTTCCAACTCCTGCAGAGGAAAAGGCCCCTGAAGGTCCTCAACAGGTTCTGACCCATGTTGGTGGTTCCTCCCAACCCAATCAATTCCCTTTTCGTCCTCGATTTATTGACGATAAGGATCTTAACGAGGCTTGGGGAAAGATATCGGATCATCAAATCAAGACAAATCTTGATTTGATATTTGCCAATTATAATGACGTGGCAATCCAGGTAAGTATCTACGACCAATTCCATAGTATTTCTCAAAAGTTTACAAGGAACTTAAAGAGGAAAAATACTATTTGTGCAGCATCTGGTTGAGAACTTTGCTGTGGTCGGAGGACTGACCCAGCGAATTAAGGACTTGGAGCAAAAACACTCCGAATTGGAAAGTAAGAACTCCCCTCTTAACTTTTTTCTTTCTTCAAAACTTTGCCCTTCTCTAATTATTCTCCCATATCGTATTCGATAGATTTGGAGAAAATGAAAGAAGAGATCGTGGTTGAGAAAGCCAGGACAACTCTACTTGAAGAAGAAATTAAAGCTAAGGATCGGTCGATCGCCGAGGTGACGACCAGCAATGAAACACTTAACAGGAAAATTAAAGGTAACAGGTCGTAAACTTGACTTATCATCCTCCTCCAATCATGTTTGTGCTTATCGCTCGTTTTACCCTTGTAGAGCAAACGCAAGCGTTGAACAGAATAGAGAAGGCTCTGAAATTTGAGCAGGATAAGGAGGTGGCTCTTGTGCAAAGTATTGATGAAAAGATTCATACTTTGAACAAGATGATCTTTGATATGGGATCAGGATCAAGTCCGCCTACCTTAAGAGATCCGATAGAGAAAATGAACTACTTGGGTCAACTTCTGGAGAATCTCAGAGGTCTGCTCAAGACTACTCGGAAGAACTATGCCCAGACCATGAAAACAGGCGTTGCTAGTGGAGTTAGCTTTGCATTGGCAAAATTGAAGGCTTCCGACCCCTCCATTGATCTCCAAGCTGTTGGAGATTAGTTCAACTGCCCACCTGATGAGGCGACCAAGTTCATGTAAGAACTCAGGCCACTTGGAGACAAAGTTGTAGAGGAGATGGAGGTCAGATCTCCATCAAGCAGTAATTAGTCTGGAGATATTTCAAGAGTAGGCCCCTGCAAATGTAAGAATATTGAAAATGTATAAAACTTACCTTTTATGTCATCAACAATGCTTTTGTTTATCCTGTTTGACTTTTAAAATTCCCATATACTTCCTAGCCCCCGACTGCTTTATAGTAGAATAACTTTACTATACAAGCAGGTAGCCAAGAAAGAGAATAAAAGTCGAAACCATTGTTTTGAAAGTATGAATTGATGTGAAGACAAAATTGATCGTAGCAATACTAGGAAATCACTGTGGTCGGAACCAGCTTATGATTTCAACTAGTTATAGATCCTTGCTTGTCGTGATCGAAATACCAATCAAAAGTTGTACATGGTCGGAAAAAAAAAGACTTGTTGTATTGACATAAGAAGAAATGCAAAAATGTATGCAACAAACGATAAGTGATCGTATTTATATATACGACCTAAAACTGATCGAAAAACACTACTAAGAATAGAAAATATAGAAAAAACATTTCGCAAAACATGTTCAGGCTCAAGTCCGACTGGCAGCGAGGATCGTAAGAAAAGAACCGTCGCTAGGAAGCTCCTTCCAGTGGGCAGGACCACGTGCGAAAAGGATCGTATTATGCTCTGTTTACTCGTATAGTCGCGCGTAGAATCATTCATGGAATGATTACGACTAGGACCTATACAGCGTATGACACTGATGCCATTGCCAAAGACTAACAAAGATCCCGATAAAGGATATCGGAGAGAAAAATTGTCTTCTCCGACCATCTTAAACAACAATAATAGATGACCAGAATATAGGCATAGATATATAAACTGTATCACTTGTCGAAAACAGAATGAATGAATGTGCTAAATAAAGAATTGAAATAAAGCACGAAATAATTAGACATAGAACTTACTCAATTGATCAATATTCCAAGAATTTGACAAAACTTGCCTGTCCGACATGGCTAGTCTAACAGAACCTGGTCGGGTGACTTCAACCACAGTGTAAGAACCTTCCCACTTGGGAGAAAGTTTGTTGCGATTTGCCTGATTCTCCCTTTCTTGAATTTGAGTCGCCCTCGACTCATTCGTTTTCTCCAACTCCTCACTTTCCTGCAAAAGATTAGTAGTAACAGGAGGCAAAGAAATATTTTCTAATGTATCTTTGTACACCGCACAGTTTGGCAAAGTCGCTCCTGGAATTAAATCAATTTGGTGCTCAATCCCTCTAATATGTGGTAGTCCCGGGGATATTTCAGCAAGATCAGATTTGGTTGCAAGCATGACACAACCTTTTAATTTAGTTCCCTCAGTCTTAGAACTAGGTTCCAACTTCTCTTTCTTAGGTGGGAAAACGTTCTTCACTATTTGCTGATTTTCATATTCTTGTTCAAGTTCTTTCTTCTCATTTTCAGCTATCTCTTTTTCGTATTTCACAATTTCAGCAGGTGACAAAGGTAGCAAAGTTATTTTCTTCCCTTTGTGCATAAGAGAGTACTTATTACTTCTACCATGATGAGTTGCATCGGTATCAAATTCCCATGGACGACCTAATAAAAGTGAGCAGGCTTGCATAGGTACTACATCGAAATCAGCAACATCATGATAGGAACCAATGGAAAAATGCACTCTCACAGATTGTGTTACCTTCACCTTACCGCTGTTGTTCAACCACTGAATGTGGTACGGGTGAGGATGCGCACATGTGGTCAAGCCAAGCTTCTTGACCAACCCTGAATCCACCAAGTTATTACAGCTCCCACCATCAATTATGACACGAACACGGCAATCCTTGACGATGAGGAACATTTGAAATAAATTATGGCGCTGTAGATTCTCCGCTTGCTCCCTTTGAGTGCTCAATACTCGCTGCACAATTAGGGTCCTATAATTCTCCGTAGCAGCGGCACATAAAATTTCCTCATTAATGGTAGTGCGTTGTTCATCCATAAGCGTCATAAGCTCTCCCTTTACAACACACTCTTTCTCATCAGACGTCTCACCTGTCATGGTTAGTAAGAAACAAAAGACAACACAAAAGTATTATCCCTATCAACTACTAGGTGGTGGAAAGGTGGAAACACACACTCTCAAACGTCTTACCACACTCTTACAAATGTTCTTACCAATGCAGCAGGTGGTACAGCCGGTGGCTGGTTCGTGATACCGTGTCGAGCGTGGGTTCGATTGCAAGAGGGGACCTGTTCTGATCAAGAGTAGGTGGAGCTTGGAAGGCTTTAATATGGTAGCAAGGATTAGCAATAATCAGATCAGTTAATGCAAGTTGAAAAATTGTTCAAAGTACTAATCAAAGTTGCTGATCCTAACCTAATCAAAGCTAGCTAATCAAAGCCCTACTAAGAGATGTGTATGTACGCACACGTAATGATCAATGTGACTTGATGTAAGCAATGAAAAACCTCACAATAAGTGCTAGGAGAGACGCTAACCAATCTACTCAAACTTCTTTGTAGGGCACAAGATTGTTCGCACGACGTAGAGCACAAAAGATAGCAATATCGGTACCGGTGCAATGCAAACAGCCCTCTAGATTGAGCAGAAACAACAGCTAGTCTCAAATGATGAAAAATCAAAGTTTTATATGCCTTATATATACTCGTTTGAAAGGTTTCGACGAGATCTACAACTTTGCAGTTGAGACGAACCCCAAATTCCGAAAGGAAGATTGAACGAATCGGTAAAAACAGAAACCGAAAACTTGCGACGCGATTTCGAGGCAGAAGATGGCCGATTTTGGGGCTCCAGGAGGGTGACTAGTGGCTTATGTGGAAAATATGCGCCTCATCGTTAGCTTTCCAACGAGCACAAGAACGTCCAAAACGGATACAGTATGCAAAAGTTATGCTCATTTTACTGAAGGGGTGTCGGAAACGAACTCGAATTCTTTTCGGCCTCAACTTTAAACTGTTATAACTTTTGATCCTGTGGGCCAAACGTGCTCAAATTTTTTGTGGAGGCTGGTGGCTATATGAAGAAAGGCTCCACCAAATTTCACTAGATTTGGCGAAGGTTTGATGGCTTTTCAAATTTCAAACAAAGGGACTCTATCTCCTTTTTTTTTCTTCTTCTTCTCCTTTTTTTTTCTTTTTTTTTCTCTGTCTTCTTTCTTTTTAACCCGAAAGCAACTTCTAGGGTTTGTGGCTGAAATCCAATCTCTCTTTTTTTTCTTCTTGCAAACCGAAACCAATTCTCTTTTTCTTCTTCAATCGAATCCAACAGGGGCTGGGGTTGTCTCGGCAGCGGAAGGCAGGAATGATGGATTGCCGTGGCAAGGGTTGGAGGATGGTGTTGTCGTGGTAGGATCTGTGGAAGTGGTGGTAGGGGATGGGATGGCAGCGGATGGTGTGGCAGAAGTTTTGACACAATGATGAAGCTACATAAAGGAAACACGAGATGCAACTAGACAACAACGAACTAGACTCCAACTAAACTAGAAATCAGCAACTAGACTCGACGATGTAACCAAAAGTTCAACAAGCAAAATACCGAAAAGATAATTGCAATGGCTCAAAGGGCTCGGTATGGATGATAGATGCGATTTTTTTTTGGCAATTTTCTGGACTCTAGGTATAAAAAACGAATCTACTACTAATCTAAAAGGGGAAGAATTGTGTTTACCTAACGGGCAACCTTTGCTCTGATACCAACTGATGTGTCGGTGGCCCGATCTTCCGAAAGGTACTGATAAGTCGATTGTGGAGAACTCGACGTTGATGATCCAAAGGTTCACCAAAACAGATCGAACCCTCGCAATCACTACACCATCGCTCATTAGTTATCAACCGTCTTTGACGCGGTTGACCTCGCTAAGAAGGCTATCTCCCGCAAGCGAATCGAGAACACAAGCAAGAGAGTAGAAGATGCAATATTTAATTATATTGCGAATAAATCTTTAAGATCATAAAGTTGGGGTTTCTCAACCGAACAAGCGGCGAAACTGCTATGCAGAATAATCCTTAAGAAAAACCCAAGGAAAACTAAAAGGGTGTGGCCTCCTTATATAGGGGAGGGGGAGCCACACATGGAAAAGAACTAGCGGGGTGGTACTATTCACGGGGTACTGTTCATGTGACCCAAGGAGGGGAGCCCATGTGGGCCAAGTCAACCCACTCATCACATAGCCCAATTTGGCCAAAACAGGTGACGCAGCACCTTCTTTTGATGATTGCGATCAGTCCAAAAGGAATTTGGAGGTGAAGCCGGATCCGTTGGAAAGATGACGAAATAAGCTTTCCATCAAGTACTCGTGGACCTCCAACGGACTCCGTATGTGAAAGTTATGCACGTTTGAAGTCGGTGCTATAAGGCTGATTCCGAATTGATCTGATCGAAATGTATCCAGCTTGAGCTCTTGCTTGGCACATGCAATAGCACCATGGCATATAGACATAGTACCATGGCATGTAGATGTAGCACCATGGTATGTAGATGTAGCACAGTCCAATTGGGTAATATGGCCTTGCAGTACCCGAAAGTTCTATCGGGGAAGATGTGGTTGACGATGTGGTTGAAGTAGTGGTTGCATCCTTAGGGTCGATGTCCTCGTCATCTATCTTTTTTAGGACCCCTTCTTTTCTTTCCTCCTACCCCTTCAGCTTCAAATCTGATATCATATCCCACAGTATTGAAGAATATTTCAACAAAACAGTTAATACTCTCAGGATCTCTGCAATTCATTTTCACTCTAACAGGATCAGCACGCAGGAGACTAGACTTATCCACCTCAATCAATTCCCCAACAGTACTAGCAAGATCTTTAACAACTTCTGAAATCTTAGCCGCATTAGGTATACCAAAGACTTTGATCTGGGTAGGAATCAGCATGGAAGAGGCATCAGGATCAAGCTTAGATTTCTCAATAGTAGCTTTAATAGAATGCAAGGCTAGTTCCACTCTCTGAACCTTAAACCAAGTATCAAGAGTAGCTTTCGAGGGAAAAACTACTACATAAGCTGAATTCGATAATCTCCTTACCTTCCAATCTCAGTCCTCTTGGATTAAATGCTTTAATTTTTTATATAGAAGCCACCCCTTCTTTGATGTGAATGATGCCAGTAGCTGCTTGTTGTTCAGATAGTTGCATCCCAGGCACCTGCACACTATGAAATCCCTTTCCAGGGACTCCAAATCCAAAAAGCTTCAAACCATGTTGTTTTTGTCATCTGGGCAGTTTGAACCCGTATGACCTATTTTTTTGTATCTATAACGCGCAGGAGGATTGGTGCATCTGGCCTGATGGTGTCCAGATTGTAGGCATCTGAAACAAGTTCTTCTATCTTCAGCACGCAAAACCCCCCGTATTTGGGCCAATCTTCCCCCAATTTTTCTGATGATCTTCTTCACACGAGTCTTTTGTGGGATGGTCTCGATTGCCTCTTACCTATTTGTTGATAACTTACTTGCAAACAGGGGCAAGTTAATTTTGGTCTTTGAGATAATTCAGTTTACAATCATTTCAGATACTACCACTGAATTGAATTCCATAAGATTGATCATCGTTCTAGCGATAGTTCTTTTTTCGTTGCTGGATAAATTGGCAATGAGAGTCGCAGCTAGTGGTATGTCCGCTGCATTATCCTCCGGTATCACAATTTGCTACATCTAGGTTAAAATAAAGTTTTTGACAAAGAAACGCCATTCTCCTGCCTGTTCTCAAGAAAATGAAGTGGTTGGAAAACCTGGAAAAGCCTTACTAAGGGTTTGTGTAATATTGGTTGGTAGGTCAGGTAACAATGTTGCACTTGTCCTCTCTAGGACTAAAAAAATAGCTCGAGGATCGCAAGTCTGCTCGGGCTCATCACAGCTCGGCTCGGCTCAGGCTCGTGAATTTTCGAGCCGAGCCGAACCGCCTGTCCAGCTCGCTAATCAAACGAGCCAAGCCCGAGCTAGCTCGTGAGCCTAGTTTGGCTCGGCCCAGGCGCCCAGGCCCAGGCACGATCTCCTCTTTCTCTCTATTTTTCCAGCCCAACTCCCCCGAATCGATTCCCCTCAGCCCAGGCGCTCACTTCCTCAAATCCCTAACCCCCGATCCCTTTCTCCCCTAATCGATTCCCCATCCTCCCCCCATCCCCTTTCTCTCCGGAGCAGCGGAGCCCCATCCCCCATCCTCCCTTCCACCGCGCCGATTTGCCCCTGTCCATTCCTGCCCCATCCTCTCCTCTCCTCCATGGCTCCATGCCTCCATTCGTCACCCCTTCCAAGTTCCACCGCGCCGCATCCCTGCAACCGACGCCGCTAGCCACTATTTTCCCCACCGCCGCCCCTTCCCCACATCCCGCCAGGCCCGCTCGCCCGTTCCACCGCCGCCTGTTCCCCACCACCTAGGTGCTCGCTGGATCACGACGGGCTTCATTGGCAGGAGCTTCTTCCCTCCACCACTGGATCCGGTAGGAGCTTCACCCAAGACTCCTCGGACGACAATGGCGACCTCGGCTTATGGCGACCCTAGCTCCTTGGCGGTGCTCCTCTTTCTCTCAGAGTTCTCTGCTAACGGCCAGTGAAAAGGGGTGGAGGCAGTCGTCGAGCTTGTTGTTCTTGCGATTTCATTTGTTAGGAATAGGATGTGCTTGTTTTGGATGAACTTATGCAATGGGTCTTGTAACTATTGGATGAACTGATGTGATGGTAGAAAATTTTGTAATGCGTTTTGGATGTACTGCCGTACTAGAGGGTGGATGAACTGATGCAGCGCAGTCAATCTTGATCGTTTTCGAACCTCAAGATGGTGTATTAGGAGCGAAGGTCTGGATGGGCAGAATGAGTACAAGGGCTCCTCGCTACTAGTTTCTGGAGCTAGGCTCGCGAGCTCAAACGAGCCGACTCAAGTCTGATCACGAGCCGAGCTAAGCAACTCTTCTAGCTCGTTTCTGAAACGAGCCGAGCTTACTATTCACCTGAGCCAAAATGAGTCTGACTCGGCTCGACTCGTTTCCACCCCTAGTCCTCTCCCAAAGTACTCATCAGTTTGTGCTGTAGAATGGCATCATGTCAATCTGAAACCAGAGGCGGAGCTAGCGCTGGGCTAGTCTTGTTGTGTTTTATATCACGCTGAAGATTAATCATTTCATGAAAGAAGCTCCTTGGTATCATCTTCTGAATCTGACCATCTGTTCCGGGTCAGACATTTGGGGTGTGACCCTCGTAGCTTCGCAGCATCTGAAACTTCATATATTTTGATGTACCATCTGATACTTTGTTGGTGAGTAAAGTGGAGCAGAGTTGGTAGTTGAACTCTGTTCACGCTTTTTGTGAATGACATTAAGAAGCCATGTGCTAAATGATCTGAAATTGCTTTGGAGAATCAAACCCTGTGGAAGGATTTGACCACATTCAGCCAATAAATTGGTAGAGTATAAATATGGAGCATGTTAGGCCCATGCTTGCTACCATCTTTTAGTGCAATGACCAAGAGAGGGGGGAAAGGCTCCTATGGATCTATTGCTAATTTGTCGGACCCGAATTTTTTAATTCCGAATCTTCTGTGAAAAACATTGTGATATTCTCTGGATCAGTAGATAGCACTCACAGACACATTACTGAATCATTTCATACATGGCATAAAACCATATCATTCATTAATTCAACACATCAGAGTTTACATAGACCACATCGGGTCAGGTTTTACAATAAGAGCCGAACATGCCAAAAGATTACATTACAAAAGTAGCGGAAGCGACAACGGAAGCAAAAAGGTGAGAGCACATCTCTCCACAGGCAAACGACTGGGGAAACCCGTGTGCGTCCGATATTACCCAAAGATTCAGGTAATATATGATGCACGCAAGCACCGACGGAGTCAACTAGACTGGGGCGAGACTAGAACAGCTAAAGACTAAACTACGCTTCATCATCTCCTAAGCCTCCAACTTCTGGGTCCTCGTAGTAGGCGTAATCTCCAGGATTTCCTACTTCTGAGGGTTTTGGGGGAAAGAGCGAGAGTGAGCACAACTTCCGTGCTCATGAGCCAACACACAAGATGCAATAATAATACATGCAAAGCTTAACAAGGATGGCTCAGGTTCTTTTATTTGCTAAAGCAATGTTTTCAATTATCATAATTACAAATTCCTATCACTTAGCATTTTAACCTAATTCCATTTTATTAAAGAGAGTAATTGTGCAATATTTATAACAGTAGAGGCTACCTCTACCTTATGCTTATTTGATTGGAGCTACCTCTATTTATTAACACCACTGAGTTCGAAACTCAGGAAAAATCTAATCTCAGTGCTAGGTGAGCCCACCACATTTTCATTCCACCTACAAGGTTTTTGAAATAGAACTAACTCTAGTTAAGTTCCCATGTCCGCCTTTAACCGTAGGCGCGGCTGTTTAAACAGTTTGAACTCTGCAGAGGTTGTACACTGTACCCACAAGAGATAGTCAACTCGTAGCCCCACACGATTCATTAGCCATGTGGTCGAGAGACCGTCACAGTAACCTTTCAAATTATCTCGCCCCTTCCGTCATCTCCCCCATATGGGCTTACCCCATTTGCGGTGGGTACCATAAGTTGTGCGGGATGTTTACCACCCCAATAGGTGTAGTTGGCAACTTCACCCTTCCTTGGTGTCCCATTTAAGCTGGATCGTATCCACTACTTGCACAATCCCATCTCCTCTCTGGCGAGATGACTTTCAGAGTTCAACAAATTTACTAAGCCAAGTTGCACTTTGTAGACTTGTGGTTCTACTTGATTTACACGGGAGGTCATGACAAGATTAAGTCCTTAGGGTTACCTGGATGGTTCATTCCATATCATTATTCCTTGGGCTACATTAGCACCCACCATCATACCATCCATCATACCATCCGCCCAGATAGTAACAATAGTTATTAGGGTTTTTGAGGAGTAAAATACATCAACTCAACCATCTCAGTCATTTCCACACAATGACTGCCCAAAACCACTTTCATGTTAAAAAGATGATGATTTGGACATTTAATATCCCGGTACTTAAGCAAGACTAACATGTCGCTTAAGTACAACCTATAACTAGTAATTATCATATAGTTACTAGGGTGGCATGGAATAATAGATTCAATTATCAAGGGATCGCATATTAATTAATTAATCATCAAATGAGTATTTAACTACCTTAAGATTTAACATATATTTGATTAAAGAATTAAAGCATGCAATTTTGGTAATTTAAAGGGATATAATTTACATAAAATGTAGGCTCAAAATGATCAAAGTATTGACTCGCCTTGGTTATAGGTAAGAGGATCTTGATATTCATGTGCTTGATCAAGTTGGAGATCTTTCGCTTCTTCGAATCCTATTTGGACGAATGTACCGAAAAAAGGCACAAACAAGCAAAGAGAGCAAATAAATACTAAAAGAACAACAAATAAACTCTAAATAAAACAAGACCAGTGCCATTAGCAAGATCTTGAATTTACAAAATTTTAGAAATAATTTTTGGAGTTATAACGGAGGAGAACGGAGCTTCCGAAGTTTGAAAAGGAATTAAATCGAAAAATTGAGAGAGGAGAGAGAATCGGACCACTGACATGTGGGGCCCATGAATAGTGCTCGGTCCATGTGCACAGTGCATGGACCGGGAGGTCAACATGTACTGTGCACCGGTCCACGGTGCACCGGGTGCATACTATGCACAGGCTCACCTGTCAACCGCAACGGGGAGAATGAACCAGGTGCTTTAATTAAATGGCTATCGTTACTGTTTTGCGGGCCCACTCGGCAGGGAGTCAAGGGGGTCTTAAGACAATTATTTAATGGCTAAAGAGGGTTTAGGGCCTCATTAAATGCGGCTAATCGCCGCTTGTCTTAAATCCCGACCGAGATTTGTCGCGCCACGCTCCATCCAAATGCTGAACAGAGCGGGGTGGGAAGACCAGGCGAGGGCTTCGTCATGAAGCAGAGAGCCGGGAAGGGTGCGGCGGGTGGCCCTCGGCGTGAGTCGGTGCTTGGTGGAGGCAACGCCGAGACGGCGGCGTGGCGACAGCGTGATTGAAGGCGGCGGCGGTGCACGGGATGCGCGAGGCGCCGACGGTGGAGTGGCGCGGCGGCAAAGAGGGCGCGCGCACGAGCAACGCCCGGGGGTGAGGAAGCCAATGGTGGAGTCGGGGAAGCTCGGGGGTGGCCGTGGTGGCGAGGCGGCGACAACCGGCGGCGGGGCTCCTCGGCGGTGGGGAGGGAGCAAAGAGGTGGGGGATGGCTTCCTCACGTCATGGGGCAGCTTGTGACGGGGCTAGCACGGTGGGAGGCTCACCAAGGCGGCGAATTAGCGGTGAGGCGGCGCGGCCGAGAGGGAGCATGGGTGATTCTTTGGAGAACTCTTACCGGAGAGAGGAGGAGTGAAGTGGGGAGGCAAGGGAGCACAGGGGCTTCTTTATAGCCATTAAAGGAGGAGCCGTTGGGGGGGGGAAGCTTGTTCCCAAGGCGGCCATGGCGTGGGCGGGTGAAGTAATGGCGTCACGATGGTGACCCGGGTGGCCAAGGGCAGGTAGAAGCGCAGGGCGTGCGTGCACAACGCAGCTCGCGGGGAGTGGAGCTAGGATGGGCGTGGCCAGGTGGGCAGGAGCTAACGGCCAGTGATGGCGTCATGGCGCGGTAGAACGAGAGCGGGGCGCTGGCATGGTGGTGACGCACGGGCGAAGAGACCAGGTGAGGGTATGCCACCAGAGTCAAGGTTGGCAGAGGAGTGAGTGGACACGGTAGGTGTTGGCTCTGCAGGCGAAGCACGCGGGTGGCTCAGGCACACATGCAGAGGCGACAAGGCGTGGGCGGGCACTCATGGAGCAGCGTCATGGCGCAGGTGGCGCAGAAGCGGGCGCACGGTCCCAAGACTCACGGGTGCTGCATCGGGCACGAGGGGGCGCAGAGGGAGCAGGTGACGGCGTGGTGGTGGCAAAGCTGACCCGGGCGTGTGGGCGGCTTGACTGGCTCGGCCAGGGGAAGAAGAAAGAAAGGTGGGGAGGAAGGGAGCCGGGCTAGGCTGCGCTGAAAGGAGGAGAAGGCCGGGGAGGTGCTAGGCCGGAAGGGAGAAGGGAAGTGGGCCAAGGATGTGGCGATCGGGTGGGCCAAGAAAGAAAAGGGCCAGCCCAAGGTGAATAGGGCTGAGCTCAAGGAAAAAGAAGGAAAGGCAAAATTTTGAGAAAAGGCCCCAAAATCCGAAAAAGGAGAATTCAGATTCAAATTTGAATTCAGAATTTGCAAAAAGGTTTGAAACACAAACCTGAGCTTAGATAGAAGCTAGGAGATTTTGAGAACATACGCTAATTTGACATAAGTTTTGGAAACTGAAAACCAAATGCAAATTACTATTCACCGTTTGAAAACAGGATGTTACAAATCCTACCCACCTTAAACGGAATCTCGACCCTGAGATTCAAGCTACTCGGATTAGACAGAGAATATACCTCTCATTATTCCTGAAGCTGCTTGGGCTTCTTCGGCGGTGACATGGTTCACATGGCCTTGGCTTCGGCTTGGTATGGAAGCGGCTCTGGATGCCTGCGAGGTCTGATGACTTTTGCTTACAGCTGAAGTCTGGCCTCGAGTTGGTGTGGCCTTGAAGTTGAACCTCACCGGGTTGGCTGGTTGAGGGCACTTTTTAGCAAAGTGTCCTTTTTCGCCACAGTTGAAACAGCGAAGATGAGCTAACGGATTGACTGCTGCCGGCTATCCAACGGAGCGAGGAGCGCGGGAAACATTCTCACTGGGACTCGGGGTTGCGACTGGAGCAGGAGTTGGAGTTGGAATTGGAACCCTTGGTGATGGGGCGGCTGACTGCCTGAAAGACGAGCTACCCTGAAAAGCTAATCTTTGTGGGAAGCTGCTTTGTGGCCCTTGAAATACCATCTTTCTCTTGCGGATGACTTCTGTGGTCTTGTTCTCATTTTCTAACATGAGGGCTTTGATGACCAGGTGGTGCAAGCTGGGGAAATCATGGAGGATGAGCTGGACTCTCATGTCTTCGTGCATTCCTTCCACGAAGCGGTCGATCTTTTCCTCTTCATCAGCTACGTCATTTGGAGCGTAGCGGGCAAGTTGGTTGAACTTGGTTAGATATTCATTAACTGACATCTGATTCTGCTTGAGTGCTCTTAAATCATTTTTCTTCATTCTCATTGTGCCAGCTAGTACGAAGTTGGTTCTGAAAGCGACTTTGAATTCAGTCCAGGGAATCATCTGCCATGCGGGTTCATCTTCATCTAGTTGTACTTCAACAATCTCTTCTACGGCGGCAGGGGCTGGTTGAGCTCCGGTCGTAGATGCTGCGGCTTCTGGTTCTCCTTCCTCTTCTTCTTCTTCTTCTTCTTCTTCTTCTTCTTCTTCTTCTTCTTCGGACACTGAACCGTCACTACCTCGGGAAGCGAGGTAGTTTTCCCACCATGCAGCGGTAGCTCCTTTCAGTTGATGGGTGGCAAAGTCTACCTTGTCTTCGTTTGAGCAGCGGGCAAGTCGAAGTTTCTTCTCAGTATCTCTGAGCCAGTCTTCAGCTTCCAAGGGTTCGTTGGCTGCAGCAAAGGTGAGGGGTCGTGTTCTGAGGAAGTCTGCAAGCTTGGTGTTGCGACTGGCTGGTCCAGTCTGCTAATTGTTTAGCAAGGCCTGAACAATCTGCGTCTGTTGGAACATAACTTGCTCCATTGTTGGGTTTGTTGGTGTTCTTGTCCTCGGCCACGAGCACGGCCATTGTCACGGCCTCTTCCTCGGCCTGTTGCAAAGGCTCCACGGCTTGGGGCGGCGGCTCTTCTTGGTGGCATCTGAAGAAACACTAAGGCTTAGAACGAGGGGGGGTATATATGAGGGTTACTACCCCTCTAGAGCACAACAGAAGAACTCAAACAAAACGAGAGAACGAAACAAGTACAATACAATACAAAGCCTAGAGTGACTGCATTATATTAAGGGAGTTAGGTGTTACATGACTCCTGAAGCACAGCATATAGGCTATGCTAAGCCACGACACAGGATACAAACACATCGTCTACAAAAGAAGGAAACAGAAAGTGCTTGCAACCAAAAGACTGCCTAGCAAGCACTGCTAGCTAACCTAGACTAAGCCTGACTTTTCTCTGGTGTTGTTCTCGAGCCGCCGCCTAGCTAGCTCCGGCCACCCCGGCTTCGGATCCAGCCACTCCAACTCCGGATCCCGACGTCCAGGCCACCCCGAGCTCGGGCCGCTGTAGCTAACTCTGGGCCACCACTCTGCTCTAGATGGCTTCCACTGGCGGCTCCTTCGCCATCCCGTTCCCCTCGGTTGTTTCAACGGGACGAACTTCTGGGAGTGGGTTGTTCACCTGAGGATTCACCACAACAGCTAGTGCCTCTGGGGCCACCTCACCGGTGAGTACCCCTGTCCGCCTCGCCCTACGCCGCCAATTCTGTCAACTCTTCCTGCTGGTGTGGATCAGGCGGTTCAAGAGGCTGCTAATGCTACACTGGAGGAGGCCCTGAAGCTCTACCAGTCTAAGATGCATGCCTACAAGAGATGGAAGGATGCCGAAGCTCGTGCTACTAACATCCTAGTGGGTAGCATGCACATGGCTATCTCCATGGATGTGGCAGAGTTGTCAGTGACTCAACTTATGTGGGAGCGCCTCCGAGCTCACTACCAGCCGATGAGTCATGTTATGTACCTCTCCATCGTAAACTAGGTGCATTCTCTTCAGCAGCTTGATGCCACCGGGGAAGACTTCTATCAGCAGATGTGTGAGGTGTGGCGTCAGCTCGACTCTTTAGGGCTGGATGTGTGTCGGACATGTCCCTGCTATGTGCGGCTCCGCTCTCACTAGGAGACTCACCATCTCTATGACTTCCTGACACGTCTCCAGCCTGAGTTCGAGACCGTGTGTGCTCAGCTCTTGACTTGCCACCCGCGCCCGAGCTTGGTGGAGGCCCTAACAGGTATGCGTGCTGAGGAGACTCGTCATCGTGGCGCGGCTCAGATGCAGGCTATGTTGTCTGCTTCAGCGTCTGCTCCTTCAGCACTGACCAAGGTCCCTCCAGCTCTCGGGGCACTAGTGGTTTTGCCTCCACTGCACCTACTGCCAACGTTACGGCGATAGGTATCAAGACTACTATAAGAGGAGGAGGGACCAGGGTTGCCAGGGTGGACGTCTCCAAAAGGGCTCTGGAGGTCCCTCTCACTCAAGAGCTGGTGCCTCTCGCCAGGGCTCCTCCGGCGATGCCACGCAACAACTCTTCTCCCTAATCCAGCGCCCCGGTGTCAGCTCATCCTCGGACTCCTCCGGTTCTACTCATCTAGCTCTTGCTTCTTAGCAGTCTTCCATGCCTCCTTCCTCATCAGGTATCTTGTCTTTGTGTATCTTAGATTCTGGTGCTTCCTTTCACATGACACCAGACTCTACCCACCTCACTTATGTGAGTTTCACAGCTCTTCCTTCTACTGTTCAGACTACAGATGGTATCTCTCTTCATGTTGCAGGCCAAGGCATCCTTTCTATTTCTTCTTTTCATGTTCATGCAGTCTCTCTAGTTCCTCAGCTTACTATGTAGCTTATGTCAGCTGGTCAGATCACTAATCACGACTGTCGTGTTGTTCTTAAGTCTAACTCTTAATGTGTCGAAGACCGCTGCACGGGGACTCTGCTTGGTACTGGACATCAGCACCATGATTCACAGCGTTTTTGGGAGCTCGACTGACTGCATCTTCCTTCCGCTGTCTCCACCATCCAGTCAGCCACTACCACTGCCTCTTGTTTGCCGCGTCCTCTGATACATCCTTTGCTTAGTGGCACCATCGTTTGGATCATCTCTGCGGATCGCGTCTATCATCACTTGTAGGTCATGGTGTTCTTGGGTCTGTTTCTGGGGACACCTCTTTACCTTGGCAAGCAGCTGCAGCTCCCCTCTCCCTCTAGTGATTATGTTTCTACTCGTCTTTTTTATCTTGTTCACTCTGATGTTTGGGGTCTAGCTCCCTTCGTTTCCAAAGGTGATCATCGATACTATGTGATCTTTATTGATGATTATTCTCGTCATATTTGGATCTACTTCATGTCCTCTCACACTCAGGTTCTCTCTGTTTACCAGATGTTCGCCACCATGGTTCGCACTCAGTTTGATTTGGTCATTCGTGTGTTTCGTGCTGACTCTGCTAGCGAGTACCTGTCTGCTACTTTGTGTTGCTTTCTTGCTGAGCAGGGTACTCTTCTCTAGTACTCTTGTCCTGGTGTTCACGCTCAAAACGGTGTCTCTGAGTGTAAGGATCGTCACTTGCTTGAGACAGCTCACGCTCTCATGTTTGCATCTTTTGTTCCACCTCACTTCTGGGTTGAGGTTGTCTCCACTACTGCTTTCTTTTGTTCCATCTTACTTCTGGGTTGAGGCTGTCTCCACTGCTGCTTTTCTCATCAACATGCAACCTTCCACTGCTCTTCGGGGTTATGTATTTATTCTATGCTGCAAAATGGTATCATGACAATCTGAAACAGTAATATTCTGCAGATTGCAAATTCTTTGTTTGCCTTCTTGTTTTGGCATCCTATGCGATTGCAATTGCAATGGAAGTAAACACCAACAGTGAGTTACAGGCAGCAGGAGCAATCTTGTGTGCATGCATCCACATCTATACATTCCAGACATGAGATACTTTGTGATGATGACTTGTTCATTGGAACTTATTCCATCCAAGATGGTTTATGACAACACAAGAGTGCTCCAAATACAGGTGCAGTTAAAAGTACATGACCAAGTAATACTAATTATACAAATCTACATGGTGTGGTCACCTTTATCCCTTTTGAATCCGAAAAATAGCACAAGACAACAGTCTCTTGTTACATGCTGAAAAAGTGCCATCAGTTAATCACTTCTTCAGCAAAGCTCGAGAGTAGATCCTCTTGCAGTATGGACTGGTTCTGAGTAGTTCCACATGAGGTCGGATTGCATTCGTCAGTGCAGAGTGGAGACAACCCTGCAAATTACACCACAATCACAAAAATTGGCACGTCAGTGACTGTCAAAATACTGTGGTTGCTGCTCTTGTGATTCAGGTATTTTTTACCTTGGAATTCTGAAGAGCTGAGTAGATCACATAGTTTGCGTAGGGGTGCTGAAGCAACTGCTCGAAGTGCAGCACAGCAAGGAGCTCCAGGATGATATTATCCCTGTCAGCTTCCTTGAAGACTTTCAGGCATTTCTCAACCACATTGCTGCTGAACTTCTGCATGGAGAGGTGGATGTACTTGCCTTCAAACTGCTGTGCAAGACTTGCATTTGCAGTGGGGACCTTCAGTTCTATTACATACTGAACAACATAGTTTCTGTATCCATAGTAGATAAGACTTATCAGTTCTACAAGTATAAAGTACATGAAAATATAGCGAACAGATTCTACATACACAAGTATGAAATATGCTGAATGCATACATTCCTCTCAGTGTGTCTAACTGGAACTTATTGTATTAAAGATTTGTAGAAATGGCTTTAGAAGCACAGGAGGCTTGCAATTTACCCTAAGATGCCTGCAAACCTATTCCAGAAGATTTTACGGCCTCATGGACAACTATTACAACTGGGGCTTAAGACAGAATGTTACCCATAGGCATCTTGTGCAAGTTCAAATCCATTGCAAGCGATCGCAGCAACTAGCTTCCCCCTGTGCTTGCCAGTCGAACAAGCAATGCACCGCTGCAGGACGCAGCAACCATGGCATTGCATCCCAATATCGAGACAATGATCCGCAGCAGCCTCGAAGATTGGCTGAAAGTGGTAAATTGTGAATTTATGTCCCATCATGTAACAAACTTATCAGTTCAGTACAGTTTAACCAAAAAAATTCAGTTCAGAGGTAAATAGTGAACAGCATTAGCTGCAAAATTCAGAGTTGTGGAAGTGGACTAAAAAAACCCCTCTTTGCCATGATCTAAGCTTAATGATCGACTTGCTCTTTAAGAAAAAATCAGACTTGTGGAAGTGGCCTAGGACAAACTTTTTCTCGTCAGTATCCAAAGATTGCAAATTGCATATTGACAGGGTGCATTCCTTATCTGCTTTCACTCACCACCTCTTTTTGGAACCCATCATTGTGACTAAACTTTGAAAGAAATGGAACAACTTCTCTGAACTCCATAGATTGAGCATTGGCGTCTAGTTTAGCTACATT
Source organism: Phyllostachys edulis (assembly GCA_036346405.1). Taxonomy (NCBI): domain Eukaryota; kingdom Viridiplantae; phylum Streptophyta; class Magnoliopsida; order Poales; family Poaceae; genus Phyllostachys; species Phyllostachys edulis. Next base: position 19,105,254 of record CM070567.1, read on the forward strand.
ATTCAGAACAAGTTCAGATGCATGCACACATAGTACCTTGTTATCATCGGTCTCAAACGATTGCAAGCACTTTTGAACGACATGATTGCCATTAGGATCCTTGATGAGCTCCAAGAACCCAGGCCGCAGCGCCTGGATGACGAGCTGGATCTCCTCCCTTGTCCTGAGGCTCTCAATCAGCTTCTGCACTGCCCTTGTCCTGAAATTAACACCACCATCACATACAATTAACAAAAATTTAACAGCAATCGTAGACTAGCACTTAATCAATCAATGATATGGCGTTCTTATCTTACCCATGAACATTCAGGGAGATCCTGACGAGCACGAGCGGCTCCTTGGTGAGAGTGAGCACGACGCCCATCCTCTGCTCGTCGTCGCAAACGGCGAGGAGCTTCTGCATGAGGTAGTTCCCGAACGGGTTGACCATCAGCTCTACGGCGTGACGCGCGACGCCGGCGAAGATGAAGTCCACCTCGCGCTTGCCGTCGTCGAGCCTCTGCTGTAGGAACCGGCACCCGTGCTGGTCCCTGGCGATGTGGTACATGAACCCGCGCAGCCCCGCCAGGCTCTCGTACTTGACCGCGCATTTCTTGGGGCTCGTAGCGACAGTGCTCGGCTTCCTCCTCGTGCTCTTGCACCGGGCCCTCGCTGCCGGCTCCGCCGGCGAGCACCGGAGGTCCCAGACGTCCACGGCGGCGGCGTCGAGGCAAGCACTGGAGAAGGGGAAGCGTTCGAACAGAGACGACGGCGCGTTCGCGCAGCGGTTGTTCATGGAGAACGGGCGCGAGGTCGCGAAATTCTCGGGATTCAAGAAATGGAGGATGGAGGTAGGGGACAAGCTGGCCTTCTTGGGGCAAAGAAATCCGGAGAACCCGAGCTCGTCGGCGGCGACCGGCGACGGCAGCATCTCCTCCTCCTCGTCTTCGTCAACGACGCCCAACGCGGCGAGTTCTTGGATAAGGTACGACATATCATCGTCGGCCTCGCGGCGGACGAGGAGGTCGCCGTGGTGGAGGAGGGGGATCTCGTTGAGGAGCATCTCCATCTCCCTGTCAAGCTTCATCTCCTCCGATTCCTCAGCTCTTGCCTCTTCTTGGGAGAATTGGATGAACTCTTATCGAATCTTGATTGCAAAAAAGCGCAGAAAAAAAGATCAAGAATTCACTGGGGATTGGATTGGGTTGGCTCTTGGAGAGGATTGGATGGCGATGGGGATTGGGGCTGTGGATTGAGGTGAGGTGGTTTCTTGGAGATGGGTCGTTGAGGCATGCAGGAGTGGAGTGGAAGGGAGGGGGAGGTTTTATATATGGATAGCGCGAAAGTAGTGAGGACTGAGGAGTGATGCCCATGAGGGGAGTGTTCGTTGAGGGTTCTTACCAAGTCAGATTTCCATTTTTTAGGAGCAGTGGATTTTTAGGCATTCTTTTTTGGAACTGTCTAATAAACAGTCGTAAGTTTTCTTGAGTTCAAAACAGCCACATTATGAATCGTTGGATGAGATCAGATATCATTCATCTTAGAAACATGCTTAAAAAGAAAACTCAGTACACATCTCAACGCATATCAAACGGCTTAAAAAACGACTGTTTTGAACTCAAGAAAACAGTTGCAAGTTTTCTAGCATTTCCGTTCTTTTTTACACCTGAGATTTTAGGTCATGCGAGGTGTTTCACACGATTCAATGTTTACCTAGAATGAAGGGTCTCCAATCAAATGCTATGTATTTGTCCTGGTGATATCACACACTGTAATCGGAAAGTGAACATGTCGATCAGCATAGCATAGGTGGAGTCTAATCCTCCAATGTATTAAACTTAATGTGTGTGAAGGGCATACTTGTTTCTAACCATATAATTTTCAATAAGATTGAGTGAGCGATACGGTGAAAATGCAACAGGTTCGACTAAAAATAGTTCACTGGAAGAGATGCGTGAGATGTATAGTCAATGAAATCCCTATCATCGTATAACCCACAATTAAGTCCCAATGCTAGTTGAAATGCAACCTAGTTTTGCTAAAATATCTTACCCTGTGGGCTTTTTCCAGGCAATCAAGTGAAGTGATCGAGCTAGTTAACGTGGAATCAGGTTTTTATGATGAGGTTGTTTGAATCGACCTTTGTGGCCAGTAATTAGTTTCTACGGCATGGTTTTTGTTGAACCAAATTTTCTATTTATCCAAATGAAATGCACAACTAAGCTCTTTATTAATCTATTGTCAATGAAAATTACCCTCCAACTTTGCAAATAGATTACAATGTTATTAAAAATAACTTTTTAAATGTCTTATTTTCCTCCGTGAACATAAAAAACGAAGGTTTGGTGCTCCAATATTTGTACTCTACACAAGAAAATAAAAATACCGAAGAGCTCCCTTTTTTTAGGCGCAAACACTGAATATCTCTGCAAAAATATCCTGGGGTCTGCCGGTTTAGGCATATCTATTTTGAGGTTAACGGTTGCACAACGACTTGGCCCGCTCCTCTCCAGACTCCAGTGACCGTTCCTATGGTCCAGGGGTGCCCAAATGTGCTTTGTTGGGACTCAAGAAAAAGACATTAACTGGATGCATCAGGTGCACTTTTGGCCCCACTGTCAGTGACCCAGGCCTGCATATTTTCTCACCAAAAATATCTCTCTATTGTAGGATATTTCTTGCTTGGGTTTGGGTCCCCGGGTAGGGAGGAGATATTTGTGCTTGGGGTGCAGGTAGGGTCCAAATGGATATGGGCAAGCATTGCATTTGCATACATACAATCAAGAGTGGATACATGAATTGGGGGGTTATCCACTGTGTGTAAGCTCTGAGCCATATGATTGGTTGGACATGGACCAAGGCTCCTGCACTTCTTGCTACACAAGCTGTACTGTACTGTGTATCCCAGGCATCACATCAAGGTTTATCAAGTGAGGCAGATCTTTGCTCCTGAAGTTCAGAAAGGACAACCACAGTATGAGAGATGGGATATATATATCACTTTGCTAGGCCATTTGAGTTTCATGAGTTGGCACTTGGTACCAAGGATCGAAGAACTGTTACCGGGCGAAATCCCGTTCGGGTCCGTAACGGTTTTTAACCGATTACCGCCTGATACTCGACAAAATTCGGCCAAAATTCGAAATCCAAAATTTGAATGCAAAAATCTTGGCGATTCATGGACCGGAACTTAAAAAACCGCCGAAAACCAAAAAACCGGAAATGAAAGGAAATTTGGTAATTAGTTAATAAAGATACTAACTAGATAATGTTTTGTAACAATGATTATAGCTTGTATGAGTTAAGCCTGATTCAAGAAGGTATATACTATATAGTATACATATACTCTAACCAAGAAAGCAAAAAAAAACAAAAGCAAATTCAAAAAAAAAAATTCGGCCGGGATTTATTTCCCGCCCACCCTCCGGTACCGGTAATCGGCCCGGTTACCGGCGGGATTTCTATCCTTGCTTGGTACACAAAGTTTGACATGGAGCAAGAACTGTCGAAACAATCAGTCTTACACGTGGAGGAATACGCTTTACTCTTCTCAAACAATCAGACGAGCCTCCAAGATTCTAAGTCCCAAACTCATTCACTGATAAAACTAATCAAAATAGGAACATACTAAAAAAGCATCACCAACTTTTTAGTGCAGATACAGTTGGAGGGGAGCACTCTCGCTAAGTTCCACCCATCACGCCGCTCGTAGCAACGTCCTAACTAACAAAATCACCGAATCATGCAGGTGCCATGATCCATCATCCGCTTTGCAACACACTTTTAGTCATTATTTATTTTCATAAGGATGTTTACTGTCTTTACGGCTGTTGTTTTGCCGGTGGTTTGTGTTTTTGCGACGTTTGTTTTGTCGTTTCATTATGATTTGTGTGGCTACTGTTTATCCTGGTTAAATTTTTTTAGATAATTGTAATAAATTTTATGTTGTATGTATCCTTGGATAAAGAGGAATATCCTCTTATCTTTGACCCGGGGAACACACGACAAAACTAGGGGAGAAACGATCTGCAGTTCATTAGGGTATGCGCCTCGACGCACGTCAGGTCAACAACAATTCAAGGCACAATGTGTAACTCTCGCAGAATCAAAACAAAGCACACATACTATCACTAGCATCTGGGCAAGCAGGACACCAATGGAAAACTCATGATCCCAAGTGAAAAAGCCTCTTATAGCTACATGTACAGAGTTTCTCGAGTGCATACAAAGCTTGTGGTCGAGTGCAACAGATATAAACAACGAATTTTTTTTAAAAAAAATATTATTATTTTAAAAGATATTTACAAATATAAATAGTCGGCCCAAAAAATTACAAAAATGACTTCCTGTGCTGCCTCCAAATAAACTGGCGACAGAGACCCTCTTGCCCTCCTGTCGCCATTTGATCTGGCGACAGGTAGGCGACAGGTGCCTGAAACCCTAAACTGATTGGCATGTTTGTGATTTTCATAAATTTTCAACGGTACGAAATCTGTTAGACTCACAATAACATTTTATGATCATCGTATATTGTTCTAGTATGGTGAATTTCTGAAGAATTTTTCGAGGACGATTGAGGTATCAATAATTCGTAAGTAAGAAGGTAAATGATATTGCGATGCGCCCGGGAATTCATACACGGTGTAAAACTTTGGAGAAATAACCTCTTGCATAACATTGGTCATGTACATGCACTGCATATTATGTAAAGAAATAAATGTGAATTTGTCATTAATATCAAAACTACGACAAATCACACCTATATTACATAACATTCAGCAAAACGTCATAACACTTAATTTGTTTCAAATCAAAATAATAATTCAGAACATTGGCAATAATATATTACTATTTTCTGTGCTTTCTCATGGCCGCGACCTCAACGTCTCCCATGTGGACTGCCTCGAGTCGGACGACCGGATAAGGTCCCCGTGGCAACGTCCGGAGTGCTGATGTCCCCTTCGTCCTAAGAATTTCTCGTTGGGCATTTCTTGAAGATGCGCCTAGACTCCCTACAAATGGAGCACTTCTTTGTACGACGTCCGGCTTCTGCTTCATCCATATCGCTCTCGATGCGCCAGTACTGTCGCGGCCAACCTTTCCTTGAGCCTTTGTGATGTCCGCGCCCGCATTAGTTGCTCCCAAGTCGGATGGCTAGTGAAATGGCCAACCACAGCGTAACCATATATCTCCCCACTCCAGGTTTACATCACAGCCTCATTGGCGAAATAGTCAGAGAGGTATTGGCCGGGATGCTGCGCCACCGTCGAACATGTGGCTATGACATGAGAGCAGGGCCTATGCAGAAGAAGGTGCTTGTTGCAAGTGTATATGCAACTACCGTGGTGTAGCGTGCACTCGTGGGTGACCCTTTCATGGTTCGTCCCGTGACGTCCTTTATTCTTGCACATTATCTCAAAGCGAAGCTCCCTTGTGCCCATCTTGAATGCCTAGTGTATCTCACCATTCTTGCTCTTCTCCTCCATGTACTTGGTGACTATGGCGGAGTAGAGTACTATGCCATTTGCCATGGTGAGCTACGCGTTGTTGTTTTTGTCAACAAAGTAGTTCGTCGTACCGCGGAGAATTGCCTCCACGATACTAACCAAAGGGAGGCACCTTGCGCCGCGCATGACCCAGTTGTACATCTCGACTAGATTAGTTGGCATGACACCATATCGAACACCACGCCTGTCATATATCAGCAACCACTTCTCCTTAGGCTCGTGCCTCAATCCAGTACGAGAAGCATTTTACCTGCGCCCCCGTCCTCCTCGTCAATCTAGGAGCATCTGTGGGTAGCTATGGCAATGTTTCGGGGGCCTGGTCAGCGCTTGGGGTGGCCCTTCTCGCTGCCTCCCTTCTGTGCGTCTGGGTCCGCTCATCCAAAATCTTCCAGAGTGCTTCGAACTTCCGCTGCTGGTTTTGGTTGCACAGCCGCTTGAACAGATTCATCAAGTCCTTGTCGCGGAACTGCTTGTAGAAGTTTGCACCCAAGTGCCTCATGCACCACCTACTCTGCAGATCCAGCTATGGAAGTGGTATGTTCTCTCCTTATTGCAGCTGGGTTATTGCACGCAGGCCTGCATGCCGATCATGTATGAGGCATACATTGGGATGGCCTTGCACAACAAAAATCCTCACATTCTTCAGGAACCACAACCAGTTGTTCGTGTTATCCCTTTCAACGAAAGCGAATGCCACGGGAAGAACTTGATTGTTCCCGTCCGTTGCTATTGCAGTCAGTATCTGGCCCTTGTACTTCTCAGTCAGGAATGTGCCATCTACGCACAAGATTGGATGGCAGTGCCAGAATGCATTGATACATGGACCAAAGGCGAGGAATGCTCACTACAGTAATCTCTTATTGGCCCACTTCAGATGTGTGGCATCTTGAATGTCGATATGAGTGCTGGGATTCCTGTCTTATATGACTCGGAGTTGCTTGGGGAGGTTGTGGTAAGAATCCTCGAACGTGACGAACCTTGATTCCAATGCCTTCTGTTTTGCCCTCCAAGCCTTGGCATAGTTGATTGTGTACTGAAACCTTTCCTCAATCGCCTAAATGATGGATCGTAGCTCAAAATCTAGATTATCCACGATAGGTTGGCGATGAAGCCTGATGACAAGTTTCGATGGGACTGCACTGACTCAGAAACAACGCATGTGTGAGGGACCACTATAGAGCACTTTCAGTAGGTGTCTCACTTAGGCTAAAATACGTGCACTCGTCAAGGGCATCCCTCTATGCCGCACTTCACATCGTAGTATCTTGGGGTAGACTTGACGACTGTGAATGTGTGCCGTACCGACAAGGCCCAGAATTTGACCGTCTCCTGCACGGCCTCCTTATATTTGTACATAGCTCCTTGCCTAACCTCACTCTGGTCGTACTCCCACGGCACACGGGAGTCTTCGTTGACGATGAGGTTGTCGAACTGGTATGTGTTCCACTCGGATGGAACCGCCTGCTGGTCCACATCATCCTCATCGTCGGAACCTTTATCTTCAGACAATGCCCTGTAGTCCCGGTCTTCGAGATCCATCCTTTACACTATGGCTTCCACCTCCTCATCCTCGTCAGCAAGACCACTAGCTTACTGACCGAAGGAGCTACTTCCGCAGGGTCTTCATCGACAGCATTAGTAACTTCAAGAGCTTCAGCCATTATGTGCGCCGCGCTGTGGCTGGAGTCCCCGACTTCTTCTTCAGCATCAGCACCCTTTTCTTATTTAGCCGCGGATAGAGGAGTGGGCTTGGCATATGTCTAGGCCCGACGAACCAATTTTCACCCTCCCTCCCTCACCATGCATACATATGGCTGCCATGAATTTGTTCCCTTCAGCTGCACTAACTCCCAATATGTGGGTTGTGCTGCCCGCGGGGCAAGGCAACTCAATCTCAGATCGTACACATCACAATCCACTTGGAATATGTGGAACAACCACCGCATCACAGCGCTCTATGTACGCTGCTCTGGTCTTGGTAGGGGCACGGTTGCCGATTGAAAATAACGTAAATCAATCCCCTCGGGACTCTCCATAATAGTCCCCTGACCATAGTAAATTTTGAAATTGGCGACGTCGGACATATTTGACGCACTGCACCATAAAGAACATTTCCACGATTAACCACATATCTAAAACTAGACTACCCACCAAAAAGTATTATGTAACCGTACATCTAAAACTATGTAATCCATTCGGTTAAAAAAATTACCCAAGAGGTGGGCAACCAGACGGGCAGCGCTTCGCTAGCTTCTCTCGTTCCCTCTACTCCTCTCTCTTCCCTCCTTCTCTTTTTTCTGAATAAAAGTGAGTTATGTGCCGAATTTTAGGGTTTCAAGAGACTTTTATAGGGTCAAGCTTCCCTATCGCCATTTGAACTAGCGACTGCTACATGTCGCCATTTCAACTGGCGATAGGACCCTAAACCCTATGCTGGTTGGTGTGTTTGAGATTTTTGTAGATTCTGAATGGTATGAAATATGTTAGCGATGCACCAGCTAGAGAATGGTAATCTATATTGCGATGCGCTAGAGAATTTTGTGAGGACGATTGAGGTATTAATGATTCGTAAGTAGGAAGGTAAGTTATAATGCGACGCGCTAGAGAATTCACATACGGTGCACAATATTGGAGAAATGGCGCAACGGTAACAACACGACAGTTGATCCGATAAGAGGGGTAACATGGTACACAGACTAACGAATCAAGGACAGTACACACATGCCTTTAGGGAATTAGAAATACATTGGACATATGGACAAAGAGGGTTGCACTACTGCATGGACCGGGGCCATTTGCCTTTCCTTACGAGCTCGGCGTTGTATTCCTCACCGGCTGCCTTGGCCTCAGCAGTCATTTTCCTCTTTTTCTCGCGCTCCCTCTTGCGAGCCTCATGCTTCTGGCGCCTGCATGCCTCGAGATGGGCCTACGTCTCCCACCGAATACGTTGGTTGTGCTCTTCAGTGCGGCACTCCTCCTCCCTCCTCTCGCAGTCCCTGTTGGCATCCCACTCCTCGCAATCGAGAGTCCACCGGTCGTGTGGGTGGATCTCTAGGTTGATCCACTTGCGATAGCCACATAGCGGATCCAGGGACTATGGATAGATGGGAGAGGTTGTTAGTGCGGACTTTCAAAGAGAAATGGTAGGGGAACATTCTGCTACCTGTCTTTACCGACTGCCGATAGCGGCTCGTGTCCCAACAGCGGTCAGGATAGTCACAGGAATAGTTTATGCAACCCCAGTAACGCATTCCCAGGCTGAGCCGGTGCTTGGACTTGAAGAACTTGCATCTGTCCCTGCACCAATAGAGGGGCGACGTCTCCCCCTCGGGCGGGTGTTGCGGCGAACGCTCGGTTGTGATGTTCTAGTAGGGGTTGCTACTATGGGGGGCGGCGTCATTGCGGGGAGGTGGCCTCCTGTCACTCTCCCTTTGTTTCTCCTGGGCCGCATACTCCCTTTGCATTTCGTGGATCTCCTCCCAGTGCTTGTCCATCTGAGCGAGATTGTGTTGAAGTCTGGATGTAGGAGAACCTGGCGTGAAAGGGGTAGTACTTATATACCAAGTCAGCACTGTGTACATGGCTGAATTGTAATTCGGCTGAGGGAAATTCATGTCCATGAGGCAGCGGCCCTAACTCGTTGGGTCACGTCGCTGCACAAAGCTGACTCGCCGGGTCACGTTGCTCTGCAAAGTAAGGGGGAGTGAAGCCGTAGAAAGAGGGTGGTGTGGGGTGACCTGATGTAGAATTGTACACGTGGTCGCGGTTTGCAAGCAAAAAAGAGATATTGAAACACGAGACTAGCATAATAATAGTTGTACATAAATTAATATTTACATGGCATGACTGATATTTAGAGGAACAAATATCTACTAGTGGCCCCTCTTGGGGTGCACCCCGCATGTCATCCCTGGCCTAGCTCGGCGATGGTCCGAGTATGTTAGAGGATCAGGCTGCCTCACTACCCGACCGACACTAGTAGCCTGAAGTAGTGTCGCGAGGGGGGGTCCTATGTCGATTGGGTTGCTCCCGGTGCACCTTGCAACTGAGAAGCCCCCACGGAGAACTGGGTGTCACACTGGTCCATGAAGAAGTCCCCGAGGTGTGCCTCATCATGTGATAATGAATCGTCCTCCTAAGCCGATGGTTGATCTATGAAGCATTACGTTACGCATATAATCATGGCGAAAACCACGAAAAAGGACGTTACGCAAATAAGCAAGGTGGTCACACCTAGTGGCCCGAAGGCGTGCCCCGGTGACTCCGCGTACTCCTGCCCCGCGTACGGGTGGAGCTCATGACCTGCAAGAGAAGATTGCCATTAGTAACTAGTGGGGTTCGAAATAAACAAGCATTACGTTACGCACGTAATCATGGCGAAAACCACGAAAAATGACGTTACACAAGCAAGCAAGGTGGTCATATCTGGTGGCGCGAAGCCGTGCCCTGATGACTCCACGTACTCCCGCCCCGTGTGTCGGTGGAGCACAGGACCTGCAAGAGAAGATTACCGTTAGTAACTAGTGCGGTTCGAAATAAAGAAGCGGAAATGAATGTCTCATGCTCACCTCCAAAATGTCCTGCGGTGCTCCCACCACGGTGCCACGACGACACGCCCACCACGTTCGGAGCAGGAGCCCGTGGCCGTGAACCACCTTGGCTGACCCCTCGTCCTCGCACTGGTTGGTCCACCGGGTCCCTCGTCGTGCAACAAGTCGTGATCTGGATGCCTCGTCTCGCGGCCTTCGTGATCCGCTGCAGGACCCCTCTGGTGTCCCCCAACGTCATCTGCTGCGCGGAGGCTGCCAACTCGAGAACCTCCCGGTGTAGATCCGTCTGCACAAGTAATCAACAAGTTGAAAACCTAAATCTGACAAATTAAATATGAATTAAGGACCGTTCAATACGTACGGAGCGGTGGAAAGCAGAGTCCGGTTGGGTGGGGTACGTGTCGGACATCACAGCCACGTGTCGCGGTGGGTTGACCATGACCCGGACACAGCGAAGCCTTGTCCGACTAGCGTACCACTCCATGTACTCCTCGTACGTCTTGGGGTCGTAGGGAGCATCCGTACACTGGATGAGGTCACCGTACGCGTCGATCCAAGCCTCAACCCTTCCTAGTGTACCTATGGACGGCAAGACAATTATTTGGTCGGCACGTAACGCACATTGTACGAAGGAAGTAAAGCGTGAACTTACGCGTGGACGTGCGCCGGCACCCGCGTCCCCCCTAAGGGGCTGGGACCTCCTATCGCAGACCGAACTAGCGCATGACCCGTTGCACCTGGTACTCCTCCACGAAGACATCATGCACCAAGGCCCTCTGTGTGTACCAGTACACGTAGTCTCATGTGCATAGGCTCGACAGTCCTTCGGGCGCGCGCGCACTCACCCTCTCCTGAGTGTACGGTGTCTAGATGACGCGGTCATCTGTCAGCTGATTGAACATCACAACGTACTCCGGGTAGGATCCTGTGAAGTGATCGGCGTGTAGGTGACCTGTGGAATAGAACATTGAAAACTTAGCACACGAAATTGTGATTACAATACGAAAAATAATAAATGATCATGAAACTAACCTGTCGGCGGCACCACACCGTGCCCATGGTCGGCCGGTCCACGTCGTCATCCTGGGTGTACAAGCTGACCGCGTACACTCCCAAGTTCAACTGTGGTCGTCCGATCTGGAAGCGCTCGAAGGACCACAGCTGCAGAAGTAACCGGCATCCGGAGAGGATGGAGTTGTCCTGGGCACGGTGGCACGCGTCGTACAGTGCGTAGTACGTCGCGCATAGCACGACCGGGCCCTAGGCGTAGGGTTGGATATTGGCCACCAGCAAGTCCACCAGCTCATGTGCGTACCGAACGTATTGCTTATCGACGCTGTCGCCGTGGGACCCTAGGAACATGACCCACCCAAACAGCCACATCAAGTAGGCCTCGAAGTGCCTCCTAACAATGATGTCCTCTGCGTTCTCCACCATACGCTCGGGCTGCAAGAAGACATGTACACGTCAGTAAGGTTCACATATGAATTGATGAGAGAGGACAATAGTTACAAAGACTTACGTAGAACTGGTAGATCCACCATAACGTCGGCCCGTGCGGGCTGCTGAACTCCGTGTACCCGTTGCCCGACGGCAGCACATCGTGGAACCTCACTAGGAGGTCCGTGCGCCATGTGGCCAGGATGCCGTACGTCGCCATGAGGGAGCCTGTGCAGGGCAACCCAGTCAGGAAGCTCACGTCCTGTAGCGTCGGCGCCATCTCCCCACACGGAAGGTGGAACATGTGCGTATTTGGCCTCCAGCCGTCAACTAGCGCCGTCAGTAGGACTCGGTCATATGGAAAACGCCTAGATGTACGACCAGGACAGCGGTCCTGGTCGTCCTCCCACGTCGCCTCCACCATCCTCGCTAGTGGAAGGAGGCCTGCCGCTCTCAACCTGCGTCGAAAAGATTAAGAACAAACGTGACTGCACGCAAAGTAGTTAGACCACGATTGAGTGCATGAAGGTTAGAACTACACGTACCTCAGAACCCAACCTGGGTGCAGCCTCCATGCCCTGATGGTCATGCGCAGCCACAACGCGCCAAGCTCAATCAGCGCCTCGCCCTCTGGGGGAGCATGGTACTGAGGCGGCTACGGTGATGCACGTCAATCACTGGGTCAAGCAACTCGTAGTGGCCTACGTCCGCCATATCTACAAATTAAGTGCATGCATTGTAAAGACTACGAAACATGTGCACAAACCAAAATTCCTACTTTAAAAATATTTTTTTGGCGTTAACAAAATAATTACCACACAAAAATATAAACCAAATTTGGACTACTCAACAATTTAAACAGATTTGTAATAGGGTCTTCCAATTTAGAGGATATTTTCAAATATTTTCCAAGTGCAAATATAAACAATAAACAAAGTTCTTCCTATTTTCTTAGTTTCGTAGTTTAAAATTAATTTTTGACATTAACAATATAATTACCACGCAAAAATGGAAAGCTAAAAAAGCTGGGATTATTTTTTACATATTTCTAATATGTGTCTTCCTATTTCTGTTGATTTATCCTAAATCATTCGACTGTTGTAACATTCATAATATATGTACGACGAACTACACTATACACAGCTCAAATAATGTAGTACATAATTTGAATACAATTATCTAATCTACTAAATTTTACTCGCTATTCTACTAATTCTATGTCGCTATTCTACTGAATTCTATGTATTTAATTCTACTCGCTATTCTACTTAATTCTACTCGCTACAGCTCAAATAATATACTTAATTCTATATAATTTGACATAATATACAAAGTTGCAAAAAAATATATATACCTGCAAGTTGGCCAATCGATCGGATCTGATGCTCTGTCAATCTCTCTCATCCGCGACAAACTAGCAGAGCTTCGCTACCTTTGTTCTCTCCCTCTCCTCCTCTCTTTTGTTTTTTTTCTAGAATTAAAATGAGTTTTGGAGATTTTTTTTGGGGATTTTATAGATGGTATCCTGTCGCCAGGTAGCTGGACCGACGACAGGGATCCTTGTCGCCAGTTCAACTGGCGATAGGTTTTTGTAATTTTTTGGGCCGACTATTTACTTTTGTAAATATCTTTTAAAATAATATTATTTAAAAAAAATTCTATAAACAACGCGCAACGCATAATAGTTAACTAGAAATCTGCACCAGTTTGCTCTAGATGCCAACCGGTGCAGCTAAACAGAAAGCTCCTCTTTCGTCGTCGGGTAGTCCCAAATGCAACAAGAAGTTAGGAATTGGTTGTAGGCAAATAGCTTCTAGCTGAGTAATTTCCACTTTTGAACGATAAGAGTAATTTCCATTTTCCCAGAGAAGCAAATGTAATCGTTGATGAGGTAAATATTTGAGCTGTTGCAACAGCAAGAACAATTCCATGTTGATGCAATTAAAATAAACTTCTTCCGGACTAGGTAGGATATGACTTATCAACAAAAGATCCATTGGAAATCTATTTTCAATAGTTCAATCGAAGGTGAACCCCCAAAATTAGTATGCAGCTCTTTATGCTTTGCAGTCCAAGGAAACGTAGCTTTACCTTAGTAAAAGCTGTACAGTCAAATCTTGATGTTGAAGTAGTCAGGATCGAAATGATGCAGCCTAACATAACCATCTTCCCCACCAGAGATAAAAGAACCGGAGCACTGCACTTTCCCGGTTGCTTCTATTCATCACAGATCTAAAATCCGCTCTGATACCAACTGTAACATCTTGGCCCAACACAGAACCCGGAATACCACTAAACTACACTATCTATCAATTTCAGCATCAATTAACAGAAAATTACAGCAAGCATCTAATTGATAAATCCCGTCCACGGATCACATTAACACAAGCATAATGGTATGGCAATCACAGATAATTTTTCTTCTTAGGAAGCATAGCAAGACAATGAACCAAGCTTTATGCAAACCAATCGAATAAAATCTATTAAATGAATAATCAACTCCAACCTATCTTCTATGGCTAAGCAATACTATCATATCCTAATTATAAATCATCAAACTATAGTAAAAATTCTCATGTCCAATGAATCAAGTGAAGTGTAGGTTGTGGTTCCATGTGAGCTAGCCCTCCCAAGTGCAACGTCGTCAACAATCACGTAAAAACAACAATAAAGCAAGAGTGAGTCCACGACTCAACAAACACAATAATAAACAACAAACAATGATTAGTCAACTGTAAACAATACCATCATCAACATCAACTGTTTTCTTTTCTTTATTCTCATACCCAATCATCAAATTCTCTTTTCCTTCAATGCAAGACATCCCTACACTACATATCCACATGCAACTCTTTTCGCGTATACCGGTATAGCGTGAGTGGACACTCACGACACTATTCATTCTCAAACCCGTCCTCCAAAAGGATCGGAGACCTCCTCCACTCCCGTGGAGTCTCTACCAATAAGATAGATATGTGATCATCATGGTCACCTTCTCTTCATGCAATGATGCTTATGAATGCTCAATTTAACATAAGTTCATCAATAATACTGTCAACCAACATTCTTGAATTCATCAATACAATTTAATATCATAACTACTCATATTGTTTGCAATTAAATAAGATGAAAGCAAAAAACAATATAATGGTAATGAGTGGTAAATAATCCAACGATCCACCATCGATCACTGTCTACCATGTACTTGCTTCTTTATCCCATTGGAGCCGGATAGCGAGACGGCAGCAAGGCACTAGAGTTCACACTCGCTAAACAAACAATTCAAAACACATCTCAAAATCACAACATCACAGCACCCACACTTTACACTTATCGTCATTGCAAGTCTACGCCAAACCGACCCAATTAACCCAAAACCACCGGACACACTACCCACTGTCCCAATAGTAGAATGACTCTAACTTATACATCTGAACTCCAAATCTTGCCATCAGCTACTTTCTGGAATCCTCATGAAAAATCCTACAACTTCCTAGTTAAGACAAACTTCTGATGCTACCGTTCTCTGCCCTGTTTCCTTTCCCGAAGACCGTCCCAGAATCTATTCACAATTTTGTATCTTTATTTCTAAAAATTGAAAAGTATGAATGTTACCAGTTCTAGAAACTACACAAAATTTTCTAACTTATTCAAGTTATCACCAAATATTAATTCTGCCATTTACTATAAGAAATTGACACATCTTCACAACGTCTATCAGCTACGTCCAAATTCTAGACAGCGACCTTCCCAAGGACGTAACTTTTCAGTCGCTATTCCGATTCTCCTTATCCAGATCTTTTTGGAAAGCTAACAAGATTATCTAACTTTTCTCTAATTGGACCAACCTCTAAATCCGAGCCTAAGTACCCCAAATCGCCCCCGCAAGGTTCTGCATCTAACCTTGACGAACTAGGGCATGCAGAAAAACAATCTTACCACAAGCAAAACGATCTACAACCTTAACAATGACTAAACTATGGAAAATATTAGGGATTAACAAGCGTTACCCATGAAGAACACAAAGGATCACGAAAACCCCATGAAAATCCTCTCTTTTCCTCCCTTGTTTTCTTCCTCTCCTTTCTTTTGCTGCTCCTTGCTGGCCTCTCTTCCCCTCTCCTTGTAGAAGATGGCAGCCGAATTGGCTACTATGGCAGGACTCAGCAGGGCTGGCTGCAAGCGCTCGACAGCCACAGTAGAAGATGGTTGACGCGGCAGAGAAAAGGGTCTATGATAGGGCTCAAGAAGATGGCAACCGGCGCAGCGAACAATCGGATGTGTCTTCGCGAGCAACCGCTGTCGTGGCGGTGGCAATGGCACGCGGCGACAGAGGCAGCTTGTCGTGGCTGGTTTGGGTATGTCGGCTTGCCACAGTAGAGTTTGGCAGAGGCACGATAGACCTAGTCACAGCGCCAACAGAGAAAGCCGCTGCCCGCCGTCGCGGAAGTGAAAAATGTTGCCACGGTAGGCGGCGGCGGCAGGAGGTGGATGACAGGGCTGGGGTTGCTTAGGGTTTGGGAGCTGCCCCCGCCCCCTTTATGGCCAGCCCACTTGGGCCAAGACGCCGTGGGCCAAAGGTCTATGGTCCAAGTTGTCCTAATTTTTCTGAATTTACCTTTCTAGTTCCAATGATCTCTCCAATATAAATTGGGATATTACATTATTTGAGGTTGAAAGTACCACCATCATCCAATATGAAGGTAAGAGACATTCCAAAGTAAATCAAACCCACATCAACACATCATTACTTTATGATGGATTCTCTATGTACTATAAATATATAAAGTTGACTTCATGAGAAATTAGTCAACATAAGCACAAATTTTAGCCAAGCAAATCTAATTCTATCCTAGAAAATCCAAACATAGAGCTTACCACAAGAAGGGTTTGGAGATCTAACATGACCAATTAGTTTGTCACCAATATCCATTGTAGTGATGACACAAGATGTCTCTGTCATTCCATAACCTTCAAGAATTATTGCCTCTTGAAAAGCAGCATGCCTCCTACCATGTACCAAGCACTCGAAGTGCCATGTACCAAGCACTCGAAGTGAAATCTACTACACTGCAAGAGAAATCAAATATATAAGTATATACAAAGATAGACAAATCAAAGATATAAGCATACATTGATACACAAAGGCAGGCAAACAGTCTTATGAAGGTGCAAAAAATATATCATCCATCCTAAACTGCAAAATTGTTTGCAGGCTATTTTTTTTTAAAAAAAAAGGTAATAATGTTGGTTCGCAACAAGGTAGTCAGAGTGGAGATCCTAGAATGGATCGATTTGCCTCCGGTAGGATCGAATCGTAGTATCGAATCGTAGAATCGGCGATTCTACGAAATTGTAAAATTTCACATATTTAACATCTATACTATAAGTTTGTATGATTATTATATGGTTTACCACTTACTTATAACCCAAAAAGGGACAAAACACTTTTTATCGCACAATAAAAAATCATAATGGTACTGACATGATGGGTGATATAGTTCTGAACTGCAGGAGAAACGCCAATGACCATGACTAGTTTACTACAATTACATGAGAAATGTTCATAACTTTTGTAAATCAATATCTAATTGCAACGCGTGCATGTTCCTTAAAAGCAGCTAGACATACTCTAGGAATAAAAATGGCCTATCATTATCAAGCTCAAGATTGCTCATATCATAATATAGATATTTGTGCTAGCATTACCACACTGATATAATATTTTGCATGCTCCTTGTTTATTTATAGTTTCATTCTCAGAAATTAATATCAACAAATTTTGCTCTAAAACAAAAATATCAGCAAAGCCTGGCCTCTAAAAAAATTGCAAAAAATAAATAAATTTACGATTCTACCATGATTCTACTCTGCGATTCTACACGATTCTACTCTTTGGATCGCGACTCTACCACGATTCTACCTGATTCCGATTCATAGTGTGATTTGGATCGACAGGTTGTTGTGGGTTCGTAGAATCGTAAGACTCTAAGAATAAGATCACGATTTTAACTACCTTGGTTCGCAAGCAAAAGAACTATCAGTACTCTACATGTTCAGATAGACAAAAAAAAATTCTACGAATTAGGTAATGAATTGTTCAGATATGTACAAATTGATATCACTTGGGACTAAACTGAGGTACCTGCACTTTGATCCTCGAAGTGAAAAAGCATACGAAAATAACATCAGGAGTTTCATTCCTCATACAGCATGATCAGCCAAACTGGTATATCTCCCCAGTCATATCCATCTTCGAAATGCAAACCGTCAACAAGAAGCTTTTATGGAAGAATACAAATCTTCCAAGCAAATACAACTTCCTAAGTTTAATTTTCTTTTCTAGTAAAATTTATTTGACATATCTGCAGTTCTACACATCAAGATATATTAAGTACTTGAAGTACCTATTGACCGACAAATAGATCAGTTGTTGTGGACTCATATTGGGGGACTCATTATCAGAGACGGAGTCGTTCACGCGCACAAGCTATAGCTTCGGGAGGAAGTCCAGAACCAAATAAGAACAACACAAACAGAGAAATCAGAGCGTATAATGAAAAAGGCAATTGAATACGGCAGACTTCGGAATTGTTTACCGAATCGTATTACATTACAGTTTGTATACAACTCGGTTGAGTTGGTTAGCCTTCAAATATTCCTAGCAATCCTGTAACCAAAGACAAGCAAGAATAATCTATTATCTTCCTGTTTCCATTCTCGCATCCTCTGAAATTCTTTTCTGTTCTTTCTTCCTCTGCTATCCTGCTTTGTTCACGATGATGCCTTCTTGTCACGCCCGAAGGTCTCATTCGTCGCTGATTCACCCGTATAACCTGCGCAGCCGAAGCATGATACATTATTTGGTATCAGAGCCGACCATCATGTCTTCCGATGCGGAGAAGAATGGCGAGTCATCCAAGGTGATGGCAGCGATCGCCGAATTAAAGCTAGAACTGAGCAAACAAATACGTGATAGTTTTTCTTCCCTTGAAGCTCAGGTGATTGCTCCAGAGGAGCGTCCATACAATGTGGACGAGCGTATCAGAAGATTAGAAGATAAAACGGGGTACTTCGGTATACTGGGAAGCTTCCAGCCATAATTGGGGACATCAACATCCGAAGCCAAATTAGAACCCTAGAACATATCAGCAACTGAGACAAATCCTCACGCACTATTGCAGACTGGAGTGTTCCCAAAGGCTCCGGCCATCCCAAATTTGGGTACGACACCATTTGCCAGGACGATGCCAACTGGTCAGGCACCCTTGCCGTTCATGCCACAAAAATTTCGACCGCGGGTGGCCGTTCCACCGATGTCAACCGTCGTGCCTCATCTCGCAAACACAACAGGGGTTCCTCGGTATCACAAGCTTGAGTTTCTGACATACGATGACAAAGATGATCCCCTCGGATGGATAAACCGCTTTGAGCAGTTCTTCTGGGGACAATGCATTGAGGAAGTATACAAAGTGTGGCTTGCAGCCTATCACATGGTGGGAGTTGCGTAGTAATGGTACATCCAATTGAAACAAGGCGAAGGAACACCGTCTTGGCCTCGTTTCAAGGATCGCTGCCACCTCCGATTCGGACCACCCATCCGCTCAAACCCTCTAGGGAAATAGCAAAGTTGCGGATGACTAACACGATGGCAGATTATTAGGAGAAATTCTTAGCTTTGCTTTGCCGAGTCGGACCGTTATCCAGTGAGCAACAAGTGCAGTTATTTACATCCGGACTGACAGATATCTTGCGCATTGATGTTGAATTACAGAGCTTACCCGATTTGCAGATCTCCATGAGCTTTGCAAGGGCATACGAATAGAGAGCAACACTGGTCGTGGCGCCAAACCAGCACGGATGGACGCGTAATACTCAGCTGGCCAAAGGAGCACTGTCATCTGGTCGAGGAATTCCACCTTCAGCATCTTCTTCTGGTGGAGGTCCTAGCTCATCCGGTACCGACTGGAGGCAATTCTGACATTTAACTTCCGCCGAGATGGCCGAACGTCGGGAAAAGAGTTTATGCTTTAATTGTGAAGAAAAGTTCATCAGGGGACATCGTTGTGTGTATTGACTGGAGGTAGTGCAGGATGAGGACGAGGCAGCCTTGGAGGAACACAGTGACGGGGAGGATCCTCATGTGCCGCTGCATAATCTCATAGGGATTTGTGCTGGCCAAACGATGCAAGTGCGAGTTCACGTCGGAGACACTAAATTGCTAGCTCTGATTGACTCCGGATCAACTCATAATTTTTTGCAGGATAAGGTGGTCGATCAGTTGGGACTTACAGTGCATTACCGACGTGATTTGCAAGTCTTTGTGGCAAATGGGGAACGCATATCCAGTAAAGGGGTGATCCGCGGGCTTCCGATTGTAATCAGTCAATAGAAGTTCTACGTCGATTTTTATGATCTTTCGTTGGATGGGTTTGATATAGTCCTTGGCATTCAATGGCTTCGTGGTCTCGGGCCGATCATGTGGGATTTTGATTTATTAACCATATCCTTTTGGCATGATGATCATCACGTATTGCGGCACGGGCTGCTCGGGAAACGGCCGAGGATGCAAGTTCAAAGCAGCACAGGGCAAGATTTGATGGCTACCTTACTTACGAAATTTATAGATCTTTTTGTTGAGCCGATGACACTTCCACCCTCTCGTCCTTGTGATCATATGATTCATCTGTTACCAGGTACACCTCCGGTGGTGGTCAGGCCATACCGATACCCAATGTTGCAAAAGGAGGAGCTAGAAAAACAATGCCAAGCAATGCTCAAACAAGGAATAATCCGCCGTAGCACCTCAGCGTATTCATCTATGGTCTTATTAGTGAAGAAGCAAGATGGTTCATGGCAGCTTTTTGTCGACTATTGGGCGCTCAATTCGAAGACTGTCAAAGACAAGTTTCCAATTCCAGTTATTGATGAACTCCTTGATGAACTGAAAGGAGCTCATTTTTTCTCAAAATTGGATCTTCGTTCCGACTATCATCAAGTTCGTATGCACTTGGAGGACGTTGAAAAAACAGCTTTTTAGACTCATGAAGGCCTTTTCAAGTTTCTTGTGATGCTGTTCGGATTGATAAATTCTCCGGCCACTTTTCAAGCCTTGATGAATGAGGTTCTATGATTATATCTCTGTAAATTTGTGCTCGTATTTTTTAACGACATCTTGATTTATAGTACGACATGGTCAAAACATCTCAAACATGTGCACACAGTTCTTCGTTTGTTACAAGACAATCAACTATACCTTATACAGTCCAAGTGTTCTTTCGGCAAGGACTCCATCTCGTATTTGGGTCATGTGATTTTGGCTAAGGGGGTTGCCATGGACACCAGCAAAGTGCGCGCGGTAATGAATTGGCCTATTCCATGTTCGGTACGAGCTTTATGTGGTTTTCTGGGTTTGGTAGGGTATTACCGGAAGTTCATCTAGAATTGTGGTATCATCGCAGCACCTCTTACTCATCTTTTGAAGAAACATGCATTCTCTTGGTCAACCGAGGCTTCCCAAGCTTTCGACGCCCTCAAGCATGCTCTTGTTGTTGGTCCCATTTTGCAACTGCCAGATTTTTCGCAACCCTTCATGGTGGATTGTGATGCGTCCGGCACTGGTTTTGGGGTGGTTTTTCATCAGGGAGAAAGGCCAACTTCTTTCTTTAGTCGACCGATTGCCCAACGACATGCCAAGCTAGCTGCATACGAAAGGGAGCTAATTGGGTTGGTGAAAGCAGTCCGCCATTGGCGACCTTATCTTTGGGGAAGACAATTTGTCATCTGGACCGAACATTATAGTCTAAAATTTCTTTTGGATAAATGTCTATCTACAATTCCACAACACCAATGGGTAAGCAAACTATTTGGTCTTGATTTCGTGGTGGAATATCGGCCGGAGAGATAGAACCGTGTTGCTGATGCATTATCCCGAAGAGAAGAAGTACCGATGGCTTTGTCATCACTCTTGGGTCCTCATTTTCACCTTATTGATAATATTCGTCAAGAGCTCTAGGACGACAATGAGTTTCTCACATTACACCAACAGATTACGACATGTGTGTTGGGATCTCCCTAGGCGATTATTGACGGCTTGGTCACCAAAAATTCTTGAAGCTATCCATAGTATGGGTCATGAGGGCCAATAGAAAATGCTTCATCGTCTTCGAGCGGATTTTAGCATAGCCGGTGATCGCAAATTGGTTGCTGATTGGGTTCGTAATTGTGCAATTTGTCAGCAAAATAAAACTAAGCATTTGCATCCAATAGGACTCCTTCAACCTTTGGAGGTTTCTGGACAAATCTGTACAGATATCTCCATGGATTTTATTGAAGGCCTTCCAAAAATTGGCGGACAATTGGTGATTTTATCTGTTGTCGGTAGGTTTTCAAAGTATGCTCATTTCATCCCATTGTCCCATCCTTATACGGCCAGTTCAGTTTCTCATAAGTTCTTTGCAGAAATAGTGAGACTTCATGGATTACCATCATCCATTGTTAGCGATCGCGACCCTGCTTTTACAAGCAAATTTTGGAAAGAGCTTTTCAGTTTTTCTGGAGTCAAACTCAATTTCAGTTCTGCATTTCATCCACAAACTGATGGTCAGACCGAGGTAATAAATAGAATCATTGTCATGTATCTTTGGTGTTTGGCGGGTGATCGACCGTGGGATTGGGCCAAATGGTTACCTTGGGCTGAGAATTGTTATAATACAAGTTTTCATCGAATTATCAAAACTAGTTCTTTTCAAGTTGTGTATGGAAGGGAGCCTCCGACAATGAAATCATATGAGCCTGAATTGGCCGTGGACCAATCTTTGATAGATCGGGATGAATTCTTGATGGAAATTTAGGAGCGTTTACAACTTACACAATAGATCATGAAGGAACAGCATGACAGTCATCATCGGGAACTAACGTTTCAAATTCATGACTGGGTTTGGCTGTGTTTACAACATAGACAAGCACTCTCTCTTGCTGCCCACAAATATTCCAAGCTCACTTCACGATATTTTGGACCGTTTCAGATTATCGAACGCATTGGTAATGTGGCCTATTGATTGAAATTACCGGCGGGTGCACGGATTCATGATGTATTTCATGTTGGGTTGTTGAAATGTTTCCATGGTGTTCCTCCCACTAAGATTCTGGTGTTACCTCCTATTATGCATGGCAGAGTTGTTCCAATTCTAGAAAAAAAAAATATACAAACGTGTCGCCGACGGGATCGGTGGGAATTACTTGTGCATTGGCAAGGATTGGCTGCAGCTGAGGCAACATGGGAGTTCTTAGATCAATTTAAAACTTTGTATCCAGAGTTCCAACTCGAGCACAAGCTGTTTGTCGAGGGAGAGAAATGTTGTGGACTCATATTGGGGGACTCATTATCAGAGACGGAGTCGTTCACGCGCACATGCTGCAGCTTCGGGAGGAACTCCAGGAACCAGCATAGTGACACAAACAGAGAAACTGTAGCATATACGAAAAGGCAATTGAATACGGCAGACTTCGGAATTGTTTACCTAATCATATTACATTACAGTTTGTATACAACTCAGTTGAGTTGGTTAGCCTTTAAATATTCCTAGCAATCCTGTAACCAAAGACAAGCAAGAATAATCTATTATCCTTCGGTTGCTATCTCGCATCCTCTGAACTTCTCTGTTCACCAAAGACAAGCAAGAATAATTTATTATCCTTCGGTTGCTATCTCGCATCCTCTGAACTTCTCTGTTCTTTCTTCCTCTGCTATCCTGCTTCCTTCACGATGGCGCCTTCTCATCACGCTTGAAGGTCTCATTCGTCGCTGACTCACCCATATAACATGTGCAGCCGAAGCAGGATACATCATCAGTGGACACCTAACAATATGCATTAATGTGTAGCTTCATTGCACATGTGAACCACAAAACAACTGTGAGGCTTATAGGAACAATAGGCATTTTTACCACATATCTATGTAATGCATTTCAATGAATTGATTTGATTGTCATATCACACAACAATTGACACGGCATTGTAAAAGGCCAGCAAGGTAGTTGTTACTAATCATATTGGCTGGCAAGCGCATGATGAATAGCCTTGTACATTTCTAACTCAATCGCATTTTATTTCCTATGTTTTTAAATTTTTATACCTAATGACCTAACCATGGAAAAAAAACACGAAATGTACTAATGTTTCCCTGATAAATAAGAACAAAGGTCAGTTCCTATGAATTGTACGACAACCATGTTCAAGTGTGCTTAACAATGAGAACCTTTGAGGACGTCAAATTTGGTTAGTAAGTATAGAGGGAAGCATCAAATTTGCATTGGCAGGCTGCGGTGCTAGTTGGTGGCACACACAGTGGAGAAAGGCGAGCCAGGGAGGAGGCAGCGGCAGGATGGCAGCTGGGAGCTTAGAGGTGGAGGAAGTGTGGGGTGGAGAGAGGGTTAGGCGAGGGGAGACAAGGGAGCGTGGAAGCGGGGTGTTGGCGACGGCGGCGGCTACCCTAGGAGGAAGGGGGCAGCATAGAAGGCGTTGACCGCCGCGCGCGGACGAACCAGTACGGGAAGGCGATGGTTCCTCAGCGCCGCCGCCTCGTCATCACGGCGGCGTCTCCCCGCGCCGCTCCCTCCCTCCTTGGTGCCTCTTCCCGTCCCTGACGCCGCCGCTTCCCCACCCCCGTGCCTCATCCTGTCCCTAGCACCGCATCCCCCAACCGCTGCCTCCCCTCCCTGTTCGACGGCGCTAGGAAAGATAGTAGCAGGGGGTGGTGGGGCTGCGGAGGGCGCGGCGACGGCGGCGACAGCCGGTTGTAGGGGAGCAAGAGGAAGAGAGAACAGGAGAGAAGAAGAAGCGTCGCAGCCACAGGATGTAGGCACCGATGTGCTCAAGAAGCTGGAAGAGGAGGGGGTTGCTGCACGGGAACTCACCGGTGGGGAGAGGGGGAGCGGGCCAAGCGGTGGCGCCTTGAGCAGGGGCTACATCGACGGCACGCCGTAGGTAGGTGGGAAGCGGCTTGACCAGGGGCGGCGGTGCCCGGCTGTAGAGGAGCCGAAGGGAGGGAGGCGGGCGCGAGGGCACGGGTGAAGCAACGACCTCGACGGCGGTCATAGGGAGATGGGAGGCGCCTTGACCAGGGGCGGTGGCGGCGCGCCTGTGTGGAGCCATGAAGGGGAGAGAGCGCGAGGGGAGGACGCGGCGTCAGCGAGCGCGTGGGGACTGGCCGACTGGGGAGGAGGCGAGCGTGGGGGAGGAGAGGGAATAGCCGTGGGCAAGCGGAGCGGCGGTGGCGCCTAGGTCAAGCTGCGTGTGGGAGGGGGAACCCCAGGGCTAAGGGTGTGGTCGTGTGGAGGTGGGGCGGGCGGTTCTAGGCCGTCCGTGGCAAAGTTACGATCCAATGGCTTTGCACCTGTCCGGCCGGCCAGCCGTACGATCGTGATCCAATGCAATTTGGAGAAATGCAGGAGTTTTTGCAAAAACTATGATCGGCAATTCTTTTAAGCTTTAGATAAGGGAGAGATGTGGGTGATCTCTCACTACGGTCATGTTCCGTTTGAAGCTCATAATGCTCAAAATTGACCGTGTTACTGGATTTGATATCCTGGAATTTCATGTTTTGAACGCAAGAATTTTTCATATCCCTATAGAAAATGAGCTAATTCCCGTAAAATTTCCTTTGAAATCCCTACGTTCCGAATATACCCTGAAATTTACTCTAAATGTGGAGTTATTCCTTCCTCTAAATCGCATGTTTGGAGTGTTACCGACCTAGTTTTCCCTTTCGCTTTTTTGTTCAATCCGTGGACGACTGATTTCATGACTAATTTTTAGAAAGACGTTGGCAGGCATATCGGTAGAAACATACCTCTAAATAGTACGTACTTCGTTAACCATAGGACATTAGTGCCAGAAGCGTAGGACCTACGTTTGCACTTAGGTATTTTCCTTGCATACTCCAACAAGAATTTTGCTGTCTAACCTAAAGAGGATGGAACGATGGGATTTATCTTAGAACTTGGATTTTCCAGTAAAGTATCTACAGCATTACATCCTCCCAATGCTCGTGTAGTCTGCCTCGAAAAAATTGTGCAAGCTTCTCATGCCATTTAAATGACGCTTCGGACTTCGGAGTGCTTTTCGAATTTTCCATAACCATTTATATGGTGTTTTGAGATGGATACGAAAGTATATTCGAATTTTCCATAACCATTTATATGGTGTCTTGAGATGGATATGAAAGTATAACAGCGAAACTACTTCAGAACCAAGAATATTTGCATCATCACACCACAAATATATGTTCCGCACTGCATGCCAATCAAGCCTCACTGAAACTTCTGAGCCAACAACCTTTTGCCATTGCCGCAAGCCCGCAATGTAAACCGTTTCAGCAGCACAGAGCAATCAGCTGTAGCCTTGTAGCAGCAACGAATTCACATCTTCAAGTACCCAATGAGCATTAAATGATACCAGAGATGATTTACAATGCACTATACTACTGGCACCACAAAATTCATCCAGCACAATACTGCGCAATTTTCGATATAGTATAGCAGCGTAGCAAATGATACTGGTAAATCGTATAAAAGAAGGCCGGCCTAGCGATGCTTACATAACTGGTTAGCAGAAATATAAATGTTTGCATGAATTTCTTTTCTCAAGTTCAATTTTGGATAGAAAATTGCACATAGCAGGTTTGTACCATCCAAAGTTTGGGACCAACAGAAATTTCGAGTCCCCTAAGAGAATTGACAAAATCAACATACAGCAAAACTAGTCTCCATACTTTGTTCACCAACAATGGATGCATCAAGCGGGGATAAAAAAAATCCTAGTCTCCAGCTTTGAACATTCAATTTGCTTCTCCCAAGATTTCTGCCAACCTGGTCCTCCCTCGACATTTCTGAGAACGCATAAAGACTGCACAATTTGCATTCAACATTTTCTGTTTTCTTTAAGATAGATCGCCTTCATTATCTTCTTTGTGCCGAGCTTTCAACCGCTGCAAATGAAGTACGTGAAAAAATATTTTATTCAGGGACTGCCATTCTCCTCTTTCGAGACATCTTGATTGGAAGATACATCGGTATTTCCTTCATTCATACTGGTACCAACAGTCGCGAGTTCATTCTTTCCCTCTTCCTGACTACTAGCATTAACAGCCATGCTAGCATTAACGGCCATGCCGCCATCGGTGTTATCCTGACCTCCTAGATTGGATGAATCGATCTTGTCACAAGCTCCATCATTTGGGGTAGCGTTATCACCGCTCTGAGCGTTAGAGGTGTTCTGTTGAACTGAAGCCTCGTTATTATCCCCTTGAGTGTCTGGTGCTGGAGGAATAGGACCTACGAATTCCCCATCTTCATTTCTATTGTCCACATCCATCTGATCCCCATTGATTTCTTTGCTTCCTGCAGCTTCTACATCAGTAGCCCCATTCATCTGTCCTATTTCCTCTTCAACACTACAATTCTTCCTTTCATTTTCTTCCTCAGCAGCACGATTTTGTGCTGCAATTTCCTCCTCCCGAGCACGATTTTCTGCTTCTACTGCCTCCTGTATCTTAAGTTGCCTCTTGTGCTCCTCAAGCTGTTCTTGGATCCTCTGGTAACCAGACAACAGATCACCATAGCAGCTTTGGAGAGTCCGTTCTAATGCTTTCTGTTTATTCACTTCTTCAGTCAAATTTCTCACACGATAGGAAGCGGCCATCTGTTCCTGTTTCTGCAACTCTTGGAAGCATTCAAGTTCTGTTGCTGCAGTGTCCATCTGCTTGAATGTGTCTTGGACCTGTGACCACAATTTTCCAGCCCGTGCCTAACAAATCAAATAGCAAGTGAAGCAAAATGTCAGCATTACAGGACATGAAAAGCAAGAAATAACATGCAATCAGTATTCAGTATAATTTTGTTTCAGTAGAACAAATCCAGTATCAAGTGAAAAGTACAACCTGATTATTTTGGAGGATATGGAACTGAGAAGAAACAATCGTTAAAGAGAAGTATCCTCTGCAAATTGCGTAAGTCTAGTATGGGTCAGCCCAATAATCTTTCATATTTTGGGGTGGCTTCCACACATAGTCCATTTTTTAATTACAGGCAACAAAATGGTAGAAATGAAAGAAGCGTCCGTAAAACAGATAAAGAGAAGCATTTTAATGTAGCCACACTGTATTGACATATTGCCTGGAGGAAAGGTTCCAGTTATACAGATATACTCCAATGAAGATGATGCACCATCCCCAGCTTACCTGGTATCCTTGTGTCAGCAGTTTGATCTTCTGCTCAAGCCGAGAAGCCTTCTTCGCTTCATCATCCATTCTCTTCTTCACAATTTCAAACTCATTTTGAAAAGCAGCAACCTTATCAGCATTTCCAGCAACACTGGCAAGGCCATAGCTGTTGTTAGTAGGAAAAAACATAAGGTCCTCTTGGCATGCATCATGTGCTTTCACAAAATCCTCAAAAAAATCGTTTTCATGCCCCATGGCCACACGAAGGTACTGGATCTCCTCCTCAACCATAGAACTAGCCTGCCAACAAAGAAATGAAGCTATATCAACCACTTCCACCATTACATAACTACACTAGCAAACAGGGCTGTTCAGAACTAAAATGAAAATGAAGAAACAAACATACAGAACAGCTTAAAAAATAAAAATCAAGACATGTCAAGCTTTCTTGGGGGAGAATGGGTATTACTCATAGCAAACTTCATTCTGGGATGGTATGCTAGACGGAGCAATCCTCAGGCTCAACGAAAAAAGGTCAAATAATATATTTGTTTCAATAATTCAATATATGTATACATGATTTTTTATGCATAATTGCATGCATAGCTGACAGGTGACAGCTCAAACTTGTCAATAACATTTACTAAGATATACTAAAGTGTTCTCTATATCGTGTGAAGCCAAGCGCATAACATAACAATTCTTACTCGCACATCATGGAATGATTCTTTTGTTGCGACTACGGAACTAAAGTTGATGAAAAAATATCCAAGAAAAACTATAGTTCATATGTACTAAACATTAAATGTTTAAAACCTAGCACATTCTTCTACGAATCCTGCAGCTAGACAATAATCTTTCTAGTAACATATGCAGCTCTTGTTATATGCATTCATGTTATTCTTCCTTCCATCCCCATCTCAAGAATAGCAATCAATGCCAATGCATAAATTAGCAAACCAGGACAATCAGGTGTAAGATTATACAGGTTGGTACAGTAATGGTTTAGAACTGCTGCTCTAATACAAGTCCTATATATCATATTATTATGTTCCTCACTGAGGTAGAAACAATGATGAGCCCACAGGATTTCAAGTTATTATTGATCCACCTAATATTATAAGAAACTTTGGAGTACATGTTATCAGGAAAATGGATATACAATTCATCATAAAATACCAATAATAATAGGAAGAAGGAAAATAAATATACCTCTTTAAGTTCATCCTCGTCAAAATCTTCAATTTCAGGGACAAAAGCTGCCCCATTTTCCTGACGCTTATTCCCTTTCTTTTTCTCTTTTTGAGTTTTTTCATCAAGAGGATATTTAGCATTATCATGCTCAAGGAGCCTAAGGAGTTCTGTATTTATTAGTTCATCAGCTTGTTCAAGTGATGTAGGAGGCACAAAGGTACTTCTGCTTCTGCTTTCACCACCTTTAATCAGAGATTGCCGGAGAATCTCCACTGAACCAGCAGGTGGCCTAGGCAAACTCCTCTGCAACACTTTGGACCTCTTCCTGAGTAATGCCTCCTGCCTTGTTTGTTCCTCAGCCCTCTCTCGTGCTAACTTCTCTGACATATCCTCTTCAATTTTCTCTTCAACTTCTTCCGTCTCCTCTGTGATAGGTGGCATAACTATCTGGTACTCATTCTTAGGCTGTGGAATAGAAGAAAAACCAGATCGCAGGTTTTTTCTTAATTCAGCTTGCCTACGAAGCTCAAGCTGAGCGCTGTCCTGCATTTCCACATCTTCGTTTATGTGGAGCACATCCCGGAAAGGAGTACCTTTTGGAGTTAAAACAAAGGAATTCCCATCTCTAGAGGGTGTCATACCAATCCTTGGGGTAACACCAGGGCCAGGGCTTGCCAAAGGTGTTAACATGGGATTTGGAGTTTGTATCTCTTTCTTACGTGGTGTAACACCAGAGAAATCTGATGGATGGAGCTCTGGGTTATCTCCTCCTAAAAGAGGTGTTTGTGATTCCCTTAGACGTGCAAGATTCTCTGCCTCCATCATAATAGCGTCACCCTTCCCAGCCGGAGTTCGTTGCGGAGTTCGCAATGGTGTCATACCAAGCCTTGGAGTCTGGGAATAGCTTGCCAGCAAAGTTCTTGTAGCAGTACTTCCTTCACCAAGCTCCTCAGCTAGAGTGGGATCACCAGCATTACCCATCTTTGCAATCTCCTCCAACTCATGATCAGAAATTTGGGGTGGTGGAAGCATTAGTTTGGACCTCTTTGTGACAGCTTCTGGGTCATTGAGTTTATTCGCCTGCATTATTGCAGCAGGGGCATCCTGCCTCTGCAGAATCTTGTTCTTGGCAATGTCTTGCTTTCTTAATTGTGCCTCTATGTCAACTCTTCTTTTCCCTTCGAGCTCCTCAATAGTAGTTGGAAACTGTACATGCTCAAGTGGCCTGTCCTCACCAACCGTATCATAAAAGCCTGGAGGAGGCCTCTTTTCAAAAGGGATCTCAGCATTATAGTCAATCCCCTTTCTCTTTCTTCTCCTCTGCCGTGTATCAATACCAGCGGCCTTCAATTCTCTCCTTTTTTGCAGTGAGGCAAGCCGCCTCGCCTCTTCAAGTTGTTTCTCTCTTGCCTTTCGTTTTGCCTTTTTACCCCTGGTGTTAGCCAAGCGAGCCCTTGCCTCAGAAAGCATTTCCTTTTCGTCTTCATCCATATCAACAGGATCAGGACGTGCAGGTTTGGACTCGGGGTTTGGATCAATCTCACCAGGTCGCAACTTCCTCGGGTCATCATTAGGCTCATAATTCTCATCCTTTGCACAGGCAGCATCAAGCAGTTTTTCATAACGCTCAAGGCACTGAGATGGTGTTCGACCTACAATAGGTGCAATTGTCCTCCACTGAGTAGGCATGAGTTTAGCAAGATGGAGTAGCTTCTCATCCTCTTCCCTTGTCCACTCAGTCTGCAATCAACGGACATGAGTTAGTGCAGTGAAAATAAATGACAAGATCATCCTTATTGTGATAGACAACTGCAAACAGGACAGATCTATGCCATAATAGAGCAGACAGATCACCAATTGAAAGAAGAATCATATGATAAGTGAAGATTAAGGGATATTCTGGCTGTAAACCACGTGAACTGAAATGATTTCGGTTCAGTTCAGTTGACTTGGTTTTTACCAAACTAACACTAGATGATAAAGTTTAAGAATTAGATAACAGCTTCATGAATTAGTCATGAAACACCTTACGTTACATGTTAATAACAAAGCATCAAACATTCATTTAGAGTCGTCAACAAAGGCATATTAACAGCTTTACTATAATTTTAACAACTTAGATCCATATTTCAATCACATGAAAGAAAAGGTATAACGGCTTAACATCATGCAAAGACATAATATTCATCACCACCATATGAGCAATATGAGTATATGACGACGACACAAAGATGCCACATGGTTTCCATTATGTCGCCTTTCTAAAAGAGAATCTTACACTGAATACAAATAATAAGTTAGCTTCGTTTAGTGGAAGTTTACCACATTCACAAGCAGTGTATAGTCTTGTAGCATGGTATGGCATGAAGAGAGACTGAGAGAGCATAACCTCAACGTGTATATAAGCATCTAGCAGCATAATGGGATGAAAGAAATGTATAGTTGTAAAATAATTTAGACATTTCAAAAAAAGAGCAATTTACAGGGAAAAGGTACAAACATTAGACATTACAAGAAAATAAAAGCTGCAGCAAATAGAGCAACCAACTGGACATATATAACAAGATCCTAAGAGGAAACAAACATAGAGCCTTCTTTTACCTTTAAGCAGCATACTGTGAATAGTGACAAGAACAGATAAATATATAAAGAACAGTTCTTCTAAACTGCACTGCTTCTAAACATAACCCATACTGGCTAGTACATACCCCGCTATACCAATACGAGACTAAAAATACTACCATAGGCATACATTGTACTGTTCTTGTTTACCAGACAACCTATCAACTGATATATTGGGGCATATATTCACCTCATCATTATTAAACCATGAAATATTTTGAAAAAGAATAGCTCCCCTTGTTTACCAAGAAATTCCTAATGATCTGCAAAGGTAACTATAGACGAGGTCTGCAGCCAGTGATAACCAGTCATTTATATGGTAAAATCCAGAATCTATGAATTATAAGATTTTCTAGAAACCAACCAGTTTCGCACCTAGACAATAGGGGTTTTTACACCTCGTAAGTACATGTTATTAATGATCCAAATCAACAACTGATAGTGCTTTACCCTGTTCTTACAGTTAAACACATTAAGTTGAGAACAGAGGAAATTTAGAACTCACTAAGATTTACTATGTTCCCCGCAGAATTAGCCAGTTTAGCTTGTTTCATGCAGAGTCAAAAGCTACCTAGGTGTCCTACGACACTTTCAGCAAATTCTGGACATATTATGACCGGTAACCACCAGGGAACCATCAATGCCGCTAAACACTATATGGTCATTCATGTAACTGATCATGACAAATTAAGTGGCTAGAGTGTCCCCCGGTTAAGTGTACCACTCTTAATAACCAAGTCTGCTTATACTGTTGTCTTAATTCAGCAGAAGTTCAAAGAAAATCAGTGGGCTCAATCTTATAAGATCAAAATCAACTTTATGGAGCTAGACCGTTTTAGCCATTCTTCATGACCAACATATCAGACTTCACTCCAAACAAAGCAAAATGTTCCCTATTTTGGCAAAAAAAAAAAAAGCCTTCAGGTACTTAATCTAATGACAATTAAAGAAGACTTGGTTGTAAAAAATCATTCAGTAGAAATTTATGTTGACATGAATGCTTGCTAGCTACTAGAAACAATAGATACGGTGTGATCAGACCATAGCTCACTAAAAGTGGTTTGAAGAAACAGAGATCATAAACTTTTAGTCGATCCCATAGCATGACAACATGGATGCCTATCAAAATAATATACACAATGTGATTACTAGTAACATACTAGCACTACACTGGTTTTAAGATCAACAGATGCACTACACTGGTTTTAAGATCAACAGATAATAAATTGCTATCTGATTCCAAAATGCACTGATTTGATGACCTACCAAAATAACCAGAGTAATGTGATCATATTGCTAACCAACATGCATCTCAAAGTATTCCAGAGAAAAATATCATAATTTTTAATCTGATTCTAAAAGTTTGTCAGTTCAAATGCTTGTAAGAATAACATAGAATGGTAGAAATTGTCACCATGACCACATTACCAGCATATTAAAGTTCAAGGTTTGGAAACCATGAATTTTATTGCGGTTTGATAGCAGAGAACAGTCATCTAGGTGGGGATCATTACTGACGTGGGAGGTAGCAGTTAAAAGAGATTTGAGTGATTAGAATGTAGCTAAAGAATTAGCTTTGGATAGGAGCGCATGGAACTATGGAGGTTAGCAATCCACGTACCGGAACCATAAGAAGGTTTAGGGGTGGTGTTTTAAGCTCTCGGCTTAGATGGTAGGATGTACGGCTTAGGGTTGTAGCCTTGTAGGTTTTTTTACAAGGCTCTCGTCTCTTTGACCTTGAGGAGGTTTCATTCCTAGCCTACCCCAACTTGTTTGGGACCAAATGTTTTGTTGTTGTTATTGTTGTTGTATTGAGAGTGTACTGCCCAGACACAAGTTGCAAGACAAATGGAGAGCCCACTCGCTACCTAAGTCCAAATAGCAATTGTAAGCAGCCAGGATTTCAGAGGAAAGGAATCACTTTTAGTGGTTTATAATTTCTTGGTGGACGAAACTTGCTGAGTTTCTGAAAATTCAAACAAACAAAACGGCAGTGTCACAACACCACACCACACCACAATTATGAGGCCTCTCATTCCTTCTCATTTCATAACAGCATCCAACCGCAGTTCTCTCGCTAACAAAAGCAATAGTGTCACAATACAACATCGCGAATCAACGGAACACGCACGCATTCGGCCGTTAGCGCGAGCAACGGGAGGTTCGGGGCTTCATTTACCTTCTTGATGGAGGGGTCGAGCCACTCGTACCAGCGGGCCTTGCACTGCTTGGCGGACTTGCGGACGAGCAGCGAGGAGATGCGCGCCCACTGGTTCTTGCCGTACTTCATCACCGCCGCCTTGAGGATCTCGTCCTCCGTGTTCTTCCACACGCCGCCCTTTATCATGATCCTCATCTTGCCTCCCCCTCTTCTTCGCTCGACCTCCTCCTAGCTCTTCTCCTCCGTAGGGTGCCCCCGCCTGGTCCTTCCTGGGGTTCTGCCTCGGGGCGTCGGCCAGCGGGGTGGGTCGCGCGGATCCTACCTAGGGTTTGAGGGGGAGGGTCCTGGGGTTTAGGGCGGGGTGGGTCGCGCGGATCCTACCTAGGGTTTGAGGGGGAGGATCCTGGGGTTTAGGGCGGGGTGAGGTGGGCGGGGGCGGGCTGGGGAAGGGAAATGGGTGCGGCGGCGGCGGCGGCGGCGGCGTGTGGTGCGGCGAGGAGTGGGGAGAAGCGTGAGGGGAAAGGGGTGTAGGCCGTGTGCGGGGTCTGGCCGTTTGGGTTTGGGTTTGATGCCGACGGGGAGCAACACTGGTTTTGGTTTGGGTAGTCCATTTGACTATTGCCCTGTTTGGTACTTCTAGTTTCTCGTCCAGATTTAGTGGAGTTGTATCAAACACCTAGCTTTTCAAACTAACCGATTCTACTTCTCGCGATAAGCTGTCTAAAAAATACACTAGCGAGGAGAAGCAGCCTTTCCTTGGATTCTCGTGAGAATCCAACTTGATAGAAACTAAATGTCCATTGAAGTTCATCTTATTTACCCGCCGATTGCCATCCTATTACCCCCGAGTCCCCGACCTCCCAGCGCGAGAGAACGCCCGAGCCTGACCTCCTTCCTTCTTCGTTCTTTCTCCTCCTCTCTCACGACCGAGGCGATTTTGTGCAGGCCTCGAGCACGCCTCCTCCCCAT
The DNA here is from genome assembly GCA_036346405.1 of Phyllostachys edulis. Lineage (NCBI taxonomy): Eukaryota > Viridiplantae > Streptophyta > Magnoliopsida > Poales > Poaceae > Phyllostachys > Phyllostachys edulis. The sequence goes on from CM070567.1 coordinate 19,139,898, forward strand.
AGATCCTCTCTTCATGCCACATGCCAGACCAGCGCACTGCTGGAAAGACAACCGCCACCCAGAAACCCTAGAGGCCGTCGCCGTTCCCTTCCTTCTTCGCCGCCGTTTCCTTTTCTTCGCTGCTCAGAGCACCCCGACCGGCTCTGTGAAGGTATAGCTCTAGATCCGTAGTCCCCTTGCCTCTCCTACTCATCCCTTCGTCTCCCATGACAGCATAACCATGAAGTTTACATCTCCAATAGACATGCTTAGGTTGGATTTTACTTCACATCTGGGATAGAATAGCAATTGAGATGCATCTCAACTGATAATGGAGTACTATTATAGATGAGGGAATCAAAAGAAAATTGTAATTTTACTGACATTCTGTGCTGTTTTCAACCTGTTCTCACTTCTCAGTTCTAACCTACAGTCAAATAAATTCCTTTTACACTTGTGTGCTAATTTCTTCAATGCCTCCAACAATTGGCGTTTGGTTCTTTTTAAAAGAATGAACCCCTTTTTATATTAGTACGCATCAAAAAAAGGATAGTTGCAGAACGAGGCTTGTTCCAGCAGGATAGATTTTCTTTGCTGTTGTTTGTAGTCAAGTAATATTATTTCTTCCAGTAATATTTGTACAAATTGTCTGCACAGAATGTGTTCTTTAACATCTTGATGCACAATCTTTTAGACCATGTCAATACACCTTTGATGCAAAGATTTTTCTGCCTAAAATGCCTTAATGATATGTGAACTAATGCATCTGTGAATGATCTGTGAACTAAAGCTTCTTTGATGTCTTGGGGAGGATTTAACATACACCATTGCTATGTACAGAACTGAAGCTTATCAGAAATGAAGCTTCTTTGATGTCTTGGGGAGGATTTAACATAGAACATTGCTATGTACATCTGAATGTCAAATGTATAATGTAAATTTTGATATAGTAGTGATAGAACATTGCTATGTAAAGAAGTTGTTCATGAGTCTTTTACATGCTATTTTGCAATGCATTCATGTCACATGACCATAAGCTTTCAGTTTTAAGAAGTAGACTGCCATATTGACTAGATTGTAGTTTAAATCCTGTTAAGTTTGATTGTTTTGCTGATAAACCATTTTAATCCTGTTAATCAGGTCACAGTACCAAGTTGAGCCTCTTCCTACCAGTAGCTAATCTTTAAACATGAAACTTTTGTATCCCATGAAACTTTTTACATGCTTTATTTCGATTGTTTGTAGCTAATCATTATTTGTAATTTGAAATGTAAATAATGGTCTTTGACAATGTGGAGAAAAGGAATGCAATGTGATGTAAGTGATTGATGATTAGAATTACAAGCATATACGAGTGCTTCTGTGATGTTCTGTGATGTAAGAGATTGATGATTTTTTTTAATGCTTATGTGAATTTGTGATTGAAGGATGCTGTCAGGACCCTCTTGGTATGCCCCCGGAGAGATCTCCCAGGACCTCCCAGGAGGTCCGACCGGACCACCCGAAGGTCTGGGAGGTCCTCCAAGAATAACCAGAGAGGAGGTCCTCCAGGACCACCCAGGAGATCTCAGAGACCTTCCGGAGGTCCCAGCCTCTGTGCTCTGAGCTAGGCCTAGGATCACTAGCTAGCTCGCACAGATCGACGCAGGTGTAATCACAACCACGCGACAAGCAACAAGATGAAGCAGACAAATTAACTTATATTAAATAAGGACCTTATGGTCAAGGTTGTTTACAGAAGTCGCCACCAAGAGATCACAAAAACTGATAACAAAACTTTACAGCGGAACCACCGAAACGAGCGAGGCCATCCGGCAAGCCCACATGCTGTCGAGTGGAGGACGTCTCTAGACGGCTGGATCATCAAAGAACTCCTCCTCGAAGAGGTCTAAACACCCTTGATCTTCTTCCGTCACTGCTCAAACAGAGGGCTTTAAGCCATGAGTACGTTTGAATGTACTCAGCAAGTCACAGGGAACAATTATGCACATAATATTCATGTAATGGCTTGGCCAAGGAGAGCTATAAGGTTAGTTTGCAGAAAGCAAGATTTGACAGTAAATAGCATAGGTAGATTGAAAAGCTCAAGTTAAAAACATAATACATAAATACATTTGATTTCAAAAGAGGTCGTGAGCACCCACTCACTCCCAAGACTACTCTAGAGCACCCACTCCAGAGCCCCACAACCCGCCCCTGGACCATAACTCGAGCCAACCATGACCCCTTTGGAGCCGGCCAAGGTCTCTTCAAGGCAAAGCTACAGCCTCTCGCAGAAGTGCCCAGGGACACAAATTCATACAAGTCTACCCCTTGCGTAATTTCACCAGGCAATGTCCATGACCAAGAACTTGGCTATTTGAATAGATTTTTCACTCTGCAGAGGTGTACAACTTTACCCACAATCCACAATCTCTCTAGTGGGACGGGTTCCCGTCGGAACCCTTGCTCACTTCCGAAGGTGAGCAGTCTAGAGAGCGTGACAAGGCCTTTACAAAGCTGTGAACTGACTCGGAGCTGCCCGCTAAGGTTTCGCAAATCCCCCTCTGCCGGGTTATTGGGTGCCCCCTCTTACGCCAGCGAATCAGCATGCTCCACCATAACAGAACCAAGCCAGCTCATTGCTAATTATTTGGCCCAGGCCATCCCCATAAAATGACCTTATGGTTGCACGAATTACCCGAATCCACAGATACAAAGTTAAGTCTTTAATTACTGCTCAGGCAATACTTCCACATCCCAGTGTGCATATAGCACCCCCTTTACTGCACGATCAATTGCCCGAGCAAGGAAACATTTTGGGTTCAACCCAGCCAAAGACCACCCTGGTCTTGGCACCACAAATTCTAACAAGAATGGCATCGCACCATAATCATCACAGCTGTGGAGTTAGCACCACAGCTGCTTGATAGTGGCACCAACCACAGTTCCATAGTTCAATTAGTCAAGATTATTAATGATGAAGCATGATTCTCAAGTCCCACGGTTCTAAAGCAAGGCTAAGCGTAAACATACGGTCCCATGTTGGCAATATCAAGCGATACCAGCTAAAATTATCTGTTCTAAGTTGTCCAAGGGGAATCGTGTCAACATGATGGGTACAAACATCCAAAGAGGCATAATATCAAGTAGGATATAGCTACTACCCAAAACATTACTTATAAAAATAGCCATGCATGATAATGTAAAACAACATATTTTTGAAATGCTAGGTTCAACATGATCAAAGGTCTGCGACTTGCCTTCGATGAAAAGTAGCGGGGCTTCGGCAGTGGCTGCTGGTTCCAAGTACTGCTCCACGAAATCGGGACCTATACGTTCGCAAAGAATCAAATAAGCAAAACAACTCTAGGAAAAGAACTTAAAAAGACTTAAAGGAATTAAAACGAACTCATCCAAAAACCAGAAAATAGGAATTCTCAACGAAAAAGGGATCCAAGCTAGAGAGGGTGGTCTTTGCAAAAAGACCAAGAGGTGGTCTCGACCGAAAGGAGGTCATGGCCAAGAGGGAGGGTGGTCTTTGCAAAAAGACCAGCAAAGACCAAGAGGTGGTCTTTGCCAAAAAGGCCAAGAAGGTCGTCTTTGCAAAAAGACCAAGAATGTCGTCTTTGCAAAGAGAGGCCTTCGGGAGGTCCAAAGGGAGAGAAGGCCCTGAGGAAGACACGATCACTTCATGAGGTCGCAAAGAAACACGACCGCGTAATGTAGTCGTAGCAAAGATACGATCACGTGATGTGGTCGCATGAACAAGAAAAGGACACATACCAAGAAACTTACCAAGGCCAGGAACGAGTTAAAGATAAGAAGGAGGAGCTGATCCAGAGGCTGGATGACGACCGGTTGGTGGTGACAGGCAGGACGTCGCAGAGGCTTTGGCAGGCCCTTTGCGACGAGGAAGCGAGGGCGCAGCTCCAAAGGGGCTCCCTGCTGAAACTCCAAACTCGGGGAAGATTAGGCAAAGAGGCTAGGTGTAACGTCCCAAAATTTGGCTTTTCAAAAATCTTTTGAGTAGTTTAGGTCCCTGGAAAATTTCAGCAATTTTATTTGAATTAATAAAGCCGAATTGGGACTTTCATAAATCAAAAACAATTTAATATGACTAATCTCAACATCAACTAATATCAAAACTATTTTATTTGGATTCTATGTGCTTGAATATATTTTCTAGAATTTTCTAGAATTTTTCTGAGTGCATTTGCTATTTTCTAAGTTGCCTTTGTGTTTTCTGCTATTTCCTAAAAGAGAAAACTATTAAAATCTCAGATTCTCTCTTGGGCCAAAACCCTTCCTTTAGCCCAACTCTCTTTCCATTTCTCTCGGCCCAAGCAGCTAGCTCCCCGTCCGGCCAGCTTTCCCATCCCACAGGCCTTTCTCACCTGCCTTGGCCCGGTCTGCCTTGTTTCTTTCCGTTTTGGCTAGACGAAGCCCGCCCGCCTCCTTTCTCTTGCGCTCGGCCCCAGCCACATCGCCAGGCTGCCCGTGCCCCTCTTCCTTAGCGCCGCTCGGCCTGGATCCGCTGCAGAACCGCCGCCTAGGCGTCCGTGCCCTAACACGCCTCCCGCGGCACTATAAGGGCACCGCCCCTCGATCCGCGCCCCCCACGTTGTGCCGCCACCGTGCCCTAGCCGCCGCTGCGAAAGCCGCCAGCACCGCCGCCTGCCGTCTACTTCGCAACCAGCGCCGACCGTCTCGTCGTCGCGCCTCCTCGAGCCGCCGATCGTGCGCGTCGCCTTCCGGTCTTTGGTCGCCTCGTCGAGCCGCCCTTGGTCCGCCACGCCCTCGCCCCCCTGCCGCCAAGCGCCGCCAAGTCGTCACCGCGACCTTCTTCTCTGAGCTTCGGCGCCGCGCTCTCCATCGTCGTTCCTCGCCGTCCGGTGCCCTTTGTCTTCACCAGCGCCGCCCGCAAGATCCCCGCGTCACCCTCGTCTTGGATCGGCCCTCCCCGTCGTCGATCTGCCACCGGGACGTCGGCCCTCTTGCAACCCGGAGCGCCACCGCCATTGAAGCTGCCCTCGACGTTCGCACCGTGTGTGCCACCCCCGGTGAGACCCCCGTTCCTCTTTCTTCGACCTCGCCGGTTCCCTTGCCCAACTCGTGCCGGAGCTGCACCATCATCCCCATGCTCCAACCGAAGAGTCGCCACCCGGTGGGATTCGCCGTTCTCAAGCGCTCCCGAGCCATGTTTGATCTCACCTGACCCTGCCGTGCCTAGCACCGCCACCGCCGTCGCCAGAACCCAACCGACCGCCGCTATCACCGCCGTCGGTCTCGCAGAAGCCCACGGCACCGCCATCCCCGGATTTGCCACAGCCACCATTGCTGGCATCCTCTCGAACCAGCACCTCCCTTGGTTGCCCTTCCATGTGGGCCCTATCTACATCTCTCTCTCTCTACACCCTTGACAGCATGACCCCAACTCGTGTGTGTCCTCGCCGGAGCTCCGCCACCCGCCGGCCACCCCGTGCGCCAAAACAGCCATTATCCTGTAGCTCTGTATTATTTCTTCCTGTAGGTGGTGTTGTTCTCTGTTGATGATGCTCATGGCTAATCCTTTCTCCCACTTTGCTTTGCCACATCCTGCTCTATTAGTCCTTTGCTAATCCTTCCTCTTTGTTAGTTCTTTTTTTTAGCCCTTGCTTTGTCATCTGGAGTTGTTACTTGGCTGCCAATCGTCATCGACACCTTACGCATAAACCGACCGAGCAGCTCTCTGTTCTCTGTGGAATCGGTGGGTGCTCTCTATTGTAAGCAACGTTTGATTCTACTTTGTTATCCAGGCTGTTGTTCAGGCTCCTTCTATGCTATGATGTGTAGGCCTACATCACCCTCTCCCCATTTTATCTCTAAGGCAACCGGGTCCAGCCCAGAACCGAACCAAGGCAGTGCCTATGCCTTGCTCAAAGCCTTGCCACACATACCACATCAGCTTGCCACATATACGCCATGTGTATACCACGTAAGCGCCATCACATCCCAAACCCTAAACCGGAGCAGTGAAGATATGGTTCATTGTGAACCTAGTCTATGACTTGCGAAGCCCTTTCTCAGTCAACGCCAGTCAAACCCTAGCCCTAAACCTAAGCTATCGTGAACTAATTTCATCTTGCACCTTAAACCCTAGTCGTGGACCTGGTCCTTAGACCAATGGCCCACCTGTCATCCACTGTTCCTTTTTCGGAAATTAATTTAATTTTTGAAATCCAATTGGTCCCACATGCCATTCACTATCCTTGTTCTCTCTCACTTACCAGTGGACCCCACTTGTAAGCCTCAAATTCATTTTATTTTATTTAGTCCGAAAGAATATTCTTTGAATATTCTTTTCTCTCTCGATTTCATCATTCCATGTGATCTTTCAAGTTCACATCTTTTGCATCCGAACTCCGATTGAGTTCATTCAAATTCCTAGATTCAACTAAATTCAATATCTATTTATCTGAGATTATTATTTAATTTTTTAGAGTTTGTTTGCTCTCTGTTAGTTATTTATTAGTTATTTGCTTGTTTGCGAATAGACGTCGATACTACGAGAAGTGCTGATCAAGAAGGAGCTGAAGATCAATGAAGTAGAAGATTAAAGTCTAAATAAGATCATCATTGCTGTAGCAAGGCAAGTCATACCTTTGACCATGATTGAATCCCAGTTTTCTAAATATTCTTTTATTTCAAATTATTGCATTCTAATTCAAGTAATTATTTAAATGCTTTTGGGTGTAGCTATTAAATCCAAATTGTTATACCTTCCTTGTATAATTGATATGTCTTAATCCTTTGTCACCCTAGTTGGTATTTTAGTTGGTATATCACCAACGTGGGTTGGTTAGATGCGATTAGATTGCTTAGCCATGACACGAATTATCTGTTCATGTAAAGTTGCAATTATCAACTTGACTAAGTGACTATGGAACTTTGTGATAATCTGTGTGTACTATGTGCTATTATGGCATGTGTTGCACTTAACCAACTGGGTGGTAAAAGGTTTAGACTGAGGCAAGTGGTGGAAACTGTGTGACATGGTGGCTATGTGATATGGGAATATGAATCGGTATGTCAAAATACTCTATGTGCCTTAGTTAGAATTTGGAAGTCTTGCCTTGGTCAATTAAGGACTTAACTTTGTGCTCCATTGAACTGGGCCTCTCGTACAACCACATGCCTGTTTTGGGACGGGCCTAACTTAGTAAGTTATGAATTCTTGACATTGATTGCTCAAGCAGTAGGTTAGGCTCAGTGATGGGTGGAGGTGTGTGCTACCAAGTAGTCGCATCGCGGGACGGTTCGCCGCTTCCCTGTCCAACGGTGTGTGTCGTCCAATCGCTGTGTAAGGCTAGGTATGACGGTTCGTAAGCACACTGGGAGTGTCAATGCTTGAGATGGAGTTTCTGAAAGGTTTTGTTGTGATCAGCTCTGTACAAGTTGATTGCATCTTGTGGGTAAAGTGTACAAACTCTGCAGAATGTTAAACAATCTATTCGAATAGCCGCGTCCGCGGTCATGGAAATACTCGAGGATTTCACATGAGGGGTAGATCTTCATAAAACTGTGGGAAGGGAGCTGTGTGATCTAAATCATATGGCTATGTGAATAATCTGTTTAGGCTGTGTGTCTTTGTGAAATCAAACTGTTAAAATTAAATATTGTTTATTTGTTTTACTGTATGCTCTCAATCTATTATTTGTATTCAATTGCAAATGTTGTATTTCTGCAAAAGAACCACAGATTGCCATTCCTTTGGAATAAGCCTGCATGTATAATTGCATTTCTGTGGTGTGACTTGCGAGTACGGTTGTGTACTCATGCTTGCTTTATTAAATCAAGCAGAAGTAAAGGAATCGTCAGTCAACGAGGTCTACTTCAAAGATCGTGGAGAACTAGGTCGCGCACCCCAGCCGATTGCCTGTGGGCATATGGATGGGCTTCACTGAAATTATTCTGTTGCGTTCCGCTGCAGCTTCTCTGAGCTTTTTGCCTTCTGAGGCATTAATTGTAAGCTTTGACCTTAAGGTCTTTACTCTGATATTTATTGTTATTTGCCTATTTATTAGTCATCTTTGTATATGAAAATGATATTTCACTGATGTTGCCACTATGTGCACTAGCGTAATCCTGGACCAGTGTATTATACACAGAGGGTCTAGAATTGTATTTTTTGGGTCCCGATACTAGGATCACTGAAGGAAGGCTCACTTAGGCTATTTTTATAGCCAGAGATGAAAAAGAGAGAGGGAGCCGCAGAGAGGCTTAGGGACATACGGGTCAAAGGTGGGTGAGAGTCAGGGCAAGTGTCACAACTGATTTGGTGAAGGACAGTCAAAACATACTTTGCTGAGAAGGAAAGGAACAAGGAGGGAGATTAAAGTGCCACGGAAGTGACCACGTAAGTGACCGCATTTAATGCGCCCAAATTTTTGTGGCGGAGGAATTGAGAAAGTGGGTGAGACCGACAAGTGGGCCAGTCAAACTCGGGTAAACAGATCAGTCAAAGGGATAGTCGCGACCAAAGGGAAAGTCGGGACCAACAGGGGTGGTCTCAACCGCCAAGGTGGTCTTTGGGAAAAACCACAGGGAGGAGGTCGCGGCAAAACGACAAAGGAAGAAATCGCGGCCTTAGAGGGAGGTCGCAACCCAAGGGGGTGGTTGTTGTAAAAAGGCCAAAAGAGCGAAGAGGTCCAATCGAGGGAAGGTCTGGACAGCCAAGATTAATCAAAGGAAGGTCCTGACGATCAGATCCACAAGGGAAGGGCCTGACGGTTAAGATCTCCAAAGGGGAGGTCCTAACGGTCAAGATCTAAACAAGGGAGATCCAACACGAGGGAGGTCGGAACCCTAGATCCAAATAATGGGAGGTTTGGACCCTCAGATCAAACGAAGAGAGGAGTTCCAAAAGAAGAAAAGAACTGGGCCGAAGGAGAGCTCGGAGCGAACAAGGGAAAGGAAGAACTCCAACAAACTTGAGAAGAAGAAGCCAAAACTGAGCTTGTTGCCTTTTCATTCTGAAAAATGATGTGCATCATGCATGCTTTTCCTATTTCATTTGTGAATTGGTATGTTATCTCATTTTCTGGGGATCATTGAACTATCTAATTGAACTTCAAGTAGTTGTCATTTAACTGCAAGATCAACTGTCTGATTGAACTTCATTGAACTGGCTGATTGAACTCCAGTAATAAAGAACCATATCTCAGTTTCATGCGTACTGTAGTTTTGATGTCTGTTATGCTTCATTATGTCATATCCCTGTATTTCTGATTGGTATGAGTCATTCATTGAGTTTGTCATGTTTATCATTGAACTTTCTATATATAGAATTCTAGTCACAGTCGACAAAAAGCTATATGATCATTCTTGCACACCACCAAAGGCCCTAATCTTCCTCCTGTTGCTACTTGCTAGTACCTATTGCCTTGGGTGAAACAAAGCTGTTTCTTTAGCATGAAATATGTGAAAAATGCCTTGAACACTACAGCCCGAGAAGGTCCAAGGCTCTAAGCATTTAGTTTGGTGCGTCATGCATATGCTCCTGCTGCATACATGCATGATGACTTCTATTATTGCTGATGATCTGATTCTGACATTGTAAAGTACTTATGTGTGATTATGAATGCTGGTGCACCAAGAAGTATTTGTTTCCTACATCTGTTTGATGTACCTTCCAATTTTTCTTTGATCAGGTTGATGCAGTGGTGTACCTTGTGGACGCCTACGACAAAGAGCGGTTTGCTGAATCTAAGAAGGAGCTCGATGCCCTCCTCTCGGACGATTCCCTGGCCAACGCCCCCTTCCTGATCCTGGGGAACAAAATTGACATCCCCTACGACGCGTCCGAGGAGGAGCTCCGCTACCACATGGGGCTGAGCAACTTCACGACCGGCAAGGGCAAGGTGAACCTCGGCGAGTCCAACGTGCGCCCCCTGGAGGTGTTCATGTGCAGCATCGTCCGCAAGATGGGCTATGGTGACGGGTTCAAGTGGTTGTCGCAGTACATCAAGTAGGGCGGTGTGTGGGATGGAAAAAAAGAAAAAGTTTTAAGCGGTCGTGATGATACTCCTGTTTTACCTTACCTTGCCACAAGAGAGTTAGGGAGCTAGCTAGCCATGGTTGTTCATGGTGCCAGTACATATGTGATGGAATGGAAGTAGTGGAAAAAGTCTGGAAATCTTGTGCTAGATTTTGTTCAGTTACAGTGTGATTTTAAAAAGGAACGTCCTTTAAACTTCATTGCTATAGCTCTTCAGTTCCCTCTTTTACCTGCATTGCTCCAGAAATTTCTGAAGGATGATCATAGAAGTCTGATGCATACAAAATCACTGTCATTTTCCTGAAAATTTGTTAGATGAACCTAATGATTTGGTGCGCTATGCTTTACTGCTGGTGCTGATCATCTCAGCTATGCGTTTTCTCATTGAATTTTTGCTCCCACAAATGAATAGGTATAATTCTTCTAACTAATTCTTCTACATTAAGATCGGGTATCACAACTAATCAAGTGGCATGATATCTTTCTAGATGATCAAGTGCCATCATTCAAGATGATGAACACACTACTTGTGAATTTTTGTGGTCTTTTGTTATGACTCATTTATCATTGCAATACTTGTACGTAATATCATTTAATTATCATTTGAACACTTATACGATATGAATGCGATATCTCCAGCTTCATCTACCACAGTATGAACAGTACAAAATTTGCTTATACACAGTTGTAATCCATCATGAAGTGTAAATGAAATGTAACCTGACATTGTGTATAGATACAACGTATATACATTCACATGGTCTAAACACATTTAGGGGAAAATTCTATAATTTGTGTACAAATACATGGGAAAAGGACACAAACACAATTGAATTAATACAACCAGGGGTAACATGGTCTATTTGCCTCTAATCCTCCCTCATATGGTTTTTGGAGCCAACCTACCAGCTAAACACTTTCAACAGACAGCTCCTGATTCTCAGAGAAGTGGATTCTCAGAGAATCAGGAGCAGAATCTGGAAAATGAGAATCTGGAGCTCTACCAAACAAGACCTAAGGCTTTGTTTGGTATAGCTTCTACTCCCACATTCTCAATCGATTTTTGTGGAGTCATATCAAACACCATGATTCTCAAAACCACTTGATTCTGATTCTCGCGAGGAGCTGTCTAAAAAGTGAACTAGCGACAAGAAGCAGCCTTTCCGTGGATTCTCATGGGAAGCCAACTTGGTAGAAGCAAAATACCCCTTGGAGTTGAGTCTATTTACCCGCAAATGCCATCCACTTACCCCTCCCACCCCCCACGCGAGAAGACCCTTGAGCGCATACCCCGTCGCGTTTCCTTCCTCGCGTCTCATCTTCTGCTCTCTCGCGACCGAGGCGATTTCGCCATCGGGCCACCAGTGCGCCGCCTTCGGCCCCCGAGGGCACCCCTGCCGGACCTCCACTGCGCCGCCGCTAGACCCGGAGTCTGGTACAACTCCTACTCCTAGCTTCTCATTTGAATCTCGTGGAGCAGTATCAAACACCCAGCTTCTCAAAACCACCCAATTCTGCTTTTCACGAGGAGCTGTCTCGAAAATAAATTAGCAACGAGGAGCAGCCTTCCTGCAATTCTTGTGGGAATCTAACCTTGCGGAAACGAAAATAACCCTTGAAGTTGGATGTTTTAACCCGCAAATGCCATCGAAGTACCCCACAGGAAAAACCACCACGCGACCCCAGCCCGTACCCCTTCGTCTTTCCCCTCACGTCCTCATCTCCTCCCACTGCTCTCGCGATAAGGCGATTTTCATCTTGAGCCTCTTGTGCACCGCCTCCGGCCCCGGAGTGCGCCGCCGCGAACACACGAGAGCTGCCCACCCCAGAAACCCTAGAGGTCGTCGGTCCCCGCCTACTTCGCCGCCGCCATTTCCCGAGTACCACCGGCCGGCTCCTATGAAGGTAAGGTTGTCATCCAGCCGTCCCCCGTGTCCTCCTTACTCCCTTTGTCTCCTTCCTCTTCGCCGACCGCCCTAGAGTGGATCGATTTGTTATTTTCGTTTGTTTGGAACGTGTAGACTCTTGTGTATATCTGTGAATTTATGAATGTAGTATGAAAAATGTGTATCTGTCAATATGTGAATGTGTACAAAAAATATCTGTGAATCTGTGATGGATCAGGGCTCTTATTTTCGTTTGTTTGGAATGTGTATATCTATGAATGTGTAGACCCTTTCTAAACATTGATTGTTGTTTATCTCTATTTGGGGTTGGCAGCTGGAGTGTGATGAACAAAGCGGTGATTTGTTTGGGTGCTTGATCTGGTGGGATGCGGTGATTTTTTTCGGGTATTTGATCTAGTAGTTGTTTCTATCATCATTGGAGATCAAGCTAACATGTTAGCAACATCCTGAACCTGAACTAGTGTAGTCTTGTTTAGTGCTTGATCTGGTGGGATGCGGTGATTTTTTTTTTCGGGTGCTTGTTTGGTTTCATGCATCCTGAACTAGTATAGTTTTGTTTGGTTTCATGCATCCTGAACACCATGTGTTATCAGAAGTATGCAAATTGTGTATGAAAATTGCAGGTGTTATCAGAAATACACATGCTAAAGTATGCAGGTGTTATCAGAACATATAATCAGTGCTCAGTGTGTCTAAACCCTAAACTCTAATGCTATGCAAATTGTGTGTTCTTCACTGTCAAAGATGGAGATTAATTGATGCAAAGTGTGGATTTTACTTCTTTTGGTTCCTATATTGTATTTGCAGAATTACTTGCTTTGAGGTGCCTATCTGTAGAACCAGTCACAGTATGTTGTTACTGGTTTAAACAGGGGAGTGGATTAGCAACTTATGCCCTAAAGCTACATGTTTGTCTAGATCAATTGAGTAACTTCGTTGTGTGCAGTTTTGATATCTACTTCAATATGCCATATCCCTGTATAAACTTTGTCTCAAGCTGAGAGCAAGCCTGGGGACTCTGTATTTCTGATGGGTATAAGTCATTCATTGAGTTTGTTATGCTGGTAATTGAACTTTCTATATATGAGTAGCAATAAAGAACCTGATAGAGGTTGGTTGGGAACTTCAGATGGTTACCATATCAGCGAGGCTTTCTTGGTTTTCTTTTATCTTTGCTCAGAGGTTTTCTTGGTTTGCTAGGATTTTTTTCTTTTATCTGGTGAACAGTGAACTTCAGTAATAAAGAACCTGATAGAGGTTTTCTTGGTTGGGAACTTCAGATGGTTGCCATATCAACGAAGGTTTGTATGCTTGTATGCCCATAGTTTTGTTTTGTTTCAGAATTTATAAAAGTTATGAGTAGTAGCTAGTTTTTGAACACTTGATAGTTCAAAAGTCTAGGTGTCCATATCTTCTTGTTGATGTAGCTTTGATAAAAAAAATTATGGGCCAAAAATACAGATGGCTGATAATGCTGAGTGGTTCGATCGGGATCATAATTATGTGCCCACAATACCATCGAGATATGCAAAATATGCCATTTCTCAGGATACAATGGACGCATCAATGTCGCAAACGAGTGCTACATCCATGAATAGTTCTCGTGATGACCTTGCAAGTGCAATTGCTCAATCAGGATGATGGACACACTACTTGTGATATTTTGTGGTCTTTTGTTATGAATCATTTATCATTTCAATACGTGTACGTAATAGCATTTAATCATCATTTAAACACTTATATGATATGAATGTAGTATCTCCAGCCCGTGACTGCATTGCATTATGAAAGTATTCACTTAAACATTGCATTATTTGTACACAATCAATGGTTGTGTGTCAATTCGTTATTTGTCAACAGTTGTAATTCATCATGAAGTGTAAATGCAATGTTACATGGCATTGTGTACAAATACAACGTATATACATTCATATGGTCTTAACAAATTGGGGCGGGGGGGGATCTATAATTTGTGTACAAATACATAGTAGTAAGACAAAAATACAATTGAAGTATTACAACCAAGGTTGACATGGTCTATTTGCATCTAATCCTCTCTTGTATGGTTTTTGGAGCCAACCTACCAGTCAAACCCTTCTTGAGATAGCTCCAAATTCTCAGAGAAGTGGATTCTCAGAGAATCAGAAGCAGAATCTAAAAAATAAGAATCTGGAGCTCTACCAAATAGGGTCTAAGTTTCAACCTCCTACTACAAACCAGATATTTGATCTTCTCAAGTATCAATATCGTTTATTTTATCCCCTAAGTCGGTTAAATGTAGTTTCGCTCCGAGGTGACACCAACATGAAAGCGGTTTTGACACGTAAGCAGTCCAGTCAGCAGTATAAACAAATAAATTAAAAATGATGGTGGGCCATATGTCATTATGAGAAATCACCTTCTCCCTCTTCTTTCTCTTTTCTCTCTCACCCCCAACATCCATGACCACCTTTCCCTAATATCTTCCTCTCTTCTCTCTCTCCCGACAACCATGACCGCCTCTCCTAACGGCCCTTGGGAGCTTGGCCCTCTTCCCCCAGATCTAGCCACACTCCCAAATGCGACAACACCAAGGAGCACCGGTTGCAGCGAAGCTACCCAAGTCGTGGTGGTGGTGACCTCTCCCGCGCTGTAATACTTCGATTTATTCTATGAAAGAAAGCGTTCAAAAGAGAAATTAGGAATAAGAAAAATGAGATTTCTGCAGTTTTTCGGCAACCTGGGCCTTAGGCCTTCGCCCAGGAGGCCCATGAGAGGCCGGCCACCAATAAAAGGAGGGGGGAAACCATAGCTGCTACAGTACTGCCGCCCTAGTACTGTAGCGCCGTACTGTAGCAATTCCCCCCTGCTGCTATGCCAAGAGGAGAAAGGGAGGAGAGGAAGGAAGAAGAAAGGAAAAGGGAGAGAGGAGAAGGAGAGAGGGGAGAAGAGAGGGAGGGGGAGAGATCGTGGCCTTGGTTCGTGATCCTCAGCGGTTCTTCAAGGGTTAGATCCGATTCCCTTTCGATTAGTTGATTAATTGATTATTTAGTGACGTCGGTATTAGATTGGTTTAGGACAGATTGGGTTGATCGACATTTTTTATAAGGTTAAGTGCAGAATCTGTCCTGGACGCCTCCTAGAGAATTGTAGGTGACGTCGATACCTTTCCTTAGAGTACTAGATCACATCATTTGGACGAATGTTTCAAAAGTTATGAATTTTGTAGCGCTACTGTTCTACAAATCTGTCGGTATCCTGACAGGTTTTAGTAATCTGACTTAAACGAATAGTTAAAGGAAAACTTAGAGGAGCTCACTATGACAAAAGATGTAGATAATCGGCTCAGATTTCCAGAAAGCTAAAGAACACTAAATTTGGATAATTGTACTGAAATATATGATAGTTTTAATATTACTGTCCAGAAACCCAACGTGAATTAGATGTTCTGTTAATTAGCTTGGTAGGGGTAGTAGATGGCAGAATATGGAAGGCTCACCAACTAGGTTTAGTTGTAGAATTTGATAAACTTTCCATAAAGTCCAAGAACACCCCATTTGGAGCTCTGTACTAAAAGATGTGAATTTTTTTATTATGACTGTCTACAGAGGGGACATATCGACATTTAGGAGTTGGAGTTGGGATTACGCTAGAGAGTATAGCAAGTTCATATGTACTTCTAGTTTTGTTATTAGTCCATTATTTCTGTCTTAGAGCATTTTCTAAACTAATTCAGGTGTGGGGTTGGTCCCAGGGGCAGCACCCTCTTCACGTTCTCTATTCTCGCATGGTTGAGGCAAGTACTCTAATTGATAGAATAATTATGAATGTTTGATAGTGAGTGCTATTATTTGATAAATATTAGCTATGCATGGTTGATAGTGTGATATGTATGATTAAAGATGGTGAATGCTTGATATATGATTAAGTGTTATTCATGTATGATGCTGTTGCTATACATGTTATTGAAAGATAGAGTAATTGTTCATGTGCACATTGAGAGCATACTTGAGGCTTGGTCACGTGGTGACCAAGTATGTATAATTGAGGTCCCCGTCATGTAGATGACGGGCTTGTGGTCCCCACACTCGTGGAGTGTGGGCATTGAGTTGAGGTCCCCGTCATGAAGATGATGGGCTGTGGTCCCTATACTTGTGGAGTATAGGCTCTTGGTCCCTGTGCTAGAGGGCACAGACAAGGGTATACATCGACGGTTGTATACCCCGCATTACCGGTAAAAATACGAAAAGAGAAAAAGGGAAAAAGATGCATTGCACATTTGCATTACATAAACATGTAATATGTTTTAGAGTAAAGCTTTGGAATTGGATGTTGATGCTATAATTGTGAGTTTAATGTTTTATTCTTGGTACTTGCTGAGTCTTTGAGCTCACTCTTGCTGCTGTTGTTGTGTTTTTAGGTACCCTTTGCAAGAACGACATGCATGGGAGGGAATAGACTTGAGTTGGATTCACACACTGCCAAATATTTTTAAAGTTGATTAAATTTTAGATCGTACCTTAATAAATGAGCAAACTGCTTAAGGATTGATTATGGTTATGCTTCATGCATCGGATTAATTGTAATAATGATGAGTAGCATATTTTGGATATATTTGAATATGCTTTAGTTGATTAGCATGTTTTGAATGCTTATTGATGATACTGGATGTTGGAATATTTAGTTATGTTTTATTTAACTGTTGGAACCTCCGGTATAGTTAGCTATACAAAAGAGGTTCTGCCGAAATTTAGTAAATTGTCTTAGTTTAAATTTGTTATAATGTTAATTTAGTAGCATTCCAGGCTCATGTTGGGATGGGGTGTTACAATTGGTATCTGAGCGGGCTTTAGGTCCGTGGTAATTGAATATTAAATTGACACACTGTGCACAGTAGGTGGGATTTGGGAAATCCATTGCATCCGCATTTCTAGTGGTATGTTTCATTATGTTGTACTGTATTGAATTGCTTCTGTACTATCGTCTTGTTGTTAATTTATGATATATTATGATATTCTATATCTATGAATTTATACTATGATTGTCATGAGATGATCCTGTATATTCATAATTGACTATATTGGTTATGCGTGATGGCAACGGGTGATGAGAAGTTGAGGTCGTGGTTGTTGCTTTGGGTTTTGCCAGGCTACACCATCGTTCGTGGTATGGGAATAGAGAAGTACTTACCCCGTTCAATAGTTATGTGTTGGGCATGAGTTCTTTAATGAAGATGTTGCCTTCCTTGAGCTTGTATTTGGTCTTCTGGTTGTAGTTTCTTGCCGTTGATGAACTTCCTTTGATTGGTGGTTATAATGAAGTGGGCAAGTTTCAATTGGTCTCTATTTGTTCTTTGAAACAAGTATTGTTTTTCCGACTAGTGTGATATTTCTGCTACTTGTGAACATTGTTGGTTTGTAAGATTGATCTTTTCACGAAAGCTTTGTTTTTATTCCCTATTGGAAATCGTAATGCATTTATTCGCTTGGTATTTGGGCAATGGAAGGTTTCTTTTGCAAGTTCGTATTATGTGAAAGCTTTGACCTTGCATATTTCTTTTGAATTAATACGAGGGTTGAAGTTTAATGCCTCTCTTTTATGAAAGAGTATGTTAAAACCCTTTAGTGATGTATTGTCATGCTAAACTAAGAGGTTTTAATTAAATGAATTAATTGGAACGATATGAGTTATCAGGTTGAGTTCTTAGCTTGTTGCAAACCAATGATTCTTAGCTAATATCTTTAGAAGTGAAGTTGATTAATTTCAAGTTGTCCTGTAGTAGTTTCTTGAAAAAAATGTTGAATAAGAATTTGTCTATACATGTTTGGAACTCATGGAGTTATTAGGGAGTGTAAAACAATAACGAACTTGTTTGATTATTTCAATTGTTTAAATTTCTAAACTTGTTGAATAAAGTGGATTATTGATCTTAAGTAATTAATCTAACCGTTTGTGACGGTTAATTACGGATGTGTTAGCCTATTGCCTTGGTAAATATTAATCTTGAATCTGTCTTCTGTTTAGATACATGATGAATTTGTTCAAATGCTAGATTCACCTGTTTTTGCCATGCTAACTTGTCGATATATGTATGAAGATATGGATGAAGGTTGTTGTATTGACTTGCGAAACCTTGTCTTATATATTCTATTGTTGAAGTTTAAAGATATTTCGTTCTAATTTCTGAACAAAAGGTAGAATGTTGAATCTCTACTCATATCTGTTTGTGTTTGCACATAGAGGTAGGACCATGAATGCTTCTATGATTATATAATCATCAATTGTTAGTAGTAATGGTTAGAGTGCTATTAGTGTGTGCTATATTGGCGTTGAGCGTCAGTAAGGGTAAATGAGCGAAATCTGATAAGTGATTTAAACTGGTGTGTTTTATGAGCTTGTCTTGTACCAGTATGATCTTGTTAAACGAGTTTTGTTTCAACATTGTGGTTTGCGCACTAGGTTTCTTTTCTAGAATGAGTTGTTATTACAATCTTATATGATGATGGAAATGTTAAGACACGATCTGTTGTGTTTCTTTTGGAAGATTTCTTGATATGTGACAGTAAGGTATATTGAATTTTACCAAGAATGTATGTTATAGATGTTAATAAAATGGTCAGTAATGTGAGGGTGATGTTGATTCTTTTACAGAGAAATAAAATTGATCGCCTTTCGTAATATCTCTTAAATGAAAATATTTCAAGTTTTGCATTCATGATCTTTTGGGGTTCAAGTTTTATGTGGTAATTGAAATTTGTCGAGTAAAGCAACGTGTTGCAAAATTCAATTGGTTCTTTAATGATTCAAGTGATTTGATCTTGAAGGCTCGTTTGTTTGAGTTGGCAAGAAAAGTTGTAATCAAAATAAAAATTGTTTTATTCTAAATGAAGGAGTGATGCAGAAGTACTTGTGGTGGGGGTGAAGTTTTGTAACTTGTATTTTTTTGAAGCATACTTAACCTTTCTGTTTTTGTCGTATAGAAACATCTAATGTTTCAATGGCAATGTTGTTCTTATCGGTTAAGGTTTGATATTCTCTTCATATGAGGCTTGTGTCCTCAAATGTGGTCTCTCCTTATGTTTTCAGAGTTCATTGCATAATAGATTATTTCCCTTGGTCCTGTGTTCACTGCGAGTGGTAAGTGTTTTACTAGTTGGTGAAAATGGTTTTCATTTAGCTCTTCTTTTGAGAAAGAATCAATCTATTTGTTTCACAGGGGTCTTTCGAAGTGTTTACTAGTTGTTGTTGTGAGACCTTGGGATGTAAGTTATTTGAGAAGCATTAGAGGATGAATTGGTTTCGTGTATGATTCTTGGAGAGAATCTTAGTTATACAGGATGTTTGTCTTTGAGACTAAACTAATTGCATTGTTGCAATTAATATAACCTATAGTAATTTGTGGTCCAAAGTCTCTCTGTTCACTTTGGATGAAACATTAGAATTATCAAAAGAATGGAAACCTTGATCAGTTTATTAGTGTATCGCAACTGGGTAGTTTGAACGGTTTTGAAGGTGAAATAAGACGGAGTATTGTAATGAAGGAAAGATTGGCGAAGAAATCTCGTCGTCAAAGGATTTAATGGGATGACATAGATTGTTGGATAATTGTTAGTTATGGCTTGGTTCAATGAGCAACTCTCTTGGAGTTAAATCCTTCAAAGGATAATTTGGTTAAGGATATATTTGTCTATTGATGTTAATGATCGAGTATGATTAGATTGTGAGAATTTTATTCATCGAATCTGAGGATTTCTCTAACTTTTACACCAGAAGTTCATTCTAGGAGTCTTGGGGGTTAAATTTGGGCTTTGCAATTTTTATGCTAGAACTTTGGTCGCCCAAAGATTGTGTGTAGAGAAAATAGAATACTGGTGTATTTTGAGCAGTGGAATGATCATTGATAGGACCCTTTTGATGTAGTACATGAGAATACGTGATGTGACTCATGATTTGGTTATTATTAAAAAGATTGAGGTGATATGATTGAATGTGAGATCTATTTTGAGATGTATTGGGAGTCATCTGTCAAAGTAATTCCGTCAGTAGAGGAGTTGGTAAGAATAAGTCTTGTGGAGTCAAGAGAGCCTCCCTATAAGCATGTGGTTGATGTATTCGCTTGAACTTGGCGTTGAGGTTGCTAATTTAAGAAAAAATGAGTTAGTGTTATGCGATGAATTCGAAATTCATAATTTGAGAGAAGTTCTATTCCTAAAAGAGAAATTGAGAAAAATGTGGCCTCGGGTAATGAAACGCTCCTTTGATTCTGGTTTGGGCTATGTGTTTATGACTGATGTCTTTGGCAATTTGAGTTGGTGCTGTACTGTCATGTATGGTTCTTTCCAGTTAGGACAAAATAAAAAAAGTACTTGATTTGGGCATCCGAGTTATTTCTCATTTGGCTTTCGTTTTGTTCGTTCGCAAATTGCCTAATTAGGAAGTGGAATGGTTTTCATGATGAATTGTCAATTTTGGATTTGATCTTTTTGGTGGAGAATTAGCATTGCGTGGCCCCCAAAGCCTTAGTGTATTCTACACTAGTCCCTGGAACAATAGCTAGTGTACACAGTAAACAAATATGGTAACATCCATAATTCATACAACTTTATTAATAAATATCAGATTTTATTACAAGAATGGCTTACCGGCTAACAATAAAATAATACATCGGAAGACGAAGAAGAAGTAGTAGAGCCCAGCAAATCTGCTATAGGCAATCGACTACGGTAGCAGCCCAGTCGTCGGGATCCTCAGCAGTTGTGAAGTCCTTCTCCTCTGAACAATATTTTATTAAGCAAGGGTGAGTACGAAAATGTACTTTGCAAGTTACACCCATAACAGAGTTAATGTATGCATGGATATTATCAAAGGAAGACTTATAGGGTTCTCTATGCAAAAGCAATATTTGATATTTTAAATACAATAGCTAAGTTCGAAAGCTCAAGTTTTACGATATCTAAAAATTGAGTTTTAACTAAAATAATAAAGCTTAGTGTAGGCACCAACCTAACACTAACTTAACATGGGCACCAACCTAGGGCTTCAACCCACAATTTTTCTCATGGATACCCATCCATGTCATGAACTGTTTTACAAAACATTTTAAAAATAAAATCAAAGTCTAATCCGCTTAAGGCTTTGCTCAGCATATCCATGACCGTGGACACGTCTATTCGAATAGTTTGACACTCTGTAGAAGTTGTATAACTTTACCCACAAGAGATAATAGACTTATAATGTCCGCTTCACACAC
Source organism: Phyllostachys edulis (assembly GCA_036346405.1). Taxonomy (NCBI): domain Eukaryota; kingdom Viridiplantae; phylum Streptophyta; class Magnoliopsida; order Poales; family Poaceae; genus Phyllostachys; species Phyllostachys edulis. The sequence continues at coordinate 19,161,031 of CM070567.1, forward strand.
TTTCGTAGATGTGCGACTAAGTGATCATCACAAGGGCTTTACATTGTGACATCCCAAAGTAGTCATGCCCGCTAAGATTTTACTTCCTTTGGATTAAACCATCCGCCGGAAGCCCCCTCTTACGCCATGTGGGAATAAATAAAAAGTAGGCCATTATAACACCTACACATCAACATGATATAACTAAAAGTGGAACTTTGTAAATTAATTAGCTCGGTTTGTCCCATACCAGACTTGTGGTAGTACACAATAGCTTAACAATCCGCGGCTCGCAGACCGGTCCTTAATTGACTAGGCAACTTCTAAAATAACCCCTGGGCCTCAACCATTCACTAAATTGAGCCCGTGCATAAACCTGCACCCACCAACTATCCATTTCGCCCAAATCCAAACTAATTTTTATTTTAATTTCAAATCATTTGTAAATTTCTATAGCACACCAATGTCATAAACGAAATTTTAAACCATATTTGATTTTTCCCAAAATATTCTAGTTCATGATATTATTACATTTTCATATAAGATGTCAAGGTATGTTTGATTCAATATCAAAATTGGCTATACAATAGAATTGGGAATAACTATAAATTTAAAACAGAATTTAAATTAACTTGAATATAAATATGCATGCAATAATAATTTAAAATAGAATTTAAACAATTTACAATATTGGGATTAAATATGATCAAAGATATAGCTTGTCATGCTCAATTAATTGTTGTTCTGAAATGGCGTTGAAATCTCACTCTCCGAAGTCGTCGAAATCTATATGCGAAAACAAGCCAAATTCAAATAAACTTAAAAATTAAATAATTTAGGTTTTGGGAGATATATATTGAATTTATATTAATTTAGAAATTAGAATCACTTATATCAGAGCTCAAACGAAGGAGGACGAGCTCTCGGAAGATTAAATTTCACATGAAACGATCGAAATGGATTTTCATAATTTTGTGAAATTATTTTTCTAATGGAAAAACAATTTATTGCGTAATGATGATGTCAGCGAGGGGATAATTGAATTTTGGCCAAATTGCTTTTCTAAAGAAAAATAGAATGAGCCAATGATAGGTGGGTCCCATGTCAGTGGACTAGGTCCATGGTGGACTGGGTGCATTGCATAGTGCTAGCCACACAAGCATGACACACATGCAATGTCGGGGCAGCCACGTGGGTGATGGTGGTGAGGTGGCGCACGCGTGGCGTGCCACGTGGCGGATGGTGGCAGTGGCGCACGAGTACCGGTGGTCGCCGGCGAACGGCGGCGAGGGCATAAACGGAGAGAGGAGGAGATGGGGATAGCAGTGCTCACCTCAGCAGAGGTGGGACGTGCAAGGATGGCCGACGGTGAGGAGATTGGCAGCGGCACAATTGGGCTCACGGCGGCGCGGCGGTTCCGGCAATGCTCAAGCGAAGATAGCGCAAGCACGGCGTAGAACACGTTGAGGCGAAGCTGAAGGTGAAGACGACGTGGGCGGAGCTCCTTCGACGGTGGCGCAATCGGCGGCAGCGGAAGGTCATTCGGCCGGCGATGGGGAAACTCTGATTACGACGAGGAGGGAGGGAGAGAGAAGATGAGAGTTTGGGGGATGGATGAGTGCAGGAAGAGGCACATGGTGCTCCCTTTTATAGGAGCAGGGGAGGAGACCGAGCGCGCGAGATTTGCAGCAGCGGGTGTGTATTCCGGTGAAACCGAGTGAGAAAGGGGGAGGAAAGGTCCGAAATGGGTGCGGCGGTGGTTGAGGAAGATGATGTGTATGGGAAAATGGGGGAAGAAACGCGGCCGGGTGGAGCTTCGCAAAGGCGCGACAATGGTGGTAGGCTCGTGCGAGAGGAAGAAGAAAGAAAAAAAGAAGGGGGCATGAGGCTCGCGGGTGGGCCCGTGTTGTAAGAGAGAGAGGAAACCGGGTTGGTTGGGGGAGGATTGGGCCGGGCGCGTGGGCCGCAGGAGTGGGCCGTGCGGGAAAAAGAAAAGAGAAGCGAACCAGGCTGAAAAAAAGGTGAAACGGGCCGAGAGAAAAGGGTTCGGCCTGAGAGAGAATTTCTGGATTTTAATTGATTTCCGAATTTTAGAAATAGCAAGAAATAAAAAGGGGCTTTTAGCAAACAGGAAATAAAGTCCAAAAATTCTAGAAACATTCACATAAATTCCTTGAATTATTTTGAACTTATTAAAATTATTTCCAACTTAGGCTTTTAATTTTTCACATAAATTATTTTAATTTTTGGAAAATAGGAAAAACCTTTTGAAATCCAAAAATTGCAAGAAATTAATTAAAATTTTATTTTTAACCTTAAGTCCAAGAAAAATCCAGAAAACTCAATAAATTTTATTTTTGACTTCAAAATCTAGGAAATTAAATTATTAATTTAATTTAAAAACCAAGAAAACTCTTTTGAATTTCAAAAATCTAATAAAATAATAACTTTATTAATTTTATTTTTGGTAACAGAACTTTGGGATGTTACATGCACAACCCCATCGAGGTTGTGCCACGACAAATTGTCTCATGTGACAAATGATTGGGCGACAGGCGGCACTTGGGGATGACGGTGGGGGAGCAGATGGCACTTGGGGGCGATGGTGGCTCGGGAGGGGGAAGAAGAAAATAAATGAGGAAGAAGGAAAAGAAAGAGGAGAAGAAATAAAAAGAAAAAAAATGGAGAAATTATTTATTGACTCAGCTGTACATGTGCACATGACAGGAACGCCATGGCAACGAAACTTGTCTACGTAGATGCCACATCAACAAAAACCGGAGTGGTTTTTGTCTCAGGGGTTAAAGTGAACGATATTAATAGTTGAAGGGTGTCCAATATCTGGTTTTGCAGTTCAAAGTTGAAATTTAGACTTTCGCAAGAGTATAGAGGTCAAATGGATTTTATCCTTTGGTTTTGGTTTGGGTTTGGGTTTAGGACAACCTACGAGGATAAACACTGCCATGGACGGTGTGGATGAATCGTCTATGCGTCCTTCCTCTCTCTTTTTTGCGGGGAACCTTATGCGTCGTTATCCCCTCCAACGTCCCTTTCTTTTCCTCTCCATATACACCCACATGGTTATCTTTGTGATCTAATTTACTTACTAATGTAGACACAATACCATGGGTTTTGAGCGATACCCAAGGAAGCAGTGGTGGCACAACTCTAATGGTGCAGTGTTGACCTTGGCTGTGGCGGCCATGTGATTCAGAGACAAGCAATGGCAGAATTCGACGGTGGTAGCGGGCTGACGATGAAGGAGGCGGCGACGTGATCTGACGATGAGAGGCATCGTGCGGCCTGCCTTCGACTTGATGGTGGTTGCCTACTGTGACTCAATGGGATGGTGGTGGTGGCAACTTGATGGTCAATTCGGACTAACGACGACATCATGTGTAGTGATTCTATCTCTGTCTTTCCCTCTCTCGCGCGCTCGTTTGTGTGGGAAGTTTTCTATCCAGTCCAACAGGATGTTTTTCCTATGAAATTGCTCTACGAATAGCCATCCTATTCCCTATTATTTTGTGGGTGATGAGCATTAATATTGTTGAATTCATTCGAGATTTTCCTACAAACCAAAGGGATGAACAATAGCCATTCCAAATGGGATCCTATTCCCTATTATTTTCCTACGATAATCCTTGATTGCAGAAAGGGCCCTTAGCATGATCACCTCATTAAAATTTGTGACTCTACATGAGAGCCTCTTATATTTTGACTGAAGAGACATGATTCATTGATCTTATTGCTCTTTTCCATGTCACTGTGGAGTGGTTTAGTGCAGGGGACCTGGTGTGCTCACAGGCACAACAAGTGCTCTTAAAACACAACTGTCATTCCTAAGTCGTAACCGCCTGGTTCGAAGCATGATATCGCAGTGGTGGTGCACAGAGAATGGGTTCACTGTGCCAGCATCTAAGGAACCAAGAAGAAGATCATGTTACCAACAGCGAGCAAGAAAAAAAATTCGATGAAGCGTTCAACAGAATCACTTCCTCATCGAACAATGCTGAATGGAAACAAGGATGTTCGGCTCCTTACTAAGCGTAATAGCAAATTCAGAGCTTTCTTAGGGGAGAGGCCAGCTTCCATTTTTTTGTTACAAAAAACACACTGCAAACTACAAAATGAATCCACAAGGACCACAGGTACAGGAGGACATGGAGACTAATAATTCTCAATTGGGTAAATTTCCCGTGACCCCAGGTTTTAGAGCAATGGTAAAGCAAAACTGCGGGTATTACGGGCCTGTTTGGATTGGAACCTAAATGAATCTTACCAAATTTTGGTAATACCCATAAAATTTGGCTAGTATTTGGATTGGTTCCAATATGTGGCATGCCCTAGAAAAATTTGGCTACACCAAATATTGGTAATGCCCATGAAATTTGACTACAATTTGGCTTGTTGCCAAATTTTGGTACTACCAACGAAAATTTGGTAAAACCAATTTTTTCTTCACAATTCTTAGGCAAAGTTTGGGTGGCCAAAAAGCTAACCAAATAATTGGTAGGGCAACTAGCCCATGAGTTTGCTAGGTGGCATCATTTCGTTGGATGTGAATAGGGACATATTAGTCAATGTCGGTATTGCCCGTGGGTCCCACATGACATCAATTTTCTTTTACTCCAAAATATGTCAACTTGGGTCTTGTTTTGTTGATAAAATGACGAGGAACACAACGGTTCAAACAGATCGCAAATCGGATACTCGGTTTACGAAATATGATCATTTCATATAGATAAATCAATCTAACCACGCAATTAATATCAATCTTACCAAATTTTGGTAATACCAAAATCTGGGCAATGCCAAACCAAACACTAGCCAACTAATTTTTTTGCCTATATATTGGCATTGCCCAGATATTGGTGTCAAACCAAACACTGGCCAACTACTTTTTTTGCCCATATTTTGGCATTGCCCAGATTTTGGTATTACCAAAATTTGGTTTGGCTCACTAGGGCATCAATCCAAACAGCCCCTACATTTTTTTTTGAGGAACCACGTATTCTTGACCAAAAAGTTAAAAAATCAATCTTGCACTCCAACAGGATATGACAGGTGGGATCTAACTGTCAGTCAGAGACTAACAACTATGGTTACCTGCCAGCCCCTTCTTCTCCCCCCCTCTCTCTCTCTTCTTTACTATCCCCCACCCTCTCTCCCACAACAACTAGTTCAGCGCACGGTGACAGCAGCGATCAGCAAAGGCGGAGGCGGGGCCCAAAAGGAGGGTGCAGGCTGACAAGTGAGCCTTGCTCGTAAGTCTGATAGGTAAGTGTAAGATCGAGGAGGCCGACTAGAGGAGGGGTGAATAGTCTTTTCTAAAAATCTCTAAAGCTAAAACCGATTTCTAATACGAAAGCGAAAGTCAATTCGGTTTTGCACAATTAAAACCTAAATATTATAGTTTCCCTTAAGTGCACCAACAACCTTAATCTAAGTCAAGGTTTGCAATCCTAATTTGACATGCAATTAATTTAATTCTAGGAATGTAAATTGCACAAAGTAAATCACAAGAGAGCAAACCATAATGACACAAGGATATTTTACCATGGTGTTCGGTGAATTGTCGGTCTCCCCTAATCCACGTTGAGGTAAGCTCAAACGAATTGGACCAGCTCCACGAATTAAGCCAACATCTCCGAGGTAAGTCCAAACGAATTGGACCGGTTCACAACTTGAACGAACACCTCGATCCACTCGGGGTTGCTCTTCCTCCAATCCGGAAATGGTGAGCACCAAACCACTCACAACATGTCGGGTCTTCTCACAAGCTTCTTGAGAAGATCACCGGACCACGATGCCTCCACGCCGTCTAGGTGTCGGCAAACACCAAGAGTAATAAACCACAGCCCTTGCTTGAAGGTTATCAAGTGCCAAAGAGATCAACAAATGATGCAAATGCACTTCAATGCTCTTAACTACCTCAAAATATGAAATATGAGTAAATGAGTAGTAGAGAGTGCACCAATGGCTCTAATGTATTCAATGAGGTTAGGGCTCAAGAGTTTGGTGCTGGTGAGGGGGTATTTATAGCCTCTAACCACAAATTCGACCGTATGGGGCAAGATCCCCAAAAATTCAGTAGGTACTACCACACCTAGGGTTCAACAGTAATATGTTGTTCATTTAATACTTTTGAACTAGCCGTTACGGTCTGGTGCGGTACTACTGCACCCACATCGTCCGGTACTACCGCTAGATGGTGGTACCGCTTGGCTCAACCGGTACTACCAATTTCTAGAGGAGTAAACACTTTCAAAAACATGCTCTCTGAAAATAACGTACCGCCAACTAGAAATTAGACCTACCACACTGCGGTAGTACCGCAGCTATACTTGCAGTCATACCAGTTTTTCTGACAACTATTTTTTAGATGCAGTTCAAGATGCATGCATGTCTTAGTTGATCAAGATGGCACAAAATAAGTCCTCAGGCTACTAGCCATGATCCCTCTTTATAGTACGACATCTAGTCTATTAATCCGGTCTTTCCACCAATCACCAAGATCGGTAAAAACTATAAAAGGGTCCTTGGGCTACAAAATACCTTTGTTTTGAGCCATATCGATCTTTTGTCATCTTTGCATGTCTTTTCCATGTCGTCATCTAAAATTCGGGACTAAACATTTAAAACATCTTAACACACATGTTGATCACATAACACATTTGATCAAATCAAGAAGCACAACTCCAAGTTCTTAACTTGAATATCATCAACACATGATGATCTTCTTCACTTCGGAATCTTGCCTTGAATATCATCAACATATGATGATTTTTTTTACTTTGAGATCTTGTCTTGATGCTCATCAATACATGATGACATCCTTCATTCTGGATCTTGACTTGCCACGATGCCACCTAAAGTCTTTATCATCATGGAACTCAATATGTTTCACCAATTTATGAAAAATGTTAGTCCACATGACGATTGTCATTAATTACCAAAATACTCCATTAACTCATAATAGCAGGTCTAGATTCTTCAGTAAGCCCTACTTGTTAATCATGTCCCGCTGGATGAAACGAAAGTGTTAAAAAACTAGGGTTTTTTGAAACTTTTTTTACCTAAAAACATGTGATTCCTTGTTTTTTTTTTTTGGTAAAATATGGGTTTTGTGTTACCTTTGCCCCCAAAACTTGTGGTTCTGTGAAATTTGTTCTTATCAATTTGTTCTTATCAATTTCTTCAATCTGCGATAGCAATAAGAAGATTATTGGAGATAAAACAAAAGCAATCCTAGATCCCATTTCTCTTACGGGCAATAAAGCCGAGATATATACGGATAGAGATGGCAACGAGGGTATTCCCTATGGGAAGGCTCCTCCTATCTCCATCCCCACCGGGGGATTGGCGAGGTACGGGGTCTCAATAAGAACCTAAATTCAAATGGTATTGAGGTAATTTCATAAATTTATTATGTGTTTATGTAGAAATATGTAAATTTATCAACATATGAAATGATATATTGATACTAAATGGATAATATATTATAGATATATTATGCCAAAGATAGTATACCTATGTTTTAGACATGTAGATGTATTAATCTATATGTATATGAGTGTGCATTGAGGTATAGCAAGGGCGGGGAAGGCATTCCCATATAAGGTAGCGGGGACAAAATTTCTCCCATACGACCATAACCATCTCTTAAAACGAGAATTCCCTACGGGTTGCCGAAGAGCGGGGCCATTGCCATCCACATATATGGAGCCGCAGCAACTCTGCAGATGCCATATTCTGCCGCTCAGCTCTTGATTCCGACAAGGAGAAGACTGGCTGAGCTAAAGGGCAATGTGACCTTTGAGAGCATGTACAATTCTCCACCGTGGCTGGATGCCCCAAGTTCCACATCAGCGCAGGAGTGCCAAGTCAGTGTGCGTGGTGGTTCCGCAGAGCGTCAGAGTAGCTTGCAGAAGAGGCTGCTGCTTTGCTGACAAAAGTGCAGAGGCAGAGCTCGAGGCTGTGCGTTGTGGTGAGGCAACACCCGCTAGTTAATGGACCATGTGGTCCCAGGACGAAAAGTGTGGCTAGTTATCACGATATTTTTTTTAAAAGGAATAAGTTCATAATACATTCTTGAATTTTGCGGAGAGTCCAAAATCTCCTAGAACTCCAAAACCGTTTAGTTTGCACCATTGAAATGCTAATACTATCCCACGTAACCCCCTCGGAGTGAAACCACCCGGTTTCTCCCTACGTGGCATCCACGCATGCCAAGCTGACGCTGATTGGGGAAAGCGACATCCAGCTCAAGCTATCACCCTACCATACCTATACCAGAGAGAGGGGGAGGGGGTAGATTTGCAATAATTTATGATTTGCCCCGCCCAATAAATTTGTTCTAAACTACTTACAATACAGTAGTTGACTCCTATACAGGCATACCACAACATATATTAACCAATGAAATGGCAACACTCTCATACCAAAAACAAGAAAATTCACCGCTTCGATGAGCTTCTCGGCGCCGGACTCTGGTAGTGACCATGCTCTTAAGGTCGAGGTTGTGCGAGGCCGTGTTAGGCGTGATCTCGAACTCGCGCATCTGCTTTCGGCGAGATCAAGCATCTCGTCTTGGCAGGCCCCCACCATGAGGTTGGCGCGAGGTAGTGGTTTAAGAGGTCGACGTCGGGCGGTTGGGCTTGCCTGCTCGATGTCGGCGATCGCACCTGAAACTCGAAGAGCTACTTCATGTCCCACAACAATGCCCGCCATCCACTCCATGAAGGTTTCCTTGAGCTCCGTGGCATCGAGGGTGGCGGAGAAGGCGCCATCTTGGTGGTGTGCCTTGAAAGGGCCGACGGTGACTGCAGCAGGGAGGAGGAGGAGGCGGGTTCGATCGGAGGTTGCACCCGTTCTCTCCGTAGAAGAGCTCACCGAGCTAGGGTTGAGGCGGCGGAGGAGGAGGTTGGAGGCGGTGGTTGGGAGTGAGGAGAGCTCGGGTTGCTGTAGGAGCGCGCGAGAGGAGGAGGGGGATGGACGTCGTGGGCTTGCGATGGCAACGGAGGAGCGAGGTGGCGGTCGCCGCCGTAGCCATGGTGGCGGCGCAAGAGGAGGTTTGGGTTAGGGTTTTTGTGGGGTGGGAGGAGTAGCGGAGTGGCAAAGATGGCGGCTGAGATCAAATGGGCGGGGGAGATGGAATGGAAAAGAGGAGTGGAGCGGAGCGCTCGTGCGGTCGTGCCCAGCGTGGGAGGGTGGTTTCGTAATTTCGCCCTATGGTAAACCGCGCGAGCGTGGCATGCGTAAATGCCACGTCAGGGAGAAACCGGGTGGTTTCGGGCCAAGGGTGTCGGGTGAGATGGTATTTGCAGTTCGAATGTGCAAACCAAACGATTTTGGAGTTCTGGGGAGACCTATCACCCATGGAACAAGGTAACGCCAATTCAGCTTCCTGTCACCAATTCAATCGGCGACAGGGACTAAATCCTTAAATTGCTCTTATCTAGAGAAGACATATGGCATTGAAGAAGTCTCTGTTGCCAATTCAATCGACGACAGATTTATTTCCGTAGTTCTTTTTAAAAAATGTATTATTAAAAAAAAACTCGTTATCCCGAGCCAGCGAAATCCCCACCAGGCGCCTACACATGCAGCGAAATCTCCGTCTAGCTCCTCTCGCGCTCAAGTCCCAGGATTGATCTTCTGGTACGTACATGGCAGCATCATAGCTAAGGAAGATGCAGCGTCAGCAAAATTCCCAACCTTTGACGAATGCTGTACTTTTTCTTCAAGCAACCATAGGGACACAGTATACTACAGTACTATTTTCTTCAAACCATACAATGCAACACTTTGTTACCTTCTGTGCTTTTTTGAGCTCACTACTATCAGCCATGGTTTCGACGACATACCATGCATGCGCGTGCAAAGCGCAAACAATGGCAACACAGGGCAACCGGCGAATTCACGTATCATTCATGTAACCAACGAGCACATGACGGCACCAGCTAACCCCCAGCTCATGCACAATCCGTTACTACCACTACGAGATTCCTACCAGAGCACAATACAAACAGCAGCATTTTTAACCCAGCAAGCAACATAGCAACTGGGGCAGGCTATGCATATATGATGCTAGGCGCGGCACAGAGACTCCTGTCAAGTCAAAACCATATTAAAAACTGCATAACGATTAAACAGCTCCAAACATAGTTAAGTATAGGCTAACAACGCGAGATAAAGCAATAAACATCCTGCCTAGAGGAAAAACCCATGACAAGAGCTATAAGGCCTCTCAGCTAAGTACTCAAGACACCATCACACCAACATTCTTATGACGATTATATTAGAGATATATTAGGTGATGGCTACAAGTTCCTTCTCACTCCTCATCCTCGTCACCACCACCATCGCCACCGCCGCTCGCTTTCTTCAGGTTCTTTCTCTTCACTCTTCCTGGGGGGCCTCCACCGAATGGACTTGTCAGTGAAAAGTCGATGTGCTTCTCAGACTCGACCCTCACCATGAACGACGGGACGTTGACAATTTGCCTGCCAACCCTGCAACGTGGTTTAAAAAAAATCATCAGTCATTCACATTTACAATGTCAATAAAAGCTACAACCATAACTGCACAGAACTATGTTCTCATTGCTGTATGCCTGTATCACATCAGAATTCAGACTAACTAAACTGTGTTCTCATTGCTGTATCACATCAGATTCAGACTAACTAAAATCAATGGAAAATACAAAGTGTGGTCATCTATCCAATATTAAGATGGCACACAAATAATAATATCCATGAAAAGAGAATTAATAAAATACTGAAGTACAATAAGTGAAAATTACAGTGTATTCAAATATTTGAAGAAAGACGTGTGGGCAACCAACAAAAATCATCTTCAGACAATTTTGACATGCATGTAATCATTGTCTGGCCCATTAATGTTTTATAACTCAGCACACAGATTTTACGTTTCAGCAAATCACCAAACCACAGAAATGCTACCTATTTGGATGTTAACCATTTGCCACAAAAAAGGACAGCTACAAAACCATCCAAACATGGAACTAATTGCATCAAAAGTACTTTTTCTTCCGAATTCTAGACAAGGAAAATTAAGGGCTTCAGAGAAAATTTATCACATCAAATAGTTTTCAGCAGACCGTCATGAAATGATTTATATATTCTCATCATCAGGGCCCATCAGTTAGCCAATATGAAACAGCTAAAACATTCTATTGAGGTTTTCAGATCAATGTGTGAATATAGAGCTAATTACGACGACCTTGGAAGCATAAGCGCAAAAACAATTTGTTACAAGGAACCACAGAAGCATACCTTATGTGACGCTGCCTGATCAAGACACGAGCATGGTGGATGGACTTCGCCATGCCAGCCTTGAAGACAAGAGTCTGAAGGCGCCTTGCAAGGAAGTTCTCAGCAGTAAGGGCAAGGACGTAATCAAGCTTGTTCTGACCCTCGGCGAGAAGCCCATAGCGGTTCATGCGGCGGAGCAGCGCCTCACCCTCAAAGATGCGGCGGGGGTTCTTCTCATCCAGTGTGAGCAAGTGCCTTGCAGCATTACGGATCCTGCTCAATGCATACTGAACCCTCCACAGCTCACGCTTGCACCTCAGTCCATACTCACCCACCAGCTTCAGTTCTGCATCAAGACGCTCCTTCTCATAAGGACGACGTGGTTTCTTGAAAGTCTTACCATCTGCAAGAAAGGCATATTAGTGCAATACGAGATATGATACACATTTAGGACTCCAGAGCTCTCAATACTAACACAATACCCAAAGTTGCGCAATTAACAAGTTCCATGGAGTTAGCGAAATACTCAATTTTGGCATACACATCTACCAGTAGCATCCTACTCATTATGCAGCATTTGAGCACCAACATCATCATTTCCCTAACTATCCTAGTACCATATTATACACCAACTGTAAGCTCCCAAATGAAGAAAAATGCATATAGAAAATCAACTAGACGAACCTTCAAAGGCAAACCAGGGCTAGCCAGATCTGCTGATGTTGCATTGGAAGCAAACAATATTTACTGTAAAACTTTTGCGCATATAGGTAACTAGAGAACCCTCGGTGAGCAATAGCACTACATTTCAGTTGGCCCTAAGGCCAAATTCAACAGCAGTAACCTGATGGATTGCATGCAAATTTCCATCTCAAATGAAAACTAGTTTCTAAAGCCAATGGGACTCTACTGACGGAGGCTATTTCAAGAACTAGCAGCTACCACACGATCAATGTTAGAAACGAAGACATACACTTCAAACCGGGGTCAAATAACACTCTCCATGAATTATATCTAGAACATCCGCACACCTTAAATCCAGACACTCGGAACAAAAGATAGGCTAAAACCTTACACAAACAGACTCCATATCCCTCTACGGCACCGCGCTGATCCAGATATTTTCACTCCCTAATCAACACCTCACAACCACGCCATTGGCAAGCCGTCGTAGCAAGCAGCAAAGAACTAACCAAGAGAAACCTCGCGGCACTAAGCCTACGCACGCACGCACCCCACCCGATCCCATCAGATCGCGGCGCGCGCGACAAAACCAAACCAAGAGCTGGATAAACTGTAACACGGAGCACACGAGGAGAGGGGAAGGATCGTAGCTTGGTCTTACAGTTGCGGTAGAAGTTGACGTGCACCATGGCTGGAGCTCTCCCTCTCCCTCGCGCCGCCGCCGCCGCCTCTGTGAAGTCGCTGGAAGGGAGGGGTGTGAGAAGAGAAGGAGAGGCCTTTTATACGAGGTAACAAAACCCTATTGCGCCGTGGGCTGGGGTGTTATTGGGTATGGGCCGTATGGTTGGGCCCGTTAGTGTAGCGACGGGAGTGGATAAGGCCGGTGATGCTGCTGCTTCTCTCTCGCTGAACGTTTGATTTAGAGCATGTACACACCTGTAAGAATTGGGACGTACGACACACGAGATAATGTGAACTATAGTCTCTCGTGCAGCATGGATTCGATTATAACACGGGAAATAAAACATACTGTATATGAAGTAGCTGTCTATATAGATATATAGAAAGATAACTTATTGTATAAATTGTCTTTAACGCTGTCTATAAATGATATGAAGAAGTACTACATAGACAATGGTTATATGTACCATTGTACATGTCCTTAGTCGGCCGCCTGTCTGATCCTAAGTTCTAACCGCACAAGGATCCATTCATGTGTTCGGCTAATTTTTTAAAAAAAGTTTAGTAAACCTATATTAAACCTATATGATCGTTACATCTTTCACCCTAGCCACACACAATCTCGTTCCATCGGGTAAGGTTGCCAGAATCATGATCTTGAATCAGATTAGAGGTTGTTCAGTAGGATCGTGAATCGTAGGATCGACGTAGAATCTAAGATCCTATTTGATTATACCAAACACACATTTTTTTTAAAAAAAAATCTATCTTATATTTTAACACTTCTACATTTTTAAAACTATACTTTTAGAACTTTTGTTTACCAAAATGTAGTGCAAAGGAAATACCATGCATTATTTATGCAAATTATAATGGACGTGAAGAAATTAAAATTAAAATTTTACAATGAAAAGGGTTTATGCAAATAATTATTTATAATAAATCAATTGAATCGGTAGAAAATTTTGATCACGATTCTATAAATTTTTTGTTAGAATCATAATAATATTAAGATTATACTAAATTAAGACTCTGTCATATGATCCGATCGGTCTAGTAAATTTGGATCATAGAAATGTAAGATTGTATGTCTAAAATCAAGATTATGATAACCTTACAACGGGTACATCCAGGATCCAGCTAAATAACCCACTTGCATCATTCCATACCGCCCATACTGGGCGATCCTATTTGAGTTGTACCATCCCATCCATCTACAACTTCATCGCAAACCAAGTACTAATCCATTAGATTGCATGTATTAAGACGAATGAAGAATCGAAGAATCTCCATCTTTAATTGAATTCCATAAAAACAAAGGGGGCTACAGCCTGAAGAAGTGAAGAGTAAATTTGCTAGACGAGAGGCCGCAGGACGCACGGCTCGTCGGCGCAGACGTACGATGTGTCGCGGACAAGGCACTGAGCAACGGAGTGTCGATGTGAATCACTCAACTGCGTGTAGGCGAGGAGAACTGGGCGGTATGGGCCAGGACTTATGTGCTGAACCCTGTTAGGAGTAGCCTAATACATTGTAATGTGGGTCCCAGTGGTAAGTGCATGAGTGTGGGAGGTAGCGCACTATACGTACGGATGCTTATCCCCGTTGACGGTAAGAAATGAAATACTCCCTTCATTTTTAAATACATAACGTTTGACTAAGCGTGTAGTTAAATTTATCTAATTTTGACTAATAATATATAAAAAAACTATTTAGATTGATCATAAGTAAATAGTATCATTAGATTTGTCATGATAAATATTTTCAAAATATAATAATTTTGTAATTTTTTACTAACAAAATTATATGAAAAGTAATGGTCAAAGTTATATAAGTTTGACTGTACGCTTGGTCAAATGTCATGTATTAAAAAATGGAGGGAGTATTATGATATTATCCCGAAACATATCTCTCCTTCCTCTTGTTACTGTGTTCTTCCTCCCTGAGTCATTTGATTTCTTCTAGCTCTCGATCCAATCCAGTGTATTCGTTGGAACTTATGAAAGATCATGACAATATGATATCAGAGCACTCGATTCGAGTAGAGCTGAAGCAGGCGGGCACGTTGTGTGAGAGGGTGTTGGCCCAACTGAACAGCCTCAAGTCTTTTGCGGTGGCAGTCGCCACCGAGGAGCTTGATGACGACAGCGACGCCATCGCCACCTCTCTATCACCACCACCTCAACACTACCACACCCACCAAGTATTCGGCTCGGGCCTCGGACCCAACGCCAGCGACACCCATGACGCAGCCACATCCCATGCGACGAGGGCTATGTCCATGATCGTCTCTGCACCTACAGGCCTCTCGACGGTCCCCTCGTGAAGGCCATCAACACCCATCAAGCTAGACATTGTGGTGCACGCCAAGTGTTCGATGGAATGCTACAGTGAGGACGACATCAAATTGCTGCTGCCAGTAGTCGTTTTAATGCTCGCTCCTATCCAAGTATGGCTCCCTCAGTCCATCAAGCCAGAGCTATCCACCAATGGCATGCTTGGCGTCGTTCCCGGGGACCTTGTGTGGGGACTCGGATTTGCATCCATAACCCTCTGTGTATTCTGAGCTAGTCCTATAATCAGTAGCTAGCTCACACGGTACATTTATCAACGAATATCATATCTATACATGCACATATATAAAAGTACTTAATTATTACAGAACATGGTAAATAGGCTTTAGGGCCAAATGTTTACAGGACATGCCAATAAGTTCAAAGTGAAATAGTTCAAAGTGAAATAGTAGAAACGGAAAGTAAATCAAAGAGTGGGGTCTCCATGCATTTTCCACAAGCAATCAACTGGGGCTAGGACCTAGTTATCGCCGTCTTCATCATTACCATAACCGGATAGATAGAAGTATCCATACACTGGGTCCTCTGCTTCATAGTTTGAATCCACATATTTGAGCAACCATAAGTATGATGGTACTCAACAAGCCCTCATCGCAAATGAAGGTATATAGATGCAAGGCCTCCAAAAGAGGGGGTTGTATGTTTATTTTAGCACAAAGTCAATTTGTTCAAATACTATAGTTATTTTTCAAATCTATGACTTATCCTGTTTAACTTCAAAACCAAAGTGTTATTTGTGTAAGCGATTATTATCTCGACCATGCTTAACTGGCGTGACCCAAACCTGGCAACCATGCTTAACCAGCATGTCGTGGTTCCCAGACACTATGCTTAACCAACATGTCTCAAATCATCTCTGTTCGTAGTAGTTTTTTTTAGATAATGGGAGTACAACTCCCTGCCTCTTCACCAACTAGGGATGCACACAACTATTACACTACCATCAGCTAAAAGCTTAAAACAAAAAACGACCAAAAGCCCAACAATAACAAACGATGTTCGTAGTAGTTAGCTTTAATTAATATTGTTCATCTTATTTGTTAGTAATTGTTTATAGCCTTAGTCGTAGTTCAATCCGTTCCCCGTATTCGATAACCTTTGAATACTCCGGGTGAAAAGCTACAATTGACCTCTGCGCTTGCGATTACATTGGATTGCACATTGATCGCGTCAACACGCTCGTTCTGTAAACTTTGGCCTTAAGGCTTGTTCACCATGTTCTGTAATAATATTTAAGTATTATTTATGTATGTGATATTCGCAGATAACTGTACTGTGTGAGCTAGCTATTGATCATAGGACTAGCTCAGAATGCACAGAAAGTCTGGATGCAAACCTGGATCCCCACGAGTGGTGTGCGCGTTGCCTCCATGATCGTGCAGCCTTAAGGCCAAAGTCACCGAGCCGCATATTCATGTGGTAAAATTGGCTACATGACATTACTTTTTCTATAATTTCTCTCTCCTAATCAGCTAAATATATTATTTTAATGGGTAGAATGTTCTACAGTAAAGTGTCACAAAATTATAATGTCTCTTGACAAAAAAAAAATACAAAATTTAGGTGTCCAACACCAAATGCACGAAATTGTAATATCATGTAACAAATTTTGCCTTTCATGTCATTGTGAACCTTGCACGCCCCAATGTGCCGATGAACGATGACGTGCTCCCGGTCCTCGTGGAGGTAGAAGAGGCCAGAAGCTACTATGCCTTTGATAATGCGAAGCCTCTGCGCCCAATCGAGGGTGGGTTTCTCCTTGCCATACAAGTACCTATCAAGGCTTCCATTAGGCATTTAATCATAGACCAGGAGCAGCTCCTGCTTATGCCTGCAATAGCCAAGTAGTTGAACAAGGTTCCGGGTCCAACACACGAGTGGTGTGCGCGTTGCCTCCATGATCATGCAGCCTTAAGGCCAAAGTCACTGAGCCGCATATTCATGTGGTAAAATTGGCTACATGACATTACTTTTTCTGTAATTTCTCTCTCCTAATCAGCTAAATATATTATTTTAATGGGTAGAATGTTCTACAGTAAAGTGTCACAAAATTATAATGTCTTTTGACAAAAAAATACAAAATTTAGGTGTCCAACGCCAAATGCACGAAATTGTAATATCATGTAACAAAGTTTGCCTTTCATGTCATTGTGAACCTTGCACGCCCCAATGTGCCGATGAACGATGACGTGCTCTCGATCCTCGTGGAGGTAGAAGAGGCCAGAAGCTACTACGCCTTTGAGAATGCGAAGCCTCTGCGCCCAATCGAGGGTGGGTTTCTCCTTGCCATACAAGTACCTATCAAGGCTTCCATTAGGCATTTAATCATAGACCAGGAGCAGCTCCTGCTTTTGCCTGCAATAGCCAAGCAATTGAACAAGGTTCCGGGTCCAACACACGAGTGGTGTGCGCGTTGCCTCCATGATCGTGCAGCCTAAAGGCCAAAGTCACCGAGCCGCATATTCATGTGGTAAAATTGGCTACATGACATTACTTTTTCTGTAATTTCTCTCTCCTAATCAGCTAAATATATTATTTTAATGGGTAGAATGTTCTACAGTAAAGTGTCACAAAATTATAATGTCTTTTGACAAAAAAATACAAAATTTAGGTGTCCAAGGGCAAATGCACGAAATTGTAATATCATGTAACAAATTTTGCCTTTCATATCATTGTGAACCTTGCACACCCCAATGTGCCGATGAACAATGACATGCTCCTGGTCCTCGTGGAGGTAGAAGAGGCCAGATGCTACTACGCTTTTGATAATGCGAAGCCTCTGCGCCCAATCGAGGGTAGGTTTCTCCTTGCCATACAAGTACCCATCAAGGCTTCCATTAGGCATTTAATCATAGACCAGGAGCAGCTCCTGCTTATGCTTGCAATAGCCAAGCAGTTGAACAAGGTTCCGGGTCCAACACACGAGTGGTGTGCGCGTTGCCTCCATGATCGTGCAGCCTTAAGGCCAAAGTCACTGAGCCGCATATTCATGTGGTAAAATTGGCTACATGACATTACTTTTTCTATAATTTCTCTCTCCTAATCAGCTAAATATATTATTTTCATGGGTAGAATGTTCTACAGTAAAGTGTCACAAAATTATAATGTCTTTTGACAAAAAAAATACAAAATTTAGGTGTCCAATGGCAAATGCACGAAATTGTAATATCATGTAACAGATTTTGCCTTTCATGTCATTGTGAACCTTGCACGCCCCAATGTGCCGATGAACAATGACATGCTCCCGGTCCTCGTGGAGGTAGAAGAGGCCAGATGCTACTACGCCTTTGATAATGCGAAGCCTCTGCGCCCAATCGAGGGTGGGTTTCTCCTTGCCATACAAGTACCTATCAAGGCTTCCATTAGGCATTTAATCATAGACCAGGAGCAGCTCCTGCTTATGCTTGCAATAGCCAAGCAATTGAACAAGGTTCCGGGTCCAACACACGAGTAGTGTGCGCGTTGCCTCCATGATTGTGCAGCCTTAAGGCCAAAGTCACCGAGCCGCATATTCATGTGGTAAAATTGGCCACATGACATTACTTTTTCTGTAATTTCTCTCTCCTAATCAGCTAAATATATTATTTTAATGGGTAGAATGTTCTACAGTAAAGTGTCACAAAATTATAATGTCTTTTGACAAAAAAAAAATACAAAATTTAGGTGTCCAACGGCAAATGCACGAAATTGTAATATCATGTAACAAATTTTGCCTTTCATGTCATTGTGAACCTTGCACGCCCCAATGTGCTGATGAACGATGACGTGCTCCCGGTCCTCGTAGAGGTAGAAGAGGCCAGAAGCTACTACGCCTTTGATAATGCGAAGCCTCTGCGCCCAATCGAGGGTGGGTTTCTCCTTGCCATACAAGTACCTATCAAGGCTTCCATTAGGCATTTAATCATAGACCAAGAGCAGCTCCTGCTTATGCTTGCAATAGTCAAGCAGTTGAACAAGGTTGCGGTGGTGGGCATGGCCAAGTATGGCGCTCTCAGCCATGAACTCTTTCTTCCCCTACTTTTACTCCCGTGATACCCGCTTGATTGCAACCCTCTGTGTAGTGGTAGGAAGCACCCGGTTACAAAACGCACGGCAAAATAACGTGAACAAAAAAAATAGAAGGCATAAATTTTACGTAGAAAACTCTTGTGGAAAAAATTACGAATGCACAAAGACAAAAATCACTATTTGAAGAGAGATTACAAGTACGAAAAACTTCAACGTATTTAACCGTAGAAACACATAAATACATAAATTCATGCTAGAGAATAAGAATTCGTAACAAAAAGTAAACTGAATCAGAGTCTGGCAGTTGTTGCCGTGTCTGGCAAGACTTTGCGCAGTACACCTCTGACACGTACGTTCGGGAAAACCGGGGGACACGAGGAAAGATTGATGGTGATTGACGGTAGTTGATAGCCGTGGAAAGCCTGCGAACGCGGAGGACATATGAAATTGTACGGTACCTACTGCTAAAAGATGTTCACACTATCATGATTTTTTTAAATAACATTATTTTAATAAATAATCATAAAAATAAAATAGTTATTTTTTTAATAGAAATGGGATCCTGTCCTGCCACATGTTAAAATAGTGACATGAATCTATTCGGGTTCAAACAGTGGTGAAATCACCCCCGGAGCAAGCCGGGGCCGATTGCCTTCAGGTCTCCCAGGCTTTGATCTCTGATGTCGACGTCAACTGTTGGGATGATATTTTCCCCCTCTCCACTTACTTGATCAAGAAGATGGCATGTTTACGCTAGACTAGCTCTCAGTCGTGTCGCACTCTTGGAGCAAGCACTAAATCTAGAGCAGCCGATCCAACAGATTAGTCGTAGGGTCCATGCATACATGTGCTACCTTGCATTCGTTGTTGAATCGATCAAACTAAGGTACGTGGCTGGATCAATACGACCTACTACTAATTGACAATGTCGACCTCAATCCTATTACTGTAACCACTGACCAGGGATTTGCTGCAGTGTTGAGATGGACTACAAACTTCCTAAATCGTCTAAACGTGCAAACAAAACAATGGTCTAGATCGAGGCAGCAATGAAAAACAAATCAATGTGCTAGTAGCTTGATATTTGGTTGTTAGGTCACCACATCCAAAATTAGATGTATATACGGAGTTATGCATTCACCATACTCTTCTAGCTTGCATGCTTCCATGTATGCATGTGGCTGTTTGTTATACTATTTAACAAAAGGTTGCATACATGCCACATTGGTGGTATATATACAATCTAGGATTTTGATTTGTCTTTGATGTGAAATGTTTGGCTCCATGTATCGAGTGGTGGAGTTGAGCCATTTGCAGCACCATACAATATAGTACTAGCCAAAGTCTTTGGAGTGAAAGACTTGGAAGTGGACCATGCTGCAGACCAAATATATGGAAGTTGGCGTGACAGTAACTTTGCAATGAAAATATTTTATGCCCGGCTTGTGGTGCGGCGTGGGGACGGCGAGGCTGAGGCGCGACGTGGGCTGTGGCGGTGGCGCGGCGCGTGGCGAGGGCTGCGCGGCACGGGGGCTGAGACTCGACGTGGAGTGACGAGCCACCAAGTCAGCACAGCAGGTCAGCCCTCGCCCCGGGTTGCTCAAGGAGCTTCAGCCCACACTTCTGGAAGAATTTCAGCGTCTCAACTTGAGTTTAGTTGAGCATGGTTGTCTCGCTGCCTTGGTTGTGCAACCAACCTTGGTGGATCGGATCAAGTCCGCTCAGCAGTCGGATGTTGGAGTGAGCCACATCAAGGAAAATGTCAAGAACGGAACAACCAATTGCTTCTCTGAGGATGAGCATGGTGTTATGAGGTTCGGGCAACGCCTTGTGATTCCAAAGGACATGGAGTTGCAGAATTTGATCCTCCGCGAAGCCCATGATTCGCCTTTATCCATTCATCCTGGGGCCACAAAGATGTATCAAGATCTTCGCCTGAGATTTTGGTGGACCCGAATGAAGAGGGAGATTGCGAAGTTCGTTGCCAAGTGCGATGTGTGTCGTCGTGTCAAGGCCGAGCATCAGCGTCCAGCAGGACTACTTCAGCCTTTGCCTGTGCCGGAATGGAAGTGGGATTCCGTCGGCATGGACTTTATCACCGGTCTGCCCCGAACACAAAAGGGGAAGGATTCCATTTGGATCGTCATTGATCGGTTGACTAAAGTAGCACATTTCTTGCGGTCTTGGGCTAAGATTTCTGGGTCAATTGGCGGACCTCTATGTCTCCCGCATCGTGTGCTTGCATGGTGTACCCAAGACGATTGTCTCGGATCGTGGTTCTCTTTTCACCTCTCGCTTTTGGCATAGTTTGCAGGAGGCCATGGGAACCTGTCTTACCTTTAGCACGGCATATCATCCCCAAACTGATGGTCAGACCGAGAGGGTCAACCAAGTTTTGGAAGACATGCTTCGTGCTTGTGTCCTTTCCTATGGGAAGCATTGGAAGAAATGCTTGCCATTCGCCGAGTTTTCTTATAACAACAGCTTTTAGGCTAGTCTCGGCATGGCACCTTTCAAGGCCTTGTACGGGAGAAAGTGTAGAACCCCGTTGAACTAGTCAGAGACTGGTGAAAGACCTCTCTTTGGCCCAGACTCAATCAATGAGGCTGAGCGCCAAGTCCAAATTTTATTCGTGGCGTTGCCACGCACGTACTCAATCGAGCAAAAGAGCTATGCGGATCGCCGTCGTCGTGAGTTGCGTTTTGAGCCTAATGACTTTGTTTATCTCAAAGTCTCTCCTTTGAAGGGCCATCAACGTTTCGGCGTCAAGGGCAAGTTAGCTCCTCGATATGTCGGTCCCTACCTCGTTATTGAGAAGAAGGAGCTGTTGCCTATAAGTTGGAGTTGCCACCGCACTTGAGGGGGTACATGATGTGTTCCATGTGTCCCAAATAAAGAAGTGCCTCCGTGTTCCAACCGAGAAGCTCGTTGGAAGCTCTCGACGCCCGTGAAGATTTGACCTATCGCGAGCACTTCTGTTCGCATACTCGATGAGTCTGAACGAAGAACAAGGAATAAGATCATCAGGTTTCTTAAAGTTCAGTGGTCGAACCATTCTGAGGATGAGGCTACTTGGGAAAAAGAAGATCGTCTGCGTGCGGACTATCCATCTTTCTTTACCGAGTGAGCCAAATCTCGGGACGAGATTTTTGTAGGGGGGGGGGAGATTTTGTAACATCCCAAATACCTAAACAGGTGTTTGCTTCTAATGTAATTAAAGGTGTAGAAATTAAAACTTTTTCTCACATCTTGAAAACCCCAAAACTCTCAGGTAATTCTTGTCCGAGAGTTGTGTAATCCAAAAACACAAAGCTCTTGTTGACCTTAAGTCAAACTCATTTCCCATTTGTCACAAATCTTGTGCCAAACCCTTGGAAATATTTTTCCTTGGTCCTAGAAATGTTGTGGAGCCTCTCTGAAAAATATCATGAGTTATAAAACTTGTTTGATAATTTTTGGAGGTAAAACAAATCCTTGAACAGCCTTCATGAATTTCCTGAGAAAAATGTATTGCATAATAACCTCTAGAAATTTTATGTAAGGTTAATCTTAATGTCAGCAAGCTCCAGTTAAAATTTCATAAATTTTGGAGTTAAATTGCTATCCCAATCAATTCTGCGAAATCTCAGCTGTTAAAATTGAATTTAAGAACTTACACTGTTCTTTGGGCTGAACCGCTTTGCAAAGCTGGTCCAACTCAACCTCTTTCGCAACCCATTAGACCTCCCTTCCCACCTTGATGAGGTCGCAGCCGTTGGATTTACATCCAATCGCCACGACCTCCTCCGCGATCAACACAGCGAGGTCCTCCCACCTTGGTGAGGTCATAGCCCTTGGATTAAGATCCAACAGCTCATGACCTCCCCGAGCTGTTAAACCACTAAGACATCCCACCTTGTTGAGGTCGTAGCCGTTGGATCCAATCCAACAGCCACGACCTCCTCCTCAAACATTCACAGTGAGGTCCTCCCACCCTGTTCAGGTCATTGCCCTTGGATCAAGAATCCATGGCCATGACCTCCCCTCACTGTCAAACCAATCAAACCACCCACTTGAGGTCGCAACCGTTGGATCAGATCCAACAGCCCACGACCTCCCCTCTTTATCAAGCGCAAAGACCTCCCCCATCTTGTGTTGTGTGCCGTTAGATTTAAAATCTATGGCCACGACCTCCTTGCCTCGTGCGCATCAGACCTCCCCGCGCACGTGAGGTCGTAGCCCTTAGATCTAAATCTAAAGGCCATGACCTCCCTCATGCGTTGCGCAAGCTCAGGACCTCCCTATCTGTTATGTGCCCTTGGATTTAAATCCAAAGGCCATGACCTCCACATCTTGGGCTGTAGCTTGCGCAAACGTTAAGTCCTCCAGGAGGTCCGCACCATTGGATTTAGATCCAACGCCTTGGACCTCCTGTTCCCTTTCCTTTGCGCATCCGCGTTATGAAAATCGGAGGGCCATGACCTCCCCGTCCAAGATCGTGTGGCTGGGACCTCCTCCCAGCCACTTATGGCGTACCGGTTCAAAAACAAAATCCGATGGCCAGGACCTCCCCATCCTCTCAATCCAACGGTGGGCTTGAGGTCCTGTTCTTCTCCTAGCTTGGGCTTGCGTGCAAGAGCTGCGGCGGTGGAGAAAGTCAGAGCCGGTCATGTCCAACGGCTCAGGCAGCGCATTTAATGCGTGTCGACCTCTTCCGCCCCTAGGCCGTGCCCCATCCTAACCTACTCTGTCCGTCCATCATGTCAACTCCATGGACCCCAGTGGATTCTCCCATGGGCTAAGCTCACCATGAGCTTAACCCGTGGTCCGTAACCTCTTTGCCCTAGCTATAAAACCCCCACCTGTTGCCCTTTGGCTTCTTTTACACACCATTGAGCTTGGCCTTGCTCGTGCTTGGCCGAGCTTGTCCTCCACCAACCTCCCTTTTGCCGCCATTGTTGAAGACCTTGGAGCTCCTCGGTGGCACCATTGTTCTAGTGGCTCCTCTTCAACCTCTTGCTCGCTTTGTGCTCCCCTTGCCTTCGGTGTTAACCCTAACCTTGTTTAGGTTGACATTTTCAGAGGAGGCCTCACTTTGCCGGAGTCGAGCTTTGGCCGTGGAGCAACCCCATCTTCTCCAACTCAGGTCCTCACCTTCTCGACCTCCTCAAAGACCTCTGGACCTCCGTAATTCTCCGATAGTCCTTAGATGTCGGGCACACGCTGAATGATGTCGCGAGCTTTACTTCACGAATTGGTTGTTTGGCCGTGATTGTCACTTTTGTCCTCTCCGGCCATTGGCGCTCAAGGCCGCCGCCACGCCGAGAGTGGTCCCAGTGTCGCAAGAACACTATTGCGCACACAATGGTGCCCTTGGATGTCGCCGCAAGGTCTACATCGCCATGAGACCATTTCTTCGAGCTCGGGTTTTTGTCGGACGTGAACGGCAAGTCTTTGGTCAAGTTCGGACAAAGATCCTCTCTTTAATGCCCTAATCATTGATAAGTCTCATTAATCATTACTTTCGCCATTACTGCCTTTACTCCCGCCTCTTTGCGCATTTAAGACCTCGCGCGACCTCCTCGTTGTCCGTCGCTTTAACTCCATGCTCGTAAGGCTGTCAGACTGCGAAGCGCCGAGAAGGCTGATCAACCTTCAAGACCTCCTCCGAGGAGATCTTGAACGTCTAGAACCTCCCCTTGCGCAATCGTGGCCGTCCAGACCTCCCCTGGAGGTCTGTGGCGTTAAGTCCTCCGCGTAGGACCTCCCCGAGGTCATCTCAGCCGTTTATGACCTCCCCGGGTCGATCTTGACCGTTAAGGTCCTCCCTCGGACGATCTGGACCATTAAGGTCCTCCCTTGGAAAATCTGGACCGTCTAGGACCTCCCCCGCGAGGTCTGGACGATGTAGATCTTCCTTAGGGAGATCTTGATAGTTTAGATCTTCCTTTGGAAGATCTCAACCGTTGAGGACCTCCCTTGCTTAATCTGGGCCGTCCCGGTCCTCCCCCTTTCGTTGTGGTCCGTTGGATGTAGCATCAACGGCCACGACCTCCCCTCTGCTTAGCGCGTGCGCGTTGCTGGGAGGACAAGGACCATTGGATCCAAGATCCACGGCCCATGTCCTCTGGACCTCGCGAGCACGCGTGTGCGTTAACTCCTAGGAGGTCTTGAGCCGTTAGATTCAAAATCTATGGCTCATGTCCTCCCCGGCCTTTGTGATTTTTGGGATTTTCCAGAGAACTCTTATTTTGTGAACTGAAAAAGGTATGAACTTTAAAATTGCATAACTAATTCAATTTAAATCCAAATAGGGTGATTCAAATTGTGTTAGCTCTGGCTCGACCTGGGCTCCAATCTAAAAATGGTTAAGAGCCTAGTTCAGCTCCAGAACATAGTTTTGCAAATAGATTTTAAAACTAACTTTAAATGTACACTTAAAATAGTGTTTAACTTGTAAAATGCATAGGTAATGCTCTGTAGATTATTTTTGAGTGAATCCAACTTTGTTGGTTTCCTCTATTAATGAACTTACTGTGAAAATTAGTTTTGAACATTTTGTTGTTGTCAAAAAGAGTACTTGTGCCTTATAATTTTGTTCAAGTTCTTGTTTTTGAAAGATTATAGAAAATGCATAATAGCTCCAAATGAGATGAACTCAATTGTGTTATTCATCTCATGAGGTGCTGGTTTTACAGTAAAAATCTCAGTATCACCACCCTTCTAGAAAATGTTGCCTAATAATTAAATTAGTGAATAGTGGCAGTTTGGTATTTTTAGGGCTGGGCAGATTTGTTTTGCTCATAACTTTTGCATTGAGAATCCAAATCAATTGGTTCTTGTTGCTAAATTCCCTAAAAATCATCCTCTTGCTGCTGTAGAAAATTCAGAGTATTTGGACTTTGTTTGCTGTGCTGTCTTTGTTGTTTTCGTCGTTCTTATCGATTCTTTTCGTCTTTTCGATTAGGTGTTGACGAGTGTGTTGATCCCGTGAGCGATCCTCAGCAACAATTTGACCAGCAACAGTAAGGCAAGCAGTTTGATCATATCCCCTCTATCGTCCCATTACTTTAAGGTTAATATATTGTTTTACTTGTATGCATGCATGCTACTTGTGTTAAAACATCGCTAGCAATCATATAGTTGCATAATCTGTAGGAATTGTCTATCCTCTACTACCATGAGCCTAGGTTATTTGCTGTGGTTTGGGCTCGTTGGATGAACTCTTATCACTTAGTAGTTTTCGATTCCAATTGCTTAGACATGCTTAGTTATCGGTAGTAATGGGCGATCATCGATTTAGTCGATGGTCTTGATCACACAAATCTAATTATTACTCCTTTATGTGCAGCACTTGTGCTTTGTTAATTTGTAAAGTCAAAATCTGAAAATAAAAGATTGAATTGGACTTGGGCATATTGGATGGATGGTGTGGTTTTTGGAATGTGGTAGTATGCCTAAGTCAACAAGGACCGAGTTACTTGCGCCACCGTCTCGAGCATTATTATGTACTAACCACACGAGGGGATATGGGACCTCTCTGACTAAGTACTTTGGGAGGTGTTAATTATGAGCTGGTCGGTGGGTATGTTTAAATAAAATGTGTGTGTGTGTGTGTTGGGAGGGAGCATTAGCAGCATCCGGCTAGGTGTGTCTAATGTGTCCTTATCCCGTGGGTTGCGGCTCTTAATTAGCATCGCCCATTGGAAATGTCTCAGAGGACTTAGCCGTCTTGCATACCAAAGGAAGTGTGCTAAATCATGTGGCTAAAAGGCGGTCGGCGTGTGGGTACATTGGTACACCCCGCAGGTTAAAACTATTCAATAGCCTCGTCCTAGGTTATGGACAC
Organism: Phyllostachys edulis; assembly: GCA_036346405.1. NCBI lineage: Eukaryota > Viridiplantae > Streptophyta > Magnoliopsida > Poales > Poaceae > Phyllostachys > Phyllostachys edulis. Next base: position 19,187,844 of record CM070567.1, read on the forward strand.
GCTCGGATACGCCCCGTGAGAACTAGACTACAACCTTTAATTAAAATTTGACATGGGTGGTATGAATGGGTAATTCATGCTATTGTTGTGGTGGCTATTGGGTTAGTCACTTCCAGGTTGTTCGTGTCATTGTTATTATGTTATTATCTCGTTGTTACTTCAACAATTAAAAATGCTTTGTCAAATCGCTTTCAATCTATTACATTATTGCAAATGAAAACTTGCTTTATGCTAAAGTGAGTCCAAAGCCTCATCCACTTAAATAAAGCTTGCATGTAGTTAAACTATAGTTCTATTATACTACACGTCAGTCTTGCGAGTACATTTTGTACTCATTTGCTTTGCTTAATAACTTTGTTGCAGAGGAGGTAGAGCCCAAAGGGCTTTACTTTTGTGAGATGTGCGGTGGCTGGGAAAGCGACTAGCTTGGCGGTCCGGTCAGTTGCCTTGTGGGTTAAGGCACACTGGTTGGCTTTTGTTATGGCCATCTCTATGGCACTTTTGCTTCATTGTGTATCTTAGTAGACTTGTTGTTATTTGGCGGTCGGCCTCTCTTTTAATAACTATCCTTTATTTATATTAACTTCGGTTTGTTGCTTGTTCATTCTATGTGTTTGAATGGAATTGATGCATTCTTTTGTAATGAGTTGTGTGTACTGCATTCTTGGGAAGTACATATATCTCGAGGCACGGTTTATTTAGTTGATAATACTAGGGTCAATTGGATGACCAAGTATTATGAGCCTAATAAATCGGGGTCTCACAAAAGTTGGTATCAGAGCCATCCTGACCGTAGTAACCCAAGCTTGGTCGCCTTTAGGATATTTTGGAAAACTTATTTTCGAAGTATCAAAGAGTTTATGAAAGCTTAAGCAATTCTCAGATTTTACTCCTTACCTATCTTGGCTTTCTATCTCATCTTACTCTAGTTTGAGTTTTAAAAGATGTTTTCCTCTTCTTCCCTCAAAATTAGTTGTTATCGATTAATTTGGGTTTTGGGGAACTTATGAGAGTTCTAAATTTGAAATCTTGGCTGTCTTTTGGTGAAGAATGGAAGTATTTGGAGATGGAATTCAAATCTGGAAATTTAGGACAGCAAGCAAGCATTTTAGGGCAGCAAGCTCAAGCTAGTGATTAAGGTAGAAAATGAGAGGATAATTCAACTAAAACTTGTGAGAATAAAAGGGTAAGATGTGATACTAGTTAGCTAAGTATCTAACATTTATCTCGCTGATTTAACCTTGCTCTTTAGTAGCATTAGATCTTACGTTACATTCTGATTTTTATCTTCTCAATCAATTACTCGTTCATTCAATACGAGTTAGTTGTGTGGAGAAGTTGGCTCTTATTCTCAAGTTTCCTTGCTGTTTTGAGTCTTTTTAGAAGCTTTTCAAAGTCTTTTACTTACTGTTTGGCTTTCGGTTAGAGTGATGCTCCATTCCCTAGTCGATAGCTTTTTGCCTTCCTTGAGGCTTTATTTTTGGTCTAGTTGCTAACCAAATTTCATTGTAACAGATGGCCGCGACGACTTTCGTAGCGGCCAAGGCAGTACTGGTCCGACGAGGAGCTTCCTCCTCCTCGACCATGGCCGAGGTCCTTCTTCAGATAGAGTGCAACCGTGCGGATGACAGAGAGTATCTTCTTTGGATGTCATCACACATAACACCTCAAATTTCTTACCGTGCTTCGTGATGCAGGCAAGGGAATGCCCTCACCGCGTGGAGGACTTGCGGAGTTTCTTCGTACTCGGCCCCTACCTTTTCCCGGTCCGAGGACCCATTGGATGCGATTTATTGGCTTCGTCTCGTGGAGCGGAAGCTCGCGATCGCTGCAGATGCCAGAGCACGAGAAGGCGCTGCTTGCATCGCACCAGCTTGAGGGTGCGGCTTTGTCATGGTGGGAGAGTTTTCTCGCCATGCGGCCCGCAGAACCACACCGCCTCTTGGGAGGAGTTTCAGACGCCTTCCGTCGATCTCATATCCTGCCGGCTTGATGGAAATCAAGAAGGGAGTTTCTCGCAGCTCAAGCAAGGGCTTCACCATGGAGTATGTATACGAGTTCAACCATCTAGCTCGTTATGCTCCTGAGGATGTGGCCACTGATATGGCCAAGCAAGCCAAGTTCAGGTGTGGCTTGTCCGAGGAGCTTAAGGACAAGCTATCCATTGTCGACTTCCCTGATTTCCGGACCTTGGTCGACAAGGCCATCGTCGCTGAGCATGCTGCTAGGGAGCTCGTGGATTCCCTCAAGCACAAGTGGGAGGCCCACAAGTCGTCCAGGGCCAGTTCCTTTCGTCCCCGCTTGAGCGATCTTAGGGTACCGATCTCGATCTTGGCACCCCGAGGTCACTTGCCCTGCCCTCGTTCATCGTAGGTAGTGCACTACCACGCACTGCGAGTCGTGAGCGGCCCCAAACCGGCCGCCGGGTCACATGTTTCGCTGCAACCGAAGGGGCATTATGCGAACCAATGCCCTAAGAAGACAGAGACCCTCGCCCTAATGGAGGACGCGGCAAGGAGGTGGTTCTTCTCGGACCGTAAGATCGTCCCGCTACCCAAGGCGTGGGTAGTGGTCGCGTCAACGCTCATCACCACAGAGGAGGCTCAGGGAGGCACCCGACGTCGTGTTAGGTACGCTTTCGTTAACTTTCATCCTCGCCATCGTCTTGTTTGATTCAGAGCATCTCATTCTTTGTTTACGAGTCTTTTGCATTTGTTCTTTGAGCTTCTTTTCTCTCCATTGTCGGGCCCCGCTACTCATTCGCTCTCTGGTTCGGAGTTGAGAGTCAATCTAAGTGTAGGGATGTCCTATCGAGATTGAAGGGTAGGATTCTTAGCAAATCTTATCCTCCTCCATTCAATGAGTCTAGATGTAATTCTTGGCATAGATTGGTTGTCTCGGCACATGGGACAAATCGATTGCGCCAGAAACTCATCTCTCTGTCTAGTCCTCCGTGAAAGGTTTCGCTTTTACCGAAGTCGCTAGGTCCGCATGTCTTGGCTTTTGAAGCGAAGCCGCTCTAGATATTAGCGAAGTCCCAACAGTTTGTGACTTCGTTGATGTCTTTCCCAAAATCTTTCGGGATGCCACCCGCTCGAGACCTCGAGTTTGTCATTGAGTTGGCTCCGTGCATCGCCCCTATCTCAAAGAGGCCTTATCGGATGCCACCGAACGAGTTGGTGGAGTTGAAGAAACAACTTAATGAGCTTCAAGAGAAGGGTTTCATCCGCCCTAGCTCATCTCCTTGGGGTTGTCCAGCAATCTTCGTAAAGAAGAAGGACGATTATTTATGATGTCGTTGATTACCGCCCACTTAATGAAGTGACTAGAAAGAACAAGTATCCATTGCCCGCATTGACGATCTCTTCGATCAATTAACCGGAGCTCGAGTTTTCTCCAAGATTGATTTGAGAGTGGGATATCATCGTGTTCGGATTCGACCTGAGGATATTCCAAAGACGGCATTCTCTACTCGCTACGGCTTGTATGAGTATACCGTCATGTCTTTCGGCTTAACCAATGCTCCTGCCTTGTTCATGAACCTCATGAATTCGGTATTCATGGAGTATTTGGATAAGTTTGTCGTGGTCTTCATCGATGATATTCTTATCTACTCCAAGAATGATGAGGAACATGCCGAAATTTGACGCTGAAGTTCAAAGAAGTGTGCATTCAGTTAAAGGAAGTGGCTTTCTTAGGCCATGTTCTTTCAATGAGGCGAGCTGTTGATCCTAGCAAGGTCACGATGTTCTTTCATGGAGTCACCTACTTTGGCCACCGGCGCGGAGTTTTCTTGGTTTAGCGGGATACTATCGTCGCTTTATCGAGAACTTCTCCAAGATCGCGAAGCCGATGACGGAGTTGCTCAAGAAGGACAAGAAGTTCTTGTGGTCCGATGCTTGTGAGGAAAGTTTTCAAGTACTCAAGAAGCGGTTGACCACAGCTCCCGTTCTCGTTCTTCCCGATATCTATCGAAGCTTCGATATCTATTGCGATGCTTCTCGTCGAGGCCTCGGTTGTGTCCTTATGCAAGAAGGCAAGGTAGTGGCCTATGCATCAAGGCAATTGAGACCTCATGAACTCAACTACCCTACTCATGACTTGGAGTTAGCCGCTGTGATTCATGCACTTAAGATTTGGCGACATTACCTAATCCAGAATCGCTAGAAGTGTATTCGGATCACAAAAGCTTAAAGTATTTGTTCACCCAACCCGACTGAACCTCGTGCAAAGGAGATGGTTGGAGTTGATCAAGGATTATGATATGGGTATTCACTACCATCCGGGTAAGGCTAATGTCGTTGCCGATGCGCTTAGGCGTTGGTGAACCTTTGGAGTGGAGTTGGTGAACCTCGTTCCCAATTCCATCACGATGTTAGGCGTGTTCGTTTATTTGTGTCTGTTGGATCGAAAAGACGACTAGAGGGGGGGTGAATAGGAGCTCAAAATCTTTTTCACTTGAATGGATTCAACTTGTAAATCACTTCAATAGCTATGAGAGCCATGAAGATCAATGATTAAGCATAGAGGAAGTCTTGTGTTGAATCCACTCTTAACCCCCAAAGCTCAGCAAACAAAAACGAAGAAGTGCTGAAAAATCAGGGAAATCGGAACAACCGCAGTAAACAAGCGGTCGATCGACAAAGCGGATGACCGTAGGCAAACGAGCGGTCCTACCGATTGTCCCGAAACGACTTGACGAAAAACCAAAATTGGCACAACTTTTGATCCACTTGGTTAAACTCTACGAGATTTGAAACACACCTTCCTAAGAAGGTTAGGAACCTATTCCAAGCAAAGAAAGACTAGATCCACATCAAAGTTCCTACCTTTCTCGAATTGAACAAAGGAGGTTTCAAAACCGAGTTTCAAACCTAAACATGATCTAAGCCTTGCTCGTGGGTAAAGGATGACCTAGATGATCTTAGATGCACTCCCACATGTCACAAAGAAGCTAGAACACGGAAGAAACCAAGCAAAACTCACGGATCAAAGAAAGACTCAAAATCATCAAATAGAGAGAAAGAAAGCAAATGAACTCATCTTTGATAGAACTTTCTTTGGATTGATTTGATATGGTATTGGTTTACAGCCACTCCATCAATGGAGGACAAAGACTCAATACATGAGCACGAAATCAAATCCAACTCTCTAGAACCCTAACCTCCACTAATCCTCTCCCTAAGCACAAAAGCAAAACTAGGGTTTACAATGCAATGAAAGGGTTGAGAGGTCTTGCCAAGACCCTCTCCTATTTATAGTGGAGGCTTAGACCTTCTAGAAGAGTAACCCTAATGGGCTCCAGTTAAGGCCCAAAACAAACGGGTCACACATGCACGCATTTTAAAGCGCCGTCTTCAATTCTCTTGACCTAATCCACTTCTTGACGCACCGCCTTGCGCCGCTGGTTGGCATTAGGTCACCAAGGCAAGATTGGTAAAATTACCAAAATACCCCTTCGGATCTTTTGCAAAGACCGAGTCCCATCTTCGTGAAGCACCTCTATGCTTCGCCACGTAGGTTGATCCAAATGACTGCTCATGTCGGCAAGTCTCTCCCATCCGGCTCCCACCGAAACCACCATGACACTTGCAACTCCATGGCGCTTGATCGAACCGTCGCCGACCGAATCGCCTGCTCGGTAACCTTTGTCCTCTTGCGCAATGCTTGACTCCATTGACCTCACCCAAGATCCTCGATCGTTTTGGACCTCACTCTCCAAGCTTAGTCCCGATCATCCTCGCCGCTGACCGTCATTGACCTCCAAGCAACCCGCACATCAATAGACAAAGAAATCGAATCCGAACAAGTTCTTCACAACTTGACCCACGTTAGTCAAAACATGCATCATGCAACACATATGCCATGAAACCCATGAACTTGACCTAACCCAACGACAAAACTCCAAGTTATCCGAAGTTAGAACCAAAACCCAGACAACCGCCAAGTTAACTCCCAGATAATCAAGATCCTTAGCTGTTGTACCGCCCTATACTAGGTCGTCGCTCCTCAAGGAAATCCAAAACTTCCCAAAACATCTTCTCGGAAAACCATACCGCATAAATGCGGTCATTCGCTGATCTTGATTACTCAAGAACCAAGGAACTACCAGATTATCAAGATCGTTCGCTCGCGACTTACACGCCGCAGACGGACCGATTGTTCGACACTTGCTTTGGCACGCTGCTTCGACAAACCGAGAACGACATTGCCAATTGTAACATCATCCTAAGATCTCAGGCATATCCCCATGATATCCACAGTGTGAGGCCTACATGGGGATTTCGACCGACTTGGAGTTGTTCCAGTACTTCTATGGAATGACCAGGCTAGCTGGAGTCGCTGGTAGCTTTAGTCTGAAGCTCCATGATGGGAAGTCGAAGGAGTACATTCAGATGTTCACCTGATCGTCGTGGCTGGTATGGAAGAAGAGGTGGTTCTTTTGAGAGACGACCAGTGAGGACAACCTCTCCTTTGCCAGAAGTCCGACCGAGAAGAATCCTTCCTGGGATTCGACTCCCAAGGATCTCGATCGGATCGCCTCCTACATTCGAGCCATCAAAGGCTTGAAGGGACCGTTGTCGTTTAGTGAATCGTTGTTACTGTTGTAATCTGTATCGGTAATCTGTACTCTTTTTTTATATCAGTTTTTGTCTAGTTCAAGGTGAAATTAGAGGTTAGGACCTCCTAGAGAAATGTGGGGAATGTCATTAGGTTTCTGTAGGATCAGAGATCACTTCATTTGGAATTTTAGTTTGGGAGATACGTTAATTTCTTTCTTCGCTGTCCGTAAACCTCACAAATTACAAATGGTCGTCATAATTAATAAATAAGAATTTGATAATGGCTGAATCAGGGATGTCTCCCAACATGACTTTTGTAGGCGATTTGATTATCTTTCCATATTCTTAAAGAACATAGTTTTTGGTTCAGCCATTTGGAAATTGTATCTATTCTTTTACTGTTGTCCATTTTGTTTGTCTGTTTTTGACAGTAGGTTTTCAACTGTATGTTAGATTAAGATAAAGGCGGAATTAGGAGATCTCGTCAAATAAGTTTTTGTAGATGATTTTGTTATGTTTCAAGAGGATATGAGTATGCCTTTTATGATTAACAGAGAGAAAGTTATGTACTTTAGAAGACTACTGTCCAGTTTTAGTTTTCTTCTAGTTGTTGCCATATTTGAGTAGACTAAATGATTAAACCATGGGTTTTGGGATTACGTTTGAGAGTGTTGCGAATACCGTTATATTGCCTTGTCAAACTTGTTTTGAGAAACTTAATTATTGTAGGAGTGACTTCGGGGTTAGTGGCACCTTCTTTACCTCCTAACGTGTCGCAACATGAAAGGCAAGTACATATTGAATTAACTTGTATGTTTGTGTGGTTTAAATCGTTTGTATGGGTATGTCATGCTTGAATACTATGGATTATGAGTATTTCCGTTCTTACATGATTATGTTCATTGTTTATATCCATTCGCTTCTATGAGAGAAGGCAATTATGTTATTCATTTCATTTCATCCATCATGCCTCACCCGCGGGAGTGGGTGATGAAAGTCCCATCATTCCAATATGGACAAATAAGTCCCATCATTTCAATATGGGAAAATGGATCCCCGTATGAAAGATTCTTCACACGGGCCTTGGATCCCTGTATTTTGATAATGTGGGCCTAAGTGAACACCGATGGGTGTTCACTGGCTATACCAGTATAAGCAGAAGAGAAGTGGATGCATTTCCATACTTGCATAAGATACATAGCATTTTCTTTTGTATTCAAAATATTGTGAATGACATGTATTTAATTTGATGCTTTCCATGATATTCGGTTGTATTTGCTGAGTTGTGGACTCACTCTTGCAAGTTTTGTTTTTAGGTAACCTTTGAGGACGACACGCTTTGTGGAGGGAGTAGTCACCTGGAAAAAAACTCACTCTCTCGCTTATGTCACAGGTTGGATAATAAATCTGTAATTATCTTTCACATGAGAGTTATGAATTGTAATAATTGGTGTCATGATGTTTTCTATTGATCGTCCTTAAGTTTTGTTCGTACTAGTTTATGTTTCACATTTATCGGATATATACTTGATATTATTCTTCTTGACTGAACGTTATAATCTGAAATTTAGAGATTACATACTTGTTGAAATTTAGGTTGCTTAATGTAACAATACTCCTGTGAGTTGATGTTTAACTGTCAGTAGATATTAAATTGTTGGAATAAATTCTTATTGTTGATTTGTGTTACAAGATTAGGTAGCATCTTGGCTTCCGCATCTTGGTGGAGCAAGCAGATGCTCCTCCGGCCAAGAAGCGTCGACTCGTGAAAGTTGCCGACAAGGGAGGCGCAAGTTCAAGCTCTGCTGCTTCGACCGCGCCCTTTGCAAAATTTGCTGCAGACATGGCTGCTGCAGAGGAAGCAAGGGCGATCGAAGTGAGCATTAATGCTCTCAAACGCAAAGCCCCTAAGATCAAGGTACCCTTCTACTACGACAATAAGACTTTCGCAATTTCTGTCTCCTGTGGCTTTATCAAGCGACTAGAAAAGGAGAACTGGAAGAGTTTTATATCTTTTGTGAAGGAAACCGCTGCACCAGTAGTGTCTGTGGTTGAGGGTAGTGCTGCCCTTGAGGTGGTCAAGACATGTCTTGGCCATTCGGAGAGCTAGGAGGCTCAAGGAGCGGTAGTGCTCGCTCAAGACCCACGACCAGACGTGGTCGTGGCTGATCCCGTTCCTCAGCTTGAGTTTCGACCAGACGTGGTCGAAGAGAAGAAGTCAAAGAAATCTTCCTTAGGGAAGGTTGCTTCCAAATTCAAGATCAGGGCTGGCACACGCAGGTATGTAGAAAGACAAAAGTGTAAGAACTACATTTACTTTTTGCTCTTTACCATTTGACGTGTTTTCCTTTTTATGTTCTTAGCCCAACCGCTCTAACCATCAATGATGTTCCTGTCGAGGAACCTACTGCCATTTCTCTGGCAATCGGAGAAATGACAGTGGCGGTGGTTGATGGGTCGTCCATCGTCCGAGTGGTGGAAGGTGCCGTTTTTGTTGAAGCGGCTACAACTACTGAGGTGATCATGGAGCCAGAAGCGAAGATGGCAGAGGTAGCGGCAGAAGCATCTGGCCATGGGGGTGAAGCATGCGATTACCGCGTCGGGAAGGAAACCATTGTAGATTCTCCTCTCAGCCCCCAAGGTCAAGCTACTGATGCCGCTACCACTGAAGAAGAGGAAGGGTTTGATTTCTTCGACCATTCCTTCGGGTTCTTCGGCCCTGCTACCATCATGGGATCTCGTGCGTTCAGGTCTCGTGCTCGCATTCCTCACTCTAAGGACATTCCCAACAGAGGGGATATTTTCGACGACGAGCGTCTCGAAAAGGTTTGGTGGGACCGAGTTCTGGTTGTAGGAGGACTTACAACCAGAGGTTTATCGTAGAAAAACTTACGACTAGGTATCGGTCGTAGAAAAACTTACGACCACTTATTCTATGCTCATGTCTACTCTTTTTCTCTGTAGGTTCAAGAGCGACGAGAAGACCTTAGCTGATTCGCTTGACTTTGAGAAAGCCGAGACGAAAAAGCTAAGTGAGAAGAACGAAGACCTTCTGAAGAAGCTTCAGGAGGCAAACTCTGCAATTAAAAAGTTATAGGGACTAATAAACGGTAAGTGCTAAACTTAAAACCACTTACAACCTTCTTTTCTTTTTCTAATTCTTATTCCTTTTTAGAAAAAGAGGTTGAAGTGGGGAAGCTCGTAACTGAGGTCAAAGAAAAGATCTTGGTTCTTCACGAGGTTACCCGCATCGCCAAAGAAAAAGATCAAGAGGTCCAATCATGGGAGGTGTGCTATATAAAGAGCGTTGCCTCTCATCACAATGAAGTCAAGAAGTTAGATTCTCGACTAGCAGGTAAACAAGTCTTTACCTGTGATCAGTTTTGTTTTTTCTTTTCGAGGTTATTTTATCTGATTGGTCTTATTCTTTTCAGAGCAAGTAGTCGAAATAAAACGACTCCGTGAGGCTTCGACTCGTAATCAGGAGGGGATGAAGTCGATGACGGTCAACCTTCAAGACAACATTTCTCTTCTGAACAATGTACTTAGTGGGCTTCATGCTGAGGGGATGACTCCTTGTGAAGACACGATGATTGCTTACTCGAGTACTATTGGTGATCAAGTCGGAACTTTGTAAGAGTTGGTGACCACTCTGAAGACCAACCAAGCAGATTCGATAACAGAGGCGGTCAAGGGCGCAATAAGTTTTGTTTTGGTGAAACTTAAGGCTCATGACCCCAATCTTAATCAAAGCTGACTTCGACTGCTCTAAAGCAGAAACAGAGCGGTTGATAGAGGAAATGCAGTCGATCGGCAAGGAAGTCATGGAGGAGATTCAAATAGGATCTCCCTCGTCAGAGTAGTCTGTACTTGAAACCTGTAAAGACAAGTTTTTGTTGTTGGTATATATAATCCTTTTTTCTTCCTACGAATCATCTTGTCGAGTAGTTAGTAACTCATAAGATAATGAATGGGAAAAGAGATTAAGACTAAGAATTGAAGTCATTTATAACTTTATCCTAGCCCCCGACTATTTGTTTAGTTTATTTAGATAAACCAATTAAATACTGTTAAATGGGTTTTCTTAAAAAGAGAGAGGTTTATCTAACTTGTAGTTTTTCGATCACGATTTTCTCGCACTGGTCGAAAGTGTAGGAACAAGTTGACACTAGGAAGTTTCTTCTAGTGGGCAGGACCACATGCAGAAAGGAGAGGCTTCGACTAGGTGATGTTACCTTCTCCGACCAGATTAATCAAATCAAGAACGGTCAACTTGAGTTAGACAAACGTCTAGAGTACCTTAAAAATTTGTAAAACTTATTTCAGTGCACTCGGTAGGTTCGCTCTGGTTGCAAGAGTTAGAAACAAGATGACGCTAGGAAGTTCCTTCTAGTGGGCAGGACCACGTGCAGAGAGGAAAGACTTCGACTAGGTGTTGTGTCTTCCTCTGACTAGTTGAAACGAAACGAGTTTACCAAAAGTAGCCGAGCAAATCGGAAAAGTGTACTCTGCTTAGTTTATTTTTAAAAAATGAATGAAGAAATAATCTAAGATACTAAGAGTTGGCTTGAAAATATTTTGACCATGGGAGTTGAACCCATGTCCTTTGTGTTGGCAGCAAAAGGGAGGAACGATTCGACACTAGGAAGTTCCTTCTAGCGGGCAAGACCACGTGCAAAAAGGAAATGCTTCGACTAGGTGATGTTACCATCCTTTTGACCAGTGTAAAGAAAAACTGAGTACTGGTCGTAGAAGGACGTACGATCAGGGTATTGTCATAGAAAAACTTACGGCTAGGCTCTGGTCGTAGAGAGACCTACGACCAGGGAATGGTCAAAAAATTGTCAAAGCGCTATTCAAAGTAAGACAATAAAGATAGAAAGAACCCGATGCTTTATTGTAGGGTTGGTTAGTTACACATAAATTTTGCGTAAGTGGTTGATGTTCCAGGAATTGGAGAGAATTCAGTCATCTTCCATTGCTAGTCGTACCGAACCTGGTCGTATGACTTCGACCACGGTGTAAGAACCTTCCCACTTGGGGGAAAGCTTGTTCCGATTAGACTGGGATTGAATTTTCCTCAATACCAAGTCACCTACAGCAAGGCTGCGAGGTTGGACCTTACGATCGTAGTATTTGTGTAGGGCTTGCTGGTAGAGTGCTGAACGGATTAAAGCTTGATTTCTCTTCTCTTCGAGTAGGTTAATGTCATCCGCTCAAAGTTGATCCTGGATTGACTTGTTGGAAGTTTCGACCCTTGCTGTCCCGATCTTTAGTACCAGTGGAAGCATGGCTTCGGCACCGAAAACTAGGAAAAATGTGTTTCACCTGTAGCCCGACTAATAGTCGTACGAACTGCCCATAATACTGAGGGTAATTCTTGTACCCAAGCCCCCGAGCACTTGACAAGCTGGTCGAAGACTCGAGTTTTGATTCCCTACATTGTTTGGTCATTTGCTCTTTCGACCGACCCATTGCTTTGAGGATGGGCAATAGAGGCATAACACAGCTTGGTACCCAACTCATCGCAAAATTCTTGGAATTTTGCGCTCGAAAATTGCTTACCATTATCTGTGATTATTCGATTTGGGACCCCAAACCGAGTGATCACGCTTCTCATCATGAACCGTTTTGCTGCTTTCGTTGTTATCCCGGTCACAGGTTCAACTTCGATCCACTTTGTGAACGTATCAATAGCCACAAAAAGGAAATCGAAACCTCCTGGAGCTTTTGGGAACGGTCCTAGGATATCGAGACCCCATGTCGCAAAAGGCCAAAGCCGGTTGGTGTATTTGTCTGCTATGAAACTGACATTGTACATATTTCTTAACCTGCTCTTTGGCATCGTTGAGAGCTGTTGGCTAGTAAAAACCTTGTCGAAAGGCTTTTTCGACCAGTGTTCTGTGGGAAGCATGAGTTTCACAGATACCCCCGTGTATGTCATGAAGGCGGTTTAGTCCTTCTCTTTGCGACATGCATTGCATGAGTACCCCTTGAGTGCCTCGTTTATAGAGGACTCCTTCGACCAAAGTATACATTTTGGCCTTTCGGGATAAGCGATCTGCCTCGAGATCATCGTCGGGTATGGTAACCATCTGAAGATACTCGTAGATGGGATTCATCCAAGTGTCCTCGTATTCTAGAGAGGCGGTCTCAATAGGAGTTGTTTCTGGTGTTTCGACCAGAGACGGCTTCTGGAGCTGTTCCAAGAAGACTCCTTTTGATACTTGTGATCGGAAAGAAGCTATACGAGCAAGCTGGTCTGTGAGAAAATTATCCTTTCAAGGGATAAATTGTACCTCAAAACCGAAAAAATACTTTTCAAGCTTTCGAACCTCCGATAAGTACCGATACATGGTCGGATTAGAGCACTGGTACTCTTTTTCGATCTGATTCACGACTAGTTGAGAGTCTCCTCTCACGAGTAGTCGTCGAATCGTGAGCGCTTTCGCAGCTCGTATGCCAGCCAGCAAACCTTCGTATTCTACCATGTTGTTAGTGGCCTGAAAGTTTAATTAAATGGCATATTTTAAGGTCTCTCCGTTAGGAGATTCCAGGACCACCCCAGCCCCCGTGCCACTTAAAGTAAGTGATCCATCAAAGTACATCGTGTTGGAAATATGCCCTAGACGCAATCATAGAGATGATTATATTTCCTTATGTTCATAATATTGGATAATATGTTATCTTGTTCCTAGAATAATATCGTTAATATTTATTATCAAGTATGTGACTTGATTGTGAAACTCTATATTTTTGCGATGATTATTCTTAAATGCTCCCTGGTCGGAAATATATGAGAACACATATGAATAGACTAACATATGTATTAGTTGATGGCTATGTTTCACAGGTCATGGATATGGAGATATCAAACCAATAATATGGACACATGTTAGAGAACATGGTATTGGATAAGACCTACCTTGAGACACTGTTGAGATTGTTATGATTTCATGTGTCATCAGTTGGTCTCAAGCAATGATGATGTATAATCCTTAGACCTGAGATCGATATGGTTTCCTACATGTGTAATAGCACTCTTAGGGGTTGCCAATCGCTACTTGTAACTGGGTAGTTATAAAGGTAGCTTTCGGGTATGCTATGAAACATGCGGAGAAATGTGACTGGTCGGATATGGTATTTGCCCCTCCTAACATAACAGGAGAGATGTCTCTGGGCCCCTCGTTGTGGTCGAATAAAGAAAGTGCATGGCCATACCACTAGTGGTCGAAGTGTCGACCACATGAAGTTATTCGACACTTGATTGAGAAAGTATTGAACAGTCTATGGATGAAAAATTATCTCACCTGGAGTTCAACCAGATGTCGTGAGGCAAAGGGAGAATACACAAGTAGGTCGTTCAGTTTGACCAGATACAAACTGGTCGTAAGGAGTTACGAACTGGTTGTACTTAAGTATGAACTGGTCGTAAGGTGTTACGAACTAGTCGTAACTAAGTATGGACTGGTCGTGACTAGGTACAAGCTGGTCATAAGTGATAAGGACCTGGTCTTAGATCATATTGCATTAAGGTTCGTCCAATATATTCTATGTGTGTTCGGGAATCGTTATGTGCTGCTAGGTACCACTGATGCCTCGTGGTCGGAAAAGAGTTTCCGAGTCACAACCGATTACACATGAACCTATAGGGCCACACACTTAAAAGGTTAGGATTTGATTTGGATGGTGATCCAAATTCTTGTAGGCCACGAGTTCCTAATGGGCCTCCAGTACGAGACCCATCATGGATGCCTATATATAGAGGGGCGGTGGCATGGGGTAAGATGATTTTTTAAGAATCCCGAAACCCTAATAGCCACGCCTTCCTCAATCATGTCGCCAGTGCTAGGACTCCAGCGCGTGGTGTCCCTGCCCCGTATGTGTGGATAACTTGGAGGTGTTGTTGCGAAGCATCAGCACTTGGACGATCCGCAACTCGTGACGATAACAGGAGCAGGTGGAGAAGACACGCAGCGAGTACGACCACTACTGCATGAACTCGAAGACGTGCAGCGAGTATGACTATGACTGCATTAATTCGCTACATCGACTCTACTTCCGCTATGAGTCGGTGCGTCTAGTGGTAATCTTGTGATCTATTACTAGCGGAGGTTCCTTGGTTGCGCGGTAGAAATTTTTGTTTTGTGCTATCGTAGTGTACCCGTAACCCTGCACGTCATCCACTAGTCGTGGGTATCGTATTGGGGATCCTGAATAGGTTCAGGATTTGTCCATTCGGCGATAAAGTTTGCCATGATCTGGTACTTAATGGCCATTCGGGACACGAAATGGAGGTCGAGCACCCCAAGTTCTACTAACCATTTTGCCATGCGTCCCGCTGCTTTCCTGTTCTGGAGGACCACTCCTAAGGGAAACTCAAACGGCACAATTATCTTGTACACTTGAAAATAATGCTGCAGTTTCCTTGAAGACATGAGGAGGGCATATAGAAGTTTTTGGACCTAAGGGTAACACTCCTTAAGCCCATACAAAACTTCACTTACATAGTAAACTAGTCGTTGAACATTTTCACACTCTACGACTAGTACTGCGCTCACTGCCGACCAGTCGAAACCCTCGTGCTTCCTTAGAAGTTTGAAGAAAGGTAGTCCTTTTTCTCCCAGTCGTGCGATGAAATGACTTAAAGCCGCCATGCATCCTGTGAGTTTATGGACTTCTTTCTTTATGGTTGGAGGGCACATTCACACGATGGCCTTTATCTTTTCGGGATTTGCTTCAATTCCTCGTACAGAGACAAGAAATCTAAGTAATTTTCCTGAAGAGACTCCAAACACATACTTCTCAGGATTGAGTTTCAGGTGGTGTTTTCTGAGGTTGTCGAACGTCTCCTGGAAGTCGGAAACATGATTAAGCTGCTTGATACTTTTTACGACTAGATCGTCAACACAGGCTTCCAAATTTTGGTTTAGCTGAGGTAAAAAAGTCGATTGCATCAAGCATTGAAAAGAAGCGCCAGTATTTTTTAGACCAAATGGCATTTTGACATAACAAAATGTCCCAAATGGAGTAATAAACATGGTCTTTTCTTCATCTTCTAGACACATATTAATCTGATGGTAGCCAGAATATGCATCTAGAAAACTTAACGTTTCGCAACCAGTAGTAGAATCAACCAGCTGATCGATACGAGGTAAAGAGAAATCATCTTTTGGACAAGCTTTATTAAGATCAGTGAAGTCTACACACATTCGCCACTTGCCATTGGACTTCCTAACCATTACGGGGTTAGCGAACCACTGTAGGTGGTCGACTTATCTTATAAAGCCTGCTTTAAGTGGCTTATCTAATTCTGACTTTATAGCATCTCATCGATCAGGGGCAAATCTCTGTAATTTTTGTTTTACGGGTACTTTGTCAGGCCGTAGAGCTAGCCTGTGCTCGATCACTTCCCTGGGGACTCCGGGCATGTTGGATGCTTACCACACGAAGACATCTGCGTTTGTTCGGAGGAAAGCGATGAGGACGCCTTCCTATTTGGGGTCGGAAGTATCGCCGATGCGAACAGTCTTCGAGGGCTCCTCTGAATTCAAAGGAACCTCCTTAACCTGGTCGTTCGGCTTAGGTGCAGCTTTAGGCTTCGACTGCTTGGTCGAAGGCTGTCCTTTGTTTTCTTCTCGAGCTGGTATCTGGCCAACCATTTCGAGGGACAGACGGTCACACGTGTGCGCCATCTTTTTATCACAATGATTTGTGATCACTCATTTGGGACCTGATATCCAAAGACATCGATACCCATAATGAGTAGCGATTAAGAATTTTGCCAAAGTTGGTCGTCCGAGTATGGCGTTATATGCCGTATCGAAATCGACCACATCAGAGGAGATCTTCTCTGTCCTGAAATTACTTGGAGAATCAAATGTTAAAGGAAGAGAAATTTGGCCAATAGGTTTGGTCGAAGGCCCCGGTACAATACTATGAAAAGAGTATCGTACCGGTCTTACCTTGGTCCTGGTTACTTGCCTCTCGTCCAGGGTATTCGTAAACAGAATGTTTAACGAGCTACCACCATCAACCAACACTCGATTTACTCGACAGTTGTTGATGGTGGGTTCGACCACGATCGAAAAGTGACCTAGTCGAGTGGAAGGGATCGGGCAGTCACCCTTCTCGAAGGAGATGGTGACTTCCGACTACTTCGGTAATTTATTGACAAGAGGAGGGTCAATAGAGTTTACCTTGCGTTCGACAGCCTCAAGCTGCCGTTTTGACTCATATGCCGATGATCCCCCATAGATATGCTCAATGGTGTGATCGGGATCTTGGAACGACATCTCCTAGTTGTTGTCTAACTGCGTACGACCACTGGCTTGTCCTACCTCTTCAATGGTAGAAGTAGTCCTTTGCCGTTGTAGTAGTCCTCGAGTTTTTGTTAGAAAACTCGGCAGTTGCGAAGGTCATAGCCTTCCTTTTTATGGAAAGGATACCACCTAAGTTTATCGTTCTTCCGCTTGGGGCGCTTACCTTTGCCTTGATCAGAGTATGGCTTGGAGCCTTAAGGATTTTTATCGCTCACGTCCAAGACCTCCTTGGAACTGTTGGGTTGAAGCTTTTGGCCTTTTGCCTTGTTCTTGGATTTCTTGGCCTTCTTATCCTTCTTCTTACCACTTTCGCCCATCTCTTGAGAAACTTTTTCATCTAGATCAATAGTGTTATTCCACTCGACTGCCTCAGCAGCGGTAGCATATCGATTGGCCATCTCGAAGAGCTCGGGGACAATGGTAGGAGGATTTAAGGTGATATCCTCCGTGATCCTTCTACTACGGACTCTCTGCTTGAAAGCTCTGATGACAGGAGAATCAGAAACCTCATGAATTGAATTTTGAACCTGGTTGAAGCGTCGAATGAACTAACGCAGAGTCTCATGGTCGTTCTGTCTCATCCTGTGCAGGTCGTCCTCCTTCCCAGGGTGATGGTAGGTGCCCTGAAAATTGGCCAATAGGAGATCGCAGAGGTGCTGCCATGAATAAATCGACTCGAGTGGCTGATTTAATAGCCACGATCGGGCAGATCCCTCGAGTACAGTAGGAATGTAATTTTCCATTACATGCTTTCCTCCTCCTGTTGCTCAAATAGCGGTTGTGTAGATCTGGAGGAATTCAATGGGGTTTTGAGATCCATCGAACTTCTCCATGTTCACTGGTCAAAATCGAGGCGGCCAGCGGATTGCTTGGAGGTCAGGTGAGAAAGCCCGACACCCGGTAATAACTTCTTGACACCTTCTTTGTAGAAAAGAAGGATTGACATCACTAGGTGATCGTACGCGACGATACTAGTCGTAGGTGGACCCGACCTGTGGTAGGTCTCAACCTTACGAGGGAAATACTCCTCGCATTCCATCTGCTGTCGCAGATTTCTGGGTTGGAGTGGTGAACGATCACCTCTCTTGTGAGCTTGTTGATCATCAGGCATTCGAGGAACTCTTCTTCTACTGGAGTGAAGATCAGGAGAACGTCGTGATCTGTTGTCACGCCAATCTCCATGTGGTGAGTTATTCGAGTGGTTGGAAGGTGATGGAGTCGTACCGCCATGACTCCTGGGTTAATGTCGGCGAGGGTGCTCAATTTTGGTCATCGTGCTTCGAAGACTTTGTGCAAGCTCTTCAGCGAAGAGGTCATAGCCGGGCGTTCAGCAAGTTCTCGAGATAGGTTCTTGAGAAGATCATTAATGCGATGGAGTTCTTGAGCTTCCTCCGACTGATAGTGGACGCGCCCAACAGATTTCTCTGAGCTGCGATCCTTCTCTATCGGGTTGTCTCAGAAACGTCCATACCCGAGCCTCGAATTTGCCTTAGTGGAGTGCAAGCATTTTGATAATCTCCTTCACGCTTATCAGAGTATTGACTCTGTTCATCACCAGAGGTGTCCTCGTCATTGCCACGAGGGGTCGTAGTGTGTGATCGTTGGGGAGCATCCTCAGTCTTGTCTCTAGGAGAGTGATCGTCACCTGAGGGAATGATGAAGACCTGCCGTTGATAATCTCCACCTGCGCTTGAGGCCTCCTCACTTGAGGAGTAGTCGAAAGACACCATCTGGCGACTTGGAGCAAACCCCTCCAGGAAGGAGAATTCCGGGTTATAACCGTCCCCGTCCGCAGGTGAGTCCTGCGATGGGATGGTTGAACTCGTAGGAAAAACATGTTTGACCCCATCCTTTGTGGGGCTAACCTGAGAGACGACAACCAGGAGCCGATGAAGTTCCATAATGATTGCCTCCAGGACTTGTCGTGCCAGGCCGGACTGTGTTAGACGAACTTGAACACTTGGAGGGGGAACCCTAGCCATGCTCTGAGCCTGTCTTGCTGCAGTCCTGATTGTGGTTGGATTGACCCTTGTTCTCTGAGGAAGCTGGTTCCTCATTCGGACATAACGTTGTGGGGGGATGAGGATCCCTCCTCAACTCCATCGGTGGTATGGTCTCCTGGAGAATGATCTCTGGAGGCAACATCACCATCGGATGATGCAATACTCGGCTCGTAGTCGAAACTGGCATCCATGTCGATATCTGCATAATCGTTCAAGATGAACCAGTTCTCCTCGTTCCACTCACCTGCCATGGGAGCATTAGAGTTGGGAAAAAAGCAAAGGAAAGCTGATGACTCGAAGATCCTCACGGTCGGCGCCAACTGTCAGTGTTTTAGAACCGAACTTACGTAAAGATTGTTTGATTCGGGGGGTCTCCAAGACTCAAATCACGTAGAGAGAATGACACGGGGGATTTTATACAGTTTTGGGCATTCTCTGGGGAGAATAACAACCCTACTCCTGTGTGTATGTATTGAGTATGCTGGTTTACAAATCAAGAGAAAGACTGGAGTGATATGTCTTGTGCTCCTGATTACCCTTCTCTTCTCTCCTGATGATTCTGCCTTTTATACAGTACTCGGAGCGGGCTGCCGTTTCTCTAGTCCAAAGGGCACCTTAATGTTGCAGATAATGGAGCCGTTACTAGAGATTATTGTGGGAGTAGTAATGTTCCCACGTCGTTAGGCAGTTATCACCATGACAGAGAGTTAAATCGTGTCATTATTCCAGAGAATAACAGCGTAATTTACTACTCATATCCTTAGATATATTGCAGAAGATTCCCTGATCGACTAGACCCACATGTCTGTAAGCCCAATTGACTGAGGACTGGTCGTAGAAGAACTTACAGCCAGGTGGTGGTCGTAGTAAAGCTTACGACCACAGACTGATCGCAGGAGGACTTACGATCATGGAATAGTCGTAGAAGACTTACGACTATAGGATAGTCGTAGAAAGACTTACGACTATGGGGTGGTCATAAAAGAACTTACGACCCCCAGTTTCTCCCTTATGAATATTAAGGTGTATACTCAAGAACCATATGACGATAATATTATCCATAATATGAATTACAGATAAATAATTAAATAAGGATTATTATATCCTCGTTAGACCTAATTTTTATGTATTCCCACATGGCGCAAGAGGGGGCTTGAATCCGTCGAGTTTCTATCCAAAGGAAGCGCAACCTTAGCGAGGCGGGACTACGGCGGGGTGGCGCTTTGTAAAGGCCTTGACGCATGCTATAGACTGCTTACCTAAGGTAGTGAGCAGTGGTATCGACGGATGCCAAACAAACTAGAGAAGTCGTGTCATGTGGGTAAAGCTGTACAACCTTTGCAGAGTATAAAACTATTCTAATAGCCATGTCCACGGTCATGGACATGCTAGCAAATCCACTCAAAGTTAGACTTTGGTTTTTGATTTAAAAAATACTTTATCAAATGGTTTTCGATGATTTATCCAAATGGGAATTGGGCAGGTAGCCATGTGATAGGAGGGTATCCTTCACCACTCTTGTGTGAATGTTATTTGACTATAAAACTTGAGATTTAGAAAATGAATTTTAGTTATAGAGTAAACTGCTTTAGAACTTAGTAAGAATATTTAACTAGAAAATGTCGCTTTATGCAAAACGGCCATATAAGTCTTCCTTTGATGTATCACTGCATGCATTATAATTCTGTTATTGGGTGTAACTTGCGGGGCACGGTTGTTTGAGCTCACTCTTACCGAATAAAATGTTGTTCAGAGGAGAAGGACTTTGCAACTACTGGAGATCTCGACAACTAGGTCGCCACCCCAGTCGATTGCTTGTGGCAGATTAACTAGGCTCTACTACTTACTCTTCGTCTTCCGCTGTGTTCTTATTTGTTGGCTTATAAGCTTTTCTGGTAATTAAACTCTGGTATTTATTAATAAAGCTTTGCATTTATGGATGTTACCATATTTGTTTACTGTGTGAGCTAGCCAATGATCATGGGACTAGTTTGGAAATGCACAGAGGATTTGGAGTGTTAATCCCGGGTCCTAACAAAGTGGTATCAGAGCCATATTGACTGTAGGTCGTGACCTAGTTAGAATGACCGTTAGTTGGAAAACTTCAAAACTTTATTATAACAATAAAAAAAATATTGTTTTCTTCTCATCTTTGTTCATCTTGATATTCTTACCTTCTTCATGGTATTCTTTCTTACCTTGTTCTTCCTTCACCATTTTAGAATGCTAAAAAGGTCTTCTTTCCCCTATAAGTTTCTATAAATGGTCAACACGTTTCTCACCATTGCGTTCAAGACCACAAGACATAAAGCTATCAAGAAAGTATCGTCGTCTCCACCATCCAAGGACAGCGAACTGGATTAATCGAGGACCATGGGCCAAAGATCGTTTTGTCAAAGGCCGGCCATATAGTCTAAGTTTGTTAAGACTCATTCTGTGCATTGAGTTGTATCACCAAATTAAGAGTATCGATCGAGTAGAACGTTGTGTGGTTTCTTGACATGTATGGTGTATTTTTCTTTTGGTACGTCGTACATAGATCTTTTTGATCTTGTGTGCAGCAATTGCTTAAGGGAGGTAGACTTCTTTCCTCAATGCTTTCACTCTCGCCTATTGTGCTTTTCCCTCTCACCTATCGTGCTTTCTCCCTCTCATCTATGAAACCTGTGAAGAATTGTTGAAGATTGTTCAAGCAGGCAAGTCGCTTGGAAGCTACTCTTGTTGGGATTAACTGGTGTGTTTGGATGCCAAGCTAGATAGTTTTGGGGAATCATTGATAAGACTGCTTTTGGGATTTGAAAATTTTAATATTTGCTGATGTTATAAGAAGTTCTTGTGAATACTAGAGTATGATGATGGATATACCTTGATTCTGAATGGTTTAAAGAAAATGAGATTGGTGGATTATATAGATTATGGAGAAAGAAAATGATCGTAATGGAAAATTTTGTTTGATCATGAAGGATATAGGAATCTAAAGCGCTGATTTGATTATTAGGAGAAACTAGATTTTCATCGAATCTTGAGTTGATTTTAGTGTCAGTTGGAAAATTGGAATTGAGAAATGTGTGCAGAAAAGGTAGAAAGTAAAATGCGAAAAGAATTGGTTTTTTCATATCGATTCATGATGTAATTTTGGTAGAGTTGGTTAAATCTTGGTTAGATTATAGAGATAAATTATTGTTGATATTGGATTATTGGAGATTGGATCATAGAAATATATCTTGGATGAATTATAGAAATTGATCTTGATTGAATTATAGAAATATGATTGTTGAAGATTGGACTATAGGATTACCAATTTATGAGGTTGATTTTAGTCGATTAGGTTGAATCAAGAAGTATGTAATTAATTGGGTATATTGGTCATATTGTATTTAATTGGATATGATTGAATAGAGAAGTGGATTTAAAAGAAATCTTGGTGGGATTATAGAGATATATCTCGATCAGATTATAGAGTTGTATGATTGTTGGATATTGGAATATATGATTGACGGATATCTTACTGATATTGGAGTTGGTCAAAATAATTGTTGGATAGATGGTGATAAAATAATTTGATGGATTAAATTTGAATTTGTGGATTATATAAAGAAATTCTAGAGGATTGCGATTGATAAATATGCTTGTGAAATAAAGTGAATAATGTTGTGGATTTAGTTAAGAATTTTGGGGAAAGCAATTGCGCGATTGTATTGTTGGAGAAATTTCATTCCATAAAGGGATATAGTGAAGTTTAGCATGATCTGAGAGTTTATCAGATTGGAAGATGTGATTATTGCTACTAGATTTTTGTGGATTTATGAAGTGTAGAAATCATGTAATCAAAGTGGTGAATCTATTAGATTATTCAAGCTTATGTCCAAAAGAGATTGTGAATTGTGTTGTCTTATCGATAGAATATGAGATTAATTAAATGATTGGATTTTTTATTAGGTGCCTTTAAGTTATATGAATTGGTGGATTTCAATAATAATAAGATATTGGATCCAACAATAATTGGAAGACAAAATTTATAGCTTTTAGTTGGCACTCCAGTACATAGTTGAGACCCAACAATTTGGCACCAGTTTACCAAGATGGAACTACCACCACAGCTGTCAGAGGTGCACAACATTTTTTTGTGCCGCAGTAGGAGGAATGTCTTAGGATACTGGAAGAACAGTTGTACCTAAAGAATGCCGAATGAAAGAAGGATCTCACCAACCAGGGTTACCTAATCAGAAATTCCGAAGATGTTGAAAGTCCTACCGGGAACAAGACCTTGTGACTCTGCGAAGAGCAATGAAGCAGCCGATCAGAGAAGAAAGCAACCTGGAAAGCAAGAGCCGAGTTTCCCGACCTTTCTTTCTAATCTCTCCGAATCTCGGGGACGAGATTCCTTTTAATGAGGTAGTTTGTAACATCCCAAAGTTTTGTTACCAAAAATAAAATTAATAAAATTATTATTTTTCTGGATTTTTTGAGTTTTACAACTGTTTTCTTGCTTTTCTTGAATTTCCAAGATTATTAAAAGTCAAAATTAAAATTTAATAAGTTTTCTAGGTTTTTATTGGATTTAAAGTCAAAAAGAGTAGTTTAAGTATTTTCTTGAATTTTTGGACTTGATTTACTATTTTCTAAAAAAATCTTTTTTGGATTAGTGTATTCTCTGTAATCAGAATTCTGTTTAATTCCTTCCTGCCTGTGTGTGAACGGGGGGTGAGCCATGGTGTGTCACGCCACACGGCTCCTGACCTGGACATGGCAGGTGGGTCCTCGTTACACTGCTAAAAGTACCACACACGATTCAGCAGTACACTTGAAACACTCACGTCTGTTTGTTTGTTTCGAAGTCCACTAGGTACTAGCAACAATTTCTTCTGACATGTCCTCAGTACCACTCGTACATGTGGCAGGACTACACGGAGCCATCCACTGCGATGTAGTAAGATATGTATATCTTGTTTACATGAATAACATACTATTTCACTATTTTGATCTTGTTTGCATGCATAATGTACTATTCCACAGGTCGTACACCCCTTTGGGACGAGGAGCTGGTGTCGCACGAGGGAGCACAGACCTCGGACTTCAACATCGACGAGGACTGGGCGCTAGGGCGGTGGGCATTTCCATGGCGAGAGTAGCCAGGTCCCCGTTAGGGCTTCACAGCTGCACAGTGCGTCCGGAGTGAGCCAGCCGACGTAGTCCCCTCTCGCTACACCAATGCAGACTAGTTGCGTCGGTAGGGTACCTTGGTTGCTAAAGCCTTTGACATACTTGCACCAGCTCCAGCAGCTGTCCTGGACGAGGGCTGGGGCCACACGTGTGGTATGCCCCAAGAGAGCCCACGAGTAGATATTTGTTCTTGTAAATATCAGTCATGTCATGTAAATATTAATTTCTGTACAAATTACATTATGCTAGTATCATGTTTCGATACTATTTGTTCTTGTTGTGTGTATATGTAACTATGTGAGGGAGTCAGCATCGCAACACCCCCCCACCAGTGGCGTAGCCAGGTCTCGAAACATGTGGGGTCAGCTATTATAAAATCTTTAGACTTTTATATACTTATATATAAATATTAGTACTAACAAGGATTTTTTATAAAAACCTATGAGGTCAATTGACCCTACAGGAATAGGCTGACTATACCACTGTCCCACACCACCCTAGTCTAGCCTTTTCGTACACGAAATGGCCATACCCTAGTTTTCAAGTCATTATCTCTCTAAGATTTTATTCGGTACTTTCAAATAAATCGGGGCTATTTTTGTAATCGCGCCGCTGAAGGAGGCTATTTTTGATATTGCACTGCCGAAGGGGGCTATTTTTGTAATTGCGTCGGCGAAATCGCATTCCAAATATATTTGGTCACACCAAAACACCTGAATTGTTCTCTACTTCATATTTTCTTATCTTTTCGAAAATTATCGGTTACACGGACACTTAGAGATACTACCAATATGATAAATATAATTTAATTTCAAAAAAACTCCTGTCGCCATTTGAATTGGAGATAGAGATCCTCTCGCCAATTGAAAGAGCAACATAACTGTTTCAATGGTGACAAGGACTGTCGCCAGTTGAAATGACGACGGGAGTCTATTTTTTTAAACAAAAATAACTATTTTTGTAATTATTTATGAAAATAAAATTATTTTTAAAAAATTCACACTATCATTGCTCAGAAAAATCTGGCCACGCTACCTCAGGTAGTCGACGACGATGCACCCGGAAGAAAGTCCACGATTCGCTGCTGCTAGTCTTGCATCCCCATCGACCAGATGGCCTTCTTTTGTTACCTTCAGCATTGTTGGACTACCAGCTGCCCAGCTCCACTAGTTAACTTGTGTAACTCTGTGTTAATTTAACTCAGCCGTAGTATGGGTAACCATCTCCTCCTCCTCCTCACCATTGTTGTCAGCATCCATGCGTTTATGCGCTATGTCAGCGCTGATGAACTCATCTTCAACGGTTTCTCTGGGACCAATCTGAAGCTCAATGGCCAAGCTTCTATCACGGGCAATGCTATAAGTAGTGGCATAGCTGGCTACGGTCCACGTCTCGGCCGGGCCGGTCCAGTTGATTTCAGGCCAAATCGTTTTTGTTGGTTTTTCAAAAAAATCAACATGGCTTTTTGATCGTAGTCCTCGGACTATTGCCCCGGCGGACCAAAGCTTAGCTCCGCCTCTGGCTATAAGGCTCACCCATGGCGTTACCCTAACAGAAGGGGATGCTTTCTACAACATGCCTTTCAATTTTAGCAGCGAGAGAATCAACTCCCGTGGTGGTGGGGATTAGGATCCTCTGCATTGAAGCTATCAATGTAGAGGGTCTATAATGCATGTGCATTAGGTCCAAACTCTAATGTCTGATCGAAAATCGAATGTCCAAATCAATTGTTACAGTATTTTTGCTACATCTGCTTTTCACTACATCAAAATCGTCACAATACAGATTTCACTGCAGTACACTGTAGGACACTGTTCACCTACTCACATAACACTGTCCACACAGTGTTCCTCTGCAGTAATGCAGAGGATTCAAATTTGTGGTGGCGGGTCTTTATTCTCATCAACCTTGGTGTTTGTGCCAAGTGACTAAGTATCTAAATAGAGGGAGTAAGATGTCAACACTGAAGAAACATATCATCCTATATTAAGTTTCTTACGGTACACTCAATTTAATACATGATGTTTATTTTTTTAATCCAATGGTCCAGATTAGTTCGGATTTAGTTATACTACGTCTGATAGTATGAGTAGTACATTCTCCAAGGGGGTAGCATTGTATTGCCCACATAGGGATCGCATGACAAAAGAGTAATATTTTTAACTCTAGTTAGAAAAGTCCATAATACCCTCGCAAATAAAATTATAAATACAAAGAAAAGTCTATTACACCTTTAGCAAATCAATGTTCATATATAATTTATATTACCAATATATACTACTATACTTTAGTAGGAATAATTCAGAATTTGCTACAGTAAATAGATGGATTTCAGGATTTATCCTTATGTGTGTCTATGACATGTGAGTCCATAAACACATAGAGGACAATATCTATCTCGCAAATTATGAAATCACCCACTTTAGTGCTATACTTTATTTTGCTGACAGCCTGACTAAGCACAGATACGCGGATACCGTTTACTCTTCAGCAAAGACTTAATTAGCGGTGGTCAAGAGCTGTTCGAGTTCGCGGGACTGTTACGTATGTAGTTTAGTTGCCCATTTGCCCAAGTATTTCAATTCGTTCCCGTTTACCACGTAAAATCCTAGTTCAGATAGTCATAGCAACCTTTATGACAGAATGATCCCTCCCTCTTCACGTCTTAGTCATCTCCTCCTCCTCCTCCTCCTCCTCCATCGTCCTATCCACATCCGCGCCTCAGATGTCATCGCCGGCACCGACGAACTCATCTACAACGGCTTCCCCGGCACCGATCTGAACCTCGGTGGCCGAGCTTTGCTGGTCAGAGAACTCTTGAGGCTAACCAACATCCCAGATGGTACAAGCGGCTATGCTTTGTGCAGCTTTCCTCTCAGCTTCCACAAGTTCCCCGCTGGGCCTGTCTCCTCCTTCTCGACGACCTTCGTGTTCGTCATCGGCTTCAAGCAGCGCTATAAAGGCGACGGGCTGGCCTTCATGCTTTCAAGCACCAACGAGCTGTCTGACAGCTCGCCAGGTCAGTACCTCGGCCTCCCATACTCAAACTCAGACGACCATGCCTTCTTCGCTATCGAGCTCGACACCGTCCAAAACCCCGAGGTTAACGACATCGATGACAACCACGTCGGGATCGATGTCAACAGCCTGGTCTCGGTCGATTCCCACCCTGCCGGCTTCTACGACTCCAACGGTGAGTTCCAAAGCGTTGTGCTTAGGAGTGACGAACCGATGCAAGTGTGGGTGGACTACGATAGCGAATCTTACCGCCTGAATGTCACCTTAGCACCTTTCCTGACGCCTAAACCCAGTCGTCCGCTGCTATCAACCACCGTCAATCTCTCATCCGTGTTGTCGTCGAGCTCGGTGTACGCCGGGTTTTCCGCAGCAAGCGACAAAGTCACATCCAGCCACGATATTTTTGGCTGGAGTTTCAAGTTAGATGGGGAGGCTCAGCCACTTGACTACTCTGTAATGTCATTTATACTCGTAAAGGAACATGGAAAGCTCAACGAAATGAGCATTCTGGGTGCTTCGTCCATTGTACCATTAGTCGTCATACTCGTTCTCGCTGTTCTGATCTGTTGGCGTTTGAGGAAGGCGAGGGAAGAAGATGGGTGGGAGATCGAGTGCAGGACGCCGTCTTTCACATACAAGGAATTAGTCACTGCCACTGAAGGCTTCAGTGACAGGATGCTCCTTGGGAAAGGAGGTTTTGGAAGGGTGTACAGAGGAGTGCTGCCTACCTCTACGCAGAGTGTCGCGATCAAGCGGGTGTCACCGGAGTCGAAGCAGGGGAAGAAGGAGTTCATGGCCGAGATCGCCATCCTTGGTCAAGTTCGCCACCGTAACCTTGTTCAACTGCTTGGCTATTGCAGGCATAAGCAGGAGCTGCTCCTGGTCTATGATTGCCCTGTTTGGCATTGCTCCTACTCCCAGCTTCTTAGTTAGAGTAGGTGGAGTTGTGCCAAACGAGGTAACTCCACAAAAAATTAGGAGTTGGAAGCGGCCAGAGAGGCGGGCGTACGTCTGATTTTTCGGAAAGCGGTGAACCTCGCTCCAACAGTGAGCAGCAGATGGGCAACAAAACAAAATACCCATAGAAGTTAGAAGAAATTACCCGTAAAATAACCCTCAACTACCCCTTTCGCATCTGGCACCCCTTCTGGCCTTCCCCCCTCGCACGCGTTTCTCCTCCCGATTCCCAAATCTCCAGCCCGAGAAAACCCTAGAGAGGCAGCGACCAGGGCGGCGGCAGCCTCTTCCTCCCGCGGTGTCCTCATCCCCTCCCCATCCTCCACGGCCTCTTCTTCGTCCTCGACATCCTCTTCCTCTCCCCGGCCCCAGGCCTCGGCCTCGGTGTCTTCTTCCCGGCCTCGTCATCTTCGACATCCACGTTTCTCTCCCCGACGCACACCTCTAGTTCTTCCCCGGCCTCCCTGTCCCCGGCTTCATCCCCCTCCGCCGACCGCGCCTCCCTTCTCAAGGCGCCGTGTATGGACCTAGGGTTCGGCTTCGAGGCGGGCTGCGGCGCGTGGAGGAGCCGCCTCACGAAGACATTCCCCGCGTTGGATCTGTACTACGCCATCAACTGCAAGGGAGATGGGCAGGGTGCGGAGGTGTGCGCGTGCGGTGCCGAGAGGACTCCGGCAGCGTCGAACCTGGCGTCCGAGGAGTCGCCGATCGGGAGTCCCATGTCTGTACTCTCCCCTGGTATGTGCAAATCATCTGATATTTTAGTTTCACATAAACTTTTGGATAGTGAGAGGATTGTTGTGGTAATGAACTGTCGTTTGCTATAACTCGAGCGTTAGTGAGCAGTGAATTAGTATTTTGCAATCACGTGTTTCAGTTCGCGGCAATTGGCAGGATATCTGATTGGTTAATTTTTTCAGGATTAGGATATATAGGTGAAAGATTCTAGCTAGAGTAGAATTTCTTTGAAAGAATGCACTTTGGGTATTTGGCGAAACATGAAAATTGGAAAGTGTTCTGATTGTGGGAAGTGAATTCACTTCGCCCAAGAATTGGGTAAACATGGATATGAGAATTTTTAATTTAAAGAACGGGATTACTATTCCGAGCTCACACAGTTGCTACTTTTTGGATTACAATCTAGAAGGATGGTGATCGTGGTGCGAACGAACGGAAGATGGAGTGGGAACTAGGAAGAGTAGCCGAGTAGGCATGAACCACGGAAGGAAGATTGGTGAGAACTGATAAGAGTAGGCACAGGGCATGAGCAAAACTGAAATTGCGCTGCTTGGCCTGACCCAACATTTAGTAGTGCTGTGCATGGTTTGCCTGAATCCTGATATAGATGAAGCTGTTGTTTTTAGAACATGAGCTCACATATTATATCGATGAGTGGTTACCAACTTACAAAAAATATACAAATGAAGGCATGAAGCTATTTTCTTGGCAGTCACCTTGCTCGTGCCGTACATGCATTATGTAGTTGTAGAGTTAGGCTAGGCCAAGTAACAATGATCTAAAAACAACAAAGCTTCTTTCTTCACTTAGTTAGCAACTAATATGTAATATGCTTAACTCTATAGGGGAGAGACAAATAAAAAAAATTAAACAGAGGCAGACTGAAAGTCAAGGGGCCTAATTACTGGCTGTGTGATTGAATGCATTGGCCATTTAAAGCTTACTAGTTTCATATTGGAATGAGCAGAAGTTTGTGGTGGGGTGTGAAGCCTCCTTTCCATTAGCATATACTTTAGTCAGCCTTGTGAAGTTGTCTCCTTGCTAATGTTTCACCCAGGCAAAGATCTCGATGCACTCCTTAAAGCAACACCAATTCTTCCAGAAAAGAAAGCAAGAATCATAATTGTTCAAATATTTCAGGGCCTTGTTTATCTTAACAAGAGGGCTCAAAAGACTATGATCTCAAACCAGGCAACGTTCTCTTCAACGAGGTTGGTGTTGCAAAAGTTAGACTTTGTCCTCAGCAAGATAGTGAAGGATGATGTTGGGTCTCAGGGAATGGAACTCACTTCTCAGGGAGCTGGAACCTATTGGTGAGTGGGCACACTGGGTTTGTGTGCGTGCACTCGTCCTCGTCGTCTTCTTCTACTGGAAGAGCTGCCATTGGTGTGTAGCTGATGTTGTTTTGTAGCAGCTTGAATTGTTGTATGTAAAAATTCACTTGTATGAATGTTTTCTGAGAGAATTGTTCAATGCCAATATGTTGAGTTCAATGCAAAGCAGATTGTTTAGTGCTAATATGTTGCTCGAATTGTTGAATGCAAAATTAACTTCTTTGAAAGTTTTATGTGAAAATCTTGCAAATTGATTATTGAAGATGTATGCATTTTTTTTGTGTAAAAATTTCGAATGTCATGAAAAAGATGGCACAACATGACTCAACATGACAAAAAAATATAAAAATAAAAGCACAACATGACTGAAATTAACTTATTAAACTGTTATAAGTTAAGCAATATGAAAAAAAAATACAAGTTACAAAGCAAGGGTAGTGTAGTCTTTTTACAAAGATCCTTCTAATTCCTGAAGTTGGAGCCAACTTTCTAACCAAACACCTCATCATATCGCTCCAACTTCTCATAGGAGTGGATCCAAGAGTGAAGCTGGAGTTGGAGTTGCAAAAACTTGGAGCAGAGCTATACCAAACAGGCCCTATATGCCTAACGACAGCCTTGATAGGTACTTGTATGGCAAGGACAAGCCCACCCTCGATTGGGCTGAGAGGCTTCGCATCATCAAAGGCGTAGCTTCTGGCCTCTTCTACCTCCATGAGGATTGGGAGCGGGTCATCATCCATCGAGACATCAAGGCAAGCAATGTACTCCTCGACAACGACATGAACGGGAGGCTCGCCGACTTGCCTTGCTTGTTGTCAAGACGACCACGAGCCGTCGTACACCAGCGTGTGGCGTGCACTGGGGTACATGGCCCCGGTGGCCCGCCAGGCAAGGCAACCAAGGCGACCGACGTGTTTGCGTTCGGCGTGTTCATGATGGAGGTGGTCTGCGGAACAAGACCGACCGGCGCGGCAAACGCTCGCGGTGAGCCTGTTACGCTGGCAGATTGGGTTCTCGGCACATGGCAAAGTGGTTCGATCACGCAAAACGTAGACCCAAAGCTGGAAGATTACGTCCCGGAGGAGGTAGAATTTGTACTGAAGCTTGCTTTGCTGTGTTCTCATTCGTTGCCCAAGGCGCGGCCGTGCATGCGCCTGGTTATGATGTATCTGGAAGGAGGAGCAACACTTCCAGAATTTCCACAAAGCTTTCTGACCATCGATCCGGGCATGGACCAAGAGATTGATCAGTTTGTCGAGCCATGTCCATCCGTGGCTACAACTGTGACTAGTCTCTCTGGAGGAAGATGATGGTAGTCTTAATCTTGTCGTCTAAGTTTAGTTTAGTTTCTGTTTAGAGTTGTAATGGATCGCAATGTGAAAAGCGAATCCGAATCAGTCTTCAATAGGTTTCAGTCTTCTCTGTTCGTTTCTTTGTCGGACACTGTAGCTAATCAAGTTCTTTGTCAATTTTCGGATTTTTAGACTCGCTGGAGGATCGGAGTCAAGAAACCATATTTGTAATCTATTTGTAACTCGTTTTGATGTCAATATAAGAAAACCGAAAAGTCGTATTGAAAAATGTGGCGAAAATTGAAACATTGTTTTTTTCCATCATCTCGGTACTCTGTTCTTCGATAAAGCTCAAAAGCTTCGGAGACATGGTTCTTCAGAAGTTTTCCAGAGGAACTTGGAGAGCGATTGTTTTTTATTTCAGTTTTCCGTTCCAACATTTGGTATCAGACCCAAGGCTTCGCTGGTGATGGCAGGGGATCAATCACCAAAGAAGGAGTCACAATCACAACCACTGAAGATCAGCGTTGAACCAACAGCGACAGGAAAAACATTGACGAGGGGAATTGGAGTGCCAATCCAGTATCCAATTCTCAACGACACCAACTACGGTTTGTGGGCAATAAAGATGAGAATCATCTTGTGTTCTCTTGGAGTGTGAGCAGTGATCGAGGGCGATGCACTGGTCGACGAGGAGAAAGATCAAGGCGCTCTAGCCGCAATTTACCAGGCAGTGCCAGATGTTGTGATGTTGGCGATCACTGATAAACAGACGGCAAAAGCGGCATGGGAAGTAATCCAAGAGATGCGTGTTGGTGAAGATCAAGTTAAAAAGGCAAGGGCTCAGACGTTGAAATGACATTTTGATAGCATGATCATGGCAGATACTGAAAGCGTTAACAATTTTTCATAGAAGCTGATAAGTACAGTTGGTGAAATTCATTCGCTTGGCATTGAGCTAAAGGAAAGCGTCGTAGGAGAAAAGTTCTTCAGTGCAGTCCCAGATAAATTTCTTCCAATTGTCGGCACGATCGAACAGTGGGGAGATGTGTCGACAATGTCCTTGTCAGAAGCAATCGGACGACTTACGGCGTTTGAGGAAAATTTGAGAGGGAGGCGCACTGAAAGAAATGAAGGAGGAAAAGAGCAATTGATGCTGACTCGCGGTCAGTGGGAGTCACTGGCAGCTAAAGAAAAGAGAAACTTTGAAGGGGTCAGCAGAGGCATGAAGAGAGGCAGCTGGCGTGGCAGTGGTCGAGGTCATGGCTGTGGACACAACGGTGGACGTGGCAAAGACGACGTATAAGAAGACTAATAAATCGAAGATCAAGTGCCTCAATTGTGATGTTTACGAACATTATGCATCAGAGTGTCGGCAACCAAGAAGAGAACGAACGAACCTAGTTTAGAAACAAGGTGATGAAGAACCAGCTTTGCTTATGGTAAAGACATGTGAAATCATATAGATGACTGAGGATACAACAAGAAGATTCGTGCTGCACGAAGAGAAAGTCTGGCCTGATCTTGGTATAGACAGTGAGAAATTCAGTAGTTCTTTGTATTTAGATACTGGAGCTAGTAATCACATGACTGGTGTGAAGAAGATGTTTGCCGTGCTAGATAAGTCGGTTACAGGGACTGTCAAATTTGGGGATGATTCAGTTGTTGAAATTTGTGGGCGAGGAACTGTTCTGTTCCAATGTAGGACTCATAAACATAAGATACTCACAAACGTATACTACATACCGAGGCTCAGGAGTAATATAGTGAGTCTCGGGCAACTCGATGAGATCAGGTGCAAGATCACAATCAAAGATGGGAATTTGTCAATCTTTGATCGTGATCGGCCCCTGCTGGCAAAAGTGCAACGCTCGAGTGAGAGACTATATTTGCTGAATCTTCACATGATAGATCCGACATGTCTACTGACAAAGAAAACAAGTATAGCCTAGCATTGACATGCTAGGTACGTACATCTTAATTTTCGTTCATTGCGGAATCTATCTCAATTGAAGATTGTAGAAGGTTTGCTAGAAATTCATCAAACTGAGCAAGTTTGTAAAGGATGCCTTGTCGAAAAACAACACAGGAGACTATTTCCGCAGACATCTATGTATTGAGCAGATAACTTGATCGAGTTAGTGCATGGAGATTTATGTGGCCCAATCACTCCGAAAACGCTAGCAGGTAACAACTATTTTTTTGCTGATTGTTGATGACTGTTCCAGATATATGTGGTTACGGCTCATCAAGACAATAGATCAAGCACTGGATGCTTTCAAAACAATCAAAACGAGTACTGAAGTCAAGAGTCAACGTACGATGAAGGCATTCAAAACAGATCGAGGAGGGGAATTCACGTCTAAGGAGTTTGTGGATTTTTGCGAGGAACGAGCAGTGAAAAGGCTTCTCACGGCGCCCCAACAAAACAGTGTTGCGGAAAGATGAAATCAAACTGTGGTGGAGATGGCTCACAGTTTGCTTAAAAGTATGAATGTGCTGGCAAGATTTTGGGGAGAAGCAGTAATGACGATAGTATATTTACTGAATCGATCGCCTACGAAGAGTTTGGCTGGCAAAACTCCATATGAAGCATGGCACAACAAAAGGCCAAGTGTACATCACTTGCGCACTTTCGGTTGCTTAGTTCATGTAAAGGCAGTGCATCCTCATGCAGACAAAATGGATGATCGAAGTATCCCTATGGTTTTTATCGAGTATGAACCAGGAACGAAGGCATACCGATGTTATGATCCTAAGAGCAACAAGTTACATATCAGTCAGGATGTGTTTTTGAAGAGGAAAAATGCTAGGATTGGTCTGCTGATTGTATCAAGAAGATGCATTGATGAACAATGAACAAATATTCAATGTATGTTATGAGCTTGAAACAAACAGAAACAAAAATGCAGACATTGACTCAGAAGCAGCTGTGGTGGGAGAGGATTCTTCAGAGCCACAAAGTCCTGAGGTTGACAGTTTTTCTACTCCGTTGTCTGGAATCAGAACACCGCCAGAGCACTCAACGGAAGTAACATACCTTGATTCCTCAACAGAAGGACCATTTCGGTTTCGAGCGTTGAGAGAAATATATGAAGCTACTGAGCCCAACGAGATGAAATATGCAGGGCTATGCCTGCTAGCTCTGGAAGCATCGACAAGTTATGAGGTAGCAGTAAAAGAAAAATGCTAGAGAATTGCAATGCAAGAAGAGATGAACTCTATTAAGGACAATGAAACGTGGAAACTTGTGGACTTGCCTGCTGATCGAAAGTCGATTGGTTTGAAATGGGTATTCAAAGTGAAAAAGGATAGCAAAGGCAAAATTGTAAAGTGCAAAGCACGATTGGTAGCAAAATGGCATTTTCAACGTGAGGGGTGGATTTCAGAGAAATCTTTGCACCAGTTGCAAGGTTGGAGACTGTCAGATTACTCATTGAGATGGCAGCACATTGTCGAGACCCAAAAATGCAATCCTGGACCCTCTGTATATAATGCACTAGTACAGGATCACGCTAGTGCACACAGTGTCAACACAGGTGAATATTGATCCACAGAAGATGATTAATAGCATAAATGAGTAATTTGAACATTCTCTTTTCCAAGGTTAAAATATGATTCACAAGTTTTGACCTTAATGGCTCTAGCATGCTCTCCTTATGAATAGCAATTTCAAGTTTAAGAGCTTCATATGAAGCACCAGGGCAGAATTAATTTTGTCCTTAAGCTTAGCATACTTAATTCTAACTTCTTCTAATATGCCTTTAACTTCATGTTCACGTTCTAAGCAAAAAGAGCAAGTGCTAGCCTCAGCCTTATCAGAAACGACCAACTTGCTAGATTCTACGCATTTTTCACATGGAGCAGATTTAACTTTAATTAACTCAGTCCTAACATTTTCTAGTTGGTGCAAGGCAACATCATGAGTATTTTGTAATTTAGCAAGTTCAGAGTGTAAAGCATTGCAGGATGAACATTCATCAGCATCAATGTTCTTAGCATTCACAAGTTCTAATGTCAGATTACCAACTTGTGACTCTAAGTCCTTATTCCTAGCCATAGTGAACTCTAAAGCCTTGTCCTGGCTAAGCAGTTGCTCAAAGATGGTATCACATCTAACCGAAAGAACTTCATAGGATGAAAATACCTCATCGATATCATTGACGTCGACAGAGTCGACTATGAAGCACATGTCGGTGAAGTCATTTGTCTTCCCTTCTTTGGGAAGCTCCTCCTCCTTGCCCCCCTCGCTCGCGGAGTCCACATCGCTCATGGATTGCTCTCCAAAAGCGGCAAGAACCTAGTGAGCGGCCTTCATGAGCTTGGCAGCATCAAATTTGGACTTGTTCCCTTGAGGCTTCCTCCAAACTGTCTTCTCCTCCTTATGGTTTCTCTTTCCTTTTAGTTTGGGGCAGTTCGTCCAGATGTGGTAGAGCTCTCCATACTCATAGCATATCACATGGCCGCTTCTCTTCTTGTTTCTCACATTATTATAGGCTCGTGTGAACTTTTTCGCTAAGAGGGCTAACTCGGGCTCAGGGATACTCTGAAGTTCCTCTTCATGGATTGTAGATAAACAAGCAAGTGAAAATCCAGAGAAAGATTCAGAAGAGCCATCAGAAGTTCTCTTAAGAGGGTCAGCGACCAAAGCCATGTTCTCCTTCTTAGGATGATCAACTCTCTTGATCTCATGGGTCTTGAGCATGCTATAGAGCAACTCCAAAGTGAGATAAGAGAAAATGACATTCTCCTCAATAGCAGTAGCCTTCATCTCCCACTCCTTGGTGTTGATTGCAACCAAGAGATAGGTAGCATTCTCAGACTGAGAATACTCGATGTCGACCGCTCTCAGCTGATTGAGCACCTTGTTGAAGCGAGTGAATACATCATCGATACTCTCCCTAGAACGCATTTCAAACTTATTGTATTCTCGCTTGAAGACCGTTTGGCGTACTTTCTTGATTTGGGACGAACCCTCATGCTAAGTTTCGAGAGTGTTCCAAATCTCATACGTGGTCTCAAAGTGACAAATCCTTTCATACTCTTGTCTACCAAGTCCGGCATACAGAAGGTTCTTTGCCTTATGGTTGTTAGCTAAGAGGGCTGCTGAAGCCGACGTAGCAACCTCGGACAAGACGAGCGGGGCTCGAACAACCTCCTATACAGCTTGTCCTTCGCTCTGAAGGTAGACACGCATACAATTCTTCCAATAGACATAGTCGAGCCTATCGAAGACATGCGGCTTGGTGGAGTACTTCTCTATCGCCAGGTTCAGTGACCAGTTAAGATCAAGATTGAACTAACCGGGCTCTAATACCACTTGTTGGACCATAACAGCGACTAGAGGAGGGTGAATAGGAGCACGATCACTTTTTCCCCTTAATCGGATTCAACGCGTTTTTCACTTCAATAGCTATGAAAGCTATGAAGAATGTACAAGCATAGCGAAATACTTGTATTGAATTCAATCGAAACCCCGAAACAAAACAACCAAAATCACCAAAAAAAAACTCAATTCACAATGAGTTGGGCAGTCGACCTTTTAGCCTAACGGTCAGACCTCTCCAAGGGACGGTCTGACCTCCAGCCCGATGAATAGTAAAATCAGCATGAACTCAAAATCACAAATCGACTCAACTTTTGATTCGGTGATCCAAATTCCCTCAAATTTCAACTATAGCTCACCAAGAAGGTTAGGAACCTATTCCAATCAACGATCGGGAAGATCAATGCCAAGATTCCACAAATTTCAAGGATGAGGGAAGGAGGGCACAAGAACCGTGCAAAACCTAAGATTAATCCTAAAACTTGCTCGTGGGTAGAAGATAATCAAGATGATCCTAGATACATCCCCACATATCACAACAAGGAAGATCACAGCCAGAAACCAAGGGAAAACCAAAGGATCAACGAAAACCCCAAAATCACAAAAGAGATAGCAAGAACAAGA
Source organism: Phyllostachys edulis (assembly GCA_036346405.1). Classification (NCBI taxonomy): domain Eukaryota; kingdom Viridiplantae; phylum Streptophyta; class Magnoliopsida; order Poales; family Poaceae; genus Phyllostachys; species Phyllostachys edulis. The sequence continues at coordinate 19,225,187 of CM070567.1, forward strand.
ATAGATACATCTTGAGGAAATCTTTCTTGGATTGATTCGAGATTGATTTTGGTTTACAGCCACTCCAGCATGGAGGATAAAAGCTCACACTTGAGCACACAATCAATCCAACTCTCAAAGAACCCTAGCTCCTCCACTTTCCCCTCCTAACCCTAAAACACAAATTAGGGTTTCTAGATACAAGGGTTGGGAGGTGCACAACCAACACCCTCCCCTTTTATAGTGGAGGCTAAGCTATGAGAGAAAACCTCAATGGGCACCCGTTAAGCCCACACACAAACGAGTCTAACTCACGCATGCTTTTCAAAGCGCCGTCTTCATCTTCAATTGACCTAAACCACCTCTTCTTGCGCCGTCTTGCATTGCGGTTTAGCCAAAGGCCATCAAGGCGGTATTTTGGTGAAGTTATCAAAATACCCTTTCTCGATCCTTCTCCAAAAACCAAGTCTAATCTTCATGAAGCAATCTTATGCTTCGTCACGTGTAGGTTGATCAACGGCTCTTTTCATTCTGCAAGTCTCTCTCACCAGCTTCCACCAAAACCACCATGGCACTTGCATCGACCCCCGCGCCGCTTGATGCAACCCGTCGCACCGAACTTCCCGTTCGGCCATCCTTATCCATTTTGCGCCATGCTTAAGTCCACTGACTTCACCCGGCATCCTCGATCGTTCTGAATCTCAGCACTTCAAGTCTAGTCCCGATCATACTCGCCATCGACCGTCGTTGACCTCCAAGCTTCCTGTACAACAATAGACAAAGAAATTGATTCCGGGAACAAGTTCTTTGCAATTTGACCCACGTTAGTCAAAACATGTATCATGCAACACATATGCATTGAAACCTATGAATTTGACCTAACTTACAAACATCTCCGCCAAATCGTTGCAGCGAGAACAGGCAAACCGGCCGACCGCCACCCATGATCGTCTAACCGCCGCCGCCGGTCGACCACCAAAAAGGGACTTAATCAAATTTCCTTCCTGGAAATCCGAAACCTCTCTGAAAATTTTAAATAAATAGAACTTTTGACTCAAAACTCCAAAAATTATGAGACCAAGTGTAGGAGAATCCACTCTCTTGCCTACACCCTCTATTTTTGATCCGATCCAAAATTCCACACCTTTCTAACTGGTCAGACCGTCGCCTCCTGGCCGTTTTGACCGCCAGCCTCTTGGCCAAAGCCCTGGCTAGTCTGACCGTCTACTGCCTGATAGAACTTAAATTTCGTCGAAAATAAGTGTTTCGATAAATCTTCATTGTTATTACCAATTATATCATCGTCATAAAATCACGAGCAGACCCGGTTATACCAACGGTACTTTTGTTCCCATGATTGCTGAAACACGTGGATTCAGTTGGTCCGCTTGTCAGTTCGTGGATCGCAACTTGACAAGCTTCATGATTGCTTGGGGCCCACATACATGCACAACCAGTCATGATGCCGCAAGAATCAAGCAACCAGGCACCAAACTTGTAGCCAGCTAGACGTACACAATATTCTACCCAAACATGGGAGCATTCTCAATGACTTGCGGGCCGTCAGTTGGAGATGCTGTACCTGGGTACGATTCTTGAGTACATTAGCTTGTGTGCACTTATCTTTGCATCAACATGCAGCATGCCATCCCCAACGTGTTTGTTTTAGCTATCGACGACCACGCACCCGGAAGAAGTCCACGATTTGCTGCTGCTAGTCTTGCATCCCCATCGACCAGATGGCCTTCTTTTGTTACCTTCAGCATTGTTGGACTACCAGCTGCCCAGCTTGAAACATCTGAAAATTTCAAATGAAATTCAAAAATCAAAATTTGTTCAATTTGAATCCAAATTCGCAAATTTTGCCAAAACCCAAACCCTAACCCCAAATCCCAATCCTGCTTTCCTCCGTTCGCGCTTTTCCTGGCGCTTCTCTCTTCTCACGGAAGCCCATGCCAACCACAGACCGCCTCATCCCATCCCCGCCACCGCTCTCACGCGACCGCCCAAGCGCGAGTCACGCATGCGTGCGTCATGGCACCACCTCGGTCGCCCAGGCTCCACCTCACCACACTCGCCATGGCCGCCTTGCCGCCGCCCCTCGCTTCCACCGCCTCCTTTGCCCTATAAAGCCACCCGGCAAGCCTTCCTCCTCATCCCCACCACCGCCTCCCCCCCCTTCCTCCAACACGGCCAGAGCCGCCGCACCCCTGCACCCCACCAAGAACCCAAAAGCCGCTAAAACCCTAGGTAAGAAGCTTACATGGATCCTCCTCGCCAGCCTCCTTGCGCCTCTCCGTCCGCTTGTTGTTGCCGACGCCAAGACGCCAAGCCAGAATCGCCTTACTCTCGCCGTCACCTGCCATGCCATGACTCAACCAAGTGGCGCTGGCCTCAAGGCCAACGCCTCGCCCTCCCTTTTCTTTTTGGCTCGACCAGATTAGTAGGTTGGACGGACCGGGAATTAGGCCTTGGGCAAGACAAGAAGGGCTGCCCAATTTTCTTTTTAAAATCGCCCAGATCTTGTTTTGAGCACAAGAAATCCTTTTCTTGTTTGCAGATTAAAAATAGGAGTTATAATTCCAACAAATACACTGCTCATTAGCCAAAAATATTAAACCCTAACCACTATCCATTCATTAAACACATAAATTTCGATATCTTTTTCACGATCAATTGTCGTGTATGAATAGTAAAATAATACTATTCATTATCCTAAGCAATTTTCGCTCGAAACCCTAAAATGACATTTTATGTCATTTCGACCGCTTCGAGCCCGTGAGTCCATTTCTCGGCTCCTTTCACTATAGCAAGCTCCAAATAAATATTCCCACCTTCCTATAGATTTCTTTAATCCTCTACAATATTTTTGTTGTAGTTGATCCGAATCTCAAACTCCGCTCAATCCAAATAAATACCAGATAAATCCCACCAACCCGCCTCCACCCTTCCTTTAAGTCTCTTTTTGGTTTTATTTACTTGCATTTTGTTCCTAGCTCTTTCCTTGTTGAGCTAGTGTTTACTTGTTTTCTTTTTATTGCATTGCTTCTCGTTAGGTTACGATCTAGACGCACTGACGCTTGAAGACGCCGACAAGACCAACATCCACAGGACTTTGTGCAAGAAGGCAAGTCGCATTCCTTGATCATTTTGAACCCACATGTCATATATTTATATTGATACTTTCATTAATATATTTGAGCCAATTACTTTAATTATCGAAGGAATACTTTGGAATGACATGATAATTAGATAAATCCTATAACCCCACAAACAAACCTACCCAAAGACTTGTAGGCCATATTCACCTTGACAAATTCACATAAAATGTTAGCTATATAGTAGCTTTGTCTCTCAAAATTGTGATCATCAATCAAAAGCAAGATTGGCGGTTAGCCAATGGTTTGGAGTGGAGAGTTGAGGGTTGTGTCCATTAAGTTGGACAACCCAATATACTTGGTAAAATGAGTCATCGGTGAGATCAAGAGGTGGGCAACCGCAGTTGGGCCATCGCCTCACCGGGTGACAAGTAAGGACAAGAACCTTGTGCCAAGTAGCGAACACAAGAACCGCTCAACCACATGCGTGGTCATTACTCCCTAGCTTAGTACATCGCTCGTCCAATTGAATATCTATCAGATCAAAGGTGAGACAGGTGGACCCTCTACGGACACTCATTTGGTTCTTACAGCAGATGGGCCCACGGCATCGGGTGCAGAGTCCACTATTGGCGGTGGTCTCCAGAGGGTCAGAGTGGATTTGAACCTCTGGGGTAGAGGCTAAAAGGATAAGCAAAGTGAAAAGGCTTTGTTATCCCGACTCAATTGTGCGCAATCATGATGCGTGGCAATGTGAGTTTGTGATATCATGTGGGTAAAGTTGGGCAACTCTGCAGAGTGTATAAAATGTTATTCAATCGCCGTGCTTAGGTTAATGAAGGCGTGTTAATGGGTGATTCCAAAGACACGAGGCATAAGTAGAGTTTGGAGATGGTAAGTTGGTAATTGTGGTTTGTTGAGAAACCCCCGTTGTTATTATGTATTATTGTTTTACTTGTCTTATAAACCGCTTTAAACCGCAAATTGCATCCACATATGCTGTTAAGGTAAAACCTAACCATCATTTGAACTCCTTGCATGTAATTATTTAGCCTTTCCATGTGGCTTGTTGAGTACGGTAGTTGTACTCATTCTTGCATAATCTGCAAACAATCTCTGTAAGAAACAGGAAAATGCAGAGGATCCGTTGATCAAGACTTTGGTGGACCCACGGTTGTAACGATTCATTACTTAGGTCTCACCGCACTCAAGTGTGCCTGTGGTTAGAAGTTCTTTTGTCTTGTATTATATTAACTTTGGGCTTGGATGCCCGTGGTAGTGTCAAAAGCGGTCATTAAGCCTTAATCTTATGTAATAAAATGTTGGCTTTTGTTGAAATCGAAAGCTTGCTTGAGACATCTTACTTACAGAATCGCACATCTGGGCGGTTGTGAAGAGTTTAATGTCCCTGTGAATTTGGGGTCGTTACAAAAGTGGTATCGAGCTTAGCTTGATCAGTAGGATGAGACCTTAAGTTGGCTTTAGGAATTAGAAAGTGAAGACCTTCAAAATCCTAGTTTGAAAAATTAGAAAAGAATTTATGAAAACAAAAATATAAGTATTATTGTCGTCTTTTCCTTCTATTGCTATCTTATCTAACTTAGATTTGTAAAATAGATTTGTGTTATGAAAGAGTTATCCTCTTCTTACCTAAATTCAACCTTTCGAGGTTGCGATGAGTGTTCGAATACGCTAAAGTGTTATTAGATAGAGTAAACCCTAATTAGACGATCTTTTGGTTGTAAAACAAGTTGTATTATGTGCTCTAAATAGTATGTATACAACTTGTATAAAGAATTTGAGCTATGTTATTATCGATAATTTGTTTTTCTATCAAGACTCAGATATCATCCTTGTCAAAATGCAATTCCTTCTTTTAAGCCTTGAACCTTACCTTAATCTTTCTTCACTTAACTCAAGTCTGAATCTTACTCACCTATCTCAGATTTGGTCAAAACCGCCGCAGAATTATATTCCCAAGATGTCCGAAAACAACAACCCCGAGGTCGATTCACAGAATCATCAACCAACCATGGCGGAAGTAATGGCCATGATGGAAAGAAATAGATGTCAAGCGGAGCAAAGTCAAAAGCAGAATGATGGAGCAACACACTAGACTCCTAGAGCAGATAGCCACGGATCACCAAGACCATCGAACCCTCTTCAGAACAACAAATGGAAGAAGCATTGCAAGATCAAGATGGACCGATTTCCACAAGACAAGACCACCAACCTTTACAGCTTGCACCGTAACCACTAGCGGCAGATGATTGGATAAGAGATATAGAAAGAAAGTTAGACACTATCCAATGTAATGATCAAGAGAAGACTTTTTGCCTCCCACCAACTTCAAGGACAAGCCGCAAATGGTGGATAAATCACCAAACATTCCATCCCTAAGAGAAATACCATGGCAAGAATTTAAGGATGCATTTCATAAGGCACACGCTTCCCATTGGCGTGCTTTCGCCTCCAAATGCCGAGAGTTTCTTGCTCTCAAGCAAAGAGGACTTACTGTGATAGAGTATTTACATCAATTCAATTATCTGGCACGATATGCCCCACATGAGGTGGATACAGAAGCTAAGAAGATGGAGAAGTTTTCGCGAGGATTACTGAAGTCGCTGAAATTACACATTTCAATACGGATTTTAAGGATATGTCACTATGGTAAACAAACCGCTAATATCGGAAGAAGCGAACACAATTACAAGAAGTCGAGAAAAGAAGAGCAATGCGATGACACCTCAACCAAGTGCACCCGAAAAAGGATGATGACAAGACCACCAAGATAATATCGGCAAACAACCGACTACCAATTTCAATGCAAGACCCCAACATAATATGAATCAGTCAGCCACAGTCCAGTGCTACACATGCGGAGGAAATCACTACCAAAAGGACTGTCCACAAAAAGCAATAAAATGCTACCATTATGCAACCGTGTCATTTCAAGTCTCTATGTCCAAGGAAGCATATGTCAGCAGAAGCAGCCAAAGCTCAAGTGAGGAGTCAATCACAGATCAACAAGACGCCACCAACAACACAAGCTAAGAAAGGAGGTATGCTACGACCTAGAGAGCAGCCAAAATTTCAAAGAACCAGACCAAGTCGGGGCAAGATCAATTGTGTCACTATCAATGAAGCTGCAGAAACCATCAACGACATTGCCGAGCGTTCTTACTTCATCAACATTGGTCTCAATTGATCCAGAACTACCTTTTCGGCTTCGATTAATAATCTTACGTCGAAAAGAGCTACATGGAAAAAGGAATTGAAAATACAACAGTAGTTTTCCAACCCGTCCCTCGACTTTGGGTGAATCTCGAGGTCGAGATTCCTTTAAGGGGTAGGTTGAAACATCTGAAAATTTCAAATGAAATTCAAAAATCAAAATTTGTTCAATTTGAATCCAAATTAAGCAAATTTTGCCAAAACCCAAACCCTAACCCCAAATCCCAATCCTGTTTTCCTCCCTGTCGCCTTTTTCCTGGCGCTTCTCCTCCTTCTCACGGAAGCTCACGCCACACAGACCGCCTGCCCCATCCCCGCCACCGCCTCTCTCGCGATCACCCAAGCGCCGAGTGCGCACATGTCATGGCGCCACCTCAATCGCCTGGGCTCCACCTCACCCGCCACTCGCCATGATGCCGCCTTGCCGCCCCATCGCTCCCACCGCCTTTGCCCTATAAAAAGCCACCCGGCAAGCCTTCCTCCTCATCCCCACCACCGCCCCCCCACCCACCCTTCCTCCAACACGGCCAGAGCCGCCGCCGCCACCCTGCACCCCACCAAGAACCCCAAAAAGTCCCGCAAAAACCCTAGGTAAGAAGCTTACTCAGGATCCTCCTCGCAGCCTCCTTGCGCCTCCTCCCTCCTCGCTTGTTGTTGTTGCCGACGCCAAGACGCTGCCGCGAATCCTCGCCCACCAAGCCTCACCTGGCCGCAGCCACTGGGTAGTAGTGAGGCGCTGCCTCAAGGCCAACGCCTGCCCCCTTTTTCGGCCTTTTGGCTCGACCGATTAGTAGGTTGGACCCGGCGAATTAGGCCTTGGGCAAGACATGAAGGGCTGGCCCAATTTTCTTTTAAAATCGGCGTCTTGTTTTGAGCACAATAAATCCTTTTCTTTTTTGCAGATTAAAAATAGGAGTTATAATTCCAACAAATACACTTTGCTCATTAGCCAAAAATATTAAACCCTAACCACTATCCATTCAGCTAAACACATAAATTTCGATATCTTTTATTTGATCAATTGTCGTGTATGAATAGTAAAATAATACTATTCATTATCAAGCAATTTTAGCCGAAACCCTAAAATGACATTTTATGTCATTTCGACCGCTTCGAGTCTGTGAGTCCATTTCTCGGCTCCTTTCACTATAGCAAGCTCCAAATAAATATTCCCACCTTCCTATAGATTTCTTTAATCCTCTACAATATTTTTGTTGTAGTTGGATCCGAATCTCAAACTCCGTTCAATCCAAATAAATACCAGATAAATCCCACCAACCCGCTCCACCCTTCCTTTAAGTCTCTTTTTGGTTTTATTTACTTGCATTTTGTTCCTAGCTCTTTCCTTGTTGAGCTAGTGTTTACTTGTTTTCTTTTTATTGCATTGCTTCTCGTTAGGTTACGATCTAGACGACCAGACGCCAGAAGACGCCGGACAAGACCAACATCCACAGGACTTTGTGCAAGAAGGCAAGTCGCATTCCTTGATCATTTTGAACCCACATGTCATATATTTATATTGATACTTTCATTAATATATTTGAGCCAATTACTTTAATTATCGAAGGAATACTTTGGAATGACATGATAATTAGATAAATCCTATAACCCCACAAACAAACCTACCCAGCACTTGTAGGCCATATTCACCTTGACAAATTCACATAAAATGTTAGCTATATAGTAGCTTTGTCTCTCAAAATTGTGATCATCAATCAAAAGCAGTATTGGCAGTTAGCCAATGGTTTGGAGTGGAGAGTTGAGGTTGTGTCCATTAAGTTGGACAACCCAATATACTTGGTAAAATGAGTCATCAGTGAGATCAAGAGGTGGGCAACCGCAGGTTGGGCCATCGCCTCACTGGGTGACAAGTAAGGACAAGAACCTTGTGCCAAGTAGCAGACACAGTAAACCGCTCAACCACATGCGTGGTCATTACTCCCTAGCTTAGTACACTGCTCGTCCAATTGAATATCTCTCAGATCAAAGGTGAGACAGGTGGACCCTTACGGACACTCATTTGGTTCTTACAGCAGATGGGCCCGTCAGCATCGGGGTGCAGAGTCCACTATTGGCCGGTGGTCTCCCGAGGGCTGTATGGATTTGAACCTACCGGGTAGAGGCTAAAAAGGATAAGCAGTGAAAAGGCTTTGTTATCCTGACTCAATTGTGCGCAATCATGATGCGTGGCAATGTGAGTTTGTGATATCATGTGGGTAAAGTTGGGCAACTCTGCGAGTGTATAAAATGTTATTGAATCGCCGTGCTTCCTTAATGAAGCCGTGTTAATGGGTGATTCGATTACACGAGGCATAAGTAGAGTTTGGAGATGGTAAGTTGGTAATTGTGGTTTGTTGAGAAACCCCCTGTTGTTATTATGTATTATTGTTTCTTGTCTTATAAATCGCTTTAAACGCAAATTGCATCCACATATGCTGTTAAGGTAAAACCTAACCATCATTTGAACTCCTTGCATGTAATTATTTAGCCTTTCCATGTGGCTTGTTGAGTACGGTAGTTGTACTCATTCTTGCATAATCTGCAAACAATCTACAGAAGAAACCTGGGAAAATGCAGAGGATCTGGTTGATCAAGACTTTGGTGGACCCACGGTTGGCAACGATTACTGTTACTAGGTCTCAGCCGCACTCAAGTGTGCCTGTGGTTAGAAGTTCTTTTGTCTTGTATTATATTAACTTTGGGCTTGGATGCCCGTGGTAGTGTCAAAAGCGGTACATTAAGCCTTAATCTTATGTAATAAAATGTTGGCTTTTGTTGAAATCGAAAGCTTGCTTGAGACACTGCTTACTTCGCAACTGCACATCCTGGGCGGTTGTGAAGAGTTTAATGTCCCCAGGAATTTGGGGTCGTTACACAGCTCCACTAATTAACTTGTGTAACTGTGTGTTAATTTAACTCAGCCGTAGTATGGGTAACCATCTCCTCCTCCTCCTCCTCACTGTTGTTGTCAGCATCCATGCGTTTATGCGCAGTGTCAGCGCCGATGAACTCATCTTCAACGGTTTCTCTGGGACCGATCTGAAGCTCAATGACCAAGCTTCTATCACGGGCCATGCTGTAAGTGTTGGAATTTTATATGGCTTTCAACATTTATTGTGGTTATTGTCTGTTTTAATTCAATGTGTAATATAGATATATGTGATAGAGAATTATTCGATGCGGAATCTAACTCGAGGAATAAATACTCGAGGTGTCGAGGACGGCTGTGCTGGAATAGGTAGACATATTTATTGAGATCGAGTCTACTGGAATTTAATATGCATGCGTATGATTAATCCGGATACAGCATAGGGCGGAATAGCTGGGTTTGTTTTGCAGGATCGGCTCTACAGGCTGTTGACCCACATGACACTACTAGAAAACGAGGCAAACCTGACGGTTACAAATTTTCCTGACGGGCCCGCACCGACTGTCACGGTTTGCTATTTTGGTCACGGGAATAATACCCACTCAGCAAAATTCAAATTTTGCTGACGGTTTTAATACAACTCTCAAGTTAAAGTATTTTACTGACGGTTCAAACCGTCAGGTTAATTAGTTAGATCTACGGTGTGGAAAAGTTCGCGGGGAAAAATTGGTTGTCATACAAGATCGCCGCTTCGCTACATGAAAAATCGCCCTTTGCTTCTCTTTCCTTTTCCTATCCTCGCCTCCTCCCAAATCCCCATACCTCTGCCGCCTCCTCGCCAGTGCCGCCTCCCTCATGGCCGAATCGAACTCTCGCCAAGCCTCCTCCTCGCCGCCGTCTCCTCGCCCTTGCCCTCCCTCATGTGGCGAATCGAGCTCTCGCCGCGCGCCTCCCTCGCCGCGCCGTCTCCCTCGCCGTGCCGCCTCCCTCATGCTGGCCGAATCGAGCTCTTGCCGCGCGCCGCCTCCTCGCCGCACCGCCTCCTCGCCATTGCCCGTCTCCCTCGCTTGATACTCTCCCCGCACCAAGAAATCACGAAATCCCCATCGCCATCGCTTTTTCTTGATCTCTCGCTTTCCTCCCAATCCAAGAACTCCGATCTTGCCAAGAACCGAGATCTGCTGCGGCGCACCTCCGGATCCCATGGTGTCGCCGCGCCGAGGGCGATGGGCGGGGAGGGCACCGCAAGGGGAGTGGCTGATCTCTGGCGTTAAGTGGCGCTGCAGCACGGCGTCTTTGTGCGAGTACACCGAAGTTCATCGGCAACTCCCTAGCTGGCCCAAACATTCGACGGGCCGGACGCGCGCGCGGTGGGGCGCCATGGGTTGCTTCTCTCCGCTTCGCGCATGCCACAAGACCCGTCCGTTTGCCTCGGCGTGGCGAACCCTGCGATCCGATCCCTTACACCTCTCGCTCTGTTTGGTTCCATCCAGACGCAGTGGTGATGATCTGTTTCTCTGCGCGCTTCCTTGGTCGAGATCGCTTTCGCGCGAGGCGGCTCGGGGCGTTCTGGATGATGAGAAGTGGGATTTTCGCATACCATTTTGTTGTTTCGATCGGGTTTTCGGGTTTGGGGTAGGTGAATTACTTGACCGTGGTTGTCCGTCTCAGTGGTCTGCATTGTCTGCAGAGCTTGAAGAGGGTGAAACGCCGAGGATTGCAATAATGGCGGAGGCATCGACGAGGAGCTCAGGCGAGAGGTATCTGCAACGTCTTCTTCTGTTTCTGTGCGCAATTTTTGAGAATAGGGATTTGGTAGGTGATTATCGTATCTTGTATTGTGAGTTATATGCCTGGATAACAATGGTTGTGATTTTTTTTCAAAAGCTGAAGCTACTTAATTATGACCGGTTACTTGACGATTAATAAGACATTTTGACCTATTTAGTACTAGAACGTAAATAGTATGCAGCCCTGTAAAATTCCTCTGTTTGCCATTTCTTACTTTCTTGTTGTGGAGATGTATGTGACACCTGGTTGGAAATACTACTTTTTAGTCTAAAGTCAAAGTTTTAACTCTGAATATAGGCTATGTTCCAATGAATGTGATGAAGTTTCGATGAGAGGTATATTGGAAAGCTTAGAAGCTGCGCAATTCATTTTGAACTTTCGTGCTTCATTAAAGTATATTAAGATACAAGTTATTAGTTGTTCAACGATAACCTGTAAAGTCCCCCTTTTTGTACCTTTTGGTCATATAAATATATGATATAGGTGGTTGGACACTATGCTGATCAGTTCAGATTTTAATCTTCAGGTAGGTTGGGTTCTACTGGTTGTGAGCTTGTGGTATAGAATTTTCCAGGCAATACCTTGATATGTTCTGTGATGATCCTTTTGTTATGTGTTTCTAGGTTTATATGCATAGCCATTATTAAAAATTTAGATTTCAACTTTTGCTATTCTATCTGTAGTTTGAAGTCTCACAAAATTATACTGAGAAACATTACGTGATGGCAATGCTGATGCGGCTAGAAGATGACGACCATCTGATCTTTTATCTTTTTATTTACACCTTTTTACCACGTGTGATGCACTTTTAGTACATAATAGTCAGAGCAAAATGAAGATACAATAAGGATAAAGTCAGAGCAACTTTCTCCTTTTTCTTTCTCCTTATCAGGATCAGTTTTTGTTATAATTGTTCCATACCTAGTAGAACACTCTTCTCAATTTCCTCATAATAGAAATAGAAGGTCTGCATGAAATTGGGTGTTTGCAATTGATGTTTTCCCTCGCCTCTATAAATATTTTTATACCAATGCGATGATTTTCTCTCCGTATATTTTATTGTAGTTACTTTACTTCTTGTTGATCACATTCACTACTTCTAGTTATTCTGTTTCCATGTTCTTATCCTTTTTGCTTTTTGTAGCTTGGAGCAAACTCACTGCAAGTGAAAGGAGCAAGGCACTAAGAAAATGGTAGTTTCTATGAAAATAGGTTTTATGTAAAATAGGGCTTTTAAGGATAACACGAAATTCTGTATTACTACTTGGATATTTCTTCTCACTATGTATATTCCACAAAGGTATGATCTAATTATTTCACACAAGGAAGAGCTTGCACATCTCATGACACTGGAACAGGGGAAGCCTATGAAAGAAGCCCTTGGTGAGGTACTTGCTAAAATCGTGCACTGATATTAGTTGGTTGGAGTTTGTGATTCTAAAGTGTTGTTGAAGCTCTAATTGGTTGCTAATCACCTATTCAAAGTTAATTATGGTGCATGTTTCATAGAATATTTTGTTTGAGGAAGCAAAGCGTATATATGGTGATATTATTCCCCAACTCTACGATCGCAGATTATTAGTTCAAGGTAATATGCAATCCTTTTGCCTTTATTACTTGTGTGCTAATAACTAAACCCCATGGTTTAATTAGCTTGATTTATATTCTTTTACTTCAGTTCATATCAGTTTGTCTTGAGCCCTTGGTTAGTTGCTAGCTGTTACATACAGAATACTAGTACAGTGCAACTTGCCTACTTTCCAAGTTTCCCTTAGCTTACTGCATTTGCTCTGCTATCGTGATATCACCAAAAGTGTAGATCCAATGCTAATCCCAGCCTGTTTGTCTCTTTTGCTTAAGTTTAAAGGTACTACAAACCTAAAGCTGCTGGTCACCATTCCGATATGCTTGATGCCCTTGTCTATGAAGAAGTTTAAGCCCCTACATGGATATATGCATCCTGTATGAGCACCATGTTGCATGGAAGCACTCCTTCCATGTGTAGCAAGCTCTTATGTTGGTTACCAAATTGGCCACAATCCACAAAGGCAGCACCTGAAAACAAAACTTCTTTGTTAGCTTCCACATGTTCCACATGAGCAACATGTGTGGTTGTTTAGACAGGAATTTGCGCTATGGACCCCAAATTATCACCAAAAAGTAATTTCTCATGGTGGAAGACACAAGTAGTGTTGCATGCACCAATGCAATAGCTACTTCTATTCAGAATTTCAGACTACTCTGGTTGCACACTTGTGAGGCTCACATGTTCTACCTTGTACAGATGATTCTTTAGACAACTTTAATCTATTTAGCTTTTTTTTATTAACTCAGCAAGCTTATTAAAATGTGTGGTCGTGGCAATCTCTGAGATGTTGTGGTAGCACCGCCATTCATTTATATTGATCAGGTCAAGAATTCACTAACTGATCGCATTGAGGTATCTGCTCAGAATGTGTGGATTGGAAAAGGAGGAGCTTTCACTGGAGAGATCAGGTTGGATTCTGAAAGCTAAAACTTGTTAACCTCATCTCTTTTTACTTCTGAGTATAGGCAAATATATTACAAATTATGTGTATGGCACCAATGACAAAATAGCATTTTGTTGGGCTTTGTTTTACTGGAATGTAGTTTTTAAGATAAGTCATAATGATTAAGAAATTTTGTGTCTATTTTTTTTCCTTTCGGGTTTTCATTCTGGAGTTTTATTTTCCCCTGAAAAAATCTCCAGTGCAGAGCAATTGGTAGACATTGACTGCAAATGGGTGATTCTTGGGCACTCCGAGCGTAGACATGTCATCGGTGAAGATGACCAGGTAATTAATATATACACAAATTCTACCGGATTGGTGTTTCCCTTACAGTCTTACGTGTCCATGCCCTGTTGAGATGCATGATTGTTATTGTCGTGCAGTAACATACTTTAGGATTTTGGGATTTTGATATAACAAGTTTGTCCAATGCAGTTTATTGGGAAGAAGGCTGCATATGCCTTGAGTCAAAATGTTAAGGTTATTGCCTGCATAGGAGAGCTGTTGGAAGAGAGGGAAGGAGGGAAAACTTTTGATGTGTGTTTTAAGCAGATGAAGGCTTTCACAGGTACAATTTCTTCATCGAGTAAATGATGGGCCTGGTTGTACCTATTTTAGCATATCCCATATATATTCGTTGTGTTTGCTCTTCATTAATTTCTTGCTCTGTACGTTTCTTGCTCTATATGTGTACCCTCTGCAGTCCTGCTTCAAGATTCCTTTCCATCTGCTACAGTTCCTCCACGCTCAACCCCTCAAGCTCCTCGCCTCTCATTTGTCTATAATATAGAATAGTGACATTAATTGTTAGCATTATGGTTACTTTTCTGTTGTAAACAAGTTTTTAATTAACCGCATAATTAAATCAAGATGGAACAAACATAACCTAAGTTGAAGACTTGCTTCATGAAATGTTCATTCAAACTGCTATACTTGCTGTGCTCTAATCAAAAGACGACATAACTGTCAATATTAGCATATAAATTAAGAACAATGCTATATATATATATATATATATATATATATATATATATATATATATATATATAGTTTCTTATGAGATTTGTGCAAACCTACATTGGAGGATAGATACATGTGAGAAGTCAAGAGTACTATAGGTCACTTTATCTAAAGTTTTACATGAAAAAGGAGTATATTGCATCAGAAGTCTCTAAATTGCATGGATATTCCACGAGGTGCATAAACTTGATATCTTAACATCCAGGCAGCTAACCTTGCATACGTGCATAGTTCAATTCTATATTTCATATTGTGAAGGTTGCACCATGAAAAGCGGTTTAGCTAGTTTAGGGGCTTGAATGTTGAATTCGAAGTTTCTTAACCTAAGTGGAAAATCCATGCAAGGACCCACAATACAATCTACTCAAAAATATTTAATACATATATTATGTAAAATTAACATGCTCTTGATCTACCTAGCCAAGAAGATTTTCTTCAAGTAATAGCAATATATAGCTTGGACTGCGCACCTCAAGACCGCCATCCTGCTTACTGGTAGAACTAAATAAA
Source organism: Phyllostachys edulis (assembly GCA_036346405.1). Classification (NCBI taxonomy): domain Eukaryota; kingdom Viridiplantae; phylum Streptophyta; class Magnoliopsida; order Poales; family Poaceae; genus Phyllostachys; species Phyllostachys edulis. The sequence continues at coordinate 19,240,219 of CM070567.1, forward strand.
GAATGTTGATCATGAAAGCTATAATAAAAATTTCGGGATAGCAACATTGGGGCATCAAGGTAACTGTCAAATCTGAATCTGTTCATTCACATTAATTACGTAAAAATCTTCTATTTGGGGAATACAAAATTTACCTTCGTTAAAGAAACTAACATCGCTCATGAATGGTCAAACAAAATACAAGAACAACTTTGCACCGTCCATGTTGATTTCATACTCAACTCATCTACTCAAGTTGACATAATGTTTTCACCTTGCGACAAGAAGGGACCGGATCGTCCCATGTGGGCTCACAACCGGATAACGGTCTTTGTCGATGGTAACGATGTAAACAGCGGGGACAACAATAGTGGCGACATTGATGGCGACACCAACCATGCTGCTATTCCGTGACTTTCAACGATCTCTTGTAGTTCTTTTGACTGGCTGAACTTGAATGTAATGGAAATAGGGACTTTTGTATACGGTACTTCACTTTAGATGTCTTTTGGATGGATGAACCAATCTGGAGGTCAAGTTTATAAATGTTGGTATGCTTGTGCTTGTGGTATAATTAATGTTTGTTCATTAATTATAATGTTTGATTGCATGGTGTTGTCATTCGGATATTGTCTGCCATTCTATTTGTTAGGCTGCTTGTTGGTTGGCACTTTCACTGCGTTGTAAGTCGCTAGCTATCGCCAACTATTTCTATTGCAAAACAATTGTACTGACGGGGGAAAACCGTCAGGATAAATTTCTTGGCATACTGGAAATCAATTTTCTTGACGTATAAACCGTCAGGAAATCAATTTTATTGATGATATCGGAAGAACGATCAATGAAATAGCTAATTTTCTTGACGGTGGCGAACTGCGTGGAAATACATTTTCCTCACGGTTTTGCCCTCGGAAAATTCCGTTTTCTTGACGGTAACACTGCAAATCGGGTTTCATTTCCTGACGGTAACCGCCGACCAAAGTAATTTTCCTTACCGCTAGGGTCGAGAGGTTTTGCTCGACGGTAACCGTCAGAAATTAAACTGACGGGTTTTCCTATTTTGCTGACGGTTTTAAACCGTAGGGGAATACCTGTTTCCTGGTAGTGTGACCAGATTGGAATTGATCTCATAAACAATTTGATCATGGCATATGACTCATACATGTGTGCTAGGGACATATATTTTAGACTCATTAAACTGGCCTGTCTGATCGTGGTTGGTGACATGGTTCAGGAGTCTCACGGTGTACCGGAAACAGGTGGGTCAATTATAACACCTGGAAGTGAAGTCTATAAATAGGTCCCTACCCTCTAGCCTCATGATGCAATTATGAGCGGCACCACGGAAAAAACAGAGAAATAAAAAGTAGACCGAAATAGATACTACAAAACTAATCTAGGGTTTGCTCCAAATCCAACATTGGTATCAGAGCCGGCTGGCGGCGCGCACGGCGAAAGTTCGCCGAAACCAAATCGTCGTCCGCGTCTGAATACAAGTGGCTGCGCACGTTCTCGCTCCGTTCCCCGTCACATCACGTCGCTGTCTCGGGCCGGGCATCCGCTGCGAAGGAAACAAATACAGCTGCGTGCGTTCGCGGCGATTCTTCGTCGTCAGCACAAATCTGCTGGGAAGAACGCATGGTGCCGATCTCACGTGAAGACAGCAATAGGAAGGTGTCGATCCGCGTGTGAAGCAAGAACATTGGTAATCATTGCATTAACTTGCAGCGCGTACAGCACAGCAAGGAAGACATTGCTTTGATTATTTTATTCACTTCACATTGATTATTCTATTGGATTGGTCTGGAGTTTGAATCTTCTCCCGTGAAGCATCCTGAAGCAAAAGTACTGGTATCAACTTTGATTATTTTATTCACTTCACATTGATTATTCTATTGGATTGGTCTGGAGTTTGAATCAATCGCCGCTAGCAAAAGTACAGCAACAAGCCAACACATTGATCTGCGTGCAAATTGATTTGTGATCCGATTTAGTTTTTTTTTTTTTGCGTGCAATAGAGTCTTCGGATTTTTGCTGCGCACATTGATCTGTGTGCGCCAAAGCAAGGGAGACGACAGGAATTTCTTCGTTTCTCTCATCTGAAAGCCCTACAAACTCAGATATCTTCTCACAATGGCAACCAACAGTGTATTTTCTGAATTGCTTAGATCTTGCAAGTTGGATAGCTCAAATTTCACGGTTTGGAAAAGAAAAATCACGTTTTTGCTTTCTGCTGAAAACATTGATTATGTAATAGACAAAAACGAACCGAAAGAGCCAGAAAAAAAATGCTACTGTCGAGGAAAAAGAGAATTATGCAAAAGAATATGAAAATTGGACACGAGATAATAAAAGGGCACATATTTTTATGTTGGGATCAATGACTGATTCTTTAGCTGCTGAGTATGAAGGTGAACGGAATGCGCGGAAGATAATGCGTAATCTGGAGCAAGATTTTGGTGAGGTATCTCTTATTAAAGTGCTTAATCTTGTTAATCGCTTTCTCTCCACCAAGATGTATGATGGTACTTCAATTAATGAGCATCTCAATAAACTCAGACTTTAGCGGAGGAATTAAAAATCTTGGCTATCCTTTTTACGAAGAAGTGCAGTCATGGTTGTTCTAAGCTCTTTGCCAAATTCATGGGAATAATTTAAGATATCTTTACATTATTCGAAAGGATACTCAATATCGCGACTCTGAGGCATCATTTGCTTATGGAAGAAGATAGAAAACTCCCTCAGGGAAAAGAAAGAAATACTCACAATTCGAGTTACACCTTGGAGAGAAAAAGGTACTAATAAAAGGAATTGGCATAAGAGGAAGTCTAATGGTGATTTGAGAGAAAAGCTTAACAAGAAACGCGACGGATGATCGTGGAAATTTTAACTCGATTCAGAGGAATGATAAATACAAGAATTTCAAGTGTCACAACTGTGGTCAAGATGGGCATTTCAGAGTGATTGCGGAAAAAGAAGAAGCGAGAATGAGCAAAAGAATCAAGACAAGCAATCATTGAGCGTAAAAGGCGGTTCATCGCCTAACAAGATGTCTAATATTTTTGTATGCACTGAATCTTTATTTACTACTACTTTTCCAAATAGTTGGGTTATTGATTACGGTGCTACATCTCATATTACTAAAGATAATAGAGCTTTTACTTCTATGCAAACAATTCCAAGGAAATAGATATATCTTTTGGGCATTGATGCCAAAACTGATGTACTTGGAATTGGAAACTATGCCCTGGAACTCCCTAATGGAGGAAAATTATTATTACATGACACTTTATATTCACCTAGCGTGAGAAGGAATTTAATCTCTGTTGCTCAATTAGAATCTATTGGTTATGATATACTGTTTGGAAAAGGAAGAGTTAAAATATTGCTCAATGGGAAATTAGTGTATACTGGAACTCGTCATGACGGTCTTTATTTTCTTGATGAGCTATCACATGATGACAATATTGATTGCTTGGTTGGTGAAAATAACTCCATAGTGAGGAATACTAATAATAGGAACACATGCTCGGAATCATATTTATGGCATTTACGACTTGGTCATATATCTAAAAACAGAATTAAGAGGCTTATTAATTCTGGAATTTTGCATTTTAAGTGGTAGGATTTTGGTATTTGTGAGGCATGTATAATGGGTAAGATGACTCGTGCGCCTTTTCCAAAGGCGGAAAGATCAAATGAGCCTCTTGCCATTATTCATTCTGATATTTGTGGAGAGATGTTTACTCCTACTAGAGGACATAAGATTTATTTTATCACCTTTATTGATGATTATTCAAGATTTGGTTATGTGTATCTTCTTAAACATAAGTCGGAAGGATTTGATGTATTCAAGTCATTTAAAACTGAAGTGGAAAATCAATTGAATAGAAAGATCAAAGTTTTAAGAACTGATCGTGGAGGAGAATACACTTCAGGAATATTAAATGATTTTTGTAAAGAGCATGGAATTATTCATCATTATACCATGCCTTACACTCCACAACAAAATGGTGTGGCTGAGCGGAGGAATAGAACACTTATGGATATGGTTAGATCTATGATGGCTTATTCAGATCTTTCTTTGTCTTTTTGGGGTGAAGCTTTGTATACTGCTGTTTATTTATTAAATCATTCGCCATCTAAAGCGAATGATCACCCTTATGAGTTGTGGATTTGAAGAAAACCTCGCCGCCACTTAGTCATTTGGGGTTGTAATGCACAAATTAGAGTGCCAAATCAAAATCGTACAAAATTGCAACCTAAAAACACGCCAGGAATTTTTATTGGTTATTCTTTGGAATCAAAAGGGTATAGGTTCTATGACCAAGAAAAGGATAAACTGGTGGAAGGCAGGGATGCAATATTTTTAGATCAAAACACACCTCGCCGTGCTAAGCGAGCTAGAGTGAAATTATTGGCAACTCCAACTGAAACACAGATGGATACATCTGAAATTGATTCTCACACTGACGGAGGTTCAGCTCCTGAAGAAAATGCAAACCAAACTCCCAATACTAACATGCTTAGGAGAAGTGGAAGGAATTTTAGTACACCACAATATCTTGATGATTATTATTTGTTCTTGGGGGAAGTTCACTCTAAAATTTCAGATTTAGAGGAAAAACCATGGGTGGAAGCAATGCGGGAAGAATTAAACTCGATGAACAGGAATAAAGTTTGGGAACTTGTTGATATACCAAACAACCGTGAACCCATAGGTTGTAAATGGATTTTTAAAAGGAAATTGAATGCAGCAGATTTAGTGGAAAAATATAAGGCTAGACTTGTTGCTAAAGGCTTTACACAAAGGGAAGGTGTTGACTTTGTGGAAACTTTTTCTCCTGTTGCAAAGTTTACTTCAATTCGTATTATTAGTGCTTTGACGGCTTATTATGATCTCGAACTCCACCAAATGGATGTTAAAACTGCTTTTCTTAATGGTCTTTTGGAGGAGGAAATATATATGATACAGCCGGAAGGTTTTGGGGAAAAAAGGGAATGAAAATAAGGTTTGTAAGTTGAATAGATTAATTTATGGTCTTAAACAAGCTTCACGTCAATGGTATATTCTTTTTGATAATGCTATCACGTCATATGGTTTTTCAATGACGGAAGGTGATCATTGCATATATACAAAACTTATTGGTAATTGTTTTGTCTTACTATCTTTATATGTTGATGATATTCTCATTGCTTCTAATGATAAAAAATACATTGATGGAAGTGAAAGCTTGGTTGTCTTCTAAATTTGATATGAAAGATTTGGGAGAAGCTTCCTATGTGTTAGGAGTTGAAATACATAGAGATCGGAATAAAAGGATTCTTGGGTTGTCTCAAAAGGCATACCTTCGAAGTGTTTTAAAACGATTTTATATGGAAAATAGCAAACCTGTTAATGTACCTATTGTAAAGGGAACTAAACTCAGTAAGGAATTATGTCCAAAAACTCCTGAGGAAAAAGCTAGAATGAATGATATTCCTTATTCTTCAGCTTTGGGATGTCTTATGTATGCTATGTTATTTACACGACCTGGCCTTAGCCATACCATTGGAATTCTTAGTAGATATCAAAAGAATCCTGGGGAAGAGCACTAGAAACAAATCAAATATGTACTGTGTTATATCAAAGGAACTATGGATTATTCATTATGTTTTAATGGTCATAATCTTCAGCTGCAGGGTTATACTGATGCTGATTGGCAAAGGGATCCAGATGACCGAAAATCAACTTCTGGCTATCTATTTGCTTTGGCAAGAAGTGCTATTTCTTGGTGTAGCAGGAAACAGAATTCAGTTGCTCTTTCTTCTATGGAAGCTGAATACCTTACTGCATCTGAAGCAGCAAAGGAATGTGTATGGCTGAGGGAATTTCTTGCATCAATTAAGGTCGTGGAAAGCGCATCACAACCTGTCACTATTTTCTGTGATAATCAGGTAGCGATCAAGGTCTCAAAGGATCCTAAATTTCATAGTAAAAGTAAACACATTGAAGAAAGGTATCACTATATTCATGATGTAATAAATAGACTCAAATCTATTCGTTTGGTTTATTTGCCTAGCATTGATATGGTTGCAGATCCACTGACTAAGCTAGTTAGTCAAGAATTATTTTCTAAGCATGTTAAAGATATGGGACTTCAGTTTATTGATTGAAATGTTTTCAGCCAAGTGAGAGATGTTGGAATTTTATATGGCTTTCAACATTTATTGTGGTTATTGTCTGTTTTAATTCAATGTGGAATATAGATATATGTGATAGAGAATTATTCGATGCGGAATCTAACTCGAGGAATAAATACTCAAGGTGTCGAGGACGGCTGTGCTGGAATAGGTAAACATATTTATTGAGATCGAGTCTACTGGAATTTAATATGCATGCGTATGATTAATCCGGATACAGCACATGGCGGAATAGCTAGGTTTGTTTTGCAGGATCGGCTCTGCAGGCTGTTGACCCACATGATCAGATTGAAATTGATCTCGTAAACAATCTGATCATGGCACATGACTCACACATGTGTGCTAGGGACATATATTTTAGACTCATTAAACTGACATGTCTGATTGTGGTTGGTGACATGGTTCAGGAGTCTCACGGTGTACCGAAAACAAGTGGGTCAATTATAACACCTGGAAGTGGAGTCTATAAATAGATCCCTACCCTCTAGTCTCATGATGCAATTGTGAGCGACACCACGGAAAAGACAGAGGAATAGAGGGTAGACCAAAATAGACACCACAAAACTAATCTAAGGTTTGCTTCAAACCCAACAATAAGGCTCACCCATGGCGTCACCCATGGCGTCACCCTGACGGAAGGGGATGCTTTCTACAGCAAGCCTCTCAATTTCAGCAGCGAGAGAATCAGCTCTGGTGGTGGCGGGGCTTCCTTCTCAACAACCTTCGTGTTTGCCGTCACGTCTGATGCAACCGAAAGCCTCTGGGGAACTCATGGGATGGCCTTCGTGCTCTCTTCCACCATGGAGCTGCACAGCGACTCCTCGGGTCAGTACCTGGGCTTTCCTAACATAGACAGTAACAGCTCTAACTCAGGTGACCAATTCTTCTTTGCAATCGAGCTCAACGACATTGACAGCAACCATGTTGGGATCAATGTCGAAAGCTTGGTCTCCGTTGACTCCCATACCACAAGCTTCTACAGGTCCACAGCAGGTTCCAAAGCACCGAAGTTAGCAGTGGCAAACCGATGCAAGTGTGGGTGGACTATGATAGCAGGGAGCACAAGCTAAATGTCACCTTTGAAGAATTCGTCGAGTTCCAGTTTTCTGAACCCCAACGTCCGCCACAGTTATCATCCACTGTAAATCTCTCGTATTTGTTATCAAGCTCTGACTTTGTATATGCTGGGTTTTCTGCAGCAACTGGGCAAATCAATTGCAGTCATTATGTTCTCGGCTGGAGTTTCATAGAAAATGGGGAAGCTCCACCACTCAATTACTTCGCTCTCAATCAAATCCTGGCAAATCTTCCTGTACAAAATCAACACGAAAATCACATCAGCGAGGACATGAACATCCCCAGGAATGTTCTCCTACCAATAGTCACTTTGGTTCCCATTGCCTTGGTTTTTGTTGTTGTTGTTGTTTCTTTTGATGTCAAGTCATGGTTGAAGGAAACCCTTGGACATGAAAAATGGGAAATTGAGTGTGGGCTGCCGTCTTTCACGTACAAAGATATAGTTTCTGCCACCAGCGGTTTCAACAAAAAGGCACTCCTTGGAAAAGGAGGATTTGGGAGGGTCTACGAGGGTGTGCTGGCTGTCTCTAAGCAGACTATTGCAATCAAGCGGGTGTCTCCAGAGTCAAAGCAGGGGATGAAGGAATTCATGGCTGAGATCACCATCCTCGGTCGCCTCCGCCACCGTAACCTTGTCCAACTGATTGGCTACTGCCGCCACAGGCAGGAGCTTCTTTTGGTCTATGACTATATGCCCAATGGTAGCCTTGATACGTACTTGCATAACAGAGATAAGCCAACTCTAGATTGGGCTCAAAGGCTTCGCACCATCAAAGGGGTCACATCTGGCCTCCTTTACTTGCATGAGGACTGGGAGTGTGTTGTTATCCATCGAGATATTAAAGCTAGCAATGTGCTCCTTGATGATGAAATGAATGCCAGGCTAGGTGATTTCGGCCTTGCAAGGTTGCACGACCACGAAGCCAATGCCCATACCACGCGTGTGGCAGGCACATGGGGTTACATTGCTCCCGAGCTGGCCAGGCTTGGGAAGGCGACCAAGGTGACTGATGTGTATGCATTTGGCATATTTATGCTGGAAGTTGCCTGTGGAAGGCGGCCAATTGAGGTGAACCCCCATGGCGAGCCTTTAGTGCTAGCAGATTGGGTGCTCAACACATGGCAAAATGGTTCGATCGTTGATTGCATAGACACAAGGTTAGAAGAAGATCATGTCACTGAGGAGGTAGAGCTAGTGCTAAAACTTGGACTCCTGTGCTCCCACTCACTACCCAAGAAAAGGCCCTGCATGCGACTAGTAATGCAGTATCTGGAAGGGGACGTACCACTCCCAGATTTCCCACCTAGTTTCTTAAGCGTTGATGCTAGCAAAGATGAAGGTTATGATGAGCAGGTTGTGCCATGTCCCTCCGTGGCGACATCTATAACAGGCCTTTCTGGGGGAAGATGAAAGAGGTGAGTCTGGTGACCAGAGCGTGTATTATCAATTCTGTTAAATTGATCATGTTCTTGCCATGCAACTCTTTTCTTTTTTAAAAAAAAACAATATTGCCCAAAAGGAAGGATTATCACGTTCTTTCTATGCAACTCTTTTCCAAAAAAAGAAGAGTTTTTGCTATGCAAATTTCTATGGCCGCATCCACTTACAGCACAAGTGTGATTGCATTGACTGTTTTCCCACAAATCCTAACATCACTATCTTGTAGCCTTTCACCCTTTGCCAACTAAGGATTATTATCTACTAGTAAATTTTAGAACTTCACTTAGAAACTTTGCTTACCGTGTAATGTATGGATGTATTTATTTTTTTAAAAAACCATACATTAGTTGTAATAATTCCCACATCCAAAAGTTTAGAATATTATAGGAAACTAGACATCTTTGGTCATATTTTAATACCTTTCACATCGACCTTAAATCAAGCCTATGATGTGGGCTTGACAAGTGTAAAAACTTGTTCACCCTAGGCACCTCATGGTCTCACCTCCCTGACTACAAGTTTTCATTAGACAGGAGGCAGCCATTTCTGAGACTCGTCAGGCTCTACTTGTACATTGAGTCCCATATATAGATCAATTATTTGAGTTCATGTCTGTTGATGGTGGGTGTTTCAGCAGTGCTCTGGGCGATCTGGAAGGCACGAAATGCTGCGTGCTTCAGAAATAAAATGCCTGATGATCCCACTTCTGTGGTTTTTACATCTTGCTACTGGATTAACCAGTGGATGGTGTTGCAGACAAAGGAGCTAAACAGAGAACAGCTACGGGAGGGAGCCAGGCTTCAAGAGCAAGGGGCGTCTGAGATCTACTCGGCTTCAAGAGGATGGCATCCAATAGTGCCAAGAACTGCGAATGGCTGAGGAGGATAGCATGTCAGCTCTGGAGGAGGTGCTCTGTGTGTCAGCTGTCTGTGTTTAGTAGCTTATGCGAGTTTGAAACGTCGATGGTTGTAATTTTGTTTTGCTGTTGTGAGGTCGGCTGGCTCACAACAGTTAGACCCCAGTCTTGTTTTCTTTTTCTTTTTTTAGTTTGCTGAACTCTGTAGTGAACTCTGCTCTGTTTCTGTTAATGGAAATCGAGGGGCTCTGCCCTTCCTACTCTAAAAAAAATTATTTGAGTTCATATGTACCATGAATCCATATGTAAAGGAAGTTTGCGATCCTTTCTAAGAGCGAGCTATTCCCATATTTGTTGTTTTGATTCCGTATTCTACTTCTGTATGCTTCTTCCATTCCCCTATTTTGTGGCAAAATGCTGCAACTTCTTTCTGTGGAAATATAACCTCAGTTTTGTATCCGACTAATAAAATTTAGAGAAAAGTTAACTGAAAACAGAAGTGAAAAAGTACAAGCAAATGTATTGAGAATTAAGTATAGGAAAGTTACTAGCAGAACTCTGAACATATCACTGAATTTGAGTGACAATCATACTTCTTGTCAAAAAAAAAATCCTTCTATTTAGCTTACTCCATAATTCCCACAAGCTAAATTGTCAACAATAAGTCCAAAGTTCTTGTATTATCTGCATTAATATTGCCTCAAGCAATGATCCAGCAGCTCTGTATGTTGATATGTAGAAGCCCAGTGATCCTTATCTCCTCATCACGAGAGCAGTTGAGAACCAAATGAGTGGAAGTCCGTATCCTGCAAACAGTGCACATAATGCTGTCAATATGCATTCTCTACTTATCAATCGGTCTGCAATGTTCCGTCACCTCTGACACTACATTTATAATATTTTGTGTAGGTATATGCAGTTCTAACATAAATTTGTACACAACACACACAAAGTGAAGAACTTACCTCAATCGGGTTTTTTCTCTTTCATGTCATGGATGATGCAGCATACTTTAGTTTGGCACATTTTTATATTCCAGTATTTATGCTGCCATTATGAAATAAAAACATCCTTGAGGCAGCACCTCTGTAAAGTTACAGTTCAGACCGTTGCCTTCGGCTTCTCACAGACGCCTCTTCTTGTTAAAATGAATGGATAAAAAATTCTTGATAATTGTGCTTTCCTGACACTGTGTATGATGACATCCAGCAGAAGTAGCCACCCCTCTATTCCTTCAAAGAAAAATCAATCTTAAATCAATTGCACATACAGCTGCTCCAGAATACTGTATATCTCATGAAAACTGGGATGGCTAAAGTCCCCCATCAAGAACTCATGAACAACAGTGTCCACTTCAACCCAGCTGCAACCTGCCGTTTTGTCTATACCCTTTCCTCTCATCGATCGCCGCACATCCTCAACAGCATCCCATCGCTGACCTCGAGCTAGTGTGTTTGCAAGGAGAACATAGTTTCCAGGATTCCCAGGTTCTATTTTGATTAGTTCTCTCGCTGCAATCTCACCGACCTCAACATGGCAATGATTCCTGCAGGCATTGAGCAAGGCTCCCCAGACACCTGCATGTGGCTTCACTGGCATTGTCTTCACTAAGCAGTGTGCTTCTTCGATAAGCCCAGCTCGGCCATAAAGATCCACCATGCAAGCATAGTGATCTAGGGATTGCTCAATTGCATAGGTTGTTCTCATGGACTCAAAATAGCTGTTTCCATCGTCAACTAGCCCAGCATGAGCACAAGCTGATAAAACACCAAGAAATGTGACTGCATCAGGCTGCAACCCATCCTTAACCATCTCATTGAAAAGCTCCAGTGCATCTCTGCCAAGTCCATGGTGCGCAAGAGCACTGATCATCACATTGTAAGACACTGCATCCTTTGGATGTGTCTCGAGAAACAAGAAATGAGCCTCACTGATTAGGCCGCACTTGGCGTACATGTCAGCCCAAGAATTCCGCAGATGGCAGTTCATCTCAACACAACCCTTCTGTAAAAGTCCGTGCACTTGCCTTGCAACTGACAAAGAACCAAGCTGCGCGCATGCAGACATCAACACAGCCATTGTCGCAGCATCAGGCTGGAACCTCACCAGCCTCATCCGATTGAACACCCCTACCGCATCAGCACACAACCCCGCCTCCGAGCACGCAGCGATCATCATGTTCCAGCTGTTCACATTCCTCTCCGGCATCTCATCAAACAGATCCCTCGCGACACCAGCGTCTCCCTGCCGCAGGTACCCCAACATGAGCGTATTCCACGAGATCGGGTCCCTCTCCACCATACCGTCAAACACCTCCCACGCAGCCGCCACATCCCCTGCTCTAACATAACATGCCACCATAGTGTTCCCCACCACCACGTTCCTCGTAGACATTTCGTCGAACACCCTCCTTGCATCCCCCACCCAGCCAAGATTCCCATACAAATCAAGCAATGCAGCACCGGCGTGCACGGAGGAGCCCAACCCAGCCTTCGCCAAGAACCCATGCACCTGGCACACCTCACGGACGGTTCGGCCCGTCGTGCAGGACTTGAGCACGGAGCTCACAGTGAAGGCGTTCGGCCGCGTGCCCGACCGGAGCATGAGCCTGAACAGCACAAACGCCTCGGCCGCGAGCGCGGGGGAGGCGTGCTTCGCGTAGGAGGAGATGGTGGCCGTCCAGAGGTAGACGTTGGCGGTGGCGGCCGGGACGCTGTCGAAGACGGCGCGGGCGTAGCGTGGGGAGGAGGACGAGGCGATGAGCGTGACGGCGGCGCGGGCGGGGAGCGGGAGTCCACGGAGGAGGAGCTGCGCGTGGAGCTGCCTCGCCGCGGACGGGGATGTCGCGCGGCGGGCGAGGTCAGTCAGGAGCGCGGGGAGCGGGGGCGCCGGCATGGAGGCAGGAGAAGGTGACAACGCCGCGCCGGCGCCGGCGCCGTGGGATTTTCAGGCGTAGATGACAGCGGCATGGTGCGTTTGTGTGTGGAGCGCGAGCGTATTCATTCTCTTCGTAGGATTCAAATTGTGTAGAGTAAATTACAGTATGTAATATCACCCAATTTTATATCCGAGATATAATGTTCAATATCTTTTTTTTTTACGTAAGAAGGTAAAAAAAAAACTCTACGTTATGACCATTATATTACAATGGTTGTCAAACAAAAGTTTATACAAGAAAGAGAAAAAAGGAACGAAAGAAAAAGAAAGAAAGAAACGAAAATACAGTGTGAACAAAAAGAGTTACAATAGAAGGTGGCCCCATTGACGCATAACAATTTGTAACTTGGGTTTGGCCCGGTACATCCAAAGAGTGATCAAACTTCGAATCTTTTGTAGTAGAATCGTCACATTGTTCTCTGATTGCTGAAAGACCTTGTTATTCCGCAGAATCTATAATGAGTGCGCGCAAGCCGCAAAACAGATTGGCCAAATTTTGTTGAAAGTTTTATCCTTTAAAATAATCTTTTCCATAAATTCTAGTATGTTCGAAATGAGTTTGCTTCTTGTGCAAGACCTAATTTTTCCAGAGATCGTATGCAAGTCGGCGGCAAGATAATGTGATCAATTGTTTTACATTGCAGGCGATGTCGTATGCGGTTTTCGTCCAATGTTTAACTGTCATGTTGTCTCTAGTGTTTAGACGGCCTCGAAAAGCTAGCCATAAGAAGACTCTGCAGCTGTGTGGTATTGAATGATTCCAAGTGTAATCCGTTGCTGGCCAATTTAAGCCATGAAATGATAAGGTTCTGTAAAAAGTCAATGTAGTCGGGGCTGCCATGGTTGGAGAGCTACCCGCTGATCCAAAATATCCAATTGTAGTTGTTGGGTGGTCAGAAAAGCTTACAGAATTTGATATTCTAAGGCCGCTTGTTGCGAAAGGATTGGTTGCAGTGATAACGTCCAATTATTCCCTTGAAATTGCGAACGGACTAAGCAGTTTGGTTGGGTGGCAAAAGTGAAAAGGGTTGGCAAACTAAGCTGAAAACGTCCCATTGTCATCCAGTTATCCTTCCAAAACATTGTATTATTTCCATTGCCAATGATCACTTTTGTCAATTGAACCATTACCTGTATTACTGACGATATTGTTTTCCAGACAGCTGTGTCTCCAAGGCGCAGTTGAGTCGGTATGATATTCCGGATATAACGCATTCTTAACCAATGAAAGCAAGGATATGAATGATTCGACAATAGCTTAGCCGCAAATTTCATAAGCAAAGCTTGGTTATGTAATTTGAGGTCCCTTAGTCCTAGCCCTCCCTGTTCTTTTGGAAAAAGGACTGTCGTCCAGGCAACAAGACAGTGGCCTCCATGCATTTCTTTGTTTCCGCGCCAAAGGAACGCCCTCCGAATTTTGTCGATTGCGTAAATGCTACGGCCCGACCATTTGAGGCAGCTCATGTAATAAGTTGGTATAGCTGAGAGCATCGCGTTGATCATTGTCACTCTTCCCCCAAGACAGAGGGTCGGGATCCACCAACCGATCTCTTATCCACTTTGTCTATAATTGGTTGCGGCAGATGTGAGGAATTTCGCTTTCGTGCGCGAGGCGATCCTAGATAGTTACACAAGAGGAGGCGATAGGACACTACAAGGTGGTAGCTGCCAAATTTGTATCTTCAATTGACATGTGAATTGGTATGAGTATGCTCTTATGATAATTGATCTTTAATCCTGAGAAACAGGAAAAAGTGTCTAGGATTTCCTTTAAAGCCATCACTTGTTGCACTGTACCTTTCAATAAAATGAGAGTGTCATCTGCGTACTGTAAGATTGGCGAATGACCTTGTAAGTCCAGCGGGTGTGAGATTATATCATTATTTGTTGCCTGCTTTATTAATCTTTGTAGAACATCAGCTACTAGAATGAAAAGATATGGGGACAAGGGGTCTCCTTGGCGCACACCTCGCTTGTATTGAATCTGTTCACCTACTATACCATTGATGAGTATGTGCGCTTTGCTGATTGATAGTATGCTGCGAATCCATTTGGTCCATCTGTCATCAAAGCCTCTGTGTTGTAGGACATGGGTAAGACAATCCCAATTGATTGTGTCAAATGCTTTGTGGAAGTCCAGTTTGAGAATTATCATTGGTTTTTTCCTCATAAGAGCAGACTAAACCAATTCTGAAGCTAATATGAAGTTTTCCGCTATTGACCTATTGGAGATAAAGCCTGACTGCATTTGATCTATTAGGCCTGAGATTTTCGGCTTTAGTCTTAAGGACAAGACTTTACTGATTAGTTTTGGTATGCTATGCAAGAGCGAGATTGGTCTGAAGTCTTTAATGTCTGTTGGTGTCTCTCTTTTCGGGATCAGAGTGATGTAAGATATGTTAACACCTGTAAGATCAAGATGTGTTGTCCAGAACTCGTTAAATAACCTAGCAGGTCCGGTTTGAGGGTCGTTTTGAATTTTTTATAGAATTCGTTGGTGAAACCATCCGGACCTGGGCTTGTATTGTTTGGCGATTGCATCACAGCGTTTGTTATTTCCTCCCAGATGAAGGCCGCAGATAGGGAGTGTAGACTTTGTTGGTCTTCCGGGTAAAGCTCTGAAAGATTAATATTAGGTGACCAACGTGCTGACGTGCTGAATGTTTCTCTGAAATGTTCAGTCACAATCTGTATTTTTGACGCAGTGTCGAAGTGTTCAATCCCATTGTCGACTAGAACCTTTATACTTCTATTCCGATGATGGATCGTTGCAATGACGTGAAAGAAGTGAGTGTTCTCATCACCAAGCTTGCACCATTTGATTTTTGCCCACTGCCTCCATTTCATCGCTGAGAGCTTCATTATACCTTGTATGTTGACACGGATATTTTTTCTGAAGATGTATTCTATGGTAGTCAAGGGTCTCCATTCCTCTATGTTGTCTAGGTACTCTGAGGTGTGTATGTTGTTTTTAAGCAGATTGGGGAGGCTAGCCTTTGATTTGTGCCAGGCTCTAATCTTTGCACAAAGTCTTCTTAATTTATGGTTCAGAACTGAAGCACTGGCTAAGCATCTGGTGCCTCTTGTCCAATTGTGAGTTACCAAAGTTTGAAAATCTGACATTGACAACGAAGAGTTTTCAAATCAAAATTCTTGAGGGGAATATTGGTAGTCATTTCGGCGGAATTGGGTTGTGGTCCAAGTGATTGCCAACTCGCTTAACTTGAAATCCCCCGGAACATCTGACTCCATTCAGTGTCAACAAGGATCATGTCTAGCTTAATCAGAGTTGGATTCCTTCTCTTATTAGACCATGTGTATTTCTTATTTGGAATGTCTATATCAATAAGACCATGGTCTCTGATCCAGTTGTTGAAAATGTTCATGCCACTCAAATTTAGGTGGCCAGAGTTTTTTTCATGAGCATATCTATAAATATTAAAATCACCTAGCACCATCCAAGCTTCTGTTATGGTGGAGCGAATGCTTGATAAGGAATCAAAGAAGGGTTGTCGACTGGGATCATCAAAAGGTGCGTAGACATTAGTGATGCTGAACTTCATGTTGTCGTTCCTTGACTGGAAGCTTAGGGATAGAGAACGGTTGTCTGCATGCAAAAGGGAGGCTTCGAACTTTGTATCCGCCCATGCAGTGAGAAGACCTCCCGCAGACTAGACTGCTGGTTCGTAGTGAAAAGATCTCAAGGTGTGAGGCAGAATTCTGGCAGCTTTGAAGATATCAATGTGAGAAAGATTGGTTTCTTGTAAGCATAAAATGTCTGGTTTTAGGATTTGAATCGATTGGAAGACTACAGATGTTTTCAAATCATCTCCCAAACCACGTACATTCCAAGACAGAAGTTTCATAATGCTAGGTGAAAACTGCTCAAGGGACTTGTCCGAAGCCCTGTCCTGCCCCGGTTCAGGCAAAAGCTCAAGTCAAAAGAGAGTGTAGGTTGTCTCACAGGCAAAAGAAAAAAGAGGACTGAAGAAACAGGAAACAACAGAAAGAAGAAGAAGTGCTGAGACATGCTTGAAACCACCCAAAGCCGACAGCCAAAGTAACAAGACCAGAGATACAGACTCCAATAGAAAGAAACTAGGAATCAAAAAGGGACTACGGTAAGCCTAATCGACCTAGAGAACAAGGAGGGAGTAGACAAAATCACGTAAGTAACGAGCAGCAGACAACCGTGGTCGGACCTGGCTAAGGGAAATGGCACGGAACTAGTCATTACTGGCGAAGTCAGCGTCTGGAAGAGCCGTCAAGTCTACAAGTGCTGCCTCCCTGAAAGTATCTACGGCCTTAATTCCACAGAGCTCTGCAAGCTCTCTGATCTTGGTCTTGGGCGTTGCCTTGGGCTTCATCTTGATCGGTAGAGGAGCCACAGTCTCTATTCTTCTCATTTTTGGGCGACCGCGTCGGCGACTGCCTGAGGAGGTTGAATCGCCCGATGAAGCCAGTGTCATGGCTGCAATCTGCTGGCTGGCCCGGTCGACGGGGTTAATATGGACTCCATCATAAGTCTTCTGTATTCTTGCACTTCTTCTGACATAAACTTGTGTGTTGTCTCTTTTGCCTGTGCTGGAATCGATCACATATATCGACGGTGTGTTGAGGTCTGGAATCCCAACCTTGCCTTTGTCACTTGGTGGAAGTAGTTGAAGAAGCTTTGAAGCATCAAAAGAGGCAGCGTTGGGACTGAGAGCATTTGACTGTAAAGGAGCGCTGGGTGTCGGCTGGGGAACAGGAGAAGGTGACTTATTCAAGTGGATGCAAAATGGTGATACTAAAGGTACTACTACCACCGGGCTTTGGACTGGAGTTAGAGGAGGATGCACTGGAAAGATCGACTGCAAGGAAGGAGGCATGGTACACACTAGAGGGGATGGAAGAATAAGTGGTTGCTGATGTTGCTTAATGGTTTGGGAGGCATCTAATGGTAGCATAGCTGGGCTCTGGGACAGAGGGGAGAGAGACAAAGGTGACACTTCTGCGGCAAGAGAGTTTGAGTGGACTACCGGCTTGATTGTGTAGCGGCAATACACAGCAGGGAGGAGAGGCAGGACCGGCCCATCCTCACTACCAGGAAGTAATTTGAACAGCAGAGTGTTATAGCTTTCCCTGGAGATTGTGCCTGAGCTGGTGTTGTAGCAAGGGAAGGTTGGCTCATCAATGTCATCAACTTGGGAGACTAGGATCCATGTTTCTACGGTACGGTAGGGACTTAGTTCAAGGTGGATATGAAAAGCACCTTGCTCGAATGCAACCGTAGCGTGTGGGGTGTGACCATGGAAGTTGGGAAGTTCCACTTTTTTGGTTTGTGCTAGGAAAGCTAGGAGGTCGAATAGGTTTGGGTTTGTATTCTGTTGCAAGGAGTGTTTGGCTTGATCACTCATTTTGAAAATGGAGGCCGAGCAATCCGCAATGGTTCTGGAGTTAAGAGAGCTTGGCATGAAGCGAGGGTTGCCTGCTTGGGCTAAGCCTGGAGTATTAAGCCTTTGTGAGTGGGTTTGGCTGCTGGAATTTGAGTGGACTTGGCTGGAACGACAGTGGTAAGGCTGCGGAGGGTGTCTTGGTCGAGGAGGAGGTGATGGGGTGAAGGGGGGACTGTCAATGTCCCAAATTTCATTGATGTAAACATCAGCCAGCGCACCTGTTTTCAGTGGATTTGTGGAAGGCTAGATGATGCGGAATGTGATCTAAGGATTCTACCTTGACCATGACAAAGATTGCGGCGAAGTCATGCCCACGAAGGCAGGCATGATCGATGTTGACAAGGTTAGCAAAACCGGAAATGCTGGAGGCCACTCCACGTCTATCCCAAAGCTCCAGTGGAAACTTCTCAAGGGTTAGGCAGACCAAGAAGCAATAATAGAACAAGAAAGCATTGTCGCCTTGGTTATGTGGGAAGATATGCACCACGCGGCCGTCAGCTCTAAAAGGGCTGCTGTGGATAGCGCGTTGTTGGTCTTCCGGCCGAAGGAAGACCGCAAAAGTGTGGCCTATCCCTCCAGCCGCAAAACGAACCTAAGGGTTGCCTAGGTGGTTGTGAAACAAGCGACGTAGCCAGGGAATAACGGCTGGGGAAGGCGACTCAACAGTGATAGCCGAGACAAGCGAGTTGAGGTCCCTAGCTGGCGGGCAGTGCACATCGATGGAAGTAGGACGTCCAGAGACTATGGGTTCCATGGTAGTTGCAGAAGTGGTAGGTGGCTTGGTTTGCTTAGAAGGAATAAGTGCAAAAGGGCAACTTTTCCTTAAGTGGCCATTGCCTCTACAAGACCAGCAGATCACTAGATCTCTACAATGAGCAATGAAGTGGGAGTAGGACAGACAGCGATAGCATCTCCTTTCTAAGTTCTTTGGGGTACCCTGGAAGATGGGTATTGAAAGCTTTTGAGCTGAAGAGCTGGAGGCTTGGGAAAGGAGAACCGATTTATAGGAGGATGGCTCTGTTGATTGTAGGTCGGGCGTTTCTATGATATATGTGGAAGGTCATTGAAAGGTCAGAGTTTAGGGCGAGGTGAGTTCGAAAAGATCGAAACTGAGTCATCCCGAATATAGCATTGGGACAGGACACCTTTAATAGATTGCCTCAGCGATTTCAATCTCTTTTAAAACTTTACTGTTCAATACTCCTCCAGTTGCGTTTACTTATAACTATGGGGTGTCTAGGCAAAACTTGAGTGTGTTTTTTTTGTTAAAAGTACTTAAATATGAGTCCTTGGATCTAAATCCAATCATCCTCCCCTCAACCATATAAAGTCTCTCCCCTCAAACCCTACCCCGCCGCCATCGCCCAGTTGACTCACCAGCATGGCCTCCGACCCCAACGAGGCCCACCTGCTTCCTTCTACATTGCCGCCCCATCATCCCACACTACTTCTTAGCGCCACTGCGGCCTCTCATGCGCCCCTGCCTCATGTCGCCACTAAGACCAGCTTCGACGGCGTCATCGTCATCCCAGCTGCTGCCTTCAACCGCCTCCCTCTCTAACTCGCCCCTCTCGTCTTGTCGCCATTCAGCCCATTGCCCATCGCCCTCCTCCAAACATGTGGCCTGCAGCACCACCGCTGCCTCGCCGCCCTGCTAATCTATCGCCAGCCACCACCTCCCTCTATAGTCGGGGCTCCGGTGAACCCAAACCCTAAATTTGGTGAACCCCAAACCCTAACTCACCGGAGTCGTCGCCGAAGAGACACTATCGTCGCTGGGGATGAAGCTAGAGCACGAATCAAAAGGCACATCGGATGGTTGGAAATTCGAGTAATCCCAATGTAAGACTTCAAAGAAACTCTAGACGGGAAAATCAAGTCTATTAAGGAAGAACTGTTGCGATTCTTCAATCCTAACGAAGTAAAATTTTTTACTCCTAAGTACTCCTTAGCAATATCCTATAACTATTCACCATGGCACATTAATCAAGGCAATCACCCTTTTATCCAAATGTGACAAAAAATACCCTTAAAAACTAACCCAATTAACCATAGGCTTACCACCGGTCGGTCAGCCAAATGGATTGGCCGTGACCAACACAAGATGGGCGTTTTTGGCTCAAATTTCATTCTAGCCGGCTACTATTCGTGTTGCGGTCTTTGGCCATACGGGCGGGGTGATGGCCGAGACACGGCCGCTGGTCGTTCATCTTTGTCTTAGCCAAGACGACTGCTTAGCCCATTTGGCCCGATGTAATAAAAAATCAAAAAAAATCGGAAAAATTACAAAAATGTATAGAATTCAGAAGTAGACATGAAATTTGAAAATAATGAGACAATCATATTAAAAATGTAATAGAATTTTATTAATGTTCAAATAGCTAGCTCGTTAAAACATTTGTCATTTAGCTCATAAAACATGAAAAATTGAAAAACAATCCTAGAATATATATATATATATATATATATATATATATATATATATAAACCAAAATAAATTTATATATACTTATAAAATGAACTATATAAAATTTTAAAACTACAAAATAAAACCATATAAGTATTAAAAATGGAAAGAAAATCATATAAATATTAATAAATAAAAATAAAATTATATATGTATATTGAAACAGTCTTAGTGCAGGGCAGATTGGCTAGGCCCAACACTATTCATGTCGTCTTGGTGTCGGTGTCTTACCCGAGCCTGACCCAGAACTATCGTCTTGCGTCTTGGCTGGCCCATAAATAGTACGGGCTGTGCCATGCTTAGGCTATGTCAGTAGTATCGTGCCTCGTGCCGGCCCAGCTGGCATGGCCTGTTTAGCCAGCTCTACCACCGGTGGGTAGAGCGAGAGCGATATAATTAATGAAGGCAAAAATCGAAAATCATGTGTTACGAACAACTCGGAGTGACAAGCATTCGTGAACCGATAAAGTAGACAGATAAAGTAAACATGAACGAATGGAGTTTTTTTTTAGTTAGAGGCTATGAATATTAAAGCAGTCCAAACCATTAGTGTTATATAAACCATATATAAAGAAGTTTCAACTTCAGCTTAAAGCAAAGCTACGGAAGCTTCAGCTCCTTCAAACAAGATGCAGCTTCTCTTATGGGGTGGAATACTTTCAGAACTTCAAATTTTTGTTATATTGTTTTGAGTGGATGTCAGACTTAAAAATAAATTATCACAAAAGTAAAGTTTATGTGTTAGGGATGGATAATGAAGAAGCCAATAGAATAGCAAACACATTCAATTGCAAGTTAGCTCATCTACCCATGACATATTTGGGCATTTTAATTGAAAATCGTCGTTTAGGGGTGAAAGCAGCAGAGAACGTGATTAACAAGCTAGGTAAAAGGCTAGACAATTGGAAAAGTAATCTGTTATCTTCTGGGGGCAGATTGGTTCTGGTAAACAGTAGTTTGAGTAGTCTTCCAATTTACACAATGAGGTTCTATAGACTTAATGATGAGACTCATAAAAAGATGGACTCTATTAGAGGTAGATTCTTTTGGAGAGGAGCTAGTGACAAGTTTAAGTATCACATGGTTAATTGTGGTGCTGTTTATAGGCCTAAAAAGTTTGGTGGTTTGGGGATTATAAACACAAGGGTTATGGATGATTACCTTATGGTTAAATGGATTAGGAGAATTACCTCAGCTAACAAGGAACTTTGGTTTAAAATTTTAAAAGCAAAGTATTTTCCTACAGGGGTGTTCAAAGATGCTAGAATTTTAGGGGGTTCTCAGTTCTAGAAAAAATGTTATGAAAGTCAAAAAACTTTTCAATTTGGGTGTTAAGTATGAGGTGGGGAATGGTCAGGATATATCCTTTTGGGAGGATGTTTGGATCAATGAATGTTCATTTAAGATTAAATACAATAGATTGTTCAACCTTTGTCAGTCTCCTTCCATGAGTGTGGCTGCCGGGGTGAGAGGCGATAGTTGGGACATTCTCTTTAGGAGAAGTTTTGGGGTAGAAGAAAATCAACAATGGGAGGATATTAAGGAGGTTGAGCTTGATGGTAACAGGGACAAACTAGTGTGGTGTTTAGAAAAATCTGGGGTTTTTTTAGTAAAATCCTTGTATAAGAATCTGTTATTTGGGGTATTAATAGTAGAAAGATGCATAAGCTTTGGAAAAACATATTTCCTTTGAAGGTCAAAATCTTTGTATGGCTTTGTTATCAGAATAGAGTCTAAACTCTAGACCAGCTCAAGAAGAGGGGTTGGAAAGGAAATACAAACTGCTCTCTGTGTGGTTTGGAAGTGAACATTGACCATGTCCTGTTTTCTTGTAGTTTATCGAAATTTTTCTAGATTTGTATAAAAGAGATTCTTAGCTGGGAGCGTCGTCCAACTTCTTTAGATGATTTCCAACTAAATTGGCTGGAAAATAAGGGGGCTAATAATTATAATGTTACTTTGTTTAGTTTTGCAGCTACGGCCTGGACTCTTTGGAGAATTAGGAACAAAATTGTGTTTGAGAGGATTTATATTAAGAATCCAGTAGATGTGATCTTCAAAATTTTATCTTGTTTGCAGTATTGGAGAGTTCTTTTAAAAGGGGATGATGGTGACAAGCTGGAAAGTATCATGGCGACTGCTGAAGCTTGGATTAAAAACTTTTGTAATAGGAGATATTCCTCTTCTGATAGTTTGTATAAAGATTAGCTGGTAGTGAGGTGGTTTCTGGTAAGAAGGTTTCGTAGTTTGTAATAGTCCTGCTGGCAGTTGGGTTGCTCTTTTGTTAAGCGTGCTTTGCAAACTGGTTTCTCCGGTTTTGCTTTCTGTTACTTGTCTTTTGTAAGAACTTTTATATGCTTTCTATAAAAAGCAGGGTTTTTCCCTCTTAAAAAAATGCAGCTTCTCAAGCTTTTTACAGAAGCTTAATTATGCCCACTTTGTATTGGAAGTTTAAGTTCGTTTCCACTATATATATATAAGTTTCTCTGAACAAGAACTTAGATAGTGGGTGATGCGGGGAAAGCCGTGTCAACTCATGGAAGCCTTTGTTCACAGGAGCATGCGCATCTTGCAAACATGGCCGCAGCAATTGGAAGGAGGACAACGTACTGTGTACAATACTCCGTGAACATGCATGCATGTATGCAGCCTCAAGAAAAGTGATGAATTCGACTCCAATTCATGATATCTTTGATTTTGTTTCTGCGCCAAGAAATCAAGCTGTGTGTCGAAAGGAATTCTTGTTCTACACGATTCTAGCAGATAAGAAAGCTCTTGTCAACTTGGAGTTTCCTATCTGCTTGTGCCTAGGAGATGGAATCGGTGCCATCTATTTGAGCGTATTTTGGTCAATTCTATCTTTGTATGCATGGGGATGGGTCCACCAAAGAAAAACTCACGCAAGAAAGGACTTAACCCTGCAACGGCTAACCCGTGGGTCCCACCATAAGCCATATCCATGCATGTCAAGTCCGTTCATACTTTGAGCTGGTTTAGTTAGTTTTTGTGAGGTCCTTTATAAACCAAGTCTATCTATGTCTGTAAGCAGTTCGAGTCCTAGTCGGTTGTCTAGGAATTTGCGTTGAGTCTATCTTTAGTTTATGCGTGTGTAGCCTGTAGAAGGCAGGGGGCAGTGCCCCTGGTAAGCGGAATTAAAATTATGAATTAAGCTATTTGGCGAGTCGCTATAAGAGTCTATAGGACTGTTTGGTTTAAGACCTGAGCTAGTCAAACCAAAATTTTGATTTGCCCGAAAAATTTGGCAGCGTTTAATTTGGTTCCAAAATTTGACGTTACGCTTAAAATTTTGGTAAAGACAATTTTTTCTCACAATTCCTAGGCAAAGTCTCGGCAGCCAAAAAGCTCAACAAAAAATTGGCCGGGCAACTAGCCCATGAATTTGCTACGTGGCATCATTTCGTTAGATGTGAATAGGGTTATTAAATGCATAGTTACTTCGATTAGTAGGTTTTAAATGATCATATTTCCTAAATCGAGTATCCGATTTGTGATTCGTTTGAATCGTTGTGTTCCTTGTCATTTTATCAACAAAATAAGATCACTGTTGCATATTTTGGGGCAAAAAAGAATATGCCATGCGGGACCCACGTGTCATACTCACAATTTTGGTAAATTTTGACATGGCTGCAATCCAAACACATCAATTTCGATATTGCCTGTGAATTGGTATGGCTACGATCCAAACACTATTTTTTTGCCCAGGTTTTGGCATTGCCCGGTTTTTGGCATTACTAACATTTTGGTATGGCTACCTGGGGTCGTAAACCAAACAGGCCCTACCTCTGTTATCGTGTGTATGCGAGTTCTTAAGAGTTTCTCATCTAGGATATCTCAGATTGCTACATAGGTTTAATCTCATTTATTAAATTTGAGTGCTGATCCTATTTGATCTCTTCTCTCGTTCGTATACTGTGGTGTGCGTGGGCGTGAGATTTATTTATCGAAGTGTGAGTTGCATCCTGTAATTCGTGCTCTACATATCTGATCAGGAATTACAACAATGAAATATCGGACAACTTACGGATTTAATCTCATCTAGATGTTTGATCCGCATCAATGGGAAAGAGAATGTGTAAGCCCCACTTTAAAATATTTTCGCTCACACACTTTATAATGAATTCTAATTGTTGGAGATGGTCTTATAGATGATAAATAAAGCTATCGCTTAAATTCAATATAATATTTTTTTACGGAAAATCTCGAAGTTATTTTTCTTCTAATAGCTATCGAACTAGTTAATAACATATTTTATTGGAGATGATTATATGGTGCAATTCAAGACAGTACTTCTAAAATGTAGCCGCCAAACCCGTCTAGACGCTAGGCGACACCCTTCCACCTCGCCCATGTAGCCTATTTATCCAACGGCGATGATTATGTGTTGGTCCGTCGCTCGATTCTTGGTGAACATTGATTTAAGATACCACTTTCTAACATTAATGGAGAAGCTATGGAACGACATAACCTATGGCCTTATAGAATTCTATTGAAAACAAATCCTAATAATTCATTGGGTGGAATCTTCTCTATGAAATGTCATGTGTTATGAGGAAGTCTGTTGTGACTTTACTTAGGAATACAATAACAAATAATGGATTGTCGCATCTAAGCAGGCTGGGGATATCGAGTGCTCTTCTTTCGACGTCTCAGGGATTAGTCATGTGTTCTTGTTGTCAAATCTGCTAACACGAATATTGGAGGAAAATATCGTTGATTTCATTCTAATAAGTGTACAATCAATGACTATTATGCAGTGCTATAGCAACCTAATTTTTCTTGGCCACAGAATCAATGCCCCCTTTTCATCTCTCCCTTCTTTCTTGGTACACTTATCTCCAGTGGCACATGTAAAACAAGTCATTTTATTTGCACTTTGATCTCTCTACCTAAATTAGATCTCATGAGGTAAAAAGACAGAGTAGATAATTATAAGAAAAGCCACGCAACCAAGTGAAGTTTCTAGGTCAATCTGCAGCTCAAAATACAGGACTAGTACACCAGTAACTTGTGCTATAAAGAGTTAACAACTAGTTATCAACTGTCGTATTTTTGTGAAAAGATACCAATGGTCAAATGATCTGTAGACTGTACTAGTTTTGCCTTTGTGGGAACAAGAAGTAAATCTTCATGCAATAAGTTCTGGAGCAAGGAGTTTCACAAGATCACACACGAGATTCCAAGACTCTAACATCTATTGACAAGGCTTTTTTCCCCCTTACATCCTAGATCATTGATCCATAAATCACAGAAAGTATGTGCATCTTTGTTTATTACTTGTCTCACACTGATATGTCGGCACCACAAAAAAAATCTCAAATGATTTTGATATATGCATGCCGCTACAACCATGGCACTCTTCCACTGTCATCTGTTAAGCTCTCGATTTCTCATATGTTTATCAGTGGCAGAACAAGTCTACCGAGGAGAATTACAATTTAGAACGCTGATCTGGTTTAGCTGTTCTTCGTTTCATCTGGTGCCCTCAGTGTGCGGTGTATGGCGGTTGTTTTGCGCCAGAACCAGGGTAGTCGTTGAACTCAAATCCCATACTTCCAATGTGGACGAATTCCATTTCATCAACATGGATAATCTGTTTTTACAAAAAAATTCTAGTCAGTGGTGTACTTCAAAGAAAATAGTATAAAAAGATACACAATTTTGTATGTGTATGTGAATAGTCTTCTTGATCTTCTTATACATAATAAATAGTACCGTACTTCAAATTTTAGTCAGCCTTCTATAAGATTTCCCTTTCGATCACATGATATGATCTCCCGAATCACTAATCTGGTGCATATATGATCTCCAAAATCACTAATCTGGTGCACAAATGATCTCGGAAATCACATGATTATGACTCTTGCATTGAGAATTGAGAGACCGGGATGAATTGTATGTACAGGCTACAAACTGAAGTTGTGACAAAAGGCACCTTAAGCTTGATGCAAGTAACAACTGTTAGATATATATATATTGTGTAGGGTGTTATTTGCATTTGTACATGTTATATATTGGCCTTTTGGCCCATTGGAATGGATAAGAGGCTTTATTCAAACATGGTATCAGAGCCATGGAAACCCTAATTTTGAAAACCCTACCTCTTCACCACTTGCTTGCCGCCGCTGGCCCTTGTCCATCAGCTCCTCTCCTCCAGATCCAGCCATGGTCGAGCCCTACCTCTTCACCACCCCTTGCCGCCGCTGCCATCATAGCCATGCTGCCATTGTCCATGCTCCTCTCTCCCAGATCCAAGCAGGTCGACGCCTGCCTCATGCCTTGGATCCATTGTCTCCGTCTGCCTGCCGCCCTCATGTGGGTCCCACGCCGCCTCCCTCATGGGTCCGCCCACCGCCCTCCAAGACTGGGTCCCTTGCTACGGTCGAAGGCCACCCTCCACGCCGGTCGCCATTGCCCTCTCATGCCATCATATCGCCTGCCTCCAACCGCCTCCATGCCGCCATCGCCGGGTGCTTGCCGCCACCCGCTGCCGCTCGGTGGTTCCGAGGAACCCTAAAGGTCCCTCTCCCGTCGCGTTTTCTAGTTGGTGGTGGGCTAAGCCAGGCCAGTAGAAGAAGAAAAGAAAAACAAGAAAGAAAGAAAAAAAAAGCAAAAACAAGAAAAAAAAACAAGAAAAAAAGCAAAAAAAAAAAAAAAAGGTGATGGCTTCTCTGGGGGCTCCTCGCCATCCCGCTCCCCGATTCGTTTTGATGGGACGAACTTCCGGAGTGGGCTGCTCACCGGAAGATCCACCTCAGCGGCCCGGCGTCTCTAGGGTCATCTCATCGGTGAGCGACCATGTCCGCCTCGTCCTACCACCAAGATCGCCATTGCCTCGGCTGGTGCGAACAGGCGACTCGGAGGTCGACAATCTCAGACCGAGGCGCTAGAGCTCTACCAGTCTGAGCTACACGCCTACAAGCGCTGGCAGGAGGCTGAGGCTCGTGCTACCGCCATCCTAGTGGGTAGCATGACCGTGACCATCTCTATGGATGTGGCGGAGCTGCCGACGACACAGCTCATGTGGGAGCGCCTCCGAGCTCACTACCAGCCGACGAGCGATGCTATGTATCTCTCAGTTGTGCACCAGGCACATTCTCTTGAGCTGCTCGATGCCACTGTTGATGACTTCTACCAGAAGTTGTCAGAGGTGTGGCGTCAGCTTGACTCTCTGGGCGGATATACCAGCACTGTCTCCCTGCTGTGTGCGGCTCCGCGCTCACCAGGAGACTCACCGCCTCTACGACTTCCTGACGTGTCTCCGGCCTGAGTTCGAGACTGTGCGCGCTCAGCTCGACTCGCCACCCACGCCCGAGGCCTTGGTGGAGGCCCTCACGAGTGTGCGTGCTGAGGAGACTCGTCACCGTGGCATGGCTCGAATCACGATCTGTCTTATGCCTTGACATCTGCTCCTTTGCCGCCTTCTTCAGCACCGACCGTGACCCCTCCTCCAGCTCCTCCAATGGTTCTTTGCTTCTCTGCTTGGTCTCCACTTGCACCTACTATCAGCGTCTTGTACCGTGTCGAGGATTGTTACAAGCGGAGGAGGGACCAGAGTCGTCGGGGCGGACGTCCCCCGAAGGGCTCTGGAGGTTCCTCTCCCTCAGGGGATGGTCCCTCTCGCCAGGGCTCCTCTGGTGACGCCACACAGCAGCTTCTCTCACTACTTCAGCGCCTCGGTGTCGGCTCATCCTCGGACTCCTCGGGTTCTGCTCGTCTGGCTCTTGCTTCTCAGCAGTCTTCCTCGCCTCCGCCTCCTCCCTCGTCAGGTATCTTGTCTCCGTGGATCTTGGACTCTGGTGCTTCTTTTCACATGACACCAGATTCTACCCACCTTACTTCATGCGATCCACCAATTTTTTCTTCCACTGCTGAGATCGCAGATGGTACCTCCTTCTGTTATGTGCCGAGGCACCCTTTTCACTTCTTCTTTTCATGTTCTGCGATCTCTCATGTTCCTCGGCTTACTATGCGGCTTATATACCGGTCGATCATCCGATCATGACTGTCGTATTGTTCTTGAGTCTGACTCTTGTTGTGTTCAGGATCGCCGCTGACGGGACTCGCTGGTATGCGCCCTCGGCCCGTGATTCGCAGCGTCTTTGGGAGCTCGACCGCTTCATCTTCCTTCCATTTGTCTCCACTGACCCGATGGCCACTACCACTACCTCTGCTCTTCTTTGCGTCCTCCACTACATCTTTTGCTCAAGTGGCACCATCGTCTCGGTCATCTCTCGTGGCTCGCGTCTATCGTCTTTAGTCGGTCGTGGTGTTCTTGGAGTGCATTTACGGGGACACCTCTTTACATTGTATGGGTTGCAAGCTTGGCAGCAACCGCAACTCCCCTATCCCACTAGTGATTCTATTTCTACTTGTCCTTTTGATCTTGTTCACTCGATGTTTGGGGTCGGCTCCTTCGTTTGAAAGGGGTCATCGCTATTATGTGATCTTTATTGATGATT
The DNA here is from genome assembly GCA_036346405.1 of Phyllostachys edulis. Lineage (NCBI taxonomy): Eukaryota > Viridiplantae > Streptophyta > Magnoliopsida > Poales > Poaceae > Phyllostachys > Phyllostachys edulis. The sequence goes on from CM070567.1 coordinate 19,269,077, forward strand.
ATTCTCGTTATACTTGGATCTACTTTATGTCCGCCTTGACGAGTTCTTTCTATTTATCGGATGTTACGCCACCATGGTTCGCTTTTCGCTTTGATTCATCATTCGTGTTTTTCGTGCCGACTCTGCGGTGAGTATCTCTCTGCTTGCTTATGTCGCTTTCTTCTTTGAGCGAGGCACTCTTCCTCGATACTCTTGTCTTGGTGCTCATGCTCGAATGGTGTCTCGGCGTAAACATCGTCACTTGCTTGAGGCCGCCGGCGCTCATGCTTGCCTCCTTTGTTCCCCTCACGAAATGAGGCCGTTTCTCTTCTTGCTTTTACGATCAACCTCTGACCTTCTCTGCTCTTGAGGTTCTACTCTGTTGGCGTCTCTTTAGTCGAGCTCAGTCTGACCATCTTATTTGTTTTGGTCATGTCTGCATTTCGTCCTTCTTCCACCTCGTGGCGCACCAAACCGATCGGTCGGTTGAGTGTGTTTTTCTTGGCTACAGTCTTGAGCATAAGGGTTATCGTTGTTATGACCCTGTTGCTCGTAGGATGAGGATTTCTCGGGATGTCACTTTTGACGAGTCCCGCCCTTACTACCCTCATTCCCCACTGTGTCGACGGATTCTCTTGCGAGTCGATCTCCTTTACGATTTTCACGACTCTCGGCTTTCCACCACTGTTTAGCCTCATCCTCCATCTACTCCTCCTCGGCTCCATCTGCTCCGCCTCCACCGGATGTTCCTTCTCGCTCTTTTGTTGAGGCTCCATCTTTACCCTTCCACTACTCTCGCCGTCCTCGGCCTCCTACTTCCTCTCTTGAGCCTCCGTCTCTACTGGGCCCTGTTCCCAGTCCTCCCTCTCCATCATTGCTGGGTCCAGCTCCGTCTTCTCCTCCCAGATATGCTCTTCGTGATCGCCACACCATCAGGCGCTTGCTGCTGCTGTAAGCCGCCCGCCGCTTCTCTTCTGAGCCTCGACCTCTGGTGAGGCGCGGCTCACCCCGAGTGGCAGCTTGCGATGTCGAGGAGATTGTCGCTGCTGGGCGCACTAGCACTTGGGATCTTGTGCCTTTGCTGCGCGTGTTACTCCTATCACGTGTAAGTGGGTGTACAAGATCAAGACTTCGCTTCGGATGGTTCTCTTGGCGCTACAAGGCTCGTCTTGTAGCGGCGTGGTTTCAGCGAGGAGCATGGTCGCGACTACGATGAGACTTTTGCCCTCGCCGCTCACATGACCATCGTTAGTACTCTCCTTCTTTGTGGCCTCTCGTTCGCCAAATGGCCCATCTCTCGATTGGATGTTAAGAATGCCTTTCTCAATGGCGAGTTGCGTGAGGAGGTCTACATGCGGCCGCTACTGGGTATTCTGGCCTCGATGGTATGGTTTGTCGCCTTCGCCGTTCTCTCTATAGGCTCAAACAAGCCCCGTGCTTGGTTTGATCGCTTCTCCTCTGTTGTCCCGCTTCTCGGCTTCTCTGCCGATGATCACGACCGCTCTCTTTGTTCACACCTCTCCACCTGGGTCGGACGCCCTCCTTCTATATGTGGATGACATGATCATTCTTGAGATGACTCTCAAGACATTGCCTTTGTGAAGGAGCCGTCTCGAAGCGATTCTTGATGTCCGATTTGGGTCCTCTTCGTTTTCCTTGGGATTGAGATCACTTCTCGCCTAAGGGCTACTATCTCTCCTAGGAGAAGTACATTCAGATATCCTTACTCGTGCTTGTCTCACCGATCAACACAGTAGTGGATACTCCTATGGAGTTAGGAGTTCACCTTCGCCCCGATCGATGGTGAGCCTCTTGAGGATCCCACTCGCTATCGCCATATTGTCTGAGCCTCGTCTACCTTGGGATCACTCGACTGACATTTCTCACCTGCTCACATCCCGAGTCGGTTTGTCTCTGCTCCCACTCAGCTCCACTCTCTGTCACCTTCTTCGTGTTCTTCGATATCTTCGTGGAACCCTCACTCGACGCGTCTTTTCTTTCCTCGTTCCAGTTCTTTACTGCTTCAGACGTACTCTGATGCGACCTGGGCTAGCGATCATTCTGATCGCCGGTCTCTTTCTGCCTATTGTGTTTTCCTTGGTTCCTCCTTGATTGCCTGGAAGACTAAGAAGCAGACTGCAGTTTCTCGTTCGAGTGCTGAGGCTGAGTTGAGAGCCATGGCACTGTTGACAGCTGAGATCACCTGGCTTCGGTGGCTCCTTGCGATTTTGGCGTTTACGTTTTACGACCGACTCGCTTTTATCGAGATAATCTTGAAGCGATCAGCATTGCTCGTGATCCTGTGAAGCATGAGCTTACCAAGCACATTGGAGTGGATGCTTCATACATACGATCGCAGTGCAAGACCAAGTTATTGCTCTTCATTATGTGCCTTGAGCTTCAGCTTAGCGATTTCTTCACTAAGGCATGTACTCGAGCTCAAGATAACTTCTACCTCTCCAAACTCAGTGTTGTTGATCCACCATGAGTTTGAGGGGGGTGTTAGATATATATATTGTGTAGGGTGTTATTTGCATTTGTACATGTTATATATTGGCCTTTTGGCCTATTGGAATGGATAAGAGGCTTTATTCAAACAACAACAACAAAGAAACCGAATTACCTGAGTTGTTGCATCTGAGGTCAGAGTTGCTTTATTTTTCTGCAGTTTTCTTTGGCCTATTTCATGGTAAAACAGACTCCCATAGTTAACATCAAGAGAATAAGATCCGTATACAATATGGAAGAGAATAGAGCTTAAGAAGATTACCATGGAGAGGTTCAGTACTTGATACACGAATGAGAAAGCCTATGACCAAAAGCACCATGGCTATATACAGTGGAGATAATTTCTTGATCCCCATCCACCTTTTCTTGTGCAGATATAACTACTTCTCTAATTTCTATGATGGTTTTATAAGACAGTGAATCCTGTGTCCTTTTATAGCAGCTTATCATGGAATAAAAAAATGTTGGTGAAAAATTGTGCACGATGATGTGTAGCCCATCGATCAAAAGTCTAACTCCTCCCTTTACTTTTGAAGTGCTTCATTAAAGCAGCATGAGTAATTTTGTTGCAAGTGAAGCAAACATGTTTCAACTGAGACAACAAAACATTGTGTACACATATTACATGCCCCAAGAAGATATCCCCTGCCAAAATAAATAGCAAGACAGAAGGCTGGACAACTATTATTGGCAAAGAAAAGAAACGAGAAAATTAGAAGACGTAAAACTTCACTGGAAATTATTGGGAATGAAAGGAGAAGAAAGGAGGTGTACCACACAATTCACTGGTTTATGGCATGGTGGATACGATGCTGAAATTTCTTTTGTTCTTAATTGACTTAAGAGACTTGGTTGGTCAGACAACCATTACCAGTATTTCTTATCCTGACTCCAGCAGCGTGAGCTGCAGCTTGCAGGTAAAGTTAAGTTAGTCCTTGTCATTTTCAGCACCTACTAACTTATTTACTTCATTGAATATGCTAGTGGACTCGGCACTAAGATTGCAGCAAGCTAACGTCTTCTCTGACAAAGTAAAACTGTTCCTAAATCAAAATCTCCACAACGAGAAAAAAACCAGTTGAGCTGATTTCGAGATCTCCTCCCCTGGCGTTCCCCTAGGCGGCTCGCGCTCCCCTTCCAAGCCTCGCCGGTGCCACTCCGGCACCGGCGGCCACCCACCCTCCCACCTAAGCCCCCCCTACCCTTTAGCATGTCCCACCACCACCCTCTCCCCTTACCCCCTTGCGCCCCTTCCCTTTTCGCGCACTTGACGGTCCGCCGGCCCTTCATCCACCACCTCCGCCCCCGCCATCTCCATCGCCTCGCCTACCACCTCCTCCTCCTCCGTCATCACCGCCCTCATCCGGCAGCTCTGGACGAGATCTAGATCTGGTTTGGTCCTCTTCGTTGCTCGCCCAGCGCTCTCTTCTCCTCCAACCAACTGCTCTGTCGGTCCCCCGAGAGCCCCTCTCCCCAGCCCACTTCCGACGCCTCAAAGAAGAAGTTTCGGACCGCTTCTTCCTCATCTGGCATCAATGCTGGGATTTTGTTGTCCCCCCCCTCTTTTTTGCAAATCCTTAACCGTCGAGTCCTCGAAGGCCACAAGAAGCATTACCTCGACCAACCGAGCACCTCGCCGCAGATCGCTTCCCGGCCAGCCTCAAGACGCCTTCCTATCCGAAGCTCCCCCATGCCCTGCAGTCCTCAGGGGCTATCACCATAGCTCGGCGCAACCCATCATCGCCTCTACCTTTGTCCCATCATAGCTACCTCGATCAAACCGAGCTCCCCTAGCAGAAGCAGTTCGCCCTCTCACATTCAAAGCCACCGCCCGGCGTCAGCAGTGTTGGCGAAGTGAAGAGGCCTCGATGGTGGCATGCAGCTGGCCGTCGAGCTAACCCCAGATCAACCTCCCTCCTCCATAAAACTGATGGCAGATGCTTCCGTTGCCTCTCGCGCGACCACAAAATTGCCAACTGCAGGGATCCCATCCGGTGCCTTCTCTGCTCTACCTCTGGGCACCGCGCAAAGGAGTGTCGGCGTGGTCAAGTCCTCCACCTCCCCGCCTGACAAAGAACTCCCTCTCAAGACCTCCTCAGCCGACCCCAGGCGCAAGCCCGGCCATGGCTTTCCTGGGCGCCCTTGATACCCGCCCAGACGAGGACTATTGCGTCGTCAATGGTTCCTCCCTCCTCGATCGAGCCTGTCAGGAGTGGGAGGCCACCGCCTCGAGTCTGGTGTCGCAGGTGACACCACACGACGACGAGCTGGCCGAGGCGGTCGCTTTGGTCTGCGTCGGGAGGAAGTTGCTGTTTCCCTCCATCATCCGGAGGCCTTCCTCCTCAAATTCAGCAGCAAGCTCATCAGGGACAGAGTCAGGGACGCGAAGAAGTTCCACCACGAAGCTTTGGAGATCCACGTGCGGCCTTGGAGGTCGGTGAGCCACGCTTTGGCGCCCGCGACAGCCTTCGCGTTCGTCTCGCCTAGAAGGCCTCTCGCACGCCTGGACTCCGGAGGTGGCAGAGCGAATCGTGGGAAGGAAATGCTCGCTGCATTCTTTCGAAGGAATTTTAGCAAGCAAGGAGGACACGAGGACCCTTAACCTTTGGGCCTGGACGTCCAACCCAAGCTCGATACCCAAGGTGGCCTGGATCACCTTCACGCACCGGGGTGAGGCAACCAACCGGCCTGAATCGAGCTCCCGCGCCATGGACAAATGGCGGCGAGGGCTCACCCACAGGGTCATCATCCACCTTGACTTCATTGAGGACCATACTGCTGCTCCCCTCGACGACTTCCTGTCAGCAGCGGACATCGTTCCGTACGAGCCGACAACAACAAGCCTCCCCTGGAACCTAGGGGCTGTTGACGGCACGCCAGAAGCGAAGAACGGGCCGAGCCACATCACCCAAAGACCTCTTGGCAGAGATGGAGAGGATGAAGCAACCCTCGCCGAGGATCGCCCTTCCCCCATGCCTTCGCCGACCCACTACGCCGCTTCGGCCAGACGACCACCCCTCTACCATGTCCCGAAGGCACAAGAACAATGATGACAGCGATGACGACCAGGGACGCTACAACCACAACTACCGTCGAGACCTCAAGACCTCCACCAAGTCACTTGTTGCCGTCTAAGCTCCGGAGGGACCGGACTGCCTCTGCCTCGGGACACCATGGAGACAAATGACAAGGGCTTCAAGACCGGTCATGTCGGCCCACCCCATCACACACGGTGCAAGGAAAAAGCACTGACCAAGCTCTCCAAGAGCTCTTTGCCTCCTACGCCAACTCCCTGCGGGCTGCACTCCATGAGTTTTTCCTTGAGGGCCACTCCTAGACCGACGAGGTCGAGAGGGGTGCCTGGCTGCGCAAAGCGGAGGCCTATGTCCAGGCGGCTTCTGCGGCCACCACGCAGCTCGGTCTAGCTCCGGGATCAGCGACCAACAAGAAGCCCAAGCCAACTTGGGAGAGCTTCAAGCGAGCAGCGGATCACCTCTCCGCACCTCCCTTCCCGAAGACAGCTCCAGGTCAGGTGCACTTTGCCGACCCCGCTCCCTTGCCTCAGGCGATCGTGATGGAAGGTTCCCCCCTGCTACTTCAGACCGGGTGCACTCCACCGACCTTGGCCTCCAGAACTCTCCTCCTGCCGCTCCAGTCCAGGTGCTTTCTCCAGATCTTGCGCACCCTGCCACCCTTGATCTTCTGACTCAGGTGAACATGGAGGAAGGCTCGCCCTCGCCGCTCCAGATCGCACACTCCTCCGCCCCTGCATCGTGAACCCCTCCTGCCGCTCGACCAGCAAGACTTCACCGACTTGGAACTCCTGAACCAGGTGTCTGTGGTGCTGGGCTCCCCTTCTGTCCTAGGTCTAGGGGCAGCCGAGATGTCGTTGTCTGCTACTGCTTCTGTTCTCTTTCTTGTAGATCCTCTCGAGAGCAGGCCTGCTACACAACCTACCTGCCCAACCCTGTTTCAACCAATTGAGCAGGGAACCGAAGGTCTCACGCTGCTTCGCCAGTCAGCACCAACTTCACCAAGGCAAGACCCTGTGCCCAGCCAGCAAGTTGACCTCACGAGGGTGCTGTTCTCTAAGCCAGCCTCGCCTATACTTGCTGCCCCCACCCAGACTGTTCACCCTTCATGCAGCCGCCCAGGCCGAAGCGTCAAGCTCCGGAGGAGTGCACGTCTCGCTGTCAAACGCAGGACAGGCTCAATGTTGCACCGGGCTCAGGAGGCCCTCGCACACAAACTAGGTTCCCCCCCCAAAGGAACAACCTCTGACGGATGAGGCGCTCAAGGTCTACTTGGATTCCTTCCAGGCACCTCTCCCGCAAGACACCATCGCTGCCCTCTCGCAACTCTTCAAGCTGGACTGTCAACTAACCGCGGCTGCAGACGAAGCCCTCGCAGAGCTTGGAGGACTACCTGGCACCGTCGGCCAAGGATCCCTAATCTCTCCTAAGGACACCCCTACTGCCGCTCCTGGAGCGCTGGTGGTAGCAGCTTGAGCCGGCTCTTCCCACCTGCTGCAGACGACCCAGTCGGACCATGCCCAATACTGCTCCTGCTGTTTTTGCTGTTTTGTTGCCGTCCCTCTACTTCCCTACTGCAATCTGTAGTACCACTGCTGTGGAAGATTGTATTTCTGCTGCTCCTACTGCTTTTGCTGCAATGTCGTCGCCCTTTCTACATTCTGGAATCTGTAAGATTACTGCTATGGATGAATTTATGATCTGCCGCTTCGCGGCCCCATTGCATGGTCATTGTCCTCTGCTTTGCATCGTGATTTTGCAAGATCATTGGGGAAGAACCACCGATCGCTACTTTGAAGGCACCTTTGCTAGGAAGTTGCTTGGAAGGTCGCAAGCTCGCTTGATGTCGGTTGTTTCACCGCTCCTTCAACCCGATCCTGCTCTGTCTTTAGAGCGGGACCCTGGACAGAGCCCACCTATCTCCCCCGCCCCAGCTTCTGCTTCTTCCAGCGTTTCTCCTTGGCGCTCTACTTTCGCGACACGCTTCTCTTGCCGCCGTTAGTGGTCGGCCTATCCTCAAGCGCCGTCAAGGCTAGTCACTTTCTCCAGTGACGGACTAACTCGATAGGGGTGGAAACGGATCGAATACGAATCGAATAGTCCCGAATACGAATACTTAATCCCTATTTTAAAACGAATACGGATACTGTAATACTAATCCCTATTTTTAAACGAATACAAATACGAATTCAATATTCTCGAATCATTTAATACTGAATCGAATGTCGAACGAATCTTAATTCAATAGAATATGTACTCAATTCGATTGAATGCTAATATCCTACAACTTTTGCGCAAATCTCGGTAGAGAACAAATAGTATTCAGATTCGCCTCTCGGACAAAAACAGATAGTATTCAGATTCGCTTTTCCCGGATAGTATTTGTTTTTCCGATACTATCCGGGTTTTTTTCCCGGATACTAATAACACGAATACGGATATTTAATACTATCCATTTTTTCCCTGATACTTAATAACAATCAATCACGGATACGAATAACAATCGAATACGGATATGAATACTATTCAATGCGGATTTTACTTACCACATTTATGCTTTTCCGGATACTAATATCGGATAAAACGGATTATCCTTTATCAATTTCCACCCCTAACTCCTGAGGCCGCGCTTGCCTCGCTTCGCCTGGCTTTACACCTACACACCCCCCAGCGTCTCTCCTTGGTGGATTAATCTACAATGAACGGCCTTAACCTTAACATCATTAGTTGGAATGTACGCGGCCTCAACACCCAAGCTAGGAAAGATTCGGTGCGCGAGACCCTCATCTCAACTTCTTGCCACCTTGCCTGCCTCCAAGAAACCAAATTAAGTCAAGTCGACCAAAACCTTGCTGACTACCTCGGGGGCTACAACCTCCGGAACTTCGCTCTTAAACCAGCAGAGGGCACGAGGGGTGGGATCCCCCTCCTCTGGAACGAAGGATACATTGAGGTCACAAACGTGCACCAATCGACGTACAACCTCTCGGCTTCAGTGACCCTCAGAGAGTGCAATTTGGCTTTCCGTCTTACGATAGCGTACGGTCCTTCCCGAAGCTCCGAAAAGCGGGCCTTTCTTCAAGAAATCACCTCTCTTAAACCGACCTTCGGAACCAACTAGTTGGTACTGGGCGATTTCAACCTCATCTACCGCGCCGCTGATAAAAGCAACTCCAACATCAATCCACGACGCTTGGCTCAATTCCGCAACACTCTCAACACCTGTGAACTAAAAGAAATTCACCTGCAGAACAGAAAATTCACATGGAGCAATGAGCGTCGGAGTCCTACCCTGGTTAGGTTGGACAGGGTCTTCTGCAATGAAGGCTGGGATACACTTTTTGAAAACCTCTTTCTGCAGGCGCTGTCCTCCTCAGTCTCCGACCACTGCCCCCTGCTGCTTTCCAACATCTGCAGTCCTGCCCGGCCCAGATCCTTCCGCTTTGAAAACTTCTGGATCAAGATGCCAGGTTTCCTCGAAACGATACAAAAATCGTGGCTGGCCCAATGCTGGCACCCAGAGCCGATGCATTGTCTGAACCACAAGCTAACTTCCACGGCATCAGCCCTAAAATCCTGGAGTCGACACCTCTTCCCTTGCCCTAAGCTTCTCCTCCACATGGCTTTAGAGCTCATTCTCCGGCTCGATGTGGCGCAAGACTTCAGGGCTCTTTCGCCTCAGGAGTCAGCCCTAAGGATTAGTCTCAAGAAGAGAGTTTTGGGGCTGGCAGTGATCGACCGCACCAGGAAACGCCAAAGTTCCCGCATCACAAACCTTAGAGAAAGCGACGCTAACACCAAGTTCTTCCACCTCAAAGTCAACGGACGAAGGCGAAAAAACCACATCCACAAGCTTCGAAACGGCCTGGGGTGGGCGATTGCGCACACAGAGAAAGAGTCCTTAATTCATTAGCACTTTCAAGAGATGTTTGGTCCGCCACGCATGACTCGACCTCAACTCGAGACCATCAACCTCCCTTCGCTCGACCTTGTCAGCCTTCAGGCCGCTTTCACAGAACCTGAAGTTCTCTCCGCCTTAAACCAACTGCCGGGAGACAAAGCACCGGGGCCAGAGGGTTTCACCATAAATTTCTACAAGTCCTGTTGGCCAATCATCAAGGCGGACATCATGGCAGTCTTCCACAGCTTCCACTCTCTCCGGACGTCACACCTACACCTTCTTAATACAGCCAACATCGCACTAATTCCCAAAAAGGAAGGGGCAGATAAAGTGCAAGACTTTAGACCAATCAGTCTCATCCACGGCCTTGGAAAGTGGATCGCGAAAATGCTTGCGCTTCGGGTGTCGCCTTTTCTAAACACCTTGGTTTCCCAAGCTCAAAGTGCCTTCATCAAGACCAGGAGCATCCACGATAACTTTCTTTATGTCCGGAATTTGATCCGAAGACTTCACCTTTCTAACACCCCCACACTCTTCCTCAAGCTAGACATTGCAAAGGCCTTCGACTCGGTCCATTGGGACTATCTCCTCGACCTTCTTCGGAAAAAAGGGTTCCCACTTAGATGGACAAATTGGGTAGCCGCCCTTCTTAGATCCGCCTCGTCCAAAGTCCTTCTCAATGGCATCCTCAGAAAGGTCATCAACCATGGTAGAGGGCTTCGGCAAGGGGATCCTCTCTCACCCTTCCTCTTCATTCTGGCGATCGATCCTATTCAACGTCTGCTAGAGTTGGCTACAGATCTGGGATGCCTGGCTTGCACAAGGGACTGCTTCGCCACCCTCAGAACATCCATTTACGCGGACGATGCAGCTATCTTCATCAATCCAATAGACTCTGAACTCCAAACTACCACCCAGATTATTCTCAATTTCGGTGAGGCCTCAGGCCTTCGTAACAATTTTCAAAAAAGCACGGTGCTCTCGATCAGTTGCGATCACATCGACTTGAACGCCATCCTTCAAGGTTTTCCTGCAACCAGAGCATCCTTCCCTATCAAATACCTAGGTCTCCCACTCACCCATAAAAGATTGCGCAAAGTGGACTTTCAACCCCTTCTCGACAAAGTGGGCGACAGATTAGCAAGCTGGAAGGGGCGTTTTTTGACTCCTGCAGGGCAAGCCATCCTAGTCAAACCCGTCCTCTCCTCGATTCCTATTTACTACCTCACGATCTTCAAGATTCCCCAGTTTGTTCTCTGTGCCCTCGACCGCTTAAGGCGCCGTTTCCTTTGGGCGGGCCACGAGAATATCTCGGGGGGCAAATGTAAAATCAACTGGGAAAATATGTGTCGCCCGATCAAGCTTGGCGGTCTAGGTATGCTCAACCTCTCCAAACTCTCTGCGGCCTTAAGACTCAGATGGCAATGGCAACAATGGAAGACCCCTTCCAAACCCTGGGTCGGTATGGAAACACCTCAGGTCAAGGGGACCGCAGCCTTCTTCTTGACACAATCGACTTCCCTGGGACGGTCAAACAGCCTTTTTCTCGCACTCGCTTGGCTCAATGGTGAGGCTCCAAAAGACTGCCCCCAAGATCTTTGAAATTCCAAAAGGAGAGACCAGATCGGTGGCCGGCCTCCAGAATCTGACGTTGCGCGCAACATCAATATTCTGGGGGGCCTCTCAGTTGACCATATTCATTAGTTCGTGGACTCTGGACCAAAATCAACCAAATTCGCCTGGACCCTGGCTCCCCGGATGAGATCGTTTGGAAATTAACCACTGATGGTGTCTACTCCTCCAAATCTGCCTACGCTTTGCTCTTCCTCGGTTCTACGAGGACAAATTTCCAATCCCTCATTTGGAAATCCCACACCCCCCCAAAATGCAAATTCTTCGCCTGGCTCGCAATCCAAAACAAGCTCTGGACCGCAGACAGACTGCAAGCACGAGGATGGCCAAACCAGCACTTCTGCCCCCTCTGTAAACACACTCAGGAATCGACCCTCCACCTTTTCGCCCAATGTCGTTTCTCCGCCAGAATCTGAAAGCAGATGGCGGACTGGCTTGGTTATGAGAGCCTACAGCCTTCCACCTGGCCCCCCTGTACGAGCAACCTGGACTGGTGGTCCAATGTTGCGGAGAGAAAAGGATCCCCTGCGAAGGCTACTAGCACGACCCTAATCCTCATCACATGGGAGCTCTGGAAGGAACGTAACTCTAGAATATTCAACAACAAAGCCTCTTCACCTCAACAACTCATAGCAAAAATTAAGGAGGAGGGCAGATCCTGGTCCCTTGCGGGGGCTAAGAGTTTGGAGCTTTTTTCTCCCCTGTAATTTAGGCCCTTTTGTCTCCCGCTCCTTTGTTCTGTTTCACCTTTCTCTATTAATATAAACGGGCAACTCTCCTGCCGGTTCTTCAAAAAAAAAATCTCCACAACAATAGGACATTGACGATGTACAAGACCTACCAACATCTCAAATTAAACTAAATATTTTGTTCATGTCATAAGTCACAGAAAGATTAACTTTCACATCCAAACTGAAGTTTTTTTTTCAAGGACCTAAAAGGCATCAAATAAGCACTGCTTATTACTATTGGGCACAAAAGATAGGTTAGCATTTGCAGTTCACATATTTGTCATGAGGTGTATCCACAATCATTTGCTGCAATTCAAAAGCACCGATAGTCATATCTCCAGTATTTATACGCAAGGGAAATGGCAACTGTCAACTTGACATTTTCTATGAAGATAATGATTTTTCAGTAAGAGAGTTAGGATCTGTAAGCACATTAGGTGGACTGAATGACAAACTCTGTTACACAAAATTACAGAAGAACGGATGCTCCATTAAAGGAACTATAAAATGAAGAGGAAAGAAATAAAGGCATGTAGTCTCTTTGTGGTGACTACCAACCTTCTGTTAACATATACAAGTTGGAAACCACAAACATTTTATAAATCCTACATCCTCAGTGCTGAACAGATCATGCATAAAACAACAATGGGAGAAACACCGTTAGAAGACAGTCGGGCGGCGGTGACTTGATTTAGGATGAGTCGACCTCTAACAAAGCTACTAACAAACTGATCTTATCCTAACCATCATAATCTAGTGCTGCTGATTTGAAGAAAACAAACAAATAACTAATTAACTAATGATGGCGGCAGCCGAGTGCTGCCGCTCGACTCTTGATCCTGCGGTCGCTGTTGCTGTGCGCCGCTGGTCCTTGGGCCCAAACAACTTATGCACATAACAACTTCACCACTCCTCTGACACAGTTCGTCCTCGAGCTGTGGTGAAGGCCACGGTTGGAATCCTTGGAGGCCCCACGATGATGAACGGCCACGTCACCTCGCGTGAGTAACCAGCAGGTTGTCGGCGGTTGTCAGGACCCCGGATATGCAACTCCGAGACTCTCTGTGTGTTCTGAACTAGTCCCAGATCAGCAGCTAGCTCATACAGTTGCAACATTGATGTAATCATATCCTTACAACAAAAATATAGATGAAGCAGATAAGATGTCAAGTCTTACAAAGTGGCCATACAGGGCTTAACAATAAAAGGTTACTTGCAGCGGAAACCAAACATCTTATGGTAGCCATGTGAGGACCCCGGCTTATTTGGCTTGTAATGCTTAGTCATCTATTGACCCTAGCATCACAAACAAAATAACACGTGTCTTCGAGATATGTATACTTCCCAGAAATGCAGTATACACACCCCTTTACAAAATCATGCATCAATTCCATTCAAGACTTAGAACCAAAGCACGAACTAGAATAATTAAAAGACATACATAATAGAGAGAGTTATTACAAAAGGGGCCGACCGGCCAAATAACAAATAAGAAAGATAAACAACAGCGGAAACAAAAGCCATAAGATGGCAATAAACAAAAGAAGGCCATATGGTTTGCCTTTAGCCCACAAGGCAACCAACCATGCCACCAACCTAGTCGTCCCATCCACCGCACATCTCACAAAAGTGGAACCCTTGGGGTTCAACTTCTTCCTTTGCAACAATTACAGTTAAGCAAAGCAAATGAGTACAAAAATGTACTCGCAAGACTGACGTGTAAGGGTAACAGACCTATACATATGCTACATGCAAGCTTTATTTAAGTGGAAGGCTTTAGGCTCATTTTAGCATAAAGCAAGTTTTCCTTTGCAATAATATAATAGATTGAAAGCAATTTTGACAAAACATTTTTAATTGTTGAAGTAACAACGATACAATAATAATAACAACAGTAAGAACAACCTGGAAGTGACTAACCCAATAGCCACCACAACAATAGCATGAATCACCCAATTCATACCACCCAACAAGTTTTAATTAAATGTTTAGTCTAGTTCTTGCACGACCTTATCAAGCATGTCCATAACCTAGGACTAGGCTATTCGAATAGTTTGAACCCTGCAGGGGTGTACCAATATACCCACACGCCAAACCGCCTTTTCGCCAAGCTATTTAGCACACTTCCTTTGGTATGCCGGCACAGCTAAGTCCTACGAGGCATTTCCAATGAATGATGCTAATTAAGAGTCGCGACAACCCGAAGGGTAGGAGACACCGGCCCAGCCTAAGCAACTGCGGGTGCTCTTCCCCTTATAAAAACAGTTTTAACCACCTGCGACCCACAATTAACACCTCCCAAAGTACTTAGCCAAGAGAAGTCCCATATCCCCCTCGTGTGGTTAGCACGCAAAAGCGCTTGGCTTAGTGACACAAGTAACTCGGTCCTTGGGGACTTAGGCACCATTCCATTCACATCCAACAGATCACACCAACATCCATTGAGCCCAAGTCAATAACAATTTTGTTTTCATTTTTGTTTCTTTACAAAGTAACAAAGCACAAGTGCTGGACATAATGGAATAATAATTTTTGTGTGATCAAGGTCATCGACATAAGTCGACAACCGCCCATTTCTACCGTTATCTAAGCATTTCTAAGCCGTATCAACGCAAACTACTAAGTGATAAGAGCCCATCCATCGAACTCTAAATTACAGCAAGATAATCCTAGGCTTAGTAGTAGAGAATGAACATTTAACTACAGAGTATGCATCTATAGGCTCAACTAATCGATAATTTAACACAAAGTAAGCATGCATACATACAAGTTAAACAATATATTAGACTTTAAAATAATGGGACATAAGGGATATGATCAAACTGCTTGCCTTGCTGGATAGGCTCAGATTGCTGCAGGGGAACACTCTCGTTATCAACGCACTCGTCGACACCTAACGAAAAAGCGAAAAGAACCGATAAGAACGAAGAAAACCAAAAAGACTCCACAGCAAACTTTCTCTAAATGCTCTGAAATTTCTACAGAAGCAAGGGCATGATTTTTAAAGAATTTAGCAACAAGAACCAATTGATTTGGATTCTTAATGCAAAAGATATAGCCAAAACAAATCTGCTCACTGAAAAATGCCGGAAAATTCAAATCGAAGCATCGTTCATCCAATTAAATTCCCTAGCACAATTTTTTCAAAGAGGTGTTGCACCAGGAATTTTTATGGTAAATCAAGCACCTCATGATATGAATAACACAATTGAGTTCACCTCATTTGGAGCTATGATGCATGTTTTATGATTTTTCAAAGACATGAAAAAGAGCATAAGTAAAATGCACCCACAATTCTTTTGAAAACAATGTCATGCCTAAATCCTATTCTACCATTTAGTACACTAATAGAGGAAGCCAACAAAGTTGGATTCACTAAAAAAGGACCTATAGAGAATTACTTATGCATTTATTGCAAATTTTGGAGCAACATTAAAAGTCTATTTCTAAACCAATTTGCAAATCCATTTTCTGGAGCCGAACTGAGCTCACAACCATTTTTAGATTAAAGCTTAGTTCAAACCAGAGCTACCAAAATTTGAATCAACTCAAATGGAGCTAAAATGAAATAGTTATGCATTTTCAAAGTCTATTACCTTTTTCAGTTTACAAATAAATCCATCGGGAGTTTTCTAAAACCAAAACGACGTGGACGAATCTGGGCCGTTGATCCTGGATCGGACGGCCCAAGACCCCCAAGAACGCACTTCGCGCCGCAAGCAGATCCAACGAACATGGGCCGTTGATCTTGAACCCAACGGCCCGAGTTGGATTCGCGCGCGGCGCGTTTGGAAACCCCGCGCGTGAAAGGAGGCGGAGGTCGTGGACCGTTGATCGCGAGATGGACGGCTCGCAATCAACGCGACACGCTGCACGCCAAGACGGCCTCGCGAGATCTCGCCGCAGATCTAAAATCGGGCGGTCCTAACGAAGTCATATAGCTTGTCGGTTTCGTCCGACAACGGCCGAAATGAAGAATGGTCACCGCGGCGACTCGAGCCACAGCGATGCGAATAGATGTTTGCACGGTGCGCAATAGCAAGAGCACACCATCGGTACCACTCACACCAGCGGTGGTGGACAGAGCGCCGGGGAGCCGGGAGGAGAGGCGGCGGCAAAGCACGGCCAAACGACAAGCAGCATAAGGAGCTCCGCAGCGGTTCATTCAAGCGAGTGCCCAGCTCTAAGGGACTACCAGGAGGTTACCTGGAGGTCGAGGAGGGACAGAGGAGGACTGAGCAGCTCCGGCGACGGAGGACCTTACCGGCGCCGAGGAGGACAACGTGGAGAGGACCTGGGCATAATTAACCGCACCGGCTCATCAAGATGGATAAAATACAGCTAGGAGATGCTCCCAGAGCAAGGAATTGAAAGGAGGAGGTCTTACCGGAGCTGAGGAAGAAAGGGGGTGATTTCGGCCGACGACGAACAAATCCCCAAATGCGACCTTCTCTGTGAATGTCAAACCATATTAGGTTAGGGGATTTGCTAAGGAAGATGAGAGGCACGAGGTAACGTGAAAGAATTGATGGAGGAACCACTGGAGCACCGAGGAAGAAGCTTGCTCGCGGCCTCCAATGGCGATTTTTGGATTTCAACGACTTGAGCTCCACCAAGCACCGAGGAGCAAGGTGAAGCTTAGGAGGTGTTTAAAGGAAGCCAAGGAGGTGCTAGGGGAGGTTTTATAGCCCGGGGAGCAGAGGCAAGGAGCTAGGGTTAAGCTCCATGGTGAGCTTAGCCCACAGCTCGATCCATGGCTCCACAAGGACGTGGAGGTGATGGGGGCAGGTCTCCGCGCGACTTTGGGGGCGGAAAGGTCACCCAGATTTAATGCTTGCAAAGAAAGAGTCATGTGAGGTGACTAGGCATCGCTCTCCCTCTGCCATATGACGCTGCCGTAGCCCGAGGAAGGAGAAGAACAGGCGCTGCCCTCAATCGTTCGATAAGAAAATGGGGGGAGGTCGTGACCATTGGATCTGCAACGGTGAGGTCTGAAAAGGAAAGGGGGAGGTCGCGACCGCTAGATCCTCATCGCACGGCTCCGACAAGGAAGGGGAGGCCACACGCTGTAAGGAGATAGGAGGTCATGGCCGTTGGATTTGCATCCAATGGCGCGGAACAGAGGTGGGGAGGTCTTGCCCGTTGCGCGCGGCGCTGACAAGAGATGGGAGGTCGTGGCCTTTAGATTTACATCCAAGGACGCACAACATCGAGGGGAGGTCGTGGCCTTTGGATTTCAATCCAATGGCACACAACATGGAGGGGAGGTCATGGGCGTTGCGCACGACGCAAAGGGAGGTCGTGGCCGTTGGATTTTAATCCAAGGGCGCACAACATCGAAGGGAGGTCGTGGCAGGTGCGCACGACGCGATGGGAGGTCGTGGCTGTTGGATTTTGATCCAACGGCGTACAACATAAGGGGAGAGGTCGTGAGCGTTGCGCACGACGCAAGGGGAGATCGTGGCTGGTGGATTTTGATCCAACGGCGCACAACAGAGGTAGGAGGTCAGGACCGTTGGATTTGCATCCAAAGGCGCTGAACAGTGGAAGGAGGTCGTGGGCGTTGCGCACGACGCTGAGGAGGTCGTGGTGGCTGGATTACGATCCAATGGCGCACAACAGCGAGGTGGGAGGTCTTGGCCGTTGGGCACGACCCTGCAAAAGGAAGGGGAGGTCGTGGTTGTGAGATCCTGATCTGACGGCGACGAGAGGAGAGGGGAGGTCGTGGCTGTTGGATTCTGATCCAACGAAGCACTACCTCGCGCGGGAGAGGATCTTGGGCTGAGCGGGGAAGCGGGTTAGGTTCGACCCACTGGAAATGGCTCGGACCCAAGGAACAGTGTTTCCATATTTGAGTTTAAATTTGGAGGCTGAGTTTGGAGGAATTTTTAGAGGTAGCAAACTAACTCCAAAAATTCCGAAATTTTGGCTAGAGCTACCTCACTCCAGGATTAACCTTACATAAAATTTCTAGAGGTTTTTATGCACAGCATTTTTCTCCAAAAATTCTGCCAGGTTATGTTCTAGGGTTTGACCAAAGGTCAAACTGGTTTGGCTTACCTCCAAAAATTATCAAATAATTTCTAAAAATTATGAAATTTTTCAGAGGGGTCACACATCATCCCTAGAACCAAGGAAAAATATTTCCAAAGGTTGAATGCCAGATTCTTGCCAAGTTGATTAAGGGGTTGACTTTAGTCAACAAGAGGTTTAGGTTTTTGAATTCCACAACTCTTGACAAGAATTATAGAAATGTTCAAGAGTTTCAAGATGTGAGAAAAGTTTTAATTTCTACTCATTTAATTACATTTGAAACAAACACCCATATTAGGTTACATTTGAAACACAAACCCTGGTTTGGTTTCCTTTGAACATAATCTATATTTGGGATGTTACAAGCCATCCGACATGCCCACAGGCAATCGAGTGGAGAACGCGACCTAGTTCGCATAGTCTTCGAAGTAGTCTTCTTCATAGAACTCGGTGTTCCCTGGTTCTTCAGCGGCTACTGATCAACAAATGGCGCAGAGTCGTGAGTACTTAAAGTATCAGCAAGTCGTAGGGAAATGTATGCAAGTAGTATTCATACAAGGCTTGACAAGGATAGCTTTATGGCTACTTTGCAGAAAGCAATATTGACAGTAAATAGATTGTAAAGCACAATTTAAAAGATTAATACATAAGAAATCAAGTCTCTTTAAAGCAACTAGTGAACACCCTGTTCACTTTTCAACCATCAACTAAAATTAACTACTCAGATCTATCCAAACCGTTCCAACATTTTTGAGAAAGTCCACCCCTCGTGTGAAATCATCAAGCATTGTCCATAACCAGGGACACAGCTATTAGAATAGTTTTACACTCTGCAGAGGTTGTACAGCTTGACCCACAAAAGATAATAATCTTATAATGTCAAATATGACACACTTCCGAAGGTGTACGACTAAGTGATTATCACAAGACTTTTACAAAGCTCTGTTTTGACTCGGTTCTGCTCGCTAAGGATTCGCCGTCCCAGCCCCCTCTTGCGCCACTTATCAACCTAAATAGAACCGACTCAAAGTATTGCTAATTAGTTGGCTCGGTCCACCCCATAAATGGACTTGTGGTTGCACGGTATGGCCCAGATCAATAGCGCACAAAGTTAAGTCCTTAGTGACTACTCAGACGAGACAACCACATCCCAAAATCACTCCCTTTACTGCACGATCACTCGCCCGAGTATAAATTATTTTTTATTCAACCTGACCAAATGGCAACCCTTGCCATGGCATGACAACTTTTATTAACAGTGGCCACGCCACAATTTCATATTTCATTAAGTCAAGTTTAAACACTCAGAGCACGTGATCATGAATCCCATCGTATAGTTAAAGCATGGCTAAGCATAAACGATACCCAAGTTGGTACTAAAATATGTCCAACTAAAATTAACCCAACCTATGGTATCCAAGGGTTCATGTCATTCTCAATTTAGGTAATTAACTATTCCCGAAACCATTTGTATACAACTAGCCATACATGTTTATATCAAACAATATAATTTTATAAATTAGTACAACATGATTAAATGTCTACGATTTGCCTTCATTGAAGAGTTGAGATGCTTCGGTCGTCGGGTCCAAGAATTCTTCCGAAACGTTGGAATCTATACGCGTGAAAAGAGTCAAATAAATAAAACAATTCCAAACTAGAACCAAGTGAAAGGTACTGAATTTAGAAATTTGAATCACTCGAATCAGAGTTTGAACGAAGGAGAACGGACTCTCGGAAGTTTGAAAACACATAAAATGAAGAAAAATCAGGATTTTCGGAATTATTTTTCTAAAGGAAAATCATTTAATTGCGCCAAAGATGACGTCAAAGACAGATTTTGATTTCGGTTAATTATTTTTCAAAAGGAAATTCAGAAAAGCCACGCCGCTGCCATATGGATCGCCACGCATGGAAGGGTTTGGTGTGGTCGTGACTGGTGCCACGTGGTGTTACACGCGTCGGCCAAGCGGCAGCACAAGATGGATCGAGGGTCGCCGTGACAGCGGTGACCAAATGCGGCGAGGGCACCGGTGGCTAGAGGGAGTTGAGGTGAACCTAAGGCTCTCGGTTTTGGAGACAAGGAACGAAGAGATGGCCGGCGGCGAGAAAAGGAAGCAGCGGCGGCGGCGACGCTCCGGTGGGGCTCCGACGGTGAAGAGGGGCGCACGAGGTAGGCGGCGGGCTCGCGAAGCCGACGGCGATGACCACGTTGCTGGAGGAGCTTCAACGGCGGCGGTAGAAGCGGCGGCGTCGCTCGATGGTCGGTGAAGAAGAGCTCCAAATGCAGGCGAAGGAGAGTGAGAGAGAGAGGGATAAAAGGCAGAAAGCAAGAGGAGACCGCGGGGCTCCTGGTGCTCCTCTTTATAGGGCACGGGGAGGTGCGGAAGGTGAGACAGCAATGCAAGGCCAGTGGGCAAAGAAGACGGCCGCAGATTGGGGGTATGGGGGCTAGCAAGGCATGGGGGTGCGGCGGGGTGGACGATGACGCGGTCAGGGAATGGGTGCGGAGGTAAGGGCGGCAGGTGAGGCTGGCGCAAAAGCCACGCACGGTGTTGACGCCGGGCGGCATGGGTGCGAGGAAGGAGACGATTGGGAGAAAGAGGGAGGCTGATAGGTGGGGCCCACTGTCGTGAGCGAAAGTGGGAGGCGAGGAGCGTGGTCGGCGAAGCGAGCGTGCCAGGGAAAAATTGATCGCGTGGGCGAAAAAGAGATGGGTCGAGGGCGAGATTCGGCCCAAAAGCAGGAGGGAGAAATAAAATCCATTTTTGATTTAAAGAAATACAAGAAATCGAAAAGGCTTTTTAGAAAATAGTAAATAAAGCCCAAAAATTCTACAAAATACACAGAAATTCCTTGAATCATTATGAACTTGATAAAAATACTTTCAACTTAACTTTAGCTTTTAATTTTGCAAATAAATTATTTTTAATTTCGGGACAAAAAGGAAAACCCTTTTTAAAATCCAGAATACCCAAGAAAATACTTAAAATATTACTTTTGACTTTAAATACCAGCAAGCACTAATAAACTCAAATAAACCAAATTTGAATTAATTAAAATTTGATTAATTCAAATTAAATTGCTCTTAATTTCTAAAATTTTAAGTTAAGCTTTGGCAACTCAATAAAATCAAACGGTTATTTTTATTTTGCGAATTTTCAAAAGCCTTAAAATTGGGATGTTACAACAAACAAGACAAAGTGAAGTCGTGGGAACCTTAATGTTGCCCGACATTGGAGAAGACGCCACTGGTGATGGCAGCGAGGGTGCGGCAGTATTGTTCCCTTTTCCGCCACGAAATGCAACAGATGTGTGAGAGACGCGACAACATCGTGACCTCCTACACGTCACCCGCAACATTCCGCACCTCCAAAGGCATGGCATCGGTCGGTAGCGTGGAGAAGACGGCCGTGAAACAGCAGCAGCCTTCATTTTCCTGGCGAAGCCACCAATGGTACAACCAAAGGCAGCACAACCGTTGGAAGAGGTGTTGCCGACAATGCTGGTGGCACAGCGCCACGCTTCACCGCGGCACGCCTTGCCTCCTTCCTCTCAAGTGCCACCATCATCTTCCCCAACAGGCGTTTCATCTCGTCACATGTAGCCCTCATGACTTTGATTTCATCGGCAGTAGAAGCTATGGTGTTGCCTCTGATACTTAAATCATTACGAGGAAAACACCGTTGGGAGGATAGCCGGGGAGCATTAGCTTATTGGGATGAGACGCGGACTGTATATGAGGGTGAAAACTTGATGAAAAAAGGCTTATTTCATTGTTCTTGCTTGCCTCCAAATGACCATGCAGCTGCCCATCTTATAGGATGAGTCGGCCCCTAACAAAGCTGCTAACAAACACATAACCTGGTAAAAGCTGATAACCCATATGCAACCATGAATGTTTCCTCAGTTTCCTCCATGATATTTTCGAATGGAGTCAACAACTACCAACTCAAAAGTCAAAACTGTTTGCATGATGAATACCCTTTGCTGTCGTTTTCTTCTTAAAGATACATCTCTACTCTGTTGCTATTCGCCATCAAAATTCCAAGAATAACAGTTTGATTTTGTTAAAACTTCAGGTGAAAAATTAGCCTCCTATATAATTCCTATTGCAATCACCTTTATTCAAGTAGACCATATTTCAGAAGTCAGCCAAAATTATAAAATAACATTGCAACCTATCCAATACCTTCTTATCCGACCCTTCTAGTTCCGGCACTACTTTCATGGGATTATCATAAGATTTCATTATGGGAAGATCAACAAATAAAGCCCAAGAGAGCGAGAGCATGAATATGATCTAGAACTGAGATACACAGATTGGCAGATGCCAAGGCCTATAACTTGAAAGATGTAGCTTAGTTTTAACAAAGAGATATTGTTCTAATGAGACCACCACTTTTGATTTGATTTCCTCAAGGACAATTATTTGAGTTTGGAGGATGTAAGGCATTTGATGAGAAATCGGATTAGTTAAACTATGCAGGGAAGGGAACTGTATTGCAGACTTTCAAATATGGGATTATGAGAATGGCATGGGTAGGACTACATGATTATGAGACTGCCATTTCACAAGAATATAGTGTGATTCATCGATGCATTCGCACTACACCGTATAACTCAAAAAATCTGGGTTCCAGGGGTAAATAAAACATGAATGGGAGCATATGGTTGGCTCCTTTTCTGTTTGGAGATCACAAGAAAAGGGGGAGCAATATCTGGTTTTCTATTACCACAGAAATAAATAGACTGCTACAAAGGTTAATGACCAAAACTGTATTCTAAAGTCTAAAGATTTTTTCTGTTCATGTCATCAGCTTTTACCAGGTCTGGGTCATATTCCACAGAAGCATATGCAATTACCTAACTTCAAACTTTCTAATAGGATTCAATAGTGTAAGATGTATCAGTACTGCACTATAGTGTTCTTGTTAATTACTCCCGATTCCATACAGAGCACTCAAACAGTTGTATCTTGTAGAAGACAACAATTTAACACACCAGGAGGCATTGGAAGAAGATGAATAATTAAAAAACAAAAAGCTCCAGCAAAGTATGACAAAGTAGAATTTACAAATTTACTCATTTCTCCAGATGTATCAATGAATAATTCATATTAATGTTGAAAACGAATACACAAGGCAAAATAACTTAATTACACCATTCGAAGCAGGCAAAGGTCTGTAAACTAACCAAGGACCCGATGCATACACAAGAGAACATTTTGGTATACTTTATCAGCGACGATAATATATACACCCTCAGTAGAATGTTCTAACCTGATAATAATACGTTCGTCAAAAAATACACAAAGAACTATTGTTGCTCTATCCACTCCTTGATAACTTGAGATAATCCTTCCGTAGGCTGCCAGCTTTCATCAACCTGTTGTCTGCTTTGCTCTCCAGTGAATCCAGCTCTGATCAGCACAACATGATTGGGGCATTATAATTAAATTCAACCTTAAGACAAGTCTTGCTTTAATTAAGCTTGTGATCTGTGGTGGAAGTGATAGTTGTTTTGTTAAGTGATATATATTAAGAAATGCCCAGAACCATCCCAACCTGCCCCGCCTGCCCGTCGCCCTGCCCCGCCTCCTCTTTTCCCCCGCCCACCTCCCCTTTCTGTTCATCTTCTTCAGCGGGGAAAGAGCGGCGAGCGGCCGAGCGCATACCGCACGCCACGCCACTGCCGCTTCGGCTTCGCCCGCTTCCCTCCACGCCCCTTCGCCCGCGCCGCCTCCTCCTGTCCTCCCTCAGCGGCAGCGCCGGCCAGTGTCACACCGCCTCCCCTCCCCTCCCCCTCTTCCTCTCCGGCCTTAGCGACGCCTTAGGCCTAAGGCGGGGGCGACGCCTTGCCCCCCGGCGGAGCCTTACCGCTTAGGCGACGCCTTAATAACCATGCTCATGTGTTTCATGTTCATTCAACACAAATGCCATGTTGGCACACTGCATTTCAATTGAACAAGTACACTTTCACAATACCACCCACACTGAAGCCATCATGAGTCTCCCCAGAATCATGAGCAACCAATTCAAAATCGGAGCTAACTGGTATTCTCATGGGCAGAAAACAGAGCTAATGAAGTGATTCCACGAGAAGCTTCATGTTCTTCACATCCTCCTCAGTGCTCTCATGCTTCGTAGGTTTAAACAGCTTCCAGAGCCCTGTCGGATGCTGCCGCCTCACCTCCTTCTCCCTCTCCCTGACAAGCCCCCCAAAAATCCTCCCGCACTCCGGGTACGGCTTCACGAACATATTGTAGAACCTCCGGCGACTGAACCTCACATAATGCTTCATCTCAATGGGGTCCCCGAGCCCGCGGACCGACCTCAAGTACTCCACTACATTGTGTCGTGGGACGATCCACCTGTCGAGGTTCACCCCCAAGAACTCCGGGTACTCCACCAGCCACCTAATCTCAAACCCCATCCTGCTCACCAAGAACTCCACTTTCCTCTCCACATCCTCCAGGCTGTACAGCATCGCCCGCGGCTCGAATGCGAGCACCTTCAACGCGTCCCGCCGGGTCAGCCCGCGCTCGTGCAGGAGCTCCACCCGCCGCCGGGCCGCGACGGCGGCGCTGAGCACGCCGTGAGAGAGGACCCGGTCCTTGACGGCCCCCGGCACCGGAGCTCGTCCAGGAGCTCGAAGAGGCGGGAAGGTTCGCCGGGTTCCATGGAGAGGAGCCCGTCCGGGTCGGACTCGAGGGCATTCTTGATTTCGTGCCCCGGGAGACGAAGGCGGTGGAGTTCCTCGAGGAGGCGGCCCAGGCGGTGGGTGTTGGGGATGCCGCGGAGGAGGGAGGTGGCCTCGGCGGCGGTGAGGCCGGCGGTGCGGTGGAGGAGGCGGTGCAGGCTGCTGGCGGCTTGTGGGTCTTCTTGGCGTTGCGGGGTTGGGGTTGTGGCGGTGGGGTTGGGGTTGGGGAGGATGCGCTCAATGCGGAGGAGCTCGCGGAGGTCGGGAGAGGAGGCAGAGGCGGAGGCGGAGAGGGGATTGGAGTGGTGGAGAGGGCGGAGGAGGCGGCGGGATAGGGTCCGGAGAGCGAGAGCCATTGCGGCGCGGCGGGGGGGGGTGGTTCTGATTTCCGAGTGTCTGAAATGAAGTGTTGTCCCTTTGAAGCAGTCGTTCTGGGCCCACTTGTCGGTGCTTAATCTCTGAAACAACAGCCTCTGCCCGTGCACGGTTATGGATTGAGATGCAAATGTGAGTGGAATTTTGTCGATTTTTTTGGGAAGAAGTCCATTCTACCCCCTCAAGTATTGACGTGCGGACACCTAACCTCTGAAAAAAAAATCGCCCTTTGACCCCTAAGTTGCAAACCCGACAACGTGCCCCTCCCATTGCTTGTGTGGTGGTTTTGTCGACGTGGCGTCAAACGGGCCGGTTTTGCAGTGGAGCTGATGTGGTCTTGGGTCAACCACGACTAGGATAAAGAGAGGAGAGGATTAGAGCGCTGCTTGTGCTGTCGGGCTCCTTGTTTGGCGCGAACCGCCCCACTTGAGCCGCCTCTGCTCCACTGATACGTCTGCGGCACTCAGACGCCACTGCCGCCTCCTCCTCCTCCATCACACAAGACCCATCGCCGCACTCGCTGGTCGCTTCGCCGTCGCCGTGCCAGGCTACCACTCAGCTACTGCCAGACGGCGGACGGCCTCCTCGCCCACCGCCGCCAGTGAGGCCTTGTTCCGCTCTTCCTCCTCGTCTCCCCGCCGCCTGTCCTGCGCCGCCGGGCGCTTGTGGTGCCCTCCGCGCTTTGGTGGTGGTGAGGCGGTGGTTGATGTAGATGTGGCCGCGAGGTGCTTGATCCCCAAGACCACCTCCTCCTCCTCGTCGTCGCATTGTCATCGCCCTCCTCATCGCCGTGGGGCGCCTCGCAGGCGGCATGTGCGAGGCGCCGAGTTGTGGTAGGCGACATCTCCGAGAAGAAGAGGTGCTTGAGCCGAGCGGCTTGCGCGCCTCGTCCTTCTTCTTCTGCTTGCCGCTTGCCCCCCCCCGCCCTGCCCATGCCGGTCACGCACAAGCCGCCGCTCGCTTTTGGTCAGACCGCCTGCCGCCGTTCGGCGCTCCCGGTGAGCCTCACCCCAGAGACCTCGTCACCACATGCCCCAGGCCCGAGAAGCCATCCACCACCTCCTCTCCTTCCCGGCCGCCGAGACGCGCCGCCGCCGTGGTCCTTCTCTTCGCCCCGCCGCGCTTGCCACCACGGGCGCCCCGAACCACTCGACCCGCCCGGCTTCCCGCCTCCAGCGCCGCCCATGCGCGCCACCCTCCACTCCGCGACGCGAGCGAGAGGTCCTCCACGTCGTCGCCGAGCCCGAGCTTCGCACGGCAGAGGTCGAGCAGCGTCGCCAAGACCGCACCGCCTGGCCGGCGAGGCGGTGCCGTGGCGTGCCCAGCGGATCCGAAGCGGGGAGGAGGTGGTATGTGCTTGGCGAAGGGGTTGCGGCGGCGAGCGATTTTGGCGGGTGGGCGGTGGAGGACGAGGATGAGGAGGAGGATGGAGGCGGCGAAGGGCGGCCTCGACCCGAGATAGAGGAGGGACGGGAGGATGCGACGGGGGAGAAGGATTGGTGGGGGAGGAAGGAGGCGAAGGGGAGGCGGAGCTAGTGGCGGCGCGAGGAGGGCGGCAAACCACAGCGCGCGTGGACGGGGTGGGAGGCAAGTCCAAGGCGGACGAGCCGAGGGAAGTGCTGGAGAGAAGAGGAAGGAAGAAAGAAGAAGAGAGGAAAGGCAAAGCCCTGTCGACTCAGCAGCTGATTTGGCAAAACTGCTCCACCTAGACGCCACATCGGCAAAACCACTGCACGAAACAGCCAGAGGGGGCACGTTGTCCGGTTTTGCAACTTAGGGGGGTCAAAGGGCCGACTTTTTTTTTCAGGGGGTTAGGTGTCCGCACGTCGATACTTGAGGGGGTAGAATGGACTTCTTCCATTTTTTTATGGGATTTTTACCATTTGCCCCTCCTTTAAATCATCTTCTATTATTTGTATTTATTTTGGACTACAATGATTATTTGCCCCGGCTTGATTTTCTTGTTTGATGTTTTGCTATTTCCGCAGTTTTGATTTACATTTGCTATTTCAGCCCTCGCGAAATGTCACAAATGCCCTCTTCCCCTTCTTTTTCCTCCTCTCATCTTCTCATCTTTTCTTCCTTGCTGCCCAGCGATGGCAGACTCGCCCCGCAAGCCCGTCTCGCCGTCGAGCTTCGTGCGAGAACTCGTGCTTGGCCTCCCCTCTACTTAAGCCACGACTGAATTCACCCCCGCCCCGCTGCTTCCACCTCCCTCTCCCTCTCCCTCACGCTCTAGAGAATGGAGTCAGGCCACTCCGCTCCTTTGTTCTGGCCGCCATGCCCTGCTCGTGCGCCACCGCCACTTCTGTGAGCCTCGACCTGCGCCAACGTGCTCGCACGCACCACCTCAACTTCCTCCTTCCAATGCTCACCTCCGCTCCCTCCACTGGCCGCGCCACACCCATAATTTCGTCTTCCTCTCCACCGGTGCCCATCGCCTGATAGAACGCCGTCTCCTTCGCTCGCCGTTCTGGCCGACCCGATGCGCCTCTCTCCCAACCGAGCGCATCAAAACTTGTTCCCAAGAGCCTGCCACAAAACCCCTCAAGCAAGCGCATCAAAACATGTTCCCAAGAGCCTCCCTCAAAACCCCTCAAGCAATTATAGGATCCACGCAAGGGAGCTCGTCGCTCCATCATCTTCCCTGTCTCTGCTCGAAACCGCCGCCACGACCGCTACCTCTCGCACGGTGAGTCCCGGCCCAATTCCTCCCTCCTAGAGCCTTGCATCGCCTCCCACTTCCACCCCCCATCATTGGTTGGAGCTCCCCCACTCCCCGACGCCGCCCCCACGGTGAGCCGCTCACGCCGCCTCGGGCTCTCGCTACTAGCCCTCCTCGGCTCCTCCCTGACACCTTCAACTACTCCGGTGAGTCCCTTGCAGCCTCCTCGTGCTCATGCACACCTCCCTTTGCGCCAACAGCTTCTCCATGGGCGGAGCCGGCTGCCGAAGCTGCAGGAGGCCATAAGGCCGTGCGAGCGGTGAGCAGCTGCGCGAGGAGGCGAAGGTGGGTGGCAGCGGTGAGAGGCGAGGAGTGAGTGGAGGCGACGATGGGCTTGGGGGCCGTGAGGTGGAGGAGGGAGTGAGCGGCTGCCATGGCGAATGCGAGGAAGCAACCAAGAGGGGAAGTGGCACGAGTGAGAGGAGGCAGCGGCAAGAGGAAGAGGAAGGGCATAACACATAGGGGCATAACAGTCATTTCACGTGGGCTGAAATGCGAAATGTAAATCAAAATTGCGGAAATGGCAAAATATCAAATAGAAAATTCAAACCGGGGCAAATAATCAATGTAGTCCAATATAAATGCAAATGATAGAAGAAGATTTAAAGGCGGGGCAAATGATCAATCGGTGAAGAGTTTCTGTGTCAAACCGCCCGGGGATTTATCTAGAAAAATAAACTGAGATGGACCAAAAATTTTGTCCCGTTTTGATGGCGATCAAAACAATTACTATTGGGGTGTTTGGTTCAAGGACCAACTCATTCCTTTTATTTCATTCCAAAATAGTTGTAAGAGCATAAACATATCCAAAATAGTTTTTGCATGTACATACAAGTTTCGGGAAGAAAAACACATGAAACCACTGGTCCAATCCAATGTTTCCTTATTTCATTCCAACTCGTTCGAAACGAAAAAGGTAAATATCGTGCTCCTCCAATTATCGAAGAGAACAGTTCGACATATAATGCAGAAACGAAGGCATCATAGCTTACCACGGAGTAGAAGTAAGAAAGGTTGGAACTCGATGCAAAATTTACTCTTGATCCCGAAGTAGGTATATAATGCAGAAATGAAGGCATCGTAGTTGCTTCCGTTATGAAATGTTGGCTGGAGAAAGACTGTCCATTTGTCCTCCTAAGGAGAGGCAACCCCAGCCACGGCAAAAGTCTCGGGCTTATTAGCTGTTTTTGAACGAACATAGCTATAGGTAGACATGTATGCATGTATTGCTACTGTTTTTCATGAACTTTTGATTCTAGGTCTCGGACTATTGCCGCAGCGGCCCGAGGCCAGCTCCGCCCCTGCTCCTCAGTGTGCTCTCTGCCTGGTTTACTAGAACTGGGTGCCATCCTACATCAGGGACGTGTGATCAAATACTCATCCAAAGTATCAAATGTGGACTGCATCAAATTAACTTGTTTGGATCATCCAAGAAATAAGCAGTGCTACATGCATCCGAAAATCAACGTAGCTCGTTGAGTAGAAACATTGTGTTGCATTTCAAGTTTATTATCCATAACATTTTAGCTTCTAAGTTTATTGAGAGAGAGCATTTTAACTTCTAAGTTTATTGAGATATCACCAAACTTTTGGTGTAATCAATAGACTACTATGCAGACTGCCAGACTTGAATTGATACTTTTTGGAAGACTACAGGTACAACCACAACTCCCCAACTAAAAAACAAGAAAGGAAAGCATCAATTAGGCCCACAAAACAACCACTGGTCAATCTAATTATAGAACTGATGAGACCATCATAGTTCAAAATACTCAAACTCGTAATTTGATTCAAACGAGATGATCAGCACGCACGCAAACTCCCATTAATCTCTATGCATTCAGTGACTGCATGTTGCATCTTGCTTCTGATACCATTTGCAGTGAGGTGAATCGATCAGCTAAATGGGCAAAGAGAATAATCTGTACCCTGCTTCCTAGCCTTTTTACCAAAGAAGTTACACTGCATTTAGTGAGCAATTTATCCCATCCAAACAGAAAAAAGAAGTGACATTGTATTCTCACATAAGCTTGTAAAGGTTCATGGAGATATATTTCTGTCAACAATATTGGTCTGAAAAATTGTAGGCTGGCCTACTGAATTGTGGGGACTGCATATATGGAAGAATAACAGGAGTGTCATAGAACACAAATGAATATATTAGCATGAAGAGATAATCCTTTATTTTTGGATCCATGCATGAAGACATAAGCTACTATGTTTATATACAGATAGCGTGCAGGGGCTTAGCACTTACTAGCAAGGTTACTGGCATGAAACTACTTGCAAAGTAACACATTATACCAATTATTAACCAGTGGTGCCTAAAGTTAACTCGTTCAAAAGATAGTGAATAATGCTCACCAAATTAAACAATTTCCAACAAGAGTAATAGCCAACAGACTCATGAGCAAGGTAATTGGAGTAGTTGATGTCGCGAAACATTCACTGGACGCCTCTTTGATGAAACAGCGGTTTGACATAAGTAAAATTCAGAATGTTGTTCTGCACGACGAAGTAAACAGGATGGAACTCGATTCAAATGTCGTAAATTATCTTACAAAAGCATGTGCCTCACAGCGCATAAACATAAGCTTCGCAGCTGTCTCCACAAATGGACTGCCAAAGAAAGGACTGTCCTCATCAGTCTTCACTATTTGGTTGACTTGAACTGAGTTTGGTGTCAACGGAAGTCACCTGAAATGTCCAATATTATTATTACCCAACCTCCTAAACATCAAATATGGTAATTATCAAATTAGTAGTATGGATTCAGCAATGCTATTTAGCTTAGGGCCTGCATATTAATTACTACACTAAACCACGAATTAAATAAAAATGCATATACCGTTTACGTTCATGTATTCATTGTTTCTAGAAAACAGATATTCTAAAATATGATATTAAGTTTCATGTAGCCTTTGTTGTAGGTTAATGATCGAAATGCTTCCTCCGAACAAGTGCCAAAGGTTGGCATGACCTTCAAATCAGAGGAAGATGCATACAACTTCTACAATTCATATGCTAAAAATACCGGGTTTAGTATTAGGAAGTGTCATGGTAAACATAGAGCAGATGGCACTTTGTCTTCCAAGTATATGGTTTGCAGTAACGAAGGTCAGAAGAACACTAATCCAAGACAACAACCAAAGAAAGAACATGCTTCAACAAGGTCATCTTGCAAAGCCCGTGTCCAGTTCTATATTTCCCGGGAAGGTATATAGAAAATGCTTCACCATGTCTCGTTCATGTGGCTATTTAGTACCTTTTTGAAAGCAATGTCTGGGAAGCAACCTGAAACGATTTCCACGGATCAATGTGCTGCAATGGCAAAGGCAGTTAAGATGGTATTCCCTGACTCAAGCCACTGTCTTTGCCTGTGGCATATATACAAAAATGCATCTAACCATCTTAGCCATGTAATCTCCAACCATCCTTATTTTCTTAAAGAGTTTAAAAGATGTGTATATGAAGGAAGGTCAGTGAAATAGGCCTTTTCAGTTGGCCCGCCTCCTCCCATGCTCGCCCTGCTCTGCGTCATGTCGCCATTCGTGTGCGCCCGCGCTGCCTCTGCCTCCCGTCGTCTTCGCCCGTGCCAAGCCTCACCAGCGCCACGCCACCTCGCTCGCCACCTCATGCAACGCATTAAACGCTGCCCACACACATGTATCCTACGTATCGATCAGGTTGATTCGTTCATCTTGTCGTTTCTACCGTATGAGTAACGGGACAAGCAAATGCACGTAACCAAATCTTCCGCGGCATGTAATTCGCACCTACATTACAAAGTCTTATTGTCGGAGTTGAAATCTCATCTTTTAAATTTAATTCCCTAGTTATTCTCTATTTAATATTTCGTTCTCTTTTTCGAAAAGGATTAAGTGCATTGTCCGTCCCTCAACTCTTGCCCTAGTTTAATTTTCGTCCCTGAATTGTAATACCGGATAAAACACGTTCTCGAACTGTCAATACCTACTCGATATCATCATCTTGTTGGGAGTTTGGTGTACCTTGTGAGCACTCGTCCTGATATTGCTTATGTTGTTCATATCTTGAGTCAGTTTATGGTTCGTCCTACCCATCTTCACTACAGTCACCTTTTTCGTGTTCTTCGCTACTTGCGTGGGACTATCTCTCGTTGTTTGTTTTTCTCTAGCTCCACCTCACTACAGCTTCAGGCGTACTCCGATGCGACCTGGGCTAGTGATCCTTCTGATCATCGTTCTCTTTTTGCTTACTGTGTTTTTCTTGGCTCCTCCCTGATTGCCTGGAAGACTAAGAAGCGATCAGTAGTTTCCATTCGAGTCAGAGGTGAGTTGAGAGCTATGGCGTGAAGTGATGCAGAGGTTACTTGGTTGAGGTGGCTACTTGCAGATTTTGGAGTGGCTGTGATGGAACCTACGACTCTTTTGTCTGACAGTACAGGTGATATCAATATTGCCCGGGACCCAGTGAAGCATGAGCTCACTAAGCACATTGGTGTGGATGTCTCATACACTCGCTCACAAGTGTAGGAGGGACTACTTGCTTTACAGTTTGTGCCATCAGAGTACAGGTTGTTGACTTCTTCACGAAGCCACAGGCTAGGGCAAAACATTTGTATTTTCTCTCCGAACTCAGTGTGTGTGATCCACCATGAGTTTCCTGTGGGGTAGAATAGGACTCCTTATGTATTTCCTTATTTGTATATGGCAACCCCTTTGTACTCCCTTTATATATTGCTCATTGGGCCTCTTGAATAGATGAACACATTATTCATAACAAGTTGCACAGGAAATCAACGTTCTTACCGTGCTCATCTTCGCCACTGGTGCAAAGGTCTCATCATAGTCTATCCCATATATTTGACTATAACATTTTGCAACCAACTGTACCTTGTATCTCTTTATCTTGCCTTCAGGGTTTTGCTTAATCGTAAACACGCATTTGCATCCTACTGCTCTTTTTCCTGCTGGAAGTGGAACTAGGTCTCATGTCTTGTTCTTCTGAAATGCACTAGGCTCCTCCTTCATGACATCCTTCCACTTAGGATCCTGCTTAGCAGCTCGCCAATCCTTTGGAACATGTATTGTCTGAAGAGATGCAATGAATGCTTTGTATGCAGGTGAGATATGAGAATATGAGATGAAATTTACAATGTCATACTCAAAGCCATACCAGACTGGAGGCTTTCCTGCATTAGCTCTAGTTTCCCTACGTTGTGCAAGTGGTAACTCTAACTCTAGATGAGGGTGATTATAATTAACATTACCACTTGCCCCAAGGGGAGGCAAGGAACTTGATGGAGAGAGACCCGAGGAGGGATTTGAGACTAGATCAACTGGCAAGGCCGACTGTTTAGGCTGTGGCTGTTCCGGTTGTTCTGCCAGCTCCATTGATGGCTCAGGCGTTGACTGCTTATCTCTCTGCTTCTCCCCCTGTTTCCCAAAGCGTCTTCGCTGATAAACCTTCTATTCTTTTGGGGCTAGCACATCTCTCGCGTATTCCGTTAGGTTTGGACACGAAATTGTCCCAACAATGACTTCTTCTCGTTGACTATCACTCTCCTTGTTCTCCCCCTCTCGACTGTTACCTTCAGTGATAGGAGAGAACTCCAAAGTACCTCCACTCATGTAGTAAGGCTCAAACTCTTGGAATGTCACATCTATACTAACGAACAACTTTCGTTCAACTAGGTTCCATCATCTATAGCCCTTCTGACTTGATGAATAGTCTATAACGATACATTTCAATGCCTGTGGATCCAGCTTGCCAACCGCTGGTTGGTGATCTTGTACAAAACACGCACAGCCAAACACCTTGGGAGGCACTTTGAACTCCCGCTGACCCAAAAGAAGTTCAGCTAGAGACCTCATCCCCAAGTATTCGAGACGGCATGCGATTGATGAGATACACTGCTGTCATTACTGCCTCACTCCACAATCCATTTGGCACATTCATCTGAAATATGAGTGAACGTGTTACCTCCAACAAATGTTGATTCTTCCTTTCAGCCATTCCATTCTAAGGTGGGGTTCCTAGACAAGTAGTTTGATGAAGTATTCCCTCTTTCTGAGAGATACGCTGCAAACTCCTTATTAACATACTCAGTTCCATTATCTAATCGAAGAATCCAAACCTTTGCGTAAAACTGAGTAGCAACCATCCTATGGAAGTCCTAAAAACATCGAATGACCTCACTCTTGTGTTTCATCATATAAAACTAAGTCATATGAGTATAGCAATCAAGAAATGTGACAAACCACTTAAAACCACTCACAGAAGTAACTGAGCACGGACCCCAAACATCCGAATGTATTAATATAAAAGGTTCATAACTTCGAAGACCAATGCTACTATATGTAGACCGTGTATGCTTTCCAAACTCATAAGCATCACACACAAGTTTACTCTTGTCTACTATTGTGAAAAAATTAGGGTATAACTGACTTAAACTCTCAAACGATAGATGTCATAAGGGACGATGATGTAATAAAACCTCTCCCTTGATTTCTCCTATAGCCACAGCCAATGCCGTATCAACATGATCAATATACCACAGCCCATTATGCCTTATTCCTATCCCAATTCTCTTCCTGGTTCTCTTCTCCTGAAACAAACACGAATCCTCATTAAATGTGACAGTACATTTGAATTAGCCAATGATAGAACTAACTGAAAGAAGGTTGTCTGGAAAGGAGGGAACATGCAAAACGAAGGATAAATCATTGGATGGTGTGCACTCTACAGATCCTACACCCTGAATAAGCCAAAAGGTTCCATCAGCTGTTTGGACAGTTTCAGAATGAGTATATGGGGTGTAAGATGCGAAAGCACTAAGTGAACCTGCGACATGCTTGGATGCCCCTGAATCTATGATCCAATCAATATGAGAGTGCTTATATATTGATGCAAGTGCATGTGCCTAAGTACCTTCACCCACATGGGCGTAGTTTACAAAGTTACCAAAGGAGATGAAATCATGTGAAGTCTCCAATGCCTTGCCCTGCTGCCACTTCTACCACTGCATAGCTTGCTCGCCTGTCAGAGTAACAGACATGATCTCCTCTGTCAGGGCTATATTAGCCCTGGGGCCAACTCGGCCCCTTTCTTGACCTCTACCTCCATGACCACCACGATCTCCACCCCGGCCTCCACGACCTCCACCTTGACCTCCATACCGTGGAGAAGGACAAGCATGGCTCAGATGTCCTCTCATCCCACAGTTGTAGCACTCCCTATCATCTGGTATGGCGTATGCGGATCTGACTAGGTTGTTGTCCCACATTACTCGTAGTCGAACCTCCTCCTGCACCATAGCCGAAATAGCCTCCTCCATAGTAGGCAAGTTTGTCAAGTGAAACTTGGCAGCCCTTCTACTCTCGAACTTTGGGTTCAGTCCCTTTAGAAAGTGTGTAACCCGTTTGCGTTGTAGCCACACCCTGCCAACCTCAATATCACCAGCACATGTTAACTGCAGTGGGTCATAGTGATCTAAATTTGCCCACAGTTGTTGCAGTTCATTAGCATACTCCTGGACGGTCCCTGGACCTTCACCATCATCATCACATTTCATGTCTCGGAGTACATGTTGCTTAGCGTCTTCCACATCGCCGGTGCACTCTGCATCATCTTCACCATCCGAGCGATGGATGGAGACATCAAAGTTAGCAACCAAGCTACCACCACAAAGTTGGTGGTGTTCCACATCCTCCAATCCATGCTCGCCTTATCTGCATGCTCAACACAAGTCTCCCGTGGGTAACGCTCCAGCCCTTCTAGACCAACTCCGATAATTCTTACTTCCTTCCCATTTTACATCATTCGGCATCAGCTCCAGTTTTAAGTCAGATGACCCTGCACCAACCCTCGGCCCTATCATACCCGTCGCAAAGAGGTCCTGCAACATGCTTCTCATGTCACCTTGAGTTAATAGCGGAGAAGTAGTCTCAACAACTGCCTTCCTTTTCTCTTTTACTGCCCACATTGCGGCTTCTTCCTCCTCCTTCCTCGCAGCCTCAATTTCCTCAGGGGTTATCTTCTCAAACAATCAGAGTAATGCCAATTACTACCAAGATTTGCTGCACGTATCTCCCACGATCATGTTAACTCTTCACGCATCAACGTTCTGCCAACCTCGACGATTGCCATTACGGTTATCAAAATCATATAGTTTTTTTTCACAGAGAACTCCTTTGTCCTTCGACCTCCTTTTTCTTCTCGGTCCAGATCTTTGTTCGGATTAGAACCTCCCAACTTATCACCTCCTTTATCCTTCGGCCTCTCCAGAGCTCTCCTCCTCTCTCCTTCGAAAGCAACCGAGGATGGCAATGGTGACCCAAACGGCGGCGTCTACTCCGACACGTGGTCCCCGTGTCGCGGCGACTGGACCAGGTAGAGGCGGTGGCGACCCCTACCCGAGGCGATGACAACCCGACCTGAGGCGATGGCGACCTCCTCTGCTCCCAAGGCGACCGAGGATGGCGGCCAGCATAACCGAACCATGGCGGCGGCTCAGACGCCATGAGGGCAATGGCAACATGGCTAGAGCTAAGCGGTTTTCAGATTTGTCCCAAAGGAAGGGAACAGCGGTGGCGGCTGAGGTACGTGAGGGCTAGGGTTAGGGTTTGGTGGATGGGCACGGTGGCTCTGATACCATGTGGAATTTTCAGGAATTATTGTGTCTCCTGTAGGATCTCCACACCATTGATTTATAGTCTCAAAGTAGAGTCCAACTATAATATAACTCGTTATTTAGATCTAATACTAACTCACCAACATCAATTTATTTCAATTTTTCTGCAAAAAAAAATCAAGTCTTGTCACCATTTGGTTTGGCGATAGGAATATGTCACCAATTCAAATGGTGATTTGTTTCTCTATCGCCATTCCAAATGGCAAAAGAGACATTTAATACTATTTGGTTAGCGACACGACTCCTGTCGTCATCGAACTGGCAACAGGGGTATCGTCATGTCGCCATTTCAAATGGCGATAGAAGCCT
The DNA here is from genome assembly GCA_036346405.1 of Phyllostachys edulis. Classification (NCBI taxonomy): domain Eukaryota; kingdom Viridiplantae; phylum Streptophyta; class Magnoliopsida; order Poales; family Poaceae; genus Phyllostachys; species Phyllostachys edulis. The sequence continues at coordinate 19,305,678 of CM070567.1, forward strand.
ATTTGTGTAATTTTATTAAACAAGTATTTATTTCTATAATTCTATTAAAAATTTATTATTTTAAAAAAATCGGGCACATTATATCTTTCAAGATTGGCTGCCTGTGTTCCCAATCAAAAAAAGAAACCCCCATTCAAGACATTCGCCAGTCACCACATAGTATCTTAAGGAGTCCGCCTTTTTTGCGCTCTAGTTCAACCAAAAATTAATTATTTGAATGACAACGTAGATCTGAATTTCTAGCTATGGAGTAAAAATGAATTCGTTCGGATGCACTGTTGAGCAGAAACATACATAGAGAAACTAACCGCTATCAAGGGAAGTCGAATAGTTGCGTCACCTGTAATTAAGGTTGATGACTATAGTTCAGCTTTGGACAATTATCAATGAGCACATTATTGATGTCTGCAACTGCTTCTGGTCCTCCAATTGACTTGAGATCTTTGCAACCCCAAATTTCCAAGTGCTCCAGTGCTGGAAGATTATTCTGCCAAATATCTCCAGGAATAGATGTTACATATGAAATCTCAGACAAATGCAAGTGCACAAGGGAGGTGAGGTTCACCAGACAGGAAGGGATCCACTCATGAACATCCCCACACCTAGCCAAACAAAGCCGTGTGATAGAGGATGGCAACATCAATCCTCTTTGCCATCTGAGACTTGGACAACAACGGATCTCCAAATCTTCTAGAAATGGAAAGCCTCCAAACCTTTCAGCTGGCAATGACGACAACTCCACACAATTCTTAACATGAATTCTCTTGATGGCAGGTAGATAATCAGTTGTCATGAGGTCATCAAGACTAGACAATCTCTTGCAATTTTCAATGATTATTGCAGTCAGCGATGGGAATGTTGCGATGCTGCTGGTGTTGGCCCCTCCACAGTAAGGGTTGAAGATTGCATTGGATCCTCTAAATGATGTAAGGTTTTCACAATCTATAAGAACTAATTTCTCCAGAGCTGGAAGGTTATTGCTCCACAGTCGCAAGGGAATAGATGTCAGAGACGAATCCCGTAAAAGAAGCAATATTAGGGAGTTAAGGCCGAGTAAGCAACTCACAAAATGATCAACGAATGACCCAAAATGAATCAATGTTAACTTCCTGAGAGAAGAGGGCAAGGCCACTAACATTTGCCAATTGATATTAGGGCAATGGCAGATCTCCAGTTCTTCAAGATGATGAAAATCACTAAATCTTACAACTGATAATGACACCAACTCCGGACACAACTCTATACTCATAATTTGGACGGCCGGTATGAAATCTGGTTGCACAAGCAGGCCGAGGCTCGTTAAAGTTATGCAATTATAGATGCATAGGTTGGTGAGGGATTGGAATCCTCTGCAGGGTAGTCTGGAAAATGATGTATCTGTAAAATTACAGGATGCCTTAAATGTAAGTGATACTAAATTTGGTAATTTGTCAGGCAGGAACCAGCTAGGACAGAAACCAGCCCCTTGATAACCATCTACTTCTAAATGTTCGAGACTGGGATGAGGATGTAGGACTTCAAGTGCTTCATGCTCACAACTAGCTAGCTGGAGTCCTGACAGTGACATACGGAGAGAGTAGAGGTGATTCTCTTTCTTTAGCTCAGCTACGATGACATTCTTTTTAGTCTCTAGATCCCAAATATTGATACGCAAATTTCTCTCTATCTGGTTCATATGCTTCAATACTCTGATTACTTGTCCTCTTAAAAACTGAAAGCGCAAGTGATCCTCTTCCAAGAGATAATTGAAGTTCTTTGCTCTAAATTTTCGCAAATTGATAGGATTGCTGAAGTCTCTGGGCAAGCTTTGGAACATGCATTTTGAAGCATCTATAAATTGCAGATTATAAAGACAATCAAACGACGAAGGAAGAGCCTGGAAAGTACAAGCACTGGAAATGCAAAGGTATCGGAGAAGCTTTAAGTGGACAATGCTTTCAGGAATCTCACTTAGTCTTGAAAATGTAGAACTCAGCACGCGGATGTATCGGAGTTCACCAAACCATTTACTAATTACTGAAGCAAAAACTTTTGGGCCAAAGGCTGCATTGCACAAAAGGGTGTGCAATTTTTTGTACATGCTTAATCTCATTAAGTCATGGCAGTCAATATTTCTCTTGGTGAGAATTGATAGATGACGAACGTTTGGAGGGATTCTCTGAAGGTCACTAGCATCTCTAATGATGAAGCATTCATTCTTTGAGACCAGCTGTGCCATATCATGCATCAAGTCATGTATAACATGCATATCATTTGACACTGAAACTTTCTGAAAGAAGGACCGACTTAGAAGCTCTTCAAAATATTGACTTCCAACAGATGTAAGTTGATGTTCCACGAAACCTTCTGCCACCCAAATCTCTGCTAGAACATTCTTTTCAAACCTGTAGTCCTTGGGATACACAGCACAGAATGAGAAACACCTTTTTAGATGTGGTGGTAAATACATGTAACTCAAACGAAGGGCAGGTAAAATGTCTGTCTTCTCCTGCTCCAACTTCCATAATTCACTATTCAATATATTATTCCAGTGTGTGGGATGCAGATTCATTCTTAACAAGCGCGCAATAGTTTTGGCAGCCAAAGGAGAACCCTTCAACTTGGGAATTAAACTTTTGCCAATGGCCTCCAATTCTGGATATCCATTTGAATTCACAGATCCAAATGCTTGTACTATGAAGAATTCCCAGAAAACATCATGCTTTAGACCTTCTAACGGAAAAGAGCCCATTGTCCGCACCTTATCAGCAACTCTTTGAGATCTTGTGGTGACCAAAATCGTGCTATCTGGAAGTGCATTTGACAAAGGTGCACAAAACCTTTGCCATTCCTGTCCATCATTATCTAAGATGTCATCCCAAATGTCATCTAGGACAAGTAGAAACCTTTTCGAATCGATAACATCAGTTAGAATAGATTGAAGAAAATTCAAGTTGTCAATCGACGCCTCTTTTCCTGAAGATTGTATGATTTCTTTAGTTAACCTCTTTACATCAAAGTCATCCGAGACACAAGTCCAAACTATCATATCGAAGCGATCCTTCACTCTTCTGTTGTTGCAAATCTGTTGGGCCAAAGTAGTCTTTCCCATACCCCCTAAGCCAACTATAGGCAAAACCTCCACATTACTGCCTCTCTTGCGTTTCCAGCCAGCATTGTTTTGCACTGGTACCCCTAGCAATTCCAACACCTTCTTCACTTCTTCTTTACGGCCAAAAATCTTTGACTCGTTGAAGAAAGAACTCGTTTCTGGTCTGATTATTTTGTCAAACCTCTGAGGCGCATTCTACAAGCCCAAGTCCCTTGACTGGCAATAGAGATGGTCTAGCTTATCTTGGATTTCCTTCACTCTGTTGAAGTTTCCTCGAACGACACTGTTAAAGAACTCCTGAAAGGCAGGCAAGGGTTGGCATATGTTCAATTTCCTCTCCGCTTTCACCTTGAGTTCATAGTAGTTAAACTCATCAAGGAGGTCCTCAGCATCATACACCATGTCCTTGATATGCGGAAGGAGTTCAGCCGCTGCTTTCTTATGACTTTGCCATTCAAGCCGCTCAATAAGTTCATGCATCTTTGGCAGAGTTGTCTGTAGCTGCCACAGATGAGTCTGCAGTCGCCGCATGTCTTCCTGCGTGAGATGTTCGTCATTGTTACCTGGTTTCCCCCAGACGTTAATCTGTCGAGTGTGCGCAGATGAAATGAAAGAGCTAATACGGTTGAATAATTCTGTCCATGCATTGGCGCCAGTAACAAGCTCTGTGGTTGTTTGGAGCCCCCGGGCTGCAGCTCCCCAACTCATGCTAAGAACTATTTCTCACATACCTATGTGATAAACGTGGATATAAGCAACCTAATTGTTCAGACAAACAAACAATCAGCAGCCTGACAAGGTAGAACTTACAATACCTTTCCTTTTTTTTCCTAAATAAGATGTTCAGTGAGCCCTTCACATATGCTTACCTGATACATCAAATGTTCCTTCTAGAGTGCAACTCTGTCAGATGGGCTCAAATGGCGACGTCGAGCTGTTCATGCTACATGACTGTATAGACATCTTATGGTTATGAGTAATGAGAGAGAATTAGAGGAAATGACATAATTTCCTAACAAACCATACAAGTGCAGAAGTATCAAGGGGTCATTTTAAGTACAAAACAAATATTAAATGCTATCCTGGAAATCTAACACTTCACATTATTTGTCCTCACCAAATATTGGATTCATATCAAGGGGGTATATCTTGTTCAGGCATGGCGTCAACACAAACCAAAAAAAAACCCTCAAATTATCTGTAGAGAAAGTCCTCAATGAGAAAAACCATCCTACAATATTTCAAAACCAAAATAAACCGGATCTAGGAGAAACACAAACAAAGGTCCTACGGATGCAAGACCAACTATAATTACGTCTGATACTCTGATTAATATTTTAATCAGGTTCTAAAAATATCAGGAATAATTATAATATAAATGGATACTACATATAAATATGGTGTACAGGTCATACCAAATTCCAAGAGATGTAGACTTGGCTTATGAGGTTTCCGGCAGCTGAAAAATGACTAGAAAATCCATGGCTGCGGAGCACTTCATAGCTAGGTTTGGTTAATTAAGCTAGAAGTGTTCATGCCTCTATGAAATGAAGAATCTATTCTCCCACCCGCACTGTGATGTTTCTTTGACCTTAAATGCTCCCATAGCCAATTAGACCGAAGACGACGAAGCAAGTCGACGGTTAGGCGTGATTCCTCCACGGTCAAAAAGAGCTGCAGTCATGCAAGTCCCTCTCAGTCAGTTCTATTTAAAAACGAGAAAGTGGGCAGATTGCAAAGGCAACATTGGATTCATGCCACTCTAAAACTTGCCAATTCGGAATGTATCACTCCAAAAGAGTAAATTGGAAAAATGCCACTCTAAAATTTGCCTTCTTTGATATATTTTGCCCTTGGGCCTCTCCTTCCTCCCCACCGGTCACCATCCTCTCCTACTTCTTCCTCCCGATGCTACCAACCGCACCGCCAGCCCTCTCCTCCTCTGCCACCGGCAGCGTCCGCCTTCTTCCGGCGCCGTCCGTCCTCTTCTGTCGGCGGCGCTCTTCTTCTGCTCCTCGCCTCCTCGGCTTCCCCATCAACCGGACACTCTGGTCGCTCCATTGGTCTCCACGGCGTTCGGCCCCGCGGCGGCGTTCCTCGTCGGCTATCTCCGCTCCGGCAAGCTTGCTCTCCCGCCGCTGCTCCGCTCGCTCGCGGTGCTCGCCTGCACCGCCGCGCTCACCTACCTCAACTTTTGGGGCCTCCTCGTTGGCCTTCGTCGACGCAGCAGACGCTGGCGGCGGCGGCGGAGGAGGAGGGGTGTAGAGGCGGCAGAGCCGATGGGCCGTGGCAGACGCCAATGGCGGTGGAGGAGGGGCGTAGACCGGGCGGAGGCGACGAGGCCGCGTCGGACGCCGCCGCCGGCGGAGATGGAGAGGGCTGGCGGCGACGATGAAGGACGACAGTAGTGGGGAAGGGAGGAAGGAAGACGGTGGCACCAAGGGGAGGAACTTCGGTTCGCGTGCTCACCGGAGCAGGATAAATGGCGGCGGCGCAAAATCAAAGGTATCTATGGTACCTGCTACGGGCCTTTTAATTTATTGTGCATTTATGGGCTTAAAACTATGTACCTGAGATTATCTCTGTCCAAAAAATAAAGGAGAAAATTGAATTCAAAGGTATCTCAAATTGACAAATTATAAAGTTATAACAAGAGACAAATATAAGCAGGAGCAAAGTTAAGCTACCATCTCTTGTTTCTTTGCAAATCCTCAGTTCTGTTATTGGAGGTATAAAATAGGGGCAATTTCTTATTTGTCATCGAAAGTTTGCATGGTTACTTATATGTTACTTATTGTGTCACCGACATATAGGCTCAAACCCCCACATATCTGTGACACAATTAAGGATTTTGGAAATTTTCAGCGGCATATAAGGAATTAACCCTATAAAATATGCAGCTCATGGTATTTCTCATTGTCCAAATTGTTCATATATAACACACAATCGGTCATGGCTACTTAGGTTTATGACAAGCAAATCTCCATATGTGATTTGTGTTCACTGTTCATTGAGGGACCACCTGTATTCAGTTACCGAAGTTTTAGCTGTACTAGCAGAATATCCGTGCTTTGCTAGGATAAAAAATATCATAATACACCAGCATGTCGAGTCGACGTCGCCGAGATTGGCCTACTCCACACCCTCAGCTCCGACTCCATGTCGATCGAGCTCCGACAAAGCTCGCGCTGTGCTTATGCCACCGTGCTCGGTCTACACTGCGCCCTCAGCTCCACTGCTGAGCCTAGTCAACTTTCGTTGTGATCCACATTGGAATTTTTACTGAAGTTATAATTTGTTTGTTGGGAGATATTTTTTTGTTAGAAAATTTTCAAGGAGGTGAAATGTGCTCATTGGCGGATGTCTTTTTTGTTAGAGATAGGGAGATAGAAGATGAGTGGAGGGTGACGTACCATCACCACCAACACACCAACTCCTTTTATATTACTAGTTAAATACATGTGCTTTGCTACTAATAAAACTATCATATTACCCTAGCAAGTTGAGTCGATGTCGTCAGGATTGGTATGCTCCAAGCCTTCGGCTTTGCCTCCACGCACGGTCGAGCTCACCAAGTTGGCATCATGCCTCCACTGCCGACTACCGTGCTCGGCCTACACTGCACTGTCAAGCTTCATTGTGATCCACGTCATTTTTTTGTTGAAGTTAATTTATTTGTTGGGTGATGATTTTTCTTTTTTGTTAGAGATTTTTAGAAGATGGAGTTTGTTTGTTGGGAGATCGTTTTTCTGGGATTTGTTATAGGGAGGTTGAGAATCTATACCCTCCATACGCATTAATGGTGAGTTTTGATAATTAATAACAACTAAATTGGGGGACTAATATTTTTCCATGAGTTGTGAAATTGGTTAGCTCCCATGATGATGGAAGACTTGGATGACTTCATGTGTTGATAATCATCGAGTCAAGTAAATGGCCCCATGAGTTGGTGCTCAAGTCAAGAACCCGATTTTGGAGAGGAGATGTGTGCCATCAACCAAAAGTTCCAAGCATATGCATAAGGTAAAGGTATAACTAGCATAGACTAAGGATATATTTCTTAGTCATTTTACCAGTCTCGGTGTTTGGTTAGGAGACTGAATTGCTAGTGTAGGTTATCGTACTATTAAGAGGGGTATTTGACTAGGAGCTTGTATGTGGCATTGTCGTAGGTGCAGCCCACCGACCCTAATGACCTGGCGAAGGCCCCAAGAAGGCCTCCGAAGGCGCCCGGCAAAAGACACGCTTTGACACAATCGAAGAGTACTGAGTAGACCTTCGCAAGGCCGAAGGGTGTAAGAAGGCTGCCAGAGGCACCAAGCCAGCGGTACCTCAGCCTAGGTGAGGGTGCCGGGTACCCCCTTCACATAGCCGAAGGGTATAGGAAGGTTGCCAAAGGCAACCCCGCTAGAAGGATACTATGCACCCAGGAGCGAAGGTGCCCCGAAGGCCCTCACCTCAGACTACTCGCATGGAGCGAGGCGAGCTCCAAGGGCCTTCGCTCCGGGACTGCCCCGCATTGAGTGGAGGGAAAAGGCCACCAGCGAAACAGGAGCATAGCTGTGATGGACTAGGCCCATGAGGGTCCACCGTGCACCGAAGGCTGCGTCTAGGAAGAGGAGAAGATCCTGCACCCCCTACGGGCATATGACCTTTCTAGGGGTAGAGTTCTAATCTTATGTACCCTGGTTGTAAGCTATAAATGGGGCATTCCCCCATGTAATAAAGGAGGATTTTTTCAAGGCAATAAAGACACATTAATACGCTCTAACACCGGTCCCCTTTGTTGAGGATCTCTAGGTTTCCCCCTTCGCATCCGTGGGATACCCGGGTCCCCTTTTCTCTACTGTCTAGTTTTGTTGCTACGACAATTGTGAGGACCCCAGGTTATTTTCGTAAGACCGAGGCCTTTCCGGTCTTATGGAAATAACTCTGGGCCTCAAGAAAGTGAAATCCAATTTAATTCCATCTAAGTGAGAGTACCCGGTAGGGTTAGAGCGAAGGTGACCATGCATACCACTTCTCTGCGAGTGCTACATGGTGACCGGTTCTCCAACAGTCCAAGTACACACAACATGGAATTAAATAGCATTTCAAAATAGCAGGTATGTGTCTCGTGTTGGCTCCCAAGTTCAGCGACCAACACGCACATACCCTCAGTCAACGTCAATCATAGTCATACAAGAGTCATACATGATATATCAAGTGACATACATAATAGAAGTTCAAGTCTACAACTATTACAATAACGGTCGACCGGCCAAATTCAAAATAATACATCAAGTAGCAGCGGGAATATTATAAATAAACCAAAAGGGTCCAACAAGTGTGCCCAAAAACCCGAGGCAACTAACTGGGAGTTAAAGAACAATACTATTCGTTAGCGTCGCCTAAATCAGCACTAACGAACTCATCGGACGTAAGGTCTTCGTCACCTGAACAAGCAGAACCGGGTTAAGTACAAAATTGTACTCGCAAGTCTTACATAAATAAAAATTATATATGCCAGTGGCTGCCCAAAGGGTGGCTTTAGTGGCTTGTTTTTGCATAAATACACGATTTTTCATCCCTAGACCATCTAGTTTGAAATTGCCAATTTGTAAACATTTGTTTAGTAAAAGAAGTACAAGTACTAGTGATAGATATATATATCAAACAATAATTACAATTATCATACACTTCTCCCATTGCCGGACAAAGTGTTTCAGGCGGGGGACTACACATAACAGGATATACAGAATTCAACTTGCAAAAATAATTTAATTTGCAAAAGCAAGTCAATCAACTTCCGACAAATAACTACAATTATCATACACTAAATCCTTTCATTATCCCATATAAAAAAATGTGTATCATTACAATGTCATTTTTTGAACACTTGAGCTAGGAGCACTTGAAGGAGTGGCAGGAGCACTAGCTTCGATATTTTTGATAATCTTCGTCACCACTGGTGTAATCTTGGATTGAGCCACGATACCTTCTTCTTTTGTCTTGAACTTGGGCGCAGGAACAAGCTTTTGAAGATCACAGAGTCCCCATAAAGGAGATCAATCTTCAACAAAACTCGGTTCAAGACTTGACCCACTGCTCTTGTTAAAGAATTATATATAGTAGTCTTCATAGCAGGTATGTGTTTTTTGAATATATGCAATTTGAGTACAAATATCATTCCTAAGGTCGTCCAAGGTCATTTTAGTTGCAAGAGGAGTTACCGGAGCCTTCAGATGCTCTGCGATTTCTCGTAGAGAAGCTGAGATTCGAGGAAAGCTATTTCCTGTAACCGTATTAATTTCCTTGCCAGCCTTCATCAAGGTATCCACCTTCTTTTCAAGTTCTTGTACGGCAGTGCAACTCCATTTTTCCACTTCCATCAAGTCTTGAATCTAAAGATCTTTATCAAAAGTGATCTTCTGAAGATCCACTTTTGCCTTTTCTAGTTCTAAGAAAGAACGAAAAAAAAGAATAGAATTCATGCATTGCAAATAATGACAAGGTCAAACGCTCTGTAAGAAATAAAGAGAGGTTCTTTACCTTTCTTCTCCTTAATGAGCGCCTTGTTTTGTTCAAAGAGGTTGTGGCTTTCTTCAGATTGCCTGCCCAAGATCTCTTGTAACTTTTCTTTCTTCTGAGTCAAGAGGCGGATCTCTTCGGTCTTTTCTGCTATGGCCACTGTGCTCCTCTCAGATCTTTTCTCCGCCTCAGACAATTTTAATCTGAGAGTGTGAAGTATAGACTCAGCATTTTCTTGTCCGGCTTTTGCTAGTAAACACTCCCTATAGTGTAAATAAAAGCATAAGTAAATTATTTAATCGGAATCTTATGATTGAATAATAACTTTATATACTTACTTCTCTTTCTCCTCTGCGAAAGTTTTGATCTCCCCAATCATGTCAACATTGACTTTCCGACACCTTTTGACAGATGTCATGAGATCTTGGAGGTCCTTCTTTTTGGTTCTGGAAGGAGAACTTTCAAGTGGAACTTCATTCTCGGATTGATCTAATTGAACCAAATGAAAAACTCCTCTAGTTGGATCAGACCTGGTATCTTGCGACTCCTAAGACATTCTATGAGTCAGATTTATACTGGTATATTCAAAGTGAAATTACCAAGATATGATCATATTTGTCTTGAGTTTCAATGGTCTCATGGACCACCTCCTCTGACCTTGTGGTCTCATGGTCCGCTCCTGTTGTAGTGGACCCATGGATCACCTCTTTCATCTGATCCTCTTGGGAGGTCCTTTCAGTTTGGACCTCCATGTCCTGTGGCATCCCCTCGGATGTCCCAGTAGTCATCATGAGAACATCCTGGACCACTTCTTCGGTGGTCCTAGGAGGTATTTCTATTTGCAGAATCTCTTCTGCCGGGGATTCCTCTATTGCCGGTATAATTGGTGGTGAAGTTTGTTATTGAGCTGTCAATTGTCCCTTTTTCGGGTCCGATGGCAAAGAAAGGCTAACAGAAAAGAGAGGAATGGTCATTTTAAGCTAAAATTATAAAGTTATTATCGAAGAACTTACTCGATCTCGAGACCACTTTCGCTAAAAAATGACATAAAATCCTCATTCATAGTGAAAGTAGTTTCTCTCATTTGCTCTAACGAAGAGGGAACCAAGGCCATGGAGATCCTTGACCTTGGAACCCTTTAAAGAGGGACCTCCTCTTCAGATTCTTCTAACGATCCTTCACCTTGGACCACCCCAGCCAATAAAATTGATATAGAAGATATTGACTAGGGGTTAGAGACATATCGAGAAACTGAAGTCTTAACTTTTGTTTTCAATACCTACGAGTAGAAGGTCTCGAAGGAGTTGGAATTGAAGCAAGAGGTCTTGGTGGAACTGAAACTGAGGCTGGTGTGGGTTTCGTTTTGTTTAGCGCGATAGGAGGTCTGGAAGTTATCCTTACACTCTTTGCCAAAGGAGGGGAAAAGCTCGCACCGACATCTGAGATGTGACATTTTTTCGGTGTCGTCTGTCCAGAAACATACAAATTAGACATGGACAAATTTACTTCTTATGTCTAGTTATTTCTATGAATGCTTACCACTATGCGATCTTTCCTAAGTGATAAGCTAGCTCCAATCAAGTTTGGGGGGCTACACTTTTATATCGATCGGTTCCTTTTCTAGAACCCGATCCTTTAATAGAATTGAGGCCCTGACTAAGACCTCATCATTTGAAAGAGATGCAATATAATGAGAAATTACTTTACTTTAACTATGAAATTCAGTTTGAGTAAAAAGATAAATGGATTATTACTATTTTTAGAAACATCATAATTGCAGGATTTGGAGGGAAATGATCTTGTTCTTGACGAAGTCATGGACAATATTTCGTCCAGTTAGACCTCTCTCCACCAGGTTGTTGATTGCTAGGACTACTTTCTTCTAATCATCTGAGAGTTTGATCTCCTTGTTAGCAACTCGGCTTTTTGAGAACCACTCTCGTGGTGCATTACGACTGTAAGTAATCCTACTCTCTTTCGGAACTTCAGAAGAAAACTATTCCTTGCTCCATATTTGGCCGGCATCTTTGGTAGCCAAGAAGGGAAACACCCTTTTGTTGGTATCTTGAAATTTAAAATAAAAAGAGCCTAAGGCACCAGCACATTTCTTGTTGCGAATGATTTGGTAATAAAATCTAAACAAATGTAGACTAGGGGTTATCCCTAAAAACGCCTCAAACATGTGGGCGAAGACGCTAGGTACCAGAACTGAATTCGGTACAAGGTGAACTAATTCAATTCTATAATGATTAAGAACTTCAATCAAGAAATCACTCTCGGGCAAACGGAGGCCTGCCCGGAGATAGGGCATGAAGAGTACCGTAAAACTGGCCGGAGGGCATGGTTCAATCTCTCTCCCCAGTGTATGCCACTCGATAAGAGCCTTCTCCGACAGATGCTCGTCCTGCTCCAGTCCTTTAAGCTCCTCCGTGGATAACATTGACGATTTCCATCCCGCCATTGTCTTGTTTCAATGATGGACTGTGGGATCCTTCTCTTCGAAGGTTTGTGGAGGACGAAAGGCTCTCGGTGAATGGGGAAAGTAAAAACGGCAGAGGTAAATCGTGCCCAAGGAAGGATAAAGATCCGCATATATATCTTTGGTGCATTTAAAACCCACTACCTCAAGGATGTAACAACTGCACCTCGACCTATGGGGACATGACAGCTCATATCTGGTCAAGGAAGTTCTTCCGCGCGTCAGCGTTGTGTAAGAAAAAGCAGTTGAATTTTTTTTTCTCTTTTCCCAAAGTTATCTTCATCCAATAACCATCGTGGGTGGTAAAGTACAAAACCACTTAACATAGAAGTTACCTCGATATGCGTTTCGAGAGAAGCTCACTTGATCATCAGGATTTCCTTCTACCAATATTTTGAAGATATCAGTCTATAGACTAAATTGACTTCTGGTCGACCTTCCATGAATCATAACTTGAAAGTGATTGAAGGGTCGACCAAAAGTCAATTTGATCTGTGAAATGTGTCTTTTCCATGATCTTACCCACAATACTCTAAGGACTTATTATTTCTTCCAAGGTAATCCGTTCGGATTTGAAGACTTTAATCCATAGAGCCAACTAACTGTTCGACCACCTTAAAATAAAGATGGTCGAAAAGTCAATTTGGTCCATGGATATTGTCTGTTGTATGCTCTAATCATAGGAAGAGAAATACCAAAGCAATATGAGTTCGTACCCATGAGAAACTTTGAGGATAGAAATTTGATGGAAGTCTCTAAAGGAATGTTTCTTGTTCTTGTCCTTCTGGTGGTTATTTATAGACCAGTAACTTGCAGTAGAATTAAATAAACCAGACGGACGTCTAACAGATAAGATTTTATTAGAGTTTTTTTCCTAATAAATCGCCGAAGACGAAGCATAACCATCTCTTCGAGAATTGTTTTCACAAATAAAGACAAGTGACACTCCCCTTTATATCTTATCGGGAAAAGTAGTTGTAATTTTACAACTCAAGTGAAATTACCTTCTTGACCAAGTCTTTTTTGGTCAAATGAAATACCAGTCGGAAAGGTTTTACTTCCGATCACCATTCTACAACCACCTTGTAGTCATAAGATTTTGTACGACTACCTTGTAGTCGTAAGATTTTCTACGACCCTCTTTTTAAGTAAGTTATTTTCACTTGAAGTTGATGGGCTAGCTGACAAAGATTGTTGACTAGTCAAATTATCTAGATATACCTTTATTCGAAAGTAATCTGGATCCTTTGTTGGGCCCGAATTAGCTCGCTAGGCCCAGGATTAGTTACGCACTCAAGTGGGCTCAAGAACCTTCACTTTAGACCATTCCAGGATGATAAGGGGGTTGCCCGATCTTCTCAATGAGGAACTGTAGATAGAAGATGCAAAGTAGACGATGTCGATAGCTGAACAATCATGCCAATGCATGAACCCTCAACTCTTTGGATGACGCCCAAACACACCGGATAGTTGATCGTCGCGAGACCACGAACGACGAACGCCAAGTCCCCGATTCCCAATGGAACGGCGGTTTGACCTTGAGTTGCAGAACGAATCAATGGATCTCCCAATTCTCTCTCAAAGTCCTTGCATGAACTCTGGTTTTGAAAGAACACGCAATAGCTATGTTTCAATCTTATGCAAAAACTGGTCTAAGGGATATATGGGCGTCACGGTGATACTATAGTGCACCCCTAAGTCACGCAACAAATCCTAGGGCCGGCCGGCTCCTAATTGATTCGGCCAAGTGTTCCAAATCTAACTCGTAATCAAATCATACTATTCACACCAAGTACTGTTTACATCGACTACTGTTCACACCGAGTACTGTTTACGTTGAAGACTTTCCCACATAGTTCTGTTCACAACGAGTACTGTTCCTGCCGAGTGTTGTTTCCGACGAGTACTGTTCCCACCGAGTGTTGCTTCCACCGAGTACAACTCCTGATGAGTACTGTTCAAGACCTGGTCGTAGCAATGGACCTGGTCGTAGATCTTGGGGAACTGGTCGTGGACCTTCTGGAACTAGTCGTAGACCTTCTGGACTGGTCATAGACCTGACTTGAGCTACCATGGTTCTCCTCCATTCCTTTGACTCCTGCTCTCTTGTCCCCCTTAGTCTCCCATGCAGCTTCCTTGTCAAACTTGAGAACACATAAGATAGATGCATTAGGTAGTAGCCAATTCTCATTAAAGTCAAGTGTAAACTCATTAAGAAACAAAAACACCTGTTGGTTCAACAGCTTGACTCTGGCAATCATTGGGTCGGTTGGTACTTCATGAACAGTATCCTGCACACTTGAGGTAGTAGTCGTAGGGATGTCCTCATCAGTATGTGCATCACCACCAATAGGAGAAAATGTATAAGTGTCAGAGATGCCCGCATCATCCTCCCCCTCTTGAAAAGGCGTCGTCCTCGACGCTGGATCATCACCACCAAAGAAAGGTGATAAATCAGTGACATTGAACGTAGAACTAATGCCATAGTCTTCACCAGGAAGCTCTATTTTGTAGGCGTTGATCTTCGCAAGCACCTTGAAAGGCCCATCGCCTCGTGGCAGTAATTTGGACTTGCGGTGTTCTGAAAAACGATTCTTGCAGTAGTGTACCCAAAACAAATCACCTGGTTGAAAATTCATCTTCCTCCTTTTCTTGTTCGCCTTGTCGGCATAGTATTGGACCTTGCGCTCGATATCTTCTTTTGTTTTGAGATGCAATTTTTTCACAAAGTCGGCTCGCTTGGACGCCTCCATATGAACAAGGTATTGATTTGAAAGAGGCAGTAAATCAAGCGGCATAAAGGGTTTAAACCCATACACCACCTCAAACGGACACAACTGTGTAGTGGAATGCACGGCCCGATTATAAGTGAATTCCACGTGCAGTAAACAATCCTCCCACTCGCACAGATTCTTCTTCATCATGGTCCGGAGTAGCATCGAAAGTGTACGGTTCACCACCTCTATTTGACCATCAGTCTAGGGATGATAAGTTGTGTTGAATAACAACTTAGTCCACTGTTTGCCCCAAAGTGTCTTTCAGAAGTAGCTCATGAACTTTACATCACGATCCGACATGATTGTATACGGTACACCATGTAATCTCACAATCTCCCTGAAAAACAGGTCAGCAATATGCGATGCATCGTCGCTCTTGCGGCACAGAATAAAATGTGCCATCTTCGAAAATCGATCCACAACAACAAAAACAGAATCACTCCCCGTCTTAGTTCTAGGCAGTCCTAAAACAAAATCCATACTAATGTCCTCCCATGGTGCATTGAGAACAGGTAGGGGAGTATACAAACTGTGTGGATTCAACTTCGACTTCGCTTTGTGGCAAGTAATGCATCGCTGCACATACCTCTCCATGTCTCGCCTCATCTTAGGTCAATAAAAGTGATCGCTCAGCATAAACAACATCTTATCACGGCCAAAATAGCCCATCAATCCAGTGGCATGTGATTTCTGCAATAATAGCAAAGGCACGGAGGATTCTGGAACACACGGTTTGTTAGGACGAAACAAAAACCCATCATGAATGTGAAATTTACCCCAGCCTTTTCCCTCTTTGCAATGTGCATAAGCAATAGAAAAAAATATGGTTAGTAACATAGATATCACGCAAACTATCTAAACCAGGAACTTGCACTCCTAATTTAGTTAAAAGCACACTTTTCCTAGAAAGAGCATCAGCGACCACATTTTTCTTTCCCTTCTTATATTTCACAATGTAAGGAAATGACCCAATGAATTCTACCCATTTGGCATGATGACGGTTCAGGTTTGTTTGGCTCTTTAAATACTTCAAAGTCTCATAATCAGAATGAATAATAAACTCTTTAGGCCATAAATAATGTTACCAAGTTTCTAAAGCACGCACTAACGCTTAAAGCTCTTTGTCATAGACCGGATAAGGGGGTTGCCCGATCTTCCTAGTGAGGGACTGTAGATAGAAGATGTGAAGTAGACGATGCCGATAGCTGAACACTCGCACCAATGCACGAACCCTCAACTCTTTGGATAACGCCCAAACACATCGGATAGTTCATCGTCATGAGACCACGAACGACGATCGCCAAGTCCCCAATTCCCAATGGAAAGACGGCTTGACCTTGAGTTGCAGAACGAATCAATGGATCACCTAATTTTCTCTCAAAGTTCTCGCATGAACTCTAGTTTTGAAAGAACATGCAATAGCTATGTTTTAATCTTATGCAAAAACTGGTCCAAGGGATACATGGGGGGTCACGGTGATACTTATAGTGCACCCCCTAAGTCACGCAACAAATCCTAGGGCCGGCCGGCTCCTAATTGCTTCGACCAAGTATTCCAAATCTAACTTGTAACCGAATCATACTGTTCACATCGTGTACTGTTTACATTGACTACTGTTCACACCGAGTACTATTTACGTCGAAGACTTTCCCACCGAGTACTGTTCACAACGAGTAATGTTCCCGCCGAGTACAACTCCTGCCGAATACTATTCAAGACCTGGTCGTAGCAATGGACCTAGTCGTAAACATTGGAAAACTGGTCGTAGATCTTCTGAAACTAGTCGTAGACCTTCTGGGATTGGTCGTAGACCTGACTTGAGCTACCATGGTTCTCTTCCGTTACTTTGACTCCTGCTCTCTTGTCCCCCTTAGTCTCCCATGCAGCTTCCTTGTCAAACCTGAGAACACATAAGATAGATGCATTAGGTAGTAGCCAATTCTCATTAAAGTCAAGAGTAAACTCATTAAGAAACAAAAGCACTTGTTGGTTCAACAGCTTGACTCTGGCTCTAGTCATTGGGCCGGTTGGTACTTCATGAACAATATCCTGTACACTTGAGGTAGTAGTCGTAGGGATGTCCTCATCAGTATGTGCATCACCACCAATAGGAGAAAATGTATAAGTGTCAGAGATGCCCACATCATAGGACCTCTCCCCTAGAGGTCTCTTTGGACCACTCCAGGACCTCTCTCTTGGAGAGGTCTCTTCGGACCACCTCAGGACCTCTCCCCAACAGAGGAGGTCCTCAAAGGCGGTTGCCCACGTGTGGTTAATTACAACCCACGTGGAGAAGGTATTGGCTGTTATATCTGGAGACACAACAGTCACCATGAAAGGACGCAATGATTGACTTAAAGGGACGCGACCATTGACGTGAAGAGGCGCTACTGCAATCAACTGCCGACGCTTGTAGAACTGTAAAAGCCTGGCCTATGTGCCATTGTAAAGATAGATCCCGATCCAAGCCCTAATCCACATATACTCATAGTCATTTTCTCTATAATTAGAGCATACCCTTTGCAATATACATCACCATTTCGAGTCATTTGGCGAACAGATAGCAATCTCTATTTTTTTTCTTTATATTCTTGTTTATCTGTTCTGTGACGAGAGTCCCAGATGTCGACAGAAGATCTGGACCAAAAGAATAAAGATAAATGTGAGGTGTTTCCCATGATCGACGAGACCATCTCGTCAATCGAACTAACGCATTCTCTAGACTCGCATGACTAAGCATACCCATATATAATAGATATATTATCACAAACATCTAATATTAAACATATTTATAATGGAAATATCAATGAATAACATCAAGAATAGGATATAACTAACTAACTCACAACATATCGATATACCAAAATAGCATGCAAGCAATATCATTTCATTTCAAAATACTAACTTAACAAAAACTTGGGATCAATATGATGTAAAACAAAGCTCAAATGATGCTTGCCTTGCTGGAATTCAAGTTGTTCGCTCTCGGTCGCGTAGTCGTTTATGTCGAACACTTTGGAATCTATAGAAAAGCGATATCGTATAAATACCGAGAAAAGCAAAAAAAATTCAAAGTGCTAAAAATGCATGAATTTTCTACGGTAGCTAGATGACGATTTTAGATGAATTTAGGTGAAAGAATTATTTCATTTGGATTTAGTATGTAAGAGTTATAGCAGTTTGAAAAATCAGATTTTGGAAAAAGGATGAAAATTGGGCTTCGGTTACTATTCATCCAAAAACCAATTTTTCGCGAAATTTTGTAGAACAGTAGTGGAGAAAAGGATTACATAGTTAAATAGATAATAAAATTATAAGACCAAAATAACTTGGTTCATCTCATTTTGGAGTTCACATGAATTAGTTGTGAATTTTCAAAGTTAAAAGCATTTTCTAGTGTAAAAATAATTTGGTTTCGGATCAAATTCCAAAAATAATATTTTATGTGATAGAAACATATTTCAAAACTAGGTCAAATTAAAGTTTATTAAAAATAAAAATTATCAAAATTGGTTTCACTGGATTTGGAGTTAATTTGAATTAGTTATGAATTTTTGAAGTTAAAGGAATTTTCAGTGTACAAATAATTGTTTTCCGAATTTCTTAAAGTATTTAATACTTTTTCTACCTAGGCTAACCTAGCCGCATACACTGACAAGTGGGGTCCACTGCATAGTGTCTTTTTCTATTTAAACTTACGAATTATTTCGTTTTGATTGGTGAGGCCCGTAGGTCATAGACTTAGTCCATCGCACAATGCATGGACTGAGGGTCCATGAGTCCGGTCCACCGCTCAGTGCACTGTGCACTTAATGTGCGGGACCCACATGTCATAGATATATTAGCATTTAAGGACCAATCATTAACGCATGTAAAGAAGATTTGCCGACAGTAATGATTGATTAGATCCTAACGACCGTCATTAACTCCTAATCATCTCGCTACAGTGCTTGCCCGAATAGGACACGCCCGACCACGAGATTCACCGTCGGCTCGCCAGTGCTGTGGTCCATGCTGGCACCAGCCAAGACCAGAAACGGGTTCCTTGTGACCTTGCGTACCATCAGGTGCCGGTGGCGAGCTCTACGACGGTCTGTAGCGGCGGCGTGCCGGAGAAGTGCGGCGGTGAACTTCGGCCAAATATGCATGCAACAATAGAGCTCCGTGTTGTCCAACTAAGTGCACACATAAGCCTCTATGGTGTATAGGGATGCTACCTGAGCGAGATGGGTGGTCGGGGATGGCTGGAGCAGGCTTGTCGTCGTTGATGTCGACGGAGGTGATGAGGTCCAACGTGGAGAGGAGAACCTGAGCAAAGAGAAGGGGGAGATGGCTGTCGGAAAAGCTTAAGTGAACCTAGGAAACAGTTTGAAAATGAGGAATTGGTTAATGCTTTACCGGATCGGCGAAGGTTCGAGTTTTCGGTCGAAAAGAGGGAACTTCAAAATTCGCGGGCTCCTGTCAAGCATTAGGGGAGTGAATTGAGGGTAAAAGATCCTTATGCTATAGAACGTGAGTTGACTCACAAAGAACGAGAAGGAGCTCAACGGAGTCAATATTTGCACGGTGGTGTCCTTCGGTGCGGTGGCGAGCGCACTCTGGAGATGTTGAGGGCACGAAGGTGTTCCGGGAGCTACGGTCAACAATAAAGGTTGGCATTAGCACACAAGTACACGGTGATGAATGGAGGTGAGAGGGGACGCTGGAGCTCGAAGCTTACCCGAGTAGAGAGCAAGAATGAGCTTCCCTTTCCTCGGCCAAAATGAGGAAAAGTGAGGGAGAAGGAGGTCCGGAGGGAGGGATAAGCGCGGGGAGAAGACGGAGTGGAGGCGGCGTCGAGTGGAGAAACTCCAGGACTGGTCAGATTGGGAGGCGAATTGACATCGTGGATTGGCGTAGCTCAGCGCGTCGTGGCCGCGTGGTAAGCGGCGCCTGCGAACGCCAACCGAGGGGGGGTGTTGAAGGAGAGGTTGAAGGAGATCCTAACAAGCGGGCCTAGGTTGTCAGCGTCACATGGGTGACACGGTCGCTGGTTGGCTCGATCAGTTTAGTTAGGTGGCGCGGTGGAATCAAGTCGAGTGGCTCGAGTCTGAGTCGGGCTTGAGCCCAACATTTGACTGGAATTTCAAATCAAACCTCTATTTTGACCGGCGGTCTAAAAATAGCAAATAAAATCCTAAAAATCTGAAATTATTCAGAGAGGCTCCTGGGGTGACCTAGTACCCATACAAAATTTCTAACCTCACTTTTCATGTTTTAAATACTTTTTTAAATTCAAAACCGCAGGGCTGTTTAGAAAGGGATTTGAATTTTCACAAGGTTGAAATAGGTTCTAAAAATTTGGAAAAAAATATTTTTATTTAAGACAAATATTATAGGGTTTAAATAAATTATTTTGCAAGGATGATCACAAGTTTTTATTACTGTTTTCAAAAGGAGCTTCAAATTGAGTTGTATGTTTCAAATTGGTTTGAAATTTTCAAAATGCAAGTTTTTGTGCAAATGCTCTAGAAATGATATGAATGATCATGTGATGCATATTAATTCTAATAATTAAGATTGGGGTTGTGACAACAGTCACGTGTTGATAGCTCATTATGCTTGCTCTAAATCTCTTTGGAGTGTTGTAGATATTTGTGAATGTGTTTTCTAAATTGTCGAGGCTCATGCATTATATCCTTGTAGCATGTGACAAGAGTTTGCTGTGTTTGGCAAACGATCAAAGTCCATGTACTTTTCCCTTGTGGCATGGTTCTAAAAGTTGCAAATGTGTTTTGCAACTTATTGAGGATCATGCGTTACATCTTGTTTGCATTGTACTAGGTTTTGTGAATGTGTTTCACAAAATCATTGAAGTACATGCAATCTTGATCTTGTGGTTTCTATGCACTAGTCAGATCACCGTGTGTTGGGTGTCCGATCACGGTGTGGTTTGATCGAAAATTAGGATTGTCCTAATTTTCCAATTCGGACATTCCTACAAAACTAGTGATTCTGAGCTTTTCTCTGAAATTCAACGACCTGACCGGCAATGATTTTGCGGTCAGACCGGTCCAGCGGTCCAACCGGATATTTTTTCCTCTTACTTTTCTCCAAAGAGCATGTTTTTGTTCCCTATCTAGATTCCGCCGAGCATTTTGACTGACTATTGGTGGGCGGTCTAACCGACTATTGGTGAGCGGTCTGACCGGTTGGGGCGGCCAGTCCGACCCATGTGTGGGCGGTTTGACCGACGGCCTCTATAATGACTAGTTTTCTAGCTATTGCAGGGCAAGCCGATCTGACCAGCCATGTGTTGGCAGTCATACCAGTTCGGTTGTTTTCTCCTGAAACTCCTTCTAACGGTTAGTTTTTGGGTGTGGGGTATAAATACTCCCTTGTGGTCGGTTGGGCGAGGTTGATGGCACTTTGATTTATTTTCTTGAGCTAAGAGCAAACATTCTCATCTCTTGTGTGCATGTGTTGCACTTAGTGATATTAGAGAGGCAAATCCTTGTGCATGTGTTGCACTTGGTGGCGGATTGTGTATCTATCTTGCATCGACAATTGATTTGTTCAAGTGAACGTCTCAAACTTTTTACTCTTGGAGGTTGCCACCTCCTGGACAGTTTGGAGGAGTTATGCCGGTGATCTTCTCAAGAAACTTGTGAGAAGGTCTAAACGTTTGTGAGTGGCTTGGTGCTCGCCATCTTTGGAGTAGAGGAAGAGCAACCCTAGTGGATTTAATATGTTGTCTTAATTCATGGAGCCAGTCTAATTTGTTTAGGTTTACCTTAATGTGGATTATGGGAGACCAGCAAGTCTCTAAACACCACGGTAAAAAGATCGTGTGTCATCTTGTGGTTTGCTTCCTTGTGCTCATTTATATTATTGCAATTTACATTTCTAGAATTGAATTATTTGATTGTCATCCTAGGATTGTAAGCCTTAATCTATACGTAGTCTGTTGGTGTACTTAGCGAGGCTAGTTGATCTAGGCCTTAATCGTGCAAAACTGTTTTGATTACGCTTCCGTGTATGAAACCCGGTTTTGGCCAAATAAATTTTAAAAGCGCATGTTCACCCCCTCTAGTTAGTCTCTATTAGATCTTGTGGCTAGGTCTATTATTTTTTAGTTGATGAATAATTGACAATGTTGGGTACTGATGTTATTTGAGGCGTGTGGTGTGTGTGGATTTATGTCGGTCAAGTTAGAAAAAACTTGTGCCGAGAAAAGATGGTGTTTTGGTCTTTGCATGTGCAAGGTAACTCGGAGACGATCGTGGTCTACAGCGGTGACCGGGAGATGGCTTGGTGTGAAGTCATGGTCCAAAGGGTCGAGGATGCTGGAGGAGACGGTCGGACTCGAGTTGGGCTACGTGGAGATCAAAGATGGATGACGCCTATTGGAGTTCGGCTGTGCATTGTGGCCGTTCATGCCAAAAAATAGAAGATACAACGTAAGGCTCAGGTGGCGTCTGGTCTTTCTGTTTAGGAGAAGGAATAGAGAAACCATCTTGGGGATTGGCCTCCTGCGCCAAGTGAGACTGTTCAAATGCTTGGTCGGGCTTGAAAAGCTCGGCCAAAATTAGAGCCAGAGCAGCCGCCCGAAACCGATTTTTCTGTTTAAAAGTAATATTTTAATCATTTTTCAAAATAAAAACTAATATTTAATTCATTTCCAGCATTAAATAAATAGATTTTCTCTTTTTTAATTGTTTTTGCCGGGATTTCGGGCCGAGCCGAACTTCTGTTGGGCCGGATTTCCAGTCCTAAGCCTGACTCGGATAGCATCGGGTTCGGGCTGAGCCGACGGGCCCGGCCTGCCCACGAACAGGTCCGCCAGCGTGAACTCCAGGATAGACATGGTTTTTGGTGGCCTTGGGTTTCGTGCGTGAGAACATGATTTTTAGATGCTTTTGCTGTATGCTTTAATGGAAGAAGCTTTTTGCCTTGAGAAACTACAGGCTGCTGCAGCTTTTTGCTTGGTGTCTCTTCTGTGCGTGAGATGGAGCTTGTGGCGGCTTTGCTTTTTTAGATTTGTTTGTTGCTAGTCTGGTGCTTGACGAGGTGATTGGGTGTGGCCTAACAGAAGATAGGGCGTGATTTCAAGGAGTGCAAGCGGAGGCTTGGTTGGAGCGGCATAGGGAAGACGTGTGTGTGGTGGCGGCTGAAAAGAATTCTCTCGGGCATCTTTAGCGGCGGCTGCATGTTCTTGCTGCTGTTACATGCGGCTGTTACATATTTTAGAGACAACATGTGCACAAGAGATCGAAGACCCTTTTGATACATTCTGTTGCTTTTGGTTTGCATGATGCTGGTGGTCGGATAATCAATGTAGTGCACTGTAGATTAAAAACAATATTTCTATTTCTTTTTCTTTCTGTGTTCTAGTTGTGTTGGCAGTAGCACAATTAGAAAATAGTAAATTTGAGGAAAAAGCTTCCGCTGTGGATTACAATCATTCAACCTCCATTTAATTGTCATTAACGATCCTATAGTCTCCTCGACCTTAAAGAGGTGGGAGGGGATATACCATCACCATTACCACCATCAACCGGTTCTTTTAAGTAATATATATTAATTATAGCTATATTATTCACGGTCACCAACGACACACGACTCATGACCGGTGACATGTCATATCAGGCAAGCATGGACTCTAGGATTGAGATCCTCTGCATTAAAGCTATCAATACAAATGATATACGGTGCATGTGCGTTAGGAGCAATCTCAACAATCCGATCAAAAATAAAAGATCGAAATCAACATCTACAGTTTTTTGCTATGGTATATATTTCACTGTCCATGCGCCCTAAAAAAATATTGTTCATACAGTGTGCGCACGTTCCTTTACACTCTGCTGCTCTATCTTTTATTCTTCTTTATTTATTGCTGGTGTTTGTCAGACAAGCTATGAAAACCGCTCACTCGAGAAGGTGTAATTGCACTTACTGAGCAACATCGCATGGCTGAAATCTTAAATAGAAATGATTCGAGGGTTTATAATTTGTCGATGGCGTGGTCTTATGAGAAGGATTTGTTTTATAGTCAATAGTACTGGGAAGAAGGATTTCATAGCATGAATTTTATCACCGTTTTTGTTTTTGCGAGGAACATGAATTTTGTCTCTGAAGACTGACCAGATACACCCAGAGGCTATTAATTTTGTAAAAGCCAAAATCGAGCGGCGGACAACTACGGCAGAAAAACTACCTTTGCTCAGCTCGGCAAAACTCTAGAAGACTAAGATAACTGAAGCAAAATGCCATTTCTGAATTCTGTAGGGCTGGAGCTGAGCCGAAATGAACCTGACTATCAAGTCAAGTCGAGTTTTATCGAGTTTCCTTTGAAATTGACTTATATTGATTTAGCAACGTTTTATTTATAGTTTAGAAGCAATTTTTGTTATCGAGCTAACAAGCCGAGCCAAATCTGTGTGTAATCGTGTTTCACTCGAAACCAACTCATTTCAATTTTGAACTAAAACGGGCTTAATCTGAGCAATTTTGAACTGAGCCCACGAGCCTATTAAACAAGTTTTTTTTTGCCTGCCCTTATGATACCTTCAGCTTGCTCGCTGGCCCTGCTGCAAGGCTTGTCTTACCCAGTGAATTGCCAATTGTGGCGCCCACCTGTAACGCCCACCTGTAACGAAATAGCGCATACAATCTTATTCTTCCATCAAGACATAAGCTTTTAAGCTGATGTTTGTTGAAACTGCATATATACATACAGTCACTGGCAACTTACTAGCAAGGGTATACATATATAGTGGGACGAAACTGGTTGCAACATCAAACCACGACCACGGAACAAGTGGTGCCTTGCTTTATTTCAACTTGTCCGAATCCAAGAGCAAGCGATGTTCACCGAATTTAGACAAGCTTCAGTTCAAACTGTAAGCCCAATTAAGATACATGACATAAACAATACTAATGCTGGAAGGAAAGGAAATGAGGAGGGCAAATCGATGTTGTGAAAAATATTCAGGGACACTAGCTCCTAAGATTATTGCGAACAACACATTGTCAAAAGCGAGACATAGGATGCCGAACAACAAAGCAAACAGACTTGGAAGTCTAGAACCCAGATGTTAACTCGCTGCACTGCAGCAAGGCACATGATGAAGAAATGAAAGCTTCGCGGTCGCTTTGGTGATGACAGTTTCCCTATCTGGTTCACTTGTATGGCCCGTGGGAGTACCATGCCCCATGGGAGTCGTCCGGGATGCCTACATCGACCTGAGTATCATATATGAATTGCATCAGATTAGATTGTATGCTTGGATCATTCAACACACGAGGATCGCGATGTATCCTCCGGAATAGCATAATTAATAAAAAAATAATGTGCATTTTCAATTTACTGTATTAAACACGTAGCCAGTACTGTAATCATTAGAGTAATCTGCAGACCTCACAAGTTAATTTGTAACATTGCTGAAACTATAGGATCTATGTAGCACCGAGCCACCGACACTCCAAACCATGTCGAACACCAGCACGCCTCCGATACACGCAAACGAAAAAAAAAACAATTCCTGACACATCTTAGGCGTGACTCTTCTATGTGTTGGATGAACATGGTGCCGCCTTGCCTCCTACAGGGCTCCAACACACCTCAGAAAGGCCCAGCCCAAAACAGAACTAGACTACAAATACCACACTCAACACAACGGGCTCCTATGTCGCTCTCCTGGGCGACACAAGCCCTAGCTCGAGCCCACCCCTCTTCCCCGCCGCCGGCGGCGGTGACGATCGGGACCTTCTTCGTGCTTGAGGCGGCTTCACGCTGGAGACCGGCGACCACCACCGAGTGGCCGCGGCCGGCGCTTTGATTTGGAGCGGTGGTCATGGTGGCCCGATGCCCTCAGAAGCGGCGGCGGACCTTCTTCGTGCTTGGAGGCGGCTTGCATGAGACCGGCGACCATCGCTTAGCGGTCGCGGCAGCGCTATGATCTGATTCGAGCGAGGTCGGGGCGGCGGTGGCCCGGAGTGGCGGCGGTCGGTGCCGGGCGAGTCTGGCGGCGCGTCGGCGGCGTCCCCCACCCGGTGTGGCGGCATGCAACTGGAGCTAGCAGGCAGCGTGGCTTCGCGCCTCTGTTTGAAGCACTGGACGCGGCGAGGGCGTGGTGCGGCCTGAGGCAACCAGGACGGCGTGACCGTCTGTGTGGCTCGCTGATGGCGTGCGCCGGTGTAACGTCCAAATTTTTTCCTGAGTTTTTGAGTTTTCAAAAATAAAAAGAACCATTCAGTTTTATTGAAGTCCTAAAGCTTAACTTGAGATTTTGGAATTTAAGGTGTTTAATATTACTAAATCCAGCTCCAACTAATTTGAGTTTGGTTCCTTTGGAGTTGTTAGAATTCTCTGGTGTTGTTTTCCCCTTCTCTGCTCGTTCCTTTCTCCCCGCGCAGCCAGCTCCGCGCCTCCTTTCCTTGCGGATCGTCCGTTCTGTGCTGGACGGCCAGATCCTGTTGGACGTTCGGCTAGTCCGAACGTCCTCTTCGTTTTTGAACCATCCGATCTAGTTGGCGTATTCAACCGGTTCGAACGTTCACCTCTTTTTGAACCGCCCGATCAAAAATCGGACGGCCCCACTTTGCCGCGCCTTTCTTTGATCTCCTTCTCGTTGGATCCCCTTTTGGTTTAGACCTTCCCGGTGGTCCTGGGGCTGGTCTTTTTGCAAAGACCACCCTCCTGGTCTTTTTGCAAAGACCACCTTCTTTGGTCACGACCTCTCTTTAGGCCGCGGCCACCTCTTTGTGCCACGACCTCCTCTTGGGCCGCGACCACCCTCTTGGTCTTTTTGCAAAGACCACCTTCTTTGGTCACGACCTCCCTTTAGGCCGCGACCTCCTCTTTGTGCCGCGACCTTCCTTTGAGTCGCGACCACCCTCCTGGAATTTTTGCAGAGACCACCTTCTTTGGTCACGACCTCCCTTTAGGCCACGACCACCTCTTTGTGCCGTGACCTCCCCATGGGCCGCGACCACCATCCTGGTCTTTTTGCAAAGACCACCCTCCTGATCTTTTTTTTGCAAAGACCACCTTCTTTGGTCACGACCTTCCTTTAGGCCGCGACCACCTCTTTGTGCCGCGACCTCCCCTTGGGCCGCGACCACCCTCTTGGTCTTTACAAAGACCACCCTTCTGGACCGCGACCTCCTCTTTGACCGCGACCTTCCCTTGGGTCAAGACCTCCCCTTTGGTCACGTGCGCCTTTGGGTCACGACCTCCCCGCTGTTTTGACCACCCTTTTGAGTGTTGACCGGCCCCACCTGTCAGCCTTGCTCACCTTTTTCCCCGCTCATCATGCAAGATCTTTGCTCTCGCCGAGGCCTCGCGCGATAAATGACGCCAGATCGCATTAAATGTCGCCGCCAGAGTTCCCGTTGTCCCCGGCATTTGCTTATGCGTTAGTGCCATACCCTGTCTTGTCGCCACCTACCCTTGATCTCGGGTGCTTCAGAGTTTCTCAGCTGCTCTTCCCGTTCTCCCCGGCTATAAAAGCCTGAGTAGCCCTCTTTTATCTCGTTTAGCCTTCCCCAACTTTCTTGCTCTCCTCAGGACCTCCTCCTGTGGACCTCCTTCGACCTTTCCCTCTCAGTTGGACCTCCTCCCAGAGCCGTTTTTAATTCTGTGTTTTTCTTTTGGTTCTTGTTTGGTAGTATTGGTTTCATTTGAATTCGTTGTATTTATTTGGCTCTTTTCGCACGTGTAGATTCCGGCTTCTCTGAAGAGTTCGTGGATCCGGCGACCTCTACAGAAGAATCCCAGCTCATCATCGAAGGCAAGTCGTAGACCTTTGATCACGTTGTTCCCAGTTTGCAAAAAAGTATATTGTTTCATACCAACATGCATGGCTATTTGTATAAAAATGGTTTGGGAATTAGCTAAACACCTACTTGACATTATGACTCCTTGAATACTTGTGTTCGATATGTTGTCATGTACCTTTGGACACTTTAGGTGGGCAATCTTAGTTGGACATTCTTATTGCGATAACCAACATGGGTGCGTACTCTTGCTTAGACCTGCTTAGTTATGTGTTGTCTCGATCACCTGTCTCAAAGATGTTAAATTTGACTAAGAGATTATGGAATTTGTGGCACGTATTTGTCTTGGCATGTGTTGTCTTGCAAGCGTTGCCGCTGGCCTGTGTGGCCGCTAATAAAATTTGTTGTGCTATGACCAGGGTGGTCATTTGGCCGGGTTGAACCCAAAAATGTTTTGCTCGGGCGAGTGATCGTGCAATAAAGGGGGTGCAGGAAGCACATGGGGATGAGGAGGTCTCGCTTGAGCACCCACTAAGGACT
Organism: Phyllostachys edulis; assembly: GCA_036346405.1. Classification (NCBI taxonomy): domain Eukaryota; kingdom Viridiplantae; phylum Streptophyta; class Magnoliopsida; order Poales; family Poaceae; genus Phyllostachys; species Phyllostachys edulis. The sequence goes on from CM070567.1 coordinate 19,333,834, forward strand.
TTACCTTGTAAGAGTTCGATCCAGGCCTTACCGTACAACCACATGTCTAGGATGGGGTGGACCTAGCCAACTAATTGTTAATGCTCTGATTCGGTTCTGTTTTGGTGGAAGTGTGGAAGGACCTGGGTTTATGCCCACACTTGGCGCAAGAGGCGAAACCTTTGCGAGCGGAACCAATTCAAAGCAGAACCTTGTAAAGGCCTTGTCACGTGCTCTAGCCTGCTTACCTAAGGAAGTAAGCAAGGGCATCGACGGGTGCCAAACAAACTAAAGAATTCGTGTCTTGTGGGTAAAGTTGTACACTTCCGCAGAGGAAAGAATCTATTCGAATAGCCGTGTCCCCGGTTATGGACATGCCTGGTGATTTCACGCAAGGGGTAGATCTTTCTAAACTTGTTGGCCTTGGTTGGTTTCGAGTGGTTTGGCTAACGACTAGGGTAGTCGTGAGAGGTCTGGGGCGTGGCCAGGGTGGTCATGAGCTGTTTTAAAAAAAGAAAGCTTGTTTATTTATGTGCTAATCTTTCAACTTGTGCCTTGCAATCTACTTACTGTATTTCAAGCCAATATTGCTTTCCGCAAAGTAACCATAAAGCTAACCTTGTTGAGCCTTGCATAAATATAATTGCATACATTTCCCTACAGCTTGTTGAGTACATTCAAAAGTACTAATGGCTTGTGCCCTCTGGTTGATCAGCAGTTGATGAAGACCTCCCAGGGAGCTCCGACCTCTTTGAAGAGGTCTTTGAAGACCAGGCGTGCTAGGACGTCCTCCACTCAATTGCTTGTGAGCAGGTCGTGTGGCTCCCGCGTGCGTTTTTGTGTTCCGCTGTGTTGTTGCCCCGCGTGGCACTTCTGTAAAAAAAAGCTTGACTATAAGGTCTTTCGTTATTATTATTGTTAATTTGTTTACTTCATCGTTATTTTGTTGTATGGCTGTGATCACATCGTTGTTGAACTGTGCGGGCTAGTGATTGATCGTGGGACTAGTCCAGTTTGCACAGGAGGTCCCGGGAGTTGTTACCCGGGGCGCGACAGCCGGCATCGATCTGGCGCGGACCTCGGGCTCTAGATCTGGATCGATAAAAAAAGGTGGTTCTGGGGCTAGCGGGGGCGGCCCTAACCCCAGTTGTTGGCCAGCAGTGCTCCTGCTGCAGGTCAATGGAGGTGGCCGACAAGGCTGGCCAGGGGTGCCTAAGCCGTCTAGATCTGGTGTCTCCATTAGATCCGGTTGGCCCTTGGGCGACGGCGACGAGAAGGTGGCTGCAGCGGTGCTGTTGCAGGATGGCTACGGCGGGCAATGGCGGGAGCTTGTGGGGGTGGTGTGGTGCCATGTTCCGGGTAAAAACCTTTGATCCGGCTTTTAGCTGGATCCAGCGACAACGATGTCTTCAGGCGTCGTTTTCCTCCTTGGAGGCATCGTCTTGGAGCTCCGGTTCCTCACCATTCCTGAGTTCTTGTGGCATTCTCCGGGGTGAAAACCTAAGATCCGGTTCCTGCCGGATCGGTTGACGGCGATGCTTCCGGCGTCATTTCCTCCTTGGAGGCGTCGGCTTGGAGTCTATGACCTACCCCTCCTCGTTGTAGCTTTGGCCGGCAGTGCGGTAGTGAGTGGAGTTGGCGTGGCCTCGTGCTGGCGTCCTTGCTCCGGCGTGGCGACGTGTTCTGTCTTTCTCTGTTGTAGTTTTTCTCTGAGGGTCGTGCTTCTGGTCGTGCTCAGAGTTTTTCTGTTTTCCTATCTGTATTTGGCTATGTTTTTTTTCTGCTTAATGAAAAGATGTGCAAAGCTTTTGCATTTCCTCGAAAAAAACAGAACTTGACTGTTCTTGATTCAATGCTTCTTTTACTTACAATGTCAGTGTCCGCTTAAAAACTAAAAACACCGATCCAGAATAGCCCATAGTGTATCTCTGATGGTTATATAAACATTTGAGTCCAGGCTCTGACACGGCTCAGATACGTATTTGTAGTGTCTTTGAAATTAGGCCCTCGAAAAAAACAAATTGAAATTCAGACACATATTCGACATTTTGGCCTAGCCCATTTAGCCCAAGCTTGGAAAGCCCAGCCCATTTGCCTTGTCTTAACCCTAGCTAGCTTGCTCTTCCAGACTCTGCTCCAATCGATCCCCTCCCTTGCTCTGCTCGATGCCACCCCTAGCTCCTTCCTTCTGCTTGACGCCACCCCCTTCTCCTTCCTTCTGCTCCGGTAGCGACCGACGGCCGGCGGTGACCAAATCGATCCCCTCCCTCATGTGCTCTTCCAGACGCCACCCCCTTCTCCTTCCTTCTGCTCTAGCAGCGACCGACGGCGACCGAATCGATCCCCTCCCTCCTGTGCTCTTCTAGATGCCACCCCCTTCTCCTTCCTTCTCCCCGACGCCGCCCCTTCTCCTTTTGCTCCTCTCGCACGGTGGTGATTCGGCAACTGCATCTCTGGCGTCGACCGACGAACGGCGACGACTGCATCCTCCGGCAACCATTTGATGGTTGTTAGGTGTTTGCTGTTGTTGATTGTTATCATTTGTCAATTATTTGATGGTTGTTACTTGTTAGGTGTTTGATGTTGCTTAATTACTTTCATTGTAAGAATTAAGTCTACATGTTACTTACATTTACTTATCACGTTTGCTCTTTTCACAGGTTAAAGGAATTCTGAATTTCAGGTATTAATACAAAGTTATGAAGAATTGAACATATGAAGAACTGAAGAGGCGAGGATACCATTTACACTATTTCAATTTGAAAAAACGTGAAAAATATAAAATAATACATATGGATATTATATATATATATATATATATATATATATAGATATATGTATATGTATATATAGATATATGTATGTATACATATATACATATACATATATAACTCTTGAGAGTCGTATTTCACTTCTCATATACCACTTAAATCGTATAATAATACCTCTTTATCTATTTGAGCATACTCCAATAATGATTATAAGATACCTTAATGTGAGTTCCATGAAACATTTCGTTAAAGTCTGCTTTTTATAGCAAAATTTGTGTATATACTTCTTCTATATATGAAAAATGGGTATATAACAAAAATAAAGGGTTCCAACGAAAATTTTTCAATCAAGTCACATTGGAGTATCTTATAAATGGTATTTAAGTATACTAAAAGTGATTAAAAAGTATAATATATTCATTTAAGTGGTATATTAGAAGTGGAAATACACATTCCCAGTACGTACATACATACATACATACATAGACATATGTGTGTGTGTGTATGTCTATGTCTTGTGGCAGACGCGTGTGTGTCTATATATATATATATATATATAGGAAATGGTATGGTACTCTCACTTGAGAGTACGTACTCCCACTTCTTATATACCACTTAAATCGTATAATGATACCTCTGTATCTATTTGAGTATACTCTAATAATGATTATAAGATACTCCAATGTGAGTTCTATGATTTTTTTTAAGTTCACTTTTTATAGCAAAATTTGTGTATATACTTCTTTTATATATGAAAAAGGGTATATAGTAAAAATAAAGGACTCAATGAAAATTTTTCAATCAAGTCGTATTGAAGTATCTTATAATTAGTATTTAAGTATATTGAAAATGATAAAAAGTATAATATATTCGTTTAAGTGGTATATTCAAAGTGAGGGTATGTACTCCCGGGAGTATATAGAAAAACGTATTTACCATCAATGATGCACGGATACGGACACGTGCTCTATATATATATATGTATGTATATATATGTATGTAGAGCACGGACGTGTCCGTGCATCATTGATGGTAAATACGTTTTTCTTTTTCTTTTTATGGTCTCAAAGGTATGTACAAGTTAGAAATTATTGTTAAGACATGTACCATGTACTATCGCCTCTCCAGAAAGGTTGTTCTAGTCCGTTCAGCATTGGACATTTATCTATATCCACATTATTTATTTGAGCAATTGCTTCTGGTTCACCAATTGACAAAAGGCCTTCACAATCATAGATTTCCAAGTAATCCAGAAATTGAAGACTATTGCGCCAAATGTCTCCAGGAAAGGATATTATCCCGAAAAGCCCAATCAACTGTAGGCGCACAAGGGAGGTGAGATTCACTAGACAAGCAGGAACCCATTCAGAAACATCCCCACAATTCACCAAAGAAAGCCTTCTGAGAGAGGATGGCAATACAAATCCTTTTTGCCAACTGATTCTCTGACAGTTATGGATCTCCAAAACTTCAAGGAATTGGAATTCCGTACATGGTAGTGTGGAAAATGTTATGCCCGGAATATTACGGCATCCCTCAAATTTAAGCGATTTTAAGTTCGGTAAATTGACTGGCTGGAACCAGCTAGGCCAAAAATCACCTGTATAACCACTGAATTGCAATTCTTTGATATTGCAATGAGGATGTAGGATTTCAAGTATTTGGGCCAGTTCCTGCCCACTAGTATGCTGTCCAAGCAATGATGCACGGACGGTGTTGAGGTCATTCTTCTTGTCTAACTCAACACGAGCAACATTCTCATTTCCCTGTAAATGATCAATATGGATACGCAAATTTACATCTATCTGGATTGTATGCTTCAATGCCGAGATGAATCCTTGTTCTCTTACAAACTGCAAGCACTGTCTCTCTTCTGGGGCATAATTGAAATTCTTGGATTTAAATTTCCTCAAGTTGATAATATGGCTAAAGCCAATGGGCAAACTTTTGAATTCACATTTTGAAGCATCTAGAATCTCCAGATTATAGAGACAATTTAAGGATGAAGGAGCGGACTTGATGGTACAAGCACCTGTTAAGTAAAGGTAGCGAAGATGCTTTAAGTTGCCAATGCTTTCTGGTATCTCACATTGCCTTGAAAATGTAGAAATCAACACGCGGATGCGTCGGAGTTCCTTAAACCAAATGTCAACTACTTGTGCAAAAGCTTTTGGGCCAAAAGTTTTATCGCAGATAAGGGTATGCAGTTTTTTATACCTGCGTAATCCCATTAAGTCGCGACAGTCAATATTCCTTTTAGTGAAGATTGATAGATGACGAACATTTCTGGGGATATTTTGAAGGTCATTTGAATCTCTAATGATAAAGCATTCGTCCGCTGAAACTAGCTGTGCCATATCATGCATCAAGTCATGTATGACATATTTATCACTTGACACTGAAGCTTTCTGAAAAAAGGACCGACTAAGAAGGTCTTCAAAATATTGACAGCTAACAGTTGTAATTGGAATACCATTTTGATGTTGCACAAAACCTTCTGCTACCCAGATGTCCGCTAGAATATCCCTTCGAAACACGTGGTCTTTGGGGTACACAGCACAAAATGAGAAGCACCTTTTTAGATGGGGTGGTAAATACATGTAGCTTAATCGAAGGGCCGGTAAAATGTCAGTCTTCTGTTGCTCCAATTTCCACAGTTCACTATACAGTATATTATTCCAGTGTGTAGTGTGTAGGTTCCTACTCAACAAACGCCCAACAGTTTTGGCTGCCAAAGGAGAACCCTTTAACTTTTCAGCAATGCTTCTACCAATGTCCTCCAGTTCTGGGTGGTTGTTAGCACTCTGAGATCCAAATGCTTGAAGTTTGAAGAATTCCCAAAAAACATCATCTTTTAGACCCTCTAATGGAAAAGAATCCATTGTGCGTACCTTATCAGCGACAATTTGTGATCTTGTGGTGACCAAAATCATACTTCCTTGAAGTGCATTTGACAAAGGTGCACAAAACCTCCGCCACTCGTCCCCATCATCCTTCAAGACATCATCCCAAATGTCATCTAGGACAAGCAAGAACCTTTTGGACCTAACAATGTCCGTTAGAACAGCCTGAAGAGAATCCAAATTATCAACTGATGCTTCATTTCTTGAAGATTCTATGACTTCTTTAGTTAATCTCTTGACATCAAATTCATCTGAGACACATGTCCAAAGTGTCATTTCAAAGTGAGCCTTTATTCTTCGACTGTTACAAACTTGTTGGGCCAAAGTAGTCTTTCCCACACCCCCAAGGCCAACTATTGACAAAACATCCACACTGTTGCCTCCCTTGCGTTTGAAGCCTACGCCACTGTTTGGCAGAACACCTAACAATTCTATTACTTTACGCATTTCTTCTTTACGGCCAAAAAATTTTGACACATTAGGGAAAGAACTTGTTTCTGGCCGAACTTCTTTGTCAAACCTCTGTGGTGCATTGTGCAAGCCCATGTCCCTCGACTGGCCATAAAGATGATCTAGGTCATCTTGGATTTGCTTCACTTTGTTGAAACCACCTTGAATAACACTGCTAAAGAAATCCTGAAATGCAGGCAAGGTTTGGCATTCATCAACTCTCTGTTCTACCTTCACCTTGAGCTCGTAGTAATGAAACTTGTCAAGCAGGTCCTCGGCATCACTCACACTGTCCTTGACATGCAAGAGGAGTTCAACTGCTGCCTTCTTATGACTTTGCCACTCTAGTTGCTCAACAAGCTCATGCATCTTGGGCAGAGTTGTCTGTAGCTGCCACAGGTTGCTCTGCAACAGCCGCATGTCTTCCTGCATCTGATGCTCATCACTTTTGTCTGGCCGCTGCTGGATGTTGATGAACCGAGAGCATGCAGATGAAATGACTGAGCTAACATGGTTGAAGAATTCAGCCCATGCATTGGCACCAGAAACAAGTTGTGTGGTTGCTTGAAGCCCCCGGGCTGCAGCACCCCAGTTCATGCTAACGAATATCTCTTGCACGCCTGTGTCTGTGAGTAATGCAGATTAATTAAGCAAACTAGGACCTTGGACGAACATAGCAGGGCAGCGTCACATACCTTTTTTTCAAAAATATGTGGTCGGATTTTGACATAAGGTTATCACCATCACGTACACAGTGTCCTCCTAGGATGCAACTCCGTTTGACACCAATGGCAATTTCTTGTTGCTCATACCACTTGCCTTGTGCACTCCCCTGATGGTTATGGATAAAAAGATGGTCATGGATAAAAATTAGAGGGAGTTCATCCAAGTCCTCATGAAACTACATGTCACACAAATATCCTCAACAACATTTAAACTATATGTCCCAGTAAATTTTGCTGATTAAGTCATCAGAAATGGTAAAGATCAGAGTCAGGTCCAAGTCAAACATCATATTCATAAGCTTGTTGCAACATTTCAATTGGAAAACATTGCAGAACAGGAAAGCTGCAGCACAAAAATTGAATTAAAATAATTTTTCGAACTACTGTAACATTTCTTAAGAACTAGTGCAAGAATCAGATGGATAGTGTTCACCATAAGGTACATAGCCGACTCCGTTACTTGGCAGTAAAATACCGTTGTCCCCCCCAGTTTTCTATTTTCTGTTTTACCAATGCTTGCACACCATATATGTGCCTGGTGATCATGGATAGTTTAGCAACGGATTTAAGGATCAAGGAACTGGTCCATTCCTTTGTGCACACATCATATGGCACATGGACTCTCTGCGTTTTGGAGGGGATTGGCGCGAGGGTGGGCAAATTAGCTCTTTTACCGGTCTTTGCACGCCCCCCAAACTATGCAATGCCCATGTGGCGCTGTGAGCGGAGCTGCCATGTTTCCTACGGCACATCTGTAACGTCTGTTTTCGGACGATAAATAGTACTTACGATTCTAATTTCGTTCTTCGCCGTAATTCAAAACTACAAAGCTAATTATGAAAATTCCCTCTATTTCTCAGTGTGTGTTTCAAATGTAATATCTATAACATTTGAAATTCATTTCCGCAAAGTGGAGTTTCTCTCCTTTTTCAAATTTCTCAGCCCACTCCTTCCCTCGGGCTCAGCCCATTTCCCCTCCTGGGCCAAGCCCACTCCAGCCCGGCCTCTTTTCTTCCCCTCTCTTTTCTTTTGGCCCGGCCCAACTGGCCCTTCCTTTTCGCAATGAGCCACGGGTCATCTCCTTCTCCTCCTTTTCCCGTGGCGGCGCGCGCACGCGCTTGCTTCTCCTCAGGCGCTACCGACGAACGTCTTCATCGTCATCACCTCCCGAGTCACCGCCGCCACCTCCTCCCTCCATGGACGACGCCACATATCTTTTTGCCACCACGACTCAAGCCCGCGCTGCAGCCGAGCCGTGCCTCGCTCGCCGAATCTTGTCGCGCGCGCGCCCGTCGCGTCGTCGCCATCCCCAGGTTACACAAGGCCAGACGCCGCGCTGCCCGGATCATGCGAGGACACCGAGCCGCCCTAAATCTCCTTGCGCTTCCTCCGCCTCCCTCGCCTGCTCCCCTCGAGCAAACAGCGTCGCTCCAAGGACGGACCTCTGCTCCAAGACCTTGAGCCCCTATAAAGCCCCTCCACCTCGCTGAGCTCCCCACGCCGCCCCCGTCGCTCTGGTAAGCCTCAGCCAAAGCCCCTCCACTTTCTCCATTTTCGGCCGAACCACCCCCACCAGCGTCTAGCCACTCCGGCCAGCCCGACACCGTCACCGTGCGCCACTCGCCCCCGGGAGCATTTCCCCTCAACCTCCCTCGCGGATTAGCCACTGCCGCCACCGAATTTCGCCGTCTTCCTCGCCTCCGGCCGGTTTCTTCTTCACCACCCGCCGCCGGTTGCCGTCGTCCTCGTGTCCTCCTCCTTGACCCGGTAGGACCGCCTCGCCGAGCTCCACCTCGTGCTCCCCTTCCCCGGCCCCTAGCGCCACCGGAGCCACCCCGCCACCATCACCGAACCGCCACTGCCGCTTTTCACCACCCGCCGCGGCCACCGCCTCCTCGTCGCCGCCACTCACACACACCCCTCCCGCTAGCTACCTGTTCCGCCCTTCCTTGCCCCGCCGCCCGAGCAGCCCCGGCGCCTTGCGCCACGCCGCCGCCAAGACGCTACCACGAGCGCTTGTGCGTGGCACGCTCGGACAAAGCCATAGTGCCATCATTAGGGCCTTAATGACGTCTTAAAGGCCTTAATGGCAGTCATTAGAGCCTTAATGGTGTCCTAACCTCCCCCTTTACTCACTGACATGTGGGCCCCCGTGCGCAGTAAACCAGCCATTCCCCCCCTCACTGGCCAGTGGGCCTCGGCGCCACTGTTCCCGTGAGCCGGCCTCGCCCTGTGCGTGTGGACCGGGCCCATGCACTGTGCTGTGGACCGCAGCTCTCTCTCTCTCTCTCTCTCTTTTTCTAATTTAATTAATCTTCGGAAATTCATTTCTCCTTCGTTATAACTCCAAAAATTATGAAGTAAATTTCTAAAAATTTGTTAAATCAAGATCTTGCTAATGGCATAGGACTTGATTAATTTGGAGTTCATTTGTGTATTCTTGTGTATTTATTTGCTCTCTTTGCCGTTGTGCCTTTTTCCGGTATTGTCGCCGATTAGGATTTGAAGACGCCGGAGATCCTCAAGTTGAGCAAGACCAAGAGTATCAAGATCCCCTTGCCTTTAACCAAGGCGAGTCAATACTTTGACCATATTGATCCTAAATTTTATGCAAATTATATTCGTTTAAATTAGCAAAATTGCATGCTTCATTTCTTTACCAAATGTATGTTAAAGCTTGAGGTAGTTAAATAACCACTTGTTGATTAATTAATTTAATATGCCACCCTTGATAACTTGAATCCTTTAATCCTTGTCACCCTAGTAACTATGTGGTAATACTAGTTATAGGTTGTACTTAAGCGGCATGCTAGTCTTGCTTAAGTACCGGGGTATTAAATATCCCAACCATCTTTTCCTCAAACATAAAATGCTTTGGGTAGTCATTGGTGGTCCATTGGCTAAAAGGTGTGAAAATAATTTGGTTTACTCCTCAAAACCCCAATTGCTAGTTCTATCTGGGCGGATGGTGAGGCGGTGGGTGCTCGGGGAGTACGTAGTTGGTTGGTTTGTGGAATGAACCGCCCAGATAACCCTAAGGACTTAATCTTGTCACGACCTCCCGTGTTAAACAAGTACGACCACAAGTCTACAAAGTGCAACTTGGCTTAGTAAAGTTATTGAACCCTGAAAGTCATCTCACTGGAGGGGGTCGAAGAATGTACAAGTGGCGAAGAATGTACAAGTTACCAGCTGTGCTAGTCGTTGTGGCCGGGGCCAGCTGCGCTAGTCGTTGTGGTGAACATCCCGCACAACATATGGGCGTAACCCCGTATGGGTGAAATGACAGAAGGGGCGAGATATCTAGAAAGGTTACTGTGACGGTCGTCCAACTACATGACTACGGAATCATGTGGGGTAACGGGTATGACTATCTCTTGTGGGTAAAGTGTGCAAACTCTGCAGAGTCTAAAACTATTTAAACAGTCGTGCCTACGGTCAAAGGCGGACATGGGAATCATAACTTGAGTTAGTTCTATTTCAAAGCTTTGTGGGTGGTATGGAATTGGTGGAAGGGCTCACCTAGCCCTGTGTTGGATTTTTTTCCTGAGCCGTCGAGCTCAATGGTTGTGGTCATTGAAGGCAGCTCCAATTAAAAGGATGCATGTGTAGAGTTCCGACGGATGGAACCTCTACTGTTATTAATTATTGCACATTACTCTCTTTTAAAATGCAATTTGTTAAAATGCTAAGTGATAGGACTTTGTAAGTATGATATTTGAAAAGCTTGCCTTCGCAAATAAAAGAACCCGAGCCATCCTTGTTAAGCCTTGCATATATATTATTGCAATGTGTGTTGGCTCGCGAGCACGGTAGTAGTGCTCATTCTCGCTTCTTCCCCCAACCCTTCAGATAATGAAGACGAAGGAGACTACGCTTTCTATGAAGGCCCAGGAGATGATGGACAAGGCTATGACGAGGAGTAGCATAGTTCTGTAGTATAGGTCTCACCCAGTCTAAGTAAACTCGTTGGTACTCGCGTACAACCGATATTATCTAGCTCTTGGTTAATATCCGTCGTACACAGGTTACCCCAGTCGCTTGTCTGTGCGAGATGAGCCTTACCTCGCCTTTTGCTTCAGCTGTAGTTTACGTTGATTTTATGTAATGTAATCAATTTGGCCTGCTCGGCCCCTTTTGTAAACCTCGACCCGACGTGATCTATGTCACTCAGTTGGTTGTAATATTTAATATTTCAGTTCACGCTTGTATGAATGACTCAAAGAATGTGTCTTGTGAAGTGCTAACTCTTGATCGAGGAATAGCACAGTGATTTCCTGAGGATTTGGATTCTCGAGAATCCGGGTCCGACAGAGCTGGTATCAGAGCATACGACTGTAGGACCCCTAGTTAGATTGGTCGATTGCCTTAAGGACTTGGATCTTATTTCTAAAACTTAAGAAATTTTTTGTCAAAATATAGAGTAATTATTGCTTCTACTCATCATTCCTAGTTCCTTACTCATCTCTATTCTCATTAAGTGTTACTAATCTCTTCTCCTGTTTCAAAATTTGTAGATGGCTTCTTCTCCAGCTGCAGGCCCATGGGACCATTGCTCTCATGGGCGTGTGGCATTTCGCGAACTCCTTCGCCACCGATGATGTATCTTGGTTTCACCCACCTCCACTCTTGAGGCCGGATGACGAGGTCATGGCTCACGAGTCTGGGACATGGAGGTTTTCCTCACGCTAGGATCGGCGAGTTCGTGACTCATACCTTTCATGCCGACGCCCTCGCCCGCAGCGGCCTCGACGCCATCCAGGCGCGCGGCCGTGTCGCCATCGCCCTTTGTGTTGGATACACGAGGACCTCCTGCGCAAGTCACCATTCTGCTTCTTTCCGTACCTCCCCGACGGAGAGCGCTTCCCGGAGCCCTTTGATGCCATAGACAACGAGCCTCGCCTGACCCACCAGGTGCAGCTGACCCAGGCAATGATCCTCAACATCCACTCTTGCACCGACAAGATCCGCCAGCTTTGGACACTTCTCACCGGCAGCGACGCTCACTCCGACACCCTCGCGCACCAACCCCGAACAGAGTGATGAAGCCTCTATGTCTTTGCCATATGGGAGAGACACCAATCACTTCGCAGAGAGAGACGCCGACTTGCAGAGGTGGCACGTCTCACCGCCGCTCTTGAGAGTGCTACTTGACTCGGCTCGGCTCGACTCGATTCCTCCTCCCTTCCTCCAATCCGGCCGGACGCGACCAAACCCCTTCGCCCCCGAGGAGCCCGCACCAGGATGACGGCGCGCAAGAGCGTTCGACGCCTCAGTCTGCCGCCCTTCGACGATCTTCCAGGTGTCGGTAGTGGGCGTAGCCCACCGTTTGCCTCTGCTCCCGCTCACGAACATCGGTCGAGTCGTTCCGTTAAATCGAGCGAGCCACCAGAGCCGCTCCCGCTCCTGCTCTCCGATGGAGTAGTTAGGATAGTCTAGGTTAGCTGGTAGTGCTTGCTAGGCAGTATTTTGGGTTGCAAGCACTTTTGCTCTTTCTTTTGTAGACGAAGTGTGTGTATCCTGTGTCATGACTTAGCTTAGCATATAAGTTTTGTTTGAGAGTCATGTAACACTTAACCCCCCCTTAATATAATGCAGCCATTCTAGGCTTTGTATTGTATTTATTTGATCTTCTCGCTTGATTTGAGTTCTGCTGTGTGTGCCTTAGAGGGCTAGTGAACCCTCATATACCCTCCCTGGTTCTCTCTAGTTCTAAGCCTTAGCTTTTCTTCAGGATGCCGCCAAGAAGAGCCGCCGCCCCAGCCCGCGGAGCTTATGCAACTGGCCGAGGCCATGGCCATGGCCGTGGTCGTGGACAAGAGCAAGATCTACCTCCCCCACCGCCAGCTCACCCGACAATGGCAGAAGTGATGCTTCAGCAAACTCAAATTCTCCAAGCTTTACTCAGAAGTCACAGATCGGACTGCAACAAGAACTCCAAGCTCGCTGACTTCCTAAGAACAAGACCTCTCACATTTGATGCAGCGAATGAACCTCTTGAAGCCGAGGATTGGCTCAGGGACACCGAAAAGAAGCTTCGACTCGCCCGTTGCTCCAACGAAGATAAGGTGGACTTTGCTACCCACCACCGAAGAAAGGTCTTTGCTTGTGATGGGTGGGAGAATTACCTTGCTGCCAGAGGAAATGAAAGGCCAGAGGTTGAAGAAGAAGAAGCAGCAGAACCAGAAGTAGTGGCATCTACGAATGGGGAACCAGCAGCCCCTGCCGCCGAAGATGTTGAAGAAGAAGTTGCTGAAACACATCTTGATGAGGACGAACCAGCTTGGCATCCGATTCCTTGGGCGGAATTCAAAACCGCCTTCAGGACCAATTTTGTGCCAGCCGGTACCATGAGGTTGAAGAAGAACGAGTTCAGAGCTCTTAAGCAAGGTCATATGTCAGTCAATGAGTATTTGACCAAGTTTAACCAACTTGCCCACTACGCCCCCAATGACGTAGCCGATGAAGAGGAAAAGATAGATCGATTTGTGGAAGGCATGCGTGAGGACATGCGAGTTCAACTAATTCTCCATGACTTTTCTAGCTTCCATCAATTGGTCAATAAGGCCTTAGTACTGGAGAATGAGAAAAAGACAGCAAAAGCCAGTCACAAGCGGAAGATGTCTTTCCAGAAGCCGTAAGGCAACTTTTCCCAGAAGTCAACCTTCCAAGGCAGTTCTTCCTTGCCACCGAACCTCAGAAAAGTTCAGCTCCAACTCCAAGACCCCAAGGAAGTGGTTTCCGCACTCTCCGCCCCGCGGGACACCCTGCCACAGTCAACCCAGCAGCTAATCTCCACTGCTTTGCTTGCGGAGAAAAAGGACACTTTGCTAATCAGTGCCCTCATCGCAGCAACCCTACTCCAAAATTCAACCCAGGAGCCGCTCCAATTCAAGGTCGGACCTCAGCTCCAAGTAAGAGCCACCAGACTTCCCAAGCTTCAAGGTCTACCCCGACGCAAAGCCGTGGCCGTGTGAATCATGTCACCGCAGAGGAGGCACAAGATGCCGCAGGAGTGCTAATGGGTACGTTCTCTGTTAATTCAAGACACTTTAAGTTTTGTTTGATTACGAGCTTCGACTCTTTTGTTTCAAAAAGTTTGTTGAAAGGCTTAAGTTGCCGACCTATAAGTTAAAGAAACCCGTGGTACTTAGTTCACCCGGGGGACCCCTATATGCTACTGCAGTTAGCCCTAGAGTAGAAATTGCTTTGGAAGACTCTGAATTCCTGGCCTCCCTTCTTGTGCTAGAATCTCAAACACTGGATATCATCCTAGGGATGGATTGGTTGGCCGCGTATCATGGACTAATAGATTGCGCCAACAGGAAAGTGGTACTTGCCAAAGATCCTGAAACCACAATAAGGATTAGTGTGGATCGTTCCTCTCCTTCGGTTCGAACAATCCACCACCTTGGAGAGATGTCCCTAGAAACAACGCCTGTAGTCCAAGCTTACCCAAGGTCTTCCCAGAAGAGTTGCCAGGCATGCCCCCTGACAGAGATATCGAGTTCGTGATCAATTTGAAGCCAGGGACGGCCCCAATTGCTAAGAGACCGTACAGAATGGCCGCTGACGAACTTGAAGAGTTGAAGACACAACTTGAAGATTTACAAGAAAAAGGATTCATTAGACCTAGTTCTTTTCCCTGGGGTTCGCCAGTTCTCTTTGTGAAGAAGAAAGATGGTTCCGCCAGATTGTGTGTGGATTACAGAGCCCTCAACGAAGTGACCATCAAGAACAAGTATCCCTTGCCCCGCATTGATGACCTGTTCGATCAGTTGATAGGAGCTTCAGTTTTCTCCAAGATAGACCTACTACGGATACCACTAACTCAAGATCGAATGAGGATATTCCTAAGACAGCCTTTACCACCCTAAGATGGTTTGTTTGAGTTCACAGTCATATCGTTTGGCTTGACCAATGCACCAGCCTACTTCATGAATCTGATGAACAAGGTGTTTATGGAATACCTAGACAAGTTTGTAGTCGTGTTCATAAACGACATCTTGATCTATTCCAAGACCAATGAAGAGCATGCTGAACACCTGAAATTGGTCCTGGAAAAGCTTAAAGAGCATGAGCTCTATGCCAAGTACAGTAAATGTGAATTTTGACTTCAGGAAATCAGTTTCCTCGAGCATATTGTATCCGCAGGAGGAATAGTAGTTGATCCGGCCAAGGTAGAAGCCGTGATGGATTGGAAACAGCCTACATCAGTAACAGAAGTTCGTAGTTTTCTCGGTTTAGCCGGATACTACAGACGCTTCATAGAAGGATTCTCGAAGCTCTCCAAACTAATGACCCACCTACTTAAAAAGGAAAAGAAGTATGAATGGACTGAGGCTTGTGAGAAAAGTTTTCAGGAATTGAAGAAGAGATTAACTTCTGCACCAGTATTGACCCTGCCGGACATTCATCAAGACTTTGAAGTCTACTGTGATGCATCGCGCCAAGGCCTTGGATGCGTGCTTATGCAAGGAAGAAAAGTTGTAGCATATGCATCCAAACAACTTCGCCCTCATGAATATAACTATCCAACCCATGACTTGGAGTTAGCAACAGTAGTGCAAACCCTCAAAATTTGGCGGCATTATTTGATTGGAAATCATTGTAATATCTACACGGACCACAAGAGTCTCAAGTACATCTTCACCTAATCTGATCTCAACCTCCGGCAAAGAAGATGGTTAGAGTTAATAAAGGATTACAACTTGGATGTTCATTATCATCCCGGAAAGGCTAATGTAGTTGCCGATGCATTAAGCCGCAAGTCATGCTGCAATAATGTTATGATTCAAGAGCACCAACCTGAGCTCTATAAGGAATTCGAAGCCCTCAATCTTTGTTTGATAGAGCAAGGTAACCCGGATGCCATGGAAGCACATCCAACTCTAGAAGAGCAGATCAAGGCCGCTCAAAAAGGACATCCTGGAGTCTAAAGATTCAAGCGTCTCATGGCAAAAGGAAAAGCCCCCAAGATGATCGAAGATCAGCAAGGAATTCTATGGTATGGGACACGTCTCTTTGTTCCCCACCAGAAGGAACTCAAGGATTTGATTCTAAAAGAAGCCCACAGCTCAGCATATACTCTGCACCCAGGCAGCACAAAGATGTATCAAGACATGAAGATTTTGTACTGGTGGCCACGCATGAAAAGAGATATCGCCGAGTATGTAGCCTGTTGTGACGTGTGTCAGTGAATCAAAGCCGAACATCAAAAGCCAGCAGGATTGCTTAAACCCCTACAAATTCCCCAGTGGAAATGGGAAGAAATTGGAATGGATTTCATTACCGGTCTACCCCGAACCAAGTCCGGATGTGACTCAAGATGGGTTATAGTTGATAGACTAACCAAAGTAGCTCATTTCATCCCAAAAAGACAACCTACAAGGGAGACAAGTTAGCCGAAATAGACATGGCTCAGACAGTGTTTACACGAGTACCCAAAAGGATAGTCTCAGATCGAGGATCTCAATTCACCTCACATTTCTGGGCTAGTTTGCATGATGCCCTTGGGACACACCTTGATTTCAGCACAGCATATCATCCGCAGACCGATGGTCAGACAGAAAGGGCAAATCAGATTCTGGAGGACATGCTTCGAGCTTGTGCTTTGGAATTTACCGTAGACTGGGAGAAGTGTCTACCGTATGCCGAGTTTGCATACAACAACAGTTATCAGTCAAGTTTGAAAATATCCCCGTTTGAAGCACTTTATGGGAGAAAATGCAGAACCCCTCTGCATGGGTCAGAATCAGGTGAATGACATATCTTCGGACCGTGCCTCCCTCGCCCATCTTGTCGCCACCCGCCCGTCGCGTCGCCGCCATCCTCGCCAGGTTGCTTGCCACTGCGGCCAGACGCTTAGACGCCCGTGGATCATGAGGACACCGAGCCGCCTCGCCCTCATTGCGCTTCTCCGCCTCCTCGCCTGTCTCCTCGAGCAAACCGCGCCGCTCCAAGGACCGGACCCCCTGCTCCCGACCTTGAGCCCCTATAAAGCCCCCTCCACCTCGCTGAGCTCCCCACGCCCCCCTATCGCCTGGTAAGCCTCGGCCAAAGCCCTCCCTTTCTCCATTTTCGTAGAACCATTTCACCGCGTCTGGCCGAACCAGCCCGACCCTGTCACCGTGCACTACTCGCCCCCGGGAGCATTTCCCCTCAACCTCTCCCGCGGATTAGCCACTGCCGCCACTGAATTTCGCCGTCTTCCTCGCCTCGGCCATTTCTTCTTCACCACCCACGGGTGTTGCCGCGTCCTCCTCCTCCTCGACCAGTGGGACCGCCTCATGAAGCTCCACTCGTGCTCCTTCCCGGCCCCTAGCGCCACCGAGCCACCCCGCCACCATCATCAAACACGTCACGCCACCACCCTCCTCCGGCGCCGCCACCTCACACGCACTCCTCCCGCTAGCTACCTGTTCCCTTTCTCGCTTGCCTGCCGTGCCCCAAGGTCACGGCCAGTCGGAGTCATGGCGCCATGAAGCTTTAATAAATGGCGGCCTTTCGGACAAAGCCACAGTGCCATCATTAGGGCCTTAATGACATCTTAAAGGCCTTAATGGCAGTCATTAGAGCCTTAATGGTGTCCTAACCTCCCCCTTTACTCACTGACATGTGGGCCCCGTCTTGCAGAAACCGGCCATGCCCTCATCGCCAGCGATGGGCCTCACGCCATCTTGTTCTCGTGAGCCGGCCTCGCCTTGTGTGCGTGGACGGGCACATCTTGTTATCTTTGTGGACCGCAACTCTCTCTCTCTCTCTCTAATTTAATTAATCTTGGAAATTCATTTCTCCTCCGTTATAACTCCAAAATTATGAAGTAAATTTCTAAAATTGTTAAATCAAGATCTTGCTAATGGCATAGGACTTGATTAATTTGGAGTTCATTTGTGTATTCTTGTGTATTTATTTGCTCTCTTTGCTGCTATGCCTTTTTCCTAGATTGTGCCGATTAGGATTTGAAGACGGAGATCCTCAAGTTGAGCAAGACCAAGAGTATCAAGATCCCCTTGCCTTTAACCAAGGCGAGTCAATACTTTGACCATATTGATCCTACATTTTATGCAAATTATATTCGTTTAAATTAGCAAAATTGTATGCTTTATTTCTTTACCAAATGTATGTTAAAGTTTAAGGTAGTTAAATAACCACTTGTTGATTAATTAATTTAATATGCCACCCTTGATAACTTGAATCCTTTAATCCTTATCACTCTAGTAACTATGTGGTAATACTAGTTATAGGTTGTACTTAAGCGGCATGCTAGTCTTGCTTAAGTACCGGGGTATTAAATACCCCAATCATCTTTTCCTCAAACATAAAATGCTTTGGGTAGTCATTGGTGGTCCATTGGCTAAAAGGTGTGAAAATAATTTGGTTTACTCCTCAAAACCCCAATTGCTAGTTCTATCTGGGCGGATGGTGAGACGGTGGGTGCTCGGGGAGCACGTGGTTGGTTGGTTATCACTATTTTGAGAGGCTGACACGTGGACCCTCTGTGATAGGGTTGTGTGATGTGACGGGCTTGGCTAAAACCTGTAGTTCTGTGAAATTGATCCTTAGATCTATAGTTCCCTAATAGTTTTGACAACTTGTATGTAGTTTTGCAAAATTTACTCCAAGCACAAATATCAACTTTTATGATGACATATTTGCAATTTCTAAACTTCCCGGAGGCATGGACAAATTTGCCCCATAAATAATCATTTTAGTGTTAAGTACTTAACTGTAATATATTATATATGGGTGTAGATTTGGCCCAAATGGCCCATGTTATCCTGTACATATACCTAAATACGTAATTGCAATTCAATAGAACTGATAGGCTGAGACTTGAGACGTTATAAAGAAATTATCATATATTTTGACAAATGAATTTAAATTTGGTTAACTCCATGTAAATCGACTAGCTTTGTATTCTTGCGAACCAATAAATTTAAGTACCATTGCAAAAAGTGCAAGTTTCATAAAATATTGTGCCAATGGCATTCCAGTTGTCATTTTCAAAGCAAGTGATATTTGGTTGAACTTGAATTTGCTGAGATTGAGAATTGAGGAATTGCTGAAGAATTCACTGATACAACACTCCCGAGGCTTATACATTGAACTTAGGGCTTCGCTTCGCCCAAGCCCTCAGGCAGAGGGTGGCACAACCCAAACTGTGGATAACACAGAGCCATCTTTGTTACTTGGTGAAATGAATTCGAATTTTCGGATAACGGATCCGTGGCTCAAATTAAAGCCATGAAACAAGTTTTAAAAAGAGTTGCTCTTTGGAGAGTGCCAAAAGGAGTCGATGGAAATCCGCTAGGCACATCATTCTTACAAGACTGGAATAACATCACTCTTACAAGACTGGAATAGGAAACGAAAGTCATCCTGTGGCTTTCTAACAAAAATGCCCGCACCCCTAGAGTGGACAAGAAAGAAAGGATTTTTTTTCTAGGATTTTTTTTCTAGGAGCAACTTCTTTGGGATCCCTGCCAATCATCAATCTCTTTAGTTCTTCGTGTAAAAGTTCGAATTTGCCAGGGATACAAATCGAACGAAAATGAATTGATTTTTCTAGTAAATACTAGAAAAAGGGTTGGATATGGAATCCAATTCCATATAGAGGAAATTCTGTGTATGGATAACAAAATCATGTACTTACCATGCCACATTAGCAAGTCATTGGTGCTAGCTGTCCGACTTTTAAAAGTCTATCTTGCAACACTTTGAACATCAACGGCGATGCATCATATTCATATGTGTCAAGAGAGGTCCAGGCGGATGAATCACCTTTTGCAGTGATGTAGGACCAGGGAACAATCTTTTAGTACATGGTGATACGGATGTGGATAATTTTATAATGACAACTTAAATGTTGCGTGGATTATTCTTCAATAACTTCTTACAGTGTTCTTGTTTCAAGACCTGGTGCTCTGCAATCTATATTTAGTAATAGACAGTGCAGCAGCCAGAGAGCAGTACTGACCACGGTGGGTAAACTTATCATTATCTGACAACGTCAATTGTGGTTCCCTATATTGCTTACTTCATAGTAAGACTGTTCTGTAGTTTGTGAAAGCTGTTTCTTCCTTTTATTTTTATCGGAGAACAACAGACACAACCTTATGTACATGTAAAGATAGCTGAAACCTTTTTCACAAATAGGAAGTTTACCGGGAATTCCATTTTTTTCCATAGGATCGAATACACAAAATAGATTTCAGAAATGAAACCCAAGTCATTTGTGATGAAAGATCATAAAAAACAGTGGGTGGAACAAAAGGGCAAACAAAAAGTGTGTGTATAGGAAAATGGTATGGTACTCCTAGGAGTACATACTCCCACCTCTCATATACCACTTAAATCGTATGATGATACCTCTTTATCTATTTGAGCATACTTCAATAATGATTATAAGATACTCCAAAGTGAGTTCTATGAAAAATTTAATGAAAGTCCACTTTTTATAGCAAAATTTGTGTATATACTTCTTTTATATATGAAAAATGGTATACAACAAAAATAAAAGGCTCCAATGGAAATTTTTCAACCTGGAGTATCTTATAATTGGTATTTAAGTATACTAAAAGTGATAAAAAAATATAATATATTCGTTTAAGTGGTATATTGGAAGTGGGAGTACATACTCCTAGGAGTACGAAACGGGCGTCCTATATTATACTTAAACGAATATATTATACCTCTTTATCACTTTCAATATACTTAAATACCAATTATAAGATACTCCAATGTGACTTGATTGAAAATTTTTCATTGGAGCCCTTTATTTTTTGCTATATATCCTTTTTCATATATAAAAGAAATATATACACGGATTTTGATATAAAAAGTGGATTTTCATGAAATTTTTCATGGAACTCAATTTGGGGTATCTTATAATCATTATTGGAGTATACTCAAATTGATAAAGATGTATCATCATATAATTTAAGTGATATATGATAGGTGGGAGTACGTACTCCCAGGAGTACTATACCATTTTCGTGTGTGTGTATGTTGGTCCGAAGGATACTGTTTACTACGTCTGAAGTTAGGAATCCTAATCGTAAATAAACGTATACTTTCATTAGAACTTGGATTGATGAGATAGAAATAAACTAAATTCTTTAGAACTTGAGTTGATGAAACCAGAGACATACGAAACATTTGTGATGCAGGAGATCAAGTTGCCGGCAACGTCCATGGTTGCCCCGACAGCTAGCTCCGCAGCTACTTATAGTTAGCAGCAAATCATCTCATCTCTTCTCTGCAATACATACATAGTACTAGGCCGTCGTCAGACACACACCACCAGAAAGAAAGAAGTGCTAACAAGTTGAGGATGCTTACTGTTTCAAGCGGTAGAAGAATCAAGAACCCCCCATCCTCTCTTAGCAGCCGCTCAAAAATTGCTCCAACCAGAAGAGAGAGCAGATCAAGTTTGGCCGGCTGAGCGCAGCCGCTCCTCTATCAGAGAGACTCAGATTTCTCCTCGAGTCAACTGAGAGGAGAAAGAAAGTGAGATGGTTCCAAGACTGCCAGTTTCCCGAGTCAACACGACACGTCGAAAATTTCGCGGAAGGTGCCGCGAGCGTAAGAAAGTGACATGGTTCCAAGACTGCCAGTTTCCCGGGTCAACACGAGACGTCGAAAATTTCGCGGAAGGTGCCGCGAGCGTCCACCCATCTGCCCAAAGAAACAGCGTGTTGTACGACTCAGGACATTTGGTAATTTCTCATCTGAGAAGAGAGGAAATAGAAAAAGAAAAGAATGACGCCCCACCCATCGGTGAGAGGAGGGAACAGATAAGGCTGGAGATTCGCACATACGTCTTGGGCTTCACTTGAGCGTGGCGGCGGTTTTGGCGAGCAAGACGGTGGCACTGAAGGCGTGAACAGTCCAGCGCGCTTCGGGCGTCGTCCGTTTGCAGCCATTGCGTCGCCTACTCCTCTCCTTTTCATATGATGGCCGACGGCTTCCTCTTTTTGACCGAAAATCAGTGAGTTCTTTTGCCCTTTTGGTAGTTCTTCTTCCCCTTCGAATGGTCTTTGGTTTTGGGGTATTGGAGCTCCCGCGCCGTCGTGGTTGACCAGGCGCTGTCGGGCAGAGCTCTGGACCTTCCTTTGTGCGCTTCCTGCCAGTTCTCTTCTTGCGCCCTCTCCTCTGTGGGTGTTCTGTTTAGGAAACTGATACTTGCACATTTGGGGCTCGGTTTGGTTGGCTCTGGCTTGACTTCGGTGAGGAAGAAGGCTTCAGTTTTTTCTGGTGATTGGTGCTCCGTGGTTGCAGTTGGTGGGTGCACTGTGATTAGATCTTGTGCGGTATTTTCTGTACCTCGACTTTACAAATTGGTGCGTCCTGGTTTGTGAATTGGCATTGTATCTCCGATGATCTCGTCCGTTCATTCACGACACAGCGGGGCAATTGGTTTTCTGAGTCAGCGCCTTCGGCGTGCCTTGCTCGGTTTACTGCTCGATGGCTTTGAGTACCATCTGCATCGTGAGTATCATTGTTTTCCTTTTTCGCATTACTTTGCATATGTGTTGTGCTAGTAGAAGTCTCAAATTGTGATTGATTTGATTAAAACTAGCACCGGGAGATATTGCTTAGTAATGTTATGGGCTCGGATTAATGCTCGATGAGGATTTTGGGTCGTTGTGATAATTAAATATGTCAATTGGATTTAAATTGGTCTTGAGCTAGTAGTTAACTTGCTGTTTTTCTATTGTGTCATGTTATTCATGCTCTTCTGATCACTCTGGTTCATTCGGTTGATAATGTCTGGTTACTTTGCTCCATTCTGTTGGTAGCTTCGACTCTCTGTGGTTCATTATGGTTATTGTTCAGCCACTGTTTATACTCCTATCAATTGAAATATTATGTAGATGGTTCAATTGCAACAGTAAACTCTCAACTGATGATTTGTTTTAAAGTGACTGAGTAGACAAAGCAAGATTAAATTTAAAAGCTCAAGGCCTAATTTATTTCAGAATAATTATCATATTTAATTTGTGATAGATTTTTGACCCAAGTAGTGAGAAGGCCAAGATTACATCTTGAGCAGCCTGACATATGAGAGCAATAACCAAACATTTAAATCTGAGCATTATGCTGATTTTACTTGTTATCAAGTCCTATCTTTTGAGCATATTATCATGTTTAATTGACAAGAAAATTTTACATGCTGTTATGTCATTTTTGTCAATTTTATGCTGCTGGAATTATGCTTTAATTATATTAATTTATGCTAGAATTAATTCTGAATGTTTGCTAAAATCGCAAATTTTACAACAATTCAGAAAACCAATATTTGAAGAAATGCCTTCTTCGTCTGATGTCGTTAAGCTGGAAGTATTTGATGGTACCAACTTTAAACGTTGGCAGGCTAAAACAAAACGATGGCTGGCTAACCTCAAACTTTTTTGGGTCATTTCAAATCCTCCAATGTCCCCATTGGAAACCACTGCTATGACGCTGTGGGAGGATGCGAACAATTTAGTCTTAGCTCGTTTGTTAGCCATCCTATTCAACCGGCTGTTCGATGTGTATGTTAACTTCAAAGATGCTAAACAACTCTGGACGAACTTGATGAGAAATATTCTGAAGGGGATAATGGGAATGAGTCATTCATAACTGCTACCTTCTTGAACTTTAAGATAGTTGAGGGACTGTAACACCCCAAAAGTTCCCGAATACAAAAATTCGTGATTTTTAAAACTTTTTGTATGATATCTGTTGTTGTCCTTTTTACTTGCATTTTTGTGTGTTTTTTAACTACATTCTCTTTTGCCAACACAGGTGGTGAAAAACAGAAACCCTAAAAACAGAAATTGTAAAAGCAAAATTAACTTAAAGTATTGCCCTTTGAAATATTATATGAAGGGTAAACCCAAAATTCAAAAACCTAAATTTCGAAACCTAATCCTCCGAATGTTCAAAGGCCCAATAAGAATTCCTTAGCAAATATCAGATTTTATCAATCACCGCATTGCCCATTCTTTTCCTTTTTCCCTGTTTTCCCTCTCCTATTCTTTTTCCTCTTTTCCTGTTCCTCTGGCCGCTTGAGCCATATATGTTGCAACAGAACCAACTCCTTCAGTTGTCCTCACCTCAGTAGCCATCTACTCCCTCCCGACTGTATCACCATGGATCTCTCTCTCCCCGCGTCACATTCTCTGGAGCTCTCGCGCCATGTCGCAACCATGTAGAGTTGCCGCTCGCTTGTTAATCAAACGTCGCCCAACCATGCATTGTGCTGCCCAACTTGGTCATGTTCCTCGCCAGCTCCCACCGAGAGCAACGCCGAGTTCCTCCCGAGAGCATCGCCAAGCTACACAGAGTGCATCGCCAGCCTCCATCCCTCCTCAGCCTATAAAAGCATCACCCTGAGTTCTCCTCGATACCCTAGTCCCTCTCCTCTCCATTCCCCTCCTTCCCTCTCATTCTTACCTTGTGAAACCACAGAAGTAAGCACAAGCTTCATTTTGGCCTCCGGGCCGCCACAACGCCACCAGCACCCCGGTGATCTCCACGCCCCACCACCCTCGTCACCATGTGTTCTGGGCCACCAGGACCCTTTCCCCTCAACTAATTTTTCTTTTCGTTCACAGGAGCTCGCTGAAACCTCCTTCTTCCCCACTTCCGGCCAAAAGTACCATTTTCGCCGCCGCATCCATTCCGGTAAGCTTTGACCCGATCCCTTCCTCTCCGACCACCACCCTACCTCCCTTGAGCTCCCCCAAAAGTTATTTGTGTCTCCCTTTTCTCAGGTCACCGCCGTTGCAAGTAGCTCCCATCGCCGCCGCGAGTCATCACCACCATACCTTCTCCGACTACCTCCATTGTCCCTCACCACTCTGGTATGCTCCTGGTGCCCCCTAGATGGTAGTGCGTGCACTAGTTGGTTGGAAGCGTCGCTAGAACGCCGTAGTTGTCGCAGCCCCGAGTGCCATCGCCGCCAAAGGCCCTCGCGCTGCCACTAGGGACCACCCTAGTCCTCGCCGCCGGTACCTATGGGTCTGCAATCCTACGAGGAACCCATTTTAGGTATCCCGAGCCGCCGCCGTTGTAACATCCCAAATCTGGGTATGTGTTTCAAATGTAAGAAAATGAGAAGAAATTAAAAATTTTCTTGCATCTCGTTGTTTTTGAACTTTTCTGTAATTCTTGTAAAGGAATTGTGGATTTCAAAAACCTAAATCTCCAATTGACTAAAGTCATGACCCTTTTTTTCCATCCTTGTTGAGAATCTTGTGTTCAACCTCTGGAAATGTTTTTTTTCTTGGTTCTAGGGATGCTGTGTGACTCCTCTGAAAAATTTCATAATCTTTAGAAATTATTTGATAATTTTTGGAGGCAAGTCAAACCAGTTTGACCTTTGGTCAAACCCTAGAACAAACCTTGAGGAATTTCTTGAGAAAAATTCAGTACATAAAAATCTTTGAAAATTTTATGTAAGGTTAATCCTAGAGTGAGAAACCTCCAGTCAAACTTTCAGAATTTTTGGAGTTAGTTTGCTACCTCTAAAAATTCTTTCAAACTCAGCTTCTATTTCAAACCCTAAATCTGGTTGCACTGTTTCTTGGGTCTGGGTCAGGCTCGAGCCAATTGACTCGACCTAACCGCCTAAGTGCACCGGGTCCGTCCTGTTGGCGAGAGTGCTGTGGGCCGTTGGATCTCCATCGGGCGGTCTTCGTTCGCGCGGTGCCTGTTGGTTTGGCTTGATCCACTCGCTATTGGATTCAAGCCGCACCAGGTTCTTTCGCTGGCAGGTGGGCCTCGCGCCGCTGGTCGTCCCCTACCTCCGGTCGCTCCCGTGCGTGCGCCATGGCCAGCGTAGGGCGTGGGCGACGCAGCGCTGTGTCCCCTCCTTGGCGTCCTCGTCAACGACTCTTAGCATTTAATGCTTGTCAGCGCCTCTCGCCCTCAAAGTCGTGTTCTTACCTGCTCCCGTCGCTCAGCTCGCCCATGAGCCCGCTATGAACCGAGCTCACCCTTGAGCTTTGCCCTAGCTCAAGTCCTTGCTCTCCGGCTATAATAAGCCCTCAAGCTCCTCCTCAGCTCTTTTCCAGCACCCCTGTAGCTTTGCCTTGCTTCCTCTCGGGTTGCTTGAGCTCAATTCACCAAAATCCCCACTCGCCATTGTCGGCCCGTGGAGCTCTTCGTCACCGGCTTGCGAGGGTTCTTTTCACTTCATTCGCGTCCACTTCGCCTCAAAGACCTTAAACAAATCCCCTAACTCAATTTTGGCTTGCCTTAACAGGAATGGCTTGAATCGAGTTTTGCCCTATTTCGGCCGAAGCTCTTCGTTTTCGTCCCCAGCTCCAGTAAGGTGCCTCTCTCTTCAATTGCTTGCTCACGGACCCTCTGTGAGCTATGTTGAAGCTGTCTGGATGACCCAGTCTCGCTCATTTTGCTCAGGCCGCCATCTCCACTTCGTCTTCCTCAGCGCCGGTTCTGCTCTTCGTCGTCGGAGCTCCTCCGACCTTCTCTGTTCCTCTCCAGCGTTCAGGTAGCTCCTTGTTAGTCCCTAGTAGCTCGGGCACCGCTTACTTGAACCACTGCGGAGCTCCTTTGCGCTATTGTTTTGGCCGTGCTTTGCACCGCCGCTCTTCTCCGGCTCGCCGCCATTCTAGGCTGGGTCCGCCGTCGAGAGTGCCACCAAGAGGTGCGCAACACTATTGCCGACCCCTTCCTGCCTTTGGTTCGCACCGCCGTGGCCGGAGTCGCTGACGGTGAGGCCGTCTTTGCGCTCGGGTGCGTGTCGGACCGACACGGCACTGTAGCAAGTTATTTAGGACATAAATCACGTTCATTAACTGCTAATGATTGGCTTAAACACTTAATGGCTATCCTAAATGGTTAATGCGTCGCTGACTGGTGGGCCAGCGCCCTTAAACCACGAGCTGTGCGCGTGAGCAGCGTGTGTCGCTGTGGGCCGTCCATTTCTTGATCTACAGCTCAGATCGCATGAGCGTTTTGCGTCCTCGCTCGCAGTGAGCTGTCCATCTTCAGATCTGCAGCTGAGATTTGCGTGATCTTTCACGCGCGCGTTCAAACGCGTCTGCTTGCTCCGTTCGTTTGGGTCGTTGAATTCAATCTCAACGGTCCACGTTCGTTTGGTTTCGTGCGGGCGTGCGCGTGTTCGTCCGGTTAGCTTGGGCCGTGCGATCCATAATCAACGGTCCACGTTTTTCCACGTCGAGTTATTTTAAAGAAATTCCCGAGGGCTTTATTTGTAAACTGAAAAATGTATTAAACTTCAAAATTGCATAACTATTTCGTTTTAGCTCCGTTTGAGTTGATTCAAATTTTGTTAGCTCTGGTTTGAATTAAGCTTTAATCTAAAAATTGTTGGAAGCTTGGTTCGGCTCCAGAAAAGGCTTTGGTAAATTTGTTTAGATATAGGCTTTATTTGTTGCTCTAAAAATGCATTTAACTTGAAAATTGCATAAGTAATTCTCTGTAGATCCTTTTGGAGTGAAACGAAGTTTGTTGGCTTCCTCTGTTAGTGTGCTTAATTGTAGAATAGGTTTTAGGCATGCCACTATTTCTAAAGCTTTTGTGGTTGCATTTTGTTTGTGCTCTTTTGCATGTCTTTGAAAAATCATAGAAAATGCATCCTAGCTCCAAATGAGGTGAATCAAATTGGGTTGTTCATCTCATGAGGTGCTTTGCTTACCATAAAAATTTCAGGTCAACACCTCTCTGGAAAATTGTGCTAAAGAATTAAATTCGGATGAACAGTAACCGATATGAATTTTTCAGTCTTTTTCCAGCTGGCTGAAATTGTTTTGGTCATAACTTTAGCATTGAGCATCCAAATCAATTGGTTCTTATTGCTAAATTCCTTAAAAATCATGCTCTACCTGCTGTAAAAATTTCAGAGCGTTTGGTTGAAGTTGGCTGTTGAGTCCTTTCGGTGTTCTTCGTTCTTATCATTTCTTTTCGTTCTTTCGTTAGGTTTGTTCGTTGAGTTCGATAGCGATCCTCTGCAGCAAGAAAGCTACCAGCAAGGCAAGCAGTTTGATCATATTAATCCCATTACTTTTAAAGTCTAATACTTTGTTTACAGATTATATGTATGCATGTTTTTGTGTCAAAGTTATTTTTTCCCGATTAGAGGTAGCTATTCCTATTGCATGGTTGCCCTTAAATTGTTATCCCCTGCCACTGACCAAAAGTTATTAATCTTGCCGGTGAATTAGAGCCCGGTGGTTGAATTATGCTCTTTTACTGTCTTTTCGGTGTCATGCTTAGAAATGCTTAGCTACCGGTAGAATTGGGCGTTTATCGACTTAGTCGATAACTTTGATCACACAAAACTTAATATTCCATTATGTCCAGCACGTTGTGCTTTGTTACTTTGTAAAGTATAAAATTGAAAATAAACTATTAGACTTGGGCACAATGGATGTTGGTGTGATCTGTTGGGTGTGATTGGAATGGTGCCTAAGTCCACAAGGACCGAGTTACTTGTGTCACTAAGCTGAGCAATTTTTGCATGCTAACCACACAAGGGGCATATGGAACCTCTCTTGACTAAGTATTTTGGGAGGTATTAATTAATGAGCCACTGGTGGTTGTTGTAAAGAAAAATATTTGTTGTTGGGAAAGGAGGGGAGCACCCGCAGTTGCTTAGGCTGGGCCGGTGCATCCTACTCTTCGTATGGGTTCTTAGTGGGAGCCCTTGGGTGGGCGGTTCACTAAGGCTAACCCCTATACGTGCGACTCTTAATTAGTGCAATCCATTGAAAATGTCTCGTAGGACTTAGCCGTGCCAGCATACCAAAGGAAGTGTGCTAAATAGCTTGGTGAAAAGGCGGTCTGACGTGTGGGTACATTGGTACACCCCTGCAGGGTTAAATCTATTTGAATAGCCTCGTCCTAGGTTATGGACATGCTTGGTAAGGTCGTGCAAGAACTAGACTATAACCTTTAATTAAAACTTGTTGGGTTGGTACGAATGGGTAATTCGTGCTATTGTTGTGGTGGCTATTGGGTTAGTCACTTCTAGGTTGTCTTGTTATTATTATTATTTATCTCGCTGTTATTTGAACAATTAAAAACAGATTGTCAAATTGCTTTAAATCTATTACATTATTGCAAATGAAAACTTGCTTTATGCTGAAAATGAGCCTAGAGCCTTCCACAATTAATTAAGCTTACATGAAGCTATATATAGGCTGTTACACTACACGTAAGTCTTGCGAGTATATTTTTTTTACTCATTTGCTTTGCTTAATTAATTGTTGCAGAGGAGGTTGATCCCCAAGGGATCGACTATCGTGAGACAGACTTCGACTTCGACGACTAGGTTGGCGGCCCGATCGGTTGCCTTGTGGTGTTGTGGCAAACCGTGGCTTTTGTTTATCGCCATCTTATGGCTTTTGCTTCCGCTGTTTATTTAGCTCTTTAGCTTGTTATTTGGCCGGTCGGCCCCTTTTGTAATAACGCTATTATGTATGTCCTTTGCTTTGTTTAGTTCTTGCTTTGGTTCTGTGCTTGTATGGAATTGATGCATGATTTCGTAAAAGGGTTTGTGTACAGCAATTCTGGGAGGTACACATTTTCCCGAGCCATGGGATATTTTGTTTGTGATGCTATGGTCAAGTGGATGACTAAGCATTACAAGCTAAATACCCCGAGGTCTCACAGCCGTGGACCTACTCGCCGACGACGAGCGCGGGCCGAGAGGTGCCCTAGCTTCTCTGTTTTGTCTGAAGCAGACACGCACTGTAGCTTGGTCCTTAATTACCAAATCTCGATCGTAATGGCCAAGACTTAATTAGTTGTGTTTAATTACCGGTTTAAATGTTGCTCTGTGAGTATGGCATGTGGGCCCACGAACAGAAATCAAGGGTTACTTAAGTTCTGAGTTTTCGCTTCGGGTCAATGATGTGTGGGCCCGAAAGCTTTAAGTGCACAGTTAGATTAGTTCATGGACTAGTGTACTGTGCTTATGGACCTTCGATCCATGCGCTATTCCCTGGGCCGAGTCCTTGACAGCCGGGCCCCACCTGCCATACACTAGCGTATTTTCAACTGGAAAATAAATGAAAAAGAAAACAAATCATTTGGCCTCACCTGTTGTTCACTAAGGCATTTTGCGGTTAGAAAATAAATCAAAAGAAAAATAAAAGGCAGCGGGTCCCACCTATCAACGAGAGATTTCTCTCTTTTCTTTTTCAAGATTTAAATTAGCGTTTAGACTTCAGAGAGTCCGTTCTCACTCGTTTCAACTCTGAATAGAATGATTTTTGTTTCTAAATTTGTCTAAATTTAAACCCTACCCAACCAAACCGAAAACACCCATTTTGGATTTTATTTGAATTTTTAATTGCATTTTGAATCTTTATGTGCTTATTCGAACTTTGGTTATTTTTGCGTATATAGAAGTCGAAGCTCCCAAAGAACCTCAAGTTGATCAAGATCAAGATCTGCAATACCTAGAACAAGGTGAGTCAACACTTTGATCATTTGCACCTACTTTTTGTAATTATATTGTTTTAAATTATGAAATTGCATTGCTATGATTTATACAACTATGTTGGTCTAAGCTCATAGTTAATACCTTAATGATAATTGTGTATAAACTTCTAACCCTCGAACATGGACACTATCATTTGTCACCCTAGAACTAATGGTTTGCATACTAGTTAATAAGTTCGTATCTAAGTGTTATGCTTAGCCTTGCTTAGATACATTGACATGTGGGTAATGATTTGCCCCGACATCATTAAAAATATTTGAAAATGAGATTGGGCAGTCGAGGTTGAAGCCTGCCTGATATGTTGAGCTAGAAAAGTATTTTTTAAACAAAAATGAGATTGGGTAGTCGAGGTTGGAGCAGCTTTATGAGTGTTGGACCGAAAAGGCGACTAGAGGGGGGTAAATAGGAGCACACTCACTTTTTTCACAAAGATCAGATTCAACACCAATTTCACTCCAATAGCTATGGAAGCCATGAATACCAATCTACAAGTACAGTGGAAGACTTGTATTGAATTTAAACAAAAATCCCCAAAGCAAAATACCAAAAGAACCTCAAAACCCTAAAGGCGGTCTGACCGGCGTTGATTGCGTGGTCGGACCGACGGGCGGTCTGACCGGCGGCAAAAGCACGGTCTGACCGGCGGTCTGAGGGCGGTCTGACCGCGCCTGACACAGAACAGTGAAGAACAGCCCGTGTTCAAAACACAAATCGATCTAACTTTTGATTCACACAGCCAAACTCCACGAAACTTAAACCACACCTTCTCAAGGATATTAGGAACCTATTCCAATCAAGGATCGTAGAGATCCATGCCAAAGTTCCAATCTTTTTCAGATTGAATGAAGGGTGCTTCAAAACCGAGTCAAAAATGAAATATGATCTAGAGACTTGCTCGTGGGTGAACGATGATTAAGATGATTCTAGATGGGTTCCCACATGTCACAGTAAGTTAGATCAAAACAAGAAACCAAGTAAAAACTCGTGAATCAAAGAAATACTCAAAATCATCAAATAGAGAGAAGGAAAACAAAGAGACATATCTTTGAGCAATCTTTCCTTGGATTGATTTGATATGGTATTGGTTTACAACCACTCCATCAATGGAGGACAAATAGTCAATACATGATCATGAAATCAAATCCAACTCTCTAGAACCCTCACCTCCAACTCTCCTCTCCCTAAGCACAAAGGCAAAACTAGGGTTTCAATAATGAAAGGGTTAAGGGGGTGCAGCCACCACCCTTCTCTATTTATAGTGGAGGCATAGAGCATCTAGAAGATTGAACTCTAATGGGCTCCTGTTAAACCCACACACAAATGGGTCATACACGCACGTATTTTAAAGCGTCGTCTTCATCTCCTCTTGACCTAATCCGCTTCTCCACGCACCGTCTTGCGCCGCGGGTTGGCAAAAGGTCACCAAGGCGGTATTTGGTAAAATTACCAAAATACCCCTTCTCGATCTTTTTCGAAGACCGAGTCCAAACTGTGTGAAGCACTTCCATGCTTCGCCACATGTAGGTTGATCCAGCGGCTCTCATCATGTCGGTAAGTCTCTCCCATCCGGCTCCCACTAAAACCACCATGGCACTTGCACTGACCCCCGTGCCGCTTGATCCAACCCGTCGCACCGAACTGCCCGTTCGGTCACCTTTGTCCATTCTGCACCACGCTTGACTCCATTGACTTCACCCGCATCCCCGATCGTTTCGGACCTCGGCTCTCCAAGCTTAGTCACGATCATCCTCGCCGCTGACCGTCGTTGGCCTCAAGCAACTTTGCACAACAATAGACAAAGAAATCGATTTGAGAACAAGTTCTTCACAACTTGACCCACGTTAGTCAAAACATCGCTATGCAACACATATGCCATGAAACCCATGAACTTGACCTAACCCAACACTCATCGCCACCGATTGGCCGATGATCGGCAAGAATAGGTCGACCGCCATTCAATGGTCGGTCTCGATCGCTGCATTCTGTTTGCTCGACATGGCATACCAACGCTCGGCCGACCGACAAGCCCTCGACAAGATTCTAACTTTTGACGAAAATGCGTGTTTCGACAAACCGATAACGTCATTGCCAATTGTAACATCATCCTAAGATCGTGCACATATCCCCATGATATC
The DNA here is from genome assembly GCA_036346405.1 of Phyllostachys edulis. NCBI lineage: Eukaryota > Viridiplantae > Streptophyta > Magnoliopsida > Poales > Poaceae > Phyllostachys > Phyllostachys edulis. Next base: position 19,366,282 of record CM070567.1, read on the forward strand.
CACAATGAGCTACGACTCCATGTACGTGACTTAAGTCAGTATGACTACATCTTACCAGAGAAGTTCCAAATAAATGTCATCCTGGCTAAGTTACCGTCCTCGTGGCGTGACTTTGTGATCGCTCGTAGACATATAAAGGAGTGCTTGACTCTCAATGAGCTGTCAGCTGCTATTAATGTCGAAGAGGGTGCAAGAGCCCATGACGGGACAGTAAAGGCTCAAGTTCAAGCTCATCAGGTGGAGGTCAAGAATGCAGGAGGCTTTGGGAAACAAAACTTCAAGAATCATCCCCAGAATAAGCTCCAAGGAAAGACAATGAAGAAGAAAGAGGAAATTGTCTGCTTTGTTTGTGGAGTGTTTGGTCATAATGCCAACTATTGCCGGAATCGAAAAGACAATGGTCCTTCTCTTGGTCAGCATAATGGCTGTAAGACTGAAATGAATGTCGCACTGGCTAGTTCCAGTTCAAAAGGGTATCTACCTCAGGCGTTTATGGCAAGTCCATCTACTGATTGGTGGATTGATATAGGTGCTACTAAACATATATGTATTGATCAATCCTGTTTCTCTTCATTTCAGGGTGAAGGTGGTGGATCCATCTTGATGGGGAACGAAGCTGCTGCTACAATACATGGGATTAGATAGGTCTGCTTGAAGCTTACTTTAGGCAAAACACTCATCCTCAAAGACGTGTTGTACATGCCTGCCATAACTCGTAATATGATGAGTGGGTCTATGCTGTGTAGGCAAGGAATAAAGCTTGTGTTTGAGTCCAATAAGGTCATGTTAACCAAATTTGGTAATTATGTGGGCAAAGGCTATGATAACGGAGGTATTTTCCGTTTATCCATTCTTGATTTCAATAATGTAAGCATTTTTAATATTTCCCAATGCAATAAAATTCATGATGTTTGGCATTCTCTTTTATGTCATGTTAACTTGAAGCCATTGTGCGGTTAAGTAAAATAAGTTTTATCGTAGTAGGGCACCATGGGGTGCCCAGCCCCCTAGGGTCGTCGGCGATACTCGGGAGGCCCTGGGGGAAATCATGTGTGTATGGACTAGGTCTATGTGGTGTATCCCTGAAAATGTACCTAAATAACCCCCCCTCTCAATGTAAGGCAATGGCAAGAAGGAAAAGGTCCCTTCTTTCCCCTTATATATATGGCCCTAAGGGCATGTAGGGGAGGGGGGTTCTCTCCTCATTCACACACTCATAATGCAAGACACTTATTCATCTTGTGCCTTTTGGCTCCTCTCCCCTCTGGTCCTCCCATGACAAAAGGGTATTCCGTACACACTGACTAGCGATACTATGACAGTTGGCATCGTTCGTGCAGACCGAACAAGAAGCTACACATGAGAGGAGCTGAAGACACCTCTACACCGGCCGAAGCCCACTTTCAGCTAAAGTCCATCCCTGCCGAAGCCCACCTTTGGCTGAAGCCCCTACCGAAGCCCATCCTTACCAAAGCCAATCCTGCACGGCCTGGGATAAAGTACCTTCGGCCGAAGTCAATCCCACACGGCCTGTGATAAAGTATCTTCAGCCAAAGCCCCCCCCTCGAGCCACACCTCCACACACGAGGGCGCACATCCACCTCATCGGCACTGTCTCGCTACCCTCGGGCAGCCTCCAGAGCACCACCTTCGGCTCTGGCCCCCTGTAAGATCGAGGAGGCCGACTAGAGGGGGTGTGAATAGGCGTTTTAAAAACTTCTTTGGCTAAAACCAATTTCTAATGCGGAAGCTAATACAAATACGGTTTTGCACAATTAAAGCCTAAATCAACTAGGTTCACCTAAGTGCACCAACAATACAAGTCTAATGATAAGAGTAACAATTAAGCATATGACTTGTAATCAATTCAATTAGCAATATGAATAGCACAAAGCAAGCAAGCATTCATACACAATAAATAAGCAATTTAATACAAGGAATATAAATTGCAATATGTAAATCACAAGAATGCAAACCACAATTGACACGGCGATGTTTTACCGTGGTGATCGGAGACTTGCTTGGTCTCCCTAATCCACGTTGAGGTAAGCCCAAACTAATTGGACCGGCTCCACGAATTAAGCCAAACACCTCGATTCCACTAGTGGTAGCTCTTTCCCGCTCCGGGTAGGTGAGCTCCAACCTTCACAACACGCCGGCCTTCTCACAAGCTTCTTGAGAAGATCACCGTCCACGACGCCTCCACGCCGCCTAGGTGTCGGCAAACACCAAGAGTAATAAGCCAAGCCCTTGCTTGACTCTCACCACGTGCAACGAATGCACAAGCTCAAGTGGATCTGAAATCCACCTCTAGATGCAACACATGCAACTAGAGACCTCTCTCCTTGCTCACAAGGTGCAACACATGCACAATGGAGAGGAGAAGCTCACACTAGCTCAAGTGAGTGAAATAGGATGCCAAGGTTGCCCTCCAACCGCCAAGGTGAGTATTTATAGCCCACACACAAAAACTAGCCGTTGGAGGAGAATCTGCTGAAAATCGGGAAACCCGGTCGAGATCAGCATAGGGCGGTCGGTCAGACTCTGATCAACGGCTATAAAATAGCCGTTACATGCAATTCGGTCGATCCGCCCTCACAGGTCCGGCTCGACCGGACCCCGTCGATCCGGCCTTCCGGTGCAAGAAAACCGAAAAATATGCCCTCTGAAAATGTTGACCGGCCTTACAAGGCGGTCAGTCCACCAGCATGTGGGCGGTCGATCCGCAGCATGTGGGCGGTCATCCGCCTTGATTTCAGCACAAGCGACACTCGGAAAACGGTCATAACTTTTGACTCGATGTCGGAATTGAGTGATCTTGGACTCTATGGAAAGCTTATTCAGAGGGCTACACAACCCAACTATTTGATTTGATCTCAAACACATTTTATCAAATCAAAAGCACAACTCAAAGAGCCACTACCATGGTCTAAGTCCAAAGTATTAGCAACAAGCAATCTTAGACCATGCCAAGGGAAAATGCATGAAACCCAACAATTTGCAAAACACATTTGCAAACTTAGATCATGCCACAAAGAGTAGGTACATGGACTTCAACCATTTGCAAAACACATTTGCAAAGTATAGTCACATGCTACAAGGATTAAATGCATGAGCCTCGGCTATTTGCAAAACACATTCGCAAATAATAGCATCATGCCACGGAGAGCTAGAGCAAGCAAGATTGAGCAATCAACACATGATGAGACTCAAGCTACTAGACAAGACCCCTCTTAATAGTACGGCAAACCTATACTAGCAATCCGGTCTTCCAACCAAACACCGAGACCGGTAAAAGACTAGGAACACATCCTTAGCCCTAGCTAGTCATACTTTTGCCTTGAGCAACCACTTGAAGCTTGATGACGCACATCCTCACTTCAAGTCCGGGTTCTTGACTTAAATGCTCATCAACACATGATGAGTTCTTCACTTGACCTTTATCAACACATGATGAAGCTTCGCTTCGGGATCTTGACTTGACGCTCATCAACACATGATGACATCCTCCATCCCGAGTCTTGATATGCATCAACACATGATGCACCCTTTACTTGACTTCCATCAACACATAATGGGTCTTCTTTTGACTTGATGATCAACTCATGATCATCTCCTCTTCTTGAACTTGATACACATCAACACATGATGCATCCTTTACTCCAAGCTCTTCAATATCATCAACACATGATGTTTTTCTTCACTTCGGTATTCTAACTTGAACATCATCAACACATGATAATTTCCTTCATCCCGAGTCTTGACTTGATGACAATCAACTTATGATGTCATCCAAAGTCTTCATCCTCATGGAACACAACCTATTCATCCAACTCATGGAAAATGTTAGTTCCACAATGTGATTGTCATTAATTACCACAACATATCATTAACTCATAATGGTGGGACAAGATACCATAATCTTTCCCTCTTTGGTAATTGATGACAACCACTTCAATTACAAATAATTGAATGTAGATTGGTATGAGTATATATGAACTACACAAGTTGTATATACTCAAAGGATATATGAGCATGTATGAGCTACACAAGTCTCATATATTCATATGAATATATTAACTACACAAGTTATATATACTCAAGGATATGTTTCAAAGTAAAGATCCTTAATATATGTGGAAACGGGAATATGGATCAATACTAATGAAACCACAAAACATAGTGTGAACTCCCCCTAAATGTGTGCATACACAAATGTGTAGTAAGAACATATGCACATATTCAAGTCAGACTTTTGGTGGAATTCATCCTATATTTTGGATCCGAGGAATGCAACAATATATAGAAATATAATGTAGAATGCATACCTCTTTGATTTTTCACCTTTATATCCAATTTGAGACTAAGCAATAGGTATATCAATAAACATGTTAGTCTCACAATTAGATTTATCAAAATGAATGCATACCTGTTTGGATTTTTCCTTTTATATCCAAGCTGAGACTAAACAATAGATATATCAATAAAAGTGTTAGTCTCAAAAATAGATTTGTCATTAATAACCAAAACTCCATTAACACATAATGGCGGGTCTAGATTATTCACCCCCCTCGAGGCCACCTCGTCGGTGCCGCCTCGCCACCTTCGGCCCCCTTCGAAACCCCCCTCGGCGTTGCTGTAATATCCTGTTGTATTAGACAAATAGAAATAGAAAACTATAAGAGAGGTTTAGAGGAAATAGGGGGCAGCTGGTCCAGGGCCCAAACCGAGTCCACTTTGGACTCGACAAGGAGGCCTATCATACCGCATAAAAGGAGAGGGAAGGCACCACCCTAGCTCTCCTCCTAGCTTGCACCTCCCTCTGCCGATCACTTTGCTCAAGCCATTGCCGCTAAGCGCCGCTACCCTCTGTTGCTCGCCACGCTACCTTTGCCTTCTTTGCAGCCTTGCCGCAGTTCTCCTGGCCGTCTGCATCGCCTCGCTAGCTACTGCAAGCTGCTATCTGCATGCACGCATGGGTTGCATACCACCAGTTTTTCTTAGCTACTGCACCCATGGAAGCTAGTGTTGCATGTGCATGCATGCACAGGGCTGCTACTGTGCTACTTAAGGCACGCTTGCATTACATATGGCTATGGCTAGATGCTTGCTTGCATTAATTGTGCAGAGATTGATGATGATGCAATAGATAGAGAGAAGGGAATGACGAAGGAAAAGAAGAAAGGAAGGAAGGAAAAGATAGGGATCTTGCAGAGAAGAATCGGTGATCCTCGTCGTGGTCTCCAGGGTAACGACTAAGTTTTCACCTCGGGTTGTTTATTTTATCTAGCGAATTAAAAACAAAATTAGAGAGAGAATTAGCAAGTTCTAGTCGTGGGAAAATCGATTAGTAGATCGGTTTAGTCTACTGTTTTGTTGTAATGTAAATACGGGTATTGGTGGTGCGTAATTTGGGAATTTCATCTACTAGATAATTGTAGAGAATTTCGATAGATTTTTTTATAATTTTTTATTCATGTCAATCCAATTCATAGATTGTGAGATATGAATTTTATAGTTCTGCTGTCCGGTAGAGGTTGTCGTGTGTTGACAGTCTGTAGTAATTAGTAGATTAAAAATAGTAGGTGAGTTAATCTGAGAATTTGGTCAACATGAATGTTGTAGATAAGTTCTTAAGGTTTTCAGAAAGTCTAAGAACATAATTTTTAGATTAGTAGATTAAAAGATATGAATTTTGGAAGTCTGCTGTCTAAAAGATGATAGATCTGTCTTCGGGTAAAGAAACGGGGTAGAAAACTGTAGAGTCAGAGTTTTATCATAACTAGAAAAATGTAGGTTGTTCTGTGAGGATTCCAGAATGTCCTGGTTGGTTGAATTTGGAGTTTGGATGAATAAGTTAGAGACATTTTACTACTGGGACTGCGGGAAGTGCGTCCGGTATATTTGGGTTAATTCGGTCAGTTGAGCGTAAGCATGCGAGATCGATTAGTGTGACAGGTTAATGTTGTTATGATATGATTTTTTGATGATGTTTTTGAGTGTGTTATTACTTGCTTATTCAGGGACTGTGGCCTCATGCGCTGTGCCACAATTTCATCATCTGGCTTCGAAGGGCTAAGAGGCAAGTACATGGTAGAGTAGTAAACAACGGGTTGTTCACCACTATCATTGATATTACTTATCATGCTATTTGTTATGCTTTCGCTAAGCTTATTCTTATGCATGATATTGATGACATTGAGTGAATGAGATTACGATATTGAGTTCATGGGAATGAGATATTGAGTTAATGAGATGAATTATGTTGATGAATAATTAAAGATGTTGCATCATATACATTCATCATGATAGAAGTTACATGAGCCAGGTCGGTGAGAAAGTCATGTAACTATTCCGGTGAGGTCGGTGAGAAAGATACATGACTAGTCCGGAGTGCTTTAGATAAAATCCTACTTTGGTGGGGACTTCACGGGAGTGAAGGATAGAGTGTGTCATCGACGGGTGAACACTCCACTATACCGGTATCAGCTGATGAGATGCATATGAGTATGAGCATGATGGTGCATTCGCATATATAAGTAAATTGTTAAATTGTGCAACTTTACCTATATGGAATATGGCTTGTTTGTTTGAGTATGAGAATGGCATTAAGTAGATGGATGATGATGATAACCTTGATTATGGTTGATAAATTATTGTTTATGGCTTTATTATGTATTTGCTGAGTCTTCGACTCATTCTTGCTCTATTGTTGTTTTTAGGCGATCGTTAATGACGTTTCACTCGGGAAGGGCTAGCGCACTTGGAATCATACACTACACCCAATTACTTGATTTGTTGGACATGATAAACTTTTAGTATAACATGATGATTTATATCTAGGATAGGATGGTATTGAATAACCTTAGATGCTTGGTTTGCGTTAATCTTGGTTTATTACTTTGCTATGCTCCTAGGACTAAATTTTCTATGATTGTCATATCATTATGCTTGTGTTATTGTGACCCGCGGACGGGTTTTATCGTTGATATGCTTGCTGTAATTTTATAGTAAGTTGATGTAAATTAAATGGTTAGGGTAGTTTAGTGGCATTCTAGGCTCAGTATTGGACTGGGGTGTTACAGTTGGTATCAGAGCGAGCTTTAGGTCTGTGGTGAATAGATTAACAACTTAGGTAACCTAAAATTGCTAAAATTTGATTTAGGACTAGTAAAATTAACTAAAATTTGCTAATGGTTAATTAACTTAAAATTTGACACACTAGTGCACGGTAGGATGGGAATAGGACAAATATTGCTCTTACGCTTTCGATATGTTTTAATACTAATACATGAGTTGATATTGGTTCTTTGAACTTATTGTGCGTTGTTGATTGTGGATGGTAGTCGATGTCGAGGGATAGAGATCGTGGTTGTGGCCATGTGCATGGCCAGGATGTACCACCGCTTGTGGTACGAGATTAGTGAAGGGCTTTCCTTGGGTAACTTAGTTACAGAGGTTGGGAATGAGTTTATTTAGAAAACATGTTGTTTTTCTTGAGTTTGTATCGATTATTATGGGTATAGTTTCTTTCAGTTGATGAATTTTCATTGGCTAGTGGTTATAATGCAGTTGATGGGTTTCCATTCTTTGTTGGTTCCATAAAGTGATGATTTGTTCTCCCGACGATTGATCCATTGTTGATTCTTGTGAACGCCATTAATTTGCAAGTTGTTCTTTTCACGAGAATTCTGCCTTTCTTGTTGGGAAATATGACTCGTTTATTTCGCTTGGTATTTTGCGTAACTGAAATAATCAATTGCAAGTTCTTTATCATGTGGAACGTTAATCTTACGTAGCTCTTTTGGAGTAATTTGAGCGTTGAAGTTAATACCCCTTTTTTATGAAAGAAAATGTTAAAACCCTTTAGTGATGTCTTGCCATGATTAAGTGAGAGGTTGTAATCGTAGACAATTAATTGATATGGAATTGGTTATCAAGTTGGGTCTGTAGTGCGGTGCATAATTAATCTTAACTAGTATCCTTGAAAGTGTAGTTGATTAATTTGATGTTGTTTTCTAGTAGTTCTTGATGAACTGTGACTATGAGTATGTCTATACCTAATTAGAGTCAAAGGAGTTATTAACAAGTGTGGAGCATTGATAAACTGGTTTGACCGTCAAAGTTGTTTAGATTGCTAAACTTGCTGGATTATTTGGTCTCAATAGATGAAATTAACTGTGTGGGAAGGGAAAGTTGAAGAGATGCTAGATTAGAGGTAGAACAATTAAATATGTGTTTGTAAATGTTCTTATGATTCGGAAAGGAAAGTAGGTAGCAACTAGACTTCATAATGAAGCCAGTTGATAACAACGATGGTTGGAGTGCAATTATTGTGTGTTGAAGTTTGGTGTTGAGCATCACTAAGAGTTGAACTGATGTGATTTAGTAGGTGGCTTATGCTTACATGATTGTAGAATTATCAGATGATAGCATGTCCTTGATGAAATGGTTTTGGTAGAACCTTTTGATTTGTGTAGTAAATCTTTGCTAGAGTAAAGTTGTGGTTGTAGTGAGTTTGTAAAGTTTTGGTGGACTTTCGATTTGAGGATGAGATGATAAAGTATTATGAAACAATTTGGTGAGTTTTTGGAGAGTTGTATAATGGAAGAGTAGACTATGATGATTTTTGTTAACAGTGTATTATTCTAGATGTTAGTAAGATCGTTAGCAATGGATTATGAGTGTGTTGTTGATTCTTATAGAAAGAAAGTAATTTGATCATCATTCGTGGTATCGCTCAAATGAAATGTTTCGAGCTTTGCATTTGTGATCTTTTGGAGTTCATGATTTATGTAGTAACTGAAATTAGTTTGAGCAAGTGACGTGTTGGAAAACTTTATTGGCTCTTAAGTGATTCATGTGATTTGGTCTTAAGAGCTTTTCTTGTTTGAGCTCGCAAAGTGATGCAGTAATCAAAGAAAATTATTTTCTTTATTGAAGGAAAGAGTGTAGTACAAGTATTTGAGGTTGGAATCAAGCTTTGTAATTTGCAACTTATTGAAGCGTGCTTAATCTTGTTGTTTTACCGCATAATAGTTTCTTGAGTTTCTAAAGCAATACTTTATTCTTATTGGTTGAGGTTTGATATTCTCTTCTTGTAGGACTTGTGCCCTCAACCTTTTTCTATGTGTTAAAAATTATTTTTATTTGCCTCTTCTTTTGAGAAAGAAATAACCGGATTGTTTTACAAAATCTTTCAGAATGTATAGTGATAACTGGGTAGTAGTGATCAAGTAGGTGATTTTGTGAAGGTTTGGGTATCAAGTTATCTGAGGTGCAATAAAGAGCGAATTGATTTTGTGCTATAATTCTTAGAGAGAATTTGATTTAAATGGAATGATTGTCGTTGAAATAAAACTGATTATATTGTTACAACTAGTAAAAACCTATAGTGAATGGTGATCTAAGAATATTTGTTCATATTGGTGGAATATTGAAATTATCAAATAGATAGGGTATTACGATTGTGTAATTTACAAGGTTGTGAAGGTGAAATTGAATTGTGTGGTTTAATGAGGGTCCAAAATTGGTGAAGTTAATCGTTTTTGGCAGTTAATTGAATAGGGAGGAATGTTGATATTAATGATTGATGCTATTGTTTGGATTATGGGAATTTTAGTTATCGAATCTAAGGATTTCCTATCAAGTATACCTGAAGTTCATTGTAGAAATCTTGAAGGTTGAAATTGGGCTTGTGTTTTATGCTAGAACCTTGGTTGCTCAATAATTATGTATAGAGGTAATATAATAAAAGCGGATTCCGAATAGTGTGATGATCATTGATCGCATCCTTTGGTTGTAGTAAATGAGTGTGTGCGCTGTGAGTTCCAAGTTGATTATCCTTAAAGGATTGAGGTGATGTGATTGTGGGTGAAATCTGTATTGAGGTACATTGGGAAGTATTTGTCAAAATAATTCCTTTGGTAAAGGAGTAGACTAGAGTATCTCTTTTTTTTGTTATGGAATAGTACAGTCCTCTAGATGAGTATGGTTGTTGCTTTCGTGTTGAGCAACGCTTTGAGGTTGTCGGTTAAGAGGAAGGAGTTGTGTGATAATTTGGAATCCCAGGATTTAAATGAAGTTTATTCCTAAAATGAAGATTGAGGAAAAAGAGTGATTTCTCGAGTAGTGCAATACTCTCTTGGATCTTGTTTAAGTTTTGTGTTTATGGTGGATGCCAGATGCAAATTGAGTTACTTTATGTTGGTGCGTAGTCTTTTCTAGTTAAGAAAAAAAAACATTGTTTTGGGTATTTGAGTGATCTCGCATTTGGCTTATGTAGTGTTTTTCTTAAACTGCCAACTTGAAAAGTGAAAAAGTTTTGTGATGAATCTTTTGATTTTGGGTTGGAGTCTTTTGGAGAAAAGTTGGTTGCATTGTGAATCCTTCATTTTCAGTTGGGTTCTGTTTGTAAAAGAGTTTGTTTAAAACGAGTTCTTTTGTGCGTCCCTGGTTAGAGGAGGTGCTCCTTGTTAAGGTGAAGAGATCGATTGAGAGATAGAACAAGAGGGCCATGTGTTACGTACAGGTTGTGTGGTTCGGTACCAAAGGGAATGTTGGCCAAAAGTATATTGGTTTGTTTCTGAAAGTTGTGGGGATTTTGAAAGATAGCGTATTGCTAGGACCGCCTTAAGTCCAAGCGTAGGGTACACAACGTCTTGTATGACCCAGTGTTGAGGGAGTACTTGAGAGATCTGGAGTGTGAAGTTTCGTTATAGCCGTTGATCAATAAGTAAGACCTTACCTTCGAGTTTCATCCCTTGAGTGTATGTGGAGAGGTCGAGACGAGTCTTGAGGCATTAGAAGTCAGTTTACATTAAGGTGTTGTGGTTGCATCAGTCCGAGAGATAGACGACTTGGGAGTTGGAGTCTCGTATACGCAAGCAATATCCAAAGTGGCTCACGTCGGGTACGTGTTAATTGTAGTTAATCTCAGTTTTGGTGTCCTTTCGAGTAGAACGACGAGTCGAATTCGGAGTCGAATTCTGTTTAAGATGGGTAAAATGTAATACCCCGTTGTATTAGACAAATAGAAATAGAAAAGGGTAAGAGAGGTTTAGAGGAAATAGGGGGCAGCTGGTCCAGGGCCCAAACCGAGTCCACCTTGGACTCGGCAAGGGGAGGCATGTGCAGTCGGCGCATAAAAGAAGAGGGGGGAAGGCAGCCGGCCCTAGCCCTCCTCCCTGCCGCATGCACCTCCCTACTGTCGACCGCCTGCTCAAGCCGCCGCTACCGCTAGCGCCGCTACCCTCTGTTGCTCCACCACGCTACCGCTTTGTCTGCAGCCTTGCCGAGTTCTCGGCCGTCTTGTTGCCTCGCTAGCTACTGCATGCTGCTACCTGCATGCAAGCATGGGTTGCATACCACCGGTTTTTCTTAGCTGCTGCACCGATGGAAGCTAGTGCTGCATGTGCATGCATGCACAGGGCTGCTATTGTGCTACTTAATGCACGCTTGCATTACATATGGCTATGGCTAGATGCTTTCTTGCATTAATTGTGCATAGATTGATGATGATGCAATAGATAGAGAGAAGGGAATGGCGAAGGAAAAGAAGAAAGGAAGGAAGGAAAAGATAGGGATCTCACAGAGAAGAATCGGTGATCCTCGTCGTGGTCTCCGGGGTAGCGACTAAGTTTTCATCTCTGGTTGTTTATTTTATCTAGCAAATTAAAAACAAAGTTAGAGAGAGAATTACCAGGTTCTAGTCGGGGGAAAATCGATTAGTAGATCGGTTTAGTCTGCTGTTTTGTTATACTGTATATACGAGTATTGGTGGTACGTAATTTGGGAATTTCATCTACTAGATAATTGTAAAGAATTTCGATAGCTTTTTGTAGAATTTTTTATTCATGTCAATCCAATGCATAGATTGTGAGATATGAATTTTATAGTTCTGCTGTCTGGTAGAGGTTGTCGTGTGTTGACAATCTGTAGTAATTAGTAGATTAAAAATAGTAGATGAGTTAATCTGGGAATTTAGTCAACATGAATGTTGTTGGTAAGTTCTTAAGGTTTTCAGAAAGTCTAAGAACACAATTTTTAGATTAGTAGATTAAAAGATATGAATTTTGGAAGTCTGCTGTCTAGAAGATGACAGATCTGTCTTCGGGTAAAGAAACGGGGTAAAAAACTATAGAGTTAGAGTTTTATCATAACTACAAAAATGTAGGTTGCTCCGTGAGGATTCCAGAATGTCCTTGTTGGTTGAATTTGGAGTTCGGATGAATAAGTTAGAGACATTTTACTACCGGGGCAGCCTCGGGCCCCCTCGCCACGCTGGCTCTTATCAAACATAGTATGTAGTGGCCAGGTACAGTCCTGATATGCCTGGCGCAAGGGGGCGGACCCTAACCTTCTTGTTGTATGCCACCGCGACGCTCGCGGCATATGTTGCCACGGTTGTTGTGGCATGTATGTGATTTTCTTTTAGGAGGTCTAGGGAGACCTCCCAGTCTGCTGACTCGTGATCCACCCTAGTGCGGAGGGACTTCATAATGACCTCCCCTGGGGTCATTGCTTCATTGTCGAAGAGGAGTTTGAATGGTGAGAATCCCGTGGCTCGGGTGGGCGAAGTGCGGAGTACCCATAGAGCTTTGAGGAGCTCTTCAGGCCAAAGGCTGATCGGCATGCCAACGAGGCATTTTGTTAGCCCCGCTAGTAGGCTGCCGTTGGCTCGCTCGACTACCCCGTCGGACTCGAGGTGCCCTACTAATGCGAAGCTTATATTTTATCGCAAGCCTTCGCAAAATGCTTTGAAGCATGTAGAATCGAATTGGGTGCTGTTGTTGGTGACGATGTTGCACAAAGACTAGATCTGCAAATGTATGAACTACTGGTCGCCGCGGTGATTTTTACTAGAGCCAGATATTGAGAAGTACTCAATGGCAACGAAGGCAAAGTGAAGGTTGCCCTTGGCCGCCGGGAATGGGATGATGATGTCGAACCCTCACCGTGCGAAAGGCCAAACTGGGGGGTAGCGGCTGCAGTGGAACTGGCGATGCCTTCGAGCTGCGCCCAGCCCATTGGCATACCTAGCAGTGCCGGATGAGGTCTTTTGCATCGTGCAACGCTGTTGGCCAGTATAAGCCTTGGCGGAAGGCCCCTGCGACGAGGCCCCGGGGTGCTTGGTGCACACCACAGGGCCCTTGGTGAATTTCCTGTAGGAGGTATTGGCCCTCTTCTTGTGATACACACCGCAACAGAGGGGCTTCGTCGATGAGAAGGACTGGGTGGCGCAGCCCTTTGCGCCTCGGGTGCAGCCGAAGGCGCGTGTAGTACCTCATAGAAGATGTTCGGCGGGGGGCATTGTGCGGAGGTGGCCAGTTTTGCGAGTTTTTTGGCCGCCTCATTGTTTCCCATTGGGATGGTTTGTACGATGATGCCGAGGAAGTGCTTCGTTGTCCCGCCTTACTACAAGGAGTCCACTGATCAACACCTGTTAGTTCAGGTTTAGGCACCTCCTTACTACTTCAGGGCAACCATTTGTGCTTGACCGTCGGAGCATTGGGCTCCTTCAGTACAGGGCCGTATCCATGATGTATATGTTCGCTATAGACAGCAGTAATGCAGGGGTATTGGGGTTACCAGGCCGGGTATACCTGCAGAAAATACCAGAATGGACGCCCAACGTGCAGTACTACAGCAACCACGAGTACCCGTTGCTTAACCATGCCATAACACCCATGGTACCGTTGCCTTGCTTGTGTTTGATCCTTCTGCACAATCATGTCGTATTTCTGTTGTTGAACTCATAGTGACATCCAGGAAGATAAGCTATGCGAACGAGGTTGATAAGATGTGCAAAGCACTTGAGGTCAGGTTCTTTGTGCCGTGTATTGTCATAATTCAACACATTTATATGTCCGTAGTCCGTAAATATTCAGGACTTGCTACATGTATGTGTTTGTGTACGAAATTCTTATTGCTCCCTCTGTTGATTTTTTATATGGCGTCCACGCATTTTGAGAATTCAAAGTTTGTAAACTTTGACCAACAATTAATCTAACAATATATGGATTATATGACACAAAAATGGTAACGCTGGATTCGTATTTGAAAGCAATTTCTTATGATTATGACTTTGTAGCTATGAACAAAGTATTGTAAAAGAAATTAGAGGTCAAAATTCAGCTTTGGAGACCGCACAAGTCAAATTGCACCTTATAAAAATTAACGGAGGTAGTAGCATAGCTATGGCCTATAACTTTGTTATTATTTATTAATTTATGGCAGTAAAATTTCCTCTGTTAGCAGGCAGTTAATCTCAAAAGCGCTACAATACTGGACCATCCAAATGTCCAGGTGAGCATTTTGACCACAAGACAACTGAATGGGAAGATATTCCTACTTTCATTACTAATGCCGTTCTTTCTTCCTTTCACTTCTGAAGATATATAATGAAGACCGTCTATCTGCTCTGGTTGAGATACTGGAAATCCTCAGAGTTATTTGTGAAGAGCACAAGCTTCCCTTGGCTCAAACCTGGGTTCCTTTCAAGTACCGAAGTGTTTTGGCTCTGAGCTTTGACGGCTGTTGCATGGGGGAAATTTGCATTGCAACCAGTGATCTGGCATTCCATGTTGTCGATGCTCGTATGTGGGCATTTAGAGATGCCTGTGTAGATCACCACCTACAGCCGGGACAAGAAGTATTTAGCTCACGCAGCTATAGAGTCAGAGGCTTTACGGAAATCAAGTTTAAGAACGATGGAGGCCGTCTCCGATGGTGATACCAAACAGGGAGAGATCCTTGTTCCGTTCTCAAAGGTTCATCGCGTTGTTAGTAATGTGATTGGATCAAGATTTTCGTGGTTGCAAGAGAATGATTATTCCGATGATGAAGAGATTATTTTGGCAGAAGTGAAGGTTGAAGTGAAGGCTGGCAAGTGGTCTTCGCACCTCACCGGAAGCATTCCGAAATCCTATCAAGGTAATGGATCGTCTAATTCGTCTAGTTTTTGCAGATCCTTGCAGGTTGGAGGTAAGGGAGACATTGGACATGGGTCGACCTCGCAGATTGCAAATGATCTTGTTTTCGGAGATGCCATTGCCGCGAGATATTCGCCAAAAGAGCTTCTTGCGGTGGGGATTCTACCTGGCCGGAGTTCGAAGGGTGTGGATGGTGGTCGACCCTAGATGGGGCCTCTGCCACCGCCTCATCAGTCGCCACCTTTGACGTTAGGCGATGCCATTGATCATGCTCGCCGATGTCCTTCGTTCAGATCGAGGAGCAGCCGTAAATGTGGATCTGCGCTATTGGTGAAAACTGGGCTTGGTCCGCAGGAATCGGTTGAGTGGCCGCGTTTGGTGCCTGATGTGGTGGAGTTTCAAAATTCGAATCCTGTGATCTCGCCAGATTTGTCGGGTGCTATTGGCTCGGCTGGTGTTGAGTTAATTGGGCCGAGCCCATCAGGTGCGGTGGTGGTGGAAACTGACTCAGAACCATTAAGAAAATTTGGGTTGCCCTGGCTTCGTAACGTTTTTGGCCGATCTTGGGATAGACAGCGACGCGAGTCTTCCTCTAGCGGTGGATTGTAGATTGCGTCGGGTGTTCGGCGATCAGTTGAGGAAGGCTGTGGGCAATCTGTAGGTATGTATGGACGGGGGAGGGCTCGTGGCAGTGGAATCTCAGTCAGGGTGGGAGATAGAAGCCATGAAGTTGGGGTGGGCGGCACTGCAGATTCTGGAGGTCAGCAAACTGTGGGTGCTGGAGGCTCTGGAGTGGGCGGTCAGGTTGTGAGGGGCCGGGCTGCGGGGCAAGGCTTTGTCGCGTGCAGTGGCGGACAGCAACAGAACAGAGGTGTGCTTGGCTCTAGGGCTGGGCATATTCAAGCTAATGTTTCTGCTGGTGGCGGCGGTGGGCAAGTCTAGGACACAGGAGAATCCAGCCAATTCTCTGGCAGCGGTGGTACTAGCGGTCAGGCTGCAGGAACTGGAGGTGCTTTTGGTGGGCGCGGAGTCTTCCCTGTTGTTGGTTCTGGCGGCAATGCTTCTCTCCTTGATCAGCGTCAGTTTCGGGCGCCAATCAATGGACGTGGGAGGACCGGCGGAAGCAGCAAAAGCTGGGGGCGTGGCCGGACCAGCAATATACCGGTTAACAAGGGTATGCTGGTGATGTGTCTCATATGGTGTGCTTTCAATGCAAAGAGAAGGGTCATGGAATTGCTAATTACAAAGTCATTTTATCATGTGATATTTGTGAGGGCAATGACCATTTGGCAAATAAGTGTCCATTGACGCTGATACCACGTCCTATTGCCAATTTATGTGGATTTGGAGCTGATGGATTGGGATTTTATCAAATTCCAATATCTGGGACGAAGAAGATGAGGAAAGAATTTAATAAGACTGGGCCGGTTAGGATAATTGGAGAGCCGATGTCCCAAGGCACGCAGATTGCAGAGTTGAGAAGGCTAATTCCTTTGAATTGGCATCCTCAGGTGGAGACTCAGGGGGAAAAGGAGTTTTTGGTTCATTTCCCAAATAGGCTGGAATTGCTTCGTATGGTGGCTATTGGTGACATCAATGTGAAGGAACATAAGGTGGTGTTACAATTTGTGGAATGGAACCCGAGACCTACTCCTAAATACCAATTACAGAAAGTTTGGGTACAGGTCTTAGGAGTGCCTTTGGAAATCCGTGATTTTCTGAGCCTTTGTGCAATAGGTTCGATCATTGGTATTGCTTTGCGGGTGGACATGGAAAAAGTGCGTAAGAATGATTTGGTTCGTATGCTGGTAGGGGTGCTGGATGTTGATGCCATACCTCCTAGTGTGGAGATTGTGGTTGGCGAAGCTGTTTACGACATTTTTTTCAATATTGAAGATACTGTGATGGGTACGGTTGACGAAGTAGTCGATCGTGGTGATGATCATGAGGAGGGAGATAATCAAGACAGGGGTAAAGATATTGAGATGGAGGACAGGGAGTCTAAGAGGCCGAAGAATAATTCGGATAATAATACTCATGAGCCTGAGAGCCATAAGGGTAAGGAGTCATCTAACTTTAAGGGGAATACTTTGGGTATGGTAGCTTCAGATACCATCTGGGTTACGCCGAGGGCATCTAGAAATGAGGCCAAGATGGGGGCTCATGAGATTAAAATGTATGTCTTAAATGATCAGGATAGGAGTCTGGTCATAGACAAACCAAATCAAGTGGATGACGCCACGGTTGGATTGGATGGCTGTCATCCTGAGACTGAGTTAAAGAGGGGGGAACCGTTTGGCCATGCAGTGGTTGAGGTTGTTGAATCAGTAGCTGAATTGAGACTGAGTTACAGAAGGTGGAACCGATTGAAGCAGGGGATTCAATCGGTGGTAGATTGCCAAGGAGTATTGTGTTGCATGCTGTTTTGGGAGAAGATTCTGTCAGCTCATTTGAATTAGAACAAGCGGACACCATGGTGGCTGGTGATCGGGTCATAAAGGAACTGAATGGGTTTGTGGAGGGTTTGTTGAGTCAGAGAGATATTGATGTTCAGAGCAAGGATGCCAAGGCTGCGGTGACTTACTATGAGGTGGAACCGATTGAGTTAGTGGACAGGCAGTTGGAAATGCTAGTCACGGAATCACCTGACATTACCAAAGTGCTTCAGGTTCTGGGCGCCGAGACGGGGTTAGCACCTCGGATGGGTACTATTTGGGCCAGTCCGGTTAGGATAGGAGCTGACCAGAGGGAGACCGGGGATCAAGTGGATGGTGAGCCGACACTGAATACAGAATCAAATGGCCGAGGGCCATCTTTGGCTATTGAGGCGGACGCATTAAGCAACAAGGAGGCAATGAAGTCATGGTCTGCTGACAGTGATTTGAAGATTTCAGCAGCAAGCAGAAAGGAGGATGAGGTGGTTTTCTGACCTGTTAAGGAGAACATAAAACACAACAAGATGACAGCAAGTGCAAGTCCAGCTAGAATTGATATGGTGGATCCTAGACAGAGTGAACGCATCAAAAGACAGCAGGTGGGTGATGAGGACTCGGCTCAGAAGGCTGCACGGCGTGCAAAAATTCGTAACCTCGAATTGGATCCAAGTAAGCCTAGTAATAAATTTTCAATTTTGTCTTTTTCAGATGAGCAAATTATTGAAAAAGTTTATAGCATTGGAATTTCCTTAGGGAGTAATAGTACAGAGATTGCTAGTTCAGTTAAAAATATCAAGAACCTTGAGTTAGCAAGACAAAAAAATAAAGGAATTGTAGACAGTCAGGATTTGGAGGATGAGAACCAGGATTACATTGGTATATCATCCCTTAATAATTTTTGTAGTGATTTAGATGGAGATACGTTAGCGGAAGATGACTCCCATTTTACACTAGTAACAAATAAAAAGAGGTTGTCTAGCTCAGGAAAGAAGAAAGGTAACACATTTTATAATAAGCCAATCAAATTATAGTTAAAATGAAAGGTCTCTTTTGGAATAGCAGAGGTCTGGGAAACTTGGCTAAACATCGGTTTATTTGTAAGGTGGTTAAGGAGCAGCATTTAGACTTTGTGGCTATTCTTGAAACTGTTAAACATGATTTTTCAGTTTCTAATCTTAATCATCTTTGTAGTGGTTGGGACTTTTTGTGGTATTTTTCTCCACCACAAGGTCGGTCGGGGGGTATCCTTTTAGGGGTAGACCCTCAGGTTTATGATATTGGTTTTATTGATGCTGGTGATTTCTATGTTAAGTTTCACCTTAAAAATAGAGAAGATGATTTTCAATGAGTTCTTGTGGTCATTTTACTTGCGGCTCAAGCTCAATTTAAGGAAAAGTTCCTCAATGAATTGGTTCAAGTTTGTAGTAAAGAATCACTTCCCATTTTAGTTGGGGGAGATTTTAATATCATTAGGCATTCGGGTGAAAAAAAATAAGGATAATTTTGATTCTAGATGGCCTTTTTTATTTAATGTCGTCATTAATAATTTGGATTTACGGGAAATAGATTTATCTGGAAGGCAGTATACTTGGGCCAATTCGTTAAATAATCCAACCTTTGAAAAATTGGATAGAGTTTTAATGAGTACAGACTGGGAGCAAAAATTTCCTTTGGTCACAGTCAATGCTCTTGAACGGTCTCTGTCCGATCACACGCCGTTGCTTTTAAATACGGGAGCGGCCTCTCTTAGAGGGAATCAGCCTTTATTTAAATTTGAATTAGGCTGGTTGTGTAGAGAAGGATTTAGGGAGATGGTGAATGAGGTTTGGAAAATAGAAAATAGAGGTCGAAGTGCTATTCAAATTTGGCAATGGGAAATTAGATCTCTTAGACAATACCTTCGTGGTTGGGCTAAAAATTGCAGTGAGACTTATAAAAAAGAAAAGATAGCACTTAACTTGATAATTGATGAGCTAGATAAAAAAAAAGCTGAGATTTTGAGTTTATCTAATGAGGACCTTGATCTTAAAAGATTAGCTAATGAGAGATTGGTACAACTTTTAAGAGAAGAAGAGATTAAATGGTACCAAAGGTCCAAAGTGAAATTCCTTTTGGAGGGAGATAGGAATACACGATTCTATCATTTGATCGCGAATGGTAAATATAGACGACAAAGAATTTTTTTAGCTCGAACAGAATGAGGGGATAATTCAGGGTGATGTACAATTAAAAAAGTATATCACCAATTATTACAAAGGTCTTTTTGGACCTTCTGAAGATAATCAGGTATCCATAATCGATGGGTTCAGGAATGATATACCTCAAGTTTCCGATACTGATAACATTTTACTTACAATGCCTTTTAATGAGAAGGAGGTGAAAGAAGCAATTTTTCAAATGGAGCATAACAAAGCACCTAGGCCAGATGGCTTCCCTGCTGAGTTTTATCAGGAGTTTTGGGAAGTTATTAAAAATGATATGATGGCTATGTTCCATGATTTGCATAGTTGCTCTATGCCTCTTTTTAGCTTGAATTTTGGTATTATTACACTAATTCCCAAAAAAGCGGAAGTTAAACAAATCTAGCAGTATAGACCTATTTGTCTTCTGAATGTTAGTTTTAAAGTGTTTTCTAAAGTAATCACTAATAGAATTACTAATGTAGCGCAGAAGATTGTTAGAACATCCCAGACAGCATTTATGCAAGGGAGATACATTCTTGATGGAGTTGTTATTCTTCATGAAACCATTCATGAACTTCATAAAGAAAAGTTGGATGGGATTGTTCTCAAGCTTGATTTTGAAAAAGCTTACGACAAAGTAAAATGGCCGTTTTTACTCAAAACTTTGAGGATGAAAAGCTTTTTAGCTAAGTGGTGTTGCTGGGTGGAAAGTTTAGTTAAAGGAGGGAGTATTGGAATAAAAGTTAATGATGACTTGGGATCTTTCTTTCAAACTAAGAAAGGTCTTAGACAAGGAGACCCTATGTCCCCAATTCTTTTTAACTTTGTTGTGGACATGCTAGCCATCTTTATTTCAAGAGCTAAGGAAGAAGGTCTTATGTCGGGAGTAGTTCCTCATTTGATTGATGATGGATTGTCAATATTACAATATGCTGATGACACTGTTCTTTTTTTTGAATAAGGACATAGAGCAAGCAAAAAATCTCAAACTTCTTCTGTGTGTCCTTGAACAATTATCAGGTTTAAAGATCAATTTTCATAAGAGTGAAATATTTTGTTTTGGCAAAGCCAAAGAAGCTGAACCGCAGTATACTCATTTATTTGGTTGCGAAAAGGGTGTCTTCCCTTTCAGGTACTTAGGTATTCCAATTCACTATCAAAGATTAAGGAATAGTGATTGGAAAGGGGTTGAAGATAGAGTTGAAAGGAAACTCAGTAGTTGGAAAGGGAAAAATATGTCTGTTGGTGGACGCTTGGTGCTTATTAACTCGATGCTAAGTAGCCTACCTATGTTTATGATGTCTTTTTTTTGAGATCCCAAGGGAAGTTCTCAAAAGACTAGATTTTTATAGATCTAGATTTTTTTGGCAGAGTGATAGTCAGAAAAGAAAATATAGGCTTGCTAAATGGAGTTTAGTATGTACTCCCAAAGAGCAGGGTGGTCTAGGCATTCAAAACTTAGACACAAAAAACAAAAGTTTATTGGGGAAATGGCTTTTTAAGTTGCTTAATGAAGAAGGGGTTTGGCAAACTTTGCTAACTAGTAAATATTTGGGTAAGAAGAGCCTTTCACAGGTGATTAACAAACCTGGGACTTCCCACTTTTGGTCGAGTTTAATGAAAGTTAAAGATATTTTTTTCGCTTTGGATCATTCCAGGTTGAAAATGGAAAGCAAACTA
Source organism: Phyllostachys edulis (assembly GCA_036346405.1). Taxonomy (NCBI): domain Eukaryota; kingdom Viridiplantae; phylum Streptophyta; class Magnoliopsida; order Poales; family Poaceae; genus Phyllostachys; species Phyllostachys edulis. The sequence goes on from CM070567.1 coordinate 19,387,513, forward strand.
GATTCTGGGAAGATATTTGGTTAGGAAATTCTCCTCTAAAAGTCAATATCCCTCTAGCCTATCGTGCTTCCCTCATCCCATCTTGTCGCCTGAGAAATGATTATGGGAGAGTGTTCAAATGAGTAAAGTTGCATGGAAGCTAATCTGGTTGAGCTTAACTGGTGTGTATGAGATAAAGCAAGATGGTTTTTGGAGATCATTAATGGGACTGATATTGAGAATTTTAAGCTTTGTCAAGTTGTTAAATTCTTGTGAATACTGGAATGCGATAGTGAATAAACCTTGTTTACGAAAGGTTTAAAGAATAGCAAATCGGTGGGTTATATAGATTATGGAGAAAGAAAATGATCATAGAGGAAAACTTTGATCAACCATGAAAGATATAGGAATCTGAAGTACTGATTTGATTATTAGAAGGAATTGGATCTTCATCTAAACTTAAGTTGATTATAATGTTGGTTGACAACTTGGAATGGAGATATGTGTACATTAAAGGCAGAGAATAGAATGCGAAGAAAATTGGATTCTCTTAGGATTCATGGTATTAATCTTGGGGAGAGTTAGTTGAATCATGATTGGATTATAGAACCATAATTGTTGAATGATGGATTATAGAAATGTGTTACGGTGGGATTTTGATCAAGGAATTACCTGATTAATGAAGATTGGATTATAGGATTACCAATTCATGATGTTGATTTTGGTAAAATGGATTGGATCAGGAAGTATGGAATTAATTGGTTATGTGGTAACATTGGATTCAATTGAACATGATTGAATAGAGAAGTTGGGATTTATCAGAAATTTTGGTTGGATTATAGAGATATGCCTTGATCGGATTATAGAAAGGTATAATTGCTAGATATTGGATTATACAAGCATTTGATTATAGGATATTGGAATATATGATGGAAGGATGCCTTACTGATATTGGAGATGGACTAAATAACTGTTGATTAGATGGTGATAAAATAATTCAGCGGATTAAATTTAAAATTTTGAATTACAAGCGGTCTTTTGGAAGGTTCCATAATGAAGATATTGGGTTTATATAAAGACATTCTGGAGGACTGTAATCAATAAAAATGCGTGAGGAATTAAGTGATTAATGTCGTGGTTTTAGTCAAGAAGGTTAGAGAAAGCAGCCTACAACAGTGGCAGAAATCCGTAGCTTTCTCGGTTTGGCTGGATACTACCGATACTTCATAGAAGGATTCTCTGAGCTTTCCAAACCGATGACCCACCTGCTTAAAAAGGAAAAGAAGTACGAATGGACAGAGGCCTGTGAGAAGAGTTTCAAAGAATTGAAGAAGAAGTTAACTTCTGCACCAGGGTTAACTCTGCCGGACATTCATCAAGACTTTGAAGTCTACTGTGATGCATCGCGCCAAGGTCTTGGGTGCGTGCTTATGCAAGGAGGAAAGGTTGTAGCTTACGCATCCAGACAACTCCGCCCTCATGAAGACAACTATCCAACTCATGACTTGGAGTTAGCAGCAGTAATGCACACCCTCAAAATTTGGCGGCATTATTTGATTGGAAATCATTGTAATATCTACACGGACCACAAGAGTCTCAAGTACATCTTCACTCAGTCCGATCTCAACCTCCAGCAAAGAAGGTGGTTAGAGTTAATAAAGGATTACAACTTGGATGTTCATTATCATCCCGGAAAGGCTAATGTAGTTGCTGATGCATTAAGCCGCAAGTCATACTGCAATAATATTATGATTCAAGAGCACCAACCTGAGCTCTATAAGGAATTCAAAGCCCTCAACCTTTGTTTGATAGAGCAAGGTAACACAGATGCTATGGAAGCACATCCAACTTTAGAAGAGCAGATTAAGACCGCTCAAAAAGAACATCCTGGAGTCCAAAGATTCAAGCGTCTCATAGCAAAAGGAAAAGCCCCCAAGATGATCGAAGATCAGCAAGGAATTCTATGGTATGGGACATGTCTCTTTATTCCCCACCAGAAGGAACTCAAGGATTTGATTCTGAAAGAAGCCCACAGCTCAGCGTATACTCTGCACCCAGGCAGCACAAAGATGTATCAAGACATGAAGGTTTTGTACTGGTGTCCACACATGAAAAGAGATATCACCGAGTATGTAGCCTGTTGTGATGTTTGTCAGCGAATCAAAGCCGAACATTAGAAGCCAGCAGGATTGCTTCAACCCCTGCAAATCCCTCAGTAGAAATGGGAAGAAATTGGAATGGATTTCATTACCAGTCTACCCCGAACCAAGTCCGGATGTGACTCAGTATGGGTTATAGTTGATAGACTGATCAAAGTAGCTCACTTCATCCCAGTAAAGACAACTTACAAGGGAGTATTGTGTGTTTACACGGAGTACCCAAAAGGATAGTCTCAGATCGAGGATCTCAATTCACCTCGCATTTCTGGGCTAGTTTGCAAGATGCCCTTGGAACACACCTTGATTTCAGCACAGCATATCATCCGCAGACCGATGGTCAGACAGAAAGGACAAATCAGATTCTAGAAGACATGCTTCAAGCTTGTGCTTTGGATTTTATCGTAGACTGGGAGAAGTGTCTACCGTATGCCGAGTTTGCATACAACAACAGTTATCAGTCAAGTTTGAAAATGTCCCCATTTGAAGCACTTTATGGGAGAAAATGCAAGACTCCTTTGCATTGGTTAGAATCAGGTGAAGGATACATCTTCGGGCCAGATACTCTCAAGCAAGCTAAAGAGAAAGTTCGACTAATCAGAGATTGCCTTCAAGCTGCTCAGTCAAGACAAAAGAGTTATGCCAACAATCGTCGAAGGAAATTAACTTTTGAAGTTGGAGATGCGGTATACCTTAAGGTATCCCCACTTCGTGGAACTCGAAGATTCAAAGTAAAAGGCAAGCTCGCCCCAAGATACATAGGACCGTTTTCGATTACCGCCAAGCGTGGAGAGGTAGCCTATTAGCTAGAGCTACCAGAAAATTTGTCAGAAGTTCACAATGTGTTTCACATCTCCCAGCTCAAGGAGTGTCTCCGAGTGCCTGAAGAGCAGACGCCCGTTGAAGCCATCGCCCTTCAGCAGGACCTGACTTACAAGAACATCCAATCAAGATCCTCGATGTCATCGAGAAGCGAACAAGACGTCAAGTCTTCCGCCTTTGTGAAGTCCAGTGGAGTCACCACTCAGCCAAGGAAGACACCTGGGAACGAGAAGATCAACTGAAGCAAGACTACCCGTCCCTATTCTCGGAGCAGCTTGAATCTCGGGGTCGAGATTTCGTTTAAGGTGGGTAGGATTTGTAACATCCTGTTTTTCAAATAGTGAATAGTAAATACAATCTGGTTCTTGGTTTTCAAAATTTATTTCAAATTATCGTATTTTCAAAATTCTCTAGCTTTTAGCTAAGCTCGGGTTTGTGTTTCAAACCTCCTTGAAGTTCTTGAATTCAAATTCAGGTTTGAATTTCTCCTTTTGGTTTGAGCCCTTTCTCCAACCGCCTTCTCTCTCTCATCTTGGGCTCAAATTTATTCCCCCTTTGGTGGCCCGGTTTTCCTTGGGCCCCTTCTCCTTTTTCCCCTGGCCCACTCGGCCCAACTACCCAGCCCGAGCCTCCCCGGCCTCCCCTTTTCTCAGCCCGGCCCGGCTTCCCATTTCTTTTTTTTCTTTCTTGGCCAGCATCGCTCAGGTCATCTTCTCCCCCGAGTCAACCATAGCGCCGCTCCTTCTCTCTCTCCCGTGGGTGACGCCGCCGCCTACGCCGAGCTGTCTCCCCTCACCTTGTCTTGTCGCCCACACCGCGCACATCGTCGCCGTCCGCAACTCCCGGTCCTTGCCGCGCGCGCTCACTCCAGTGAGGACGCCTGAAGCCGTCGCCGACGCGTCATGGCGTCCACTTCGCCTCGTCCCATCGCCCGGGCTGCATGCCCGCACCAGTCGTTGCCCACGCCGCCCGACCTGCGTTGCGCGCACCGCTCCGCCCATCCGCACAGACCCGCCGCTCGCGCAGCACTTTGTCCTCTCGCGCGCCCGAGCCCCTCAACGGCTTCTTGCGCCATGGCTATAAAAGGAGCCTCGGCCACCTCCCTTGCTCCACCTCCCTGCTCCCCTCCTTCTTAGTAAGCCTCGCCAAGCAAGAGCCGGAGCCACGCCCCAATGTCGACCGCGCCGCCTCCCCGCCATTCAGCCACCCCGGTCGGCTTCTCCCTTGGGCAACCGCGTCACCACGTGCCCCCGGAGGCCCTTTAGCCTTCCCCCACCTCCCCTTGTCTTCCCCGCCGCCGAGGAGCACCGCCACCGCCACCCCTCTTCCTCCGCCGCTGGGCCGCCTTGGGTCGCCTCGAGCCTCCCCGACCACCCATTCAGCTCCCCCGCACCCGCGCACAGCTCATGTGCATGCCGCCTTCGCCTCCGCACCACTCCGCCACCGTACGCCTCTAGCCCGTGGCTCCTGCCGCCGCCTCGAGCCATGCCGCCACCGTGCTCGCCCCTTTTCGGAGCCGCCGCCACCTCCAATGGGACCACCACCCTCCGGCGACCCCGTTTTGCCAACCCGCCGGTCGCCTGCTCCTCCACTGGCAGCCCACCGCCTTGCTCCTTTCCTCTGTGGTCGACGGCAAAAATCAAGTGGGGATTTAACCGGGTGGCCCCACATGCCATTGGCCTTAACACCTCCCCTCTCCGGCTGCCAAATGGGCCCCATGAACAGTAACCCCCTTAAAGTCATCTCACTGGAGGGGGTCGAAGAACGTACAAGTGGCGGAGATACTCCGGCTTGGAAGGACACCAAAAGGTGAAGTTACCACCGTGCTAGTCGTTGTGGTAGGGCCACCAAGCTAGTCGTTGTGGTGAACATCCCGCACAACATATGGGCATAACCCCGTATGGGTGAAATGACAGAAGGGGCGAGATATCTAGAAAGGTTACTGTGACGGTCACCCAACTACATGACTACGGAATCATGTGGGGTAACGGGTATGACTATCTCTTGTGGGTAAAGTGTGCAACCTCTGCAGAGTCTAAAACTGTTTAAACAGCCGTGCCTGCGGTCAAAGGCGGACATGGGAATCATAACTTGAGTTAGTTCTATTTCAAAACTTTATGGGTAGTATGAAAATGGTGGAAGGGCTCACCTAGCCCTGTGTTGGATTTTCCGTGAGCCTTCGAGCTCAGTGGGTGTGGTCATTGGAAGCAGCTCCAATTGAAAAGATGCATGGGTAGAGTTCCGACGGATGGAACCTCTACTGTTATTAATTATTGCACTTTACTCTTTTTATTAAACTGCAATTTTTGTTAAAATGCTAAGTGATAGGACTTTGTAAGTATGATATTTGAAAAGTTTGCTTTCGCAAATAAAAGAACCTGAGCCATCCTTGTTAAGCCTTGCATGTATATTATTGCATTGTGTGTTGGCTCGCGAGCACGGTAGTAGTGCTCATTCTCGCCCTTCCCAAACCCTTCAGATAATGAAGACGAAGGAGACTACGCTTTCTCCGAAGGCCCAGGAGATGATGGACAAGGCTATGACGAGGAGTAGTATAGTTCTGTAGTTTAGGTCTCGCCTGGTCTAAGTAGACTCGTTGGTACTCGCGTACAACCGATATTATCCAGCTCTTGGTTAATATCCGTCGTACACAGGTCACCTCAATCGCTTGCCTGTGTGAGATGAGCCCTACCTCACCTTTTGCTTCCGCTGTAGACTTCGTTGTCTTCATGTAATGTAATCCATTTGGCCTGCTCGGCCCCTTTTGTAAAACTCGACCTGACGTGGTCTATGTCACTCAGTTGGTTGTAATATATTTAATGTTTCAGTTCACGCTTGGTATGAATGATTCAGCAATGTGTACTGTGAAGTGCTAGCTACTGATCCAGGGAATAGCACAGTGATTTCACAGAGGATTTGGATTCTCGGAATCCGGGTCCGACAGTATGCATCTTTGATGCAGGGCCGTTCCTGATGGAGGGCCAACCGGGGCGACCGCCCAGGGCCCACCAGAGCCAAGGGCCCCTGATCCTGATACATCATACTACATATATGTATATATATAATTGTATATTCTATATATACTCTATTGCTCTACAGGGTGGTATAACTACTAACTAGATTGATGTTAAGAGTGTAGGGATGGGTATCCTGATATATCTCTTTTCTCTGAATTAAGAGTGTTGCAAATGACTTTGCCATGTGAAAATGTCTGCTATTGAGATTTTTTTAGTTTGTTAGAGATGTAGATTGTTATCCAAATGTTTCAATTGCTTATCGAATCTTATTTTACTGTACCCATGACTGTAGCATCAACTGAAAGAAGCTTTTCAAAATTGAAGTTATTGAAAAACTATTTGAGGTCATCAATATCACAAGAAAGGTTGAATGGTCTAGCCACTTTATGCATAGAAAATGATATGTTAGATAATATTGATGTGGATACTATTATCAATGACTTTGCATCTAGAAATGTTAGAAGAAATTGCTTTCTATGAGTAGTTTATATCTTTTTAATGTATTAAATAGTTTTGTAGTTGATATAAAAGTAGCACTATTTATTTATATTAGAATAAAAGGTCTTCCATTTTGTCTCGCCCCAGAGCCTCCAAAATACCAGAAACGGCCCTGTTTTGATGCAGAGGCCAGGAGGTTCTCCTCCATTATCTAAAAAATTTAGCTCACGCAGACCATGCTTCTCGAAAGATATCTGTCAGTCCTGCAGACTGGAGTATCCCCTTGTACACTACGCTCGTGTGTTTGGATTAGCTGGCTGTCTCGCAGTATGCTTGCAGAGCTCTTATACTGGTCATGGTGATTACATATTGGAGTTTTTCCTGCCACCTGATTGCCGAGAAGATGGCGAGCAGAAGGCCCTGCTGGAGCCTATCTTAGCTCCGATGAATCAGTGTGTTAGCAGTTTCAAGGTAGTTGTTGATGGAGACCTGCGTGAAGTTTCTCTTCAAGTCAGTGATGTGAATGTGATTGAGAATGAAGAACTGGACGACACAGATGCCCAGAATTCTGAAAGTAGGCATTGTGAATCACCTGGGTACAATATTCACGACAGAATGGCAGTCGAAGAGTCTGAAAATGGGAGTAGGGAAGTTTCAAATCCAAACCTGTTAGGTGATGAGAGCTACCAAAACTATAATGGCACACTCGTGGGCAAAGGAAATGGCATTGGTACTTGTAATTCTTTGGTATTTGACAACAGGTCTCCTCAAAGGATGCGAGGGAACACTGGAGATGCAGCGAGTATAGATGTTGATTCTGTTCAACAACATTTACCAGGAAGACTGATCAATGCGGCAGAATCAAGAGCAAGATCAGAAGTATGGCAGCACTTCACAAATATTGCAGCAGGACCAAGGACACAAATTTCGAACCAGAGAAAAATCCGCCTGGTAGCCGGTAACGGTAACCGAAAAAAAAAAACTGATGAAAATTCAAAAATTGAAAATTGAATTGGGGATGTTTTACCGCCCAAAACCGAAAAAAAAACCACTTCAAAAAACCAGAAAAACCGCTTCCAAACCGGAAACTTGAATTGGGGATTGTCTAAAAAATATTGGGAATTAGAAGTACAATAATTCAAGCATATTTAGTTCATACAATAGGTTATCTAGCAAAAAAAAGATCTAAATCAACCTAGACTATGCATTATGCGCTCATAAATTTAAATTTAAATTTAAAAAAATTCGGACAGTTTTTTTCCTCTTGGTTCCCACCGGTTTTTGGGTAACCGCCGTTTTTTTTTCCTGGGCAAGGACTACACAGCTGACTCAAGAAAAAATGGCACTCCTCGTCAGCAGAGCCATCTTTCCGGCTGTCACCTTGCTCTCAAAAGACTGGTTGGATCTATAAGAAGAGCAGCCTGTTTGTTTGGTTTTGATTGGATTGTTAGTAATGTAGTCATTTTCAGGAATCCAATTGACGCACACCTGTAGCAGTGCAATCGTGGAGTTTATCCATAATCTGATTAAAATTTTGAAACACAGGGAATTGTAAAAATGCTTACTATTGCCCTTTGGCAGGGACGGAACCAGAAAAATTTTACCTAATGGGCTATATGGTGATAACTAAACATCAAAGGGTGTCAAGTATAAATATTTTGCTATTCCACGTAAGCAAACTAAGAATTATATAGAGGATTTCATCAACCATAAGGAGAACCAAGACTTCCACTGTCCACTGTGCCCTTTGGCAACTGGAGTCAAATGATGCACTCTAACAGCGTGCAGTGTCTGATGACAAGTGTAATTTAAAGTGCCCCAGAAGAAGTGAAGAACAAAACAAACCATCAGGACATCGTCAACGTATTGACACAGTAAGGCCCGCCCTGTAATCATGTGGTAGACACTAGCTAGGGCTCATCTTACGCTGTATTGCGTTTAGGCCTGGTAATAGGTTGGATTGAAATAGACAAAACAGGTTGGGTTTTACTTCGGGTTGGTTTTGGATGGTTGGAAACGGATTGATGTCGCAAACAGATTGGTTTGGATTGGATTTATAGAGAAAACGGGTTGGTTTGATTTGGTTTAGGTTAACAAATTTCGGGTTCATATGGTTTTCACCCATGGGTTTAGCCGTGTGGGTTGGAATCAGGGATTTTTTTTTTCGGCCAAACCGGTTTTACCGGCCTCGCCCGGTAGGTTTTCAAACCGGGCGAAATATTTGGCCCAATCCATTTGGCCGGTCCATTTCTCGTTCAGCAGCCCGCCTCGCACGAAGCCCACTCCTTTTCTCGCTCAGACCGTCAAGACTCGCCACTCGGTGACTCGCCTCACTAAAAACCCTCAATTCATCAGGCAGCTCCCATCTCTTCTTCCTCCCCATTCCCATTCTCCTCTTCCCCACGGCGCTCCGCTCTTCTTCCTCCCAATCTCTGCCACTTGCCACGCAAGTGATCAAGGGCAAGATAAAGTTCGGCGCAATGGCGAAAAGGCTGCAACACAAGGTGTGCTCGGCGGCTCCATGTCATGGTGCTCGTCGGCTCAATGATCTTGTTGGGTTCCTCTCGAATGTCGCCCAAAGCGAGGCGTCTTGCTTGTTCTTCTTCACTTGTGGCGATAGATCCATCCATGGCTACCCCGGATCAATTTCATTATTTACTTCTCTCTACTTTGTCTCTGTTACGTCCAATTTTGGCCAATTTTCACCGATTTTCAGTCGAAATTTAGTTGAATTTTAAATTTTGGTTTGAAATTTTCGACCGAAATTTTTCAAAAATCGCTAAAAACCGGTTCTATCGGTGACCCCGGTAAAATTTGACAACCGATTATCGAAACCCTGGTTGGAATAGGGATTTTTTTTTTTATTAATTAACATTTTTTGAATTTTATTTTAAAGTTAACCCATGGCGCACTTTATTTCCAATTCTGACCTCTTTGGTCACACCACCACCCGTAACGTGACAAAATAACACTGTCACGTCAGCCCATTTCTAGTCAAACTCTTGTCACACCGCAATCAGTGGCGTGACAATGTTATTTGGTCACGCCACAATCAGTGGCGTGATAAAAAGTGCTATTTTGAGGACTTATTCTTGCGCGTGACAGTGTTGTTTTGTCACGCCTCCATCCGTGGCGTGACCAAAGGGGTCAGAATTGGAAATAAAATGCGTCGATGTTAACTTTAAAATAAAATTCAAAAAAAGGTTAATTAATAAAAAAAGTTCTTGGAATAGGGGACGTAGTCACCGACTCACCGTACGAGAAATTGAGAATCGGAAGGTGAGCTGTCGAGTTCCAGCGTCGCCGCCCGCCGTGGACTCCCTCGTCCTCCCCCAATCTCCGTCGCCGCCGCCCCCCCCCCCACCCCACCTCCAGATCTCTTCCCCTGCATCTCCCACCGGCAAGAACCATCATCCTCCGCCTGCTCGTCCTGCACGAGTACGCCGTCCCCATCCCGTTCATCCGCTCCGAGCGCATCGGACGCACGCGGACTACGAGCACGGCGGCGCCTTCGTCGAGTCCGACATCGTCGCCTGGGACAGCCGCTTCATGGCGTAGGTCCGCGACACCGACACCCTCCACAACATCTTCCTGGTTTGTTCGATCAAATCCATCGACTTCTTGGCTTTCTTCTTTCTTGCCTTGCCTGATCAATCGATCCCCTTACTATCGAGTATGTTCTTGGTTAATTTGATGCTTGCAAGGTTGGATCAAAATTAGGAAGCAGAAATTTGGATTTGCTAGTGTGCATGCATGATACATATAGCCTTTAGATCGATCGATGCTGCCATGAACTTGTATTGTTGCTCTGTTTGTTTTGGTTGGTTGTGTCATTGTGTGCATTTGATCGGTGGAGAGGATGGTTAAAATTAGCATTTGACAGAGAAAGGATTGTAGATGCCAGACAAGAATTCCAGGTAACGTATTTTATACTATCTCCATCATTGTGGACTTCCTGGCTCCTTCAACTACATTGGTTGAGAATGCGAGATCTTGCTAACTCGCATTCCTTTTTCCCTCTTGGACAATTATCAAGGACCCTTGATGGCAAATAGCATAATCTTAGTATTTGCAAACAAACAGGACCTGGTAAGTTAAAATAAGAATTTTAAGTGCTAATGTGCAATTGCCGTGCTGTTCATGACCTTTATTTTTATGGGTCAGTTTACATGTCCTGTATTCTCAAATTCCCTTCCGATTGAAGTGTATGTCACATATTTTTGCCAGCTTGTATGTTGTGGTATCCAATATCTTTCATGTTGATTACATCTAGCATCACAAATTGTTGTGTGAAGTTAGGAAAGAAGTAAGATTTTTTTTCCCTTTTTTTACCTTAATTCTGAAATTTGCCTGTTCTGTTTGCACAGTGACCTAACCTCGACGCTTCAACCATTTGATGCTCCTCGCTGCGGTCATCCGATGATCTCTTCATCCCACAAGAATATGCTCCAGCGCATGCGTTCCTTTGTGTGTGCCTGGTCCACCGGCCATCTTGGTGGGGCTGCTCACAGAGGACAGAGGGCATTTGTTTCTTTGTGTTCATATAAGCCGAATCATCTAAACAAACTCGCAGCATATCATTCTCCTCAAGTTGTTTGTAAAACGTTGGACGTGTTTATGATAAATATCAATTGACATGGATCGTGCATGTGTATACTTGAGGGCTTGTGCACATGATTGCTTTGCTGGTTGCCTATCAATAAAAAAGTTGGGCTGTGATTTTGATAATATCGAGTGATGGATGAGCTATGGTCGAATGATTCTCTTTATGGTTGCTCGCAACTTCAGGATACACTGTATTTTTTTTCTAATCATTTTAAGGCTGACTGATGCTAAGAAAAGTAATAGAAATTATGACATTGGTGGTAGCCTTTTGCAGGGTGAACTAGTGATGCAGTTTGATCGGATGGCGAGAGGGGGAAAGGAAAAAGAAACGACTGAAATTGGAACTCTCGTATAGCCTACAGGCTGAGGCTAGGTGGGTTAGAGATGGGTTCAAATGGGTTGGAAAAATGGGTTACACCATTATTAGGAAATGGTTTGGTTTGGATTGGGTTGAAGTGTTATGTGAGTTGGTTTGGTTTGGGTTCTAATAGATGATTAGTGGGCCTTATGAGCAGTCGAAATATACGTTTTGCTTACTGTCACGTGGTCCGTCTCCTCACTCAACTTTGGTTTGGCTTGGGATAATGCAGTTTGTTATTGTGATCTGGGTTGGGCATGGGTTGAGCTCACCATTAGCAGGTCTAATTGCGTTGCAGCAAGGCCCTCTAGCGCTGCTGCAAACTGCAAGAAATTAACCGTGAAACATTGTTGCGATAGCTCCAAATCGTGCCGAACAATTCCATTTCGATGTACTGCATGTAGAGCAAGCCAAACAAATGCATCAGAGTGGAATGGAAGCAATCTCCCAGGTGGATGGCGAGAAACAAAGATAATGATGTCTCAGCGTGAGCGATTCTCCCAGATTCGAATTATCGGGATAATGGATAAACTATCCCGATCAGCATCAACCTGCTGATGAACTGATTATTTGAGCAAATGCAAAGTACCTCAATTGTGCTCCCAAAAAAAGGCTCATTTTTTCTGCTCTTTTAGATTCATTTTGCACATTGGGAAAGCAAAACTATCTTTTACTACTATAAAAGAAGCATTTAGTAGTAGTGAATCTGTCATCTACTTTACCACCTCTCAAGTTAATAGAATCTTTTGTGAATAAATAGATGCGGGTTAATAGAATCTTTTGTGAATAAATAGATACATACATACATACATATGTTAGTATAAGATTCTTCTGTAAACAGTTAGATCTAGTGGGGGGAAAAAACTGTCTTATTGATATGATACAAAATATGCATATCTAAACAATGATTTTTCAAGTTTAGAATTTTTATATGTTTATTTGACATCCGTTGCAAACGCACTAACAGTCAGCTAGTTGGATCAAATGAATTACAAGATTTTTTTTATTTTTACAAAAACGAGGGGAAGACGGTATTTAAAAGGATCTTTAAGGGCCGGTTAAATCGAATCAAATCGCAGCCAACATCACAGGAAATGCTGGAACTCAAAGCTGTGACATCTGCAGCAGTTATTCTCATACATTTCTCAATAGACATCGAAAATTGGAACCAACAACAAGCCCATTATACAATCTCTCCCACTGCTCCCAGGCTACAAGAAACGGGAGAAGAAAATAAAGCAATCAGTCTCGGCTATAATCCTGTATACATGCCCCTACCAAAATCTTTTTTTTCTTATGTACCAGCTTTGCTCTACACAAATTAAGCAGACATCTATCCTAGCGGGGGCCATCACACACTCACGACGAAAATCAATAAGCTTGCTTCGTTACCCAGAAGCAAGCAAGATGGAAAGCCTGGAAAAATACGTTGCCGCCAACCACAATGCGAGTAAGTTACACCGGCGGAGTCAACCAGCGGCACGCAATATAGGCCTCGGCACACAAATGGCCATATGCTCAGCTGCCATTTTTCTTCTGTTGAGGTCTCTTACTTTGTGGTCCTCTTTGGCATGCTATCTTGGACGAGGCCTTTTTTTAAGGCTTGGAAGCCCAGATGGAATGTTTCTCAATTATAAATTTTCACAGGCTTCTCAAATGTGTGACGATTCTGCAGAAAGTTCAAACCACCAAAGCAAAGAACAGTTACATACTTACATCAAGGGATGCCTGCATATTAGTTCACGTAAATTCATAACATCGCTTACTCCTAAGTCCTAACACATGAATTAGTTCATGTAAATTCTATGCGAGGAATAAAATTACCCCCAGCTAACCAGTATGTGTCTGCATGCCCTCCCTTAATCTGGACATAGATTATTTATAAAAAAAGGAGATATTTACAAATAAGTTTTGATTGTGCACATGTGGACATGAAACACGTGTGTATATTAGGTTATTCTTATGCTCTCAGCAGAAGCTATCCTAGATTTTTCTACCAATTAACTGCCCTCGCAAAATATAAGTCGTTAACTTCACAGACACTCTAAATGCCAGTTCTGAAATTGGAGGAAAGAGCAATGAGTTTGCTAAAAGCACAGATTAAGAACCTTGCATGGTCCGAAATTAGATATTTTTAAGAAATTCCACAATGGCAGGAAAAGTCCTGGCACTAAGACTGCAAAGCTTGAAAGATGCATGGCGCGGGACCATGAATAGAATTCAAGAGCACATCAAATATCTTTTTTGCTCATTTCACAATAAGCCAACACTGCCTACCTGATTGGCTGTGTAAGACCTTTTTGGAGTTGTATCTGTGTGCTCCAAACCAAGGTATTGTTCCCAAGCTCCGTAAACGTCTCTCCTCTGTAGAGTCAGAAGAAAAACATCACTGCATGAACATAGTCACAAGAAAAGAAAAGGTATACATTTAGACATGCCTAAATGCTGAAAACAACCACTTACCTGAAAACGTGCAGATACAATGTCAGTATCCTGGAGGTATTCTGGCCGATTCATGGATATGAATGCAAGTTTCCACTGATCAAATAAGCATTATCAAGGTTAGATATGCATGTAAGCGTACAACTGAAGGGAGGAAAAGATTATATTTGCAACAGATCTGATATAAATCTGGTACAAGGGCACAATCACAGAGGGAAGAGTCTGAAGAGCGAGTGGAGGGGAGGGCATGTAGTGAGTGAACGTTGGGGTACATGGACCTCAATGGGGTTCGTCAATCCCAAGTATTAACATTTACAGTTGGACAAGAATGACTAAAAACAAGGCTTAAAAAGTTAACCTAGCTACCAAATTCCTTCTTTTTTAAATGATCAAGTTCAAGGACTGATCATCTTACAGTTGTATTTTAGTGTATTCACTCCTCATTCTTTGTCTCCGTGTTCAAATGCCCCTCTCCGATGAAGAAGTCCTAGATCCCAAACATAAAAGAAATAATCCTTGTGGTGGGTTTTAATTCCGATTTCCGGAGGATCGACAGGACATATCAAATCCTAGTAAGTCTTTTTCCTAGCAGGAAATTTACCCCTAATGCCCAAAAAGGACATAGTAAGAAATATATTGCTGTATGAAAATGGAAAAAATTCGCGGCAGATCAGTAGAATAGGATCAACACAAATATATGCTGTTGCTAACAGGGAAAAAAACCTGGCCGGTAACCGCCGGTTACTGGTTTACCGGCCGGGGTCCGGTAAGGAAAATCCCGACCCAGTTTTTCCGGATTTTGCAAATTCAAATTTCAAATTTCGAAATTCGGCCGGTTTTCAAGCGAAATTCAACCGGTTTTTTTCCGAGAAATCCAGTTACTGGCCGGTTTTTTTCCCAGCTGCCCGGCGGGATTTGGTCCGGTACCGGCTTTTGGATCCTTGGTTGCTAACCCTTTAGCTAAATAAAGATAATCTGGTAAGAACGAAGTAGAGATAGAGATGGATCATATGCGATTCAATACTAGCAAAAACCATATTCATATTCAAATTTGTTTTTCAAAAAAGCATAAGATATGGATACACGTAATCAGATGCACATCGAAACAAAAATGGATCTGAATATGCATCTGACAAATATATACGGACAATTGGATTATAAAAAAAATAGTTACAAAACATAAATATGGATTACCTTAGAGAATTCCTCATCAGGAACTCGGAGTTTTCTCTGAACGCGCTCCATTACCTCTGCTGCAGTCTCACCTTCACGAATAACCAGCAAAAAAGGATCTCCGAAATTCTGTATCTGCTGTTGGTCAGAACAGTAATGTCAAGTTGTGAACTGATATTGGCTGAGGATATATAATATATGTAGTTACTTTCTTATGCAACCTACTTTAGACTAGAAATTAACTTAACTAGGAAATCATATGGAAAGTGCATTACCTGATTCTGATTTGGGTCTTTCATGAAATGGTAAACATGAATCAACCGATCATGTGGGCCAAGATTTTTCTCTTCCTCTGGGATCTGTTTCAATTGGTAGAAGCAATGTCATGTGGACGATTTTAAATAAATGACATTAAAACTATATTTTATGTAAGCAGGGAAAAAAAACGGCCGGTTACTGGCGGTAACCGGATTTCCCGGTGTGGACCGTGTGAACAGTAACCAGACGGAAAATTAAAATTTCAAATTTAAATTCTTGAATGCGTAATGCATTTCCTAGGTTGGTTTAGGCCTATTTTGTGCTAGATTACGTATTGTATATGAGCTAAATATGCTTGAATTATTGTTTCTGGTCGGTTTGCACTTCATATGAGCTAAATATGCTAGATTAAGTATTGTATGAGCTAAATATACTAGATTAAGTATTATATGAGCTAAATATGCTAGATTACGTATTATATGAGCTAAATATGCACTTCATTAAACACTTTCTAATTCAAAATTTGTCAATTCAAAATTCCAGCCGGTTTTTCCGGTAACCAGTTTTCAACTCCGCAATTCAAATTTCATATTTTGAAATTTGTCCGGTTTTTTTCCGGGATTTCCGGTAACCGGCCACCGGCCGCCGAGCGGGATTTGTTCCGGTAACGGTTTTTGGATCCTTGTATGTAAGCACTTACTATATGTCAACAGGCACTTACTATATGTCAACAGATGAAGGGGTAAACATCATCAATTAAAACAGATAGGGAATATTACGAACCTCCTCAGCACGTAGTGTCCAGTATTGATCATTTATGTTCTCTATCTTCTCATGAAGTGGGAAGATCTACAGATAAAGTTTTTTTTTCACGGCAATACCAAATAGAGTAAGGAAAAATAGACAGCTAATTTCAAAGGGAAGATCAGAAATCAACAGCATCATATTAGAGTAGACAGGGATCTTCATTGGGAAAATACTTCATATAAGGCAAACCATTGTAAATTTACAAATTAGCATGCACAAACCTTATAAATCTTGTGGTAAAAAACTTCAAGCAAGCGGAGCTCCGCGTCGGGATTAGATAGTTCAACCTGTTGAGCATTAACATGAAGATTGTAGACATGCTTCAACCAAAATAGAAGCAGCTTAAAGATAAAGGGATTAAGTGTCAGTTCAATAGATACCACCAGGGTTTAGGAAATCGGAATTGGGCCCAAAACCGGAAAAGGCCCAGTTCTGTTTGTCAGCAAAAACCGATTGTTTTCCTCTTTTTTTGAAATTTTTCATTTTTTTCTTCATATTTGAGTTTTGGGATATAAAGTAGATACATTTACAAGCCTATTGGTATATAAAAATGAATTTAACAGAGAGTTCTAGGTGGGTGAACTGGGTGGAACCAAAATCGGGGTACTAAAAACCGGACCTGACCAGTTTGGCTGGTTTTCGGTGAAACCAGCTGTTCACCTAGTGGTTAGATTTGCCTCCCAGTCAGGTATATCCAAATTCAGTTTCTCACTATAAAAGAAATATCAAATTGAATAAACTGAAAAGGTAGATGAGTGATCACCTTGGTTTTCAAGTCAGTAATCACATCGCTGATGGTGCTATTTTTTGGAAGTCTTATGCTATGAATTACAACCTGGCAAGTCATGTGCCTCAGTGACATACTTTAGCAACTTAAGATGAAAGTAAGAACTTGAACCACGCAGGCAGACAAACCTCATCTTTTGTTGCATGGTGGAATGCAACTTT
The DNA here is from genome assembly GCA_036346405.1 of Phyllostachys edulis. Taxonomy (NCBI): domain Eukaryota; kingdom Viridiplantae; phylum Streptophyta; class Magnoliopsida; order Poales; family Poaceae; genus Phyllostachys; species Phyllostachys edulis. Next base: position 19,404,516 of record CM070567.1, read on the forward strand.
AAGTGTTTTCAAACACTGCAATTCTGGTAGTGGAATGTCTAGAACCTCATAATACAAGATATCTGAAGTCTGTGAAAGGCAGGAAGGCAGATAAAACATAAAATTTATCAGGGTCATTTTACATATTTTAAATACATAACTCTGTGTATTTGAGTAAACAATAAAAGAAGGATTTAACCTGATTGTAATGGACAAGCATATCCAATAGATGCTCTACTCCACGATATCTAATGGGCTGTGGTTTGGGTTGCTGAGAATAACAGTTGTGAGATGTAAGCCGAATTTTGGATGGATCATCCAAGCCAAGTTGACGTGCAACTCTCTCAACAACATCATCATAAGTATGAAGCTTCGACCTAATTGAAAACAAGAAACATATATATGTACATTGATTATGAAACAATAGTTCGAACAAAAAAACAAGAATAATTTGCAATCCCTCACAATTCCAAACAAAAATCATCCTCCTTTGGTTTCTCCAGAGACCGAAAGTGCACAACCTATAGTACCAACAAAAGAAAAGTTACTAGCGAGCTCAGAAAAAATAAACAAGTTTGAACTTGTATATAGAAAAGATAAGGTATGCATATATATAATTGTGTAATACAGCAAGGTATAAAAAAACATAGCAGGTCTTTTTAGGTACAACCGTACAAGTGGACAACCAGGGATTGAAATAACCGCCGGTTACCGGAAATCCCGGCGGGTACCGGGATGAACAGTACCAGACAGAAATTTTCAAATTCAAATTTGAATTTAAGACTGCATAATGCACTTCCTAGGTTTGTTTAGGCCTTTTTTGTGCTAGATTACCTATTGTATGAGCTAAATATGCTTGAATTATTGTTCCAGCCGATTTGCACTTCATATGAGCTAAATATACTAGACTACGTATTGTACGAGCTAAATATGCTAGACTACGTATTGTATGAGCTAAATATGCTAGATTACGTATTGTATGAGCTAAATATACACTTCATTAAACACTTTCTAATTAATATTTGCATTATTCCAAATTTCCAATTGCCGGATCAAATCATTGATGATCATGCCAGTAGATACTACCTACTTCTTTCTAACCTAATCATTCATCATGTTTTCCGGTTTTTTAAACCGGTTTTTCCGGTTTCCGGGCGGTAACCGGTCCGATTACTGGTTTTCAGAAACTGCAGTTCAAAATTTAGTTTTTGAATTACACCCGGTTTTTCTCTGGGATTTCTAGTAACCGGCCGGTTACCGTTACCGCCAGCCGGCCGGGATTTCCTCCGGTTCCGGGTTTTCTATCCTTGAGTACAACTAATGGGTAGAAACACCCGAGAAATTGTTGTAAAGAAATAAAGAATAAATATAGTGCAATGAAAAAGACACCAAGGTCCTTAGGTTCTCCAAATACACTATTTGCAAAACGGTATTGGGATTTGGGAGGCTCGTGCTTACCATGAACACCAGATCCTTACCCAAATAAGTAAATGAAAGAGTAGATAGAATAGCATATCAAATGCAAAAAGAAAGTTGAAACAAAAAGGGGGGAAGGTACAGTAGAGTTGGATAAAACGAGTCAAGTTGAAAATACTACACTTCACATCTATCTGATTATACCTGCCTATTATGAACATACTCCAAGAATGAAGGAACATCTGGGTAGCGCACTTGAGTATCACCATCTGGTACGGGTGACTTTTGGAAACAGATTATGTCCCCATCTTCAAGCTAGCATGAGAAAGAAAAAAGAGAAACCATAAATGATTGCCTTTTTTACTACCAAAAAAAATGTTTGAATCTAAAAAATGAGGATATTTTTCAAACCTGACTAGAACGGAAAGTAAGTTTCTTGTCAATATGTTCGCACATCACATTTGGCTCAAACTTAATTTCCTGCAGCATAACAATGCCAAAAAGCTCAGAATATTCATCTTGGGAAGAGCGTCACTGTGAAGTGCATCAAATTATGCTACATTAACATAAACTATCAAGCGAGGTACACTTCAATAATTAACCACCTTCACAAAAATACAAGAGTACAAGAAGCACATGTGTAGAATGCGCATACATATAAGTTTTTGTAGTATTGAGAAATAAATTCATAATTGCGAAGAATTGAATGTAACAGTCACCTCATATAGCTCGATTTCTTCATTTGAGGAAAATCCAGCCATTTCATTTAATTTTGTCAGGATTTCAGATGGCTTTCCCAAAGCCTTCACAAAAAGCCTACCAACGAAACTGTATAACAAAATGATGTCATGTTAGTCTTTTATCCTAATTTTCAACATGATGCTTACGAAATAAATTTAGAAGAAAAAAATATACCGAAGCTCTTCCTTTTCAGGGTTATAAAGTTTGAAGAAAAGTAGTATATATTCCTTGCTCTTCTCAGGAGGACGAATTGGGCGCAAATCCTATATAAGTAATAGTTAGACATAGTCAAGCGTCTCTAATCTGGGAAGCATAATAGATAGCAATATAGGAAAGATAAAGAAACAATAAACTGCAATTCTGTTATGTTATTACCGGTCCAAGTTCTACTTCCAGAAACAGCTTCAGCTCAGCATTGTGAGCCTTGTTCGAGACCTCCCTAAGCTGCCCCACCTGTGCAGCACAAGTGTTAAGATATCATCACAAATGAATCCACACAAATATGTTAGGATACCATCACAAACGAACCCACACAAACAAAAAAAGATAATGGCAGGAATGAAAGGTCAAGAAGTTATAATATTTTTAACTAAGCCTGCAAGGGTTCTCTAAAAAATATGGTGAACCAGTAAATCATTTTCAGTGAAGCCTGCGAAATAATAGTTGCTACGAACACTCAAAATCATGTATCCACTATCTTTAGTCAAAACTTAAAACAGATCTGAAGGCTACTGAAAATAGCTGAAGTGTAGGTATAGTCAAAGAAAGGTACCAAGGGCTGCATACATAGGCGTAATACATCATAGTAATTTACTGCACTAATGTATCATTTTAGCAATTCAACCAAATTGGTAGATTATGAAATCAAATAAACCAATGCTCTTCCATGCATTTAGTTATGATATAAGAGTTCGGATTTATGAAAAGTGTAAAACTTTCCATTGTGGTAACCGGAAAAACCGGACAAAAACCAGCCAAAATGCGAAAGCCAAAATTTGAATTCAAAAAAATCTCGGCCGGTTACCGGTCCGGTTACCGGCCGGTAACCGGAAAAACCAGCTGAAGAACCGGAAATGAAAGGAAATTTGGTAATTAGTTAATAAAGATGCTAACTAGATAATGTATATACTCTAACCAAGAAGGTATATACTATATAGCATGCATATACTCTAACCAAGAAGCTTTAGAATACAACTTCAAGGTTTAATTGAGTAAATCGAAGTTAAATTCAATTTTTTTTCGCGGTATTCCCCTCCGGCCACCCTCCTCCATCGTAACCGCCCGATTATCGCCGATTCTGAGTGGATTTCTTTCCCTAGTTACAACTTACAACCGTGCCTAAGTTACTCTTTTCATGTTAAGATAAGGGACCAAAAATGACAAAGAAAAGATCGAGCAAATGAAAGCTCAGCTAAACCAAACAAAGGTTTGAGAAGAGAACTTCATTGTAACAAAAGAACAATTTCACATTTTAAAATACTCAAAAGATTCTAAGTTTGAACTTTCAAGAACAATATGTGACTCACTGATTGTGCTTCTTCAAGAGGAGTCAGTGGACGATTGGGCCGGTATGTATGGTTTTGCCTCTTAGCCCACAACCAGAAGCGCTGAAACTGTACAGGAATGCCAAATTCCTTTGCGAGTTCCTCCTATTGAACAGTTCGTTCCACAAACATAGAGATTGGGAATAATTTGAAGCATCATTGGTTACGTAAGTTAGGAAATATAGTATTAATATAGATTATAGAACAATCTTAACAAAAATACATACTACAACATGTCTTTTACAATGTAGTAAAAGAACACTAATCAGCCTGATCTAGTACATATGGTAAGAGCACCGCTGCTTGTTTCCAAGTAAGTTTTCCGGTTAAAGATAATATTACAGTACAAATTAGATTGTGTTTGGAGGGGCTTGAGCTTGAGTTCGAAACCACCACAAATGTAGCAGCTCAAACCCCTGCAAATAGGCCTGTAATATCCCAAAAATCTTAACCATGATGCCTTGTTCCAAAAAACTGAGTAGTGTTTTAGTAATTATTACCTTGAATGAAGTAAAAGGCAGTTGTTTCTGTATACGGAAGCTGCGAACTTTTTCATGGTCCACCAGATCGAAATATATATTCTTACCAATCTGCTTCAAATCCTCGTCTCGAGCAACCTAGGTTCATTTTTTTGCAAATAGAGCTTTATCAAAAGGAGTTCACAAAGAGTTAAGCAGGTACTGAAACAAGTAATTAACCAGACCTTTATGATGGTGTAGAGGTGAGCTTCAGCTTTTTCCTTCTTCTTATGTTCTTTCTCTTCTTGTTCTTTCTTCAACCTTATCTGCAAAAGCACAGTTAAACTCCCCCACTATCTGCAAAGAAAGTCCAACATATTAAATAGAAAGGAAGGATAGTATACACATACTACTTACCCGCAAATGCTCAGCAATGTCCTTCTCATCAACATTACACATTATTTTATCCCTGTCACTCTCACGAATATAGACAAGCATGTAGGCATTTGAATACTTAGTGAATTTAAATGGCGTGTTATTGAAACCAGGGTTTATTTGAGGCAACTGTTCCATCCAAAAAAGAAGAGAGAGAGGATGTCATATATATAAGATGAGGGAAATCGCTAAAACCAACAAGTGTACTGTACTTAATGAACAGTTGTTGATAATAGAAGTTACCTCTTCCTCACCCCCGTACTGCTCTTCAAGTGCCTTTTTAGTATCTTCTTTTGTTACTCGCTCATCATCAAATTTATACCTGAAAAGACAGTATGCAGCCAGAAAAATTCTTAAGCATGACATTTGCACAATTGTTTTCGAGGATATAGAAATCAGACAGAACACAATATAGTGTGCAGAAACACAAAGTGATTTGGCATGGCAACTTGTCAAACAAGTTGGTGGTGTGCAAGCAAGCTATTTAGCATGCACCAGCATCAGAAAAATATGCTGGCCAACATACACTTGGGGATTACAGTTTGCAGCAAGACACTAGACGCAGATGAAGCCGGAATGGGTAGAGAGCGAGCACAGGAGAATGTAATTATTTTGTATACCTAGTTTAATCGCATGCCGGGTATCCATGAGGAGCACGTGGTGGACTCTGTAGTCTCAATAACTCGCTACATGTTGCGCAGCTTAAGAATGCCGGATCATACTCAGCCTACTTAGTTATTCTACCACTAAATGGTCGTGCATGGCAGCATGACCAAAACAAACAGTACCCAAAAAACATATTTAGCTACTGGATAAGTACTGAGATACAAGAAATTTTTAGTACAAAACGCACCACTGGTCTGAGAGTGTAGGCCGTATGAAAGCGTAGTAGTGACCACCATGTACTCCTCCACTATGAACAAGGACACTGAATAAAAGCAGATAAACAACATTAGCACCAAGAAAATAAAGACAGTGTCTATCTGAGTCTTGTTATCATAGTAAATGTGCTCGTATGAAATTATCATAACAAAAGAAGCAACAAGTAAATTTTCAAATTTGCGCATTTTTCTCAACTTCAGCTTCATATATGTAAGGATGAAACAGAAATGCTTGCATATAAACAACTTATCGGCCTGTTTCTCCTTTCAAGCTCTTGCCTATTCTATGATATGCAATAGAGATCAACACCTGGTAAGAGTGACCTTTACTTTGGACTCAAAAGTACCATATATCAATATATGTAAACTTTTTTCAAGAAACGAGTGTTGTACTGGTTGGAATTCTCATTTGTACATACATAGCTTAGGTTTATTGCTCATGGATTGTGCCTAGTATAATACCATTCAAAGGCCATATTTGTTTAGGCTTAGGCTTTTTGGCTTATAGCTTAAATCCAGCTTTTTCGCTTAAGGAGCTTATAAGCACCTAGTTTTTAAGCCAAGTCAGGGTGTTTGGTAACCTGGCTTTTTATGGCTTTTGAGGTATGGCTTATTGTTCAATTGTCTGAAATACCCATGGTTCTAATGACTTATTTGCTCACTGTTAAAAACCCCATTAGAACTGAATATCAAAATTAGCAATCCATCAAGGAATTATGACCTGATCATCAGGTTGCTAATGTTCATAACAAATTCACCACAAGGAATCAAAGAAGCTTAACCAGATTGACAGTCAGGAATCAGTGACAGGCTACCCTTACTGCCCACCAAGACACATGAATAGAAACATCACAGAAAGGAGATTGACTATTGGAAGATTCCCTACAGCAACAAGACAGTACAGGAAAGCTCTTTTAACAAACTAGTTCATCAGATGTATTGCAAACAACAAAGGGAAAAAGATTGTACAAGCATCAGAAAGTTCCATCAGTGCAAGCATAAAAAAGTTCCATTAACACGTTCTTGGATCGATGCACATGCCTCAGATCAATCAAAGATGGTTTCCTCAACATGCAAGAATAACCAATACACCTCAGCAGCTGTGGGGATCCCTCGGCGGTGGCGCAGACGGAGAGGTCGACGTCGTCGGGGACGGGGACGAGACAAGCGGCGATGGGAAACAGGGTCGCCGGCGTCGTACGGAGAGGTCACGGGCGAGCGGGCGAAGGTCACGGACGAGAGGGTGGAGGCCACCGTCGTCGGCGGACTGCCCTTGCCGCCAGACTGTCGTCGGCATCATCGCCACCCAGCCTCCCGTCCTCTAGATATGGATGTGGGGGAGCACATCCGCCGGCCCGCGAATGGGGCCATAAGCTGAGGGAGAGGCGAGGAGTTCGAGGGAGTCGGAGACCCGAGGGAGCGGGACGACGGCGGAGGGAGGTCGGGTCGGCGGCGTAGGAAGAGAGGCGGTGTAGCGACCGGGAGGCGGCGGAGAGGCCTAGCGGGGGATGAGGTCGGGTCGGTGGCGTGGGAGGAGGTGAAGGGAGGCTGGCGGAGGTCGAGGGAGGATGGCAGAGCCGAGCGGAGGTCGAAGGGGGACAGCGGCCGACGGAGGTAGCCCAGCCCAGGCCAACGGAGTTAGGGGAGAAGGGCGGCGGCGGCGGCAGGCGAAGGTCGAGGGAGATGGCAGCGGCCTGGGGAGCAAGAGGAGGACCAGCAACTTCGGGATCCCACGGCGGAGATCGCGGGCGACCAGAGGAGGTCGAGCCCTAATCGCCTTGGCGGCGACTCAGGTGCAGGAGCCGAGAGGGGAGAGAAAAAATCGGGTGGGGAAGGTTGCGATGGAAGCTTATATACCTGGTACGGTGTGGGTAATTTATTTGAAGTTTAATGGAAAAGGTCTACTCCATCCCGAAAAAACCCAAAAAAGAACACCTCGCAAGGCTTTTGGCTTATAGTTATATGGGTGGCTTTGGCTTTTCCAAAAGCCCGGTAGAAAAGTCACCCCTTTTGTTTGGGCTATGGTTTTTTTGCTTTTAAGCGGAAGAAAAAGCACAAACAAACAGGGCCAAAGAATTGACTGAACAAAATGTACCAAAATGCAAGATAAAATCAATTACCTGTGAAGTGTATAAAGGTTTCTAATACTTCTATCTGCATCTGGAGCAAGATATTTTCCATCATCTCTATCAAGATTAAGTTGTAGTGGGAACTCATATCGGTCGTTAATCTGCAGAAGTAAGTGTTTCTTAAATTAGCAATTTCTATGTCATCTTTTCCATCATTTCTTAAATAGGAAATAAGAGGATGCTTGAGCAAGTAAAACATTAAGAACGAAAAACTGAATGAGCAAAAACCAAGAATTTGAAACAGAGAGGGCTCCGAATTAAAAAAAAGGAATATAGTGAAAAATATAGTAAATAACTCAGAAGTACTTTCACACAGCCTGACAGATAGTTCTTTTCAGATGGCATGGATCTCACACTAAATGGGCTAAACTATGATCAACACTCCATGCTTTACTCAGGATAACATTTACTCATTTGGGATCCCCCTTATACTATGTTACATTTTAAATTTTTTATAGTTATGTTCAGAGATGACCCAGTTAGCATGAGTAAAAAAAGAATGAAACAAGACAAAGTATTTAAGTTGAACCTTGATCGTCTAGAAAGTAAGCATGGAACTGCATGCTAGATGTATTACAGCACATGGGTCATGCTAGGATTCAAATGGATAGGTGGATCCAGTCAACAAGTTTGTACATTCATGTTTGTCTATCCAAATCAGGAATGGCTATTACAGCAAGACAAGATTATAAGGTGTCAACTCTCACGACTACTTTCAGCCTGAAAGATATCTAAGTAGCTCTGAACTACTTATTGAAGCAGTACTAAGCTACCAGCATCAACCTAAATAAACCATCAGAATTATCTATTTACTGATGCTTTCAAAATTCTAAAGCAAAACCATAGTGTGGTAACAAAGTGTTTACCACTTACCACCCTTGCCCGCTTCCCCCGCTTCCCCCAGTAACTACCTGATTGTGAAAAAACCACCGAGAAAATCGGTTGTAGCCAAGCTACAACATATTAAACAGGCGTAACTAGCACAAAAATGGTTTTGTTGCTCACTTCAAGGAGTTAGTAATGGCTGTGGCTGTTGTTGTCATACACTCACACCTCTCAGATAGTTAGATGCGAGTCATAGATATGATCCCCATTCCATTATGCCATTTTTTGCCAATCTTTAAAGAATCGTTCCAGCTAGTTTGTAAGCGGTTAAACACCAGTAACAGAACAGAAATCGCTACCAGCCAGTAGAGGTGAAGAGGTCAGGAAACAGAATCTCAAATATTAACACCACATTCTATCATCAGTCTAAAGTCTAACAGTTAGGTCAACACCAAGCCCTCAAATCCATATTCATGCCATGATGTTATGAAAAACCAGCATTTTGCACAGCATCAGCTTGAAACGGTTAATCATATAGAAGTAAAAGAATAAATAATTTATGAATCTAAAGGTGAGGTTACCAGTCCCAACCTTAACCATTGTATCTCGCATGTAATCATATTCAAAACGCTTCAGTTGAAGTTGCAAAACAGGAGGGAAATCAAGGAAGAGAACACCCTTTTTTGCATCCTGAAGAAAAAAAAATATTGAAATTCAGGTGCCAAGAGAAAAACAGAAAGGTCAAAAGTATAAAATCATCGCGTTATTTCCTTCATTATATTGAAAAGGATTGTTTCATGCATGCAGCTTTCCTAAAACCCCTGAAATAAGGTAATCAACATCTTTTTATTCTAAAATTAACTTCAGGAAAATCCTTTCTCAGTGAATGAATTTATACAGGTATTTACAAACATTACAGAGTGATCACTAAAAGAATAAGCAAAGGTACTCTGCTAAGTAGACTTCATATGTATGAAACAATAAATATTCCAAAAATAGAAAATGTCTGTTAAGATCTTAAAAAGCGTAACAATAAAAATGCTACATCTTAATATTCAGTTTCAAAGCCATGCATAAAACGGGATTGCGGGTACCTGTAAGCCGTATTGCTCCGCATGATATTTGTTATCACCCTCTAGACGCTCCACTTCGACATATTTATCAAAGGATGCATAAATATCACGACAACCTTTGACATCAAGTTGTAGATCTGCAAGGCCATAACATAAACAATGATCAAAAAATAGATAGATATAACACATGCAATGCAAACACAATTAAAATGACAAGGCCTACCATAAAAGGACTCTTTTCTACTTGATTTATAGTCAACATTAATGCACTCGATGTAATTAATGTGATGGCCTTCAAATAATTGTTCAATTGTTCCTTCCACAACAGTTCCCTGGAGAGAGAGCAAAATTATTTTTTAAAAAAAAAAAGGCAATATAGATAATTTGTTGCTATAATATTCACCTTCATCTTATCTTCAAGTTTCTCGCAAAGAACTCTGTTGAGCTCTTGCACATCATGCTGCATGAAAGAATCATAAGTGTCCCATCCAAAAGATTTGGTCAACTCTTTTGTAGCTACGCTGTTGTCACTATATTGGAGCTTGTAAAAAAGGCTCTGCAGGGCTAACGGAATACTCCCAGATGGCATGTCATTCTCAGTAGTTGGCATATGATATACAGCCTACGAGAAAATTTCAATAAATTAGTTCAAAATTCAGATACTCAACAAAGCATGTAGGATAGAATAAGGCATGATCTCACACCTTCCTGAAGTATGGTATATGATACAATGTTTGTAGAAGAGAGTTCATGTAACAGGTAGCTCCTTGATTCTTGAGACCAACATAACCTGTTTCCTTTTTTGAGTCGTAAGTCCAATAATCAACCATTCTGCGAACAGCAACCTCAGCTTCCACAACAACGGTATCATTCACAAGATAGCCCCTACTTGGGTCATACAGCTCACTCAAAGGCATAAAAGATGTGAAACCCCAGTCACTCTCGCGTGCATTAAATTGATGTTGAGTATCTGCCAAGCAGGGGACCAACATACAGCCTCAAACCAGAGAATTTTGTAAAAATATTGGAAAATTTAAATGTGACACAAGCACTGCTACACAAAGCTTCATTAATTACACATGGAGAAAAATAACAGACCCAAATGAGTCTTTGAAAGAATGAGGCCCACAACCAAATTCATGTTAGGGAATAAAGCTAAGTTTCATTATACCATTACTTAATACATGAATACAAAACTGAGGGTTAAGGCTTCAAGCCACAGTAACTGGTCAGAAAAGTTATAGAGTAAGAAAGAAACAAAAATATCAGGAGTTATTTGCTCATGAGTAATGACTCAACACAATATACCATACATAAAAATGAACAACTCCAAACGTGATTTATGATCTATAAACATCCTAACAAAAGTCTCATTCGGCCAAATCCCTAATAAGAACTGTATACCAGTATAAAATGCAACAATGTCAGCACCATCATTCACATAGCAATAAAGAGTCCAATTAACAGTTGACAGTCGACACAATAATTAAATCATCCTAACAATGTTGATGACAGCCAATGCCGTCAAAGGAAACAAGCAGTCCGGCACACTTGAAAGTTGAGACACTAGGTCTGCAAGTTTCCAGAAGTGCAAGGCAAAAGGGACACACATCTGAGAAACATCCACCGCAAAAAATACTTATCTAAAAGGGAATAATTCAGAATCTGCCCCAGTGAATAGATGGATTTCAGAATTTGCCCCCCTATGTGTCTATGACATGTGGGCCCACATGTCAGACACATGGGGGGTTAAATCTGAAATCCGTCTATCCCATGAGGGCAAATTCTGAAATCCCCCATCTAAAAGTGAATAGCCGCGTAAAAGTGTAAGTAAACTTTAAAAGAAAGTTTGTATTGAAGTTTACAACAATGTGCCTTGCATGTGCTACATGTGTAATGTGTTATGAATATTGTATATCTTGATCCAAAAGAATGAACTCCATCTCATTAAAAAAATACAAAATGATCTGCAATGTTATCTATCAGTTCACAGATTATCTGTCATTGGAAATAGACTAATAGCCTTTGCTACTAAAGGTGTGCGCCTCACTTTCGGTTCTACACCTCATGCAGCTAGGGGAACTTTTTTGACTCACTATGTATTGCCTGAGAGCCTAGGCATATGCCATGTCGATCTTCAGTTGCACTGCCAACAGACTACATCCAAACCAACACAACAGTACATACGCAGCACCCAAATAGGGCTCCACATGCCATTGTAATAAAAGTTTGACAGTTTTCAATGATCAAATAGCAATCAACAAGTTCATCGTGTTCCACCTCAGTTCAAGTTATATCCCCTTGACACTTCCATGACGGCAATGGCATTCTTAAGACATGGGAAGTAAAACGTTAAACGAAGAAAGTTAATACCTTTCCGTATCGTATACTTCGGATGGATCTGGTTCACAACGGCCAAGCTGAAATGAGCATATCGGCTCCATCCGTAGGGGAGGTTCACTGAGTCCGCTACGTCCAAGTACATTGAGAACTGGTCCACATTGTTCCCCTTGGTGAAAATCAGCACACGCCTGCACGCAAAACCAGCACATGATCAAAACCCCTAAAGTTCCGAGTACTCCGATGCTAACCGAATTTCCACTACGAAGCGAAAAATGCAAGAGATCCAAAGCTCACCATTTAAATCCGCCAACGACAAACGCATCCGAGTAGTGCTTCTTGCCGTTGAGCCTGGTGAAGTTGTCGATCGTCCAGGTGAACCGCGACGTCTGCGGGTCCTCTGGCGGCTGGCTCTCCGCGGTGTTCGCAGGCTCTGTCTGCGCCACGACTAGCACCACCACCACCACCACCACCACCACCACACGTGTAAGATCAGCAAAAGTACGAACCGCATAAACCCACCAACCACCCGACCCCCCCCCCACCCACACCCCCGCGTGCGCGCAGAGAAACGCACATACACAGTGGGGAGTAAATCGCGAGGAGCTCGGTCTCACCTTCCATTGGCTGGGCGGCGTCGGCGGCGGGGAGCTCCTGGTGCGGCACGAGCATCTCGTCGTCCTGCTGGTGCTGCTGCGGGGGGAGGAAGAGAGAAGGGGTCAGATCCGGCGGGGCGCGTAAACCCTAGGGAAACGGCGACCCCCCGATCCGCGTGAGGAGGCGCGGAGCAGTGGGGAGCGACGCCGCGGAGATCGGGGTGAGCACGTACCTCGAGAGGGGGAGGAGTCATTATAGTCATGGAGGAGTCGTCGTCGCCGGGGCCTCCGGCGGAGTACGACGCGGCGGCGGCTGCTGTGAGTACGCGGTGGCGGCGAAGGGCGGACGGCGTGAGGCGGAGGAGGAGGGGGGAGGGGGGGGGAGGTTTGCTGCTGCGGTGCGGGTAGAGGAGGCGGAAGTGGTCGCGTGGTGTCGGGGGACGATTCGGGGATTTCCGGGGTCCAGCGGAGCAGAGGAGGAAGAGATTAGAAATTCCGGAAAGTCGGAATTTCAAGGTCACTCTACTAGGTTATTTCCATTTCTCGTGCTATTGCTTCGTTGCAAGATCGAGGCTAAAGTAGAGTCGGTAAGATGGGTCGGATCGGTTGGGCGGTCTTACACATGGCACTAATAGTTTGGTACGGTTTATATTATTTATAGATTAACTGACATAGCACGATAGTTTGAGTTATGTCTGGACTACCATCCCGACACGAATAGGCACGACAACTTGGGTTGTGCCTGGGCCACCACCCTGTGCACGAATAGTGTCAAGCCTAGCCTGGCACGACCTGAGCTCGATATGATCCGTTAGGAGTGTGTTTGGTTCCCCGCATACTCTTAGCTTTGGTCCGTCAGGTCATCAGCCGAGCTGCCAGCCGAAATGCATGCAATATAAATTTGCTTTGGTTGGTCGCTTACTGTTGAGTCAGTGTCTTGATATATTGTTTGATTGACTGTATCAGGAAAGTGGATGCATGACTGGATGCAATATAGGCTGTTTGGTTGCCTGCATGTAAGAGTGTGTGTTCACCTCTTGTATTGGGTGGTAAGAATACCCCTTAGTAAAATGTGTTAGTAGGATAAAAAAATGGCTAAAGATGTTATGAAGCTATTGCTTCTATTGTTTCCTGGATGAAAGGTGCTTGTATATATTAACTGTCTGGTCTAAAATTTTGCTTGTCCGCAAAAATACACAAAGGTTGCTCCGCTCCTCCCTTATCTAGATTCTAAAAGAATAAGAAGTTAGGACATTTGGCTGGACTCCGACTACTCAAATTGAGAATCTAGGAGCAAAAGCTCTACCAAACAGACCCTAACCACCAATCAAACCAAACAGCACACTATATGCTAGTGCCAGTTACAGCAGCAGCATGAAGTGAACATCAACAACTAGCTCATGGAAGGAAGATGCAGCATCTTTAATTAATTATTGTCCTGAATGAATTCAGGATTAGAGAAAGAGTAGCACAAGCTAGGTTACACACGGCGTTATTGTTACAGGTTACTACAACACAGCACTCCACAGGGATGAGGATGCCAAGAAATCATCAGGCTTCGAATCAATCAAGAAAGAGAGATCTCAAGCATTCTACTACACTATAGCCTAACTAACTGTTCACCATATGATGTGTACAGCCACTTCAGTAGTTCATTTCGATGAACTGCAGCGCTCGCTGCTCGACCGCCCCATTTCTCATCCTCAAATTGCTGAACGGGTTGCGAACGTGAGTGATCGGTTCGATGAAGAATGATGGAACTGTTTTCGAGCTATGGGTGGCGATTGGGGAGGGTGCAAGCGTGATGATTTATACCTGTTCTAGCATGAAGTGTGGGACTTGGACCCGCTTCGAGCCATCCGCTAGACGCTTGCAAGCCAAGCGAGGCTCTGCTACAGCAAACTCGTTCAGAACCTGGCAAAAATAAGAATGGCAATCCGTTGGAAAACAGAAGATGATGACAATGCTCCGTTCAATATCCAATAGCTCGGATGCAACTTAGCAATACAATGTGCACTGGCTAAGGTACTTATTAGCAGTAAATTTTTGCTATGCACTTTTGGCTACTACAATTTAGACAGGAGGTTATCTTCGTTTTAATCTACTCATGGTTGTATTATCTGTCAATTTGTGGGAGGGGCTGAACTGTAGCCATGCTTTTCACATACATGTGCCCATCATATTTTGTTGAAGTAATTATTAGATTATGTTCAGCCTATCCTGGTGCTTATGCATGCTTTTCATTTACTAATCAGACTTCAACCATTAAAAGACTCGCACATATTAGCTTCTCTGGTGTCTGAACTACTAAACTAGTGACCATGAACTTGATCCAGATATCTCTTAGAAGGTAGACCGTCAATGCGTAACAAACAGGGTCAAGGAAGTAGTACCTGGACAATTTACATGTCCTAGCCAATAAGAAGAAGAAAAACGAGGGTTCCTATTCGCATCACCTTTCTGGAGCAAAACTAGACATGTAAAAACTACAGATTGCCATTAGCCATCCCCCAGAACATAAGCTCACGAAGTGCCACACATGATGAAAACATCACAGGTATGTCCTGGGAAAAACAAATAACTACAAGAGTTCCCATTCGCATCATCCATATCTCACTAATGGTGCAATGGTGCAATGGTGCAATTCATCCACAGAAAGCATCGAGTCACTCTTGGAATCCCCAAATTAGCTTGACACAAGCCCGATAAATCAGTCGCCTTTCTGGAGCAAACGACATGTAATTCTAGGCATCCAAATTTGGTGAGGTGTGCTACATGTTCAAATCACACACCAATACACCAATCCAAATTTGGTGATTTCCACGTTTACACAAACCTTAAATTTCCCATCGAATCTTCACATCTACCCCAACAAATGTAGTACAAAGATAATTTCCCATTTTCACAGCATGTTTGGACCTCTGACAACATCCATATTTCTATGCAATCAATTCAATACACACACAAAAACACCAAATTGCAAACTCGATTCCTAAGAATTAGAGCATAAAAGCCACGAATCATAATCCGCAAGACCTCACCAAGCACCAAAGCATCCAAACGGATCATGTGAATCGCGAAGAGCAACACAAATTACGATTCGACGAAAAGAGAGCAATCATCTCATGAGAAGCCGCCGCGTTGGGGGTGAAGATGTCGTCTGCTGGTGATGATGGCGCTGGTCTGGGCGGGACCTTGAACTCTCAAGGCGAACTTGAGCACCGCGGTGGAACGCCGCCTCGCACGCCGAACTCGCGAGGAGGCAAAGCAACCGTCCGGATCGTAACAAACCCTCGAGAGATCTCGATCCGAGAGAGTTACTAGTACTCACACTTTGAAGGGAGCTTGGGGTCGGAGGTGAGGATGATCTTGAATGACACCTTCCTCCTCCTGCCGCGTCGCCGCCGCCGCCGCCATGGGTGTGGACGTCATGGGGTCGAGACGCCTCGCCAAGGTCACGCCAGATCAGTCGGCTTCGCCCGAGCGGCTCGAATCGGCGTTCTCTTGGGCGGGCTCGAGGAGCCATCTGACGCTGCGTGTGCTGGCCCGGATCACGGTGCAGGCAACCAAACACAGCAAAACATGTATATACACATACGAGCCAGCTGAATGCAGGCAACCAAACACACCCTAGGTGTATACACACACACACTAGGATTTCTTCTTTACCCTTTTTCAATTTTTCATGTCTTATAGGCTAAATGGCAAATGTTTTAACGAGGCAACCATTTGAACATTAATAAAATTATTTATTATATTTTTAATATGTTTGTCTCATTTTTTACAATTTTTATATGTATTTCTGAATTCTACACATTATTTTTATTTTTATTTTATTTTCAGGCCTAACGAGTTAAGTAGGTCGTCATTGGCCCGTCGAGCTAAACGGGCTCGGGCCGGCATAGCACAACCCAAAAGGCCGTCAGACCATGCATGGGCTGCCTCGCCGACACGTGGGCCAGCACGGCATGGCCCATTTAGTTCGCGGGCTAGAATGGGTTGTGCCACCCGTTTGGCCACCACTAGGCTACAGGCTCTAAGGGCGAAACGGTTTAGGGCAAAAATGAGTTAAACCAAAATTTTAGCATAGTCAAAACTTAGGTAAAGCTAAATTTTGGTAAAAAGAATGTTGTTTGAATCGTGGCCAAGCTAAATTTTGGTGTTACCCAAAATTTGGTGAGTGGTTTTCTCACCCTAGGATTGCCCATATGTAACATTGGATTTCATTGACGTTACCAAATTTTTGTAGCAAACGACGTTACCAATATTTAGTTTGGTTTGCAAGATAGCAAACCAAACTGCTGCCCTTATCTCTTTGATTCACGGTTTCCCCCTGTGAGACCTGTTTGATCTCTGATCTTTTCCGAGTGTAACGGAAATAGTCTCGATCCATCAAGTCCAGAGAATGTGTGTAAATCTCAGCCAACAGGTGAGTTAGAGAAATCCCCCTTTTATTAGTCAATTGCATGATATATCTACTACTTAAAAATTATAGTTGGTGGTACGTGCAGTTGACATCCGGTCAAGCAGAACCGTACTCTGCACTCCCAATTCCTCCCATTGAAAATCATCTGACCACAGCATTCGTAGCGACCGTCACCCCACCTCTCTCTCTCTCACGCAACCTCGTCATCATGTATGCCAAGACGATGCGACTGAGCACGAGGAGGTTTGTCTCTCATCTTTGCTAATTTGATTACCTATCATGCTTTTGTATTTTGCCAAATCTTGAAAAATCTTTAAAGCTTTAGGGGCTTTGTAGGTTCTTGGTAGGGACCGATTGAGGAAAACATATGATTTGTAATCTGAGCGCCGGTATGACTTCCAACACCACTAGTAGACCAACTGCTAATGGTGTAATTGTTCTGAGGTTTGACTCTTCCTCCTTAATTTAGTTTAGGTTATATGCATGTTTCATTGGGTAGTAAAAGCTAAATAAAGCTTAACTTATTGATTACCCAGAATTCCAATTGTCCTCTCTCTCTCTCTCTCTCTCTCTCTCTCTCTGTGTGTGTGTGTGAGTGTGTCTACACTTATTTGAGGAAATGACAAGCTAGTTGAGGGACCCTACAACACGTTCTAGGGCACATGGCAGAATTTATGAACTTATTGTAGTTGTATATTTTCTATGATGAACGTATATGCTCTTATGATTGTGTATGACACTTGTTCTGCATGATAAGAAGGGCAATATTTCAGATGATGCATATTCATTGCTAGATGCTTCAGGGTCTATTGGTCAAATACAGTAGATCTACCCATAGCACTCAGATTAGTTACTTTCTGAATGTACAAGTAAATTTGCTCATAGAATTTTATTTTACCGTTGCCGACACTGAGAAAGAAAAATGTAGGCATGATGTGCAATTCTACAAGGTTGGTTTGGATGTTTCTGAAATGGCAATGAAACATCCTGGTAGAGTGATGAGTATATAAGCATTTTTCGAAGTATTTTAATCCAGAAATTTGCTAGATAAAAATATGGAAAATACTCTAGCTATTTTCTCAAAGCAGGTAACTAAGAACACTATAGTTATACTAGATTCTAGAAGAACAGAAGCTAGCATTCCTATCTCAGTGTTCAAGACAACAACAGATAGTAAAGCAAACCAAGTAACAAGAGAGATATAGGCATACCCAGATTCAGTGGAAGAAGAAGATGCAGCAGTGTTCTTGATGAGAACGTCGTTCGTCATGACGTAGTGGTAGTAGGCGTGCAGTTGGTGTAGAACGTAGCAGAAAGTTGTAGTCGCGCAGTTGATGTAGACGTAGCAGCGAGCAGTCGCGCGAACGCTCCCCAAAAACCTTATTCGTCCTTGCTCGTGCAAGCCTTCGAGGATGATGGTTCTGGAGGCCTGCTCTCCCGGTGCGACCATACATGCGCCTTGCCGGGATGGAGATCGCTAGAGACAACAACAAAGACTGTGGAATTCTGTATTGTGGAAGCAACCAGAAGAAGTAGAACTATGTTCCTTTTATAGCCAAAAACTCAGAGTCCAAAGGCCAACAGTCGCCAGAAACCAAAAGCCAACAGTTGCCAGAAACTAAAAGCCAACAGTTGCTAGAAATCCAAAGGCCAACAGTAGCCAGAAGTCCAAAGGCTAACAAAGAGACCAGAGACCAACGGTTGCCATTGATTCGCCATCAGTTACAAGTTGGTGCATTTCGATTTTCGAATAGATAAAGAAAATCGCTACCAAGACTTTGACACGCTGCGTATCAAGACATACGCACACGCACGCGACGCAAGACGGCTCATCACGGCTCGGCGAGGTGAGGCGAGCGAGCGCGCGCGTGTGTTGGCTCTCTCCAATTCCACAAGAGGGGCTACCACGTTCCACCTTATAAACTGGTGTAACTCCCCTTCATCTGTCCATGTGGGGCTAAACAGTTTAGCACATGCACATGGGTCTTTGGGATTTATCAGGAATTAATTAGAATATAATATTTGGGCCTAGCCCATATTAATTCCAACAATCCCCCATCAGATCTCAAGGGCACATGTCAAATGCCTTGATCCACAGTATTGTTTTAATATACCAAGTGTTTTGATGGAGACCGATTAAGGTTGAACATCCACAGAATGGGCTACACTTATCCACAACGCACAATGGACTAAGCCTTGAATTGACAGTTTTGTGTGAATAAGTTTCACTTAAGTCCTTAACTGATACTAGGCTGCCACGCATCCCCGCGGGTTGGAGCATATAAGTCATACTCCTGGCCTATTCATGAGCTTTTTAGAAATTACCATATTTCATAGACTGTGACTAGCAGTCGAGCTCATATAGGTGTGTTCTTTCAAGACTGCTCTGTAGGACAGCATCATCTCTCAACAGCTTGATGTTCAAGATAACATCAGCTACTCCAAGATCTTTCATCTCAAAATTCTGAGACAAGAAATCCTTGACCTCCTTAATCACATTAAGGTTGGTACCAAAGATTAGTATGTCATCAACATACAGACATAGAATGACTCCTCGCCCCCACCATGGCGATAATACACACATCCGTCTGACTTCATTCACAATAAAGCCTCTGAGATGTTAAAGTTCTGTCGAACTTTTCATGCCAACGCTTAGGTGCTTGTTTAAGACCATACAAAGATTTCAACAACTTGCACACCTTTCCTTCTTAACCATCTACTACAAATCCATCTGGCTGATCCATGTAAATTTCCTCGTCCAACTCTCCATTTAGGAAAGCCGTCTTAACGTCCATCTGATGAACGAGAAGACCGTGTGAGGCAGCTAGAGATAGTAGTACTCGAATAGTAGTTAATCTAGCCACATGTGAATAAGTATCAAAGAAATCTTCGCCTTCCTTTTGGGTATAACCCTTGGCCACAAGCCGTGCCTTGTACTTCTCGATAGTACCATCAGGCCTAAGCTTCTTTTTTAACACCCACTTACATCCTACAGGTTTACAACCATAAGGACGCTCAGTGATCTCCCAAGTTCCATTAGAGATAATGGAATCCATTTCATTAGGGGCTGCTTCCTTCCAGTATTCTGCATCTGGAGAAGCATACGGTTCAGAAATAGTACTTAGAGTATCATCCACAAGGTACACAATGAAATCAGGGCCAAAAGACTTTGCAGTCCTTTGTCTTTTACTCTTCCTTAGAGTTTCATTGTCCTCCTCCTCAGGAATTTGCTCAGGGGTTTGTTCAAAATATTCCAATGGAATGGTAGGTTCAAGAATTGTATTAGGTTCCTGACTCGGTGAACTAGGCATATCTTTCATCGGAAAAATATCCTCAAAGAATATAGCATCTCTGGACTCCATAATTGTACCAACATGCACGTCAGGTACTCCAGATTTCACCACTAGAAATCTATATCCAACGCTATGGTGAGCATAGCCTAGAAAGACACAATCCACGGTTTTTGGTCCAACCTTACGCTTTTTAGGAATTGGCATATTGACTTTCGCCAAACAACTCCAAGTGCGTAAGTATGAAAGTGATAGTCTTTTCTTCTCTCATTGTTCATATGGGGTTATCTCTTTATTCTTTGTAGGAATCCTGTTTAGGACAAGACTTGAAGTCAATATTGCCTCCCCCCACCATGCTTTGGAAAGACCCGCTGTGTCTAACATGGCGTTAACCAAATCAGTTAGAGTGCGGTTCTTTCTTTCAAAGAACCCCGTTTGGTAGGGGTGAATAGGGAGACATCCTCTCATGAATTATACCATGTTCCTCACAGAATAAATTGAACTCATTTGAAAAGTACTCTCCACCACGATCAGACCTAGCCCTTTTGATTTTTCTTTCAAGTTGGTTCTCAGCTTCTGCCTTATAGATTTTAAAATAGTGAAGAGCTTCATCTTTAGTTTTCAAAAGATACACATAACAGAACTTAGTGGAGTCATCAATCAAAGTCATAAAATATCTCTTACCACCTTTTGTCAACACACCATTCATATCACACAGATCTGAATGTATGAGTTCTAATGGTGCCAAGTTTCTTACCTCCGCGGCCTTATGAGGCTTACGAGGCTGCTTTGATTGTACATAAACTTGACATTTAGAACCTTTGGCAAGAGTGAATTTCGGGATTAACTCTAAACTGGCTAACCGCGTCATGCAACCAAAATTAATGTGACAAAGTCGTGAATGCCAAATAGTAGTCTCATTACCACTGCAAACATGGTTCACAATATTATTACACAAATCTGAAAGAGATAGACGGAACAAGCCTCCGCACACATAGCCTTTACCAACAAATTGTCCACACTTGGACACTACAAATTTATTGGACTCAAATACCAGTCTAAAACCATCTCTACACAGAAGAGATCCGCTGACGAGATTCTTATTGATCGATGGCACATTATTCACGTTCTTCAGTTGCACAATCTTCCCCGAAGTAAACTTCAGATCGACCGTGCCAACACCATAAACAGTGGCATGTGACCCGTTCCCCATTAGAACGGTTGAATCTCGAGTGACCTGGTAAGAAGAAAACAATGAAATATCAGCACACACATGTATATTAGCACCAGTGTCTATCCACCAATCCGTAGATTGACATACGGAAAGAACAGTAGGTAAATTACCATACCACAAGTTCCGTCTCGAGAGTACCAACAACAACATTGGCAGACTTGGAATTCTGCCCTTGCTAATTCTTCCCACCCTTGCGTTGGCTGCAATCCTTGGCCCAATGACCAGGTTCACCACAGACAAAGCAAAGGCTATCCTTTGTGTTCTTCTTCTTCTTCTTGAAGCTTGTTGTTTGTGCACTCTTGTTCTTGCCTTTGAACTTTTGAGTTTGGCCATTCTTCTTCTGTACCATATTGGCACTAGAATGTCCCTCATTACCTCTAGTGTGTGTATCTTTTGCCCTCGCCTTCTCTTCAACATCAAGAGACCCAATAAGATTTTCAACAGAAAACTCCTGTCTCTTGTGTTTCAGAGAAGTAGCAAAATTCCTCCAAGAAGGAGGAAGTTTGGCAATAATGCCTCCCGCGACAAATTTGTCCGGTAATACACACTTGAAGTACTCAAGTTCTGTGGCCATAGATTGTATCTCATGAGCCTATTGAACTATAGAACGGCTATCAACCATTCTGTAGTCATGGTATTGCTCCATGAGATACAATTCACTGCCTGCATCCGAAACCCCAAATTTGGCCTCGAGTGCATCCCACATCTCTTTTCCAGTTTTAATCACCATGTACGCATTGACTAACTTCTTACCAAGAACACTAACCACGACACCTTTAAAAAGGTTATCAGCAGCCTCGAACGCTTGCTCCTGTTCAGGAGTAAGTGTTCCTTCAGGCTTGCCGTTTGCCACATGGAAAACGTTCATGGCAGTTAGCCAAAGCACCATCTTGGTGCGCCACCTCTTGTAATTCGCACCATCGAATTCAGAGGGTTTGAGCGCAGCAGCAAAGCCAGTTGGTGAAAAATGCCTATGCCTAGAATAAGGTTTTTGGATTGATGAGTATATAAGCATTTTTCGAAGTATTTTAATCTAGAAATTTGCTAAATAAAATATGGAAAATACTCTAGCTATTTTCTCAAAGCAGGTAACTAAGAACACTATAGTTATACTAGATTCTAGAAGAACAGAAGCTAGCATTCCTATCTCAGTGTTCAAGACAACAACAGATAGTAAAGCAAACCAAGTAACAAGAGAGATATAGGCATACCCAGATTCAGTGGAAGAAGAAGATGCAGCAGTGTTCTTGATGAGAACGTCGTTTGTCATGACGTAGTGGTAGTAGGCGTGCAGATTGGTGTAGAACGTGGCGAAAAGTTGTAGTCGCTAGCTTGATGTAGACGTAGCAATGACGATCGTATGACGCTCCCCAAAACCTTATTCGTCCTCGCTCGTGCAACCCTTCGAGGATGAGGGTTCCGGAGGCCTGCTCTCTCGGTGCGACCGTACACGCATCTTGCCGGGATGGAGATCGGTAGAGACAACAACAAAGACTGTGGAATTCTGTATTGTGGAAGCAACCAGAAGAAGTAGAACTCTGTTCCTTTTATAGCCAAAAACTCAGAGTCCAAAGGCCAACAGTCGCCAGAAACCAAAAGCCAACAGTTGCCACAAACTAAAAGCCAACAGTTGTAGAAGTCCAAAGGCCAACAGTCGCCAGAAGTCCAATGGCTAACAGTCACCGTCAAGGACCAGAAGTCCAAGGGCCAACAGTCACCATCAAGGATCAGAACTCTGTTCTTTTTAATGGCCAAAAACAAAGAGACCAGAGACCAACGGTTGCCATTGATTCGCCATCAGTTACGAGTCGGTGCATTTCGATTTTTGAATAGATAAAGAAAATCGCGCCCAAGACTTTGACACGCGCTGCGTCTGTAGCGCAACGCATCAAGACGCAAGACGGCTCGGCTCGACGAGGCGAGCGAGCGCGCGCGTGTGTTGGCTCTCTCCAATTCCACAAGAGGGGCTACCACGTTCCACCTTATAAACTAGTGTAACTCCCCTTCATATGTCCATGTGGGACTAAACGGTTTAGCACATGCACATGGGCCTTTGAGATTTACGAGGAATTAATTAGAATATAATATTTGGGCCTAGCCCATATTAATTCCAACATAGAGAACATAAGAATAACATAGATAATGATTCAGTGGAGCCTATGGAAAGCCAACCAATGATGGATGATGGAAAGCCTATATAAAATTTCACCTGCTCGTCGATGTCTAGACTCGGACAATTTAAAGTAAAGACATGCTACATTTGCCTATTTCTTAATATTTGTTGGATCTTGTGACTAGTTTTGCTTTAGTGATTCTCTCATGATTCATGCCATATCATATAGGCTTAATTGAGTCTTGAACTTATTCTGAGTTTTAATTTGAGCTATGCTAATTCTTAAGTCAAGCAAATGAAAAATGAGCTTTTCTGTGCGAAAAAACTGATCTCACCAATTCTTTCTTATGAGACGGCTTGCCATTGCACTAGGCATGAACTCAGGGGGAGTTTTGGATGACCCAGACTATTCTCTTAAGCTTTTGTTGCTAGTGATGGTCGCAGTGAGGCTTGAGATCTAGCACAATGCTAAGAAAATAAATTAGCAATTGATTGAAGCTTAGGAGGCAATTGTGGATGGCTTCTAGTCCAAGACTTGCTTTACTAAGATAAAACCAATCATTTTCAGCAAAGTGCTCAAAGTGCTAATTTCTACATGCTTGAACCAATTGATTCAAAATCGAACTCATAATGCTCCAAATTGACTCAATTTCCAGTTTCTGGTCTCCATCTTGCTTATAGACATGGCCTGACTCATTTTTGTATATCTTTAGTTAAACTGTGATCTTGAGCATCTTGTCATCTTTGTCGATTCATTTAATCTCGATTCTTGCTATTTTGGCCTTAGCTTTCTTTGTACATGTTTTGCCATGATTGAACATAGTGTCTTCACATAATATGGCCTCGTGTAATACTTGTACAGTCTTCTTGGATAATCTTCATGGCTCCTTTTGCTCAAATTATAAACAAAAAAAAATGAAAAATTACAAAATTGCAGCCATTCCATTACATTCATGCTCTATCTTCTTCCATGCACCTTGATGAATCCATTGTCAAAGGGAGAGAAAGATTGGCCAAAAATGTTGTTTTAGAGCTTTTCATCTCAATGATCAAAGGTCAAATAGAACAATTGTTCTTTCATATGGACCTAAGTGAGATTTTTGGCTATTCTTTGGAAATTGAAGCTTTTGTGCTTTCTTTTGCCTTATCTCACTTGCTTATGCTATTCTGGAGCCAGCTTGGTCATTTCCTTTGATTTTTCTTGTATTTGGACCAAGTTGTGCCTTTACGCGAAAACTGCGAGTATTTTACTTTTCAAACCCCAAAACTTCATTTTCTGGAAGATTGCCAATGTGTTCATCAAGGGGGAGATTGTGGATATCATGGGGATATGCTCATGATCTTAGGATGATGAAACAATTGGCAATGGCTTTGTTGGTTTGAAATTTCATGCGTTTTCGGCAAAGTTAGAGAGGCGGCCTGTGAACTGTGGTCAGACCGTTTTTGTGCTGAATGTTGAGATAATTGAAAATTATTTATGGGTTATGTCATATCCATATTTGTTATTGCATATATGTTGCATATTGCATGTTTTGAGCTAACGTGGGTCAAGTTGTGAAGAACTTATTCCCGGAGACGATTTCTTGGTCTATTGCTGTGCAGGTGGCTTGAGGTCAACGACGGTCAACGGCAAGGAGGATCGGGACTAAGCTTGGAGAGCTGAGGTCCAGAACGATCAAGGATGCCGGGTGAGGTCAATGGACTCAAGCGTGGCGCAGAATTGTAACGTCCCAAAATTTGGGTTTTCAAAATCTTTTGAGTAGTTTAGGTCCCTGGAAAATTTCACCAATTTTATTTGAATTAATAAAGCTTAATTGGGAATTTTCTAAATTAAAAATATTTAATTTGACTAATCTAAACATCAATTAAATAAAAATCTGTGTTATTTGGCTTCCTTGTGTTCCAAGGAATTTTCTGGTATTTTTCTGGATTTGTTTGCTATTTATTTGGATCTCCTCGATTTTTGGGATTTTCTTTATTCAGAAAATCCACATCTTTCTCTCTCCTACCCGTGTGCTACTCTTATTATCTGTAATCTTGTTCATCACCGCTTTCCTTGGACGAACCGAACAGATAAGCCGTGCGTATCCGTTCCAACTAAAAATATTCAAAATTCCATATCTTTCTCCTTGATGCACGATAAAGGGAACCGCTTATGCCACGCATCCGCCTTTAATCTCCTCTCCCAATCCTCGATTTGGTTTCCTCCGAATCATCCTTATTTCGCCGCAATATCTGACGTAAAACCGAAGCTTCAACCGGTTCTTCTCCGTGAATCGCGCCTTCATCCGACGTCCATTGGCGAACCGTCTGCGGCGTTAACCCAGCGTCATCGCCCTCTACGTCATGCTTCCTTCCTTCGCCTCAAGATCGTCGAGCACCGTCGGCCATGTCGAGCCATGACGTTCGCCGAGCTCTCGCTTCTCGGTGAGTTTTTCCAAAATCCGATCGCATCATCTCGTGCCCCTCATTCATACCTATTTTTCCCTCTTTTAGATTCAAGTTTCATCCACCGTGTTGAGAATCGGCGTTCTCTCGCCTCTTGTACGTCGTCCTTCTCCGCCAATTACTCATAGCCGTTGATCCTCGCCTTCAACTCCACCACCGTTGGATTCGCATCGCCCGCGTTCTCTGTTGTGCTCACCTCCTTTTCGCAGAGCATCGCCGGAAGAGTTACGATCCGTGAGGCCGCCGTGGTCGCCGTTCTTCGCGTCGCCTGCCGTCGCATGGAACCGAATCTTGATGTCCGGACCGCGTCATCATCTCGACCTCGTCGTTTCCTTTCCGTTTTGCCCTTCGCCATGCGCTATCTCCGCCACGGCCATCCGTCGCCATAAGTAGCGATGTCTTGTAGCTTTTCATATCTCTTTGCTTCGTTGATTGTTGTCCAGAACTCTGTTCTATTTCTCCAGTACGTGGATTCTTCTCTATTATGTGGTTCCCTTGTAATCCAACCATCCAATAGCATATTTCTTCTTTGATCCTTCCGTGATATTTCTTTCCCTATTGTTTTTGCTTGCCAAATCCATGCGCCATGATCAGTCGTGAGGCCTTGTTTTTGTTTTCTCTTTAGACCGATGCAGGCAACACATGTTCCTCTATGCCTGTCTTTTTTTTCCCTTGTGTTGATCCTTTTCTCCAATCGGTGCTTCCCATCTTAGTGTCAAGAGATCCATGCATCCATGCCACCATCTCCCTTGCTGCTGCCGGCCACCTCATGCCATGAATCGATTAAGCCGACAAGAATGCGGCGCCATGAACCAACTGTCGCCTCCGTTCCTTCGCTACGCTATGTGCTTCTGCTCGCTTTCTCTAGCTTGTGTTGATCCTCCTCTGTTGATTTTCCCTGCTATCTATTCTCAGCTCCATCTGCGCCAAATCTTTGCCACCTCCTGCCACCATGCGCAAGGAACTGCCGCGCCTGTTGACTTGTTTGTTCGTCTGCTTCCTGAAAATTCTATTTAGCTTGTTTGCTCTCTGTTGAGGTTTAGTGTCCATATGTCATCCACCTAAGCCATAATTTGAGATCCATCTCTCTCTTATATGTAGACCCCACACGTCATCCACTCAATTAAAACCCTAGATTATTTCTCTCTCTTACATGCGGGTCCCGCATGTCAGTCAAACCCTAGCCATAAGCTTGGTCCACCTTGGACTAGCATATCTTTGTGGACCTGGTCCATAGACCAGTGGCCCACATGTCAACCCCTAATCCTATTTTCGGAAATTCATCCGATTTCTGAAATTCAATTATCCAATTGGTCCCACGTGTCATTCACTATCCTTGTTCTCTCTCTCACTTACAGTGGACCCCACTTGTAAGTCTCCAATTCCGTTTAATTATTTAATCCGAAAGAATATTCTTTGAATATTCTTTTCTCTCCTGATTTCATCATTTCTTGTGATCTTTCAAAGCTCATATCTTTCGCATCCGAACTCCGATTGAGTCCTTTCAAATTCCTAAATTCATCTCAATTCAATATCTATTTATCTGAGATTATTATTTAATTTTTGGAGTTTGTTTGTTCTCTGTTAGTTATTTATTTGGTTTATTTGCTTGTCGCGAGTAGACGTTGATACCGCGAGAAGTGCTGATCAAGAAGGAGCAGAAGATCAAGAAAGTAGAAGATTAAAGTTAAATAATTTCGTCATTGCTAGCAAGGCAAGTTGTACCTTTGATCATATTGAATCCTAGTTTTCTAAAATTACTTTGATTCAAATTATTGCATTTACTTTAAGTATTTATTTAAATGCTTTTGGGTGT
This sequence comes from Phyllostachys edulis, assembly GCA_036346405.1. Taxonomy (NCBI): domain Eukaryota; kingdom Viridiplantae; phylum Streptophyta; class Magnoliopsida; order Poales; family Poaceae; genus Phyllostachys; species Phyllostachys edulis. The sequence continues at coordinate 19,432,260 of CM070567.1, forward strand.
AGCTATTGTCCCATTTGTTATATCCACCTTGTCTAATTGTTATGCCCTGATCCTTTGTCACCCTAGTTGATATTTAGTTGGTAAATATTGTAGCACCAACGTGGGTTGGTTAGTACGAGTATATTGCTTAGCCATGCCACGAATCACTTATTCATGTGAGGCTGCAATTATTAATCTGACTAAGTGAATATGCAATCTTGTAATAATCTGTGTGTACTATGTGTCTTTGTGGCATGTGTTGCACTTAAATCAACCGGGTGGTAAAAAGGATTTGGACTGAGGCAAGGGGGTGGATACTGTGTGATATGGTGGAGCTGTGTGCATGGGCTTTATAAGCTGTGTGCTATTTTTGGTGGAGCTGTGTGCATGGGCTTTATAAGTTGTGTGCTATTTTTGGTGGAGCTGTGTGCATGGGCTTTATAAGCTGTGTGCTATTTTTGGTGGAGCTGTGTGCATGGACTTTATAAGCTGTGTGCATAAGGATTTGTAGTTAACATGTGGTAGTCTTGCCTTGGTCAATTAAGGACCTCACCATGTGCGCCATTGAATCGAGCCCCATCTGCGACCACATGCTGTTATGGGGCTGCCTAGCATAGTAAGATGAATTTACGAAATGCTTTGTTACGATTAGTACTTGCAACACTAATTGTATCTTGTGGGTAAAGTGTACAAACTCTGCAGAGTGTTAAACAATCTATTCAATAGCGCGTCATGATCATGGACATGCTCGGGATTTCACACGAGGGTAGATCTTCATAAAAGCTGTATGGGAAGGGAGTCAGTGTGATCTAAATCATATGGCTATGTGAATAATCTGTTTAGGCTGTGTGTGTCTTTGTGAAATCAAATTGTTAAATTATGATTATCTATTTGTTTTACTTGCTTTCAATCTATTAATTGTATTCAATTGCAAATGTTGCATTTCTGCAAAATAACCACAGAATGCCATTCCCTTGGAATAAGACTGCATGTATAATTGCATTTCTGTGGTATGACTTGCGAGTACGGTGTGTACTCACACTTGCTTTGACGAATCAAGCAGAAGTGAAGGGAATCGCCAGTCAACAAGGTCTACTTCAAGGATCGTGGAGAACTAGGTCGCGACCCCAAATTGATTGCTGTGGGCATATGGATGGGCTTCACCGAGTTATCTGTTTCGCTCATTGTAGCTTCATTGAGCTTTTTGTCTTCTGAGGCATTAATTGTAAGCTTTGACCTTAAGGTCTTTACTCTGATGTTTATTGTATTTGCCTATTTATTAGTTATCTTTGTTTATGGAATTGATATTTCACTGATGTTGTCACTGTGTGCACTAGCGTGATCCGGGACTAGTGCAGTATACACAGAGGGTCCAGAATTGTATTTTTGGGTCCCGACAGAGGTGGTATCAGAGCCATATCAACTGTAGGTCGTGACCTTAGTTAGAATGGCCGTTTTTAAGGAAACTTCAAAACCCATTTTACAAATGAAAAATCTTAATGATGTGCTATTCTCATCTTGTCTAGCTTCTGTACTCTTCCAGTCTATTCCGTTCTCAGCTATATTCTTCCTCACCGTTTTGAGTATTAAATTGGACTCGCTTCCCTCATAACTTCTATAGTTGTCGTTACATGTGCCAAATATCTTGGTGGATGCCCAAGAGCTGTTTAGAGCAACTCTTTGAAGACCGTGCAACCACCAACAACAAGTCTTACATCGCCCTGCCTTCTCCAAGATTCGCCTACAAGGATCGCAAGCAGTCAACATTTGATGAAGACTGTAACCAGTTCAGGTTATCTCCAGACCAGCCATATAGGATAAATCAGCTTTGGTTCCTCCCGTGTGTTGAGCCAAGTCACCCAGTTAAGTTAGAGTTTAATCGACTGGACGATTAGTTTTTCGTCTTCTTTCTCTTGTGTGTAGTTTGTTTGTGAGTTTTGTGCTTCCTAATAGCTTTCCGGCTATTTGTCTGTTTCTTGGTGTTCTTTGGGTTAAACTTGCTTCCCTTAGTAGATTGTCTTTCCTTACCTTATGCTTTTCCCTCTCATCTATTAGCACTGGTTAGCCAGCAGATGAAAAGCCCTAGTGAAGACAACCTTGTCAAGCAATCTTAAGACGATGCATGCCATTTCGAGTCTTGCCAATCCCAAAGGCGATTGCGACCTAAGCAAGCGGCGAGATCCAATCATGGAACATTTCTTGGTAGTTCAGACCCAATTCATGAACACGATAATGCAGAACATGAACAACATGATGACCCAGCAGAATCAGACCACCGCTACCTTGGTCAATTTGATGAATCGGAATAATCAAGCAGGCTGTCGCACCGTCGCCAGTGTCAGCACCAGAGCAGATGATAACCAGTAACTATCTCTAGTGCCAGTAGTGTCACATCAGAGTCCAAGCCAGTTTCTTGCCACCCAGAACCAGTTCATGCCAGCGACGATGCAACCGTCGGACAGTAGTAACATCTGCAATGATGCACAGCTCGTTGTCATCCCAGCGGCATGCCCTCAGACCAAGTTTGTGAAGCTCATGATGACCAAGCCGCCGTCTTTGAAGGATCAACCGTACTCAAGGATGCAGAATCCTGGATTCACACCATAGAAGAAAAGCTAATTGTTGCGCAATGCAACGATAATGAGAAAGGTTTCTGCAACGACAATGAGAAAGTTTTCTATGCTACTCATCAGTTAGAAGGAGTTGCATTAGATTGGTGGGAAGAATTTCGCATCGTCCATCAGGACGAGCAAACCATCACATGGTTAGAGTTCACCACTGCTTTTCGTCAGCAGCATGCGACATCAAGCAAGAGTGATCAAGAGGAACTTGCTATTCTGATATCCTATAGCAAATCTAGTCGTTGTCACTTAAAGTGCTGCCAGCCAGATAAGTCAGAAGATTGTGCATGTATCCGTTGTGGAGAAATAGGCCATAGCGCCGATAAGCACAGTATCAATTGTTCCAGTTGCGAAGAAAACCATTCTGTTGGAGAATGTCCAATGAGCAAGATCACATGCTTCTTATGTGAAGGCGATGATCATTGTCCGAGTCAGTGCCCCATGTATTCAGTGCTGACTTCTGCAACACAACGTCAGCGAGAAAATTTCAGAGCCACAGTCAGGGCATTAGCAAAAGAAGGCAGCCCATTGTCAGTACAAGAATTGTCAACTGAAGAATCACAAAAGCAGAATATTGACCTTGGCAACCAGCCTCAAAAGAGAAGCAAACCAGTATCGTCAGGAGGTTGTTTCGAGTGTGGTAAGCAAGACCATTATGCCAAGCAATGCCCCGCAAAGCGACAAGTTTCAACCTTCAGGAAGGATAATCGTTCTACTGTAGTCTTGTCAAATAAGTCACAAGACGGTGCGTCAAGAAGTGGATTAGGTCAAGAGAAGTGAAGACGACGCTTTAAAATACGCGCGTGTGTGTTCCGTTGATGTTGGGCCTTAACGGAAGCCCATTAGGTTTAACCTTCTAGAAGCTCCAATTCTAAAAGGGTTTTAGGGTTGGTGGCTGTCATATAAAAGATTGGAGATGGGACTTCTGGGGTGCGCCCGAAGAAACCGGAGGCATTGGCGGCGCCCGCAGAAAACTGGAGCCTGCGGCGGCGGCTCGTAGCCTCTTGGAAAACAGAAAAAAAAATCCTTCGGCAGAAAAGAGAAGCCTCTGGGCGGCGGTTGTAATTATCGTCGTTTTGGCTTATACATGTGAGCGATTTCTTGAGTGAATCTATCTGGGCGGCAGCTGCTGTTTCTACTTGTCTCATCAAGCGTGCTTGTCGGATCTGAGTGGATTTGTTTATTGCCATTTGTGTTGGCTCTTGTGTGTAAGAGGACACGCACCATGTATGAGATGATGCTGCATTAAGTTGTTCCTGTTTTGTTCGTTGTGGCAAGATTTTTTTTTATTTGGCTGCTTTCAATGTTGCGTCTGAATCCTTGCTGCTGGCGGTTTGGTGCTTAGATTTTTTTATTGCTTTGCTGCAGTCCGTTTGTGCTTTGGCTCGGCTCTTTGTGTTTTGATGCAAAAATCCTGTGCGTGCAGCGGCTTGTCTTCCAGCAGAAAACAGGAGCCCTTGCAGCGGCTTGCAGAGCGATTGGGAGACACAAAAAGGGTAGGGGCCGGCGACTGCATAGGTTGGCGGCGGCGGCCTGTAGTTGGGATTTGTTTATCTTGGCTATCTTCAATGATCCGATTGTGCGGCTGCAGTTGATCGCCGGCCTTTGCCTCATGCGTGTAAAAGTCTCATACACAGTATGATATGAAATGCTTTAATGTTGCATGGAGTTGATCCTGTTGTTTGCTGTTTGAAGATTTTTCTATTCGGCTGCTGTCAATGATGCGGATGAGGTGTTGGTTTTGATTCCCTGCAGGTTGATCCTGCAGTTTGCTGTTTAGTTTTTCATTAGCTTGGGCTGCCATCTTGATTCGACTGGATCTTTATTTGCAGCCAGCTTTGAGTTTGTTTAATGCTTGAAATTTCTTTGTCCTCTGTGCTTGCTTGTCGGATCGTGTCTTGTGGATTGCTTTGGTCGTGCTAGTGTGTGCGTGTCGATCTCTGTGTGGTTTGATCCGTGAGAGGATGCTTTGGATTTTGTGCATGCGATTCTGAGGTGTTTTAGTCTTGTGCTTGGGTTTGATCAGATTCAACACAGGTCATCCGCAGTGCTCAGATATCTGATCTTCATAGCTTTTATAGCTATTGGAGTAAAAGTAGTGTTGAGTTTGATCGAGGAGAAAAATAGAGAAAGCGTCTATTCACCCCCCCCTCTAGTCACCTTTCCGGTCCTACAATAGACTATAAATCAGACTTGAGCTAATTGTTTGCATACTATTGTTGTTTCATCTCTAGTAGTTTGGTTCTGTTACTTTCAGTGGTTCAGTTGTGACCGACTGAACCTGATCATTTTGTAATGTGATCTTGTTTGATCTTCTGTTGGCCGAAATGCTTAAATACTGAATTTGTGATCCATTTTGCGCTGTGATATAAATGATCCTTTGTTGGCCGAAAGTATAAATTATTTTTTATTACTTATGAGATAATTCAATACTTGACATATTAGTAAAGCGTTCATTTGGGTTCAAAGTCTGATTTATTGTTATCATATCTAATTAGTGAAGAGTATAGACAAATATGGCAAGGAGGCCAAGATTTGATCTTGAACAGCCCAGCATCTGATAGCAAATCTGAGCATTATGATAATTTTGTATGTTTTCAAGTCATATCCTTTGAGCATATTATCCTATTTAATTGACATGATAAGATTACATGTTAATATGTCATTTATGTCTTTTATATACTTCTGGAAATATCCTTTAATAATCATAGATACTGCTGGAATTATTTATGGATATTTGCTAAAACCGCTAATTTTACAGTAGAACCTTTCTACTCCATGATTGAGGTGATTCCAATGGAACTATTGCCGATCAAGTTCATATCAACTTCCAAGATCGTGCTCGATGCAGAGAACCCCATAGGCAAACAATAAACTTAGTACATATATGATAACGGTGTTTGCAAGGTGGACAAACCAAACTTACATGAAAAATGCTACCGCGACAGTTTGCAATGCAGGATCAGTCGGATTCGATATGCGCGCAATAACAATGGTTGTTGGCGTGTGCTCCATTTTCTTGAGAACAAAAATGATAAAATATAGGAGGAACTAGGTATTTTTAAATTAAGAAGAAAATAGACACCCAAATTCACGTAGAAGAAGATTTAAACTTAGATGGTGGAGATATAAACCCACATCTCCCACCAACTGAGCTAGCCTTTGGCCCTGCTCGTTTAGGCTTAGTCTTTTTGGCTTATAGCTTAAAGCCAAGCTAAGATGTTTGGTAATCTGGCTTTTTATGGGTTGTTGGCTTCTTGAGTTGTGTGTAAAGGATAAGAAGTCTGAATTGTCCTTAAGAGTTTAGAGGACTTGTTTATGCACGTATTTGAACTTGTTTTTGTATGGGAATTGAAAATACGGCGATACATGCAAGTGTACATATGAACAAAATAGAAATCGCCCGTACATGCATGCGTGTGTACCAAGGCCTAACATACAAAGTTTTACTCGAAAAAAATTAAATACAGCATACACAGTTCATAAAAAAGATTCTAATCCAATGAGTATCTTCTTAAAAAATTAATGAGTATCATAACAAAAGTCCACAATAGTGGCAAGGAGGCAGGAGATGTCGTTCACAATAACCCTAATCTTTATTAATCAAAGCTACTGTTCCAGGTCCGAAAACCACTATATCAAACAACAACAACGAAATGAAAAGAAAAAACATCCAAGGGCAGCTCGCCCAATTCAGCTTCTACAACTATTACAAAACATTCAGAACAACAAGTTCAGCATCTGACAGACAACAACGAGCCCCATTTCTCTTCTTTCCACAAATCTTCCTCCCCCGTCAGAAAGTAGAGTTAGTTTGCCGTGCGTCAAACAGCCCCATCCTTGTGCTTGAGTGAACGGCTCACTTGCCAACTGTCATAACATCTTTGCTCCCTGTTACAACATTTCTTCAGCAGTGGTAAAAGAATGTTGGCCAGGATAAATGTACCAATGTAGTTTGTCTGCACCATTTTGAAATGTAATGCTGATATAAAGAAAAAAATGTTGCTGAAGAACACTAGGATTTTTTTTGCAAGAATAATTTCAAGGGAAGCACAAAGCACCAGCTCATCGAGCCCATCCTCAGTAATTCTATGTGACTTCACTAGCATCCCAACATTATTTATCAAAAGCTGAGTAGAAGGCTCCAAATGTCAATCCTGAATCCATTGATTCAGTGAAGTTTCAAACTTCTTTATTTACTTGTAGGATGACAAGTTGACTTGAAAGTTGAAATGCTTTAAGATAGACATCTGGTTGTTGCCTCTGCATTTCTTGAACAGTCTGTTTTACATAGAGTGTGGCGATGATGACAATGGTAAACAATAGCACAACACACATCTAGCTCAAGCTCCAAATAATACCTCAGATAACAATTGTGCAAAGCGTTCAGCTGACACAAAATAGAATGCATAGCGTTTTAGTAAAAAAAAAATACAAAGTCACCGACAAGGATGAACCAATTCGAGTAGAATTAAAACAAATGAACATAATATACTGTGAGAATATCCAACAATAAACCAACATATTGGATGAACTAGAGTATCTTAGTAAATTCAGGAAATCTTGAGGTCACTTGTATCTAAGGTTTACGATGTACCGGTGTATTGTAGGATCAAGGATAACCAACTAGAGGTGGTGAATAGGAGATTTTTAAACTTTTTGACTAATTAACAATTTAAACCAATTATAAACTAAGTCTAAACTAGATACAATTCTAGCTAAGCAATTTAACACAAGATAAATGCTACAACTATAAATACGGAATTAGTAAAAACAAGAAATAACCACAATTGAGACAACGAAGTTTTTCCTCTGGTATCGAAGACTTGCTGGTCTTCACTAGTCCACGTTGAGAAAGCTTGAACAAACCAAGCCAGCTCCACGAGTTAAGCCTTCCCTCGATCACTAGAGGTTGTTCTTTCTCCGCTCCGGAGATGGCGAACACTAAGCCACTCACAATTGACACCGGGCCTCTTCACAATCTTCTTGAAGAGATCACCGAGCTAACACCGCCAAGCTGTCTAGGTGTTTGGCAAAACACCAAGAGTAATAAATCAACGACCTTCGCTTGATGGCTCTTAAGTGCAATGGATCAATCTAGAATGAATGCACTTGAATTTTGGCTCAACTACCTCACAATGAATGCACAAGTGAATTTGAGGTGTTGGAAAGATGATCAACGCTCTAAGGATGTTAAATATGGTCTAGCAACCTGTCCTTGAGCAGGTGGAGGGGTATTTATACCCCCCTCACCAACAAATACGACCGTTGGGGAGAAAATCCCCAACTTTCAGTGAAATGCGGTACTACCGCACCTCACCTACCGCTCCGTAACGACTATAACAGTGGCATTAACTGCTCTGACATAGCCGTTGAAACTTTCGGCGCGGTACTACCGCCAACTATCATGCGGTACTACCATTTCTCAAAGGACCCAAAAAGGGTGCCTACTGGAAAATACGTACAGCTTCAATTTCAGAAATACCAGGCTATGGTAGTACCGCTTGAACAACTGCGGTAGCACCGCTCTCAGGGTTTGCACCTCAACCAAAAAGGGCGTCTCTCTGGAAATAACGTACCGCCAACATATTTTCGGAACAACCGGGTTACGGTAGTACCGCACCACGAGCTCAGTCATACCGCTGAGCCGTCGTACCGCCGACTTAACGTCGGTACTACCGATTGTCCTGACAAAGCAGTGTTGGCTTTCCAAAGTAAAATCCTAATGCATGCTTGATCCTAAATTGATCTAATTTGCACAAGAACATGCTATCAAGCTACTAGTCATGATCCCTCTTAATAGTACGGTATTTAACCTAAAATCCGGTCTTCCATCCATTTCTCCTAAGACCGGTAAAACATAAAAAGGATCCTAGACTACTTGTACCTTGTCTTTAAACCATATCGATCTTCATGTTGTCTTTTAGCATGCACCTTTAGGTTGTCAAACTCACCATTGGGACTTAACCTTGTAAATACTCAATAAACATGTTAGTCCCATATTCACATATTATCATTAATTACCAAAATAATTTTTAGGGGTCTAGATGCTTTCAGTATGCAGCACTTACAAACTCCTGCATGTGTTGACTAGTACATAAGCCATACAGACTTTATAATGCCGGTCACTAAACAATGGCAAACAAAACACAATATGTTCATGGACCCCCATGAAAAACTTGCTATGTTAGTTGGCCAGCCAATGCAGGACCATGTTTTCCTATGTTGACAAAAGAAACTCTGCAAGCCTACAAGACAAGCATTTGACATCCAAAAAAACTTGAGATGTGCATTACTGTTGGATATTGGATAGGCGGCAACAGTGGCCCAGGCAAATCTTCTGGAAAGATGGGTGCTCATTTGGGCTCTTGTATCCCCCAACCTACATAAGAAACATCAGCATGTTATAATTTCTGGCATGCCATGATCAATTATCTTGATAATTGCAAGCCTATTCCACCTATGCATGTAGCTTTTCTGTTTCCCTAACCATGAATTCAATCAAAGAACCCCCAAATCCATCCACATGGAAAGCATTGCTATCATATATTTTAGCTTTTCAGGGGTTGGGCTGCCGCTTCAGGAGAGGAGTTTGGCGACGGCGGCAGGGGGGAGAGAGGGAGCCAGGGAGAAGGTGGGCGACGCCGGGTTGAGGGAGGAGGCCGGTGCCAAGGGCGAGGGAAGAGGAGGGAGGCGGCGGCGCGGGCAGGCGGAGATGGTGTGGGAGGAGGAGAGAGGTCGATGGAGCACAACGACGTCGGGTGGAGGGGAGGTGGCGGCGGCAGACGAGAGGAGGCAACAGCTGGCGAGGGGAGGCGGCGGCGTCGGGCGCAGGGTCAAGTGAGGAAGGCGATAGCCTGGGGAGCAGGAATCGAAGGGGAAAATATCGGGTGGGGAGGAGGAAGGGGGTGAAAAAAAAGAAAGGATTTGGCTTTATATACGAATGGCATTTTGAGGGTAATTTCTGGGTGGGAAAAGGTTATTCCATTCCACAAAAGTTAAAAAAGCACCTTTCTAATGGCTTATAGCTTTTAGGCTTAAAATAGCTTAATCTTTTTATAAACCAGATGAAAAAGCCACCCCTTTGTTTAGGCTTAGGCTTTTTTTCTTTTAAACCAAAGAAAAAGCCTAAACAAACACGGCCTTTATGTAACAAAGATACACACGATTGAAGCTTTCCTTCTTTGTATCTCCAAGTTTAGTTTTAACGAAGTGCTAATTTTGCGTGCATCTAATAGAGGCCAAAACGAGTACTAGATACTCTGGTTTTGTCTTAAAAATTGTGTCATCGTCTGCTAGTACTAATGTTAGTTATGAGTACCTCATACAAGATTTTAGGAAAATTGAATCAAACCAGTTCTGCAAAATTGTCAGGACTCGAACATGCAAATTCAGACCCTCTGTGTATTCTGCACTAGTTCAAAATCACGCTAGTGCACACAGTGGCAACATAGATGAAATATCAACCAATCATCGAAATAACTAAGAAAGTAACAACTTATTACTAAATAGTAGCAACAAACCTTAAGGTCGAAATTTACATAGTTTGCCACAAATGGCTTAAATAGAACTCTTGTAGCGGAAAAATATGATAACTCGTGGCAGCCATCCGATATGCCCACAGACAATCGAGTGGGGCGCGTATCCTAGTTTTGCGTAGTCTTCAAAGTACTCCTCCTCATAGAACTCAGAGTTCCATGGTTCTTTCTCAGCGACTAACCAACAACGCATATAGCCGTGAGTACATAAAGTATTCAGCAAGTCGTAGGGAATAGTATGCAATTAATTATATTCATGCAAGGATTGAACAAAGGAATCACTATATGGCTATTTTGTAGAAAGCAATATTGACAGTAAATAGATTATAAAGCATAATAAAAAACATAATATAAATAAAGTAATCAATTGCTTTGAACACAACCAGTTAATTATCCGTTCACTTCCCAACCAACACCCAGTGAACTACTCGTTCACTTTCCAACCATTCCACCATCCGACATTTTATGATAATTCTATACCTCATGTGAAATTCCCAGACATTGTTCATAACCGGGGATACGGCTGTTCGAACAATTTTTTACACTCTGCAGAGGTTGTACAACTTTACCCACAAGAGATAAATCAACTTATAATGTCCGTCTGACACACTTCCATATGTGTGCAACTAAGTGATTATTGTTGGAAATATGCCCGAGAAGCAATCATAGAGATGATTATATTTCGTTATGTTCATAATATTGGATAATATGTTATCTTGTTCCTAGAATAATATCGTTAATATTTATTATCAAGTATGTGACTTGATTGTAAAACTCTATATTTCTGCGATAATTATTCTTAAACATTCTCTATTCACAAAACATATGAGAACACATATGAATAGACTAGCATATGTATTGGTTGATGACTATGTTTCAAAGGTCATAGATATGGAGATATCAAACCAATAATATGGACACATGTTATTGAACATGGTGTTGGTTTGACCCACCTTGAAACACTGTTGAGATTGTTATGATTTCATGTGTCATCAGTTGGTCTCAAGCAATGATGATGTATAATCCTTAGACCTGAGATTAGCATGGTTTTCTACATATGTAATAGTACTATTAGGGGTTGCCAAACGCTACTCTGTAACTAGATAGTTATAAAGGTAGCTTTCGGGGTATACTATAGCCCTGTTTGTTTAGGCCCTCTTTATTTAGGCTTTTTGTCTGGCTTAAAAGCAAAAAAGCCCAAGCATATATAAAGGGGGTGCTTTTTTGTTCGGCTTATAATAAGTTTAAGCCAATTTAAGCCTAAAAGCCATAAGCCATGGGAGAGGTGTTTTTTTTGGCTTTTACGGAATAGAATATCTCTTTACTACCGAACTTCGTTAAACTTACCCTCAAATTGCCATTGGTATATAATTACAAACCGTTCTGTTTTTTCCAATCGATTCCTTCCCAGCAGAACTTTCTTGCTCCTTCCCCAACCCGCCTCCTGCTCTCGATCCTCCCAAACCAACCTGCCTCCTGCCTCCCCTTCCCGGCAGCGCCGTCTCCCGCCTCCCCTCTGAGCGCCGCCGCCTCCTATCCCCATCGCCGCCCTCCCATCTCCCCTCCAAGCGGCCGCCTCCCCCCCAACTCATCCTCCAAGCCTTGCCGCCTCCCCCCGACTCGCCTCCCAACGCCGCCTTCGCCTCTGCCACGGACGTCGCCTCTCCTCTTAGAACGGGTTTTGCGCCTCCTACCTGGACGTCGTGCAGAGGTACATCCGCCTCTCGCTTCGTCCCCCCTCCCCCTGGTATGCTTTGTCTGAATCGTGGTTCGTTCGCGATCCCGTCGAGGACAATCTCGCCTCGTATGGTCGTATGTTATTGGTTGATCCTGGTTGGTACACTTGATTTCCTGATTCGTTGCGGTTTTATGATCTTTGAGTGGAGTTGGTCGTATGTGACATTGCTTAGTTGATCAAGATTTGTTCTTGGGAGCCTATGCTTCATGGCTGAATGTTATGGCTACTTTACATCCTCGTCATGTGTAATGTATTATTGCATAGTTGATCAAGATGTTATGGTGCTTTACGCTAATAAAGGTCCGCTCTTGGTTAAAATTAGGGTGCGACATTGGAACACATGAGCGATGAACTAATTAGCGAGATCAACCTAACTTCATGTGCTAGCAAACACCGATAGTGGATATCTTCAAGTTACTTGTTTATGCGTACAAGACTATTTCTTTGAACAACCTCATTTGCAATATCGTATAAGTTTTTTTTTTGAACAACCTCATTTGCAAATTGCAATATCGTATAGGTTTTTTTTTGAACAACCTCATTTGCAATCACGTGCATTAGGTGTCACTATAATATTCATGATCTGTTTGTATTCTTGTAGCCAATGCACACCTTTTACATTAGCATAACTTGGATCTAGCCATTATATCTTTGGAGTTGCCTTATAGTTTATAGTTGTCAACATTAGAATTATTATTATTTGTGTTCCAAAACCATGCTTTATGAAGTGTTGCCTCCTTGCGAAATTCAAGATCACGATCCTGCCCATTCTGTAGTGACAACTTGAAGAAAACGACCCTAGTGACTTGTGGATCTATGTCGAGGACCAAGATGTGGTTGACATGGAGCGGTGTCAAGAGAGAACCTTAGATGGTTGTTCATGTACATAAACAAGCTTCCTCGATTGTTCGAGATGTCATCTTTAGTGTTTATGGTTGCCACATAAAATGATAGGGCGATCTTGGTTGAGGCCCTCGGCCGGTCTTTCGATTCGATTAATCTATGCCCCAAGTTCACCATTTCCATGCTTGTACTCAAGCTATTGGAAATATTGAATCGTGGAATCTAAACCTTTCGGTTGTGTTTTAGAACTTATTTAGTGCCTATATGCATGCTAAGCACATCGGCCGGTTTGTATATATATGACATGGCTCATTAATAGAGAACTTGCGCTTGCCCCAAATGGAAGCGATGATGTTTTAATTGCATGTTTTCCGACATTTGAGTTGCTTACTTATCGAGCACTACGATAGTTTGGTTCTTGCTTTCTAAAAATAACAGTTGTTCATACAATGGAATTATAGAACGATTCGTCATCATACCGGTGTTTACGCTTTCTGAGTAGGTCACTTATTAGTGTTTGAATTTAGCTTGGTATGTTACTTGACCTTGTTAAAATTGTGGAAATTATTAGAATTGCCATCAAATCTGTTGCTTATTTAGTTAGCTTGGCCTTGCATGAGAAATCGATGTATGACACCTCGATCTTGAATCAATACTTATGTAGCAATTATTGAAGAGTTTGTGTTAGAGTTAAATAACGAATTGTATGAGGTCGGACTCTACTTTGAGACTATAAATAAAGGGTGTGAGATCCTCCGGGAGACACACATAATTCCCAAAATACAACATGGTATCAGAGCCATCCCCCACCACCCAACCCTAACCCTAACCAGACTCACCTCAGATCCGCCGCCGTCATTGTTCAACTCGGCCGCTTGAGCAGCAGCCTTGCCGCCGCCGCCAGCGCCGCCAGCCTTGTGCCTCATGGTATGGGCCGCCGCCGCCCCCGTCATGTGAACCGCCATGCCCCGTCTTGGTCGCGAGAGACACCGCACCGCATAGGGCCTTCATGAAAGCCGGTCGCAGAGACGTCGCGCCGCCTGTTGCCCCGCCAGCGGGAAGCCGCCACTGCTCCCTCCTCGCGAGCTCTAGCCAGGAGAAGGAGATTCGGGAGAAGACGACGGGAGAAGAAAGCCTGGAGAAGAGGCAACGCTCGGGACTCATCGGGGGAAAGCAGCCAAACCGAATTAAGAGAAAGGCAAGGAGCTGCTTCTGTTTGGAAGAAAGAAGCCGAACCGAAGAGAGAGAAAAAAAACCTTTTGATGCTACGGCTTTTCTGCATGATTTGGGTAATTGCGAAGTCAGTTATCCAGGTTCGAAAGAACGTTGATGTGTGAAGAATTGCCGTGATCGTGGGAGATACGCGCGGCATATCTTAGCAGTAATTGGCATTACTCTGGTTGTTGGAGAAGATGACCCCTAAGGAAATTGAGGCTGCGAGGAAGGAGGAGGAAGAAGCCGCAATGAGGGCGGTGGAAGAAAAAAGGAAGGCAGATGTTGAGACTACTTCCCCGCTAGTAACTCAAGGTCACATGAGGAGCATGTTACGGGACCTCCTTGCGACAGGTATGATAGGTCCAAGGGTTTTTGCAGGGTCATCTGACTTAAAACTGGAGCTGATGCCGAATGATGTAAAATTGGAAGGAAGTAAGAATTACCTGAGTTGGTCTAGAAGAGCTCAGCTAATTCTAAGGACGAAGAGGGTGGAGCATTACCTGCGAGAGACTTGTGTTGAGCCTGCAGACAAGGCGAGTATGGATTGGAGGATATGGAATACCACCAACTCTGTGGTGGTAGCTTGGTTGCTAACTTCGATGTCTCCATCCATTGCCCGGATGGTGGAGATGATGCAAAGTGCTGCGGCGATATGGAAGGCAGCTAAGCAACATGTACTCAAGGCGAAATGTGATGATGATGGTGGAAGTTCGGGGCAAGGTGGAGGCCACAAACAGAGGAGAAGATCGTCGAGAGTATGCTAGTGAACTGCGACAAGCGTGGGCGATTTAGATCACTACGATCCACTGCAGTTAACATGTCTTGGTGATATTGAGGCTGGCGGGGTATGGCAACACGACGGGTTACACACTTTCTAAAGGTGAACTCAAAGTTTGAGAGTAGAAGAGCGCCATGTTTCACTTGGCAAACTTGCCTACCATGGAGGAGGCTATTTGGCTATGGTGCGGGAGGAGATTCGACTACGAGTAATGGGGACAACAACTCGGTCGAGATCAACATCGCCATACCGGATGATAGGGAGTGCTACAACTGTGGGGGTGAGAGGACATCTGAGCCATGCTTTTCCTTCTCCACAGTATGGAGGTCGAGGTGGAAGTCGTGGTGGTCGTGGAGGCCGAGGTGGAGATTATCAAGGCTGAGGTGGAGATCATGGTGGTCATGGGAGTGGAGGTCGAGGAAGAGGCCGAGTTGGTCCCAAGGCTAATGTGGCCGCCCTGACAGAGGAGATCACGTCTGTCACTCTGACAAAGTAGCAAGCTATGCTGATGGGAGAAGTGGCGGCGAGGAAAGGCATTGGAGACTTCTCATGATTCCACCTCCTTTGGTAACTTTGCAAACTATGCCTCGTGGGCGAAGCTGTGAGCACATGCACTTGCATCCACATACAAGCACTCTCATTGATTGGATCATAGATTGAGGGCATCCAAGCATGTCACGAGTTCACTTAGTGCTTTTGCATCTTACACCCCATACACTCATTACAAATCGTCCAAGCAAATGATGGAACCTCCCACTTATTCAGGTGTAGGATCAGTAGAATGCACACCATCTATTGCTTTATCCTCTGTATTGCATGTTCCTCCTTTCGAAATCAACCTTCTTTCATCGGTTCTATCATTGACCAATTCAAATGCTTTGTCACATTTGATGAGGATTCGTGTTTGTTCAAGAGAAGAGCGGGAAGAGGATTGGGGCCGGATAAGGCGTAATGGGCGTGGTACATTGATCGAGTTGATGTGGCATTAGGCGTGGCTATAGGAGGAATTGAGGAGAAATTTTATTACATCATAAATGCGCCTAGGACATCTATCATTTGAGAGTTTAAGTCAGTTATACCCTGATTTGTTTAAAAGGGTAGACATGAGTAAACTTGTGTGTGATACTTGCGAGTTTGGAAAGCATACACGGTCTACATATAGTAGCATCGGTCTTCGGAGTTATGAACCTTTTATATTAATACATTAGGATGTTTGGGGTCCGTGCTCGATTACTTAGTAAGTGGTTTTATGTGGTTTGTCACATTTATTGATTTGCTATACTTTCGTATGACTTGGATTTATATGATGAAACACAAGAGCGAGGTCCTTCGATGTTTCGGGACTTCCATAGGATGGTTGCTACTCATTTTGATGCAAAGGTTCGGATTCTTCGATCGATAATGGGCCGAGTATGTTAATAAGGAGGTTGCAACAGATCTATCAAAGAAGGATACTTCATCGGACTACTTGTCCGGAACTCCACCTCGTAATGGAGTGGTGAAAGAAAGAATCGACATTTGTTGGAGGTATACGTTCACTCATGTTTCGGATGAATGTGCCAAAGGGATTGTGGAGCGAGGCGTGAATGACGGTGTATCTCATCAATCGCATGTTAGTCTCGGATACTTGGGATGATATCTCCGGCTGAACTTATTTTGGGTCAGCGGGAGTTTAAGGTGCCTCCCAAGGTGTTTGGTTGTGTGTGTTTTGTACGAGATCACCGACCAGCGGTTGGCAAGCTGGATCCACAGGCATTGAAATGTATCTTTATAGGTTATTCATCAAGTCAGAAGGGCTATAGATGCTGGAACCCAGTTGAACGAAAGTTGTTCATGAGTATAGATGTGACATTCCGGGAGTTTGAGCCTTACTACACGAGTGGAGATACTCTTGATCAATTTTTGGAGTTCTCTCCTATCACTGAGGGTGACAGTCGAGAGGGGGAGGACAAGGAGAGTGACAGTCAACGAGAAGAAGTCATTGTAGGAATAATTTCGTGCCCAAACCTAACGGAATATGCAACGAGAGATGTGATAGCCCTAAAAGAATTAAAGGTTTATCAGCGAAGATGCTTTGGGAAACAGGGGGAGAAGCAGAGAGACAAACAGTCAGCGCCTGAGCCATCAACGGAGCCGGCAGAACAACAAGAACAATCACAGCCATAGCCTGAACAGCCGGCCTTGCCAATCGATCCAATCCCAAATCCCTTCTCAGGTCTCTCTCCATCAAGTTCCTTGCCTCCCCTTGGGGCGAGTGGTAATGTTCACTCTAATCTAGAGTTACCACTTACTGTGAAGGAAACTAGAGCTAATCAGAAAGCCCCGGTCCGGTATGGCTTTGAGCATGACATTGCAAATTTCATCTCGTATTCCCATATCTCACCTGCATACAAAGCATTTATTGCATCTCTTCAGACAGTGCATGTTCCAAAGGATTGACGAGCTACTAAGCAGGATCCTAAGTGGAAGGATGGCATGAAGGAGGAACTTAGTGCACTTCAGAAGAACAAGACATGGGGTCTTGTTCCACTTCCAGCAGGAAAAAGGGCAGTAGGATGCAAATGGGTATTTACAATTAAGCAAACTCCTGAGGGCAAGATAGAGAGATATAAGGCACGGTTGGTTGCAAAAGGTTATAGTCAAACATATGGAATAGACTATGATGAGACCTTTGCACCAGTGGCGAAGATGAGTATTGTAAGAACGTTGATCTCTTATGCAACTAACTTTGGATGGCCCCTACATCAGTTGGATGTGAAGAATGCTTTTCTACATGGTGATTTACAAGAGGAGGTATACATGGAGATTCCTCTAGGCTTTGAGAATAGGCAGACTGAGAGGAAGGTGTGTAAACTTAAGAAGTCTTTATACGGTTTGAAGCAGTCTCCAAGGGCGTGGTTTGATAGATTCAGGCGTGCAATCTGTAACATGGGCTATTCTCAGTGCAATGGAGATCATACTGTGTTTTACAGGCATAGAGGATCACATATCACCATATTGGCAGTCTATGTTGATGATATTGTGATTCTTGGAGGCGATCTTGAGGAAATCAAGACCTTGAAGAAAAAAAGCGGGAGAGGCATTTGAGGTGAAAGATCTTGGACCTCTTCGATACTTTCTTGGGATTGAGATTGCCCGTTCTTGAATGGTATAGTTCTCTCCCGAGAAAGTATGTCCTTGATCTATTTGGCGAAAGCAGGTATGCTTGGGTGTCGCCTTATTACTTCACCTATTGATAGGAATCACAAGTTATGTGCTGAGTCGGGAGATCCAGTTGACAAGGAAGCTTATCAAAGGCTTGTTGGGTGTCTCATCTATTTGTGCCATACAAAACCTGATATTTCATATGCAGTGAGTGTGGTTAGTCGATATATGCATGATCCCAGAACAGGACACATGGATGTTGTCTATCGAATCCTGCGATATTTGAAGAGCAGCCCTGGGAAAGGCCATTGGTTCAGAAAGAATCAACATCTGAATGTGGAAGGGTATTGCGGTGCTGATTGGGCGAACTATGTGGATGACAGGAGGTCTACCTCTGGATATTGCATTTTTGTGGGAGGTAACCTTGTGTCATGGAGAAGCAAGAAGCAGGAGGTTGTGGCTCGATCTACTGCAGAGACAGAGTACAGAGCAATGGCATTGAGTGTGAGTGAAATGGTATGGATGAAGGGTTTATTGTCCGAACTTCGGGTATGGAGGAATAATTTTTTGGTGTTGCATTGTGATAATAAATCTGCAATCAACATTGCTAACAACCCAGTTCAACATGATCGTACCAAGCATGTTGAGATTGATAGGTTTTTCATAAAGGAAAAGCTTGATGGCAGAATATTGAAGTTGGAGTATGTCAAGTCTGGTGACCAGTTGGCTGACTGTTTTACTAAAGGATTAGGTCCTAGTGAGTGTGCTACAATATGTAACAAGATGGGCATGATTGATATCTTCGGCCCATCTTGAGGGGGAGTATTGAAGAGTTCATGTTAGAGTTAAACAACGAATTGTATGAGGGTCGGACTCTACTTTGAGACTATAAATAAAGGGTGTGAGATCCTACGAGAGACACACATAATTCCTGAAATACAACAGCAATATCTAGAGCTGGTAATTACTGAAGCTACAACAGAATTGTCACCTTGATAAGCAAATACACTCAAGAGAATGTACTGATTTCTTATCTTAATTGTAAGAAGCGTCACCAATCAAATCGAACTAAGCAACATCACATTTTGCAAATGAACCCTATTCTCACACAATAAACAAGATTTTCTTGCTCAGCTCCTGATGATTCCTAAAGATCCATGTCCATTCGGTAAGCATTCCTCTCTGGAGAGTAGTAGCCCTCTAGCTCAGCTCCTGATGATTCCTAAAGATCCATGTCCATTTGGTAAGCATTCCTCTCTGGAGAATAGTAGCCCTCTAGCTCAGCTCCTGATGATTCCTAAAGATCCATGTCCATTCGGTAAGCATTCCTCTCTGGAGAGTAGTAGCCCTCTTGCTCAGCTCCTGATGATTCCTAAAAATCAGTTTAAATACATGCTTAACAAGGTCCTTTAAACCCTTAAAGGCATTTCAGACCTTTCATCCTTCACACACAACTCAATAAGCCAACATCCTACAACTCAATAATAGGGCTTTAGGCTTAGGCTTTTTGGCTTATAGCTTAAAGCCAACGTTTTGGCTTAATCAACTTATAAGCCTCTAAGCTTTCAAGCCAAGCGTTGGTGTTTGGTAATCATGATTTTTATAGGATATTGACTTATTGAGTTGTGTGTAAAGGATGAAAGGTCTGAATTGCCCTTAATGGTTTAAAGGACCTTGTTAAGCATATATTTAAACTGATTTTTGCATGGGATCGGAAAATATGACGATACATGCATGTGTACATTTGAAACAAAATAGATATCGCTCATACGTGCATGTATTTTATTTTGGACATTGTGTAACGAAAGAAATTAATATAGAAATGCCAATATCAGTCAACCAAACAAAATAATATTTGATCATACATGATATTTTATGAATTTCATCTATTCCAAACAGGCATAATCTCTTACCGGATAAGCATAAGCCAAAGACGTGGTACTAACAATGGAAATCCTTAGCGCACTCAATTTTTATGCGATTACTCATAGGGAAGAAACATTTCGATCCATCCACAACACTTGAATGTGTATCTTATGTAGGTTACATGCTTACAAACAAAGCAAATTCAACAAATACTCAATGAATTGTGACGAGTTGATGTCTGATGCATGACCAAGATCTATGGACATGGCTACACAAATTATCTCTCTATTTTCTATAAACGAGGGAAGCACAAAATGTACATGCATGCATAGGTCAAATGTTGTACATATACAACAGATTTACATGAGTTAGATTCAAGATCCAACAGAGATCGGTTTTGATCACCCTTATTGCTCTCCTTGCGCATCATTCGGCTTTCCTACCGTCTCTTCTTGAAGCTCGGATGATGTTTTAGTATGAGAATCTCCGCATTGAGAATTCTGTGATGAATCAGCTTGATCAAATTGTGAACTCAATGACTTGAGCATGTTTGACCTTTTATCGAAGGCCAGTCACGAAAGATGTTCTTTGCTCGAACAACAGCCTCTGGTGATTGGCTCATTCTACCGACCAACATAGCAAACACCTTGACACAAAATAGTGTTAACAACTAACCATGATATGTTTAAAACAAGTAAACTACCAAATTCCAGTATGGATACCTGGGAGAGGTAAGGAGCAAGGAAGTGTTGATCATCCAAAAAGGACAGCATGCAACTCACCAAGCAAACTACATTTGCTTCGATGACTGGCCAAGGTGCATCAAATGCCTAAAACAAGAAAAAAAAGTGTGTTGGGATGCTTTACTAATCACATCCCATGACTATAGAAAAGGGTACCTAGATAGCAGATTCTAGGTAACTGTCGACTCTGGCAGGAGATAGTCGACAAAGTTGCCTGGTTAAGTCTCTAGTGAAGTCCTCATAATCAGATCTGAGGTCAAAACATAGTAGAAATGCCACTTTTAACTAAAATGACAAATCTCAGTAGAAATAGCTAGGAAGGATCAACACAAACCGGCAATCAAAAGTGAAATATTGCTTGTTGAGAAGCGAAGACAAACCATCTACTTTCATCAAAGGCGCTAGGAGCTAGAATGTGTTCTGTTTCGAAAAATAATGAATATCAAGATATGCAAGTTAAAGTAAATGTGTAGGTAAGGGAAAACAAAGTAATGACCGTATACCCGACAAGCAAGATGAACACTTAGGTCATCATCGTGAAGATGGAGGATCAAACGGGGAAGTGTGGCATGTATCGCGCAAGGGGGCAAAGAACTTCATAGCCTGACCAGCATAAGAAAACAATCCTTACATCTACCTTAACAATCCTTAGAACTACCTTAACACTTCCTGTCACCACTACTTATAATAATCACATGAACATATTGTATACAATTTATTAAGATGAAATCACAGTACCTTGATAATTGTGGATTTGTTCAGGTGTTGGAGTGACTACTTTTGAACCCTGCTCCTCCTTTGTGGTATCTTGAGCAATCTGACAGATCAATTGATGAATTGAAAAAAAGATAGCATTGGCTTGTCAATATGACAGATCAATTGATGAACTGAAAAAGGTTAATGAAGTATGAAGACATAAACTTCATTAGGAATTCATAGGAAAATGGCATTCCAAATTTGAAATTGCTATGACAACACACTATAGCGATCATATACTGGCATGGTTGAAATGTATTATCTGATGAGTGATGGCGATTGTGACCACAATGCCACGGACACCTCAACAAATGTTATATCAGATTAACTCCAAATACACATTATCAAGAACAAAGGAGGAAGATAGCTAACAGGATTAGATTGAGTTTCAGGGCCTATCACCTTCGTAGGAGCGCGCCTCGGTGGTGTCGACCACCCACTCGGCGACCTCGCGGAGCTGGCGCTCGGCGTCGCCCTCCGGCTGTCCGATCGGCGTGGATTCGGGAGCGAGTCGGCGTCGGGGGAGGGGAGGCAACGGCGTTGGGGGAGAGGAGCGGCGGCGGCGGGGGAGGGGAGGGGACGAGAGGCGGCGGTGTTGGGGGAGGGGAGTGGGAGTGGCGACGGCGTCTGGGGAGGGGAGTGGCGGCGGTGGCATGAGGGGAGGGGAGTGGCGGCTGTGGCGTCGGGGGAGGGGAGCGGTGGCGGCGGTGTCTACGGGAAGGAAAGGGGTGGAGAGGAGGAAGGAAGAGAGAGAAAATGAAACGATTTCTGCTTATATACGATGGTATTTTGTAGGTAATTTCAGTGAACTTCAGTGGCAAATAGATATTCTATTCCGCAAAAGCCAAAAAAAGCTTATCTCCCTTGGCTTATGGCTTTTAGGCTTAAAATGACTTAAACTTTTTATAAGCTAGATAAAAAAAAAGCCACCCCTTTGTTTAAGCTTAAGCTTTTTTGCTTATAAGACAAAGAAAAAGCCTAAACAAACAGGGCCTATGAAACATGCGGAGGAGTATGATTGATCGGATATGGGATTTGTCCCTCCAAACATAGCAGTAGAGATCTCTCTGGGTCCCTCGTTGTGGTCGGATAAAGAAAGTGCATGGCCATGCCACTAGTGGTCAAAGTGTTGACTACATGAAGATATTTGACACTTGATCGAGAAAGTATTGAACATTCAATGGATGACAAATTATCTCACCTAGAGTTCAACCAGATGTCGTGAGGCAAAGGGAGAATATACAAGCAGGTCATTCAGTTCAACAAGATATGAGCTGGTCGTAGACTGGTCGAACATAACACTAACTGGTCGTAAGGAGTTACGAACTGACCGTAATTAAGTATTAACTGGTCGTAAGGAGTTATGAACTGGTCATGACTAAATATGGACTGGTCGTGACTAGATACAAGCTGGTCGTAAGTGATAAGGACCTGGTCATAGATCATATTGCATTAAGATTTGTCCGATATATTCTATGTGTGTTCGAGAATCGTTATGTCCTGCTAGGTACCGCTAACGACTCGTGGTCAGAAAAGAGTTTCTGAGTCACAGCCGATTACACATGAACCTATAGGGTCGCACACTTAAAGGGTTATGATTTGATTTGGATGGAGATCCGAATTCTTGTAGGCCACGAGTTCCTAATAAGCCTCATGATAGAGACCCATCATGGATGCCTATTTATAGAGGGGCAGTGGCATGGGGTGGTATAATCTTTTTGAAGAGTTCCAGAAACTCTAATAGCCATGTCTTCCTCATCCAATACCACGCTGCCAGCACTAGCACTCTAGCTCGTGGTGTCCTTGCCCAATATGTGTGAATACCTTGGAGGTGTTGTTGCGAAGCATCAGCACTAGGACGATCCGCAACTCATGACGATCACAGGAGCAGGAGGAGAAGATGTGCGGCGAGTACGACTACTACTGCATCAACTTGTTACATCGACTCAACTTTCGCTACGAGTCGGCACATCTAGTGGTAATCCCGTGATATATTACTATCGAATGTTCCTTGGTTGCGGGGTAGGATTTTTGTTTTGTGCTATCGTAGCCTACCCGTTATCCTTCAATTATCACAAGACCTTTATAAAGCTCTGTCTTAACCTAGTTTTGCCCACTATGGTTTCACCACCGAAGGGTTACATCCACCACAGTCGAGGTCCCCTCTTGCGCCATGTGAATCTACTCATCCATCTTGGAACCCACACTACCACATGGCAGAACCAAATCAAGACATTACAAATTAATCGGCCAGGTCCATCCCATACTGGACAAGCGGTTGTACGATATGGCTCAGTTCAATGGCGCACAAGATTAAGTTCTTGGTGATTACTCAGGCGAGACCACCTCATCTAAAATATGCTACCCGCACCCCCTTTACTGTACGATCATTCGCTTGAGTATGAAACCATATTGTTCAGCCAGGACCAATGGCATCCCCTGCCATGACACAATAATTTTTAACAACAGTGGCTACCCGCCATGATTCCATACGACATTAAGTCAAATTGATGTAATAACTGATCATGTGAGTACGAGCCCATAGTACAACTAAGCATAGCTAAGTATAACAACGTCACCCATGTTGGTATTACAATTATGTCCAACTAATAACAACCCAACATATGGTGTCAAAGGATACATGTCATTTATAATAATCAAGGTGGCATAATGTCAATTAAGTAATTAGCTATTCCCGGAAACAATTGGTATAAAGATAGCATGCATATGGATATAGAACAATATACTTTTGTAAAAATGGGTACAACATGATCAAAGGTCTACGACTTGCCATCATCGATGATTTGAGTTAGTGCTTCCGGTTGGTCCAAAGTGGCTTCGGCGGCGGGAAACTCTACACGTGTGAATTGAGACAAAATAAATAACAGAAAAACAAATAAAATATAAAAAATATAAAATTAGTACCATTAGAGAGATTGTTAATTTATATGAATTTAGGAAGAAGAATTGATTGATTCAGAGTTCGTCTGGAAGAGAACGAACTCTCAGGAGATTTGCCAAAAAGGAAAATCCTGAAAATTGGAAGGGAGAGGAATGTTCCTTTCGGTTTGTAATCAATACAACACCTCAGTGTATGACACATGGGGCCCTTTGGTCAGAGAGAGAAAGAGTAATATAGAGAGAGTGGTTGTCATGTAGGGTCATAGTGCCATTGAGAGAGATGGAAACAATAGAGAGCAGAGGAAAATAGAGTAGGGGCGCACACGGCACGAGCATGCGGCGACGCCAGCGTGGCAGCAGTCGGCGACCACAAAAATGGAACCCCGGCAGGGTCCCCTACCTACAGGTGGCGGCGGTGCGACCAGAGCATCACAGGGGCGAAGCAATAGTGGTGGTAGTGGCGGTAGCGCGATGAAACTGCTTGCAGCAAGGAGTCTTGTGGGTGGGTTAGCCCGAGGCGGCGAGGCGGCGGGCAGACCTGAGGCGTCGATGTGGGGAAGATTGTGGTGACGCTTCTTGGCCACGAATCGGCCGAATGGAGAGGGGGAAAGTGGGGGATTCTCAGGAACACGTGTCGAGACCCAAAAATACAATTCTAGACCCTTTGTGTATAATGCACTAGTCTAGGATCAAGCTAGTACACACACTGTCAACACATATGAACAACATTCCACACAAGAGGAATATAAGAATAAATGACTAATTTGATTACATAAATAGTAGTTTTGATCTTATGGTCGAGTTTACAATTATTAAGCCACGCATGGCTGACATTAAAAAAATAAACGACAGCGAAACGAAAGCAACTCCAACGGATACCCATCGACTCGCCACAGGCAACCGACTGGGATCAAGACCTAATGATCACCATCCTCGTAAAGCTCCTCCTCAAAAGCAGGCGACGATTCCTCCACTTCAATTGAATGATTGAAGTAAGAATGAGTACTCTAAGTATTCAACAAGTTGTACCATATAATGCAATTATAGATGATGGCTTATTCCAAAGGAAATGGTTTCTGTGGCTATTTTGCAATAAAGCAGCATTTGTAATTGAATACAAATAATAGATTGAAAGCGTAATTCAAAACAAATAAACAATAATAATTTTAACAAGTATTTTCGCAAAGCTTTCATAACCTAATCAATTTCCTTCACACAGCTGCACAAATTATCTCACACAGTTGTCCCTTCTCAGTTGTCTTTAGAAAAATCTACCCCTCGTGTGAAATCCTCGAGCATGTCTATGACCGTGGACGCGGCTATTTGAATAGATTGTTTAACACTCTGCAGAGGTAGTACACTTTCCCACATAATATAACCAGTGTAGCTAGTACTAATCATAACAAAACTTTTCCGAAACTTCATCACAACAATTGACACTCGCGTTGCGCTTACTGCCGGCACCAACCCCCACACAGGTGGTTTGTCCGTCGCACACCGTTGGACCTAGAAGCGGCGAACCGTCCATCGATATGAATCGCCACACAGGTCGAAACATACCTCCATCCTCACACACAGCTTAAACTATCTGTCTTAGTAATCAACATCAAGACTCTATAGCTTACTACGTTAGGCCCGTCTCATTAGCCATGTGGTTGTACAGTTGTGGCTCAGTTCAATAATGCACAAAGTTAAGTCCTTAATTGACCAAGGCGATACTGCCAATTTCCAACTACATTACCATGATTCATATTTCCCAATCACTAAGCCACCATATCACACAGTACCATCCACTCGCCTCATTTTAAATCTTTTTCTACCCTATTGGTTAAGTGCAACACATGCCATCAACGAGTAACAACATACTGTACACAGTTTTACACAAGTTCCGTAATCACTTAGTCAAGTTTATATTTACAACTCGAATGATATAAATGACTCGTTGCATGGCTAAGCAAACTATTCGTAGCTAACCAACTCATGTTGGTACTATGATATTACCAACTAATAATTAACCAATCTAGGGTGACAAAAGATCATGATAATACAATAGACAAAGTGGATATAAACAAATTGGTGTATAACTGATCCCAAAGCATTTAAATAATTACTTAAAGTAAAATGCAATAACTTGAATCAAATTTTTTTTTGGAAAACTGGGTTTAGCATGGTCAAATATACAACTTGCCTTGGAACAAGTCTTGAGCATGATCAACTTCTTCTCCTTCGAAAGCTCCTGAAGTATCAACGTCTACTCACAAACAAAAGCAAATAAACAAATAAATACAAAATAGAGAGATAACAAACTCAAAAAATTAAATAAAAATCTCAAGAATGTAGAGATTGAATTTAGAAATTTGAATGGGTTCAAATGGAGTTCATATGAGGAAGAACGGGCTCTCGAAAGATTTAAACCTAAGAAAAAGAAAAAGGAATTGCTATTTCGAATTTCCTGAATTATCTTTCTACCAGAAATTCTGAATTATTGCGTCAGCGTGATGTCAGCAATTAATTTCAGAATTAAAAGAAAATCCAAAAAATAGGAACAATGGCTGACGTGTGGGACCAGGGGTCTATGTACCAAGTCTATGGATCTGGTTCACGAGTCTATTGCTCATGGGTCTACAACATAGTGTACCTGACTAGTGGGACCCCCATGTCATAGAGATGGCTCACGGTGGGCTAGATCTATTGTGTTAGGTTTAGGGTTTTGGATCTGGTGTTGACACGCGTGCGCACACGTGGCTGCTGACTAGGCAACACACAAGCAAGAAGGGCTAACATGGAGTTGAGGTGGCGGCTGACACGGTGGCCACGTCGACTTCGACGGTGGTGAGGCTCTGGAACCGAGGGTCACTAGCGATTGGCAGCTCTCTGGCAACGGCGAAGTAGCGCATTAGGTAGAGGACACGACGGGGATCATGTTGGTGTACTCACGGGCGCGAGGGAACCCCTATGCTGGCCGACGGCGAGGTCGAAGCGGTGACAAAGGCTCTGGCTCAACAGGATCTACGTTCCGATGATGCTCCGGCAAAGTGAAGGTGTCGATGATGTAGATCAGGATCGTGCGAACTCAACAGCAGTGACGGTGAAGCTTGGGATGCTCAAAAGGCGAAGTAAGAGCTCGTCGTTGATGTTGGCGGCGCTCTGCTTCCTTGACAATTTCTGGCAGCTAGGGTTTCGCTCCCAGGTGGTGGCGACTACGATTGGGATGCGGGGAACGAGGGCTTCCTCCCCCTTTATACGCTGGCGGCTGGGGGAGTCAGGAGCACACACGCCAAGGAGGCCCACGTGGCGGAGGGTTTGATTCACAACCGAATCGGGAATGAAGAATAGTAGCACAGTGGGGCCTGCTTGTCAGTGACATAGGCTCGGGAAGAAACACGTAGCGAAACACGCTAGAGAGGCTGGCAGGTGGGACCGGTGCGGCACGCGTGGGGGAGAGAGAAAGGCGGGCCACGCAGGATTTGGGCCGAAAAAGAACAAGGAATGGGCCAAAGCAATGGTTTTCAGTCCACGAGAATTTCTGATATTTTCATTGGTTTTTGCATTTTAGAAATTCCAGTAAATCCAAATAGCAAACTAAAAATAGCATAAGAGCTCAGAAAAATTCCAGAAAAATCTGGAAAATAATTCCAAGCACAGAGAACCCAAATAAAATAGTTTTGGAATTAGTTTATGTTCAGATTAATCATATTAAATTGTTTTGACATTTGAAAGCCCATTTAAGCATGATTAAATTCAAATAAAATTGGTGAATTTTTCCAGAGGAACTAACTACTCAAAAGGATTTTGAAACTTAGAAATTAGGATGTTACAACACGCGATGATGCACATAGTTTGGCTCAGGGCTCACTGGAGAGGGAGATCAAACGAGGATAGTGCGGCGGCCGGCGATGATGAAGATGACGAAATCGGTGACAAAATTGCAACAAAAAGTGCAATTGACTGAGGGGATATACTCAAGAGTTTTGGGAAGATGACATGATGTGGTTTGAGGAACAAAAAGATCACTGAAATGATGGGAGTACAAAGAGAGGTGGCGGCCGGCGCTTGGGAAGACGATAATCTGACAGCGATAGAGCTCTAGAGACAAAGGGAGTTTGAGAGTGGTACGAAGGTATAAATGATGTGATGATGCTCCCATATAAATGCTCAGGTGGGGAACTGAGCGTTGGGAATGCGAGCATGATCGACGACATTGTCTACGGTTCGATTTTGGAATTGTTCGAAATGACAACATAATGAATGGCGCGACAATGTGGGATTTCATGACGCGATTGATGGCGGCGGTGTGATGACACGAAAGTCTTTGTGAAAGCACGCAGCGACGCAAGGGGCGACGTAGGCATGCATGCAGTGACTTCGGCGTGCTCGAGTCTGCGGCCGGGAGGCGGGCATGGGCGCCTGGTGCACATAGGCACGACCGATCCGCAGCGTGGAAGCGCTCTGGCGGGAGTCAGGCGTGAAACAAGCAGGATGGAAAAAAATGGCCTTCGGCCCAAAGGAAAAAGAGTGGAAAATTCAATTCAAAAATGAATTTGAATTTCGACTGAGATTCCAAAATGAAAAGATATTCAAAGTTCAAATTTGAGACTTGAGATAGGGTATTAGATTTGAGATTCGAAATTAAATTGAGATGGAGGTTTTAATTTCAAATTTGATTTAATTATCAAAGCCATAAGCAAGAACTCCAATTAATAACCAAACTTTAAAATATTTAATTTTAATTAATTTTTTACAAGAAAGGAATGGAAATTTTGGGGGAAAAGAAAAAAACAGAACTAAAAAAAATAACAAAAGATCTTGGAAAATCCAAGAGAAATCCCGAAAATAACTTGGAACACCGGGAAATCAAATAGATCCGTTTTGAATTTAATTGAAATTTGATTTATTCACATTCAATTGTTTTGAAAAAATTATAAAATTTCTAATTAAGTTTTTAATAATTCAAGAAAACTCAAATTATTATTTTTATTTTGAAAACTTAAAAAAGACACAAAAATTAGGATGTTACAAAAATCTAGTTTTTGTTGAAACACAAGATCCAAACAATGCCTTGGATAACGACAAGGACACAATATGCATTCAGAGCAGTAGCAGTAGGGCTCAGCAAAATAGTGCTAGTAGTCCTAATGGTGAGCAGGGGATGGTGTATCTGTGATCTGTCAAAACTCGAAAGAGGGTGTCCAACAGTGAGTCTAGAACGTTGCGAGAGGCAGGGGCATTTTGGATAGGGGCTTGACTGATGTTTATGGTTCAACAAATACACATTGGTGTCCGATTGACATGTGGACCCAGGTCCTACTTCACGTGACTCATATTTTACTGCAGGTGCTTTCTAGTTACATACAACAAAAACACACAAAATTCAAGTTGCACCTCCCTATCCCAAAATATCATTTTTTACAGCTACAAATAAGTTGCAATAAATCTCTAGATATAACACTTGTAATATATGGTGGGTCACTCGAACACACGTCCTACCTATTATTTATGTTGACTAATAGCATACTCATACTGACATTAGCTTTACATTATCTTCTTTATCATATACCTTTTTATTTACCTTCTCTTCTTTATCATATCTCACTAGATTTAGAAATGAAGCTTGCATTTTTTTAAAAAAAATTGGCTTGTGTCCTCAAAAAAGAAGAAAGATTGCTAACGTAGGAGATGCATCAGAGCATTGCATAACAGTTTTCCATGCAAACGAAAAGCCAAGCCATCTTGAGGTTGACAAACAGCCATTGTAGGACCAGATTGACTAAGAACAGCTAACTAATTGAGTACATGGACTTGACCAATCTGAGGGTAACTAAATGAAGTCAAGCAGCTTCTAGAAGTACAGCTACTAAGAACAGCTAACTAATTGAGAGTACATGGACTTGACCAATCTGAGGGTAACTAAATGAAGTCAAGCAGCTTCTAGAAGTACAGCCACTCAAGTGACCACATCAAAACAAAACATTCATGAACTTCACCTACAGAAGTACTACATAAATGACAGTTTTACAGTCTACAGATATCTCCTTGGCTCCATGCAGATTGCTGGCGCTTTCTCTGTCTTGAACCTCTGATGAGTTCTGAACTCTGAAAGAGACCATGTAGATGCAGCTGCCAAACACTCACCTCCTGAAAAATACGCACCTCAGGATGACCTGACTTGACACCTCTAACGACAAGTTAAACAATATCAGATGGACAAGGCCCACTGCAGCTCAAGGCCCCTGAAGGCCTGAACGCTGTAGTTTGCACCATTTGCAGCAAGAAGTAGTACTAGAGCAAGAGTACAGCTGAAAAAGAAATATAGATATTTTCAAAACAAAAGCAAGCTGAAGAAGTAACGTTCTCCTGATAGTTTGATACAATGTGCCGGAGTTGAGACAAGTGCTGTGGAAATGTAGGTAAAGATCAGAAAAGAATCAGTAAAGTTTGGCTAGTTTTTCTTCTCTCTCTTTTAAAGCAAAGCTCAGGCAGATAGCTTTGTGTAATTTAGGACCATCTTATGATCTATATACATCAAAATTTAAATTTCTTTACAATCATTATGCATATGAACGCAGGGGGTCTCCTCTTCTTAGTGTTTAGAAAGAAAAAAAAGTAAAAAAAAGAAGCATTGAACAAAGTAGTTTTATATTGAGAAGAACTAAGAAGGACACCTCTCTGTTCTTGAATAGATGTTATTCTAGGATCTTGCACTTCAACCTAGGCACAACTATAAAAGACCATGCTACCCTCCTTCAATAGATCACTATTGCTCTTGGATGATGTGTGCCACTCTAGTCCGTAGTAATAAATGACGTTGGAAATAACTAAAAGGGAGGGCATACAAGGAAAAGATGGTGAAAAGTCATCTTAAAATAGAATGACACGTATTTAGGAACAAAATTTGAAAGTTAGAATGACATGTATTTATGAACGGAGGGAAGAAATATTTTTCAAAATGTAAAAAAAAAGTTAGTTTTAAGCAGAAAAACAGCTTATCAAAAAGCAAAAAAACATCAACCTTCCCATTCCTCGCACCGGAAGCAAAGTGTGAGGAATGAAGCCTGGTCCGAGATCCTCGATAACAAAAACACGGAAAACAAAACGGTCCTTACTACAAGGCCCTAACATTGTGGACCGAGGATCTTGGATCAACCTCCATTCCAGACACCCTGCTTCCCTCCTCTCCGCTTCTCCTCACAATATCTCTCTGAATTCCCTCCTCATGATTTCCCAATGACAACACCACATCCCCAGCCACTTTAAAAGGAGCCCCCAAAGATTCTCCTCCCTGGCCAAGCCCATGTCCTGGAGGCCACTTTTAATGTTAAATTAGAGGGGTGATTAGGTGCTGTAAGCTTTTGTTCCTGCATTAGATGTTGTCTTCTTCTTGTCACTGCCATTAGATTAGTGGGGGTGTAAGCTTTTGTGCAGGGATGCAGGCAGGACAAAAGGAATGGGGTGAAGTGTGGGAGGAGCCTGAGGTAGTGGGGCAGCTGATGCGTAGTCCTTTCTCACAATTTTACTGAACTTTTTTCCTCATTGTTGCATGCGAAGTGAGATGAAGGAGAACAGGAGCTGGTCATTAGTGGTTGGTTGCATGTGGTTTGTTAGTTTGGGTTGGGCGGCAAGGGCTGGCTGGGATCACGTGATGCATGTCTTGCAAAGGAGCTGTTTCTGCTTTCTTACCAGGTTGCCGCTTGCTTGCATGGAATGGAGTAGTCCACTTTGAACATAGGATCGATGTGAGTATGTGGCATGAGAAGTTGAGAACATGCGGTTCACACGACTTTGAAAGCAAAAGAGCACGAGGGATTGTCGCTCTATTAATTGTAACTCTCGCACTTCATGGTTGGCCCCGTTCGTGCTGTTTCAATATATATGTGTTTCAATATACATCACTACTGATCGAGTTGGCTCACATTAGAGCTCACCGGCAGAGTAGAGCCCTTTCATGCATGGTTTGCACCTTAATCATCTTTTCTTTTGGACATGCAACAGTAGAGGAAGCCTTTAAGGTAGGTGTATTAATAGAAACAAATTAAAAAGGTTTATATACCTAGAAGAAAGAAATATAATATGCAGCCCCACAAGGGCTAGGAAATCAAATTTTTGAATGAAGCCACTCAAAAAGAATGTATTTACGTTGATCCTTTACTCGGTGCACACGCAGAGCGATTTCTTCCTTGAAATGCAATTTCCAGCGTGCAGTGCTTTTCCGTTCACGAGAGTTGGGTCCCATTTGGACACCGGAGTTTTCCCTAGTTCATGTGGGAGTTGAACCGTTATCCTGTGATATTCCTACGAAATTCCGACATTCCAAACAGGCCCTTAAATAATGGGTATGCCTGTGTTCGGGGTTCAAATGCTAGCTAGGGCTGGTAAGATTCAGAGGTTTGTATATGGACATATAAGTTGCTTTTCTAGAGCCAGGAACTATACAATTGAAGATAATATGAATCACTGGATTAGAGGGCAAAGCTATACATACAACTGGAGCTAATACACTCCGGAAAGCTCCTAATTTTTTTGCTCATCCCAACATTTAAATCTCAAACCCGACACCTCGGTGGAAATTATACCTATCACTACCGGAGACGGCTTCTTTGCGAGTGTCCCGAGACTTTGCGAGTGCTTTTATCGGGCACTTTCGGCAAAAACTATTCTTAGAGTGCGGATAGAAAGAACTTCGGCAAACATCGGCACTTCGGCAAAAAATTACACTCGGCAAAGATCGGGTTTGCGAGTGTGAACACTCGACAAACGAGAACACTTTCGGCAAAGGGCACCACCGTTAGCTGCCGCGTGGCCGTTAACCCTTTGCGAGTGTCTTCTCTGACACTTTCGGCAAAGAGGCTCGCTTGAGAGTGTCATTCCCTGACTTTCGGCAAACCATATTTTTTTCACTTTTGACCTCCAAACTTTTACTGCGGTCCTCATACAATACACGTACTCCATGTTCCAATGTGGCACATTTCTCGGACTTTTCTATATTTCTTTAATTTATTTCAATTAATTGAATTTTCTTGGATAATTCAAATTATAAGCGCTAGTCATTGAATAATGAAAAAAATGAATGGAAAAATGATATTCATGTTATTTAGTATAATGTGAGGCCGTAACGAGGCAGACCACCAATTTGAACATCTTGTTCACGAAACATGACCACGAACTTGCGGTCGAGTTGTTTTTAAATTGTATAAAAAGCAAGCGAAGTCGAAAATCATGAAACTTGGGAAGATGTCATGATATCATATGTGGAGGCTGTGATAAAAATTTGAGAAGGTTTAGC
The DNA here is from genome assembly GCA_036346405.1 of Phyllostachys edulis. NCBI lineage: Eukaryota > Viridiplantae > Streptophyta > Magnoliopsida > Poales > Poaceae > Phyllostachys > Phyllostachys edulis. Next base: position 19,465,662 of record CM070567.1, read on the forward strand.
GCAAGTTGTCACGTCGATGCTTGCAAGCCGAAGAAAAGCGAAGAATGCGTGACAACTTCTTGGAGATTCTTGGTTTGCAAGCATCATCATATATTAAATGGAAAAAAATGAATGAAGTCAAAGTGAAAAAGGCCTCAAAAAAAAGGACTTTCGACAAAGGCCTCTTGCTTGAGTGTCATGAGAAGACACTCGGCAAAGAATTTTAATTTTTTAAAAAAACCCTCTTTCTTAGTGCGGATCGAGGGCACTTTCGGCAAAGGGATTTAACCCATGCCGGTCGCCCACGCTTACCGCTTACACACACTTGCCGCCAGCCTCAGTACCAGCGCCGCCCATGCCCGCCGCCCCTCAGCCATGCCCGCGCCTTGCCCGCCCATGCGCTCAGCCTTGCCCAGCCTCACCGCCCTTCTTGCCGCCACCCATTGCCGCCTTGCCATACGCCTTGCCCACGGGAGGAGGAGGAGAAAGAGAGGAGGAGGAGGAGAGGAGGAAGAAGGAGGAAAAGAAGGAGGAGGTCTGCATCGCCGTCGACTCCTCTGCTGAGCTCCTCTCCCAAGGTAAACACGCAAAAGCACCTGTTATTTCCCCTTCAATTCTTACGGTTGTTAGCATTTGCAGCGACGACAATACAATATCACCATTAGCTTGGATCATTATTGATTGGTGATGCATCTTTGTCATGAAAATTATGTGTGATTGGTTGTGCATTCGAGATTCACGTTATCTTGAGCGTCTGAATGTTTTCTCAAATTCATTTCTCTTGAAACAAACGTAATTGATGAAGTGAACTCCGTATTAGACACTACCCATTGGATACATGTTGAGCTCTTGCACGAGTTAAATAACTTCGGTGATAATTGTTGCCAACTCGTGGTTTATTGAGGCTAAAAGACACAATGGTGTTGATATCCTTTGTAGCTTTGTTCACCTTTATATCTGTGAGTAATATTATGACCCCTGTCTTTGCAAGGCGCTACAACACCTTGAGGTTCTTTGTTCGTTAATACCGCTACTATTGTTCTTTTATAATGGTAGTTTGTACATTAGTATCCATTCTTGTAGCACCAAGCTATCAAACTATCTTGTTCTTGGTGAATTAGGGAGTGATTTTTGCATAAAAGATTGATCTGCTTTAAAATTTGGATTGTCAGAGCTATTTGTTTATGAAAGGATTTGTCTAGTTGAGTCAAAACCTGAGTCACCTTAAACTAATTTGTTTATGAAAGGAAGAAGGAGGAAGGAGGAAGAAGGAGGAGGAGGAGGAGGAGGCGCCCCGGCCGCCGTTGCCACGTCCCCGACGCTTCCCCAGCCGTCGCCTTGTCCACCGGCGCCTTGGCCCCTTCACCACCGCCGCCCTACGACACCCACTAGGTATGCCATACCGTCGTCATCGTCGTCGTCGTAGTATTACTAGTAGTTGCGGTAGTAGTAGTGGTAGAGTAGCAGTGGTGGTAGTCTAAGTAGTCGTAGGAGTGGTTGTGACATTGTTATATATATGTGGTTGGATATAATCTTGTGCATGTCGGCCATCGTGCCGTTCATATATATGTGCATGTCGGCCATCGTGCCATTGGTTTTCTTGCAGGTTTTGGAAACCTCACCGTGCGAGGTGGTCTTCGAAATTTTGTATTGTGAGTTTATGTTTCTTTTTGCGAGAGAAGAGCCACGGATCGGGCGCGCGAGAGTACCTCGGCGACCGATCGCCTTCCTCGCGGCTGCGAGTGCACTGCCTGCGTCGCCTCGCCATTGCACCGACCCGCCACGGCCCGCTTAGCTGACTCCACCGCCACCTAGGTATAACCCCTCTTCCGTATCATGGTGCGTAGATCCGTAACCCGATTAAGCGTCTCCGTTCGAAAGAGATACGGTTGGAAATATCTGATATTTCTATATCTAAAACCGTGTCTGTTTGAATTGTCCACGTTTTTGGACAGCCGCGGATCGTAGGTGGGGTTAGTTTCCATGGTGCTCTCCGTCCGAGACGAGTTTGACATCATCTCCTGTTGTTCTCCGGATACACACTCTCCTGGCGGGGCGTGTATTTGGAGAACAATGGCGAGGTCTTCCAAATTCTGTCTCGAATAGGAAATAGAGCATGAAACTAACCTCATCTACGGATCTCTCGATGGATTAGGACCTATCCTCACCTATTAGATAGTAGGAACGTCGTGTAGATGCAATTGATGTTTATATTACTCGCCGCTATATATGTTAGAGGATGGAGGACCGTGAGTGGATGTACACGGGCCGCGCAAGTCAGGGTCAGGTCACCAATGAATGGATCGACAAGACCGATGCTTTCTTGGAACGGGCATTTGGCGTGGCTGCTAAAGGAGCGAGTAAAATTTCTTGTCCTGCGCACAAATGTGCAAACAGAAAAGACAAGCGAAGAAGGTCATGGGGAACATCTTTGGAAGAATGGATTCTGGCAGACTATACGGTGGGTCTACCATGGTGAAGCCGATCGTATGAGAGAGAGGTGGTGAGACCACGCGTCGAGGATTATGATCTTGATGCTGGGGTAGCGAGACATGTTAAATGACTATCACGAGCCTGATTATTTGAAGGGCGTCGGAGGAGGAGCGAGGCAACCGCAAAGGCGTTCTCGACATGTTTGCCGCGACGAAACCCCTTCACGGCGGACAAAGGTTTCTCAACCTGGATGCCATTGGACGCATAATGGCGTTAAAGTCGATATAGCTTTGAGTCGAGACGCCGATGGTATGTTGATGATTATTGGCGGCACTGCTTCCGGAGGGTCACCTTCGCCAAAGAGCATGCACGAGTCACGTAAACTCGCCGTGCACTTAAGATGCCGTATGGCGAGATACATGCTTGCAGAAGAGTGCGTCCTATTTAGGAGCGAATCGTGGAAGCAAAGTCTTGTCCAAAGTGTAAATCATCTAGGTTCCTGGAGGTAGATTCGGTGATGGCGGAAGAAGCGACTTGACATTCCGTGACAATCCTCGGCACCTTCCGTTCATCTGAGGATCCAACGGCTATACATGACCGAGGAATCCGTGAAACAGATGACATGGCACAAAATGGCAAACGATACAATCCTGACAGGGATGGTACATGGATCCGATGGTGAAGCATGGACCCACTTTGATGGCATTCATCATGAGAAAGCTAAAGAGGCTCGTAATGTACGTGTTGCGCTGGCAACAGATGGGTTCAATCCTTATGGAATGATGGCTGCCCCATACACATGTTGGCCCGTGTTCGTTATCCCCCTCAATCTCCCCCCCGGCGTATGCTTTCAACGACAGAACGTATTCTTGTCGTTGATAATTCTGAACACGGGGAATAATATGGGTGTGTTCATGGAGCTGGATTGATGAATTGGTCCGTGCTTGGGAGGAAGGGGTATGGACATACGACCGAGCTACAAAGAAAAACTTCAAAATGCATGTTTGGTACCACTACTCCCTGCATGACTTCCTGGCGTATGGGATATTCTGCGCCTGGTGTGTTCACGGGAAGTTCCCATGCCCAGTATGCAAGGAAGGTCTGAGGTTCATTTGGTTGCAGAAGGGTGGCAAGTATTCATCGTTCGACAAACATCGGCAATTCCTCCCTCTTGACCATGCATTCAGACGAGACATCAAGAACTTTACGAAAGGTGTCGTGTGATGCACCTGCACCACCGATAATGACTGGTGCCGCGGTTCGTGAACAGATAGATGGTCTCGTGGTCAATCCAGAAGGTGGTTTTGTGGGATATGGTGAGCAACATATGTGGACTCATAAGTCGGGCTTGACTCGGCTCCCCTATTTTGATGACCTTCTCCTTCCACACAACATTGATGTAATGCACACTGAAAAGAATGTTGCCGAGGCACTTTGGGCAACAATCATGGACATTACTGACAAGTCAAAGGACAACGTTAAGGCTAGAGTGGATCTGGCAACGATATGCGATAGACCAAACCAACATATGAAGCCTCCTAGGCGCGGCAAGACATGGAGAAGGCCTAAGGCGATTTTGTCTTGAGCAAGCCCCAAAGGAGGAAGTACTAGAATGGATCCAGACGTTAATGTTCCACGATGGGTATCAACTAATCCGAGGAGGGAGTGAACTTATCTACTATGCGAGTCTTAGGGATGAAGAGTCATGACTACCACATATGGATTGAGCGGCTTCTTCCGGCGATGGTTCGAGGCTATGTCCACGAGCATGTCGGCTAGTCTTTGGCGAGTTGAGCTATTTCTTCGCCACTTTGTGCCAAGGAGTTATCTCGGACCGTGATTCTTGACTTGGAAAGAATGGCACTGTGTTGCTCTGTAAGTTGGAGAAGATCTTTCCACCCGCTTCTTCAATCCGATCTGACATTTGATTTTGCACCTCCGTCTGAGGCACGAATGGGGGGCCGTCTTGGTCATTGGTGCTATCAATCGAGAGAGGTCTAAAGGTTCTTGAAAGAAATGTAGAAATAAATGCAAAATCGAGGCTTCCATTGCGAGGCATACATTACGGAGGAGGTGGTGAACTTCACAACAACATACTATGGTAACAACCCCTAGCGTGCATAATCCACCCCTCGTTACAATCTTTGGCGAAAATGAATCGAACCTCGGCCTTTTAGAGGGCAACTCGGAAGCGCAAGTGCATCGACCCCCAAGACCTTGAATCATGAAGAGTGGCGCCATATCATGCTATCGTGTTGACCAACCTTGACGAAGTGGCACCGTACATGCGATAAGTTCTCAACGAACTTGTTAAATCTGCCGTCACTATTCTCGCATCCAACCCCTTGTTTCTCGTTAGTGCAGGAATTTCTTCATGAATTTCGTGTCAATCAAGGGATCCTACCCCACGCAGGTAGATACCCTTCTTAGGCAGTGCGGAAATGGAATGCCCGATTTCATTTCTTGGTTCAAATGGAAGGTACCATCAATTTAGCTCGTACTTAGTTTGACATTCCAAGTTACTCAAATGCGTGCGAATAATATAACGATGTATCTGCTTGAGCTTGCGGGGCGAGAGGATCGTCTATGTGTGCCGAGTTGAGACAAAGTTGTTGATGGCTTTGCCTATAGGGTCGAGTCATTTTACGGTTATGACGTGAATGGATATCGCTTTAGCACAACAAGCTCTGAGCGTATTGTCCAATCAAGAACCACAAGTTCGGAGTTTTCGCCGGCGTTGACGAGTCGAGTATTATGGAAGAATTGAAGAAATATCTGAACTCAAGTTTCATGGTTCCAAACCTTTTAATCCCGTCATATTCAAATGCCATTGGTTTGATCTGAAGTAACGAGACGGACATATTCTAATCTTGGGCTAGTCGAAATTCGACAGGATTCCGTCTTACCAGGAGACGATGTCTATATTGTGGCCCAACAGCCACGCAAGTTTATTATCTCCCATATGCGTGTCAAACCATAAGGCATCTTAAGGGTTGGGATATTGTGCATGAGGTATCGCCACACGGTAAAGTGCACATCCCCAAACGATGAAGATTACAACAGACCCAAACACATATGACGGAGAGTTCTTTCAAGAAGAGGACTAGAAGGAGGTTTGAGATAGACTTAGCAAAGCGATCGGAATGGAAGTAGACAATGAAAGCGGTTATTGAAGAGGACGCCGGAGATGAGGTGCAAAATGTGAAGGACTTACAAATGCTTGGCGATTACATTTAGACAATGACAATGGCAACATTGCTCATTCGGATAGTGTTGATTATTTCGACATGATTGATAGTGATGATGAGACTTATGATCCAAATAATCCGATCATGAAGATTATTTCTAATACATGTAATACTATGTTATTTTGTAATTACGTTTTGTTTATTTTGCATCTCTTTCTAAGTACTTCTTGTTTATCTGTGCTTATTGGTTTACTCTTTTTAATTGCGGTGATTGAACAAAGATGGTGGGAGGTGGGATGAGAAGCTAACGTCCTTGTACCGAAGGACAAGGACCGCCGAACCGGGGAGAGTAGGAGGAGGAGCACTGCAGGAGGGAGTCGCTTGCTTGCCCGTCAGCGTGAGGAGGAGGAGGAGGAGCAGTGCCCAGGGAGGGCGCCGAGGAGGCGCAGGAGGACGCCTGAGGAGGGCAGCGAGGAGGCGCAGGAGGACGCGCAGGAGGAGGCGCACGAGGAGGCCTGGAGGACGCAGCAGGAGGACGACGAGGAGGAGGCGGCAGCAGGGGGTTCCGCTTCTTCTAGTTCGTCGGCGTCTACTTGCGAGGTCCCATGAGCCTCCTCGGCGACCGATACCTCGTGAGAGACGCCCACGATTCGATTCGAGGGGAAAAGTAAGTAACTTTAGATGTTATCACTACTTTATATGATATGTTGAAAATCAAAATAGAAATTAATAATTTTTCTTAATCACTTGGGCGAGGCGGGCGATTGTGGCGAGTGGAGGTGCTCACACACGCCAAGTCAATGGCATCCTCGGTCTTACGTGCAAGGAGCACTTCCCGGCCTGGTTGAGTCTGCCGGAGTGACGGGCCGCCTACTCGTTTGACCACTCGCCGCCGCCCGATCTCGCAGATCGGGCCCGCAGGTATTCAACAACAAGGCGGGCGGGTGAAGCAAGAGCTGTGGGTAAGTCTTCCTCGCACTACATTGCTCAATACATCGTATTCATTGGACATTCTTGAAATAATGAATGGATACATCGTGTTTGTATGCGGATTTCTTTAGATGCCGGGGCGGACATGAGGCCGGCGGATCGGTGGCTACCAAATCTTTGCAAAAACTCGTCGTGGACATGCATTACGAGGCGCGCATCCGTAGTCGTAACTTACCACGGACCGTCCTTGGAGCGAAGGTCACCAAAAGGGACGAAGAACCATGACGCCGACCGGGACCAAGACTGCAGTAAATCTGTAACATTATCTGATTCCTTTTGAGATTAAGTAGGCTTAATTTCATCTTCGATATGTCATGTACTTGATGGCTGTAGATGATTCCTTATTGGTGCGCCGCGCATCCCCATCTTTGAGGAAACAGATGGTGCACAAGTGGTGCTCACGCGAGTGGAGGAGACGCACAACTTGTGCCGGAGCGGCGTTTGATGATGCCAGTGTAGCACACCATCAAGGTAGCCGCAACCTCGGCGGATCTGTGAGAAACATGGGTGCCGGATTCATTTATTTATTCTAACGCTCAATTCGCATGATTTCTAATCATCTTGTTTGTTTTTCTCGCGATCGGCGTCACATGGTGGCCACCTTGCTCCATCTTCAAGGCATTTGCTATGGCCCACAAGGGCAAGGCGACGTCCGACGTCGACTACAACCCGGAGGACGGGCCCGAGGTGTACAGCAATGCGACCGTCCACAACCGCCTTAGTGAGTACACATCGATGGCAAGGGAGGTCCATGGGCCAGAGTACGATCCGAGCACCGAGGACCTTGATGGAGAAGTCGTCATGAGGGTGGGAGGAGGCAAGAAGCATGGGCGATACTGGATTGGCGACGGCGCAATCGACTCGGCCGCTACTCCCGCCTCTCCCAGTTCGAAAGCAAGCAAAGACGAGCACGAGCCCGGCCATACGACCTCGGCAGGACACTTCACACCACCGGGTGGAGGCACTCGAGGTTATTCCTGGTTTATTCGTCGTTCATTGGTTTTTTCATACCTTTCCTTTGCATTATTGTAACATTGGGGTGAATATATTGTAGGCCCAATTTGGAACAAGAGAGGAGGATCTGGGAGCGAGATCTGGCGAAGATGGAGAGGTGGAGGCCGGCGGGAGGCCGAGCAATGAGGATGGCGGAGATTCTTGATTACATGCAAAGTCTTGGCGCCGCTTCTGGTGTAGCTCCGCCACCTTCGCTATTCGCTCCACCTCCACCTCCACCTCCTTACTATTCTACTCCTGTGAGTATAAATGTTTTAGTTTGTATGTTCATTGTTACGGTCAAACCTAGTGGAGTATGAAAGTTTTATTCATGTATGGTATATATTTATCTTGTCTCACACATGCAATCTCTTCTCCTTTGTGCAGAATCAATCGTGGGATCGAGCGATCCTCATGCTTCAGATGAATCCTTCACCAAATCAGGTCTCATTGGCCATCTTGGTGATACTACTTGTGGTTGTTAATGGTACTTCTATTTGCAATTATGGTTGTAGATGATGGAGCACTTGGATTACTTGTGAAGTTATTTGTGATATATTGTGAGACATGTGACGTTTGTGATATATATGTGGTATTGGTGATATATATGTCTTTGTTGATGATATATATGTGATGTTGATGATGTTTGTTATATATATATATCTTACGCTTTGTTTGGATGGGATGTAAAAACAAATAAAAAGGTCAAGTTTTCAAATCACTTTGCGAGTGCAATGGCCATGACACTCGGCAAAGTGACCACTGAACATGCTTTCTTGCCGAAAGTGCCACGGGCCGCACTTTCGGCAAAGATGGCCTGTTTGCTTAAAGTGTCCTCCGGTGGCACTTTCGCACGATGCCACCTTTGCCGAGTGTTTGATTCAATGGCACTTTCGGCAAAGCGAGACCTTGCCGAGTGCTTGACCTTGACACTCGGCAAAGACGTCAAATCCACGGTGGCGCTTCGCCGTCACGGCGACTTTTCTTTGCCGAGTGTCGATTAGCACTCGGCAAAGCCTTTGCCGAAGTGCCCGATAAAGTGCACTCGGCAAAGGGTCTTCTTAGATAAACTGCTTATCGAGCGCCTTTGTAAGTGTAGCACTCGGCAAAGCCTTCTTAGAGTGTATATCGGCCTTTCTTGAAAGTGCCCGAGGCACTCGGCAAAGAAGCCGCTCCGGTTGTGTATATATGTCATACGTACAAACATTCCTTAACCACTCTTTTTTTTATAGCAAAAGGCAGGAACTCTGCCAATTTCATTAAAGAAAGAAAGGAAAAACAAGCCCAAGAGGAAGAGAGAGACCGGCAGCAAGAGATTGCGATAGAAAGCTGCAAAGACTCACTGCAAAAAGAAAAAAAATAAGACAAAAACTAAACCAGAAAGGCGCCTTAACCACTCTTAAAGTTAGTTACAATCGAATCGGAAACAAAACGAGTCTACGCAAGAGGCTATTATAATTTAGGGGGTGATTGATTGCCTATATTTAACTTAGACTAGCTCCAAAAGCTTAAGCTGATGAGAAAAGATAGACAATTTACTTATACTTTAACACTCCTTCTCACGCGTAGGCTCTCTTAGGTCTAAAACGTGGAATAGAAGTGAGCTGCAATTATCAAGGTAGTTAGAATCGTGATCCTACTCTTAGAGTCTTACGATTCTACGAACTCACGACAGCCTGTCGATCCAAATCGCACCGTGAATCGGAATCAGGTAGAGTCGCGATCCAAAGAGTAGAATCGCAGAGAGTCGTGGTAGAGTCATTTGGGCAAAAAAAATTGCAGTTTTTGTTTTGTTTTTTTGCTTTTTTTTTGATTTTTTTAGAGGCCAAGGTTTGCTGATATTTTGTTTTAGAGCAAAATTTGTTGATATTAATTTCTCAGAATGAAACTATAAATATCATTGTGGTAATGCTAGTACAAATATCTATATTATGACACGAGCAATCTTGAGCTTGATAATGATAAGCTATTTTTAATTCTGGAGTATGTCTAGCTGCTTTTAAGGAACATGCGAGTGTTACAATTAGATATTGATTTCAAAAGTTGTGAACATTTCTCATGCAATTGTAGTAAACTAGTCATGGTCATTGGCTATTCTCCTGTAGTTCAGAACTACATCACCCATCATGTCAGTACCATTATGTTTTTCTGTTGTGCGATAAAGAGTGCTTTGTCCCTTTTTCGGTTATAACTAAGTGGTAAACCATATAAGAATCATACAAACTTATAGTATAGATGTTAAATATGTGTATTTTTATAATTCCGTAGAATCGCAGATTCTACGATTCGATACGACGATTCGATCCTACTGGAGGCAAATCGATCCAACTTAGGATCTCGACTCTAACTACCTTGGCAATTATATTGTTTAATTGCGCCAGCCAAGTCTTGAACCCAATACCCCTTGTCTCTGATACCATATTGAGTTGCATGTACCAATCAATTCACTTAAAAATTTAAGCTGATGAGGAAAGATAGGCAACTCACTTATACTTCAACATAAAGAGGTTAAAGAGGTTAGTTCCAATTGAATTGAGGGGGGGGGGGACGAGTCTACACAAGAGGCTATTGTAATTTAGGGGGTGATTGATTGCCTGTATTTAACTTAGACTAGCTCCAAAAATTTAAGCTGATGAGAAAAGATAGGCAATTTGCATGCCTCAGCCAGCCCCAGCCTTGCGAAAGTTTGTTACTCAACTTCACTAGGTGGATTTATCCAATTTGAGCCATCCATTCTTTCGAACAGTACAGATTGCGTCACGGCATCCCGATCTCATATCCACCTATGTCTTTCCTGGATTAGTCCATTCCCTGTTTAGGTCAATACGCCGTGGCCTTGTAGGAGTTTTTGGCCGTATTGGCGGTTTTCCACAGCGTATGTGTAATTGTAGCCGTCGGCGTTCATTTTTTGCAAAAAAATGTGTTGTGCCGCACGGTGACCATGCGAACGAGCTCCTGGCGCCAGCACGAGGAGGCTGCCGCATGGCCACCGTGCGGTGGAGAAGAAACTGCACGGCCATCGTGCAGTGGCCACCTTTCCCGATGCCCGGCCTCCCTCCTCCACATATCTGTCGCCCCGTCGCTGTTGTTCCTATTTGCCCACAGTGTTACGCTTAGACAAAGCATCCGGAATTCTCGGCGCCAACGCAGCGACTCCTCCTTCGCTCGGCTATAAATGCCGAACTCTCGCAGTCGCTCGTCACTCATCTCAATCGTGTTTCGCTTCTTGTTCTCACGCTCGTCGTTGAGAACTCAGAGAACGTGACATAATTAATTTTTTTAGAGTAATTATTTGATTGCTTCTCGTCGCTCGGCTTTTTTTGATTGCCTCCCCTAAAGGGCAGGTAATTTATCGGATACTTTTGTCGTTATTACCATAGTTATAGTTAATCAGTCCTAGTCAGCTAGTCGTAATTAATGCAGCTTGTTTTGTAACGTTTATAATATAGTTGTAGTTACAATATCCGTAATTTATTAGTGCATGATACTTTGTGGTGGTTAATCAGTCGTAATGCTCATAGGCTTTGTTATTTTCAGTATGAACTAGTTAGTGGTTCAAAATGAGTTGAAATTAAATAGTCGTAATTAGTTTAGTGGTAATTAATTAGTCGTAATTAGTTTAGTGGTTATCAGTCTGGCATATTAAATTAGTGGAAATTAACTACTCGTAATTAATTTAGTGGTAATTAATTAGTCGTAATTAGTTTAGTGGTTATCAGTCTGGCATATTAAATTAGTGGAAATTAACTACTCATAATTAATTAGTCGTAATTAGTTTACTAGCAATTAGTTAGGCATAACTAATTTAGTACAAATTAGTTAGTAATAAGTAATTAAGTGGTAATAAACATGTGGTTTAATAGTGGTAAGCACGGTAGTAATGAATTACTCGTAATTAATTTTCGGAGGAGTAATCAAATTGTTAGTAATTAATTAATTATTCATATTTAATTTAAAATGTATCCATGCTATTGGTGTGCTATGGAAGTTTACAAATATTTTTTAAAAATAAAATAAAATAATCTGATTTAGACTTGGGCGAAATGGTTGTTAGGTGGGTGTAGTAAATGCATGGAATCGATGCAGTGAATACTCGAGACCTAGGTTTGTTGTAAGTCACACAAGTCAGTTAAGGACTAGTCTGCGAGCTGCGGATTGTAAAGCCCTTCCATACTACCACAAGTTTGGTATGAGACATATCTGACTAACTAATTTGCATTGTCCCACTGTTGGTTGTGTCATTCGGTTGTGCGGGTGTCGAGAAGACGATTATTCCCACATGGCGGAAGAGGGGGCTTTCATTTGGGTGTAAAGCCCTACGGTGGTGAAACCTTAGCGGACATGTCTGCTTTGAGATGGCACATTATAAAGGTCTTGTGATAATCACTTAGTCGCACACCTATGGAAGCATGTCAGACAGATATTATAAACTGATTATCTCTTGTGGGTAAAGTTGTACAACCTCTGCAAAGTATGAATATATTCGAATAGTCATACCCACGGTCATAAGCATGATGAGAAAGTTTTTTGTGGATTAGACTTTGGTTGTGTTTTCAAAATATTTTATAAAATAGTTTATGACATGGATCGGTGTCCATAGGAAAATTTTGGGTTGAAGCATCGAGTTAGTGCTCGTGTTTAAGTTAGTGTTAGGTTGGTGCCTATACTAGCTTTATTATTTCATTAAAATTCAGTTGTATATTATTATATAACTTGAGATTTTTTTAACTTACTTAATGTATTTAAATGTCAAAATCGCTTTATGCACAAACAAACATATAAGCTTTCATTTGATAATATCTATGCATGTATTAACTCTGCTATGAGTGTAACTTGCGGAGTACATTTTGTATTCACACTTGTTTAATAAGTTGTTGTTCAAAAGAGAATGACTTTGCTGCCAATGAGAATCTCGACGACTAGGGTGTTACCCTAGTTGATTGCTTGTGGAAGATTTGCTGGGCCCTACTACTTCTATTCTGTCTTCCACTATGTTCTTTTATTGTTGGTTTATAAGCTTTATTTGTAAAACTGATATTAATACAATTGTGCAAGATGTGCATGTTTCCATCTTTGTTTACACTGTGCATACTAGCTGTTTCTGAACTAGTGTAGAATATATAGAGAATCTAGGGTGTTACTTCTGGGTTCGACACACGGAAGAATCTAGACCTGCCATCATGTGTTAATGGAGTATTTTGGTAATTAATGACAATTGTCATCTGGACTAATATTTTCATGAGTTGGTGAAATAGGGTAAGCCACATGATGATGAAGAGAATTGATGGCTCAAAGTGTTGAAGATCATTGTATTTGAGACAAGATCCCAAAGTGAAGAAAATCATCATGTGTTGATGATATTCAAGACAAGAGCTTAGAGTAAAGGAAATCATCATGTGTTGATGATCATCAAGTCAAAGACCTGGGCTTGAAGTGAAGATGTGCGTCATTAAGCTTCAAAATGGATGCTCAACGCAAATGTATGATTAGCATAGGCTAAGGATGTGTTTCTAATCTTTTACCGGTCTTGGTGTTTGGTGTAAAGACCGGATTGCTAGTATAAATTGACATACTACTAATAGGGGTCTTGACTAGTAGCTTGAGTGTGTTACGTGTTGATAGCTCGCTTTGCTTGCTCTAGCTTTCGTTAGCATGTGACTTTAGTTTGCGAATGTGTTTTGCAAAGGGGCATGGTTTAAGTCCATGTGCCTTATTCTTTGTGGCGTGATTCTAAAAGTTGACAAATATGTTTTGTAACTTGTTGAGAATCTTGCTTTTAACCTTTCTTTGCATCGCACATCAATTGGCAAATGTGCTTTGCAAATTGAGTTGAAGTGAAGTGCAAACTGTTCTCAGCCTTGATTGGCAGTGGGCGGTCTAACCGCCTATGTTGACCGGTCTGACTGGCGGGACCCCGGTCTGACCACCATGTGTTGGTCGGTCTGACCGGACCTCCAGGTCATGTAACCCGGTAAGCTTTTTCCAGAAGATGTGTTTTTCTGGTTTTGGGTAGCTCCTGTGTGGAGCGGTTAGAGCGCCATGTATTGGCTAGACTGACCGGACCTCTAGGTCATGCGACCTGGTAGGTTTTTTCAGAGAATGTGTTTCTCTGTTTTTGTTGGCTCCTCCGTGGAGCGGTCTGACCGCGCCCTTGGCGGTTTGACCGGCCTTGGTCCGGTCTGACCGGCCCTTATGCGGGTGGTCAGACCGGATGTGTGTCCAACGGCTAGTTTTATAGTCGTTGGAGCCAAAGCTGTTTGACCGGCTATTGGTTGGCAGTCAGACCGGGTTTTCCTGTTTTTAGTAGATTCTCCTCCAACGGCTAGTTTTTCTTATGTGGATATAAATACCCATTGTGATCGGTTGTAGGAGAGCTGTTGGTGCCATTCCCATTCCTTTGAGCAAAGAGCAAGCCCTTCCCTCTCTTTTGTGCATGTGTTGCACTTAGTGAGATTAGAGAGTGAAACTCTAGTTCATGTTTTGCATTAGGTAGCAGATTGTGTATCCATTGAGCTTAGACACTTGGTTCATTCAAGTGAGTGTCTCTGACTTGTTACTTTTGGTGTTTGCCGATACCTAGACGGCTTGGAGGAGTTGCGCCGGTGATCTTCTCAAAGAAGGTTGTGAGAAGACCCGGACGGTTGTGAGTGGTTTGGTGCTCACCACCTCCGGAGTGGAGGAAGAGCAACCATAAGTGGATCGAGGTGTTGGTTCAAGTTATGAGCCAGTCTAATTTGGTTGGACTTACCTCGGAGGTAGGGGTGAAAACGGATCGGATAGTTTCCAACCAATCTGGACGAAAACGGGTTTGGATTATCCCGGATCGGAAACGGATTCGGATTTTTTCCCCGGAAAACATAATCGAATCGGTAGACATGATATCCGGCGAATACGGATTATCCGGATAAGTCTAATCCGGATATCCAGAATTTTGGCCCACTGCCCAACCCAGCCGGCCCACTTATCTTTAGGGTATACCTTAACTCTTTAGTCCTTAACCACTAATCCTTAACTCCTTACTCCCTAAGTCCCTAGGGTAGCAGGACGCAGAGCTTGCACGACTCTCTACTCCACCCACGCCGGGGTCCAGAGTGGCGCCACGCCCTCGCCGCCTTGCTTGCCATGCCACCTCGCCATGACCCGCCTCACCCGTCACGGCCACCTCGCCCATCGGTCGTCCCTCGGTGCCGCCTCGCCTCGCCACGCTCTAGTCGATGGCGCCTCCCGCCGCCCTCGCCTCCCGCCGCGCCACCTCGCCATGACCTACCTCCGCCGCCATATTGCCTCGTCGCCGTCCCCGCCGGCTCCCTGGCTGCGCGCTTCATCGGCTCCTCTCACGCGGTCACGCCCTGAGCTGCTTTGCCGGATCCCCTTCGTGGCCATCCTGCCTTGCCGCCGGCCACCTCACCGGCCCCAGCACCTCCGCGGCTCCCCACACGCCCCGCGCCCAGCCGACCCCCTCGCCGTCGGCCGCCCGCCCGCCCGCTAGTTGCTGGTGTTGCCCACCAAGTGACCAACGTAAGGATGTTGATTCAGTGAGGCAATGAATGATGAATCAATGGATTGAGCTCCTAGTGCTAACTCCCTGTTGGCAGTGAATCAAAGAATCAATGGCCAATGAGGCAATGAATCAATGGATTGAGCTCCTAGTGGTAGCTAATTAAATTCCATTCGTTTAATGTTTTTGGAAATTAAATTCCAGATGTGTTGATGACCCATGCTTATTGTAGTACCTACTAATAGAGTAATGGTTCGATCCTAAGCCTTGATAGAGAACCTAAATCCTTCTATAATTAATCTATGATTAACAACTGCCTAAGATGATGCTGGTTCATAAGATACAGTACTTGAGTGATTGCTGGTTATGGTTAGTCGAGTATTCAGGAGGAGTTGCAGAATTCTGTGGGATGAAGTTGTCGGCGAGAAAAATTTGTTGAGCAATGTCATGTTGTTGATTAGGAAGGCCAGCCGCTTCTGATGACAACCTGCACAGATTTAACTTCTTGTGATGTAGCACTATTATCGAGTTCTCACATGCAGTGTCATGCTAATAGCTCACAGTGCAAACTTCAGCACCATTTACATTCTACATAGAAGAAAGATCCTACGCAGAAAGAAGTTTTCTGGACTTGCATAGTTACAATAAAAAAATTGGCTAGTAGAAGCAACCTCGACAGATAGATTAAGCTGCCAAGGGTTCCTGTGGAGATTATCAATTAAGCATGTTGAACCAAGTTAAAATTGCTAGCATCTCATGAGGTCACAGTCTCAAGTTATCAATTAAAATTGAACCAAGTTAAAATTGCTAGCATCTCAAGTTATCAATTAATACACATATTTAGATGATCTTTGTAGTTTGTAGAATATGCATGCCTCTTTGATATCTTATGTATTTCCTCCACTATGTTGTTCTAGATTTGTGATGGAATCTACAACTGGAAGTAGCAGTGCAAGTGTAAGCAATACATCTCCTGCTTTGCTGGTGCCACAACCACCACAACCACCTTCCACTGCTACAAATGGTCCAGTTGCTGGTGCATTGGTGCCAAGGAATGAAGTTGATTTGACTGGTGAGACTGGTGTCGAGATCGACATTCCTGCTCCTGCTGCAAAGAGAGCAAATAAGTGCAGCTCTGATGTTTGGGAGCACTACACAAAATATGAGAAAAAGAAGAAATGATCAGATGGCAAGATGATTACAGAGTATTAGGCTAAATGCAACAAGTGCAGGTACGAATCTCGTTATGAGAGTTCGAAAGGCACATCAGTCTTTTGGAATCACTTGGGTAGCAAGCACCAAATCAAGGGAGGCCAACAGCTTCTAAAATTGATGAAGAGTGGAGATGACAGCAACACTGTATCTATTGAGACTTATAGGTATGATGAGGCTGACAGTTTGAATTTTTTTTGGGCAATTATCATGCATGAATATCCCTTTAATATTGTTGAGCATGAATACTTTGTGGAGTTTATCAAGTCACTGCGCCCTAGTTTTCCAATTAAGAGTCGCATTACTGCCAGAAAAGATATATTGAATATCTTTGTAGAGGAAAAGAAGAAGTTGTATGATTACTTCAAAACACTTGCATGTCGCTTTAGTACAACTATGGACATGTGGACATCAAACCAAAATAAAGGTTACATGTGAATCACTGTGCATTGGATAGATGACAATTGGAACATGCAGAAAAGAATTATTAAGTTTATGCATGTAGAAGGACACTATTTAGGAAGAAACTTGTGTGCACAATTTCATGATAGTGTAGTGGACTAGAATCTTGATAGGAAATTGCTTGCCCTTACTTTGGATAATGCATCGCCCAATGATGTATGTGCTAAGGGGGTAGTACTAAAACTCAATAAGTTAACTCCTTTGATCTGTGATGGTATCTTTTTTCATGTGAGATGCTTGAATCATATTTTGAACATTGTTGCCCAAGATGGTTTGAAGCAAATTGCACCAGCTATTGCAAATATCATAAATACAATTGCAATTGTGAAGAACTCTCCATTGCAGTATGAGGAATTTATGAAGTGTGCATCAGAATGTGACTTAGATGTGACAAATGGTCTCCCCTTGAATGTTCCAACAAGGTGGAACTCCACATATCTCATGTTGAAGCAAGCTATTTACTATAGGCATGCTTTTGATAGGCTTTTCCTTCGACATAGAAGCAAATATGTGGGTTGTGCACCGACGGCTGAAAATTAGCAAATATCGAAACATTTTGTCATGCTAGTGGTATTGAAGAACAACAAAAAGATACCCAAGATAATCTTGCTTAGTACAAAATTTTGTTTGTTCTCATTATTGTCATTTTTTACCCTCGATTTTGTACTGGTGTTACCGTTGCAGTTCCTTCTCAATGCGGCCATAGAACATTATTTTGAGCTAGCACAAGATCGTCAGGGCTGTTGCATCATCTAAAAATGTATTGTTCATGCAAATAAGGAGCAGAAGAACCAATTGTTGTACAATATCACATCCAGGGCTCTTGACCTCTCAGAACATCGGTACGGGTATGCACATTCTCTTTTGCCCTCCGAAGTTCAATACAGATTGTAATCTAATCACAATCCTGTTACTGTCTTGCCTTTGAATACCAAGCACAGATTGTAATTTATTCACAATCCTGTTGCTGTGTTGCCTTTGAATACCAAGCACAGATTGTAATCTAATCACAATCCTTGCAGGAACTATGTAATACAGTATATACTCGAGCTCAACATCACATGGGTGACGGATGAAATACTAGAGAAGCTTGATGGTCACTACGGATATCTATCAATGCAAAAATGCAGCAGCAACGTGGTCGAAAAATGTCTAAAAGAAGCGCAGGAGCCCAAACGTGTGAAGATAATCCATGAGATTATCAATGACCCCAAACTACTACATATCTTGCTTGATCGGTATGGGAATTATGTGATTCAAACCGCACTTCGAGAGTCTGAGGTAGAAACAGCTTTGCCACTCTGCGATAAAATCTCCTTTGCAACTTCTAAAATAATTTCACTAAACTCTGTTAAATTGCACATGATGCTGCAGTACGTGCTGCATTGATCGCAGCTATTAGGCCACACGCCGCTGCTCTTCGAAACAACATGTTTGGAAAGAGAATTCTGTCAGAAACTTACCTGAAGAACAGGAAGTCCTAACTTTGCACCTTTGAATTATCTTCTGGAGTTCACTGCACTATGGAGGCAGTTCAAGCTAGGTGCATAAGCAGCAACACTAATGTATAACCCTGTAATAAAAAAAAAACATATGTTAAAAATTAGGTAAGTATCAAATTAAGTAGATTAAGAAAAGAAAAGAAAAGCAAGTGGAATAGTCTGGTTGGAGAAAACTACATTTTGGGCCACTCTAGATGAGTTGAATATTGTAGAGTTGTAGAGATTTTGTGGAAATAATTATGAGTTGTGTTATTAGGTTGGTAATCAATCAGATGCTCTCCTGTATTATCTCAAGTTGTAACTTTTTTTTAATGATATTTATATCCTACGAGGCGGGATTTGTCATGTTGTTAGCTGGTATTTTGTATTACATCTGAATGTATTGTCTGACGGTTAATCTTTTTGTCAAGTCGTATTAGATAGTGATATATCATATATATGATGGCTGGTCTAGATTCACAGGTTCAACTGAAATAATCGTAGTATGACTTCTATTCATATATGAGTAGCTGTGGAGTATATCTAATTTCACATAGATTTTTGACACAATGTTCGAAATTGAACTGATCTATATGACAAGCCCACTGTGCCCCAGCACATTTTCCCTATATTATATGCAAATCATGATAATTTCCTATATGGACTCAATTCTACGTGTTCATACGTGTGCTATCTTTATTATTTAACAATTTTTAAATTTATTTTTATTACTAACCTCTCACCAACTTTATTTCTAATTATGATCTTTTTGGTCATGCCACCACTCGTGGTGTAGTCAAACAAACTCGTGGTGTGGCCAAACAATACTGTCACGCTAGTCACTATAGTGTGGTCAAATCCTACCACTCCACCATCAGCAGCGCGACAGTATTATTTGGTCATGCCACAGGTGGTAATGTGACAAAAAGTGACATTTAGCAAGAATTATCCTGCGCGTGGCAGTGTTATCTTAGCACGTCATGGGTGGTGGCGTAGCCAGTTGGGTCAGATTTAGAAATAAAGTTGGTGATGGGTTAGTAATAAAAATAAGTAAAAAAATGGGTTAAATAATAAAATTGTTCTTCATACATCTAAACTAGGGCTGGTTCAAAATTGTTCCGACTACACTCAATTTTGTTCCATGATTGAAATGAGTCGATTTCGAACGAAACATGATCACACTCGGTGTCGGCTTGGCTTGTCTCGTTAGTTTAATAATAAAATTACTTCTAAACTATAATTCTATAAATAAGATGATAATAAATCAAAATAAGTCAAGCTCGATTAAACTTAGACTTGGCTCAATAACGTTTGGGTCGAAAACTTTGGATAAAAATGTAAAATATTGCCAAACTTGCCATGGCATGGCCCTACACTTCGGTAATTCTATTTAGTTTTGATTAAACTCAGCAATATTTTTTGATGCTTGTAGCAACTGTTTTCACTCAAACCGCCCAGAGCCGACCAATGGCGAAGCCACGGCCATGATGCAGGCGGGCGGCCTCCCACTCCCGCTTGCAACCAGACAAGGGAATCAATTAGTGAATTTGCAAAGAGATGTGAGAGTTTCAAGCTTACAAATACTGACAAGCTAAATGTAATCAACTGGAGACCATCCTCAGTTGCTGATGCCTATGCGGTACTGTCATGTTTTATCTTGCTGATATTGGACATGAATTTTAATTGTGCTATTTTACTTAGTTGCTGCAAACTAAGATATGCGGTTAGAACTTATTGATAGTTTGGTATACCATGAAGGTGCTTTACTATGCTACCTAGTACCAGCTATGATATTAGTTTATTTAAAGTTCATCATAGTCAAGGAGAAAAACTAGGCATTGTCCAATTTAGGAGACAAGACTTGATTCTAAATAAAAAGCAAATGAACCTGAATGTTTACAATAGTGTACTTTATGCATGCGTGCGTGCATGCATCTCAATGATGCTTTGGGTATCCCTTGGAATAACTGACAAAGAAAATTAGTTTGGATAAGCTCTTTGGGGGTCTTCCTCACCAATCCCGTAAATGCGCATGCAAAATCTTTTTACGCAAGTGTGTTGGGTACCAGGTACTGGTTCATTCCAATAACTACTCATTGATCTCTCTAGGAAGGTTTATCTGATCATTATGAAACTGGCATGTCCAGAGAATTTGGGTGAGATGTTTTTCTGTTAGAGTGATTTATTCGCAAAGAAGTATTGCAATTTCCTTTGCTATTTCTTGCCTTCATCTCCTCTCCTTAATATATTTATTTGTTAAGATCTCCCTAATTATTTGGTTTCTCTCCCCATTGCAGATGATAGAGGAGTGTGGGAGACAATTTTCCAAGGACGAGCAAGGACATGCACACAACGAAGATGAACGAGTCCAGGAATTTTTGGAGCTAGTAAACGAGGTATTGCCTCCACCCCCCTCCAAAGTCAGAAACGATGATTGAGTAAATGTGGATGTGAAGAACATCTGAAAGTCAGATTCTCAACATGAAATACTAATGATCAATATTTCTTGTAACTTTTGTGCGCATACGTGTTCTAGAGCAGCAGATCTTAGAGATTTGGCAGAAGTCTGTCTTGTTTGAGATATCCATGTTAGAAACGATAATTCATGACTCCCTTCGTCCGTTGTTCTCATGTGGGAATGAGCTGCCTAGAATCTAGAATTTTGTCTCAATGTGACGCTGTAAACTCGATTCTTAACCTTCGCATAAATCGTACAGCATGTGCCTGCTGAGTGGTCCAACAAGTTGCCCAAGTGGCAAATATTGAAATCAAGAGTAGCACCAGACATCGCCTAATTGCGAAGTTAGAAGTGTCTCCAAGGGGAGATTCTGCAATGTTAACCTGCCATGATTAAATCTTCATGGACCCCATGTACAATGCTCCGCTGGTTACCTACCCTGTACGACACATCCGTTTCATACTGAAGGTGTAAAGCCAAAAACATCAAAGCAACATACGAAGAATCGTAGAGAGACAAGAAGCAACAAGTGGCCTCCATTTGCAAACTACATTATTAGACACGATCAATGAAAGAAGGCATCGAAAGAAGGGCGAAAGCGACAACAATGTGAAATCCATCTTTGTTTCACAAACAAAATGAGTCGTACCGTATATATTCATGACGGATGGAATCTACTAGATTCTCTTGGGAAATCTTTGATGCCCATGCCCTGCTTTGGGAGCCTTGTCGAGCAGCAGCAGCAACCTGGAGCCGCCCGATGGCGAAGCCACGGCCACGATGCAGGCGGACGGCCTCCCACCTCACCCATCTTTTTCATCGAACCCCCTACGTGTTTTGCGAAGAACATCCTCCGAGTCCGAGCTCAACCAGCCCAATCCCCATCGAGCCCCACTCGAGCGCCAGCGCCCTGCCGTCCGTGACCTCCTCTCCCTAGCGCCTCCCTCCACAAGCCTCGCGCCTCACAGACGCGACCGACCCCCTCGTCTTGGCGGCCCTAGGAGCGGCGTGAGCGCTCATGAGCCAAGACTGTGCCGGCGTGCAGTGCCCTGTAACGACCGATGCATTGGATTCCACCGCCTCAGACCGAGCGCCTAGCCCTAGCTAGCTACCTTACAAATAGGCGGATCTGGGTCTCGGGTAGGGTAGGCTATAACCCGAGACCTAGAAAAATTTTAGTGTAATTTTTTTTATATATTGGTCCAAACAAAAGGTAGATAGTAGCCCAGCCCGACACTTAGCCTCGTCACTATTTACGCCATCTAAGGCCCATTACTGTGACCAGAGCCACTCGGCCTCTCCACACAACGCACCCGAAAGCTCCCACCCAGAAACCTAGCCGCCACGCCACGCCACGCGCCCTCCACGCCTCCTCTTCTTCCGCCGTCATGCGCCCACTCCTCGCCTTGGCCCCTCCATCTCGCCACACACCCGCTCCTCTTCCATGCCACGCCTCCTGTGGGATCAAGGATAACCGACTAGAGGGGGTGAATAGGAGGTTTTAAACTTTTAACAAATTAACAATTTATCCAATTAATTACTTAGTCTAAACAAGTTTTACCTCTAGCTAAACAAGACAATCACAATAATATGCTAGAAATATAAATGCGAAAGTAAAGACAAGAAATAACCACAAGGACACAACGATGTTTATCCTGTGGTATCAAGACTTGCCGTCTTCACTAGTCCACGTTGAGGAAACTTGACGTCTCAAGCCGGCTCCACGAATTAAGCCTTCCTCAAATCGCTATGGTTGTTCTTTCTCCGCTCTGGAGATGGTGAACACCGAACCACTCACAAGCTTGCACCGGCCTCTTCACAATCTCCTTTGAAGAGATCACCGCTTCACCACTAACCGCCTAGGAGTGCGGCAACACTCCAAGAGTAATAGACCAACGTCTTCGCTGATCACACTTCAAGTGCAAATGGATCAACTAAGAGTATGAATGCACTTGAATGTATCTCAACAACCTCACAATGAATGCACAAGAGTAATTTGAGTGTTGAGTGAATGCAAAGGCTCACAAAGGCTCTATGAATGTCAAATGTGCATCGTCGCATTGACTTGAGCAGATGGGGGGTATTTATAACCCCACAAGCAATTATGACCGTTGGGAACGAAACCGAAAAAAGTCAAAGTAAATCAGACGATCAGCAGTAAGTGGCGGTCTGACGATCGAACTCGATCGAAAGCACATCAACGGCTAGACCAGATACTAAAAAGGAAAAAGTAGCCGTTGAAATTTCCAATCGAACGATCGCAGTAAACGTCGCAGACGTCCGATTTCCGATCGTCTTGTTTCTCTGAACGATGCACGACCGCTTGTAGGGTTTCGTGATTTCGAGGATTTGCAAAGGTTCGGATTTTCGTACCGCCATATAAAAATCGGAATGACCGCGGTTTGCACGACCGCTCCCAAAAACGAACGTCCAATTCCGGATAAGTTTCGAGCGATTTACATCGGTTCTGTTTTTATTGAACCGCCTCATAAAATCGAACGACCAAGAAAACGGCATGCGACCGTTAGTCACGGCGCGATGCGACCGATTTCCATGAGAAAGTCTCGAGGCAATTTATAACGCTTCGGTTTTATTGAACCGCCAACTAAAATACGGAATGATCAAGATCGCTTGTCTGACTGCTCAAGGACCCGATCGTTCGCTTCAACACTTAATTGGTTGTTCCTTCAAAATGCGGTACTACCGCCGAGTAGAGACCGGTCATATCAAGACAGAGCGATGCGACCAAGAAGATGAATCAAGGTACTACCGATTTTGAATAGAAGACTTAGAATTTTTCAAATCAATTTCAAGTTAAAGTACACATGCATGCATGATCCTAAGTTGATCCATATTGCATCAGAACATGCTATCAAGATACTAGCCATGATCCCTCTTAATAGTACGGCATTTATCCTATAATCCGGTCTTCCAACCAAACTCCCAAGACCGGTAAAATAGAAAAAGAACCTAGATTGCTAGTACCTTGTCTTTAAGCCTTGTGGATCTTCATTTTCTCCTTAGGCATGCATCTTTGCGTTAACAAGTACACCAATGGGACTTAACCTTGTAAATACTCAATAAACTTGTTAATCCCATATTCACATATTGTCATTAATTACCAAAACAATTTTTAGGGCCTAGATGCTTTTCAATCTCCCCTTTTGGTAATTGATGACAACACTAATAATATGTGAGAAAGATTGGTTTGAATATACCATAATTGTATATTCTATTTGTGGCTTAACAATAAAACAATTTTTGCAATAAGCATGAGAGAATGTATGAGAATAATTTTCTTGTTAAGTCTATTTTAAAGAAAGCTCCCCCTAAACGTGTGCAAAAAGAGATAGAGCATTTTGTAGAAAATATGAGAAATTTAGCGGAGTTTCTTTAGCAAATTTGAACTTGAGGAAATGCAATAGTAAGATATAACGATAAGTATGATTGCATTTAAGATAATAATAAAACATCCAACAAGTTCAACAAGTTAAGTGACGCATATTTTAAACTATTACAAGCACATAAGTTCAACATTACATAAGTCCATATATAGCAAAAGCTTGCGCTTGCTCCCCCTAGAACTATGTCTTCTATATCTTTTCACTTCTCTCCCCCTTTGGCATCAAGGTACCAAAACGACTCGAGATAGTGGGATCCCGAGGAGGAGGAACAACGTCTGAGCAACTGGGTCTGTCTTGAGAGTAGGAGTCGGGTCTGAGGAGGAGGATAACATCTGAGAAATGTGACCAGTGGAGCGGAGTCTGAGTAACGATGACTCGCTCTGGAGGAGAAGTGAAGGAACAGAGGAAGAGGTCTCTAACGCCAAGTGAAACCGGAGTCATGACCTCGGTGACCGGAGCTGGAGAAGTAGCATGAGCAGGAATCAGATCCCGAGGTGTAGGTGCCGAGCTGAGCCGGAGGAGGGACAGGAGGCACAGGAGATGTCCCGGAAATAGGAGGCCGTCGAGTAAAGCGCCAGGAGTCTTCAAAATTCCTCTATGTCGGTCATGCTCTCTACTAGTGCAGCCATCTGTTATGAGTCTCATCGAAAAAGTCATTCTCGAGTCTGCTCCATCTCAAGTAATCTCCTCGAGTCTCATTCTCAAATTCACTGTTCACCTTTATTTCTTGCAAAGCACTAAGAATGAGTTCTTGATTCAAGAATCGTGCAATAGAGCCTTCATTGATAATGGGATCGTGATGAGGCACTTTGCCTCGATGATGGGATCATCCTCGAGAGTTTGTCGAGGAGGAACGCTGTCTCGTAGTCTATAAGATTTATGAACTGAACCAAGACCACCATGATATGTTATCTTCTCGAAATCGAGCCATAATATAAGGTGCATAGTAAATTCTCTTGACTCTATCATTCTTGGATGAGACTATGCCTCAAGGATAACATCCACAACATCAAATTTTATGCCTCGCATAATATGATCTATAATGTTCGAGCATGTCCCCTGATAGCATCAAAATTGCCGCTCTTAGGATAAAAGGTGTGATTGATAATCCTATTAATTATGCTTGGCAAAGGCTTAAGTCCGGTGATGGTTCCTAGTTTGAATTTGACATTTGAGTCATAATAATCACCCCAAGCAGGAGCAAGTAAAGCTGGACTATCAAAGATTTTCTCCCAAGAACTGGATCTTACTCTTAAGATTTGTTCAAATTCTTCCTTTGTACTTTGCAAATCTCTAGCCACAGAAATCCACCTAAAGGACTGTAAATCAGCTGACACATGAACTATGGCGTAAAACTGTCAAATAAGCTCATCATCATAGTTTTGTTTTAAAGCCACAAGGTCGTGAAGACCTACATCATAGAACTTCTGATATACTCCACTATATTTGTCCAAATCATTTAAGTGAGTCCACTTAATCCACTTATGATCAGCAAATTTTCTGTTTCTTCCATAAAGTTGTTCATATACTTGCTCTTGAAAAAGCAAGATGAAACCTTGGATTTACCGAAGTCAGATTTGAGAAGATATTGATTGACATGCCTTTTTATTGCGTAGTCATCTGCTGAAAGAAGTCTCAAATCTTGTGGAGTTGGTAGAGATTCTCCTAAATTATCAAAAGTACCCTCTTCTTCAGAATTGGGCTCAGAATGAGTCTCATCCTCGGAGACATAATCCTCACTTGCTTCTGTTTCATATTCTGGAGCTGGCCCTTTTCCTTTGCCGTGTACGACCTTTTGACGGACTGAGCGAGTTTGCCGCACTGGAGCTGACCGTCGTCGACGAAGAGGCGATTGCGAGGGAGCCGCAGAAGATTGAGGAGAAGATTGTCCTCGAGGAGGTCCAATTGGTTTCCTCGTCGCAACCCTCATCCTAGGCATCTTGAGAACCAAAGAATAGGTTACAAGATATTCAAAGGAATGAATGGAATTGAATTTAGTTGAAAAGAAATGACGTTTACATTTTTCGATCGGATAATCGGTCGTCTCATTGTTCATTGGCGATACGACCATGAGCATCTTGCTCATCGCGCCAAGAACCGATCGTTCGATTATCCCGACCGAAGTTCTAGGGCTTCTAAAACTTGCATATTTTGGTGATTTTAATGGATTGAATCCAAGAAGTCGATCTTAAATCATCATAATACACCAAAATACACCATTTTACCCAACTAGAAACTCAGAATTTCATCACATTTCAACAAAACCCTAAATGGATAACCTAGGGTTCCATACGGAGATAAAACACGAATTAAACAACGTTTTACCTTGAGATCGGAGGAGATGAATCTTGGAGAGGCTTCCAATACGAAGAAACAAAGGATTTTGGGAGATTTGGAGTGAATTAGAAGAGGGGTTTGGAAACGCACGGGCGCGGGTGAGAGAAAAGAAGAGGAGCGGTCGTGCCGTTCGAGGGTTAAAAGAAGAGAGAGAGAAGAAAAACGCAACCGCAAAGGAGTTAGAATTTCTTTCAAACCGTCACGGTCGTACCGACCAAATACCGTCGGTCATTCCGCTCTCCGGTCGTCATCAGTTGTTATAACGCCGGTCGTCTCGCCAATGGTCGTTCCGTCAAGTACAACTACGGTCGTTCCGATTATCCTGGGAACTTCTGGATTTTCTAGGAACTGAAATAATTTTGCAAATGATCCTTAGTTTTGCACTCAAATAAATATCATTAAGGATCATTGTGCATAGAATAGACTATTGTCTATTAAGAAACATGATTTTATGATCATAGCTAATTTTTAATAAAGATTTGGGAAATATTTTCATAAAATACTCAAATAACATCAAATGAAACACATAACATGATGCAGAGTTCAAACAACATTTGAATAGTCTATGATATTTAACTCATTCCTCAATTTGCAAAAGCGCCTTCATCTAATGGCTTGGTGAAAATATCGGCTAATTGGTCCTCGGTTCTTATGTGGCTAATCTCAATATCTCCCTTGCTCACATGATCTCTCAAGAAATGGTGACGGATATCTATATGCTTGGTTCTTGAGTGTTGAACAGGTTATTTGTAATTTTCACGGCACTATCATTGTCACACAAAAGAGGCATTTTATCAAATTTTATTCCATAATCCATCAATGTTTGCCTCATCCATAGCAATTGAGCACAACAACTTCTGCGGAAACATATTCGCTTCTATGGTGGATAATGCTACGGAGTTTTGTTTCTTGGATGACCATGATACTAGAGATCTTCCTAAGAATTGACAACTACCCGAGGTGCTTTTTCTATCCACTTTGCAACCCGCATAATCAATCCGAATATCCAATTAAATCAAATTTAGCACCTTTCGGAACCAAAGGCCAATGCTAGAGGAATGCTTTAAATATCTTAGTATTCTTTTAACGGCCATTAAATGACACTCTTTTGGAGTTGCTTGAAAACGTGCACACATGCAAACACTAAACATGATATCGGGCCTAGATGCGGTAAGATAAAGCAAACTACCAATCATGGATCTATAAAGCTTTAAATCTACTGGGTTTACCTCCTCATTTAGATCAAGGTGACCATTTGTAGCCATGGGAGTCTTGATGGGCTTTATGCCTTCCATGCCAAACCTTTTAAGTAAATCCTTCACGTGCTTGGATTGACTTATGAAAGTCCCATCTTTTAGTTGCTTGATTTGAAGTCTAAGGAAATAGCTTAATTCTCCAATCATGGACATTTCAAATTCCTAGACATCATATCACCAAATTCCTCAAAAAATCTTGGTTAGTAGACCCAAAAATAATATCATCAACATAAATTTGACATACAAAGAATTCATTATCTATGACTTTAGTGAATAAAGTTGAATCAATTTTCCGATTTTGAATCCTTTTGAGACTAGAAAATCTCTAAAGCGTTCATACCATGCTCTAGGAGCTTGTTTAAGACCATAGAGCGCCTTGGAGAGTTTATAGACATGATTTGGATTTTAGGATCTTCAAAACCGGAGGTTGCTCAACAAAGACAAGTTCGGATATTTCACCATTTAAGAAAGCACTTTTAACATCCATTTGAAATAACTTAATATCGAAGCATGATGCAAAAGCAAGTAATATCCGAATTGATTCAAGCCTAGCTACGGAGCAAAGGTTTCACCAAAATTCAAACCTTCAACTTGTGAAAACCCTTGAGCAACCAACCTTGCCTTGTTCCGAACAACCAAACCATTCTCATCTTACTTGTTCCTAAAGACCCATTTTGTACCAATAACATTGTGCTCTTTAGGTCGATCCACCAATGTCCAAACTTCATTCCGGGTGAAGTTGTTGAGTTCTTCATGCATAGCATTCACCCAATCCGGATCTTCAAGTGCTTCTTCTACATGCTTTGGCTCAATAGAAGAGACAAAAGAGTAATGTTCACAAAAAGAAGCAATACGAGAACGAGTTTGAACACCCTTACTTACGTCACCCAATATTTGATCTATTGGATGATCCTTTCCAATTGCATTATAAATCCTTGGTGGTTGGTTGGATGGTTGATTATCTTCATTATCATTTTCCTCACTAAGTTGAACTTGATTTGTATGAGATGATTTTGGTTCAACTTGAGTGGAGGATGTTGGATCATCTTCAGGCTTGACGTCACCTATTTGCACATGTTCCATTGCTTTTCTTAAGGCTTCATTACCTACATCTTCCAAGTTCTCATGCTCTTCTTGAGAGCCGTTAGTTTCATCAAATTGCACATCGTGTTTTTCTTCAACCAAACCGGAGTTTTTGTTGAAGACACGATAAGCCTTGCTATTTGAAGAATAACCAAGCAAGAAACCAACATCGCAACGACTATCAAGTTTTGAAAGACGAACACCCTTCTTTAAAATGTAACACTTGCAACCAAAAACTCGGAAATAAGAGATGTTCGGTTTTCTTCCTACAAGAAGCTCATAGGAAGTCTTTTTCAAAAGACGGTGCAAATAAATGCGATTTATGGCATGACAAGCGGTATTTATAGCTTCCGCCCAAAAGACATCGGAAGTATTATATTCATCAAGCATTGTCCTAGCCATTTCAATCAATGTACGATTTTTCCTTTCTACTACTCCATTTTGCTCCGGAGTGTAGGTTGTGGAAAGTTCATGCTTTATTCCAAGTTCATCACAAAAGTCTTCAACTTTGGTATTTTTGAACTCGGAACCATTATCACTACGGATTTTCTTTATTTTGAAATCAAATTCATTTTGGGCCCTTTTTGCAAATCTTTTGAAAATCCCAGAGGTTTCACCTTTGTCATCTAGGAAGAATACCCATGTATATCTAGAGTAATCATCCACAATGACTAAACAATAGCTATTACCTCCAATACTCTTATAGGTTGTTGGCCCAAACAAGTCCATATGTAAGAGTTCCAATGGTCTAGAAGTTGACATGATACTTTTGGAAGGATGAGAATTAGCGACTTGTTTACCGCTTGACAAGCACTACAAAGTCTATTTTTCTCAAACTTCACATCTTTCAAGCCAACAACTAAATCATGTTTGAAAAGCTTTTTGAGTTGAATCATTCCAACATGAGCTAGCCTTCTATGCCAAAGCCAACCTAATGAGGTTTTTGCCATTAAACAAGTTTTTAAACAAGATTCACTTGAACCAAAATCTACCAAATAAAGATTTCCAAATCTAAAGCCTTTGAAAGCTAAAGAGCTATCCTTTGCATTAGATATGGTAACACCTTCACTTGAGAAAGAACAAATTAGTCCTAGATCACAAATTTGAGCAACGGATAACAAGTTAAAGTTTAATGATTCTACTAAAGAAACATTAGAAATGGAAAGGTCATTTGAGATAGCAATTTTACCCAATCCTAATACCTTTCCTTTGCTATTGTCTCCAAAAGTGATCTTTCCAATTCCTTGACCATTCTCGAATGTGGTGAACATTTTTCTATCACCGGTCATATGTTGTGTGCATCCACTATCAAACACCCAATGTTTTCCACCGGTTTTATAGTTCACCTACAAAACAAGAAATTAAGTCCTTTTAGGTACCCAAATTTGTTTGGGTCCTTGGAGGTTAGTGACCAAGGATTTAGGCACCCAAATAGTATTCTTTTTAGCGCCCAAAATTGAAGTGCCAACAAAACGAGCAATTATTTTACCATCCTTAGACTTTTTAAGCATGTAGCAAGAATCATATATTCCAATGGATGGAGTCTTACCCTTAGGACAATCTTGTTCCACATGTCCTATTTCCCGGCATTTATAACAATACTTACCATTTTGCCTCACAAATCTTGTGGACATGTTTGCTTGGTTTCTTACCTTTCTTAGGCACATACCCAAGACCTTCCTTGTTGAATGAGCACCTTTGCTCACTCAAAAGTTTGTCAAGAGTGGCCTTGCCCTTGAAGCATCTTTCTAAGCTCTTACTTAGCTTGGTCACTTGTTCTTTTAGCTCATTGTTCTCATGAACAAGCTTTGAATCATTTTGCTCAACACTATTATGACTAGCATCAATATTAGAGCAACATGGCATAGCAAGAAGATCATCACATGAAGTAGATGCACTAGTCTTAGCAATTTCTATACTAGGCATTTTATCAATAATATCACATGTGATTCCTATACTTGAACACGATTTATTTGAATTTTCTTGAATGAGTAAGTTGTGTGCTTCCTTAAGTTCCATATAAGAATCTTTTAGAATATTGTATTCTTTATTTAAGACCTTATATTTTGATTTTTCCTTTCCAAGATATTCATTTAAATCATCAAGCATATCCATTAATTCATCATATGTTGGTTCATCATTAATAATGGATTTTACCTTATCTCCTTTTGCCATGAGACATGTAGGAGTGGAGAATAGCGATGGTGCTTCCTTGATGGCGATGCCGACTAGTCCCTTCTTCTTGGGGGACTCTTCTTCATCGGAATCGGAGTCGCTTGACTCATCGTTTGAATCCCATTCTCCAATATGGGCTTCATGCTTGCCACCTTTGTGAAGCTTCTTAAAAAGCTTCTTCTTGCCATTGTATTCCTTTTTCTTGAATGACTTCTCCTTGTCATCCTTCTTTTCGGGACAATGAGAAGCAATGTGCCCCTTCTCTTCGCAATTATAGCATCGGATGTTGCTATAACGCTTCTTGTCATTTGAGGATTGCCCTTTCTTGTACTTGTCGAAATTATAGCTTCTATTTGGACGTCTCTTCATGAACCTCTTCATTTTTCTCACAAGGAGTGCATACTCCTCATCGGTATCTTCTTCTTCATCTTCATCATCACTTGATTCCGCTTTGGCCTTGAAAGCGGTGATCTTCTTTCTTGAGGAGGATGTTTCCAAGAGCTCTTCCTTGTCCTTTTTGAACAACTCATTTGTGATGAGGTTGCCCAAAAGCCCGTTGGTGTCATCCTTGTCAACTCGGGTGAGTTGAGAAATAGAGTCACCAACGTCTCATACTTGTCCGGAGAGCCCTAAGCATCTTAAGCACAATATCAACATCAAGAAGGTTAGTACCAAGGCCTTTGAGCTCATTCACAATGTTGTTGAGTCGTGAATACATCTCATTGATGTTTTCATGAGGCAACATCATGAATGTCTCATATTTGATCCGAAGCCTATGCAATTTGGCTTCTTTGACGTGGATGTACCCTCATGAATTTCCGATAGAGTGGTCCAAATATCATGAGCACTTTCCAAGTTGCTCACTCTATTGAATTCATCCGCGTCAAAGCGCCAAAAGAGCATTCATAGCTTGAGCATCTAAATGAGCATTACGCGTCTCTTGATCCGTGGGATGTAGTGGATCAAGAGGCATTACGTGACCCTCATTTACGATTCTCCATACGCTTGGACTCATGGCTTTTAAATAAATTGACATTCTAATTTTCCAATAAGCATAATTTGAGCCATCAAATAAAGGAGCCTTTCCTATAGCAATTCCTCACTAGTCATCCTTTTCTCTTAGACGGTTAAGTCTAAATCAATGAGAGACCAAGCTCGATACCACTTGTAGGATCAATGATAACCGACTAGAGGGGGTGAATAGGAGGTTTTAAACTTTTAACAAATTAACAATTTATCCAATTAATTACTTAGTCTAAACAAGTTTTACCTCTAGCTAAACAAGACAATCACAATAATATGCTAGAAATATAAATGCGGAAAGTAAAGACAAGAAATAACCACAAGGACACAACGATGTTTTTCCCGTGGTATCGAAGACTTGCCGGTCTTCACTAGTCCACGTTGAGGAAACTTGACGTCTCAAGCCGGCTCCACGAATTAAGCCTTCCCTCAAATCGCTATGGTTGTTCTTTCTCCGCTCCGGAGATGGTGAACACCGAACCACTCACAAGCTTACACCAGGCCTCTTCACAATCTCCTTTGAAGAGATCACCGCGCTTCACCACCAACCGTCTAGGAGTGCGGCAACACTCCAAGAGTAATAGACCAACATCTTCGCTTGATCACACTTCAAGTGCAAATAGATCAACTAAGAGTATGAATGCACTTGAATGTATCTCAACAACCTCACAATGAATGCACAAGAGTAATTTGAGTGTTGAGTGAATGCAAAGGCTCACAAAAGGCTCTATGAATGTCAAATGTGCACTGGCTGCATTGACTTGAGCAGATGGGGGGGGGGTATTTATAACCCCCACAAGCAATTATGACCGTTGGGAACGAAACCGAAAAAGTCAAAATCGGTGCAGCCGCATCAGCAAGTGGCGATCAGACGACCGAACTCGATCGAAACACGATCAACGGCTAGACCAGATACTAAAAAAGGAAAAAGTAGCCGTTGAAATTTCGGTGAACGACCGCAGTAAACGTCGCAGACGTCCGATTTCCCCGGTCGTACTGTTTCTACGAACGGTACGACCGTTTGTAGGGTTTCGTGATTTCCTGAGGATTTGCAAAGGTTCTGGATTTTCTGTACCGCCATATAAAAATCGGAATGACCGCGAGTTTGCATGCGACTGCTCCCAAAAACGGAACGTCCGAATTCGAGATAAGTTTCGAGCGATTTTACATCGGTTCTTTTTTATTGAACCGCCTCATAAAAATCGAACGATCAAGAAAACGGTATGCGACCGTTAGTCACGCAAGCGGTGCGACCGATTTCCATGAGAAAGTCGAGGCAATTTACAACGCTTCTGGTTTTATTGAACCGCCAACTAAAATACGGAATGACCGCACTGCGGTACGATCGTTCAAGGACCCGGTCGTTCCGCTTCAACACTTAATTGGCTGTTCCCTTCAAAATGCGGTACTACCGCCGAGTAGAGACCGGTCATATCAAGACAGAGCTGATGCGACCAAGAAGATGAATCATGGTACTACCGATTTTGAATAGAAGACTTAGAATTTTTCAAATCAATTTCAAGTTAAAGTACACATGCATGCATGATCCTAAGTTGATCCATATTGCATCAGAACATGCTATCAAGCTACTAGCCATGATCCCTCTTAATAGTACGGCATTTATCCTATAATCCGGTCTTCCAACCAAACTCCCAAGACCGGTAAAATAGAAAAAGAACCTAGATTGCTAGTACCTTGTCTTTAAGCCTTGTGGATCTTCATTTTCTCCTTAGGCATGCATCTTTGCGTTAACAAGTACACCAATGGGACTTAACCTTGTAAATACTTAATAAACTTGTTAATCCCATATTCACATATTGTCATTAATTACCAAAACAATTTTTAGGGGCCTAGATGCTTTTCACCTCCTCGCCCGGCTGCCCTCCTGTCAGGTCCTGAAACTTCAGATAACGCTGACAGAACTGAGGCTTCGTCAGGAGGATGAGGAAGCTGAAGTCGGTGTCGTTTTTACCGCTTCGTCGACTTCAACTAGCCACGGATGGAGGGCAGAGATGGGTCCTAATTCACGGATGGACGATCCAACGCCCGAAGCGTGTTTCTCTTCTTTTACTGTTGCGCGTCGATTGTCGCCGAATCAATTCCAAAGAATGTTGCTTTTACTTTCAGTCATTTCGCTTTCAAAGGTCTTTGTAACTTTGGTTCGATTAACTCTGGCTTTATAACCAGCAGAGAGAGGAATGAGATGGGATCGAACTTCAGCATATTCGTTTCTTTTAGGGTTAGCTTTAGAACTCTAGTCTACTTTCCCCTCACACTCTCCTCATCGCGATTTTTCAGTCCCAGATCGAGCGACGGGTATTCTGAATAGTCTGAACCTGTCAATTGGTATAAGAGCAAACACAGGTCCTGGTCTGTGAAGCGCTCGAGCGAGGGTTGGGGAAATATCCGGATTGGCTACCGTAAAATTCCTTAGCTCAAGCAATTTCGGGAGTGGATGGTGGCCAAGACGCGATCTCACGGCTCGATCGAGAAGGAAGGAATTGAAATGGAGAACCGGGCTGAGATTATCAAGATACAGGAGAGGCTATCGGAGTTGGAGGCTTTGAGGTCAGATGTGGCAGAAATCAAGAATTTACTATTTGCCAAATTCTCAAAATCTCCGATATCTGGTACAGAAGCGGGAACTGCTGAGGTTAGAACGGATGGTCCAACACCAACTGAAGGAGGTACGAACCTGAAGATGGGAACATCTACCAGTTTCTTCTTGGAGCCTAATACGGTAATACCGAGTCACCCTCCAATCGTTTCACCGGCAATCCGAACCACTTCACAAGTAGAAAAGGGGGAAGGGTCAGGAGAACATCACAGGAGAATGCTACAAGATTCCTATCTTGATGCCCGAGCCGCCAGGATTTAATCACGGCCCTGGGATACCGATGGTTCCGCCCTGGTCATGGCAGAATGTGGATCCGGTAGTACCCATGCAGCCGTATTATCACCCGGTCCTGAACACCCATACATATAATGATTCCCGAATGCCACACATAGGTTGGAATTACACCTCAAACAATCCGGGAGTGAATCTAGTTGGTCCGGTGGGCAACATGAACCAGAACATGTATGGTAGGGAACACCAATACACAGATGCTGTCATTAGAGGCTCGAAACTGGAATTGCCATTATTCAATGGGGATGAACCTAATGGATGGTTGGAACAATGCGAGAAGTTTTTTGAGATGGCAGGGACTCCCAGGGAACAGTGGGTGAACATTGCCACTGACCATTTTGTTGGAAGGGCTAATACCTGGTTTAAAGGGATTGGAATAGCATGGCAAGTGATCAATTGGCAGCAACTATGTGCTATGATTGCAGACAGGTTTTCTGAGGCAAGTGCACATGAGGCTGTCGAAAGACTTCAGACTATGAAGCATATGGGAAATGTTAGTAAGTATATCGATTATTTTGAAAAAACTGTTGAATTAGTGAGGAGGGATCATCCTTACCTACAGGAAGCATTTCTCCTGAGCTGTTTTATTGGCGGTTTGAAAGATGAAATCAAGTTTGGAGTAAGTATACACCAGCCGAAGGGGTTACTGGAGGCCTACTGGTATGCTAAGTTAGAAGAAAAGGCAGTCCAGGCTAGGAGAATTGGACATTCGGGTGGCTTCAACAAAAGCAAAACTGGGAATGTTCAGGTCAAACAAGGGCAAAACAAGGGGAATCATATAGAAGGAAATGAAAGGGCAAGAATGCAGACCCAAGAGGGACACAAAAGGACATGTTGGCACTGTAATGAACCTTGGGTTCCTGGGCATAATTTAAAATGTAGAGTCAAGAAAGCCTTACACACTCTTTTGATGCAGGGAGAAGATGAGAATGGAGATAATGCCGAAGACTTAGAGGTAGCAAAAGACTCGAGGTTCATGATGGCTCCTGGAAGTCCTGAGCTGGCCGAAGAGGTTAAAGAGAGGGCACAGTTACTAGTCATCTCCAGTCAAGCCATAACCGGGGTTACAGGACCGGCCACATTCTCACTGAGGACTGTAATTGGGGTAAGTCGTGATAATGCTAGTGGATAGTGGTAGTACGCACTCTTTCATGGATCATGAGTTCGCAGTACGGGCTGAATGCAAACTTATGTATCAACTGGCAAAAAAAGTGAAGGTAGCAGGTGGAGGGGAGTTATGCACAGAGGCCAAAACAGAAAAGATTACTTATGCAGTGCAAGGATGCACATTTAATAATTCTTTCCAGCTGCTGAATCTTAAAAGTTATGATGGCATTCTTGGTGCTGATTGGATATACGAACACAATCCAATTGGGTTAAACCTCAAGTCCAGAGAGATGACTATAGTCAAGGAGGGAAAAAAATGTATGCTTCCAGGACTACACTATTCCAAGTAAGCATTGTGTAGTAGGTGCCACCCGGTTTGAGAAATTATTGAGGAAGGATGTGTTGGGTTGCATGATTCAACTAAATTGGGTCCAAGAAGAGGAAGAGGGGGGGACAAAAGAGTTACCAGTTCAAGTGAAGGACTTACTACAACAGTACTCGGATGTCTTCAATGAACCCAAGGGGTTGCCTCCAAAAAGGGAGTGGGATCATGAAATACCACTAAAGAGCAATGCAGAGCCTCCTAATATTAGACCTTATAGAACTCCACATCATCAAAGGGAAGCCATGGAGAGCATTATCAAAGAATTGCTAGAGTCCAAAGAAATCAAAGTCAGTGTGAGCCCTTATTCCTCCCCTGCAGTTATGGTTAGGAAGAAGGATGGTTCTTGGAGGTTGTGTGTGGATTATAGGCAACTCAACTCGATGACCATCAAAAACAAATATCCGATGCCAATCATAGAAGACTTATTGGATGAATTACATGGAGCTACTATTTTTTCCAAGTTGGATCTGCGGTCAGGCTACCATCAAATTAGAATGGTAGAGGAGGACATTCCAAAGACTGCATTTAGGACTCACTCGGGGCATTATGAATTCACTGTGATGCCATTTGGGTTAACCAATGCCCCGGTCACTTTTCAATTTCTTATGAATCATATATTCAGTGATCAATTGAGAAAATCCATACTTGTATTTTTTTGATGATATTCTAGTGTTCAGTGCGAATCTAACAGACCATGTGACTCACTTACAACAGGCATTTCAAATTCTGAGGGAGAACCAACTGTTTGCTAGGAGAAAGAAGTGCAGTTTTGCAGTGGCTGAAATTGGCTATCTGGGACACATTATCAGTGGGTCAGGAGTGGCAACCGATCCAAGGAAGATTGCTGATGTGTTGAACTGGCCTACACCGAATACAGTGACCAAACTGAGGGCTTTCTGGGCCTAACGGGTTATTATAGAAGATTCGTGAAGGGATATGGAAAGATTTGTCAACCACTTTTCGATATTCTGAAGAAGGATTCTTTTGTGTGGGGAGAAGCACAAACAATAGCATTTGAAACCTTGAAACAAGCTATGACTACATGTCCCGTTTTAGCATTGCCTGATTTTACTCAACCCTTCATTTTAGAAACCGATGCTTGTGGTACTGGACTGGGGGCTGTTTTGATGCAATGCAAAAGACCTATTGCTTATTATAGCAAAACCTTAGGCACAAGAGCAGCGGCACAATCTATTTATGAAAAAGAAGCCATGGCAATTCTAGAGGCTTTGAAGAAATGGAGACACTACTTAATTGGTAATCAGCTGGCGATCAGAACTGACCAAAAAAGTCTAAAGTTTATAACTACCCAAAGGGTAGCGGAAGGGATCCAACACAAATTACTTCTTAAGCTATTGGAGTTTAACTACCAAGTAGAATACAAGAAGGGAAAGGAGAATTTGGTGGCCGATGCTCTATCCAGGAGGGATGTCAATCTGCATGAAAGTGATGGAAGTTGTAATGCCATAGTTACCATTCTACCTGAGTGGGTGGAGGATGTAAAAAGGAGTTATATCAATGACCCTCAGTATGAGAAAATGGTAAGTGACGGCCAGCTCCAAGCGGGAGTTGACAATGGTTATATTATGGAGTCCGGACTGATAAGATATAAAGGAAGAATCTATGTGGGATTGGGAAATGACAGCAGGACCAAAATTCTTGACTCTTTTCACTCATCAGCTATTGGGGGTCATTCCGGAATGAGAGCCACATATCATAGAATTAAAAAAATTATTCTATTGGCCTAAGCTCAAAAGGAATGTGGAAATGCTAGTTGCTGAATGTCCAGTCTGTCAAATTACAAAAACAGAACACATTCACATTCCTGGATTGCTAAGTCCATTGGACGTACACGACATGGCATGGACTCACATAAGTATGGATTTCATTGAAGGATTGCCTAAGTCACAAGGTAAGGAGGTAATTCTAGTGGTGGTGGACAGTTCACTAAATATGCACACTTCTTATCTTTAGCTCACCCTTATTCTTGTTCAAAGAAGTAGTACAAACTTTCATGGATAACATATTCAAATTACATGGGATGCCTATTGCTATAGTGACTGATCGAGATAGAATATTCACTAGTCACTTGTTCCAGGAGATATTTAAGATGATGAAAGTGTCCTTGAGAATGAGTAGCGCTTACCACCCGCAAACTGATGGACAAACGGAAAGAGTGAATCAATGCTTGGAAGCTTATTTGAGGAGCATGTCGTTTCAGGAACCAAGAGAGTGGATGTGTTGGTTAACACTTGCCGAGTGGTGGTATAACACCTCTTATCATACTTCATTGAAGGTTACCCCGTTCCAAGCTCTTTACGGTTATCCACCTCCTCAAGTTGGAGAGTTTTCCCTTCCATGTAATGTATCCGAGGAGGCAAGAGCCACTGTTGAGCAAAAGGAGAGAATGTTGGAGAAGCTGAGAGCTAATCTGCACACTGCCCAGCAAAGAATGAAACACTATGCAGACAAAAACAGAACTGAGAGGCAGCTCCAAGTAGGTGACATAGTGTACCTGAAGATGCAGCCCTATAGACAAACGGCTTTTGGCATAAGAGGTTCGCTTAAGCTCAGATCAAAGTATATGGTCCTTTTCGGGTATTGGAAAAGTTAGGAAAGGTGGCTTACAAACTACAGCTCCCTGAACAGGCAACCATTCACCCAGTTTTTCATGTAAGTCAGCTAAAGAAGCATTTGGGGTCTCATGCGGTACCTCTTCCAGGATTACCTTTGGTTG
Organism: Phyllostachys edulis; assembly: GCA_036346405.1. Taxonomy (NCBI): domain Eukaryota; kingdom Viridiplantae; phylum Streptophyta; class Magnoliopsida; order Poales; family Poaceae; genus Phyllostachys; species Phyllostachys edulis. The sequence goes on from CM070567.1 coordinate 19,504,771, forward strand.
GGGAGGATGGAAAGGTCAAAACCGAGCCATTTCAGATTGGACAAAAGGATTATCCCGCGCAGAAACGAGCCAGTGGCACAGTGGTTAATCAGATGGCTAAATATGGGTCCGGAAGATGCTACCTGGGAGGATGTGACATTCGTCAGGAAGACCTTCCCGCATTTCACTCCTTGAGGACAAGTTCGAACTCAAGAATGGGGGATTGTCAGGTCCTGAAACTTCAGATAACGCTGGCAGAACTGAGGCTTCGTCGGGAGGATGAGGAAGCTGAAGTCGGTGTCGTTTTTACCGCTTCGTCGACTTCAACTAGCCACGGATGGAGGGTAGAGATGGGTCCTAATTCACGGATAGACGATCCAACGCCCGAAGCGTGTTTCTCTTCTTTTACTGTTGCGCGTCGATTGTCGCCGAACTGAATTCCAGCAAACGCTGCTTTTACTTTCAGTCATTTCTGTTTTCAGTGCTGTAAGTTTGGTTCGATTAACTCTAGCTTTATAACCAGCAGAGAGAGGAATGAGATGGGATCGAACTTCAGCATATTCGTTTCTTTTAGGGTTAGCTTTAGAACTCTAATATACTTTCCCCTCACACTCTCCTCATCGCGATTTTTCAGTCCCAGATCGAGCGACGGGTATTCTGAATAGTCTGAACCTGTCACCTCCACGCCCAGCTGCCCTCCATCCTCGCCCGCCGCCGCGCCCACACCCTCCTCGCCCGACTGCCCTCCACGCCCAGGCGCCCTCCATCCTCGCCCGCCGCCGCGCCCGCGCCCTCCCTCCTCGCCCGCCGCAGCGCCCGCACCCGTGCACTCCCTCCTCGCCCGTCGCCGTGCCCGCGACCTCCTCGCCCGCTCCCTCCACGCGGACCAAGCTCGCTCCTCTTCCGCCGCCGCCGCGCCCACATCCGGCTGCCCTCCACGCCCTCCGCTGCCGCCGCACCTCTTGGGGTTCACTGGTTCAGCAAGGTTTGTTTCTCCTTGCTTTTTTCCATGTGCTTTTGGCTTTGGTTGATTAGTTTTCCATCAGATTTGGTGATCTGCTGGTAGCTGTTGCCATGTAGATGCAAAGGTTAGCTAATCCGATGGACTAACTTGAATCTGTCATTGCAAAATGTTGCGTCTTAAGCAACTTTTTGCTATGCTTCCTAGTTCCTAATGGAAGATTTTCATTTGAAACAAGATCCTGTGTTGGGAACTTGCAATCAAAAAGCCACTTGGGAACTTGCAATTATGTACTACCTTAACTTGCTTATTTGGTCTCTTCTCTCATGCGTGATTCACTAGTTAAGCCATATATACTTGCTTTCTTGCTGAAATTAATTATCTATGTTTGTCTGCAGCAAATCGAGTTGTGGAGGTTAATGAGATAAGGTGTGCCAGGGAGAAGGAACTGGAGCTAGAGTCTAAGATGGAAGGCAGAACTAATATTCACATGAATTCGAGATGCGAGAAATTCTTCTATTTGAATTGAGATTTGGGAGAGCTCAAATTCCTATAAAATATAAATTAAATCAGGTCTATTCAGCAGCAGTAAATGGGATTTTCCTCAATCCTCGCCTTCATTATCTGCTCTGTTCATATTATTTTATCCCATCTTGTTCATTTCTTCTATAGACATATACTTACCAGTTACCATCTTGTTCATTTCTCCTCTGTGCAGATACCCTGTTCAATGAGGCTAACATACTTACCGGTTACCATCTTATTTCTTTGAGCAGGTTGTCTTGTTGAACCAAGTCACTACTAAATTTACAGAAGAATCATTTCAGTTAACTCTTGCTCTGGGTCAGTTCCTATTCATACAATTATAAAACCTCTTTCTAGATCTCAATCACTGTCAGATGCTTATGATTCTATTGTTCTTTAATAATAAACTACTCAAATCAACAAGGCTATATTCCTATTCCTGTGATTTTCTTATCAAGGTTAGACTTGCCTGCTATACTTTTGGTTCACATACATTTGAATAACTAAGATAGCCAAACCACTGAAATCTCAACATCTAAAATTTGTAGGAGTGACTAGTAATATACAGAAACATCAGTAGTAAAGCACATGACTTCTAGTTTGCTGAGCTATGTCGTTTTGATATATGTTTTGTTGTTCTGCAGAAGTTCATATGTCTGAATTTGACTTAATATACAATATACTAAGCTTCTTAGTGTCCTACTTATACTAAGCTACTTAGTGTCCTACTTGTCAAGGCTTGGGCAAATAAAATTTATCATCATGAAGAAAGATTGAAGACAATTGAGGTAATAAGAAATCATGGTTGGGATGGGCTTTTCGAAGAGACAAACACCTTTTGGTGGGCTAGAATATAGATGAAATCTTCGTTATTTAGGTACTCAAATTGTATCTCTATGATGCTATATTATTTATGTTTTGCCATGTTTTTCTTATTATGTTTTATGTTGAAGCATTTTTGCTAAAGTTTCTGTCAATGATGCATTTGTAGCTTATTTTTGTTATGTTGTGGTGTGGGTATAAATTGACGTTAGTTCTTGGATGTTAGTCTATTAGAATTTAGCCCGAGGCGTGCTGAAATCCTAGATCCGCCACTGCTTACGAAGAACGCCTTGCAGGGGAAGAGGCCTGGGGAGGTCGTCTGGGGTCGCGCTTCCGGCTCGCCACAATCTTCACTCCCTTCCCCATCCGCGCTCGCTGCTGCAGGCATGAAGATGTGCGTGTTTTTTTGCCAACCTGTCCGCTCTTAATTATTATGCGCATGCTTGTCCATCAACATCATCTTTTGTGCAGCATTTGTTGCTAATTACTCCCGTATAGTCGTGCGCTATGCCGTTCTTGTAGCTGTACATCGTATCTGTTATGAATTTTCTTGGGGGATAAAGAGGTACACTGTCTTCTTTTGTAATGGGCACCTCAGATATTGTTCATCATGTCCATTGAAGCACTTATGCGATAGGAGAAATGTGTACTAAGCATATTGCTGTCGTAAGATGCTACGAGGTTCTGCCTTCAATCAGAAGTTGGAATCGTTGGGTGTGTGGATGCATGATTCTAGGTTTCCTGTTGATTGCTGAGTTCAACCAGGAGGTTTAACAGAAATGTCCTTGGATAGTAATCTGTTTGGGGGTTTGTTGGTTTATTTGTCGAGAGTTTTGAATGATAAATGGACAATAATATACCGTGCTAGATTTTCCTGTTTTGGATTAGTATTGAATATCGAATTTTAAAGATGAATCCGAATGTTCTATTTCTTGGGGTATCCTGGAGTAAGCTCTAAGTGTGTCAGTCAATGATATGAACAACCCAAATGTATTGAGGACTGGATTGCAGATCTTTATCACACATAGCTGCTGTCAGAATTTTTTTTTGAAATAATACATTTTTTAAACAAATTACAAAACTAGGTTATCATCTCAAAAAATTGCAAAAATAGGTTCCTGTCGCCATTTCAAATGGCGACAGGAACCTATCGCCATTTGAAATGGCGGCAGAACCACAGACACTGCTTGGAGGCGGGTTCACGCCGCCATTTCAATTGGCGACGAGAATATATGAATTTTTAAATATAGTAAATAAACTCAAAAATTACAAATTTTTTGTGGAGTATCCAGATAGAGTGTTCTTGCTTGTGTAATTTTTTCATAATTTTATCCATTATGAATTTGTCTCTAAAATTCATTTAAGTATACTATTTGTAGAATTTGTAAATATACCAAATGAGGTCCAAAATTATGAAATTTTTATGAACACTTCTTACATAGTGTAATTGTTTGTGTAATTTTTTCAGAATTTTATATGCTCAAATTATCTCTAAAATTTGAATTTAGGTTTCGATACGATTTACTTAATTGTGTACCCTTAATTGTTGAGATAATTTCATAGCATATAAAATTCTGAAAAAATTACACAAATAAGCTCACTATGTAAGAAGCGTTCACAAAATATTTCATAATTGTTGGACCTCATTTGGTATATTTATAAATTCTACAAATAGTATACTTAAATGAATTTTAGAGACAAATTCATAATGGATAAAATTATGAAAAAATTACACAAGCAAGAACACTATCTCGATACTCCACAAAAAATTTTGTAATTTTTTGAGTTTATTTGCTATATTTAAAAATTTATATATTCCTGTCGCCAGTTGAAATGGCGACAGAACCTCGCCTTTAGTATAGGGTTCTGCCGCCATTTCAAATGACGACAGGAACCTATTTTTGCAATTTTTTGAGATGATAACCTAGTTTTGTAAATATTTTTTTAAAAAATATTATTTAAAAAAAATCGCTGTTGTCAAGTTTAAAGTTCTGAACAACCGATGTTCATCATTGTTTTGCAGAGAGAAAGCAAATGCAGGGTTTCTTACAAACTTTGAAGTTTTTGACTTCTTACGATCTAGAGGTGCAAAAACTGATCCCATGGGATGTTTGGGGGCTGTTGCTGCATCAGAGTGTAAGGTGATCAATTATTTCTCTGATGCTTTCGTCTATGTTCTTTTTTACGCCTGAACTGATCTCATTGCCATCGTTGTGACACCCAGGTATATGAGTACCTCTTGAAAACTCCTGCTTGCAACCAGACAAGGGAATCAATTAGTGAATTTGCAAAGAGATGTGAGAGTTTCAAGCTTACAAATGCTGACAAGCTAAATGTAATCAACTGGAGACCATCCTCGGCTGCCGACGCCTATGCGGTATTGTTATGTTTTATCTTACTGATATTGGACATGAATTTTAATTGTGCTATTTTACTTAGTTGCTGCAAACTAAGATATGCAGTTATAACTTATTGATAGTTTGGTATACCATGAAGGTGCTTTACTATGCTACCTGGTACCTGCTATGATATTAGTTTATTTAAAGTTCAGCATAGTGGAGGAGAAAAACTGGGCATTGTCCAATTCAGAGCCAAGACTTGATTCTAAATAAAAAGCAAATGAACCTGAATGTTTACAATAGTGTACTTTATGCACGCGTGTGTGCATGCATCTCAATGATGCTTTGGGTTTCCCTTGGAATAATTGACAAAAGAAAATTAGTTTGGATAAGCTCTTTGGGGGTCTTCCTCACCAATCCCGTAAATGTGCATGCAAAATCTTTTTACGCAAGTGTGTTGGGTACTAGGTACTGGTTCATTCCAATAACTACTCATTGATCACTCTAGGAAGGTTTATCTGATCATTATGAAACTGGTGTGTCCAGAGAATTTGAGTGAGATGTTTTCTGTTAGAGTAATTTATTCGCAAAGAAGTATTGCAATTTCCTATGTTATTTTTTGCCTTCATCTCCTCTCCTTAATATATTTCTTTGTTAAGATCTCCCTAATTATTTGGTTCCTCTCCCCATTGCAGATGATAGAGGAGTGTGGGAGACGATTTTCCAAGGACGAGCAAGGACAAGCACACAACGAAGATGAACGAGTCCAGGAATTTTTGGAGCTAGTAAATGAGGTTTTGCCTCCACCCCCATCCAAAGTCAGAAGCGATGATTGAGTAAATGCGGATGTGAAGAACATCTGAAAGTCGGGTTCTCAACATGAAATACTAATGATCAATATTTCCTGTAACTTTTGTGCGCATATTTGTTCTAGAGCAGCAGCTCTTAGAGATTTGGCAGAAGACTGTCTTGTTTGAGATATCCATGTTAGAAATGATAATTCATGACTCCCTTCTTCCGTTTGTCTCATGTGGGAATGAGCTACCCAGAATCTAGCATTTTGTCACAATGTGATGCTGTAAACTCGATTCTTAACCTTCTCATGCGCCTGCTGTGCGGTCCAACAAGTTGCCCAAGTGGCGAAGATTGAAAGCCTGCCGGGTGCTCACTACTGCACGCCTGCTGTTGGCGGCATCGGCGACTCCTTCTCCTCTTCAAAGGTGGGCTCCCTTCTTCTTTTTTCAGAGCAGCAAAAAAAAAAAGGAAATATCATGTGAGCCTTTTCCTCTCTGATTTAGTTCTGCTTCCTCTCTGGTTAAACTCGGTTCTTGGATCCTTGGGCTGCAGCTTCGCCTTGTTGATCTTGGATTAGGAGGCAGTATGGCCCAACCTTTTCTTCTTGTGCAAATCCCGGTTTGTCTCTTGCACCATCTCTGTTGAGATTGGAGTTAGAGAATTTGGGTTTTTCCTTGGAGGATTGGGTTCGACAGGCTTTTGGATTGGTCTAAGGGAGGAAGAAGAACATCGGTTTGATTCTTGATATTTGGTGCTCATCAAGTGCTTTTGGCCGAAGCATCTGGTTGTGGTCTTATGCGGCAACATACCTGTACCTTAATTTCGTCTTTGGTGTGTCCCGAAGAGCGAAAGCAGACTCTATATCTCCGACGACCTTGCCTCTCACCGCGGCACAGCGGGGCGCTAGGTTTTCTGGGACAGCGTCCTTGTGACGTGCCTAGTCTGTTTATCTTCTCGGTGGTTTCGAGTACTATCGGTTCTGCGAGTATTGTGGCTTATCTTGCTTTGTTCCTTTGGATTTGTGCTATGCTAGTGATTCATTCTGTGCTTGTCAATCTCTATTGCTGGGAGAAATTGCAAAGTGGTTTTGGTGGGTTTTGTTAATAACTCAATGATTATTGATGACATATTATGAAGTTGATGTGATAATTAGAATCAGACTTGAGCCTCATTGGGTTGCTAACTGTTGTCACTATTATTTCTGTTAGCTAGTCCTGATACTTTCTGCTTTTCGATTGTGGTTAAAAAGAACTTTATCTGTTCAGTATTGTGTCATTAGTGATTTATGTTTTCTGTTTGGCTTTATTGCTGAATTTGATGATCTCTTTGCACTGTCAATGATCAATTCTTTGTTCTCTGGAGATAGAATGTGCTGATATAGTGATTCTTGTTGCATTGTTAGTCACATGCTTCTCTGTTATATGAAGGTATATGTTTGCTGTTTGATATAATACTTGACTTATCTGTAAAGCACAATATTGAGCTCAAGATCTGATTTAGTATTACCATATTCATTTGATGATTATTTTTGGCATGATGGTTGTGATGGCAAAGACTAGGTCTTATACAACTAGCCTATTGAGAGCAATTAAACATTCTAAACATCTGAGCTTTATGCTGATTTTTGATGTTCTCATGATATATGGGTTAAGCATATTATTCTCTTTAGATGACTTGGAAGAATTACACGAGTACGTGTTTTTTGGTCATTTAAATTTTGTTGGAATTATGCTTTAATGTTAATTAAATTTGCTGTGATTAGTTCTGAAATTTTACTAAAACTGCATTTTTTACAACATATTTCATATACAAATGATCAAAGTAATTTCTCTAATGCATTTATATTACATAATCTCAGAATTTAGGATTTTGGGATGTTACACCGTGCCACCTAGCCATGGTTCGTTCCAGAAGTTAGTTTGTTTCCATCGCCCAAGGTGATTCCATATCTCTTTGGTAGTAAAATAAAAGGGATATAAATATCAAATATGAAAGCATGGGGACTCTATTGCTCTACCTCGGTAATAAGAATAAAACATGTACCTGTGCCTTTGTAAACCTCGAAATTGCACATCCTAATAAGAAATGTCTCACATCTTATACTCCTTGTTTAAAAACTTTAGTCCTTATGGTTTCGGGTTATGGAGTGGTCCATGTTGAAACTTTTCACTGCTGTCAGAGATTATTAGATATGATTATATGTGTTCTACTCTTATTGGTTTTATAATTGGACGACGCTTTTAAATATTTTATCCAGACAGAATAGTACCTTTTTTTTTCAGTATCCTATTTTTGCGGGCATGATTGATTAATATCTGTGAAGTTGAATATGACATTGACAACGATTCAGTAGAGTAATTTCTTTGTACGTGGTTATCTTTTGTTTGTTAGATAATTCAGTATCCTGAGGTGGGATTCTACCATGTAGGCATGTACATGAAGCAAGAAACTATGTTGAAGTGTTCAGTAATCAGCAGTAAGCAGTTGTCTACCGTAGTACCTTACTATTTAGTTTTTATCAAACCTAAATGTTTGTAGGAAATCAGCTACTTGTAGAGATTAGATCCCTTACTCTAATATGGCCTTCTTAAGTTCTTATGGATAAGTTATTCTGATCCTTTTCATTTTCAATATTGAACATGCCATTTTACAAGACTTTGGCCAAAACTATGTCAGTTTATAACCAATCCTTTCACAACGGCCACTGAGTTTCCCAGCTTGGTCATTGTTGGATCTCCTGCCAGCAATGACCATAAAAAAGCAGCACCAGTCACAGTCAGCACTTCATACTGACTTTAGGAACCTTGCTTGGTGTCATCTGGGTTATATATTTTATTCTTTCATGAAGCATATGTATTTCAACTACTCTGCTATAATTTTTTTTTGAAAAAGGACCAACACTTGTATTTATTGTATTTTTATGGCAGAAATGCAACGTTCCAAAATTGTCCATTTTGCATATTATTTCTGGAGTTTGGTAAATCCAGGGATCAAAATCCTGGCAGTTACCGGAAATTCTGGTGGGACCGGAATGAACAGTAACCGGCCAAAATGTTTCAAATTTGAATCTGAATTTATGACTGCATAATTCACTTCTTAGGTTGGTTTAGACCTTTTTTTTGGCTAGATTACGTATTGTATTGAGCTAAATATGCTTGATTTATTTTATTCCCAAGTACCAACCTTTTTTGCACAACCTTCGCGTTTCTCGACAATGTATTGGTATGAATTGCTACTCTATTATTGTTTTTAGTATACTAGTCAAGTTATCATTCATTACCATTAACTCTATTAAAAAATTTCTAATTAATATTTGCATTATTTCAATTGCTAATTACCCATAACCGCTTTTCTCTGTTTTTTTCCGGTGTTGGTTCTGGTTTTTGGGCGGTAACCGGTTTTCAAATTCCTCAATTCAAAATTCAGTTTTCGAATTTCACCCGGGTTTTTTCCAGTAACCGGCCGGTTACCGTTACCGGCCTTCGAGCGGTTTTTGTTCCGGTACCGGGATTTGGATCCTTGGGTAAATCAGCTAAAAGCATGTTCAAACCACATAACACAATAAAAGCATGTTCCAATATTGCTAAAAGTTTTGAAATGGTTCCTAGTACCCTATCTGAAAATGCTGTGCTTAATCCAATGGAGATAATATCTACCCTATATGCTGATGGCAATACAGAAATTTGGTACTGACATAGAGGAAGTTCGTTTGCCAGGATGTCTCTACTCTCTACCATGAAAATATGGGATGTCTATTTCACGGAGTAAGCCTCTTTTAAGTTTAAAGTACTTGACTGCAATTTTTCTTTCAGGGCATTTATCACCAACTTTTCCATCTCCATTTTTATTATCTGGCACCATATTTGTTTGAAACATGTTATTTGGCAACATCTTCTCATTTCAAAGTTACGCAGTAGTGAGCATATGATCTACATAACCCTTTTGTGGACAAGCTTACGCAATACCCTGTTTTAAGTATTTTGTAGCTGCAATATTTCAATCTCCATTGGTCATGGCACTTAGAACGTGTAGTGTTTGCAAGGTGCAACTGGTTAGGACAATAGCAACTAAGGGTGGAGGGAGTGGGCATTGCTTTCCAGTCCCTGTTCCCATTTGGCAACTGGGGATGATTTCGTCTTGGCCCTCCATGGTCGTTCTAAATACATGCCTGGATTGGCAGCTCACAGCTGAACAAAATACACAAAAATGTTTTGCCAGAAAGCCCCAGTTAAATTAATTCGAGTACTACTACCAAGCTCCCAAGCGGTTGACAAGAATGTTTCCCCTGATACCCTGACTGCCACTATGGTGAGCTAGCTACCAAATGCAGGATAAATATGTGAAAGAACTGCATTGTTACGATCCTTTGGCTCAGTTGCTGCTGTGTTTCCGCTAGACGCTGAGGTCTGTATTTGACTGTAATCTGTAATTTAAAGGGTCATTTCGCTCTTCAATCGTTCTCTCTCAGCAATGCTTCTTGCAGTTCAGCGTTTACTCTAACGAGAAGCTGACGGACGGCTGAGACGAACCTGTTGGTCATTTGGAAAAGATGGCACACTAGAATAGAGAGGTGATACTGGACTGTCAATGGTCATGCATGTTTTGTAGCCAGAGTTGTTGGCTGTTGTGTAGTGCACACCACTGTACAAAAGTTCCTTCTGTTGTATCCGGGAAAAAAACCCCAGGAATTTCGTGAGAATTTTGCAGGAAATAACAAGATCTCCACGGAGTGCCTGGTTCCAAACCGTAGAATTGTCTCCGGTTGGTACTAAGGCCCGTTTGCAATGCAAGAATGCGACAGAAATTTCGTAGGGATTTCACAACAAACGGTTCAATTTCCGTATGAAACTGAAAACAATTTCCGTGTTCCAAACGAGGTTTAAAGACAGCAGTTAGAAGAGCGGTGTGGGTTCGATGTATCGCTACTATTTAAAAATTGAAGTTGGTGGTTGTTCATCCTCCTTATTATTTTCGGCGTTCGTTGGATCGGCGAGCAGGATACCGACAGCTTAGATCGTATCGCTGAGTACAATAACCATTAGCAACTTAACATAATAGGACTATGTTTTTTTTTAATTCGTAGCAAAGGACGGTCATGATACTTGTTTGCTACTCATGTCACGACTCATCATCCGTTTGTCCCTGATTGTAACCTCCGAGACGAAGTAATCTTCCAACCTCACGCCATTAACACTCCCATTTATGCCAACAATAAACCGGTCTAATCAGCATGGAGCTTACACGCTGGATAGTCAAAAGGTGGCCGAACCAACCGACACGGCAAAAACCAGTAAATGATGGGTGTGTGCGAGAGAGTAGCTTTCTGCTTTCTTTTCCTGGTGAGATTTGAGTTTCACAGAAGAGAGAGAGGGGGAAAGAAATACCATGAAGCATTGCCAAATCTGGCAAAACCCGTAGTGGCTGGAAGCGGATCATGTGCCAACGTAGAGGAACACACACATTAGCTCATTCTTTTCGCTGTTTGATTCAAAATGAACAGACTAGATCAAGTACTACAATACATCTGAGAGCACAATAAAACTGCTACATCAGATTTTCTGTTGTTTCTACGGTGTTGATACAGTACTACTGTCGTGTACTGTTCCCGCAGACTACAGTACATCGGAGAGGGTTGGTTCTGTGGCCCTTGCTCGTAAACCTCTGTTGAACCGAGCTGTCAGGCTTTGCTAACCTTATGTTATTTTAAGACATCTTATGTTTGTAGCGATGGGGATTTGGGTGCGGAAAAACTATAGCCATAAAGTGTACACCAGGTATGCTTTAAGTCTATTTAGTGAATTTGGATGGGAATCTGGGAAGACGAAATTCCTTGGAAACAAGAATGAACCAATTGAACCTAAAGGCATAAGGGGATGCTTGTGACAATCTTATCCGAGAAAAAAACAAAATGATTTACGTTTTGGGGGGGAAAGAACAAGCCTGAAGCCTCTTTTATTCACTTACCACATCAGGAAAGGATGAAGTTTCCAGGGTCCTTCGTTTGTACATGCACGGTGTACAGACCACAGGCTTAATTAAAGCTTCCCTTGAGAAGCTCCTAGGGATCTAATTAATAACTAATTAATTCTGTCACCGTTGATTAAGACCAACAAATCGTTGTCCCGTACGTTCCCTAGCATAGTAGTTTAGGTTTTGAGCGTGCTCAAATTTCGCATTTTTTCTCATGGTTTTGATTACTTTTAACAGGGTTTTATTAACATTGGCTCTGCCATCGCTGATCAATAAGCATTAGAAGCGGTCTCCACCGTCCGATTAAAAATCAAGGATAAAATCGATTGCTATAGTATTTTATTGATAAAGCAAAACCGCCACAACACTTTTTTTTAGCTTCAGTCAGTACTTTGGTTCTTGTAAGCACCGTGGAACTAATTGTATCGTAATTGCAAATTTTAACTTTATTTGAAGTGTCAATATTTCGTCTTAATTCTAGCGGATAATGTCTGGTATGGAATAGCTCAGTTTTTAGTACTCGTTCATACAATGCATGTTTGTTCAATGCATATCGATGCCTATAGCTTAATGTACGTGACACATCGATGCAACAATCAACTCGATAAAAGGCCACCACAATGACGCGTCCACCATTTAGTTACATGCGTTACGAGATTGAATATAATTGCGTACAGAATGGGAGACCACCGAGGTACAAGCTTCTCCGCCCGTGCCTAATTGTAGAAGGTGCCTCGCTCAATCCACATAGAGTGCTGTACTGAGGGGCGCCTCGGACGTGGCTGACCGTCATTGTAGTGGCACACACATATGTAGCTAGAGTTTGCGCAGCAGCATGTGGGATCATACGAACTTCCTATGTTCACGACCTCCTCGTTGCCCCTCTCGCGTTGCATCTGTTGGCGGAGGTCATCATTTTGCTCGTTGAGATTGTCAATCCGCGCCTCCAACCCAAAGATTCGGTTCCACAATCTATGCACGTACATCACGACATGTCGTTCATGGGGAGGATCGATCCAACGGACAAAGGCGTATTTCGCCATTTGCTGCAAGGGACGGTTAGAATGGAGGCTATATTAGCAGTAACATGAAGCAAACTATTTGCTAATTGTACCCCAGAGTGTGGGTATCGGAAGAAACGTCGTCCGCCATCGAAAGGGTCGTCCATGACCTGCACGACAGCGTCCTCCCTGTGTCCGCATTTTGGCCATACCGGTTGAGCACGTTTGTTCAGCATCAACCGGTAGTTAGGCCCGAAGTCATCCTTCCTTTCTAGGAGAAGGTCTTGCTTCGGCGACCCCGGTTCGACTGGTCCCTCCTCGTCTGCTATGGTTTGTTATTGTAGGACGGAGAATGTTTTTTTTCTACGGTTTGAAGAGTCGAGTGATCCTACTTTCGGAGCGTGGGTGGTGCATGTTATAGCCCGCAGGGGGAGGCTAACAAAGCGGTTAATGTATTATCTTGAAGATGACAAGACCAGACAGGTCTGGCTGCTTTACGCAGAGACAAGACCAAACGGGACAGCTTTGCGCAGTGACAAGACCAAAGGAGATAGCTTTGTGCAGTGATAAGACCACATGGGGCAGTTTTGCGCAGTGACAGGATCACACGGGGCAGCTTTGCGCAGTGACAGGACCACACGGGGCAGCTTTGCGCAGTGACAAGACCAAAGGAGACAGCTTTGCCCGGTGACAAAACCAGACGGGGCAGCTTTGCGCAGTGATAAGACCACACGGGGCAGCTTTGCGCAGTGACAAAACTAAGGGAGATAGCTTTGCGCAGTGACAAGGCCAAAGGACATCACTCCATGCCAACCATGTGGCTTATAAAAAGGGGTGGAAGAGATATGAGAGAGAACACTAAACAATCAAACCCAACACTACAACACCAGAGCTTCCTCTCCACGCCTCACAAGCTACTACACCAGAGCTTCTTCACCACGCCGGGATGGACGACAGGCATAGGCAATGGGACCGGATCAGCAAACTAGCAAGGGCTGCTGGGGAGCGGGACGACCGAGCAAGGGCTGCTAGGGCCTGGGTCGAACAAGAGACGCGTGCCTACATGACATCTTTCCGTAATGAAGCCCCCCCGTAGCAGCAACCCCATACCGAACGTTCCAACCGAGCGTTCGCCGCAACAACCACCCGAGGGGGAGACACCGCCCCTCTGTTAGTGCAGGGACATATACAAGTTCTTTAAGTCCAAGCACCCGCTCAGTCTGGGCATGCGTTACTTGGGTTGCACGAACTACTCCAGTGACTATCCCGACCAACGTTGGGACACGAGCAGCTATCGGCAGCCGGTAAGGACCCATTACAGTTTGTTCTTGTACTATTTCTTTTTCAAAGTATGCACTAACAGCCTCTCCTGTCTACCTGTAGTTCCCGGATCCGCTATGTGACTACCGCAAGTGGATCGACCACGAGATCCACCCATATGACCATTGGTCTCTTGACTTCGACGAGTGGAGTGACAACAAAGACCGTGAGATGCAGAGCGACGCCGCAACGACGAGCACAACGAGCGCATACGTCGGGAGACGTAAGCTCATCTCGAGGCATGCAGGCGCAGGGAGCGCGAGGCTCGCGAGAGGGAGCGCGAGAGGAAGAGGGAATTAGCGTCCAAGGCCAAAGAGGCCGGCGAGGAGTTCAACGCCGAGCTAGCAAGGAAGGGAAAATGGCCGCGGTCCACACAGTACGTCAGACCATTCTGTACTAGTCCCCCGTCGAAGGTCCAATCTATTTCCATTCTAAAAAGACGCATATGTATCGTAGGAGTACTTCGGTTTGTTGCATCGTGTATGATGCTGTTTGTTATGCACGTAACCAAACCCTATGCGCCGTGTTATTCCCAGCTTCATTATAAAGTCTAATTTATTTCGCAACATCAAATCTCCTCGTCTTTTCATATTCCATTCTTCTGTGTTATTCCCAGCATCATTATAAAGACATCCAACAACATGTATCACTTCTGGGCAAAGTCTGAAAATATTGTTTGTGAAGGATATATATGCTGAAGTGTTAAAGGTTATCAATCCACAAAAAAAGGTGCCTCCAGCCACCTGTCGCCCCGTGTTATTCCCTAGCGCATCGTAATATCACGTATATTTCTACTTACAGCTCATTACTATCTCAATCGTCCTCACAAAATTCTACACAAATTAAGTGCACTACAACAATATACGACGATCATAAAATGTTATTGCGAGTCTAACAAATTTCGTACCCTTGATATTCTACAAAAATAACAAACAGACCAACCAATGTTGTCACCACACTTTTAACTTTTCAAAAAATAACATCATACAATACGATTCGCTAAATGTAATACCTAAAAAATGTAATATCTATTTTAACACAATTGTTCCAATTGGATTTGCATAATAGGAGGCCTATTAGCTAAAATCGCCTAGTGGTTGGGCGACTTCATCTAAGTCGCCCAACCACTGCACGACTTAGACAACTCACTCTACGTATGGGTGATTCCAACACATATCGCACATCAGTTTGACGACTAAAAAAATTAACCGGTATTATTTCTGTAATTCTGAATAAAAAATAGATTATTTTTTTAAAAAATTCCTGCGTTTACTCTAACGAGAAGCTGACGGACGGCTGAGACGGACCTGTTGGTCATTTGGAAAAGATGGCACACTAGAATAGAGAGGTGATACTGGACTGTCAATGGTCATGCATGTTTTGTAGCCAGAGTTGTTGGTTGTTGTGTAGTGCACACCACTGTACAAAAGTTCCTTTTGTTGTATCCGGGAAAAAACCCCAGGAATTTCGTGAGAATTTTGCAGGAAATAACAAGATCTCCACGAAGTGCGCCTGGCTCCAAACCGGAGTATTGTCTCCGGTTGGTACTAAGGCCCATTTGCAATGCAAGAATGTGATGGAAATTTCCTACGGATTTCACAACAAACGGTTCAATTTCCGTATGAGACTAAAGACAATTTTCGCATTCCGAACGAGGTTTAAAAACAGTGGTTAGAAGAGGATTATCCGAGTACATTTGCAGTGTGGGTTCGACGTATCACTACTATTTAAAAATTGAAGCTGGTGGTTGTCCGTCCTCCTTACTATTTTCAGTGTTCGTTGGATCGGCGAGCAGGTACCGACAGCCTAGATCATATCGCTCAACACAATAATGATTGGCAACCCAACATGATAGGACTGTGATTTTTTTAATTCGTAGCAAAGCACCAGCATGATACTTATTTGCTACTCACGTCACAACTCATCGTCCGTTTGTCCCTGATTGTAACCTCCGAGACGAAGTAATCTTCCAACCTCACGCCGCTAACACTGCCATTTATGCCAACAATAAACCGGTCTAATCAGCATGGAGCTTACACGCTGGATAGTCAAAAGGTGGCCGAACCAACCGACACGGCAAAAACCAGTAAAAGAAGGGTGTGTGCGAGAGAGTAGCTTTCTGCTTTCTTTTCCTGGTGAGATTTGAGTTTCACAGAAGAGAGAGAGAGGGAAAGAAATAGCATGGAGCATTGCCAAATCTGGCAAAACACGTAGTGGCTGGAAGCGGATCACGGGCCAACGTAGAGGAGCACACGCATTAGCTCATTCTTTTGGCTGTCTGATCTAAAATGAACGGACTAGATCAAGTACTACAGTACATCTGATAGCACAATAAAACTGCTACATCAGATTTTCCGTTGTTTATATGAATTGCTACAAGATTACTCTGCTGTAATCGCTCCTCGCATCACTCTGATGTCGGAGAGGGTTGGTTCTGTGGCCCTTGCTCCTAAACCTCTGTTGAACCGAGCTGTCAGGCTTTGCTAACCTTATGTTATTTTAAGACATCTTATGTTTGTCGCGATGGGGATTTGGGTGAGGAAAAACCATAGCCATAAAGTGTACACCAGGTATCCTTTAAGTCTATTTAGGGAATTTGGATGTGAATTTGGGAAGACGAAATTCCTTGGAAACAAGGATGAACCTTAAGGCATAAGGGGATGCTTGTGACAATCTTATCCGAGAAAACAAAATGATTTGCGTTTTAGGGGGGAAAGAACAAGCCTGAAGCCTCTTTTATTCACTTACCACATCAGGAAAGGATGAAGTTTCCAGGGTCCTTCGTCTGCACACGCACGGTACGTTGAACGTGTACAGACCACGGGCTTAATTAAAGCTTCCCTTGTGAAGCTCCTAGGGATCTAATTAATAACTAATTACTTCTCTCACCGTTGATTAAGACCAACAAATCGTTGTCCCGTACGTTCCCTAGCATAGTAGTTCAGGTTTTGAGCGTGCTCAAATTTCGTATTTTTTCCCCATTGTTTGGATTACTTTTAACAGGGTTTTATTAACATTGGTTCTACCATCTCTCATCAACCGGGATTGAGATCCTCAATATTGGAAAAGTCAATACAGAGGATCTATAGTGCATATGCATTGCAGGCAATCTTTATCGTCTGATAAAAAATCTAAAGACGAGATCAATTGCTACAGTGTTTTATCCCTAGAGCAAAACTGCCGCAACACTTTTTCCCGTGGAGCACTGTTCAGCTCTAAAAATAAATAAAAGAAAACCTGTTCACACGGTAACCTCTGTATCCGGATCTGATCAACCGACACCACACTTCTTTTCATGGAGGGTCACCCTAGTCCCTAAAGAAACCTTTATAATGCATTAACGCTAATGCTTATACTTTCAACTCTCCATAGCTTTGAACCAGCAAAATACCCTTCTAAGTCTTTTTACCGGTTGTACTACCAACTAGGATACGGACACGGCCACCTAGTTTGATTCATTACGGTCTTAACCATGAACATCTTCCCTTGATAGGTAGCATATAACAGTACATCCCATTAACATTGCACAGCATTTTGCATTTACACGACGTAGAAAGTACCCAAAAAAATATCAAGGGGGCAGTTTGGGAACAACGTGAATCTTCAGTGGTCTGGTAAAAGAACCCCTGCTGAACAGTGACCCCCATTGCGAGCGGTACAAAATGGACCACAATTAACAGACTAAAAGCTTCTTACTATTCCTCACCCGCTTTCTGTCTCCGAGTGTTTGACTCATTTGGCCCATTTTGACGACAAAATAGCAAATATAGGTCTCTTCAAGACGAAATAGAAAAAATGGCACCACAGATGGATAAATATCTGTAATGCTCTGGGAGCACTTCAGGTCCTACGGCGACAAAGATAGCGTGTGCGGCAAGTTGCCTTCTGCGGAGGTTTTGTGCAGTAGGGGTGCTATTTTTACTATTTCATTTATACGAGGGCTAGTTTTGCTATTTCGTTTTAAAAAGCGGCTAAATGAGCTAAAAGGTCATGTCCCCCTCCATTTTGGTTTTGAAAGGACGATCTATTCTAAACCGTCGATCCTCGGATCCGGCGGTTCTCCATATAGCTTCCATTGCATGGGATTGATCATGGATGGAGCCCATCGCAAGAGTGCGAAAACTTTTTAATTTGTGCTGGGGCAACACTATACGGTCAAGAATGCGCATGATGAGACATCCAATTGGACGAGTCAAAGAACAACAAGTCAGCATATAACAGTCTTTGTCTGTCTTGCCCACATTCTAGAAGAATATAAACACCTAATCAAACATAAGTTAACTAATGATTTTTTTATGAAAGACTTTATGTACACGGAGTTACAATACAACCAAACCAATGAGAAAAATATAAAATAATCGTTACCGATGCTAACTTTTAAAGGCATGTACAATGGTACAGACAGCTGCTGTCTATAGCAATTCTCCATGTCATCTATAGACAACACTAAAGACAGCTCATACAATGAGTTATGGTGATATAGTCGGCTACAGGATTATAGACAACACACAATCTTTTAATGCTTTTCTTGGTTCTAGTGTTACAGTTAGTTACAGGATTGTAGACAACATATTTCTCTCTCTTTATTCTATTTCATCCACATCAGTTTAAATCTTATGTGGCAGAGACTATATACAGCTAATATAAATCCATTGTACATGACCTAAGCTGTATGAGCAGATCAAGCCCAAAACGTTTCACGAGAGATCTAAACTAAGATACTTCTCTGTTTACATTTTTTTAATTGTAGTAGTATTTCAACTAAGCCATAAATGTTTTGGGAATAGAGAAAGAACAACGGTACAAAATGACTCTAATATCTCTGCTATAAATGTTTTGAGAATAGAGAAAGCACAACAAGACGAAATGAGTTTAATGTCCATTCTATAAATGTTTTTGGAACAAGGGAGAACAAGAGGAGATGACTATAACATTCCTACTACAAAATGTCTTAAACAAGAGAAAGAGAAATAAGCATTAGTATAAACAGTTACAAATAACTATGGGGGGATTTAATTATTTGCCACTACCAAACATGCGTAATTAATTATTTGTCACTGATGTGAGTATGACATGTAGTCCTGAGACCTATATGTCATACTCACATGTAATGACAAATTATAAAATTTACTTTTTTGCAGTGGCAAATAATTAATTATTTCATAAATAGGGCAAACAAAACAAAGGAAAACTATTAAGAAATGCAATAAATTACATACACGCGTCATAAGTTGAAGCAAGAGTGAAAGTACATATAAGCCTTGCAATTCCAGAACAGAGAGAGAGTTTAAACTAAATAAATTCCACATAAAACACTCAAAACCTTCCCATAATACAAAAACACACACAATGCAAATGCAAATGCATGCATGGCAGCAGATGTGCCACCCTCTCTCTCTCTCTCTCTCTGCATACATTTTCTCTGACTGCCCCCACATCAGTCCTAAAGAGCACACAGAGAGTGAGGGGTAGAAGTGTCCATCCACATTTTAGGAGAGAAGAGAAGAAGAGTGCATGCAGAAGCAAATGCCCCTCTCATTGAATTAACCTTTCTTTCTCTCTCTCTCTCTCTCCTCCTTTCATCTCCTTCTCCTGCAAGCCTTGCTCCTCCAAAAATCTCCACTAAAAATCGCCATTCCCCGTCCAATTCTCCGCGGCGATCAGCTCCCCGAACCCCTCCCGAGATCGCAGGATCGCGCGGCCACGGCCCACGTGTTAATGCGCGTGCTCCCCTGAGATTTTCTGGGTAATATTTTCTCTGCCTTTCTCGCGGGCGTTTCTTGTTTGGTTCAATCGGGTGTCGGGTGTTCTCTCGATCGGTTTGTTCCTTGGGGTTCTTCACAAGATCGGGTTTTCCGCGGTGGGTCCCATTCATCCGCGGTTCTTGATGGGGTTCTGGCCCGTGTTGCGCGGTGATGGGGGGGGGTTTTTCTTGGGTTTTTTGCGATCTTCGCGTGCATGGCTTGGATTTCTTGGCGCCCGATTACGCCGCATTTCACGAGAGGTTTCGTGGTCTTTGCGTAATGCGATCGTGGAATCGATGGCAAAATCACGGGTTCTTTATTATTTTCTTCCAAAAATTTGTCCCAATCTTTGTTTGTGTATACGGATCACTTGGGATTCTTTCATTCTTTGTGTGGGTGACGGGATACAAAATCTTGTCCTTGTTTCCATTTTCTTGCTGGAATTCTTTTGCCATGTGGCGACTCCCAGATTTTAGCCGGACGCTGCGTTGTCTCGTGCTGTTGTCTTTATGCCAAATCGTTGGTACAAATGCTTGCTTTTATTTGGTAAATATTTTTTTCCTTTATGCTGTGATCATGTAGGTAATTTCGTGGTATTTGTGTGTGATATCGAGTAGTCGGTGCTGCAGGATTGGTGATTCTAGCTGCATTGTCTGATCGAGTTGGCATTATCCGTGTCCTGCCTGCGGCTTCGCGGATTGTCCCGTTACTGATATGGAAGAAGTGCAGAGTAATCAGGATAATCCCAAACTGGGTGCCTTTAGTGACAGGATCACTGGTGCCATGTTTGCAAACCATGGGGAGATGGAGCTTCAACGTGCAGGTAGTTCTTCTCCCCAGGCTGGGCGGGTTCCCATCATCGCGACAAGGCCATCGCGTTCGCAGGTTGCTCTGTATGATATGGCAATGGTGGGGAGCAACCGGCTTGGTTCGGGATTCTTTGGCAATGGCAATTTGCTTGATGACCAGTCGTTGACGTCGGCATTAGGAAACATGAGCTTGGGCTTCAGGGATGGTACTGCTGACACTCCTGCTAATCCTGGCAGTGTTGCATCCAGAAATGGATACTATCCTGCAGGTCTTGTGATTTCATCTGCTGACAGCACAGTGAACACATTACATCAGCTGGCAGTTGCTCAAGATGGTTTCATGCCTTCATCTCTGAAGATCAATGACGTTGAACACATGAAGCCGAAGTTCAGTGGACGAAATTATCCAATGTATACTGGGATGCATGGCTCAGATGATGTTTCTGGGACTCCATGCAATCTACCATCAGCTTCACCTTTCCAGCAACAGTTTTTTATTGACGGGCGGTCACAAACTTATGCACCTTATCAGCAGATGGGCTCAAATTTCAGGTGGCAAGATATAGATGCAGAGAGGTATTCTCTCGTGCAACCACATTATGCTTATCAGCAAACGCCGCAGGTTGCTGGCTCTGATGTTCGTTGGAGTAGGAGCAATGAACATGGTATCATTCAGTCCTCAAGTTTGGCTGCAGCTTCACCTTATCTTGGGACACCCAGTGTTGATCAGCTGGGACATGGCGATGCTATTGTTCAGAATGGAAATAACCTGCTGAGTTCTACACTTGTGAACAATTGCCCCTGTATAATTTACCCTGATTGCTCATGTGAAAACTGCGAATATTGCCAGATTCAGCAAGCTGAAAAGTTCAAACATCCATATGGGCTCAGGTGTTCATCCAAAGGCTTCTTGCAGCCTCAGATTGTGGATAAAGTAATGATGAAAAGTTCTCCTGAAAAGATCCTGATGAAGTCTGAAGGCGTAAATTCAATTAGAAACATCAAGTCTGGCTTTGCACTTAATGGCCGTGCCGAAGCGAATCAAAGAATTGACCGACATGGACGTAATCACCATCTTAATATTCAGAGCAATGATTCCTTGCGTGTTGACTGGCAAAACTATCAGGTTCTGTCATCCTTGGAATCTGAATATGATTTGACCATGAAAACTCCTCAGCTGAAGTATAGTTCAGTGGATGAAGTTGTAGGAAAAATTTACCTCTTGGCGAAGGATCAGAATGGCTGCCGCTTTCTACAGAGGATATTTACCGAAGGTACTCCAGAGGATGTTAAAAAGGTCTTCCATGGAATAATCGAACGTATTGGTGAACTTATGGTTGACCAATTTGGAAACTACTTGGTGCAAAAGCTACTTGAAGAGTGCAATGATGATCAAAAGATGCATATAATTTATGAAATAACGAAAAGACCAGGCTGGCTAATTAACATTTCATGCAACATGCATGGGTATGTGTTTAATGCTCTGTTCTTAATTGTTTCGCTTATAATTTAGTGTTATTATTATTTTACTATTTTTCTGAACATGTAATGCAGGACACGTGCAGTGCAAAAGGTGATAGAAACTATAAATACCTCAGATGAAGTTTCAATGGTTGTATCTGCTCTGAGCCCCGGTGCTGTCACTTTGATGATGGATGCGAATGGCAGTCATGTTGCACACCGTTGCTTGCAGAAACTTTCACCCGAGTACAAAGCAGTAAGACCTATTTGCTTTAACTCGGATGTACTCTTATTTTTTATACGGTGGCTGTGCAAACTCTTACGTATATCCACTGTATAATGTTGTTATAACTTTTCTATGTGCAACTAAATATCCTGCATGATTAGAGCATATGCTAATAACTATGCTTAATACCCATGGCTTTTCTTTTCCTTCTCCAACTATAGTAATCATTTAAATCCTGGTTATTTTTATGCATGCATTGGACTTCTTTTCTTTCTCCAAATGATCGCAGATTAGCTTGGCATAGATATGTATTTAGGTTCACACAATAGACGTATGTTTTGATGCAATAAACAGTCTTGGCTAGAGGTACCGTACAAATGGGATTGCACTGCATACGATCTTATTAAAGACTTAGTGGTATTTGTATTTGACATTTTTAGCAGCTTTTCAAAGTAACATTTTAGCAGCTTTTCAAAGTAACCTGGCTAATAAAGAAAGAAACAAAACTCTATTGTCATTCACGACAAAGCCTGCCTCTAATCAAAGGCCAATAATAATTTTTGTGCCTAGTGTGTGCACAAACTGTAGTTATTGTTGCCAGGAAACTCGAAACACTCAATGGCCTTACTGTAAATATTAGAATTTCACCACTTTTGCTCCTGTTGTTTCACCCTTTACCAAGTGCTTCATCCCTAGACTTTGACCTTACTTAGTTCCTATGATTATCATGGTGTTCTGTGATCACCATGGCTCCATGCTTTCTACGACAGTGTTTCATCATTTAAAAGAAACCTCAACTGCTCTTTCGTCTTGTACAATTAAACCTTACCTTGCACGATGTCACTAGACTAAAAGAAATGCTAAGCTACTTAATCATGGCTTGCGGCATCATGCTGAAAAATGGTTTTGTAGAATTGGTGAATCTAGATAGTACATCCCTGTTGAAAACCTGTATTAACTATCTTTATTTGGACTTGGCTTAGAATTCTCAATTTGCTTTACTCTATACATCTCTACCGACTTCCACTACTGCCATCTAAACTAATTCTCTAATGTTTCCTTCAATGGATTCTTGGTTGATGTAATCTAACAATTATGGAGAGGTTTTACCTAAGCAAGCAAGAGGAGTCCTATTAAAGCAAATATTGAAACATTTTGTCATGCTAGTGGTATTGAAGAACAACAAAAAGATACCCAAGATAATCTTGCTTAGTACACAATTTTGTTTGTTCTCATTAGTCATTTTTTACCCTCAATTTGTACTGGTGTTACCGTTGCAGTTTCTTCTCAATGCGGCCATAGAACATTATTTTGAGCTAGCACAAGATCGTCAAGGCTGTTGCATCATCCAAAAATGTATTGTTCATGCAAATAAGGAGCAGAAGAACCAATTGTTGTACAATATCACATCCAGGGCTCTTGACCTCTCAGAACATCAGTACGGGTATGCACATTCTCTTTTGCCCTCAGAAGTTCAATACAGATTGTAATCTAATCACAATCCTGTTACTGTCTTGCCTTTGAATACCAAGCACAGATTGTAATTTAATCACAATCCTGTTGCTGTGTTGCCTTTGAATACCAAGCACAGATTGTAATCTAATCACAATCCTTGCAGGAACTATGTAATACAGTATATACTCGAGCTCAACATCACATGGGTGACGGATGAAATACTAGAGAAGCTTGATGGTCACTACGGATATCTATCAATGCAAAAATGCAGCAGCAACGTGGTCGAAAAATGTCTAAAAGAAGCGCAGGAGCCCAAACGTGTGAAGATAATCCATGAGATTATCAATGACCCCAAACTACTACATATCTTGCTTGATCAGTATGGGAATTATGTGATTCAAACAGCACTTCGAGAGTGTAAGGTAGAAACAGCTTTGCCACTCTGCGATAAAATCTCCTTTGGAACTTCTAAAACAATTTCACTAAACTGTGTTAAATTGCACAGGATGCTGCAGTACGTGCTGCATTGATCGCAGCTATTAGGCCACACGCCGCTGCTCTTCGAAACAACATGTTTGGAAAGAGAATTCTGTCAGAAACTTACTTGAAGAACAGGAAGTCCTAACTTTGCACCTTTGAATTATCTTCTGGAGTTCACTGCACTATGGAGGCAGTTCAAGCTAGGTGCATAAGGTGCAACACTAATGTATAACCCTGTAATAAAAAAACATATGTTAAAAATTAGTTAAGTATCAAATTAAGTAGATTAAGACAAGAAAAGAAAAGCAAGTGGAATAGTCTGGTTGGAGAAAACTACATTTTGGGCCACTCTAGACGAGTTGAATATTGTAGAGTTGTAGAGATTTTGTGGAAATAATTATGAGTTGTGTTATTAGGTTGGTAATCAATCAGATGCTCTCTTGTATTATCTCAAGTTGTAACTTTTTTTAATGATATTTATATCCTACGAGGCGGGATTTGTCATGTTGTTAGCTGGTATTTTGTATTACATCTGAATGTATTGTCTGACGGTTAATCTCTTTGTCAAGTCGTATTAGATAGTGATATATCATATATATGATGGCTGGTCTAGATTCACAGGTTCAACTGAAACAACGTAGTATGACTTCTATTCATATATGAGTTGCTGTGGAGTATATCTAGTTTCACATAGATTTTTGACACAATGTTCGAAATTGAACCTGATCTATATGACAAGCACACTGTGCCCCAGCACATTTTCCCTTTATTATATGCAAATCATGATAATTTCCTATATGGACTCAATTCTATGTGTTCATACGTGAGCTATCTTTATTATTTAACTCTCTTTTAATTTATTTTTATTACTAACCTCTCACCAACTTTATTTCTAATTCTAACTATTTTGGTCATGCCATCACTCGTGGTGTGGTCAAACAACACTGTCACGCTAATCACTATGGCGTAGTCAAATCCTACCCACTCCACCATCAACAGCGTGACAGTGTTGTTTGGTCACGTTGTTATTTAGCTAGACTTATCCCGCACGTGACAGTGTTATCTTATCATGTCATGGGTGGTGGCGTGGCCTGAAGGAGCAGATTTAGAAATAAAGTTGACGAAGGGTTAATAATAAAAATAAATTAAAAAAAATAGATTAAATAATAAAATTGTTCTTCATACATTGAACTAGGGCTGGTTCAAAATTGTTCCGACTACACTTGTTTCTGTTCCATGATTGAAATGAGTCGATTTCGAACGAAACACGATCACACTTGGTGTCGGCTTGGCTTGTCTCGTTAGTTCAATAATAAAATTGCTTCTAAACTATAATTCTATAAATAAGATGATGATAAATCAAAATAAGTCAAGCTCGATTAAACTTAGACTTGGCTCCATAACGTTTGGGTTGAAAACTTTAGGTAAAAATGTAAAATATTGCCAAACCTGCCATGGCATGGCCTATACTTCGGTAATTCTATTTAGTTTTGATTAAACTCAGCAAGATTTTTTGATGCTTGTAGCAACTGTTTTCACTCAAACCGTCCGGAGCCGCCCGATGGCGAAGCCACGACCACGATGCAGGCGGGCGGGCGGCCTCCCACTCCCACCTCACCCCTCTTTTGCATCAAACCCCCTGCGTGTTTTGCGCAGAACACCCTTCAAGTCCGAGCTCAACCAGCCCAATCCCCATCGAACCCATCGAGCGCCAGCGCCTCCGCCGCACGCGACCTCCTCTCCCCGGCACCTCCCTCCACAAGCCTTGTGCCTCCGCCGCACGCGACCGACCCCCTCGTCTCCGGCGGCTCCCGGGAGCGGCGGAAGCGCTCTCCGCGGAGCCATCACCAGGTCGGCGCGCAGGCCCCAGGTAACGATCGATGCATTCGGATTCCGCCGCCTTGCACCGAGCGCTCTAGCCCTAGCTAGCTACCTTACCAAGAACGCCTTGCAGGGGAAGAGGCCCGGGGAGGTCGTCTGGGTTCGCGCTTCGGGCTTGCCACAATCTTCACTCCCTTCCCCATCCGCGTTCGCTGCTGCAGGAATGAAGATGTGCGTGTTTTTTTTGTCCGCTCAATTATTATGCGAATGCTTTTGTGCAGCATTTGTTGCTAATTACTCCCGTATAGTCGTGCGCTATGCCGTTCTTGTAGCTGTACATCATATCTGTTGTGAATTTTCTGGGGTGGATAAAGAGGTACACTGTCTTCTACTCTTCTTTTGTAATGGCCACCTCGGGTGCTGTTCATCATGTCCATTGAAGCACTTATGCGATAGAAGAAATGTGTACTAAGCATATTGCTGTCGTAAGATGCTACGAGGTTAGCCGCGGACGAATTCCGCCTTCAATCAGAAGTTGGAACCATTGGGTGCGTGGGTGCATGATTCTAGGTTTCTTGTTTGTCGTAGTTAAAAGACTAAACAGTAGATAAGGGGGACCCTCCGATACCCGAAGGGTCCTCAAGAGGGGACTCGCTGTCAGTAAGCAAATAGACTTATATTTCAACTTGATCTCAATGATACAAAAATCCTCCCCTTACAATGGGGGGAAAGGTGGCTACTTATAGCCTTTCTAAGAGGTACACGGAATTACAAGCTTACCCTCACGAGACCCTCACGGTAGGGGTCGCAGGACCTTTTCTACCCCTAGGACTAGCTTCGCACGCGTGGTGGGCAGCCTCTAGACTTGGTCTATCCTGGCCGTGTCTCGTCCGAGGGTGCAAGAACTCTTCCGGACCCCCTGGGTCTCCGAGCCCTCCGCGGCCCTTCGGGGCCCTTCGCTAGGCCTTCCCGCCATCGGGACGCTCGGGCCGGCTTGGTGCTAAGCGGACCCTTCAGGACCCTCCGGGATCCCTTCGGAGGGCTTCGGGACCCCTCGGATTGCCTTCGTGATCCCTTCGGAGGGCCACGCTTTGTTTGGTGGTAGGCTCCTTGTTTTCTGTGATTTGGCGCTGCTGCCTATAAATAGGTGGCCTTGGGTCCCATCACCTCCGTGCTTGCGCGTGCTGATCCTTCGCTTCTCTTCATTTGTTCCGAGCGCCGTCTTGTTCTTTCGTGGCCTTTCGCTTCTTCCACACCCTTCGGTGCCCGAAGAGGCTTGTCTTGTGCTCTCGAGGTTCGCTTCCACCACCCCCTTCGGTGCCCGAAGCGTTTTGTCTTGTGCTCTCGCGATGACAAAGCGGGTCAAGGATGGAGGTGGCGTCGTGTCCTATACCGACGAGCTGGGTCACTCGCTGGTGACGTCTTCCGTTCTGCGGGCCCTGAAAAATGAGGGGAAGATTGCGAACCTGGACGACGTTCGCGCCCCCGGGTTGGAGGTTGCTCATGCTCCTGAGGAGGAGACGATCTTGTTCGTGGCGTATCTGGATGCGGGTCTTCGTCTGCCTTGCGTTGACACGCTTTACCAGGTCCTTCAACTATACGGGGTGGACTTGGCCCAGTTGACGCCTAACTCGATCGTCAAACTTGGCGTTTTTAGTGGGTCTTTGCCGCGGGTGACTAGTAGCGAGGCGCGGTTGTTCGCGTATCTTCACGACGGGCGGTGCTAGCCCAAGAAGAAGAAGGACACAGGGGAGACCCTGAACTTTGGCAGTGTCAACTTCCAACCGAAGGCGCGCCTTCTCCATTACCTACCGCCCGCCGCTTCGAATAAAGTGAGATAATCGATTGACTGGTGTTGGTTCTATCACAAGTGTTCTGACGAGGCCAGGCTTCGCTCAACCGGGGGGCCTATTGAACTTATCCCAACGCCAACCATCGATCTTTCATCCCGGGAGGACGATCTGCTACGTGTACTACTTAGCGCGGCGCGGCGCATGTCGACGCGGGACTTCGTAGAGAGTTCGTGGCGCCCGATCCGTGATACCGCGTAGAGGGTCGAAGGTGGTGCTTGACGAGCCGAGGGATGGGATGCCCGTCCTGAAATTCGGGGACCGCACAGGTGTGTCCTTCGGGTTTTATTTTTATTTTTTTTGTTCTCATTTGCTTCACGCCGCGCTAGATCTTGCCCTTGCCGAGGCCGAAGGCGTGTTCGCGAGCGACTTCTCGGACCTACACGGGAGGAGCACTCGGCGAGCGAACGCGGCACGATCGTCGGTTGAACCGTCGCGTGTCGACGATCCGACCATTCGCTTCTTTGGAGCGGCCCGATCTGACGCGGAAAGAAGAAACGGGTTCGCGCCCGCAGGAGCTCGAGTGCTTAGGCCCAATTAGCGCTGTCTTGCTTCTTATTTCTATCGAAGCGTCGTGGCGGTTAAGGCAGGCCTCGCTGCGGGTGGCTCGGCTGGGCCGTCTTCGAAGAAGGCATCGCGGGAGCCCGGGGTGCCGAGGCCAACGAAGAGCGCCGCAAGCTCGTCCACGGGGTCCCTGGATGCTCCTCCGCCGGCTCGAGTTGCGGAGGCAGTTGCAAGCTCATTTGGGATTGCCAGCATGACCCTCGAAGATGCGTCCAGTGGCACCCCTTTGCATGTTTATGGTCAGGGTACCGAGGACACTGTGGTGGAGGATCGCACCGATCTCCCTACCGCGATCGGTAAGCTCGCTCACCCTCGTGCCATTGCTAGCAGTTGGCTGACACGGTTGCGCTTGTAGGGCGGGTTGTCAAGGAGGATCATGGCGCCGACGCTGCCTCCGTGGGCGCGCCGTCCGCGGAGAATCCCCGAGATGGTGACAGGGGCGGGGCGGCTGACGGTGGCTTCGGCTCCGAGTGAGAAGGAGTGGGCGCTGCGGCCTTTGCAGCCGCGGGCTTCGCGAATCTGGGGTCACTCCTCTCCTCCGATTTTCGGGTCAGCCCGGGGGCTACTGCCGTCTGCGAGGAAGTGTCGAACTTCGCCGCCTCGCCCTGCGTGTCCGAGCTCTTCGTAAAATGGAGCACGGAGAAGATGTTCAGGAGCCTCGAGGCGAACGCGATGAAGGTAGGTCCGGGTAACTGTCTTCCCCGTTATGGACGAATTGTTGACATTTTTGTTTGGCAGACAATCATTCTTTCGCGCTCGCTCGAGAGGGACATCCAGAGCGGCTACACGGAGATTCAGCAGCCAGTCGACCTAGAGTTCGCTCGGAACACCCAACTAGCTGCAGCACGCTTGGCTCTTGCCGAGAAGGCGGAGGGGCTGGAAGCCAAGGTTGCTCAACTAGAGGCGAAGCGCCGCGCTCTGCAGGGAGAAGTGGAGTCTTCTTGCGCGCGCTTTGCGCCTCGTCTTTCGGCGGAGATTGCGACGAGCGGTCTGTCTCGTCTCACGCGGGCGAAGGCTACCGGGAGGCGTTGGATCGCATGGAGGTACCATGTTCGAGCTTAGTCTTTGTGCTCCTCCGCGAGGCACACCGTGGATCGCTTATCGCCACCTCGGCGTCTTCGCCTCGCGAAGTTTTTTCCGGCCGCTGCGTGCTATGGCAACCATTGCGCGAAGGTGGCGTGGACGACCGCCTTTGTTTCTCTGCAGCGTGGTGGGTGTGGTCATGTTGATGCGCTTCGGCCGTATCAGGCTCGCTGTTTCGCCGCGGAGGTCGCCGTCAAAAACAGCGCGGCGGGCGGCAATGCATCGCCAAGGACTTCGGCTTCGCTCGGTCGGGCGCCACCATGGAGTCGCTCCGGGCGTCTTTGGCCCAGAAGTAGAAGCTAAAGGTTCCTACGGATGGCACAAGCGTAGCGGGGCGAAGGGCCGGCCCTGGAGACAAGGTGTGAGCCCCTGGCTATCTTTCTGGAGAACCCTTTTGTTCTAGGGTTTCAGGTCTTGTTTTTGCTGTTTGCTCTGGCATCGCTATGTGAGCCAGTCGGTGACTACTGTCAGTGGTTTGTAATCGTCATTTTGTTAATTAATATACACCGAAGGGGGCTTCTTTGTTGGTGTGTGCTTGTTTCACGTTGGCGTTTGCTTTGCTCAGGGGGGAATGTTGTTTCGCCGTACCGCCGGACGAGACGCGGTTCCTCCGTGGTGGCGCATGAAGTCCTATGCTCCTTTGCGCGATACGAAAGATGAACGACTGCTGGTTTGCAAGTGGCCTCGGAGGATTTGTTACCGCGGTATAGTGTGCCATGGTGCCAAGTGGAAACGGTGGAAAAAGGCAAATCCGGAGGGGTCTATGAAGAGGTTCTTTCGGTTGAGCGAACAGAAGGCTTTGGATGCGCGGGACGAGATACTATCTTTCTGGCTGAATCGTGGTGTGGGGGGTGTGCCCGAGGGGCCATCTTCTCGTCCTCTTCCTACGATCTCCTCGAGTTCTTCGGAGGTGTCAGCTGGCTGTGCTGTGGAGAGGGAGTACACGCGTCTCATGGCTACGCATCCGTTTGACGAAGAGCTTTCGAGTGGTGTCTTCGAGCAACGAGAGCCTTGGTCGACAACTTCTTCGCGTCGGATCGATAGGTCATCTATTCGCCGTGCTATGCGGTCGTGTGCTTGTAACGTCCTCCCTGTGGGTGCATAATGTATGTGATGGGTGAATTAACATGTATATATCATATTTTTCTTTCTCGAGGGGAGGCGAAGCCTCGCGCCGTCCCCCATACTTTTTTAGATAGGGCTCCGAGGAGCCCTAACGCTTGCGAGGGGGAGGCGAAGCCTCGCGCCGTCCCCCATATTTTTTTAGGTAGGGCTCCGGGAGTCCTAACGCCTGCGAAGGGGAGGCGAAGCCTCGCGCCGTCCCTCATACTTTTTTAGATAGGGCTCCGGGGAGCTCTAACGCTATGGCGTGAGGCGGCCTCGCTGCCCCCCCATATTTTTTTAGGTAGGGCTCGGGAGCCCTAACGCCATGAAGGGAGGCGGCCTCGCGCTGCCCTCCATACTTTTTAGATAGGGCTCGTGAGCCCTAACGCTATGAGGGAGGCGAAGCCTCGCGCCGTCCCCCATATTTTTTTAGGTAGGGCTTCGGGGAGCCCTAACGCTCAAGGGCGGAGGCTGCTTGCGCCGCCCCCATACTTTTTAGATAGGGCTCAGGAGCCCTAACGCTTATGGGGGGAGAAGCCTCGCGCCGCCCCCATACTTTTTAGATAGGGCTCTAGTGGCCCTAACGCTCTTGGCGGAGGCGGCCTCGCTACTGCCCCCATACTTTTTTAGATAGGGTCGTGAGCCCTAACGCTATGGGGAGGCAAGCCTTGCGCCGCCCCCATATTTTTTAGGTAGGGCTCGGGAGCCCTAACGCCAGCCATGAGGGAGGCGGCCTCGCACGCCCCTATATTTTTTAGATAGGGCTCGGAGCCCTAACGCCATGAGGGGAGGCGAAGCCTCGCGCCGCCCCCATACTTTTTAGATAGAGCTCGTGGAGCCCTAATTCTTGAGGGAGAGGCGCCTCTCACTGCCCCCATATTTTTAGATAGGCCTCGTGAGCCCTAATGCTTATGGCGGGCTGGCCTCGCACTGCCCCCATACTTTTTAGATAGGGCTCGTGAGCCCTAACGTCATGGGGGAGGCGAAGCCTCGTGAGCCCCCATACTTTTTTAGATAGGGCGTGGGGCCCGAACGCTATGGTGGGGAGGCGAAGCCTCGCGCCGTCCCCCATATTTTTTTAGGTAGGGCTCCGGGGAGCCCTAACGCCTGCGAAGGGGAGGTGAAGCCTCGCGCTGTCCCACATACTTTTTTAGATAGGGCTCCAGGGAGCCCTAACGCCTGCGAAGGGGAGGCGAAGCCTCGCGCCGTCCCCCATATTTTTTTAGATGAAGGGGGAGGCGAAGCCCACGCCGTCCCCCCCGGCTTGGGCTGGCCCTCGGACGGCACCAGGTTGGGTTATGATTCGCGCGTTGTCTTTGTTTATACACTCATGTCCACGAAGGGCATCGGTGTGCACTGGGGCCCTATGCCATGCGCGGTGGCTTCGTTTATACATTCGTGCCCGCAAAGGGCACCGGTGTGCACTGGGGCCCTAGGCCATGCGCGGTGGCTTTGTTTATATATTCGTGCCCGCGAAGGGTATTGGTGTGCACCGGGGCCCTAGGCCATGCGCGGGCTTCGTTTATACACTCGCGTTCGCTGAAGGCATCGGTGCACCGGTCAGAGGCCATGCGCGCGTGGCTTCGCGATACACTCGTGCCCGCTGGCGGCATCGTCTGCACCGATGCCAGAGGCTATGCGCGTGGCTTTGTTTATACACTGCGTTCGCGCGAAAACATCGGTGTGCACCGGTCTTAGGCCATCGCAGTGGCCGTTTATATACTGCGTGCGCTGAAGGCATCGGTGTGCATCGGGCCCTAGGCCATGCACGGTGGTTTATACACTCGTGCCGCTGGCGGCACGGCAGGCACCAGGTCCGTAGGCCATCTGTGATAACTTTGTTTATACGTGCGTTCGCTGAATATCGGTGTCTTGCACCGGTCGTAGGCCATGCGCGATGGCTTTGTTTATACACTCGTGCCCGCGAAGGGCATCGGTGTGCACCGGGGCCCTAGGCCATGCGCGGTGGCTTCGTTTATACACTGAAAAGAACCGGGCAAAGTGACTCGAGGTAGATAATTTTGACCACTTGGCCAGGCGGAGGCTACGGGTCGATTCTCCAGGCGCAGCCGGTTTACAACAAAATCTTTGTACATGCCCTTGCCTAGTGAAGGTGGCGGGGCTATTCTCCGGGCGCGGTCGGTTTTACATGATTGCTAAGGGTAGAACTTTCGGAGGGTTTTTATTTTCCAGGTATGGCCCAGCTGGTCCCCCTCTGGGGTTGCGATGCGGAAAGTACCTGCCCTTGTCGTGCCCGTAACGACATATGTCCCTTCCCACTTGGACTCCAACTTGCCAAGTGTTGCTTGGTTCGTGGCTCGTTTCAGGACCAGATCGCCCGGGGCGATATGGCAGGCTCTGACCTTTCTGTTGTACGCCCTGGCGACGGCTTCGCTGTATCTTTGCATGGTTGAGATGGCCTGCACGCGTTGCTCTTCGAGGAGGTCGAGAGAGAGCTCCCGTCCCCCCGGGCTTGTCTGGCCTGTGGCTCGATAGGAACCGCAAGAATAACTCCGCCAAGCGCTATGGCCTTATCGCCAAGAGAGCTTGAAAGGAGAGAATCTGTGGCCCCGCGGGCGATGTGCGTATGACCATAGAGCTTTCTGCAGTTCTTCGGGCCATAGTCCTTTAGGGAGGCCTACGAGGCGCTTCTTCAGCCCATCGAGGAGGTTGCCGTTGGCTCGCTCGACGGCTCCGTTAGACTCTAGGTGCCCGACGGTGGCGAAGCATACTGTTATGCCAGGTCGTTGCAAAACTTTCGGAAGTGCTCGGAGTCGAATTGCGTTCCGTTGTCGGTGATGACGTCCTTTGGTACGCCGTATCGGCAAATGATGTTCTTCCAAGCGAATCGCTGGGCGGCTGCGGCGGTGATCTTGGCGACTGGTTCTGCTTCGACCCATCTGGAGAAGTATTCGATGGCGATGAACGCGAACCGGAGGTTACCCTTGGCCGCAGGGTACGGGCCGATGATGTCCAACCCCAACGCGCGGCGGCCACACCGCGGTAGGGTAGGGAAGCGCAGTGCCTTGTTACGACCGCTCATCGCACCCCGCATCGCTGGACGAGGTCTTGTGTGTCTCGGGCGCCGCTTCCAAGAGAAGCCTTGGCGGAACGTCTTCCCTACAAGGCCTCGAGGCGCCTGGTGTGCGCCGCATAAGCCCTCGTGGATATCCTTGAGGAGTGATTGGCCTTCCTCCCGTGATACGCAGCGCAGGAAGGAGGCGCAGACGCCCCCCTTTACAGCTCACCGGAGACCATGTAGTAGTTTCTTGCTCGGCAGCGAAGGCGCTTTGCTTCGACCGGGTCCTCTGGTTCTTCGCCGACGAGGTACTTGATAATAATGTCTTGCCAGTCCCTCGCTACCGCTGCTCATTGTTTGTACAAGACTAGTCGTCTTTGTTCCTCCTCTTGACGCCTTGACCCCTTGTGCCGCAAGTGAGCCCCTTGTACTGCCAGCGCCATGAGGGTTTTGTGAGGACTTCATAAAAGACCTCCGCGGGGGGTCCCTCTCCAGCGCTTGCCATTTTTGCCAGTTTATCTGCCGCCTCGTTGTTACCTCTGGGAATTGCTTGGACTGTGATTCCAAGGAAATGTTTCGCCGCTTCGCGTACCGTGGCTAGGTAACGGTTCATCTTGGGGCACCTCGCCACGAAGGACTTGTCAAAGTGACCCGCTACGAGGCGGGAGTCACTCTTGATAAGGACGTGCTTCGCACCGAGGGCTTTCGCCTTACAGAGGCCAAACAACAGTGCTTCGTACTCCGAGACGTTGTTCGTGGTCAGAAAGTCGAGGCGGGCTGCATGCGATGCGGTTCGCCCGTCCGGGGAAACCAGGATGGCCGCGGCGCCGGCCCCTGCGGCGCACCACGACCCATCCGTGTACATTATCCATGGTGTTTCGACCGCGGCGGTGTTGTCCTCCGCGTGCGGGGTCCATTCAGCAACGAAGTCCGCGAGGGACTGCGATTTGATGGCCATTCTTGCAGCGAAGGTGACGTCGAAGGGCGCCAGCTCAGCTGCCCATTTGCCTATCCGACCCGAGGCATCTTTGTTTCGCAGCATTAGCGCCAGCGGGTAGGATGTTGGGACCGTGATGGGGTGCGCCAGGAAATAGTGCTGGAGCTTCCTCGAGGCCATGAGCAATGCGTCTGTGACGCGAAGCCGAGCTCGTGTAGCCGTTTTGGCTCTGCAAGGCCTCCGATACATAATATATTACGCCGCCGCCGCCTCTGACGAGCACCGCGCCACCGATGACGGTAGCGGCGATGTCTGCAGAGCTCGCTCTCGCTCCGGACCGGGTTGTCAAGCTTGGTAGCTCCGCTAGGTACAACTTCAGGTCCTCGAAGGCCTTCTGGCATTCAGCTGTCCACCGGAACGACTCCGTGCCTCGGAGTGTTCTGAAAATTGGTAGTGCTCTCTCGGTCGAGCGGCATAAGAAGCGACTAAGTGCGGCGATGCGGCCCGTCAATTTTTGTACTTCGCGAGCGTTGTGAGGGGGCTTCATCTCTTGGATGGCCCTGATTTTCTCTGGGTTGACCTCAATCCCCCTCTCCGAGACGAGGAAACCGAGGAGCTTCTCCGCCTTCACGCCGAACGCACACTTTTCCGGATTAAGCTTTATGCCCTCCGCGCGAAGGTTGGTGAAGGTTTCTTGGAGGTCCTTGGCGTGCGTTCCCGCGAGCTTGCTTTTAATCACTATGTCATCGACGTACGCTTCTGCGTTGCGTCCAAGCTGGGTGGCTAAGACCTTTGTGATGAGGCGGGCAAACGTCGCCCCTACGTTCTTGAGGCCGAAGGGCATGCGTTTGTAGCAATATGTTCCCATTGGGGTGATGAAGGCGGTCTTCGGTTCGTCCTCCTCTTCCATGTGCACCTGATGGTAGCCGGAGTAGGCGTCGAGGAAGCTTATGAGTTCGCAGCCCGAGGTAGCGTCCACCAGTTGATCGATGCGAGGTAAGGGAAAATCATCCTTGGGGCACGCCTTGTTGAGGTCGGTGAAGTCGACACAGATGCGCCATTTGCCCGTCTCCTTCTTGACAAGGACTGGGTTTGCTAGCCATTCGGAATATTTGATTTCGCGGATGACCCCGCCTTTCAGTAGCTTTAGGATCTCTTTCTTGGCGGCTGCGGTAGCGGTCGGTAAACATCTTGCCGCAGCCTTCATTTCTTGGGCGTCGCGTCGGTTCGAAGGGCTAGCCTGTGCTCAATCGTTGCCCTTGCCACTCTGGGGAGGTCCTTGGGTCCCCAAGCGAAGGCCTCTTCGTTGTTGTGAAGCACCTCGAGGATTGCGTCGTACGCCTCCGAGTGGAGGTCTGAGCCGAGGGCCACCGTCTTCTCTGTTGAGTTGTCCCTTAACGGCACTCTTCGGAGCTGACCTTACGGTTTGTGCTTCGGCGCCCATCTTGGGGAGGGTGGCGCTGCTTGGTCTCGGTTTGGTCCCACGGCGTGGACGTGCCGGGCTGGAGATAGTACTTCGAGTTTTATATGTCTTGCGAGGTCTTGATCTCCTCGGACCGTGACGATGCCTGATGGGGCGGGGAGCTTCATGCACAAATAGTTGTGGTGAGCTATCGCGCCGAAGGTGTTTAGCGTGGCTCGGCCGAGGATTGCGTTATACTGGTAAGCCATCTGGACCAATCAAATGTGACGACCTCGGTTCGGGATGCGAAGTTGTCGCTAAACGTGACGGCGAGGCGATCGCCCAATGTTGCGGATGAGACGTTCCTCGCTTCCTAGCGGGGATGCCCGGAGGAGTTAGGCGATCACGGGGTATCAGCATCATGTCGAAGGCGTCCACAAAGAGGAGGTCCGCCGAGCTCCCTCCGTCGACGAGGACGCGCTTTACCAAATCCGCAATGTTGGTGAAATGACGAGGGTCTTGGTGCGAAAATACACCCCGCGGCATCCCGGTCCGAAAGATATGGTTATTTGAGTAGCGAGGTGGGCTCGACGTGGGTATGTTGCCAGTGGTGGATTTGTTCGCATATGCCCGCCTCTTTTTCGAGGAAACACCGAAGCGAGGACCTCCGGTGATCATGTTGATGATCCTCCGTTGGTGCTCGACCTAGCCTCCTATGCGCGCGGTATTGGCGGTGGCGCGAGTCGATTGTCGCCCCCTCTTACCATCGAACTCACCGGTTGGTCACGGCGCATGTAGTCCCGCATATAGCGGCGATGGTGCGGCATTCACGGTGGTGTCGCGTACCCTCGCCGTGGAGGTCACAAACGGCGCGGTGCTCGGCCGGTTATCGGTGGCGGCCTCTGATCATCGGCCATGACCGTAACCTCGCCTTCCCCGCCCCGCGTTTTCCTCCTTCGCTTTGTGGCGCCGCCTACATGGTAGACTCACGGCCTTTTTGCTAGTCAGTCATTGTTTGTGGCTTGCCGGATGCTCCGGGGTGTCGTCCGACCGCTTCTTTCGAAGGGTGACACTCGGTAGGAGTCGCGATCGCTTCCTCCGAACGCCGTCTTCCTCCGCCGGGCGCATTCTCCATTTTGTCGAAGAGTTCGTCACTATCGCGACAAAGGCTTGCGTGCTGCCCTCTCCGAAAGTGGCCCATTGCGGAGGCCGCACATTGCTGCGTTGATGATGGTGGTCTTGTTGACGCCTTGTACTTGGCACTTAACCTCTGTGAACTTTCTAAAGAAGCTGCGGAGGGATTCGTTCGGCGCCTGCTTCACCGCGACAAATGTCCAAAGGTCCTTCTGGCTCCGTGTAGTTCCCCAGAAGTTGTTGCGGAGTAGATCCGGAGTCGCCCCACGCTGCATACCCGAGCGAGGAGGTATCGTGAAGAACCAAGTCAACGCACGCCTTTGAGCGCCAGGTGGCGCTCTTTGCCTTTGTGGTATCGTCTCCTCCGCCTCGATGGAGGTCTCAGATACCGGAGGAATTGTGAGGTCTCATGGACCTTCAAGGCGCGA
Source organism: Phyllostachys edulis (assembly GCA_036346405.1). Lineage (NCBI taxonomy): Eukaryota > Viridiplantae > Streptophyta > Magnoliopsida > Poales > Poaceae > Phyllostachys > Phyllostachys edulis. Next base: position 19,542,000 of record CM070567.1, read on the forward strand.
CCTCCGACATCTTGAATCTGGTGGCCACTGCCGCCTCGGCCGGCCTCAATGGTGAGTTTGGGTTGCCTTGGAGCACTGGGGTGTGGTCGCGGTGGGTTCTCTCCGTTCGCGGCGATTGCCGGGCGGGGCGAGGGGCGGGTGGGCTCCGTTCCCTTCTGCGGCAGTTGTCGGAGCGGGGCCGCGAGGGTTGTCTCTGGCGGTTGCCGAAGGTCTGCCAACTCCCGGCGGAGGGCCGCCAGTTCCTGCTGGAGAGTCTCGTATGATTCCTGGCTTGCGCCCCCGTGCGCCGAGTTGTTTGCTTCTTCCTCCGAGGCTTGGGCGGGGGCGCGTTATTCTTCTTGGCTCGGCTCTTTTGGCCCTCGTGGTCACTGGGCCGAGGCCCTCGCGGCTTTGCCGCCGGTTTTGATCTGCCTCGTTAGGGGCCATCCTGATATCTTGGGTTAGTGTTTGACTTACTGCCGGTCCCCACGGACGGCGCCAACTGTCGTAGTTAAAAGACTAAACAGTAGATAAGGGGGACCCTCCGATACCCGAAGGGGGTCCTCAAGAGGGGACTCGCTGTCAGTAAGCAAATAGACTTATATTTCAACTTGATCTCAATGATACAAAAATCTTACCCTTACAATGGGGGGAAAGGTGGCTACTTATAGCCTTTCTAATAGGTACACAGAATTACAAGCTTACCCCTTACGAGACCCTACGCCGGTAGGGGCTGCAGGGACCTTTCCTACCCTTAGGACTAGCTTCTGGCACGTGGTGGACAGCCCTAGACTTGGTCTACCCTCTTGTATCGTCCAGTGGTCAGTGAATCTCTTCCGGACCCCAGGTCTCCGCGTTCTTCTGGGGCCCTTTCATTGGCCTTCCGCCACCAGGACGCTCCGGCCGGCTTGGTGCTAAGCGGACCCTTCAGGACCCTTCGAGATCCCTTCGGAGGGCTTCGGGACCCCTCGGATTGCCTTCATGATCCCTTCGGAGGGCTTCGGGACCCTTCGGATTGCCTTCGGGATCCCTTCGGAGGGCTTCGGGAACTTTCGTTAGCCTCCGAAAGCCTTCGGGAATATTTGTACCATCGGGCTCCCGGGGCGACTTTGGCCACCGGGTTGTGCGCGCTTCGCTCTTCGCCAGGTCGTGGGGGCCGTTGTGCCGCCCCTACGACATTGTTGATTCCTGAGCTCAACCAGGAGGTTTAACAGAAATGTCCTTGGATAGTAATCTGTTTGGGGGTTTGTTGGTTTATTTGTCGAGAGTTTTGAATGATAAATGGCCAATAATATATCGTGCTAGCTTTTCCTGTTTTGGATTAGTATTGAATATCAAATTTTAAAGAGTGTTCTATTTCTTGGGGTATCCTGGAGTAAGCTCTAAATATGTCAGTCAATGATATGAACAACCCAAATGTATTGAGGACTGGATTGTAGATCTTTATCACACAGAGCTGTTGTCAAGTTTAAAGTTTTGAGCAACCGATGTTCATCATTGTTCTGCAGAGAGAAAGCAAATGCAGGGTTTCTTACAAACTTTGAAGTTTTTGACTTCTTACGATCTAGAGGTGCAAAAACTGATCCCATGGGATGTTTGGGGGCTGTTGCTGCATCAGAGTGTAAGGTGATCAATTACTTCTCTGATGCTTTCGTCTATATTCTTTTTTACGCCTGAACCGATCTCATTGCCAACGTTGTGACACCCAGATATATGAGTACCTCTTGAAAACTCCCGCTTGCAACCAGACAAGGGAATCAATTAGTGAATTTGCAAAGAGATGTGAGAGTTTCAAGCTTACAAATGCTGACAAGCTAAATGTAATCAACTGGAGACCATCCTCAGCTGCTGACACCTATGCGGTACTGTCATGTTTTATCTTGCTGATATTGGACATGAATTTTAATTGTGCTATTTCACTTAGTTGCTGCAAACTAAGATATGCAGTTAGAACTTATTGATAGTTTGGTATACCATGAAAGTGCTTTACTATGCTACCTGGTACCTGCTATGATATTAGTTTATTTAAAGTTCAGCATCGTGGAGGAGAAAAACTGGGCATTGTCCAATTCAGGAGCCAAGACTTGATTCTAAATAAAAAGCAAATGTACCTGAATGTTTACAATAGTGTACTTTATGCACGCATGCGTGCATGCATCTCAATGATGCTTTGGGTTTCCCTTGGAATAATTGACAAAGAAAATTAGTTTGGATAAGCTCTTTGGGGGTCTTCCTCACCAATCCCGTAAATGTGCATGCAAAATCTTTTTAGGCAAGTGTGTTGGGTACCAGGTACTGGTTCATTCCAATAACTACTCATTGATCACTCTATAAAGGTTTATCTGATCATTATGAAACTGGCCTGTCCAGAAATTTGAGTGAGATTTTTTCTGTTAGAGTAATTTATTTGCAAAGAAGTATTGCAATTTCCTATGTTATTTTTTTGCCTTCATCTCCTCTCCTTAATATATTTCTTTGTTAAGATCTCCCTAATTATTGGGTTTCTCTCCCCACTGCAGATGATAGAGGAGTGTGGGAGACGATTTTCCAAGGACGAGCAAGGACAAGCACACAACGAAGATGAACGAGTCTACGAATTTTTGGAGCTAGTAAACGAGGTTTTGCCTCCACCCCCCTCCAAAGTCAGAAGCGATGATTGAGTAAATGCGGATGTGAAGAACATTTGAAAGTCGGATTCTCAACATGAAATACTAATGATCAATATTTCCTGTAACTTTTGTGTGCATACGTGTTCTAGAGCAGCAACTCTTAGAGATTTGGCAGAAGACTGTCTTGTTTGAGATATCCATGTTAGAAACGATAATTCATGACTCTCTTCTTCCGTTCTCATGTGGGAATGAGTTACCCAGAATCTAGCATTTTGTCACAATGTGATGCTGTAAACTCGATTCTTAACCTTCGCATAAATCGTACAGCATGCGCCTGCTGAGCGGTCCAACTAGCTGCCCAAATGGCAAAGATTGAAATCAAGAGTAGCACCAGACATCGCCTAATTGCAAAGTTAGCAGTGCCTCCAAGGGGAGATTCTGCAATGTTAACCTGTCATGATTAAATCTTCATGGACACCATGTACAATGCTCCACTGGTTACCTACACTGCACAACGCATCTGTTTCATACTGAAGGCGCAAAGCCAAAAACATCAAAGCAACATACGAAGAATCGTAGAGAGACAAGAAGCAACAAGTAAATTATCTTTGTTTCACAAACAAAATGAGCCGTACCGTATATATTCACGATGGATGGAATCTACTAGATTCTCTTGGGAAATCTCTGATGCCCATGCCCTGCCTTGGGAGCCTTGTCGAGCAGCAGCAGCAACCCGGCGTTGTTACCGCACTGACCAATGGGGTACCTGCCATCCGTGAATAACAACGGTAAACAGAGAACAATGCGCAACGAAAGTAAATGAGATTACTAGGATAATCTCACTTGATACGGGATGACTTCCTTCGCCACCAAATGATTGATGCGACCCACTGCAAGAGAATTAAAAGCAAGCTAATCAGGTTCCATTTTCAAGAAACTTAAAAAAAAAACAGGTTGTTACTTGTCAAAGCAGCCATGTTTAATGATAGAATTTGGTAAAATGGAGAGCATATCCAGTAGGAAGTACCCTGAAAAATAGGATAATGGGAACTCTAATTTCAGCCGCTAGCTATTTTTGTGTATACATATTTGAAAAAAAGTGTTGTTGGCTTTTGGTAAACATTTGGACCTTCTACATGCAATCCAATGCTAAAGTTGCTAGTTACCATTATCCTACTTTAAGACTAGTTCTCATTTGGTACATTCCTGGTAAAAGACATTGAGAATGATAATGTCATGAAGAGCTTTGTAGCGATCACAGTGGAACTAAACTTGTTAAATTAAAGAAATGTTACCGCATGATGCTATTGGTCAATGATATGCAAAAGAAGAAACAAGTCTTACTAGAGTTTATGTGCATATAATTCAATAGGAACACCAGAGGCAAAGCAACGGCACTTCATAAGTTCAGTAATACAAGCAAACAAAACAGGTAAAAAATGGCAGTCACATGAAACTACATCCTATAATCATCATCATAACAAAAAAAAGGTATGCTCCTAAACAATGACGAAATCTCTATATCCATAGCGAGAACCATACTTCCATTACTAAAGAAACATTATTTTAGAAACTATGAAAGACTGTTCCTAGTAATTAATATAGTCTCATTGCATTCACAAAAAAAAGAGTTCAAACTTAGCAACCTTCTAAGATATAGATGTGTAAGCAGGATTTCACAACCAGTAAACTCAATAAACATGATTACTGGTAAGCGTATAAATAGTTTCCATGGAAAATTGAACTATTTTAACAAAGCAATGGCGCCACATTCATCGAATCTTCAAGATACAACAGGTGTCAAAGCAAACCACTTATACCCTTTCTGTGCATTATGAACAACACCAAACAATTCGTACTCCCATTGCCTCACTGATAAACTATTCTGGTTCACAAAATATTTCCTGTTGATTATGCACCTTGCTGCATTGCATATATAAAACATTGCAATGGCTAATGACACAATGCAATAGCTTTCCTAACCCCAAGGCAATTAACATACTGAAAAAGCTAGTTTTCCTGAGCATTTGTAAGATCATACGAGATTACCTTGACCATTGCAGCAAAGTAGGATGTCCTCGTGAATGGCTGCCTCTTGATCACCATCCTGTGCATAAGCACCGGCGGCTGCGGCGATGGCACGGTGACGGTCATGGCCGGTGGTGCGGCGCCCACCTTGTAGTGGTGCTGCGCGACGGTTACGGCCGGCAGCGGCGGAGCGGTCTCCCTGCGGAGCTGCTGGGCGATCTCCTTGAGTAGAACGACCTGCGTCTTCTCGGCGCCCATGGAGATGATGGCCTGGCGCATGGTCTCCCGGTCCGCCTCCAGCGCCTGCAGGCGCGCGCTGAGACGGCGCATCTCCTCGTCCTCCGCCCACGGCGCGCCGCCGCAGCAGTCGCTCCCAGCCGGCGTGCCGCCGCAGTATGAGCCCTCGGGCACGGCCAGAGGGGCGCGGCGGCCGTGGATGGCATCGACGGTGTAGACTCGGTCGCTGGCGCCGCAGTCGTCGTCGGGGAAGTACTCGCCGTCGTAGAAGTCGAGGCTGTCTGCGTCGGAGAAGGCGCGCGCGTGGCGGGGGAAGGCGGAGCCCGGCGCGACGCGGATGATGGGCGTGGTGGTGGTAGTGGTGGTCGTCGGGCGCTCGAGTAGGTGGACGCGGTGAGGGAGGGGGGTGAGGTGGTTGCGCGGGGTCTGCACGTCGAGCGCGTCCGCCTCGGACGCAGTCGGCGGGTGGTCGATGCAGCAACGCAACGCAGGGTAGTATTCGCCCGCCGCCGCCGCCGCGGCGGTTGGCGGCGGCGTGGAAGGGTCGCGCGGCGAGGAGCAGACGTACGGGGAGGAAGCGTTCGACGCGGCGGCGCCGAGGCGGGACCGCAGCGCGCGCAGCCCGGCGTCGCGCTTGGCGAGGACATCCTCGAGCGCGGAGAGCTCGGCGGCGTCGTGGGACATCTTCTCCTCGGCGTAGCGGCGGAACTGGCGCGCCTCCATCATGGCCTCGGCCTTCTCCCGCTGCAGGCGCAGGATCATGGTCATGGCCTCGCTGGCGGCGCCCGCGGCCGCGCCGCGCTCCGCGTCGAGCTCGGCCTGCAGCTCCCCAGCGCCGCATGCTGCCGCGCCAGCGCCTCCCGCAGCGCCGCCGCCTCGTCGCCGATCTCCACCCGCACCACCGCGGGCGGCGCCTCGGGCGGCGGCTTCCTCTTCAGCGGCGGCCTCGTGGCCGACGGCGACGGCGGGCAGGCGGAGGCGGTGGGGTGGCCGCAGAGGGGGCAGACAGGGGGCGGGGGATCGCCGGCGTCGGCCATGGTGGGGGGTGGTACGTGCGCATCCGCGGCGCGGGGAGGTAGAAATGGGGAGGGAGGAGGGAGAGGAAGCGGGAGAGGCTATTTTTTTGGAGGGGTTTCCCTTCCTTGGGTTGTTTGGGTGGTGGTGGCTGCCGTCTCTAGCAGAGGATGGCTTTCTGCCTTCTGGCTTGTAAGCTTTTTCCTGCCACCGGCGACCGCCACTGAGGCAATGTGACTTCTAAATTCAGACAGTATTTTCGACAAGTAATTTGACATTTAGATCCTAGTTTTGGTTCCAAATAGGGTAGCTACAAATGCAAATGGAGAAAAAAAAATGCAATAAACCACATCAACTTTCTCAAAAACGATCTTATTGCGACTTCAGAAGCCATGAGTACATTACATTTGATGGCATCCATCTGTTCCATCTTTTTCATATTGAAACAAAACATGGTATGTAACCTCAGAAGGATCGATATAATGACCAATTGCTATAGATGACAGCAATTCTGAACAAAAACTGTTGGATCTACCTTCACTTCATCACCCACAAGTAACCCACATTGCCTGGAGCTTGGAGGAATTAACCCACATTGCAGGAATTCGATCAGCTGCCACAGCTGCTAGCGGTTGATGGGGGTATGCATCCGCTCAGCGATCCAATTCACAGCATCTCGAGTCATTACGAGAGTGTCATGCTGGAGGATGCTGAAAACGTTGAGGCCCTAAGTTTTTTTTAAAATTTTTAAAAAATATTCTTATGTATCATGCCCTTGTTCATGGGATTACAAAAAAATCAGGCAGGTGAAGCTGTAGACGTTGCTCAAGATTCATAAAGTAGTAGTCAGCCACTTACAATTGGAGGAAGCACGTTCACATAATGGACATTTTGAGAAGCCAGCTTCAGCTTTTTATCGATATCACCTCCATCAACCAACAACACCTTTGTGTCCTCCATCTGGCTTGTATAGTTCACAATGTTCTTTGTCACGTGGCTAAGAACTTCCAGGTCCTCGAAGACTAAAGGGTATGTTTGGAATGGCTTCGGTTTTCGCTCAGAAAAACCGAAAGCCGTTTCAAACAAGAGGTTTTTCATACCAACTTTTTTCGAAGTCGGAAGCCCCTCATAACGAGAAAAAGCCGGAAGCTACTGCAGACAGCTTCCGGCTTTTTCGCAACCCTCGTTCCAATTTTACCCCCCAAAGTTGAGGGGTAATTACCCGCTTTTGCCACTCGATCAACCCCCCCTCCCCGCGCCCACGGGCCGAACCCTAGCTCCATTGTCGAACCCAGGAGTCGTAGGATCCCGAATTCTCTGTGTTTCTCACACTAGTCCAGGAACAACTAGTGCACACAGTTTAACAAAAATGATAACAAGTCCATGTCACGTATTTTATTCATATTATCAGAGTTTTATTAAAAAAGGGCACGAAGCCAAAAGAAAAGTACAGCGAAAACATAAGCTAGTAGTAGGCCAGATGATACGCCACACGCAATCGTCTGGGGCGCAGTCTAGTCGTCCAAGTCCTCACCAGCAACGTAGTACTCCTCTTCTGATCAACAATTTATTAAGCAAGGTGAGTACAAAATCTACTCCGTAAGTTACACCCAATAATAAATTATAATGCATGTAAGGAGTTATCAAAGGAAGGCTTATAGAGTTAACTTTGCATAAAGCAATATTTTCCTTTTAAATATTTGTACTAAGTTTCAAAGCAGTTATTCCATAACTAAAGTTTATTTTCTAAATTTTCAAGTTTTATAGTAAGATAACCTCTATACAAGATCTGGTGAAGGATACCCTCCTATCATATAGCTAACCGCCCAATTTCCCTAGGATTAACCATCCTAAAACATCTATGCTAAAATCATTTTTAAAAAACAAAACCAAGTTTAATCCACGAAAAGCTTTATTCAGTATATCTATGACCATGGACATGACTATTCGAATAGTTTTACACTCTGTAGAGGTTGTACAACTTTACCGAGAAGAGATAATCAACATAAACTGTCGGCCAAGACACGCTTCTGAAGGCGTGCAGCTAAGTGATTATCACAAGGCTATTACAATGCTCCAATCCAATGTAGTTATGCCCGCTAAGGTTTCACGTCCATTAGGCCCCCAGCCCATCGGAAGTCTCCCTCTTGCGCTAAGTGGGAATTTCTGTCTACCCGACACTCGCACATCTAAATGGCACAACTAGCAGAGCAGTGTTACAAATTATTAAGCCAAGTCTGTTCCATACCAGACTTGTGGTAGTATGGAAGGGTTTTACAAGACGCAGCTCGCGAACCGATCCTTAACTGACTTGGGTAACTTCTAATAAAACTCTAGTCTCGGTCATTGAAATGAATCGATCCTGTATATCAACTTGCACCAACCTTAACAACCATTTCACCTAAGTCTAAACCTGTTTTTATTTTATTTTGCTTTTCAAAATCATTTACAAAATTTCCATGGCAACCCAATGCCATAGACTCATTTTAAAACTAAGCTAAATATTTGGCTGAATTCCCAAGTTAAACATTTTTGGACTAAGCATGTCTTTGCATAATATTTTCCAAATGGCTCATAGTTCATACTATTCTACCAACTAGGTTTTCATCTAAGGTAACAAGGCATAACTAATTCAATGAAAAAATTTGGCCATATAAATGAATTAGGAATAACTATAATAATTTAAAACAGGGATTTAAACTACATTGAATACAAATAAGCAATGCAATAATAATTTAAAACAAAATTTAAATAATTTTAAATTATTGGGATTCAAATTTGATCAACAGATATAACTTGCCTTGCTCAAATTGTAGTTGATCGGACTTGTTGAAGAATTCCAGCTCTTCGTAGTCGTCGAAGTCTATACGCGAAAATAAGTCAAATTCAAATAAAACTAAAATAAACTCCAAATTAAATAATTTTGCTTTAGTTAGCTATATTATAATTTTAGATGAATTTATAAATTTGAATCACTGGAATCAGAGTTCGTATGAAGGAGAACGAGTCCTCGGAAGTGTGAATTCTAAGGAAATTACCCTAAATTCAATTTCTAGAATTAATGAATTATTTTTATAAAGGAAAATCAAAATATTGCGTAGGCATGATGTTAGCAGCTGATTTTCAATTTCGGTTAAATTATTTTTCTATGAAAAATCATAAACGGTCACTGACATGTGGGCCCATAGTCCATGGACCAGGTCCATGGTAGACCAGGCGTGTGAAACAGTCAGCTGGCCTACGCAAGCAACCACGTCAGCCAACATGTGACGCTGACTAGGATGGTGGAGTTGACGTGGCGCACACGTGGCTGCTAGGTGGCGCCACGTGGCGGCAACGTCACACCGGCGAGAGGTGGCGCTCGGGACCAAATGGTCATCGGTGTTCGCCACGACAGCTGGTGTGGATGGGCGCAAAAGAACGAGGGAGAAGTAGGGAAGCTGATGCGCACTAGAACGGCGGCGGGGCATGAAGAACTGGCCGACGGCGAGGAAGAAGAGCAGCGGCGAGGCTCGGGCTTCGGCGGCGGTAGCGTTCCGGGGGTCCTTTGGCGAAGTGAGTGCGCGCACCAAATAGAACGCGAGAAGGCGAAGCTCGCGGTGTAGACGACGATGATCGCGGCAAAGCAAATGCGAGTAAAGGGGGGGGTAAGAAATGGGAGTTTGAATGCACAAGAGAGTGGAGGAGGATCGTGGGCTTGAATGCGCACGATCGTGAGTGAAAACGGCGCATTTACGAGCTCAAACGGCCGAGAATGGTGGCGGCCTTGGCGCGGGCATGAGGAAAACAAAGGCAAGAGGTAGGGGATGATAGGTGGGCCCGGGTGTGAGTGAAAGAGAGAAGGAGGAGGCTGACGGGGGTGGTCAACGAGAGGGAGAGAGAGAAGAGAGAGGCGATCGCGGGAGTTGGGCTGGGCCGGCGGAAAGGAAATGGGCCGCGGGGAAAAAGAAAGAAAACAGGCAGAGGAAAAGAGATTCGGCCCGAGAGGATTTTCGGATTTTTGAATGATTTTCGAATTATAGAAGTTGAGTTAAATCAAATAGACTTTTAAAAAATAACAAATAGAGTTAAAAAATTCTAGAAAAATTCACAGAAATTCCTTGAATTATTTTGAACTTAAATAAAATATCCCCAACTCAAAATTGGTATTTATATTTGCAAATGATTTATTTTGGCTTTAAAATAAACAGGGAAAACCTTTGAAAATCCAAAAAATTCAGGGAAATTAATTAGTTTTTCTTTTGACAAAAAAAAAATTAAATTTTGGGATGTTACAAACCTAACCCCTTAAAGGGAATCTCGACCCCAAGATTTAGACTGGCTAGCAAAAAGGTGGGGATACTCGGCTTTCAACTCGTCTTCTCGTTCCCAAGTGGCGTTCTCTTCTGAGTGATTACTCCACAGCACTTTACATGAACGGATGACCTTGCTCCTGGTGATGCGTTCTGCCACATCAAAAAATTTAATCGGGTGCTCCACATAAGTGAGGTCTTCCTGCAGATCAATGTTCTCAAGCGGGGTTTGTTTTGTTGGTACTCGAAGACATTTCTTCAGCTGAGACACATGGAAGACATCATGAACTTCGAATAGCGATTTCGGTAGCTCGAGCTGATATACAACTTCACCTCTTTTTTCCCAAAATCTTATATGGTCTAGCAAATCTAGGTGCAAGTTTTTTCTTTGGTCTGGAACCTTTTCCACCTCTAAGTGGAGTCACTTTGAGATAGACAAAATCTCCTGTTTCAAAGGATAAATCTCTTCGACGATTGTCAGCATAACTTTTTTGTCGGGACTATGCTACTTTCAATCATTCCTTTATCAGTTTTACCTTATTTTTAGCCTCTTTAATTAAAGCAAGGCCAAAGAACTGATGTTCCCCTACTTTATCCCAAAGGAGAGGTGTTCTACACTTCCTGCCATGCAATGCTTCGAACAATGACATCTAAAGGCTGGCTTGATACCTGTTATTGTACGAAAATTCTGCATAGGGAAGGTTTCTATCCTGACTGGTTCCATAATCCAAGGCACAAGCTCGTAACATATCTTCTAAAATCTGATTTATACGCTCTGTCTGACCATTGGTTTGGGGATGATATGTTATACTAAAATTGAGTCTTGTTCCCAACGCTTCATGCAGGTTTTTCCAAAACCTTGATGTGATCCGCGAACCTCTATCTGACACTATCTTCTTTCGAATTGCGTGTAGACAAACAATCCTTGCCATATACAACCCTGCTAGTTTTCCACCTTGATAATTGGTTTTAATTGGAATGAAATGTGCCATTTTAGTCAATCGGTCAATCACAACCCAAATGGAATTATATCTTGATTAGGTCCTAAGAAGTCTAGTAATAAAATTCATACCAATTTCTTCCCATTTTCATTCTGGAATTGGTAATGGTTGCAACAACCCTGCTAGCCTTTGATGTTCTGCTTTGACTCTTTGACACACATCACAGTGTGCAATATGCTTAGCAAATTATCGCTTCATGCTAATAGTAACATCCCAATTTTTGGGTCTTTTTAAAAAATTTCAAAATGAAATAATCATTTGAATTTTCTTGATTTGTTAAAGATTAATTTTGAAATTTCATAAATCAAAAAACAATTTAATATAAAAAAATCAAACTTCAATTAAAATCAAAACTAGTTTATTTGATTTTCTGGGTTTTTTTTTGATTCTACCAAGTTCTTTTGTTATTTATTGGAGTTCCAGTTTATTTAATTTCTTTTATATTTTCCCAAAATTTCTTTTCTTTCTTGAAAAATTTAGGAAAAAGTCCGGTTTACTCCCCTGAACTATCAGAAAAGTCTGGTTTACCCCCTGAACTACAAAACCGGTTATTTAACCCCCTGAATTTGTCAAATCCGGTCAAATAACCCCCCGTAGCGGTTTGGAACGGTGGTTTTGCTGACGTGGCACATATTTTGCCATGTGGACGTCCACATCACCCTATCTCTTGTTCTCTCTCTCTCAGTCAGCTTGTATGTGTTTCTTCTCCATCTCTCCATTCTCTCTCTCCCTCCATTATCCAACAGAAATTGAATCTGACACCATGTCCACAGGCGCAACCGTCGTCGACGGTGGTGCTGTCGCTGATCCTTGCAAGCCTGGCCATGGCCGGAGCATAGGTACCGGTTGTGGGAGAGGAAGAGGCGGCGACGGCGGGCCGGCGATCTAGGGATGGAGCAGGAGCTGACGCCGGGGCCGTACAAGGACCTCAAGTCCATGGGACGCTCTAACAACTCGTCCAAGGCATGATCGATCGATTCGACAGTTGTTGTGACTGGATTGAATTAGTTGAGAAATGTGATCTCAGTACTCTCCTCACTGAATTGTGTAGTTTGGAGAAGAGAATGGCTGTAGATAATAGGTGTGGTCAGGGTTGCTACGCACGTTTATAGTTTTCCCCTGCCCTTGTTCTGCTCCCTGATCGTCGGTACCAGACATTCAGACTCAAAAGCTATTTTTGCGTAGGCTTTATGATTCCTGTTTAGAGTTTCTTTCCCTTTCTTTTCACCTTTTCTGTTTGTCAGCATGTATGTTCAATCAACAGTATACCTCTCGGCGAAGAACACAGTAGATCGATCAATCTTCGAACATGAGTACATGAATTGCTAATCTTTTGAAGATCAGAACTGGTTCTAGTTCATTAATAAATGGAACGGGGTGGAAACGCCACCTTTTTTTCTTTAAAAAATCAAATCTTTATTTCACAAAGATGAGTCTTGTGTATTTAATCTTCTCGTCTTCTCGCCGGCTCTGCTCCACGGGAAGTCGATGAGGTAGCATAACCGTCATGTTGTTGTACACCGCGCCCACAAAGAATCTGCGATTGGCGCGCATGATGGCTTGCACTCGTCCGGCGTCTTGTACGTCTCGAACGGCAGCTGCTCCATGCGGCCATGACGCGGGGAGGAGCCGAGGGGCGCAGCCAAGAGGGGATGGCGGCGGGCCAAGGGGACGGCGGTGGCAGCGGGCCAGGCGAGCGACGTTGGCGGAACTAGGAGCCGCGCCGGCCGGTGGAAGGGAGGAGCCAGTGCAAAGCTTAAGAGGGAGTTAATGGAGGGAGAGAGAGAAGGGAGAGATGGAGAAGAAACACATACAAGCTGACTGGGATTGAGAGAACAAGAGATAGGGTGATGTGGACGTCCACATGGCAAAATATGTGCCACGTCAAAAAACCACTGCTCCAAACCGCTACGGGGGGTTATTTGACCGATTGACAAATTCAGGGGGTTAAATAACCGGTTTTGTAGTTCAGGGGGTAAACCAGACTTTTCTGATAGTTCAGGGGAGTAAACCGGACTTTTTCCAAAAATTTAATTTAAGTAATTATTTCAAAGTGTTGGCTTTTATTTTGGAGTTCTTGCTTATATAATTACTATTCAAATCAAATCACACATCTCTGTTCAACTCCAAATCAAGATCCAAATTCCAATTCTTTGATCCAAAATCAATTCTTTTCTTGGCCAATTCTGAATTCAAATTTTCATTATGAATTCATCTCAAATTGAAACTTCAGCCAAAATTAAAAATTCAAATTTCTATTTAAATTTTCTTCGAAATGTAAATCTCGGAATTTCATTTCATTTTTCTTGGGCCGAAAACCTTTTCCTTTTCTTTTCCCCTTTTTCCTTTTTTTTTTCTTTTCCTTTCCCTGTTCTTTTTCCCTTTTTTCCTTTTTCCTTTCTTTTTCTCCCCTTTCTCACTTTTTCCTTCTTTTCTTTCTTTTTCTTTTCCTTTCTTCTCGGCTCTTCGTCCTCTACCTCCGCCCTTCTCTGTCCCCGAGCTTTGTGCGACTCCTGCAGCGTCGCGCGTCGTCAAATCGTCGACCACACCCCCATCGCCGCATCCGTTGCCCTCCCCCCATGAGCCCCCATGCCCGCATGCGCCGTAGCCGCACCCGAGCCTCTCCGCGCGTGCCCGTGCATCACGCATCCTTGTGCTAGCACCAACGCCATTTGCGCCATGCCGCCGCCTTGCGCTGCTCTCACGTCCCTGAGCCGCGTCGAGAATATCGTGTCCCCGAGCTACGCTGAGAATCCTACGTTCCCCATCGTTTTGCTCCCCGACTTCACCTATAAAGGGAGCACCGCGTGTTCCCGTCTTCCCTCTTTGATTCACCCCAAGCCTTAACACCTAACTCTCCACTGTTTTACTAGAGTTAGTTCTATTTCAAAAACCTCTGTGAATGGGATAAAAACTTGTCGGGCTAATGTAACCCTGATTTTGAATTTTTCCTGAGTCGCCGTGCTCAGTGTTGTTAATGGTGGATGTAACCACAATGAAAATAAGCATAGGTGGAGGTAACATTTGCTGTATTTAATATTGCACAATTATTCTCTTTTAATAAAATGCAATTTGGTTAAAATGCTAAGTGATAGGAATTACTAATATTGATAATTGAAAACATTGCTTTAGCAAATAAAAGAACCCGAGCCATCCTTGTTAAGCTTTGCATGTATATTATTGCATCTTGTGTGTTGGCTCGCGAGTACGGAAATTGTGCTCATTCTCATTCTTTCACCCAAACCCTTCAGATCATGCTGATCATGGAGATTATGTATTCTATGAGGATCTAGAAGTCGATGGACAAGGCAACGATGAAGATTAGTCTAGTTCTGTTAGTCTAGGTCTCGCCTTAGTCTAGCTGGCTCATTCGGTACTTGCGTACAACCGATATTATCCAAGCCCTTGGTTAATATCAGTCGTACACAGGTTATCCCAGTCGCTTGTCTGTGGAGAGATGCACTTTACCCCTTTTGCTTCCGCTGTAGTTTCCACTGTTTTTATGTACTGTAATCAGTTTAGCTCGTTCGGCTTTTATTGTAAAACTCGATCTGACGCGGTCTATGTCACTCTGATGATTGTAATATATTGAATGGTTTAGTTCACGTCATGTATAAAATGATTCAGCAATGTGTCTGTGATTGCTATCTATTGATCCAGGGAATAGTACAGTGTTTTCATAGAGAATTTAGATTTGTGAAATCCGGGTCCGACACAGATCCACATGTTCTTGAATATGCAGTTCAGGCTGCTGGTACGAAGACTCAACATGAGCTTTCATAATAGCCAAGCTGAGCATCTACCATAAGGTGATAATTGTCAAAGTAGAAAGTGTAGATGGGGATGCGTGAATTTTTAAGAAGAAAAAAAATATGTGATAGGTTATATAAGTCTTTTGTGCGTGAACTAAATGGCAGTAATTTTCCTTTTGTGACAGATATTTGCACAAACTAATACTGAATATCATTTTGCTTAGATATATAGATCATAAGAAGGGCTTTTAGCTGACACTTACCAGCACAACTTTGGTGTATCTGATGTTTTGCTTGCAATCCACTGAATGCCTGTTGCACCGCCCAGTTTTGCACAACTCAACCCATAAGCTACCATGGTTGCTTTTTCCCCGATGCCTCCTGTTCGTATCACAACAAAATTCTCGTGTTCTTACCTCCTCTTCTTCCATTCTCGTTCTCGTGGCTTGCTAGTTTCTACTGCTTACTATGAGGTGTGGTGCGACCAAGAGTAGTAGTGAATACTAAAAAATATAAGAGAAATTTTACGGTACATTTTACCGATAGTATATGGTGGTAGTATAAATCAAATCTGATCATTGATTTGTTAAAGGTATAATAGACTTTTCTTTGCATTTATAATTTTTCGTAAGATTATTATGAATTTTTTCGATAGGGTTGAAAATATTACTCTTGTATCATATGATCTCTATATGAGCAATTACAATGCTACCATCTTTGGAATTTTACTACTCATACTATTATGTGTGATATAACTAAATCCTAGCTAATCTGAACCATTGTATCAAAAAGAATTGACGGTCCGTATTAAATTGAGTGTATTGTAAAAGAGCTCAAATATAAATGACTGGGAGAAGGCATTGCGGAGTTTGCGCTTATTGTTATTCATGGGAAGGTTGGTGAGAGCATTTCATCAATTTCTTGAGATACCTTTCATTATTGTCATTGAGAGAAGCTTGACATTTGCCCAAAGATCGCCACACTTTATCCTATCTGAGAAGACTACGTGTGGACAAATGTTAAGTACTTGTCGCATCCTCTACACAATATTACAATTACAAACATCAATTGCGGAAAATCCCCTTTAATCCCACCAATTGATGGTGCCAATATGTTGGTTGGTGTGTGTACAATTCAATAAGGAGTTCGTAAGATATTTTATTTCAATTATAATTCATCTGTTCCATTCAAAAACATGCATTTCCCTTGTTGGCATTCTACTGTACTTGTTTGAAAATTCATGTCTGCTAGAGCATTCAAAATAGGAGGGAATTGGGAATAGGTAAAATTAGAAAAAATGGTTAAAGGTGAGATTGAAGGAGATTATTATCACTTAGTGTAAATGTAAATGATAACGCCAGAAACATAACCTGTTTTTGTGAAGCGCCAAACCTCAAAGGAAAAAACTGAAGGACCCTGAAGCCAAAGCAGAGCTTCCATGTAGGAAACGGAAGGACCCAGTACAGCAACCCTTGAAGTTCTCCTAAAACAAATTAGGCGAAATTGGTTACATGACACTGCACTAAGTTGGCATTTGCCAAAACACACTATATAGTTATCTCACTGCCATAACACAATATAAATTTGTGTTCATTTGCTAGTAGACACGACCAAATGAACATGAATGTCCACCAGGCACCAGCAAATGAGCATAATTTTTTAACAGTGTGTTTCGCCAGCGAAAAGTGTCTGCAGGCAAATGAGCACTATTTTGTAGTGTGTTTGGGCAGTGACACGATTTTGTGGTATGTTTGGGCAAATGCCAACCAAGTGTAGTGTATGTAGCAAATTTTCCCAAAAAATTGTAGTTGCAAGGCAGACAGGCTTTCTCTAGCCTGTACATTACTTGATGATTTAGCTCCTATTCTTTCTTGTGCATATTTAACTCATATACTTCAACTCTGGCTATATTTTTCAACATTACCTGCATCTTTCTGTGGTGCCTCAAGACGAAAAAGGAAGTTGTTAGCATTGCAAAAGTGCATGCAGAACACAAGTTTTGTTTTAGCTGGTTGACCTGTGGAACACTGATGTTGCTACATGACTGAAAGTTTTAAACCTGAATTAACCAGAACATAAGCTTCAAATCTGCAGTTAACAAAGCTCCTATGGATTAATCAGAACACAAGTTTCCTTTACAATTACAACACGTATGCACAACACCATTTCACATAGTAAGAGGGGTATACAAATATACAACACAACACTACAATATTGTGTCAGCTATGCGCCTTCAAGGCATCCCTAAAACCGACGCTAAGGTTGTACTGAGGGCTTTTCTTCCCAAATCCTGTAGTCGTTTTCTGCATCATCGCGACAAATTCGTTGTAATCTATGCGCCCATCCTGCAGAAGGTAAAAAAAAGGAGCAAAGTGCCATCAGATTTAGCCTGGTGAATGATCTTTCATTGGTTGTGGATATCATGCTTAATAGAACAGTAATGTAGGACTGGTCATTTGATGATATTACATTGTCCTGGTCTATTTCGCCTATCATGTCTTCAAGTCGAACGTCCTCGATGCCAAACTCGTCGCAGGCCTGCTGGAGCTCATCAGATGTGATGTATCCACTGCCATCTTTGTCGAAGTATTGGAAGGCAGCAAACAGATGGTCTTCCCTTTCAACTTTGTTGAGGTGTAGAGTGGCAGCTATGAATTCTCCATAATCTATGGTGCCACTGTTGTCAATATCAGCCTGCAGCATGAGCACGATAAACGTTTCATTACGCATTTAGCAAAAGTACTTGTGAAAAAAGTATGTCAACAGTTTAATCGAATCTGTACCATTATTGCAAATACATATCAGGGAGGTTAGCACAAAGAGCAGGAAAATCATCAATAAGTCCTACCATGTAAATGCAAAAATTTATACATCATTATTTTCTCTGAACTGAATTTGCTTTATCATTACATGATGCAACGTATAATGTTTGGTTGAATCCTCCGCTCATCATTCGACAAGAAATGATTCAATCCTATGCACTTCATTCTACATCACTATATAAAGAAATTTGAGTCATAAACGGTATGAAGTTTTTGTCATCCTTTACTTGTATGCAATTCCAATTTGATGGCTAAAAAGGTAACTCCATTTTTAGTAATTCTAAAGTTAAATTAAGCTACTGCATGCCACTACATCTATTGATTTGTTTAGTTGATTAGTTTTGATCACATTCAGATGAAATTAAAGGAGCAATACAAAGTGACTCTGTTTCCATGTATGACCAGTAGGACTGCATATGAAGTTTTTGTTTGGGGACCATATACCAATCAAGTTTAATGGCAAAATGTGGGAGGGGAAGAAAGAAACTTACAGCCTGCATGAGTTGATTTATCTCTGACTCCTTCATGTTGGCGCCCACCCTCTCCAGCCCAGCCTTGAGCTCCTCGAAATTGATCTGCCCACTGTTGTCGGTGTCCATCATCTTGAACATCTCCTTCAGCCCGGCGATCTCCTCCTCCGACAAGTTCTCGGCGATCACCTGCGCAATCACACAAGTTCACATCTCCTCAAACTTCAGTTTCACAAGGAAAGAAAGACAGTGGACACTTCGGTAAGGTCACTGAAACCGGTGCTCACTCTTAAGGCCATCTTCTTCAGCTTGTTCATCGCCGAGAACTGCTTCAGCCGCGAGAGGACCGCCGAGTCCAGTGGCTTGTCGGGCGCCGAACCGCTCATCTGCAGCCACGGGTGACCTGCAAACAAGAAGTTTCACACAAGAAAAGGCGTAACCACCAACCCATGACCATGATGCCATGGCACATTGACAAGCATCACCAATGCGATGCAGCGAAGAAGCAGCAGCAGCAGCAAACTCACAGAGAACTTGGTGCGCGGTGAGCCGCTTCTTGGGGTCCCTGATGAGCACCTTCCTGAGCAGGTCCTTGGCGCCCTCCGACACGCTCGGCCACGGGTCCGACTCGAAGTCCAGTGAGCCGTGCAGCACCTGCTCGAATATACCCTGCTCCGTCTCTGCAATCCATGGCAACATTCAGCACAGAGCAACGACGATGGCAAATTGGCAATTGAGTGTGGAAATGTGATGTGAGCATGTGACAGGAACGTACCTGCCCAGAACGGCGGCACGCCGCAGAGCAGTATGTAGGTGATGACGCCGGCGCTCCACACGTCGGCTTCCTGGCCGTAGTTCTTCTTCAGCACCTCCGGCGCCACGTAGTACGGGCTCCCCACGACGTCGGTGAACACCTCGCCTGCAAGAAATGAAAGCTCCCCTTGATCAGATCATGTACACGATTGCAAGAACATGGTGCAGTTCTTGAGATGATGATGTGAGCAATTGAATTGATTGATTTACCTGGGCGGAAGAACATGGAGAGGCCGAAGTCGATGGTCTTGAGTGCGGCGTCCTCGTCGTTGCCGACGAAGAGGAAGTTCTCGGGCTTGAGGTCGCGGTGCATGACGCCGAGAGAGTGGCAGGATTCGACGACGGCGACGATGACGCGGGCGAGCTCGGCGGCCTGCCGCTCGGAGTAGTGCCCCCTGCTCACGATCCGGTCGAACAGCTCTCCGCCGGCGCAGAGCTCCATCACCACGTGCACCGCCACGGCGTCCTCGTAGGCGCCCCGGATGGAGATGATGTTGGGGTGGCCGGCGAGGTGGTGCATGATCTGGATCTCGCGCCGCACGTCCTCGACGTCCTCGTCGGTGATGAGCTTCCGCTTGGCGATGCTCTTGCACGCGTACTCCCGCCCCGTCGCCTTGTCCACGCACAGGTACGTCGTGCCGAACTGCCCCTGCCCCATCTTCCGGCCGAGGCTGTAATTGTCCTTCAAATTCTCGGTCTTGCGCCGGAGCACCGACTCCACCTGCAGCCCGGCGCTGGAGATGCGCTTGATGTGCGCCGGCTTCTTGGGCCGCGACTGCTGCCTCGGCTGCGGCTGCGGCTGCGGCTGCGGCTGGAACGGCAGGGGCTGCTGCGGCGGCGACGGCGGGTTGCTGGGTTCTTTGTGCGCCGGTGCAGGCTGCGGTTGGGGAGGCTGTCTCGCCGGCTCGGAGATGACGATGGGGGCCGGAGGTGCGGTCTGCGTGGGGGCCGGCGGCTTCGCCTGGTGGGGAGGGGGAATGGAGGCGGTGGGCTGGACGAGGGGGACGGAGCGGGAGGTGGTGGTGGGCTCGGAGGGGGTGGTCGCGGCAGCGGAGCGGGAGCGCCAGATGGAGCCGGAGATGGTGCTGAAGAAGCCGTTCTTGGAGAAGCTGCGGCGCGAGCCGACGCAGACGTTGCCCATCGGGCGGGCTGCGGCGGCGGCGGCTACAACAACGATCAAATCCTCGTGTTCACAGCGTTCGTCCTCCTCTGCTGATTCTGCAGCTGCAGTGGCATGGCACTGCGGCGGCGGAACGGGGCCCGTTCCGCCGGGAAGCAATCGGCGATGGAGGTGGAGAGGCAGTGGGGATTGGTGGTCTCGGTTTGGCGGAGGAGACAATCGGGGAAGAAAAGACGAGCTAAAAATGGAAAATGGAAAGGAGAAAGAAGAAGAAGAAACAGAGAGGCAGCGAGGTCTCTCTAATTTCGGAGGGAAACAGGGGAGGGCGACCACGCGCGGGAAATCGGTTGGCGCGTGTTTATGTGTTATGTTGGTCTAAATTCTAACGACTCATTGTTTCCGGGTTTAGGCTGGCCTTTAGTCTAAGGCTCCGTTTGACATTGTGGGGGTTATGATTATCTCATTTGTTATGTTGTTCTAACTTCTAACAGCTTCTAATCCTACCTGTCGTAGGGGAGCCTCAGAAATACCTAGGAAGCCATGTGGATATAATAAACATGAATGGTAGGCCTCCGGCTCGCGCGTGGATCAAACTTTGGGGCAGAACGGGCCTTGCCCGAAGGCCCATCTCCCGATCGGACTGCAGTGGCGGGGTCAGGATTTTGATGATGAAGGTGCGAACTTAAAACATATCTGTTCCAACACAAGTTCAAATAACATACTACATAAGCTCAAATGTGTCAAATTACATGTTCGCATTATGCTATGCAAAGAAGTAGCTCCGCCCCTGCTGACATCAGTACTACATCACCCATTTCTCATTCCTCATTCTGCCATTCACAATCACAGAGCGCTAAGTCACTAACCAAAGCACAGAGAGGGAGCGACGGCGGCGGCCGCCAGCCGAGTGCGGGCGGCCGAGAGCGCGTGTGGCGGGCTGCAGGAGGCCGGGCGACGGGCGACTGACCGGCGAGGGGCGGGCCGAGGCGCAAGAAGCGGGCGTCAAGGGAGGCCGGAGGCGCGCAGCAGGCAGGCAACAGGAGGTCAAGGCGGCGAGGCGCAAGAGCCGTGAAGGAGCCCAACGTCAGATCTGGAGAGTGGAGACCAAGAGACCACAATCCACAGAAGAGTGAAAGAGAAATGGGGAGAGAAATTAGAGAGGAGAAGCAGCCGGCAATGGCAGGCTAATGGGCTTGCTGACTCCAGACTTGGGCCGAATAAGAAAATAAGAAATGCTGAAATAAGGTGGGCTGCCGAGCTGAGCTGCTGAGAATATATATATTAATATGTGTAGTATATATTTTATGTATTAAGGGAGGTATATATCAGTTTTTTGTGTAAAAAATTTGGAAGTGCAACTGTGCCCCATGCATTCTTCAGCTCGCCCTGCTTGGATGAGGGAGCAACCACACGCATAGCCGGCTCATGGCAACCACCACCACTCCGCATGGCCGCCGAGGCCATGGGCCCCGTGTGACCTCGCCTACGCGCCGGTTACGCCTTTGCACCACCTCACCTCCACGCTGAATCCACCCTCGTCACGACCTCGCAAGGCTGCCGAGGGCCACAGACTTCACACGACCCCACACGACCTCAACTCCTCATGGCCGCCGAGGTCGTGGGCCCCACGCCGACTCCGCCTTCGCGCCCGTCTGCAACGCGTCGGCTCCACCTTTGTGTCACTTCACCTCCGTGCCGGCTCCGCCTCCCCGCGTGACCTCACCTCTACGCCTGCTCCACGCTCGTCGTGACCTCGCACGAATGCCGATGGTCACAGGCTTTGCGCGACACCGCGTGACCTTGCCTTTGCACCGGCTCCGCCTTCCCACCCATCTGCACCGTGCTGGCTCCACCGGCAACCTCAACTTCCAACGGCCATTGAGGCCGTAGGCCTTCGCGTCCATCGGCTCTGAGGGCCGCGCATGCGCCCTCGTCCGGGCCTCCTTTCGATTGCAAGTTAAATTGTGAGCGATAACCTCCAATCCAATAATTACGCATTTCCATGTTCAATTACGCTGATGTACACTGTTAAAGCCAAAATCGTCTGAGTGTATAAACAAAACGCCATCGTGCACGGTGCACTGACGACTAGGTAGTCTCCCAATTCGAAGGCTTCACCTTGGCGGGGATACGTTGCATCCCCTCAGTGGGAGAATTCGCATATGACCCTCCATCACGCCATCCTAATCGCCTCGAAGGCTGCGCCTCGGCGACTAATGAGTCTCTTGATTCGAAGGCTTCACCTCAACGGGGAGACTTCGCATATCGCCCCCTATCGTGCCATCCTACTCACCTCGAAGGCCATGTCTCGACGACTAGGGAGTCTTCCGATTCGAAGGCTTCACCTCGGGCAGGAGACTTCACATATCACAGTCCACCATGCCATCCTAATCGCCTCGGCGACTAGAGAGTCTCCCGATTCGAAGGCTTCGCCTTGGTAGGGAGACTTTGCATATCACACTTCATCATGCCATCCTAATCACCTCGAAGGTCGTGCCTGAGCGACTAGGGAGTCTCCCGAACGGAATGCTTCGCCTTGGCGAGGAAACTTTGCATATCGTGCTCCATCGCGTCATCCTAACCGCCTCAAAGGCTGCGCCTCGGCGAATAGGGAGTCTCCCGATTCAAAGGCTTCGCCTCGATAGGACTACTTCGCATGTCGTGCTCCACCTCGCCATCCTAATCGTCTCGAAGGTCGTGCCTCGGTGACTAGGGAGTCTCCTGATTCGAAGGCTTCACCTCGGTGCGGAGAATTTGCATATCGCGCTCGATCATGCCATCCTAATCGTCTTAAAGGTCGCGTCTCGGTGACTAGGGAGTCTCCCGATTCGAAGGCTTCGCGTCGACAGGGAGACTTCCCATATCGCGCTCCACTGCACCATCCTAATCACCTCGAATGCCATGCCTCGACCACTAGGGAGTCTCCCGATTCGAAGGTTTCTCTTTGCATGGAGGCTTCACATATTACGCTCCACCGCACCATCCTAATCGCCTCGGCGACTAGGGAGTCTCCCGATTCGAACACATCGCCTCGGTAGGGAGACTTTGCATATCGTGCTCCATCGTGCCATCCTAACCGCCTTAAAGGCCGCACCTCGACGACTAGGGAGTCTTCATATTTGAAGGCTTCGCATCGATGGGGAGACTTCGTATATCACGTTCCATCTCTTCATCCTAATAGCCTCAAAGGTTGTGCGTTGGTGACTAGGGAGTCTCCCGATTCGAATGCTTCGTCTCAGCGGGGCGACTTCACATATCACGTTCCATCGCTCCATCGTAACGCCTCAAAGGCCGCACCTTGGCGATTAGGGAGTCCCTCATTGGAAGCCTTCACCTCGGTGGGGAGACTTTGGATATCGTGCTCCATCGCGCCATCCTAATCACCTCGAAGGCCATGCCTCGGCGACTAGAGAGTCCCCTGATTCGAAGGCTTCGCCTTGGCAGGAAGACTTCGCATGTCGCGCTCCATCGCACCATCCTAATCGCCTCGAAGTTCGCACCTTGGCAACCGGAGTCTCTCTCGATTCTAAGGCTTCGCATATCGCACTCCATCGTGTCATACCCTCGTCATGTGCTACTTTCAAAGGTAGGGGGACGATGCTCAACCCTGGCCTCCTCCTGCAAGAGCATGCGCCTTAGGCATGCGTGTGAGGACCCCCCCCCCCAAAGTTATTTTCGTAAGACCTAGACCTTCCCGGTCTTATGAAAATAACTCTGGCCTTAGAGAATTGAAATCCAATTTGATTCAACTTAAGTAAGAGGACCCGACTGAGCTAGAGCTACGGAAACCATGCATATCGCTCCTCTGTGAATACCACATGGTGGCCGGTTCTCCAACAGCCTAAGTCCACACTTAAACGAATCAAAAAGGATTTCAAAACAACGGATATGTGTCTCGTGTTAACTCCCAAGATCAGCGACTAACACGCACATATCCTCGACAACATTTATCACAGTCATACACAAGGCATACAATAATATTACAGAGTGACATACACAATAGGACTTATGTCCATAACTATTACAAAAGTGACCGACTGACCAAGTTCAAAATATAACATCAAGTACACAGCGGAAATGAAGTAAAGTAAACCAAAAGTCCAGCAAGGTGTGCCCAAACCCAAAGGCAACCGAGTGGGAGTTAGGAACAACACTATTCGTTAGCGTCGCCAAAATCGGCGCTAACGAACTGATCGAGCGTATAGTCATCCACACCTGAACAAAGTGGACAATCCGGTTAAGTACAAAATGTACTCGCAAGTCTTACACAAAATAAAAGTACACATACTAGAGGATATCCAAAAGAGATGCATTAGTGGCTTATTTTTGCTGAAAACGCTCCAATTTTCATCCCTACACATACTAGTTTGCAATTGCCATTTAGAAAACAGATTCTAAGCAAAAGGAAAACAAGTGACAAAGATATACATTGATAAACATATAGATCGACCAATACCAAAGTGGCAGCCCACTTTGATAAACTAAAATGCATGAACAACTGTTCATGCTGATACCAAGTTGTAACCATGTCAATTTTAATTTGAGGTCTAACAATCATGTCTCCTGAATCCAAGTGGTCGTCCGTAACCGGGGACACGACTATTCGAATAGATTAAACCCTACAGGGGAGTACAATGTTACCCACACAACTCGATACGCCCGTAAGCCTCTGGAAAGGACACACTTCCTAAGGTATGCCGGCCGGGGAAATCGAGACTCGGTATTACTTAGCAAGAAGGCCCTATTGAATTGAATCCCCCTTGCGAGATGAACCCCAAACTTAGTACAAGCTACTGATAGATCTTGCAAAGCAGGCACGCAAGTTGTGTTGGAGATACCGATACAATGTAAAGAAAGATAAATAGTGCTCCCATACACATGATAAAAAATTACATCGGATCCTACGAACATATGATCAAACACACATGTCCTCACACCACCTGACTCAACCCAAAAAGACCCTCCCCTTACTTGACCAAGCTGGCACCCATACGCCAGCGTATGGAAGTACGAGTTTTACTTGGATTAACGATGGCACAAAGTTCGGTCCTTATCGATCCAGACAAGACCACCACATACCCGAGTCACGTGCACGAAGGCACCTACACTACTAGCCACTTGTCCAGATCAAAACCAGTTTAATAAACAAAATTTTAAACTCAATAACCAAATACGAAGATCTGGACAAAAGCATAAATATAAAATGTCCGGTGTTTCCCACAATTAATGGGCTAACCCCGTCAACCAATGTACCGTACTACTAGACTTGCATGGCTATGTATCAACATAAATAACAAATTCATCATCACAAGCATCTAACTTAAGCATATTTATAATGAAAGTATCAAGGACAACTAGCAAGAGTAGGACATAGCTAACTATCTCACAAAATATCGACATATAAAAAATAGCATGCAAGCAAGTATCATTGCATTTCAAAATACTAAATTAACAAAATCTGGGATCAATATGATGCAAGAATAAATACAAAATGATGCTTGCCTTGTTGATAGTCCACTGGTTCACCCTCGGGTATAAATTCATTCACTTCGGGCAATTCGGAATCTATAAAAAGAATAACATCGAGTAAACACCGAGAAAACCCGAAAAATTCAAAATGTAAAAAATATATGAAATTTATACAATAGTGATATTATGATTTTATATGAATTTAGGTGAAAGTACTAGTTCATTTGGCGTTAGTATGTGAAAGTTATAGCCTGTGGAAAATCAGTTTGGAGAAAACTGCTGGAAATTCAAGTTTTGTTACTATTCACCCGAATTTAATTATTTCGCAAAAAATTGCAGAATAGTGGTGGGGACAAAAACTACATGGTTGGATAGAGAATTAAATTTTATGAAAAACAAAATTGGATTCACCTCATTTGGAGTTCAGATGCATTTTCTATGAATTTTTGAAGTTAATTGAATTTTCAATGTAAAAATATTTTTTTTCTGAATTTTCTATTGCACTAAATACTTTTTACACTCAGGATAACCTAGCCTCTGTCATGACATGTGGGGTCTACTGCATAGTATTTTTCTTTTTCATTTAATTTCTGAAAAATCGCCTACTCACATATGAGTCCCTATTGTCATTGACTCGGTCTATGGCATAGTGCATGGACCGAAGGTCCACATGCATAGTCTTCGGTCCACAGCCATATGCACTGTGCACTTAATGTGTGGGGCCCATGTGTCGGTGACCCAGTGCAAAAACCAGGGCGTTAATGCACCCAGATTTCGGTGCTTAGGCCCACGCGTCATAGAGGCAAGCGGCAATTAAACGACAGCTAATGAATGCTTTGCCGACAATAATCATTGCTTAAACCTTAAATGACAGAGATTAGCGCTAATGATTCGTTATAGTAATGGTCGAGATTTTCGACAATAGGGGAGCTCGTGGTCGTGAGTTCGCTCGGCGTGTTGCCGGCGATGCGGACCTCGACGGCGTGGGTGAGTGCTAGAAATGGAAACCCCGCAGCTCGTCAGTCCCATGGGAAGCCGGAGCATGGCCGGAGGTAGACCGTAGCGGCGACGCAACGGTGAGAGGCGGCGGGAAAGCTACTGCCCAAGTGCATGTTGCAACCCGGCAACGTATTGAGCTAAGTATCGTGTGCATGTGTACCTAGGTGGTCTAAGGAGCCTACCGGAGGGATGAAGACGGCCGGAGAAGCTCGGTGGAGGCTTAGCGACGGCAATGGCGATGGTGGCATCACGGCTTCACGTAGGGGAGATGACTTGAGCTACGAGGAGAGAAAAGAGAGGTCAAGGAAGCTCAAGTGAGACCACAAGATGGTGCCAAAGCAAGGAATCGAGGAATGGCTTACCACGCCGGAGATGGGGAAGAAAATAGGGTTTGCGTTCGAAGTTTGAGGAAATCAAAAATCCAAAGGTTCCTATGAATGATCGAGGAAATGAGTTGAGGGGAAGTCATCCTCATGCCATGGAACACATTTTGACGCACATAGGAAAGCAAAAATCTCACCGGGTGCAAATGCAGTGCAGATTGACACGGTGACGATGCTCTGGGCGTGCTCCGGAGATGAAGAAGACACTACCGCGTTCCGAAGGCTACATGCAATAACAATAGCTCGGGTTAGGAGAAATGGAGACGACGAAGAAGGTGGAAGGGGAGTGACACGGCGGCGAGGAGCTCACCCGAGAAGATTCACGAGCAAGCGTTCTCCTCCTCAGCCACCGAGAGGAGAAGTGAGCGAAAAATGAGGGCGTTGAGGGAGGTTAAGGGCGGGCGATGGACGGAATGGCAACGACGTGAACGGGCGATGCACTGGATTGGGCATTGAGGATGGTGGATTCACGATGTGAGCGTGATCGGCGAGCAGCGCTCGGCCCGCGTGGCATCTGCGGCGCCTCGTCGCCACCGGAGGTAAGGATGGAGGCGACGAGTCGGGTCGGGGTGGGTCCAGATTTACATATTTGAGTTCCGACAACGACGCTCAACCCTCGCCTCCTCCTACAAGCACAAGTGCCCTCCTCGGGCACACGCCTCGCGTCCTCGTCGGGCGCTACTTTCAAAGGTAGGAGGACAACGCTTAACCCTTGCCTCCTCCTGCAAGCGCAAGCGCTTTCCTAGGGCATGTGCCTCGTGCCCTCATCGGACACTATTTTCAAAGGTAGGGGACATTGCTCAATCTCTGCCTCCTTCTGCAAGCGCAAGCACCCTCCTCAGGCATGCGCCTTATGCCCTCGTCGGGCGCTACTTTCCAAGGTAGGGGGCGGCGGTCAACCCTCATCTCCTCCTGCAAGCGCAAGTGCTCTCCTCGGCCATGCACCTCACCCCCTTCTATGTGTGCAAATGGTATGCTACAGCAACCCTTCATGCTACCTTAGGTTGTGTGCATAAAAGTCCCAAACATGGCCAAAAGGGGGACGATACCAGACCCCTTAACAAAAGCAACACGAACGATCACACCAAAGTAACGGTCACATGTAACAAGTTATAATATCAAAGCCATGCTCCCACGGGCCGCCCTAACAATATAATTTTCCATTAGCACCGAGGGTATATCTCCAGAGAGGCTCAAAATGTTAACGCCTACACAAAGAACATTTTAAAGAAGCCGTACGAAGGGTATGTCTCCTAATAGGATGTCACATATGAAATTTTGGAACTTGTAAACCTTCCTAAATTTGACCACTAATACACAAACAACTATCTAGATTGATCATGTAAATGACAATACCATTAGATTTATCATGAAATTGATGAACAAAGTTGCTGATTGTAGACCGTGTCATGTCCAAATTTCCAAAGCGTCATAGATATAATAAGGATTGAAATTTCAGGACAGTAGAATTGTATCCACAAACAGGCTGTCAAGTACATAGGCACCCTCCCGAAAAAAAGTACACAAGAGCCACAAAACCAAATTGCAACACTACAAAACAGAAAACTGTTCAGCTAATAGTACCATCCGAAAAACAACTTAAACAACCCCTCTAATGGCCAAGAAACAGAATTCATGTCAGGCATAATTTCTGGTTTACACATGACATAATGAATTAATGACAATTCCACCAGCTTTTACCCTGAAAAAAAAAAGCTCCAGCATATGAATTCCGCACATGCCTCATAAACTGGCCTCAAAAAGGGCAATTTCACTTCACAACGAAAATGCGGCTTTCGATCATTTCTACTGCTCAGAACCAGCAGGGCCTACAAGAACACCCTGCGCTGAGCCTTCCTTCTTGCTGCCTTCTTCCTGGGTGTCGTTGTCCGCTTTCCGGATCCTGATCTTGTACTTCAACTCAAACTCAGTGATTTCCTTCTTTTTCTTCTCCAGTGCCTCGTTCATGCGAGCAACAACTTCTTCCAGACCGTCCTTGTTGCGCTGCACTGCAGGCAGGACTTCCTTTATAGTCCTTTCAACCAGCACTCCACCAATCATTCTGTAGCAACGCCTCAAGGGATCCAGTGGCTCAATTGCGCCAATCACAAGGGAGTGCTCACTGACTTCCATTTCCAGCTCAGTGATCTTGGAGTAGAGTTGATTCATTTCAGAGCGCATGTTAGCGTAAGTGTTTGCAATTACTTGCTCGTTTATGGGTTCTTTGTCAGCACCACTTGCTTTGCTGGCCATTTTCCTTGGAATTTGCTAAAAGCAGTGGGAGATCACAAAAGATACCTGCAAAGCAAGAACAGTTAATCTTTTAACAAAAGTAAAAAGTACAAAGTTGTCGCAAGCACCGGCAAGCGATCGAAGATTGTAGTTGTGCGTCGCAGGTGGCCTAGAAGTTGGCCCTGCGAGTTGGGCGGGATTCCCCGTCACGGCTGGAAACAACAAGAAATAGGAAGAACAAGAAGCTGGAGCAGAGGACTCGGAAGATAGGCAGTAGGGAATTCTCTACCTTTTGAAACAAGCCCAAGCCTCTTTATAAAGAGGATGGAGTACAAACCGAAACAATTTAGAAGTTCTAATCTGCTTATACTTAAAATAGTAAACTACCAAAATAAGAATTGGATTACAATTGCTTGTACTATCCGGATTCCTGACTGGAAACAGTTCCTTCTGCTCTGTTGTCGGCAACCTTCGGCGTTGGCTTCCTTCTCGAATACGTATTCCCCCACATAACATCTCTCCCCTCCTTAGCAAACAGGTTGTCCTCAACCTGAACAGCAGGAAATTGTAGTTGAAACTGCTGCAAATCCTCCCAGGATGCTTCATTATCTGGAAGATCAACCCATTGCACCAGCACTTGCCATTTGTCTCTAGCCTTATGAGCGTGAATGACCTTACGGGGAACAGGAATCACCTTGCCGTTAAGCAAGTTTGGCAATGGAGGACTGTCAGGAGGTGTGCCCACAAACAATTTTAACAAGCTAACATGAAAAACATCATGAATTTTTGCTTTGGGCGGTAATTGCAACAGATAGGCAATTGTTCCAACACGCTCACTGATTTTGTAAGGACCATAGAATCGTGGTGCGAGCTTGCCACAATGTTGCGATATCAAAGAG